>CAWTZC010002515.1:9538125-10747500 GCA_963919715.1 Microtus obscurus | reverse complement strand
CAGGCAGAGCAACCTCGGACACAGGGACGAGTCAGGGTTAGATTCAAGGCAAGATATAAACACCCACGATGATGGCCATGACAACATCCAGGGGACCCACAGCAGGTGAGGAAGGGCTATGCTCCAGGGCTCCTCTGACAAGGACTTTTATGCCAGAGACCATGCACTCAGTATTGTCTGGGGCTGTGGGGTGGCTTGTCAATGTCTTAATGAGCAAAAAGACATTCACACCCAAGTGACCCTGCTGGGTAGCAGAAAGTCAGGTCTCGATACCTCCCCTTTTCACTGTAAGGAAACCTAATCTCTAACTGCTCCTGTTCCCATCCAACACCTGAAAGTGTGCTCCACCCCATCTTATGGGTAGGACGATGAGAATTGCTGTGCTCAGATGATGTAACATCAGCCCCAGCTAAGTAAGAAAGTTTGCCCCTCGCTTTCCAACACCTCCATAACACATCTAGGAATAGTGGGTACTAGCAATAGCCACCAAGTGCTTCCCCAGTGGCCCAGTTATCACAGGTCCCTATCCAGCCTATGGTGCTGCTGAGAAGGGCTGAACCCTTGAGGGGCGGGGCCTAGGTCAGAGGCAAGCCCCTCCTCTTCCTCTCATGTTGCTGTCAATCAAAAGGTGACCAGTATTACTATCACAGGATCCTACCATGTTATGCTGTACCCACCAGGGGAAATCTAACTGAAACTTCAAACTGTGAGTCAGAACAAACTCCTTCTCTTCGTGGGTTAACTGTGTAGGGTATCCATTACAGGATGCTCTGCAATAGTGACTGCCCAGCACTGATGCTCTGAAGTACAGAAAGTCCAGGCAAGAATTTGCACGAGACTTTGTGACACCGTGTTAAAGTTCACAGGAACAGTTGCTGGGCCTCTTCCTCAGGTCCTGACACCTCTCACCCATGAGATCCAGAGGGGGAGGTGGGGAAAGCACGTATCTAGTCAGGGAGGGCTCCACCTGCCCCTGGTCAGGGATGGCACTGGCTGGATGAGACATTCCATACACCTGCACTTGACTCAGGCAGAGGATTGCCGCAGCCCAGACTTGGTGACGCCCATTGCCCTCTCCAAGCCTAGGGTAATGTTGTAGGCAGTGGGTTAAATCCATTACCTTTCTTTTGGACATGGGAGCTACCTACTCTGTTTTAACATCTCACTCGGGTCCTACAATTCACTCACCAACTTCTGTCATGGGGGTGGACAGGACCCGCTCCTTCCCACTTAAGACCCTGTCCCTGCCCGGCATTCTTGCAGGCAATTCTTTTCTCACTCTTTCCTGGTCACACCTGCTCGCCCTGCACCCCTACTTGGTAGAGACATTCTCAGCTCCTTCGGGGTCACACTCACCTTGGCCTTCTTACCTTAACAGCCTCACAAGTTCCTACCCTAGACTGTCCTATCCCTACTCTCCCTGATCCAGTAGATCCCCAAGTGTGGGATATTTCTACCGTCATGGTTGCTACTCACCACCGGCCAATCCCATTGGACCTTAAGAACCCTCTTCCTTTCCTTCCAGAAATTTCCTATTCCTGAAATCCACTGCTGAGCTGTTAAGCCTATTATCACCCGCCTTCTATCTCGGGGAATTTTAATTCCTATCGACTCACCCTGCAACACTCCCATCCTTCCCATGCGTAAGCGTTCTGGTGCTTACCATTTGGTTCAAGACCTCTGCCTCATAAATGAGGCGGTTATTCCAATTCGTCCAGTGGTTAACAACCCATACAATCTCCTGTCTGACATCCCTCCTCCACCTCCCACTTTACTGCCCTGGACCTGAAAGAAGCCTTCTTTACTGTCCCTTACACCCTGATGCATTGCATACTTCCTCTTTGCCTTCACCTGGGAGGACCCTGACTTCCGGTCCTCCAGACGGCTCACATGGGCTGTTCTCCCTCAGGGTTTTCAGGACGGCCCCCATTATTTACTTGGGATCTATTGACCTTTGACCCTGGTCCTAGCACACTTCTTCAATAGATTGGTGATCTTCTCTGCAGTCCCACATTGCCTCTGTCCCAACAGGCCACCTCTGTGCTCCTGAACTTCCTCGGATTTCTGGGATATCGAGTCTCACCAACTAAGGCTCAGCTGTGCTCTTCTATTGTGGTATATCTGGGTGTTCAACTCAGCCCAGGGTCTAAGACCCTCACCTCTGAGAGGGTCCAGGCCCTGCGGGATTTACAGCCCCCAACCACAGGGGCTCAGATCCTCTCATTTTGGGTCCTGCTAGGGTTCTTCCGTCACTGGATCCCTAACTTTGCCATCACTCTGTACCAGGCAGCCTCTCACCCACCCGGCCACCGTCCATCACCACTTCTCTCTACTGCAAGATGCCCTTCTAACAGCCCCTGCTCTTGCTCTTCCAGACCCCACAAAGCCTTCCCTTCTCTATCCAGATGAGAGGTCAGGAGTGGCCACAGGCTGGGCCTGAGAATCAGGCTGTCGTCTTTTTATCCAAACAGCTGGACCTCACCGTCTGTGGATGGCAACCATGCCTGAGAGCCCTGGCAGCAGCAGCTGAACTTACCCGGGAGGATCCCAAGATCACCCTGTCCAGGCCAATCACGGTATATACCACCCACCGCCTCGCAGACCTTCTGAGTTATTCCTCTCTCTCTCTCCTTGGGCCTTCACGAGTCCAGGTTTTCACTTACTGTTTCTAGAGAACCCCAAATTACCTTGGCCTCCAGTCCTGCCCTGAACCCTGCAACCCTCCTTCCTGTCGGTCCCACCACATACCTCCTTCCTCTTACTCCTGCCCAGAGGCTGTGGAAGCTTTATGCTCACCTCGGCCTGGTCTCCTAGACCAACAACTTACAAACCTCCAACTCGCCATGTTTGTTGATGGATGTTCTCTTACAGACAGATCAGGAAACCACCAGGCAGCATATGCAGAGGTCACTTCTACTAAAACAGTTGAAATGACCCGCCTGCCAACAGGCACCTGAGCACTCCAGCTAGCCAAAGGTCAACAGGCTAACATCTATACTGACTCTAAATTTGTCTTTTTAATAGCCCATATCTACTTTGTCCTCTTGAAGGAAAGGGCCTTCCTCACTACCAAGGGCACTCCCATAGTTAAAGGACCCCTTAAAGCCAAGCTCTTGGGAGTCCTCCAGCTCCCTGCAGAAGTAGCCATGATCCACTACCGGGGACACCAGTTCTCCAAGGACCCAGTGGCCTTAGGCAATGCCAAGGCTGACTCAATAGTCCAGGGTCTGACCTTCAGACCGCTGGATCAACAGAACATATTTTGTTTCTGACTCCCTCCTTCCAGTCCTGTCATCACCCAGGAGACCGGGCAAACTCATGAGAAAATGGGCCACACAAAGGACGGCTGATTCTTATCACATCACCATCTCACCCTCCCTCAAAACCACGAGTGTCCATCATTTCAGACATCCATCAGACCTACACAAAGGCCCCAGAGCTTTGTTCCATTTCTTAGGGCCCCTCTCTGACCCCACCCATCTCCGAGATCGTATGTCCCAGGTTCACTCCTCCGGCTATGGGGCAGCAGATATGGAGAAGAGGAAAGGGAACTGAAGAGAAATGCTCACCGCTCCTAGCAGGGCTCAGGAAAGCCAAGGTCAGTGTTGAGGAGACAACTAAGACAGATCTAAGTTGCACGCACTGGTCACTGCACCATACCTGTTGTGGAGGATTTCAGTGGGGGATGAGATGGGTTGAGACCAACAATTGCAGGTTGTTATTGATGTCCCAAACTTGTTCTCACTTGTCTAAGTAACAGCGTGCTTTGGAATGTAACTGAGTATGCTGATTACTTCCTAGAGAGAATTTGGCCATGAAAAAAAAACTGGCTAGGCAGAGGCAGGCGGATCTCTGTGAGTTCGAGACCAGCCTGGTCTACAAGAGCTAGTTCCAGGATAGGCTCCAAAGCCACAGAGAAACCCTGTCTCGAAAAACCAAAAAAAAAAAAAAAAAAAAAAAGAAAAAGAAAAACAAACTGGCTGAACACACTCAACACACAGCTGATGACCACAAGGCATGGACACCTTCATCATCTACTGAACCGTAAAGAGAGAGTGCACATTTTGAAAAGTGAAGTGCAGACAGCTTGAAGTTCTGCTAGAAGTTTTGTATAACCAAAAGAGGTTTCTGGTTTTATATTAATAAGAGGGTAAGCAGGGGGTGTTTGGGGCCTAGCAGAATGGAAGAAAATCCTCTTGTTAAAGATGGGAATGGAAGGAGCAGAAATGAGAACATTTTTCAAGGAAGAGAAGAAAAGAAGAGTAAAGACCACAAGAAAAAACCTGATGGAGAGAGGCAGGATCATGGGTATGTCGTGAGGACACAGAGGGCCAGGTCTACACTGCAGGAGACACAGAGGGTCAGGTCTACACTGCAGGAGACACAGAAAGGTCAGATCTAAACTGCAGGAGATACGGGAAGGTCAGGTCTACACTGCAGGAGACACAGGAAGTTCTGGTCTATACTGCAGGGGACACAGAGGGTCAGGTCAACGCTCCAGTGGACACAGGGGGTGAGGCTACACGGCAGGGGACACAGGAAGGTCAGGTCTTCACTGCCGGATACACAGAGGGCCAGGTCTACAATGCAGAAAACACAGAGGGCCAAGTCTACACTGCAGAAGACACAGGAAGGTCAAGTCTACACTGCAGGGAACACAGAGGGCCAGGTATATACTGCAAAAGACACAGAAGGTCAGGTCTATACTGCAGGGAACACAGAGGGCCAAGTCTACACTCCAGGGGACACGGTGGGTCAGGTCTACACTGCAGGAGACACAGGAAGGTCAGGTCTATACCGAGGAGACACAGAGGGCCAGGTCTACACTGCAGGGGACAAAGAGGCTCAGGTCTACACTACAGGAGACACGGGAGTGTCAGGTCTACACTGCAGGAGACACAGAGGACCAGGTCTATACTGGAGAAGACACCGAAGGTCAGGTCTATACTGCAGGAGACACAGAGGGCCAAGTCTACACTGCAGGAGACACAGAGGGCCAGGTCTGCACTGCAGGAGACACAGAAGGTCAGGTCTACACTGCAGGAGACACAGGAAGGTCAGATCTAAACTGCAGGAGAAATGGGAGGGTCAGGTCTACACTGCAGGAGAAATGGGTGGGTCAGGTCTACACTGCAGAAGACACAGGAAGGTCAAGTATACACTGCACGAGACACAGAGGGCCAGGTCTACACTGCAAGAGACAAAGAAGCTCAGGTTTACACTGCAGGAGACACGGGAGGGTCAGGTCTACACTGCAGGAGACACAGAGAGCCAGGTCTAAACTGAAAGAGACACAGGAAGGTCAGGTCTATACTGCAGGGGACACAGAGGGCCAAGTCTACACCCCAAGGGACACAGAAGGTGAGGTCTACACTGCAGGGGACACAGAGGGCCAGGTCTATACTTCAGGGGACACAGAGGGTCAGGTCAACGCTCCAGTGGACACAGAGGGTCAGGGCTACACGGCAGGGGACACAGGAAGGTCAGGTCTTCACTGCCGGAAACACAGAGGGTCAGGTCAACGCTCCAGTGGACACAGAGTGCCAGGTCTACACTGCAGGAGACACAGGAAGGTCAGGTTTACACTGCAGGAGACACAGAGAGCAGGTCTACACTGCAGGAGACACAGAGGGCCAGGTCTACACTGCAGGAGACAGAGGGTCAGGTCTACACTGCAGGAGACACAGGAAGTTCAGGTCTACATTGCAGGAGACACGGGTGGGTCAGGTCTACACTGCAGGAGACACAGAGGGTCAGGTCTACACTGCAGGAGACACAGGAAGGTCAGGTCTACAGTGCAGGAGACACAGAGGGTCAGGTCTACACTGCAGGAGACACAGGAAGGTCAGGTCTTCACTGCAGGATACACAGAGGGCCAGGTCTACACTGCAGGAGACACAGAGGGCCACGTCTACACTGCAGGAGACACAGGAAGGTCAGGTCTACAATGCAGGAGACACAGAGGGTCAGGACTACACTGCAGGAGACACAGAGTGCCAGGTCTACACTGCAGCAGAAAGAGAAGGCAAGGTCTACACTGCAGGAGACACAGGAAGGCCTGACTACACTGCAGGAGAAACGGGATGGTCAGGTCTACACTGCAGGAGACACAGAGGGCAGGTATACACTGCAGGAGACACAGAGGCTCAGGTCTACACTGCAGGAGACAGGGGAGGGTCAAGTCTACACTGCAGGAGACACAGAGGGTCAAGTCTACACTGCAGGAGACACAGGAAAGTCAGGTCTACACAGCAGGAGACACAGAGGGCCAGGTCTATACTGCAAAAGACACAGAAGGTCAGGACTATGCATCCGGGAACACAGAGGGCCAAGTCTACATTCCAGGGGACACAGAGGGTCAGTCTATACTGGACGAGACACAGAAGGTCAGTTCTAAACTGCAGAGGACACCGAAGGTCAGGTCTATACTGCAGGGGACAAAGAGGGCCAAGTCTACACCCCAGGGGACACAGAGGGTCAGGTCTACATTGCAGGGGACACAGAGGGACAGGTCTATATTGCAGGGGACACGGAGGGTCAGGTCTCCACTGCGGGACACACGGGAGGGTCAGGACTATACTGCAGGGGACACAGGAAGGTCAGGTTTTCACTGCAGGGGACACAGAGTGTCAGGTCTACACTACAGGAGACACAGAGGGCAGGTCTATACTGCAGGAGACAAAGAGGGCCAAGTATTTACTGCAAAAGACACAGAAGGTCAGGTCTATACTGAAGGGGACACAAAGGGCCAAGTCTACACTCCAGGGGACACAAAGTATCAGGTATACATTACAGGAGACAGAGAGGGCCAGGTCTATACTACAGGGGACACAGAGGGTCAGGTCTACACTGCAGGAGACACGGGAGGGTCAGGACTACACTGCAGGAGACACAGAGGGCCATGTCGACAATGCAGGAGACACAGGAAGGTCAGGTCAACACTGCAGGAGACAAGAGAAAGTCAGGTCTACACTTCCACGGACAAAGAGGCTCAGGTCTACACTGCAGGAGACACCGGAAGGTCAGGTCTACATTGCAGGAGACACGGGAGGGTCAGGTCTACACTGCAGAAGAAACAGAGGGTCAGGTCTATACTGCAGGAGACACAGAGAGCAGGTCTACACTGCATGAGACACAGAGGGCCAGGTCTAAACTGAAGGAGACACAGGAAGGTCAGGTCATCACTGCACGATACACAGAGGGCCAGGTCCACACTGCAGGAGACACCGGAAGGTCAGGTCTACACTGCAGGAGACACGAGAGGGTCAGGTCTACACTGCAGAAGACACAGAGGGTCAGGTCTACAATGCAGGAGACACAGAGGGCCAGGTCTGCAACTGTAGGAGACACAGAGGGCCAAGTCTACAGTCCAGGGGACAAAGAGGTTCAGGTCTACATTGCAGGGGACACAGAGGGTCAGGTCTACACTGCAAGAGACACGGGAAGTTCTGGTCTATACTGCAGGGGACACAGGGTCAGATCTAAACTCCAGAGGACACAGAGGGTAAGCTCTACACTGCAGGGGACACAGAGCGTTAGGTCTACACCTCAGGAGACACAGGAAGTTCTGGTCTATACTGCAGGGGACACAGGGTCAGGTCTACACTACAGGAGACACAGAGGGTCAGGTCGACACTGCAGGGGACACAGAGGGCCAAGTCTATACTGTCGGGGACACAGAGGGTCAGGTCTACACTGCAGCAGACACAAAAGGTAAGGTCTACACTGCAGGAGACACATAATGTCAGGTCTACACTGCAGGAGACACAGAGTGTTAGTTCCACACTGCAGGAGACACACAGGGTCAAGTCTACACTGCAGGAGACACAGAGTGCCAAGTCTACACTGCAGGAGACACAGGAAGGTCAGGTCTTCACTGCAGGATACACAGAGGGCCAGGTCTACACTGCAGGAGACACCGGAAGGTTAGGTCTACACTGTAGGAGAAACGAGAGGGTCAGGTCTACACTGCAGGAGACACAGAGTGTCAGGTCTACACTGCAGGAGACACAGACGGCCAGGTCTACACTGCAGGAGACACTAAGGTTCAGGTGTACACTGCAGGAGACACAGGAAGGTCAGGTCTACACTGCAGGAGACACAGAGGGTCACATTTACACTGCAGGAGACAAACAGTGTCAGGTCTATACTGCAGGAGACAAAGACGGCCAGGTCTACACTGCAAGAGACAGAGAGGGCCAGGTCTACACTGCAGGAGACACGGGAGTGTCAGGTCTACACTGCAGGAGACACAAGAAGGTCAGTTCTCAACTGCAGGAGACACAGAGTGTTAGTTCCTTACTGCAGGAGACACACAGGGTCAAGTCTACACTGCAGGAGACACAGAGTGTCAAGTCTACACTGCAGGAGACACAGGAAGGTCAGGTCTTCACTGCAGGAGACACAGAGGGCCAGGTCTACACTGTAGGAGACACCGGAAGGTTAGGTCTACACTGCAGGAGACACGAGAGGGTCAGGTCTACACTGCAGGAGACACAGAGTGTCAGGTCTACACTGCAGGAGACACAGAGTGCCAGGTCTACACTGCAGAAGACACAGAGGATCAGGTCTACACTGCAGGAGACAGAGGGCCAGGTCTACACTGTAGGAGACACAGAGGGCCAGGTCTACACTGCAGGAGACACAAAGGTTCAGGTCTACACTGCAGGAGACACAGAGTGCCCGGTCTACACTGTAGGAGACACAGAAGGTCAGATCTACACTGCAGGAGTCACGGGAAGTTCTGATCTATACTGCAGGGGACACAGAGGGTCAGGTCTACACTGCAGGGGACACAGAGGGCCATGTCTATACTGTAGGGGAAACAGAGGGTCAGGTCTACACTGCAGCAGACACAGAGGGCCATATATATACTGCAAGGGACACAGAGGGTCAGGTCTACACTGCAGGAGACACAGAGGTTCAGGTTTACACTGCAGGAGACAAGGAGGGCCAGGTCTATACTGCAGGAGACACAGCAGGTCAGGTCTATACTGCAGGGAACACAGAGGGTCAGGGCTACACTGCAAAAGACACGGGTAGGTCAGTTCTTAACTGCAGGATACACAGAGGGCTATATATATATACTACAGGGGACACAGAGGTTCAGGTCTACACAGCAGGAGACACAGAGTACAGGTCTACACTGCAGGAGACACAGAGGGCCAGGTCTACACTGTAGGAGACACAGAGGGCCAAGTCTACAGTCCAGGGGACACAGAGGGCCAGGTCTATACTGCAGGGGACACAGAGGGTCAGATCTAAACTCCAGGGGACACAGAGGGTCAGCTCTACACGGCAGGAAACACAGAAGGTCAGGTCTTCACTGCAGGAGACACAAAGGTTCAGGTCTACATTGCAGGAGACACTAAGGTTCAGGTCTACACTGTAGGAGACACAGGAAAGTCAGGTCTACACTGCAGGAGACACAGAGTGTCAGTTCTACACTGCAGGAGACACCAGAAGGTCAGGTCTACACCGCAAAAGACACAGAGTGCCAAGTCTACACTACAAGTGACACAAGAAGGTCAGGTTTTCACTGCAGGATACACAGAGGGCCAGGTCTACACTGCAGGAGACACTGGAAGGTCAGGTCATCAGTGCACGATACATAGAGGGCCAGGTCTACACTGCAGGAGACACCGGAAGGTCAGGTCTACACTGCAGGAGACACGAGAGGGTCAGGTCTACACTGCAGAAGACACAGAGGGTCAGGTCTACACTGCAGGAGACACAGAGGGCCAGGTCTACACTGTAGGAGACACAGAGGGCCAAGTCTACAATCCAGGGGACAAATAGGTACAGGTCTACATTGCAGGGGACACAGAGGGTCAGGTCTACACTGCAAGAGACACGGGAAGTTCTGGTCTATACTGCAGGGGACACAGAGGGTCAGATCTAAACTCCAGAGGACACAGAGGGTAAGCTCTACACTGCAGGGGACATAGAGCGTTAGGTCTACACTTCAGGAGACACTGGAAGTTCTGGTCTATACTGCAGGGGACACAGAGGGTCAGGTCTACACTGCAGCAGACACAGAAGGTAAGGTCTACACTGCAGGAGACACATAATGTCAGGTCTACATTGCAGGAGACACAGAGGATCCGGTCTACACTGCAGGAGACACAGAGTGTCACGTCTACACTGCAGAAGACACAGACGGCCAGGTCTACACTGCAGGAGACACTAAGGTTCAGGTGGACACTGCAGGAGACACAGGAAGGTCAGGTCTATACTGCAGGAGACACAGAGGGTCACGTCTACACTGCAGGAGACAAACAGTGTCAGGTCTATACTGCAGGAGATGCAGACGGCCAGGTCTACACTGCAGGAGACACAGAGGGCCAGGTCTACACTGCAGGAGACACAGGAAGGTCAGTTCTCAACTGCAGGAGACACAGAGTGTTAGTTCCACACTGCATGAGATACACAGGGTTAAGTCTACACTGCAGGAGACACAGAGTGCCAAGTCTACACTGCAGGAGACACAGGAAGGTCAGGTCTTCACTGCAGGAGACACAGAGGGCAAGGTCTACACTGCAGGAGACACCGGAAGGTTAGGTCTACACTGTAGGAGACACCAGAGGGTCAGGTCTACACTGCAGGAGACACGAGAGTGTTAGGTCTACACTGCAGGAGACACAGAGTGTCAGGTCTACACTGTAGGAGACACAGAGGGCCAGGTCTACACTGCAGGAGACACAGAGGTTCAGGTCTACACTGCAGGAGACAGAGGGCCAGGTCTACACTGTAGGAGACACAGAGGGCCAGGTCTACACTGCAGGAGACACTAAGGTTCAGGTCTACACTGCATGAGACACAGGAAAATCAGTTCTACACTGCAGGAGACACAGAGTGCCAAGTCTACACTGCAAGAGACACAGAGAGTCAGGTCTACACTGCAGGAGACACAGAGTGCCAGGTCTACACTGTAGGAGACACAGAGGGTCAGGTCTACACTAGAGGCGACACTGCAAGGTCAGACCTACACTGCAGGAGACACGGGTGGGTCAGGTCTACACTGCAGGAGACGCGAGAGGGTCAGGTCTACACTGCAGGGGACAAAGAGAGCGATGTCTATATTGTAGGGGACAGAGAGGGTCAGGTCTAAACTGCAGGGGACACAGAAGGTCAGGTCTACACTGTAAAAGACACAGAGGGCCAGGTCTATACTGCAGTAGATACAGAAGGTCAGGTCTATACTGCAGGAGACACATGAAGGTCAGGTCTTCACTGCAGGATACACAGACGGCCAGGTCTACACTGCAGGAGACACTGCAAGGTCAGGCCTACACTGCAGGAGACACGGAAGGATCAGGTCTACACTGCAGCAGACACAGAGGGTCAAGTCTACACTGTAGGAAACACAGAGGGCCAAGTCTACACACTAGGGAACACAGAGGTTCAGATCTACACTGCAGGGGACACAGAGGGCCAGGCCTATACTGCAGGGGACTCAGAGGATGAGGGCTACACTGCAGGAGACATGGGAAGTTCTGGTCTATACTGCCGGGGACACAGAGCGTCAGATCTAAACTCCACGGGACACAGAGGGTCAGGTCTACACTGCAGACACAGAGGGCCATGTCTATACTGCAGGGGACACAGATTGTCAGGTCTATACTGCAAGAGACAACGGAACGCCAGGTCTACACTGCAGGAGAAACGGGAGGGTCAGGTCTACACTGCAGGAGACAAAGAAGGTCAGGTCTACACTGTAGGAGAAACAGATGGCAAGGTCTACACTGCAGGAGACACAGATGGCCTGGTCACTACTGCAGGAGACACAGAAGGTCAGGTCTATACTGCAGGGGACACAGAAGGTCAGGTCTATACTGCAGGGGACACAGAGGGCCAAGTCTACACTCTGGGGACACAGAGGGTTAGGTCTACATCTCAGGAGACACTAAGGTTCAGGTCTACACTGTAGGAGACACAGAGTGCCAGTTCGACACTGCAGGAGACACAGAGGGTCAGGTCTACACCGCAGGAGACACAGAGTGCCAAGTCTACTGTCCAGCGGACACAGAAGTTCAGGTCTACATGGCAGGGGACACAGAGGGCCAGGTCTATACTGCAGGGGACACAGAGGGTCAGGTCTACACTGCAAGAGACACGGGAAGTTCTGGTCTATACTGGAGGGGACACAGAGGGTCAGCTGTACACTGCATGAACACAGAGGGTCAGGTCACTACTGCAGGAGGCACAGAAGGTCAGGTCTATACTGCAGGGGACACAGAAGGTCAGGTCTATACTGCAGGGGACACAGAAGGCCAAGTCTATACTCAGGGGACATAGAGGGTCAGGTCTACACCTCAGGAGACACAGGAAGTTCTGGTCTATACTGCAGTGGACACAGAGGGTCAGGTCTACACTACAGTGGCCACAGAGTGTCAGTTCTACACTGCAGGGAACACAGAGAGCCAGGTCTACACTGCAGGGGACACAGAGGGTCAGGTCTACACTGCAGGAGACACAGAGGGTCAGTTCTACACTGCAGGGAACACAGAGAGCCAGGTCTACACTGCAGGAGACACAGAGGGCCCGGTCTACACTGTAGGAGACACAGAGGGCCAAGTCTACAGTCCAGGGGACACAGAGGTTCAGGTCTACATGTCAGGGGACACAGAGGGCCAGGTCTATACTGCAGGGGACACAGAGGGTCAGGTCTACACTGCAAGAGACATGGGAAGTTCTGGTCTTTACTGCAGGGGACACAGAGGGTCAGCTCTAAACTGCAGGGGACACAGAGTGTCAGTTCTACACTGCAGGAGACACAAAGGGTCAGGTCTACACCGCAAAAGACACAGAGTGCCAAGTCTACACTGCAGGTGACACAGGAAGGTCAGGTCTTCACTGCAGGATACACAGAGGTCCAGGTTTACACTGCAGGAGACACATGGAGGTCAGGACATCACTGCACGATACACAGAGGGCCAGGTCTACACTGCAGGAGACACCGGAAGGTCAGTTCTACACTGCAGGAGACACGGGAGGGTCAGGTCTACACTGCAGAAGACACAGAGGGTCAGGTCTACACTGCAGGAGACACAGAGGGCCAGGTCTACACTGCAGGAGACACATAATGTCAGGTCTACACTGCAGGAGACACAGAGGGTCAGGTCTACACTGCAGGAGACACAGACGGCCAGGTCTACACTGCAGGAGACACTAAGGTTCAGGTCTACACTGCAGGAGACACAGAGTGTCACGTCTACACTGCAGGAGACAAACAGTGTCAGGTCTACACTGCAGGAGACACAGGAAGGTCAGGTCTACACTGTAGGAGACACCGGAAGGTCAGTTCTCAACTGCAGGAGACACAGAGTGTTAGTTCCACACTGCAGGAGACACACAGGGTCAAGTCTACACTGCTGGAGACACAGAGTGCCAAGTCTACACTGCAGGAGACACAGGAAGTCCGGTCTTCACTGCAGGATGCACCGAGGGCCAGGTCTACACTGCAGGAGACACCGAGGGCCAGGTCTACACTGCAGGAGACACCGGAAGGTCAGGTCTACACTGCAGGAGACACGAGAGGGTCAGGTCTACACTGCAGGAGACACAGAGTGTCAGGTCTACACTGCAGGAGACAGAGGGCCAGGTCTACACTGTAGGAGACACAGAGGGCCAGGTCTACACTGCAGGAGACACTAAGGTTCAGGTATACACTATAGGAGACACAGGAAGGTCAGGTCTACACTGCAGGAGTCACAGAATGTCAGTTCTACACTGCAGGAGACACAGAGGGTCAGGTCTACACCGCAGGAGACACTAAGGTTCAGGTATACACTATAGGAGACACAGGAAGGTCAGGTCTACACTGCAGGAGTCACAGAATGTCAGTTCTACACTGCAGGAGACACAGAGGGTCAGGTCTACACCGCAGGAGACACAGAGTGCCACGTCTACACTGCAGGAGACAGGAAGGTCAGGTCTACACTGCAGGAGACACAGAGTGCCAGGTCTATACTGTAGGAGACACAGAAGGTCAGGTCTACACTGCAGGAGACACAGAAAGGTCAGATCTACACTGCAGGAGACGCGAGAGGGTCAGGACTACACTGTAGGAGACACGGGAAGTTCTGGTCTATACTGCAGGAGACACGGAGGGTCAGGTCTACACTGCAGGGGACACAGAGGGCCATGTCTATATTGTAGGAGACACAGAGGGTCAGGTCTACACTGCAGGGGACACAGAGGGTCAGGTCTACACTGTAGGAGACACAGAGGGCCAGGTCTATACTGCAGCAGACACAGAAGGTCAGGTCTATACTGCAGGGGACACAGAGGGTCAGGTCTACACTGCAGGAGACACATGAAGGTCAGGTCTTCACTGCAGGATACACAGAGGGCCAGGTCTACACTGCAGGAGACACTGGAAGGTCAGGCCTACACTGCAGGAGACATGGGAGCGTCAGGTCTACACTGCAGCAGACACAGAGGGTCAAGTCTACATTGCAGGAGACACAGAGGGCCAAGTCTACACTCCAGGGAACACAGAGGTTCAGATCTACACTGCAGGGGACACAGAGGGCCAGGTCTATACTGCAGGGAACTCAGAGGATCAGGGCTACACTGCAGGAGACACGGGAAGTTCTGGTCTATACTGCCGTGGACACAGAGCGTTAGATCTAAACTCCAGGGGACACAGAGGGTCAGGTCTACACTGCAGGGGACACAGAGGGCCATGTCTATACTGCAGGGGACATAGAGGGTCAGGTCTACACTGCAGCAGACACAGAGGGCCATATCTATACTGCAGGGGACACAGGAAGGTCAGGTCTTCACTCCAGGATACACAGAGGGCCAGTTCTACACTGGAGGAGACACCGGAAGGTCAGGTCTACACTGCAGGAGACACGGGAGGGTCAGGTCTACACTGCAGGAGACACAGAAGGTCAGGTCTACACTCAGGGAACACAGAGTGTCAGATCTAAAATCCAGGGTATACAGAGGGTCAGGTCTACACTGCAGGGGCCACAGAGTGCCATGTCTATATAGCAGGTGACATAGAGGTTAAGGTCTACACTGCAGCAGACACAGAGGGCAATATCTATACTGCATTGGACACAGAGGGTCAGGTCTACACTGCAGGCGACACGAGCAGAGTGGTTCTCTCAGGAGGAGACATGGGGGCTGTCCATACAGATAAAGTCCAAAGGGATGGTTCTGCCTGCCTGTAGGGGATGAGGAGCCTCCTGTGTCTCCTCCAGTGTAGACCTTGCCTTCCTGTGTTCCAGGACAAGTTAGCTGCAGTTAGGAGGCAGGTCTAAGAAAAGAAGGCTTTAAATAACATGGGATTTCCCTCTCTGTTCTGGGGACCCCAAGTGCTAGCCTGAGGGCCTGAATTGGGTGATCTCCTGGGCCAGGGCTGCAGCTTGTGGACACTGCAGCACTCTGCAAATGGATAGTTTTCTTCCTGTGGAAGTTGAGCAATTGGCCTGCAGTTCTGGACTCTGAGATCAGGAGGAGCCACTGTGCTGGTCAAGCTCTGCATGTGAAGTGAGAAGAAACTACAGAAGCTATTCAGTGTCCTGAGACAAAAGCAGGGGAGCCAAGACATGGTGGGAATCAGGAACAGAAAGGCAGCTTCACTCAGGGAGGACCCAACTCTCGCAGGGCCTCTGTCCTGAGGTTACTGGCATCTGTTTCGGTGGTAATAAATGCCTTCACCTTGACGTGACTCTGATGTTCTGCCCCGATTTAAATATTCCCCCAGAGCTCCCAGCTTACCCAAAGAGGGAGATACACAACCCACTGCCAACCCATGAGGTTTGCCTACAAGCCTGCACGGGCACCACCCTGTGGGCACACCTTTCTGCCCTTAGCTCTCTTTAGGGCCTTGCCATTTCTGAAGGTGTCCCCCGACAGCTCAGGCCTGCCTTCACCCACTCTTACTAGCTGCACCCCCAGTAGAGTTCCCTACACACAGGCAGTTACATTTTTTAATCAACTTTTTTCCAGTAAGAGACCACAAAGCACATACCTGACGTACCCAGTAAGACGGAAGTTGATGCTACCAGTTGGTCACCTGCAGCCTCTGGCTCCCTTCACCAAGGAAACGGAAACATCACAAACACTGAGTTCTCCCTGATTCTAATGGGACTTCATAGGCTATGTCCCACACCCACCAACGGAAGCCCATGGCAACAGGCCAACCCTGGAGCCTTCTAAGAGGCCAGTGGGAGGAGCCTGGAGTTAGGGGTATATGCAGGAGATGAGGAACTGCTACGGTTATAGTTTTGCTCAATTATAACTATCTAGTCTCCCATACGTGTGCACACTGATGGATACATATATATGTTGTATGTTCTACAATGACCTCTTTCCCCCCACTTCAGAGATCATAATGTATACGACACTGAAACCCAGTAGGGAAACCATGGTGGTATTTTGTTTCTGCTTTAACAAATAAAGTTTGAAAAACAAAACAAAACAAAACAAATAAAGCTTGCCTGAAGATCAGAGTGCAAAGCTAGACACACTAGTTAGTCATAGAGGCCAGCCAGTGGTGGTACACACCTTTAATCCCAGCACTTGGGAGAAGCGTAGCTGCAGCTGGATAGCTGTGAGTTCAAGGCCACTGTGGGCTACACAAGACTGAATCAACCTAAAAGAGAAACAGGGTAAAGCAATGGTGGTTCACACCTTTAATCCCAGCACTAGGAAGGTGGAGATGGGAAGGGATATGGCTGGGCAGAGAGAGGAGTATGTGGTGGGAGGAGACAGGAGCTTAGGATTCAGTCTGAGGTTTCATAGAGACGGCATTCAGTCTGAGTACTTATAGGGACATGATCACCCCTTTGGTCTGAGGATTCAGTAGAGGTAAGAACCAGTGGCTGGCTGCTCTGCCTCTCTGATCTTTCAGCTTTTACCCCTATAACTGACTCCAGGTTTTTATTAAGACCAATTAAATTCGCACTACACCGTGCTACAGGAAACAGCTGGAAATAAGAGCCTGGTTGAGGTCAGGGCTGAGCCTCAGTTCTGCCGCATGCATGGAGTCACAAGAACCCGGGCAAGACACTAGATTTTTCACAACCTGATTATCCTCTGTTGATTGGGTATGAAGGCTGCTTTGTAGAGTTCTTGAAACACTAGAACCAACCTACTACTAGACGTGTCCAGGGTACTCAATGGGCCAAAGCGAAGTCCAGTGAACAGCACATGGAAGCTTACTACCCAGAGAGGCTGTCCTTGACCTGAGCGTGGACACTTGGAAGATTGTGACTCAGAGAGGCTGTCCTTGACCTGAGGGTAGACACTCGGAAGATTGTTACCCAGAGATTTGTCCTTTACCTGAGGCAGGACACTCAGAAGATTGTTACCCAGAGAGGCTGTCCTTGTGCCTGAGTTGGACACTGTTGTTTTTTAATTGACCGTATAACCTATGGGAGACAGAATCCTCAGTGCTTTATTTTCTCCTAGTCAGAAACCAGCTGCTGGGCAGATATGCTCAAAGGCTGGTTCCTGCCTTCAGGAGCAGGCTTTGCAGAACAAAGTTGTTACTTCCAGCTCCCTTTATCCCAGATCGACTAAACCTTCTGCTGAATACTAACGCCTGAGCATTTAAAACCCTGCTAAGGGACTGGAGGACAGCGCCAGTCAAAGTGAGCAATGCTCTTGCAAAGAACCTGAGTTCCATTTACAGCACCCACAGGGCAGCTCCAAGGCCTGTGACTCCTACTCCAGGGAATCTGATGCCCTCTTCTGACCTCCACGGACACACCCATATGCACCTGCTCACACCCACGTGGAGTCTGATGCCCTCTTCTGACCTCCACAGACACACCCGTACACACCTGCTCACACCCACATGGAGTCTGATGCCCTCTTCTGACCTCCACAGACAAAACCGTACACACCCGCTCACACCCACATGGAGTCTGATGCCCTCTTCTGACCTCCACAGACACACCTGCTCACACCCACACAGAGACACATTCACATAATTTATAAAACCTTAAACTGACAGATCTTCAAAATGAGCAGTGTTGCTTAATACAGACCATATTTTGGTAGATTAGTGCCAAAAATTGCATGTTGAAATGATAATATTTTGGATACCCACAAAGTTGTCTTCACCTGTTCCCTGTCTTAATTTGGCTCCTAGGAGTATTTTCATTCCCTCGGCAGCTTGCACAACACTTGTCGTAGACACTGCTGAGCTCAAACGGTGCTATAAGGAGCCTTAGGCTCTGCCCTCCTGGAAATGTCAGCAACCTGGGCTTCACCCACCACAGTGACAGCTCCCCAGGGTTTTCACAGCCCAGCGCCACTGGCTCTCCCAGGCCTCCTAAAGCGGCATGACCCATGGCCACCAACACACTGGGTACCTGTACTCACAACTAATCCCATACTTCCCCATGGGCACCCATGACCGCCGTCACACTGGGCACCTATACTCACAATCAATCCCGTACTTCCCCTTGGGCACCCTCTTCTGGGCATCATCAGCTGCCACAGCCTGTCCCGCCCTTGGTCAACTCTCACTCATAATCTTCCCGACACTCTCCAGGCAGAAGAAACGGCTCCTTATCTGTGACCGCATGACTCAATTTGTGCCTTTACAAGAGCCCTAGCTGGTGGCCACTGCCTCACTGGCTGGGCCTCTGCCACTTGCTCCCCACTTCTCGGGGACGGCAAATGAATCCCCTGGGTTGTCGGGAAACGCTGAGAGTAACAGGCACTTAGCAGAAATGTGCTGGATGGAGGACGAAGGCCGAACTGAGGCAGTTCTTCAGCAAACCGTCAGAATGGGAAGACTCAGGTAGGAACTATGGACCACTTTGAGCCCTCGCTTCATACTGACCATGGCCCCTAGGATCGCCACCTCTACTATTCTACATGAAGGAAGAAATTCAGGTCAGCACAATGAACTTTCCAAGTTTAAAGACTGTGAGGGAACCAGCACAAGGTCAAGTCTGGTGAAAATCCACAATAAACATGCACGAAACATTTAACGAGCAATAACTGACTAAGATCTGAACTCAGGACAGACTGAAAGCAGCTCACCCTCTTTGTTACTCCATGGGGCCACCAGTCACCCACAACTGAGAACTGTAGCTGCTGCTTCCTAGGCACGCCCTCCCCAATAGCACTCTACAAACATGCAGACAGGAAACTGAGGCTGGGAGCTGCAGGCCCCGAGTCCCAAACAGGCCCAGCTGTGTGTCCAGCCCAGCTCCTTACGGACAGGTGCTGCTCCATGCAGCTGCTCCAAGACGGCCAGCAGCATCCTCTCTACAAGCCTCTGGACCACCCTGTCCTGTTCATCAGCTCTACAGTCTGAGACCACAGGAAGAAAGTGAGGCCTGCAGGCTGTCTCACTTGCTACGGACAGAGTCCAGCTCAAGGCAGGGATGTGCTGATGTCGAGAGCACCAGGCCAGAAAGCTCTCTGCAAACTCCAGTTTCTGAAGAGACACCACTTACGTCATTGTGAGCCCGAGAATCCTGCTGGTGCCTAGGCTGCAGCGCCAGGTAAAAAGCCAGGCTACAAAATAAGAAGGAGAACCCAAAGAAAAACATATAGTCATCCTCCTGAATATTAACCTTCATCAGGTGATGAAAGGAGACAGTGACAGAGACCCACATTGGAGCACCAGACTGAAATCTCAAGGTCCAAGTCAGGGAGCGGAAGGAGAGAGAGCACGAGCAGGGGAGCTCAGGACCGCGAGGGGTGCACCCACACACTGAGACAATGGGGATGTTCTGTCGGGAACTCACCAAGGCCAGCTGGCCTGGGTCTGAAGAAGCCTGGGTTAAAACCGGCCTTGGTGAACATAGCGGACAATGAGGACTAAGGAGGACTACTGAGACCTCAAGGACAATGGCAATGGGTTTTTGATCATACTGCACCTATTGGCTTTGTGGGAGCCTAGGCAGTTTGGATGTTCACCTTACTAGACCTGGATAGAGGTGGGTGGTCCTTGGACTTCCCACGGGGCGGGGAGCCCTGATTGCTCTTTGGGCGAATGAGGAAGGGGGATTTGATTGGGGGGGGGAGGGGGGAGAAGGGGAGGCGGTGGTGGGGAAGGGACAGAAATCTTTAATAAATAAATAAATATAAAAAAAATATTTAAAACTTTAAAAAAAAAAAAGCCAGGCTACATCCTGTCATAGTGAGTACGAACTCGAGGCAGCTCCAAACCCCTGTGGGTCAGTGTGGCTTTCTCTGCCCAACACTACACTGACAAGGGCCAGCACGGAGACAGCCCAGAATTGGAGTTGTGCTCACCAATCACAGCTTGATCTGGCCTGGAGTCCATAGTAAGAAGCTAAGGACTATGGCAACTGTATCTGACCACTCAACACATGGAAAGTCCAGGAACCAGGTCCTGGGCAGATGGCTGGCCTGTTCTCAGTGTAGGTCTCATTGCTCAATAGCAAAGAAAGTAGTTTATGGAGCCGCCTAAGACCTGCATGGCCTTTTTCTCCTACTGTGTACTGGGATTCCTTCACTCCACCCTTCTACAGAGTAGAGGCAAGGGGCAGGCAGGTTGCTAGGGAGACTGAGAAAGAGACTCCCGCTGAGCTCCTGCAGCTAACCTAAGTGCTTTCCTGGGAACACACAAGAACAAACAGTGAGGGCCATGCAGGAGCCTGCTCCTCCATCCCCTCTGATTAACAGGCCAGAGGTGTGTGTGTGTGTGTGTGTGTGGTGTAGGAGATCAGGACTACACACAGAAGCACACCTCACAGTGAGGGCAGAAGGACCAAGAAAACATAAAATTTGACAACACCAGAAACAGTTATGCCTAAAGAGAAGTCCCAGGACACAGGAGAATATGGGGGCTGCTGAACAGAAGCAGCGTGGGCATCCAGGGTTCTCAGTGCCTTGGGCAGGTTACATGTCTTAGAAACTGGGGTTTGCAAAGTGCTTTCCTGTGCACTATCCCTCTTATCCTCACAGCCACTCTGTGTGGCATTTGCAATAAGACAACACACAACACACAGCAATCGGGGACACGGCAGGGTCTCAGCCCTAGCCCAGTAATTCTAGGGATGGCGACTCAGGGCGAACACTTAGCCTCTTAGACCTTCAATTATTTCATTGCAAATCAGAGATAAAAATACCTCTCATTCAAATATTTCTTTTTTTTAATTTATTTATTTATTAAAGATTTCTGTCTCTTCCCCACCGCTGCCTCCCATTTCCCTCCCCCTCCCCCAATCAAGCCCCCCTCCCTCTTCAGCCCAAAGAGCCATTAGGGTTCCCTGTCCTGTGGGAAGTCCAAGGACCACCCACCTCCATCGAGGTCTAGTAAGGTGAGTATCCAAACTGCCTAGGCTCCCACAAAGCCAATACGTGCAGTAGGATCAAAAACCCATTGCCCTTGTTCTTGAGTTCTCAGTAGTCCTCATTGTCTCTATGTTTTTTCCCAAGACCGGTTTTATCCCAGGCTTTTTCAGACCCAGGTCAGCTGGCCTTAGTGAGTTCCCGATAGAACATCCCCATTGTCTCAGTATGTGGGTGCACCCCTCGCAGTCCTGAGTTCCTTGCTCGTGCTCTCTCTCCATCTTCTCCTGATTTAACTAGACCGTAAAAGGCTAATCAACCCATTTATAAAATAGGGCACTGAGCTGAACAGAGATCTCTCAACAGAAGAAGTTGAAATGGCCAAAAGACACCTAAGGTCATGCTCAACTTCCTTAGTGATCAGGGGAAATGCAAATCAAGACAACTTTAAGATACCATCTTACACCTGTCAGAATGGCGAAAATAAAAAACACCAATGATAGCCTTTGCTGGAGAGGGTGTGGAGAAAGGAGATTGCTGGTGGGAATGCAAACTTGTGCAACCACTTTGGAAAGCAGTGTGGAGGTTTCTCAGGAAATTCGGGATCAACCTACCCCTGGATCCAGCAATACCACTCTTGGGAATATACCCAAGAGAGGCCTTATCATACAACAAAAGTATATGCTCTACTATGTTCATAGCAGCACTGTTTGTAATAGCCAGAACCTGGAAACAACCTAGATGCCCTTCAATTGAAGAATGGATGAAGAAAGTATGGAATATATACATATTAGAGTACTACTCAGCAGTAAAAAACAAGGACTTCTTGAAGTTTGCAGGCAAATGGATGGAAATAGAAAACACTATCCTGAGTGAGGTAAGCCAGACCCAAAAGAGGAACGTGGGATGTACTCATTCAAATATTTCTTGACTCGGACAATGGCAAGGAGCCAGCTATGAACCACGCGGGCAGAAATGTTGCCCTAGGTAGCAAGTGCTCTTCCTTCACAGGGGATGTGAGAAGACAGACACCCAGCCTCCAGGAAGCTGCTAACTTTCTGCCAATGGCGGCAGAGGGATTCAGAAGAAACTGAGCCTGGACCAGAGCCTAGAAGAAGGTGAGGAACAGCCCGTCAAGATCTCTGGGACGACCTACCAGGTGGGCAGCAGAGCAAAGTCAGTCCCTCTGGTGGGCATGTCGGGCACACCGTGGCATGACAGAGCGGCCAGTGAGGCTGCAGAGGGCAGGAGAGTATCATAGGGAACGATCAGAAAGTGGGAGCAGGCCAAGGGCATGTGAGGCCCCAGGAGCCATCTGCTAACATTTTATAATAAGGACTCTATAGAAAAACTCACTAGAGGCAAAGACTGAAACAAGGGACTCAGGTGAAACTAACAAACCCTTCACGCATGGTATGGGGACTTGGTCCAGAGTGAGGGCAGATGTGGTCACATGCTGGGTGCACTTAGAGAGGCCAACAGATTGGGAGAGCGGCATGAGAAAGAAACAGACCAAAGTCTGGTCTGAGCAACAGAGCTCGGCAGGGAAGACACTGGAGGTGTGGGGGATACAGAGAAATAGGAACCTGGATGTGTGGGTCAACTCTGAGATCCTGACAGACCACATCAAGACCCTGCGTAGGCAGCTGGACAGGACCCAACCTTCGGTTCAAGGAGCTGGTCTGGATTCAGGAGGTAATGGGGGATGAAATGTGGTCACAGAAAGTTCATGAGGAGCCACAGGCCAAAACAGAGTCTAAGAACCAAGCCCTGCTGCCAACCAATGCTTGGAGCTTGGGGAGTTAAAAGGAACTGGTAAGAGATAAAAGAGAATCAGAAAAAAATGGGTAAGAGCAGGGTGCCCTGGAAGCCAACTGAAGAAGGGGTTCAGGGAAGAAGGAGTGCCCACTTGATGTGACCACAGGTAGGTCATCAGAGCCTCTGAGCAGCTGTGGTGGGGGCAGGGCAAGCAGGAAGGAGGAGGGAACATGCAGCCCCCCACAAAGCTCTCAGCAGACAATTAGTGAGGACTGGCAATGCCCTGGTTTTTCCATTTGTTGGTCTATAGCTACAAGTGAGCCACTCGGCCTCTCTATGCTCCAGTGAGCAGTTACACCTGGGGAGCTAAGTGTGCGAAGACCCGCTGCAATGCAAGCATCTACCCATCAGCTCTCGTCAGGACAGAAATACTGACAAGACAACTAACTGTGCATGAAAAGCAATATGGAAAGACAACAACCAACCCAGCAGGCAGGGAGAAGGAGTAGGGGAAGTCACAGAGCACCTGTTGAGGAAGGGCATGGAACTGCTGGAGAGCTGTGGTGGCTGAGGCATAGCATCCTAAAACAAGGTGAGCCAGCTGCTACCGTCAGCAAACACTACCATATTCTCAGCTCTACCACGCCCACTAAGCCACAGCCCTCCCTTTTCAGTCTGAGTCATCGCCACATTTCCCAGACTAGCTTACAATTGCATAACTCGCCTGCTTATGAAAAAATAATCTTGGCCTAGAGGTGTCCGAGTATTGAAGGGGAGACCTCACGAGCACAGGCTGGTCTCACAGACACCTCCCATGATCAAGTGAGTGAGCTGAGGTCAAAGCTGGGGCCCCAGAGGAACCCTGAGCCAGTGGACAGAAGTTACAGGGGGCTAGCCTGGACTACTTTTGAGGCAGGGAGCTCACCATCTCTAGAAGAGGTCAAAGGAGGCAGAAGAAATTCTACAGTTGGGTCACAGGCCCACGTTAGCTGCTGTTCTCTCTATTCTGGAGCATTCTCTACCTGATAAACAGGTTTCCCTGAGACAGAAAGGACATCACATGAGTGAAGGTACCCAGGAGTGTGACCAGCTCTTCCACGCTGCCATTCCTCAGTGACAAATCCTTATGCAAACCCACAGCACCTCAGCTTCACCCGATATTCAGTTAGACACTTTAAGACAGCAGGCACGCCATGCTAGACCAACTCATCCCTGGCCAATGACAGCTCAACTCTACAACAGCTTAGGACTAAAGCCAGGTTCCAGGGAGACTTCATGAAGAGGTGCAGACTAGCCAACCGCATGTATTTAGTTTAAGACAACATTTCTCTAATTTCTCCATCTGAAATAGACAGAACAGAGTGGTCATCCTTCTTTAAAGGCCAGGTTTGGAGCACAGGCAGCCAAAGAATAAAACTCCATTTTGTCTGCTCTATTGTCTTCAAATGTCAAGGCATCATCTGTAACATTAGCCTTGTTTGTACAGTGTCAGAAATCACAATGAAGCCATCCGTGGCTCCCACTGACCCCTGACAACATCCTCAGGCCCCCGGCTCTCCCTGGGCACCAGGCCCTCATCCCAGAGACAAAAAGCCAGTTTAAAGTTTCAAGAATTGGCCCAGACATCAGAGCACAAACAGGTAGTGGATCAGTGTCAAACCTGAGCATACTGGCTCCATGGCCTTTGCTTCACTAATAAGCTTGTTAAATTCTCATCCAACACTATCCATGGTTAATATTCTTTATATTACAACAATATGTCATTTCTCCCAGATCAAAACAAGCTCCTCAAGAGGACATGCACATCATGCTGTGGTGCTATCTCACCCACAGCAGATGCACTATGGGGTACCCCAAATAAGAACACTATAATTTGACTAGAACCTGTCAGCCCATCCCTGTGTTTCTAAGGCCAGATCTGGGCACACTCCCCTCTCTTTTCTAGATGTGAGCGCACCCCTCAGTTCTTACAGACACGCTCCCCTCTCCTTTCTAGACATGAACACAGCCCTCGGTTCTTGCAGGCACTGACTTCATCAACAACCAAAATACCACAAGCATCAGTGTCTAGTGAACCTTTAAAATGAAAAATCCATCTCTAAGCTAAAGTACAGTAAGTAAATCACAGATCCCAGCTGATGGCAGATACATCAAAAAGTGAAGGGCTGCCTGCATTTTTCAAAAAAGAATGGAACTTTTTATTCCCAAAACTCTGCATGTGGGCCTTCCTCTCTAAAGAAACTGGAGCTCAATGACCTGCGGGGCCAGACCTGGAGATGAAGACAGAGAAGAACTCACACCACACTTCATTTACTCCACAGACATTCGTCGTGCACCATTGTGCCGGGACCCACATGCACAGATTCACTGGCAAACTCCATCCACTGTCTTCCTGGTGTTGATTAGCCGGTGACTGTGATGACTGCCTGCCAGGCTTGGAAACAGCCACGACTCACCAGATACAAAGCAACTCTGCACGCGCGTCTGATGCCGGTGGTGGACCTGGTCTCGGACTCCAGTTCTGACTGAGGAAGACGATCATAGACAACTGTGTGCTGTGTGAGAGGGACAAGCCGGGAGCATAGGGAGAGGCTGAAGCACTCAGTGGCCCGGAAAGCTGCAGGACTGGATAGATGGGTTCAGGAGACTGAAGGCTGATTGGCAACGTCTCGAGGCTTATAATCTGGGTTCACGGTAGCCCCAGACTCCTGAAAAAGTTAAACTATTTTGCAAAAGGCAGGCAGTGAACTGGGTGCTCTAAATGTTTACCAAATAGTATTGTTCCCTGGGATAGCAGTGTGTGTCCACTGGGAGTTTCCTAAGAATGGGTCTTGGGGTGGGAGACAGAAAATGGCCCCATCAGACAAGGACCTTGAGCTACTAAGGTTCATTTGTCAATAACAAGTTGATAACAATTTAGCCTTAAATTGAGATGCCATCTTTTGGTTGGACTTTAAGCTGACTTTCTAAAGTAGGCATCAAGGTGGGCGGCCTGGGTAAACTGCACAGAACGAAAAGGCTTTCGAGCACAGAAGGTGCTCATCTTAGACTTCCCAGTATTCCAGGTTAGCATGGCCTCTGCCCACAGAGACCTCTGCAGAGTCACTGTCAATAAGTCCATTCCAAGGGCCTAAGTCAGTCAGTGCCCACTGCCGCCACACTCCCCGCTGCTGACGTGCTCTTGATGGGGCTCACCAGCCTCCTACAGTACTAAACCTAGAATCTGAACTCTCTACAGCCCAGGGAAGGCAGAGCAGCAGTCCCCACTGACATTCAGTGCCCATCTGACCTGCCCCCCAGTCCCTCAACCCCAAAATGTCAGGATGTCAACAGAGCCAAGGGCCACTCAACCTAGAGGCCTATTGACTCCAACTGCCAATGCTACACGGTGCTGATGTGGCTGGGCCTTCAAGGTCCTTCACGTGTGGAGTGTGGCCCATCCACAGTCGCATATCTGTCTGTACACTGCTACTTCAAGCTTTCCCGTCTGACTGGTGCCAGCCTACTCCTCTTGTTAACACTGCTGGAGCCAAAGCATGGACTTCCCCAACCTCTCCTCCCCAGCATCACTTCTGGGACAGATGCTCTATCCCTGCCCTTCTCACTCCCCAACCTCTCCTCCCCATCATCACTCCTGGGACAGACGCTCTATCCCTGCCCTTCTCACTCCCCAACCTCTCCTCCCCATCATCACTCCTGGGATAGATGCTCTATCCCTGCCCTTCTCACTCCCGATTCTGCTCCTATGTCCCCTTCTCTTCTCTGTCCCCATAGCCTTGAATTCAGGCCTGATCTTTCTTTCTGAAGGTTGCCAAAACAGTTGAGTAACCCGTGTTTTCTCCTAAACTCAGTACTCTCTCAAGCCCGAGGTATGAAAATAAGCCTAGCCCCATCTAAAACCACTGCCCACACAGGCAGGGTAAAGCGTGCTATACCCGCCCATCCCCCTCACCTCCCCTTACCAACAAAAGCAAACTTCAAAATCACTGTGGCAGCAGATACGGGAGATGTGAACGTCCTCAGCAGAGGGGTACAGATGACTCACCTAAACCTCATGTCTGTCTGAAAGTATAGTTGCTGGAAACTTTTTCAGCATGGAAATATCACTGTCATAAAAAAGTATTACTCGATATGCAGGGTTAAAAGCCAACCTGTCAGACTAATAACAAGAAAGTCAAGTGAGCAGTAACTGACCATTAAACATATAGATTCCCAGCAGCTAGAAACTGTTACGAATTCAGGATTTTGCTGACACAGCACCATGAGAGTGCTGTTTCCAAGATCCGAGGGAGCCTGAAGCCAGAATGTCCACACACAGCAGAGCCCTGGTTGGTAACATTGAGAGTGCAGAAGCCCCCGCCCCCAGACTCCTGCAAGGCACTCGCTGACCAGTGCATCCAGCGGCATGCCACCTTCGTGGTTAATCAGTAAACTGGAGTCAGGCCTCACAGGACAGATCAAAGGAGCTGGAGAGATGGCTCAACAGGTAAAGGTGCTTCCCACCAAGCCTTGCAGCCTGCTTTTGATCCCCGAGAACCACGCGGTGAAGAGAACTGACCCCTCAAGCTGTTCTCTGGTGCGCACACACGTCATAGTGCATCTCCACCCCAAACACAAACACACATGTTCTCTGATGCGCACACACGTCATAGCGCATCTCCACCCCAAACACAAACACACATGTTCTCTGATGCGCACACACGTCATAGCGCATCTCCACCCCAAACACAAACACACAATAAAACTTACTTTAAAAAAAAAAAAAGAATAGATTAAAAGACACAACATGGGAATCAGACCACTGCCTTTTGGCTGGGGAGGACGTGAGAAAGAAGGCAGCCATATTCCAAAGAGGAATCTGACCCAGAACTCCCTAACATAAATTTCTCAACAATGTTCCTCTAGCTAAAGAAGCCAAACTCCTTGTTTAACCCTGTCCCCAAGTAAGGTCCTCCACGATCTAGCGCCTACCCACCTGCCAGAGCTCATGCCCCACCACGTGTCCCCAACAGTCCTGGGGACCTCCTACTGTCTGAAGCGGTTGGCAGTTCCACTTAAGACATACCGTAAAGTTCACATTACTTTCTACTCTGAAGGTGAGGAAGGAGTCACCTGAGCACCTAGGGTCACTGGGCATAAACTCAACCACAGTGCTTGCAACACCCGTAGAACTCTCCTTGTGAGACAAATCGTGGCCATTTTTGTCATGATTCATCAGTCATATTATTTCAAACTTAAGATCACAGGACAGCTGAGTTCCTTAGAGAGCACACTGCACCAAATCACTATCCCCTGTTCATTATCTTGACCAGGAAGCCGGTGAGGATGGGGTGTTAGGTAAAGAGCCGTGCTGGCCTGTGCAACTACACACCAGAGAAAATTCAAGGTCAGATAAGAACAGCAGATGCTGCGGAAAAGTGTTTAACAGGAGGGCCAATCTGCCAGCCTGAGCCTTCTTCCTCCCCTGCAGGATGTTGGTCTTGCTCTTTTCTACCACTAGATGTAGTCATGAGTCCCTGAGTGACATTGCTACTAAACATTCTTACGCCAAGAATATTAGAGGGAGAGGGTCACTTGGGAAGGAAGGAGGTGTTAAAATGTTTTTGCAGTATGTAGCGGCTGTGAGCTTATCAAGATCCCAAATGAAACGATGATTCACCTCTGAGGTCTAAGAATTGAAGCTCCGGATTCTTGGGAACAAATCTCCCCCACCCCATTCCATGTCCTATAACACCACAGCCATCCCACTTAGGCCTTTGAAAGCCTGACAGGTATCTTCCTGCACTCGGAAGACCAGTGTCATGGCAATCTTCAGTGCACACAGTCCCCTCAAGCCTACAGGTTCCATCCAAGGGCAGGAAGAAGAACAATGGTTGTACTGTCAAGATAACTCTCAGCCCAGAGGGAGGGTCAGGACAGAGACAGAGAGGTGCCAGGCAGCTAGCTGACAACAGGAAGCTGGTCTGGACATGGGAAGGAGTACATGAGGATGAGATTAACTTTGAGAAAAGTACTGAGGCCTTCGAGATTTGAAGGAGAAAAGGTGACTATGCCCAGATGACTCTCCAAGTCTTGGCTTAAAAGGAAAAGCAAGGGAACCACTCTCCACCTTGATGAGATGGAGGGAGAGCAGAGATCTGTGAGGAGGGAGGGCAGAGATCTGTGAGGAGGGAGGGCAGAGATCTGTGAGGAGGGAGGGAGGGCAGAGATCTGTGAGGAGGGAGGGCAGAGATCTGTGAGGAGGAAGGGAGGGCAGAGATCTGTGAGGAGGGAGGGAGGGCAGAGATCTGTGAGGAGGGAGGGCAGAGATCTGTGAGGAGGAAGGGAGGGCAGAGATCTGTGAGGAGGAAGGGAGGGCAGAGATCTGTGAGGAGGGAGAGCAGAGATCTGTGAGGAGGAAGGGAGGGCAGAGATCTGTGAGGAGGAAGGGAGGGCAGAGATCTGTGAGGAGGGAGGGAGGGCAGAGATCTGTGAGGAGGGAGGGCAGAGATCTGTGAGGAGGAAGGGAGGGCAGAGATCTGTGAGGAGGAAGGGAGGGCAGAGATCTGTGAGGAGGGAGGGAGAGCAGAGATCTGTGAGGAGGGAGGGAGGGCAGAGATCTGTGAGGAAGGAGGGAGGGCAGAGATCTGTGAGGAGGAAGGGAGGGCAGAGATCTATGAGGAGGAAGGGAGGGCAGAGATCTGTGAGGAGGGAGGGAGAGCAGAGATCTGTGAGGAGGAAGGGAGGGCAGAGATCTGTGAGGAGGGAGAGCAGAGATCTGTGAGGAGGAAGGGAGGGCAGAGATCTGTGAGGAGGGAGAGCAGAGATCTGTGAGGAGGGAGGGAGGGCAGAGATCTGTGAGGAGGGAGAGCAGAGATCTGTGAGGAGGAAGGGAGGGCAGAGATCTGTGAGGAGGAAGGGAGGGCAGAGATCTGTGAGGAGGGAGGGAGGGCAGAGATCTGTGAGGAGGGAGGGAGGGCAGAGATCTGTGAGGAGGGAGGGAGGGCAGAGATCTGTGAGGAGGGAGGGAGGGCAGAGATCTGTGAGGAGGGAGGGCAGAGATCTGTGAGGAGGAAGGGAGGGCAGAGATCTGTGAGGAGGGAGGGAGAGCAGAGATCTGTGAGGAGGGAGGACAGAGATCTGTGAGGAGGGAAGGAGGGCAGAGATCTGTGAGGAGGGAGGGAGGGCAGAGATCTGTGAGGAGGGAGGGCAGAGATCTGTGAGGAGGAAGGGAGGGCAGAGATCTGTGAGGAGGGAGGGCAGAGATCTGTGAGGAGGGAGGGCAGAGATCTGTGAGGAGGGAGGGCAGAGATCTGTGAGGAGGGAGGGAGAGCAGAGATCTGTGAGGAGGGAGGGAGAGCAGAGATCTGTGAGGAGGAAGGGAGAGCAGAGATCTGTGAGGAGGGAGGGCAGAGATCTGTGAGGAGGGAGGGCAGAGATCTGTGAGGAAGGGAGAGCAGAGATCTGTGAGGAGGGAGGGCAGAGATCTGTGAGGAAGGGAGGGCAGAGATCTGTGAGGAGGAAGGGAGAGCAGAGATCTGTGAGGAGGGAGGGCACAGATCTGTGAGGAGGGAGGGAGGGAGAGCAGAGATCTGTGAGGAGGGCACAGATCTGGGAAGAGCTAAACCATGGCCACATGGAGCTCGAGGCGCCCCTGCCATACCCACGTTTGCCAACTGTTGAACAAGAAACAGGATGGGACAGCACAAAGGAATCGTGGGGAATGACGAGCACCTGAGGGGTCTCTGTGCTGACCGCTTCTGTCATCTTCTCTCACTGAGTGTCCCTGCCACTGCGCCAGCTCAGGATGCAGTGCAACCAGCGAGACCAAGCTCAACTAGGAGGTGCGCAGCTGCCTCTGTCACAGCCCCAGCATCACAGGTACCCAAAGGAAACAAAAACCCTTAGGTATCTAACGACAAGAGGAATGGAGAGAAAGAATTTGGTTTATATGGAACTTTTTTGCAGCCATAAAGGCAAAATTATGTCATTTGCAAGAAAATGGATGCCGCCAGAAATAGTCATATTAAGCAAATTAAGTCAGTCTCAGAAAGACAAATTTCAGTTTTCTCTTTTTTGTGCTTCCTAGATTTCATGGAGATATGAAAATGATGTATATATGTATACATGACATGAAGTAAAACTGTACAGGGAAAGAAAGGGACTAACGGGTGAAAGGGGACAGTAGAGACATGGGGGGAGGTTAATACTCTAAGTATAATACTTGTATGAAAATTCCTCCATGTGACAGGACAATATATAGTGGAAATACACAATGAAATCTTTTTTTAATTTGCTTTATGTTACAACTATAAGTGCACAGCCCAACAATAAATTCTCCAGTTACAGCATCATGGAGCTCTGCTGATCTCTCCCCTCAGGTATTCCTAGGAACAGAGCGGTGGTATTGGTCACGGGCCCTGCAACTCATACCTGGAGAATATGGGCCTGTTTAGAGGGCTCCGTTCAGTCCCGGGGCAACTGGTATCAAACACAGAGGAAAGCCTTCCAACTGAAGAAACCGGAAAGGTCAGCCTATTTCAGGAAACAATGGTTCATTGAAATTGCATCCTGCTCTCAAGCAAATTTGCCTCCTTCTGGACTACAACCTGGCCTAGCACTGTGGCATCTGTTTTCCAACTTCCTCATCAAAGGACACATCAAATGTCAGTTGACAATCTGCTTTCTAATTAAAAGTTGATTCTTTTCTTTTTTAGAAATTGCATTTAACTAAACAACTCCACACGGCAATTCAGTGTGCAGTGCCACCTTGATTGACAGGAGCATTTGCAATTATTTTAAAAATGAAAAAGAAAACATCATCAGATACAGCAGAATCGTTGATAGGACACTGACTTCAGCTGATTTATGAAGTATGACCATGCAGCGTTCATATGAAACAACTATACTCCCAGCATGTAAATGAGCCCTAAGTGGGAGAGGGCACTTTCAAGGCTGACTGGAAGGTACCCAGAGGAGGCTCCTGCCTGTAGAGGAAAGCTGGCAATAGAGAAACAGCAGGGTCAACCGGACAGCAAAATCCCCTGAAAGCCACTTGAGGCTGGGAAGGGTGGGGCTCCAGGTTTCTTTACACAAGCAGACTGCCATGGTTTCCAAAGAGAAGACCACAATGCTACAAGGGAGGGAGTGAACAGACTATGTCCACACTGGCTCGTGCCCTTGGAACAAGCTCTGAACTTGTGAGCTGGTTTGCTGACTTGGAATGAAAGGCTACCATATGCCTGCCTGTCTCCCAAGACTGCTGAGAGAAGGGAGCTGGATGCTGGGTGTAAAATTACCAGCAAGTGGGAAGGCACTTTAGACCCAAGAGACTGTATGGCTATGGTCACCAAGGAGCGTCTGGGACTAGTAACCCAAGGACAGCAACCAAGAAAGTGATGGGACAGCCAGCAGCTTCTTTGGAATAACTGCAGGTACATAACAGTTTGAGAAAAGGAACCGGCTACTCTACAGTGAAATGTTGAGGTAAGAAGACAGCTCCATGAAACTGTTCACCAAACAGACCAGAGGCTCACATGAGAGGTCTGCCAGGCACAACCACAGTTCAAAACCAACCCTGTGCAGACACTGGAGGAAGGCCTCTGACGAGCGAGTAGAGAGCAAGCCAAGCAGAGAGGAGGAATAGCTGCCATCTTCCTAAGGATGAGTAGTTTTTACCTTTTCTTCAAACTCAGGAGCTGTTGTTTCAGTGACGCCAGTCAGTCGACTTCCAGTCAGGGTGACCTGAGTGACTCCTGTTGAGAAATCAGACACGAAGGAGTAAGAGATGTGTTGAGATCGTCTATCCATCCTGACTCCCACCCATGCTGAGAAGACAGACACATGCTCGCTCCTCCAACTGCCAGGTGAAGGACGGACAGTCAACCGCCGTACCCGAGAGACAGCCCAAGCTGGTGCGCCTCCTACGAGCACCCCCAGCAGACGGCTGAGTTTGTTCCCAGCATTCCCGGGAGTCCTTGCAATCTTCTGCCAACTTAAACTGGTGAGAGCATCCCTATTTCCTGTAGCCAGCAGTCACTATTGTAAAACAAGACGCAGGCTGATCCAGGAAAGGGACCAGAGGATGACAGTGAAGAAACAGTGGCCTCTTGATATTTTTTTTTTATTTTTTAAATTTCATTTCACATTCCAACCACAGTTCTCACCCCTCACCCCTCTTCCTGCCCCCCCCCCCCCCCATAGTGGCTTCTAAAATAAAGACTTGGGGAAAAGAAAAGAGGAGGAATGGCATGGGTCTCACACCACTGGACTAAAAGTATTCAAGGAAGAAAATGTAGGGACCCAGACTGCAGAGCTAAAATATAAATCCTAAAATCCAGAGTCACAAGACATTAGGACGGAGGTCCAGACTGCAGGGGAAAGTGCATAGTCAGGGCAGGACCTGTAAACCACCAAAGAGTTTCCCTAGACAGAGCTGGAGCATCATCCCTCGGGGCCTCACATGGGTTCAGCTGCAAAACTAAACCATTGGTTTTAAATGTCCACACCACATGTGAAAACAGAAACCTGGAGACACCCTGCCACTAACATGCACTCCCCTCCACAAACACTCATCCTGGCTGACCTCAGAAACTCCCAGGAAGCTTTCGGTCTTAGAAATGAACGGAAAAGGACTTGGAGACACAGAAAAACAGGACATCATTTCAAAACGACGGCCACTGGTTCCTTTGCAAACCTATACCCAGCCTTAGCTGCAGACAATTTCAGGAGACCTGAGAGTGTCTACACTTTCATATCTCCATGTGGACAGGGGCAGGTCTGAGCCTTCTGGAAGGCTGCTCACCGTACTATGACTGAGAAACTGGGAAGCTGAAGCCACAGATTCCATTTTTCAAAGTCTACGTTAGGGAACGGGTCTGAGACAGAACAAAACTAGACCATCGAGAATATCCATGGTAGACTTTTGTGTGAAGAAAAAAGCAAAAAGAGCTCTTGCCAACAAAAGGAAAATATTGGATAAGTAAATGTGGTGGGTTCATAAATAAAATTTTATTAAGCCATTAAAATAAAAAAAACATTTTATGCAGAATTTTTAACAAAAATAACTGCGATTCTTAAGTAAGCTAGGCACTCCCCTAAGCATATATTGTATATGTTCTCTCTCTCTCTCTCTCTCTCTCTCTCTCTCTCTCTCTCTCTCTCTCACTTACACACACACCCACACATAACAACAACAACAACAACAGTTCTACCAACTCAGGAATGCGGTATTTTATTTCAACCTCACGATCAGAAAATGAGTGGCTGAGAATCACGATACTCGCTCACGGTCATCTGGCCTGTAGGAGGGGGCTGCGGGATCTGGACCCACACAGTACAGCCTCAGAGCCCCTCTGAAGCACTGCAGACTGACAAGAGCCCTGTCCAGAAAGCTGTGTCTGTAACGTTGCATGGACAACTCAGCAGATACCAACAACCCTGAGTTCAAGCCAGGATGGACTCGAGGCCAACAGAGGCTGCAGAGCGAGTGTAACCCAGGCTGAGAAACTTAGCGATAGCCTACTCAAAACTGGAGAAACTTTTTTTCTGGAATTTTTGTTTGTTCACTTTAAAAAGCAATCTGAGACACAGCTCCGAAACAGAGTGCTGGCCTAAGGCCCTGGGTGTGGACTCATCCTAGTACTGCAAAACAAAAGCAATAATCTGAATCAGACCTGACTGCCACAGCTGACAGAAGCAGAGGGCCAAGAATAAGCCTATAGCCACTTGAGGGGCCAGTCCTGCCTGCACCTTGATTTGGGACTCTGGTCTCTTGCAACTCAAGGAAACACGCGCTGTTTACAGCCACTCCATACATAGGAAGCCATTGCAGCAGATACAAGAAACCCACGCAAACACCTATACTGTGCTGCAGCCAACACAGGAGAGAACACTCATGCCTTAAGCAATAAAAGCAAATCAAAATTTATATACAATGATCTTAATTATGCATATAAAATACATACAAATACAACAAACTGTTTTTAGTGATTGTCCCTGAATAGGAACATGTTCAGCATTATGCTTTTTTATATTTTTCCAGTTTCTATAATTAACGTGAATTATTTTCACAAAGAGAAAGGTTTCTTAATTAGCAATTCATAGTATTTCTTCAAATCTAATTCAAACACAAAGACTAAAAAATCAAGAGGTCCAAATTTCCCTGATAATCATCTTAATTCAATCTCAAGCCACCACCTGAAGAAAACCACCAACTGAGGCCTAGCACACTGTTAGGGAACTCCCCCAGCCCTCACTTTCTCATAGACTGTGGTGGGAGCAAAACTTAGCCAAAGGCTAAGGGAGCAGAGAATGGCATGTCTTCCTTCATCTCTCCAGACTTGGGGTGCTGGGGACAGCCGGGTCAGCCCAAAGTCTGCGATCATGTGCCAAGAACAGAGAGTACCATTGAAGGTAAATGTTTAATGTCTCTGCAGGTAACGTTCCAGAAGGAGACATGAAACAGCACCCTAGTCTCCTCGACCCGCCCTGACTCTTGTCACAGGGCTCCTGTGCAGTCCCAACAGCCAAGGCCAGCCTCACTGTACCTACACCTGTGCTTTGATCAGACAGACTCGCAAGGCGTATTAGCATTTCCCCCAATGTGTGGGCAGTACTGGACCGAAACAGACAGCAGGATGTGTCTTTCTGATCTGCATTTCTCACAGGAAGGTAAAACAGAGAGTAGCTGGCTCTCTCTAGCTGAGGCCAGACCAGGTTCAGAGTTATCTGATTTCAGACCATGGTGGGGCAGAGCAGGGAGGAAAACACTGAGGAAAGCAGAAGGATGGCATAGGGCTGACAGCATTGTTATCTGGATCACAAGGATACTGGTAGCAGTAGCCAGAGAAGGACCCATGGGCAAGGGAGAGAGCTACAGGGCAGCTGGGGACAAGTGATCGAGTATGGTATACCTCTTAGGAAGCAGCCCCCACCTGCAATGTCAGTGACTAGCCAACACGCGTTGGTGTCTCCTATCCAGCCCTCCACTTCCCACGGCACCAGCACCAAGTGGTGTCTACACCTACGGGCTCACCCAAGAACAAACACAGGCAATTTTACCATCTGTTATAACAGAAAGGCTGGGACTGAGTGACTGTTCTCCAGGATTGGAGTTCACAACCACCTGGACTCCAGCTCTGAGGTATCCAATGTCCTCTTCTGGCCCACATGCTCAGACACACATAAATAAAAATAAAATAAATCTTTTTAAAAAGGGAAAGGTCAGAGTACACGATTATTAGGAGGAAGACAAGGTACTTTCTCATACAGCCCAGGCCCACTTGCCTGGGGATGGTGCTGTTCACAGCAGGCTGGCCCTTCCCACATCAATAGAGACCCCCCCACCCGACCCCCACAAAAATGCCCAGAGGGCAATCAGACACAGGTAGGGGTAATTCCTCAACTGAGGCTCTCCCTTTCCAGGTGTGTAGAGTTGTCAACCAAGATGAACCTCACAGAACAAATGACCACCAGGTAACCCCGAAACAGGACAAACGCAGAGCCTTGAGACAACAGAAAATTCCAGCCACTCTTCTTACTGATGTCCTGTTCTGGAAATTGTTATTTTCATTAGGAATGTGCAGCTGGGCTGGAGCAACACTTTCAAAAGCGCAGGATATAGAATTCCCATCCAAAGCCCACATAAAGGTTGGGAGCCACTCGGCCACCTGTGAGCCCAGTACTTAAAAAGGAAAGGCTCCAGGACAACTAGTCAGCTAAATTACCTGGAATTGGGGAGCTCCAGGCTCAGCAAGAGACTCTACCTAAGGAGAAAGAGTACAGAGTCATTGAGGAAAATACCCAGCACCAACTTCAAGCCTCCACATTTGCACATTCACACACACATGCACGCACGTACACACCATGTATACAGAGGTGTGCAAACACATGCAAACGCTACACACACAAAGAATGTCTAGATACTATGAAGCCTGGTTATTATTGTTATATCTAACTTAATATTCTGAAGTCATTTCTACTATATAAAAGTTTCTAGACATGGTCTGTGATGTGGGAATGATTTCTTATTAATAAAGAAACTGCCTAGGCCCATTCGATAGGCCCACCCTTAGGTGGGTGGAGTAAACAGAACAGGATTCTGGGAAAAAGAAGCTGAGTCAGGAGTCGCCATGATTTTCCCATGCCAGGCAGACGCAGGCTAGAATCTCCCCGGTAAGCACACCTTGGGGTGCTACACACCTTATAAGAAATGGGCTAGTCCAGGTGCGAGAGTTAGCCGAGAAGAGTTAGCCAATAATGGACCAGGCAGTGTTTAAAAGAATACAGTTTCTGTGTAATTATTTCGGGTATTAAGCTAGCCATGTGGGCGGCCGGGTGCCGGGGACGCAGCAGCCCCGCCGCTCCTTATTACTACAGGTCTGTCTACATGAAAGGTATTCAGATGGCTTTGCTGGGGAAAGGCCTTGAAAACACAAGGACACAGCTTGGACCCCAGAACTCAAGTACAAAGCTGGGTAAGCTGTCAATATGAGCAGCATACATATACAGATTCCAAGGAATGTGTGGGCCAGCCTGACCTCTGCAGCCAAGTTCCAGTCAATGACAAATGTCTCAGACAGAAGGCAAAAGGTACCTGAAGACCAAAAGTCAAGGTCATCCTCAGACTCGTGCTGTAAACACTATGAATACACAGCCCTCTGCCGTATACATTCACACACACACACACACACACACACATTCTCTCTCATATATGCACATGCACACTCACACACATAAACACACATTCACACAACACTCAGATTCTCTCTCACATACACATTCTCCCTCACACATACTCATATTCTCTTATACATAAACACATGGTGTGGGAGAATTGTCTGTATTCTGTCAATCATGTTTTAAATAAACACTGATTGGCCAGGCAGGAAGTATAGGTGGGTCAACCAGAGAGGAAGTAGAGGTGGAGCAAGAAGAACAGGAGTATTCTGGGAAGCAGGAAGATCCCTCCGCACTCCTGCCCAGACTCCGAAGAAGCAACATGTGATCTGCCCCACTGTGAAAGGTACTGAGCCACATGGCTAACAAAGATCAGAATAATGGGTTAATATAAGCTACAAGAGCTAATAAGAAGACTGAGCTAATGGGCCAATCAGTTTTATAACTTATGGAGATCTCTGTGTGATTTTCTTTGGGGCTTGCTGGCTGTGGGATACTGGGCAGGACAAAAACCCCAATGGGCAGGCCCCTCATGTTACAAACACACACACACACCCTATTCAAGAAAACCTCTCTAATTTTAGGACTTAGAAGAGTCCTAAACCCAAGCACTAGTCTGGTGTCGTAGGGGTCAGACTTGTATCCAAAAAAATCCTGCAAAGTGAAGGGAATCATGGCAACAAATGCAGGGCTTTAAATCTCTGAAGATGCCAAAATCAAGATGCATTTCAGGCAAGTCTGGAAAATAAAATTACAGGGGCCAGCAAAGAACAGCAAATTGAAGAGCAAAGAGGAAAAAGAAAGCACCCAGCTGCAATCCCAACTCTCGAGGCTGAGCAGTGGGGCAGCTGAGAACTAGGCTAGCCTGGGCTACAGACAGATGATAGGGGGTATATCAGTATTACATAATCAGACAGACAGGAAGATAAGGCAGTGAGGAGAGGACAATGGTCTCTGCTGGCAGAGCTTGAGTGTGGGCTGCAGCCAATCTCCACACACTGCACCCCATTGCTGGAGAAGGGAGGGGGAGCAGAGAGAGAACACTATCAGAACGAAGGAGAGCAAGCCCTGCAGAGTCAGGTCCAGCTGACCTCCTGAGCAAGCATATGCCCTGGAAAATATCTGCTTACTTCAACCTGGGCCGAGCGCTGCAAATTCACTCAATCAACTTATACAGCGACCTCTAAATCACAAAAGTTCTGGATGGAAAACAACGGCAAATTGTTCAAGCTCATGGGGCCTCAGTTTCCTCTTCTGCACAATGAGGGGCACACCATCTTTTCCAGGATGGTGGGCAGAGACACCACAGAAGGGTGGCACTGTGAGCCTGGGTCTGGGACAGAGCGGGCGCTCCACAAGCAAGATTATCAGAGATTATCTGATATTATCAGAGCAGCTCTACTTCAGAGCCAAAGCAGAATCTAGGGTTTTCCAGTTCAATACCTGCTGGGGGCTCCCGAGGCCAGCTGTTAGAGTCTGAAAATTCACTCACATCTTAGATATGGAGAAGGAATTTGAATGGGTTTGGCCAGGATCACGCATGTTTAGCTGAAGAGATCTGTCCTTGACCAAAGCCTGGGTCTACATAGCAGCCTGCATCACAGAGGTACTCTGCCCAGCAGGAAACCCAAGGCAGGAAAGGTTAAAAGAAACAGCTGGCTTCCTGGACAACAGGATGGTTAATCCCATGGCCCGTGCATACCTTGTTCCCTCCCCTGCGTCAAGATCACCCAGAGGTCAGCTGCCAGCTATTGCCAGCCCTGGCTTATGGAACACAAGAATGTTCCACTGTTCACTTACTTGTGTGTGTGTGTGTGAGTGTGTGTGTGCACATGTGCGTGCATACATCTGTGTGCAGAGGCCAGTGATGAACCTCAGGTGTCTTCTTCAGTCTCTACCTTGTTTTTTCATGCATGGTGTCTTATTTTCCATCCAGACTTCACCACAGAGATTTGCCTTTTTTATGTGGGTACCAGAATTCAAATTCAAGCCTTCATGATTGCTAGGCAAGCGCTTCACCACCTGAGCCATCCCCCAGATCTGAACTGCTCTCTTGATCTAAGGTCTAGGACTTTCAGACCCCAGCAGAATGGAAAGCTCACCCAATGGGTGTGGTGGTCAGCAGATCAGCATTCACTTGGAGTAGATGTTGGGAGTTCAGTAAATAAACAGATAAAATCTAAAAGATTTTGACCTAGTCTATGTAATAAAGATAGCCAATTAAATGTATCCCAAAAAGGTCAGGCACAAAGAAGACTAAAGACCATTTTGACAGACATGATCAATTTGACTCTTCCCTCTTCTTTGCCTCTCCCAGATAATGGAACAGTCAGGATCTCCTTGGCATGCCAGGTGCTGTCCTCAATGCTTTTGGACAGGTCTTAAGTGACCAGGAAACTTTCTTTATGGCTGTTCTAAGCACAGCCAACTAGTAAAGGTCATGAAGAGACCTAAGTCTGAGGTGACCAGGTTTATCAAGGTGCTGAGAGACCAATGAGTAAGAAGATTGATAGTCAACAGAGAGGAGCTGGGAAGCAGCAGAGACCAGAGACAGGGGGCCTTGTACCACCCAGATTTCATACTCTGAAGTGAACGGGCTTTGAGAGGTTTCCCTGAAAAAAGGCAGTATTGTATCTGTATTAGAAAGTGTGGCTGTACAGGGCTCTATCACACAGAACCATTCCAGCTTTTACTCCATGGCCACATGTAAGTAGGATACTTTACATGCAGGAACACGCACATGCTCACAAACACACACGGCCTCACTGGGATGCTAGCGTTACCTGGGTCCCTAGTTCAGCTCCGCAAGCTCCTGGGACTGTTTCATCAAATGGAAAGCAGTAGGAACAACATTGGCACCACTCTCTAGAATGTTGCTGGGGACAGATAAATCAGTGCACACGAAGCCCTTGCCAGTGTAAGCCACAGTTAAGAAACCACTGCCACACATGAGTCTCACCAACTACGTCTGTCTGACTACATGCAGAACCTCCAACATTTCCATTCTGCTTTTTTCTTCCTGTGTCTTTGAAAAGCTGATTTCAGAATCTAGTAACAAGGACAATGACCTAATCTTAGAGATGTTGGCTTCAAGTCAGGGGATGAGTGAAGGCAGCAGAGCCCACAGGACTTGGTGGGCACTGGGTCACTAGTGAGGGACAGGAAAGGGCAAAGCCCCTCTGAAGTGTCTGGAGTGGGGGTATAACATGAGGCTGGGGATTTCAGAAGACGGAGCAGTTTCAGCCTGTGGGATCAGAAGACTGTACTTCCTCCCACACCACTGTCACCCTGCACAGAATGGCACCCAGCAGCAAGAGGCCAATTTTAACAATGACTAATTGATTAGGTCCTGAATATTACATTCAGATTCACAATTTCTAGACTCACGCCCTTATGTTGTTCCTGAAGCCACCATTTCTACAGCAGCGATTGTGTCTGTCATGCATTCCCGCACAGCTAAGGACTTAGGCCACCTCCTACTGCCATCCTCAGCCATCCCCATGGCACAGGTGACACACAGACACCAGAACAATGCAGCTGAGGAAGAGTCATGCCAGCACCCAAACTGAAGCTATTTAACTCCAAGGCCAAATCCGCACGCAATTATTCTGAAATCTCGGGCCCATTATCCTTGTCGCAGAGACACGGAAGACACCCTGTCTGACTTGGAGACAGCACTCTCTGCTCCCCAAGACACAATTAACTCAGAAAAGGCCTTCTTCGGGCACAGAAGGGGCCATCCTTTTTCAAGAGCCATTCATTTGTTTCCTGTAGATACATAGGTCAGGTCAAGCAATTCTGGGATTACAACATGAAAAATTAACTGTGTTCACCACACATTTTGTTTAGAATATTAATAATATTCAGGATAGTGGATTCATTAATGCCAGGCACTTAATAAAATAATCATCTCCTGTTAGAGTCACTAAGAAAAAGGCAAGTCTAGGGAGTCGTCAAAGGTCACAGAGTCCACAACTCTTAAGTGTGTGAGTCCCAGAAGAAAAAGGTTCTGTTCATCCGGGACAAAGGAAAGGGTATAGCTGAGGGGGATGAACTAGTGAAATCTGTACACTCCCTGATAAAGCTTGCTCCCCATTGAACTCTTCTCTACATCAGATCTAACCTGCAGACACTAGACCGGCAAGCACCAATGGTAAGCAGCAAGCATCCCAGCAGACAACACTAACTGCAGCTGTGGTGCTGGGAGAAAACAGGACAAGAAAGGAGAGGCTCAGGGGACTCATGTGTAGACAAACAATATCCCAAAACTAGAAAGCCTACTCCACCAGTGTGGACAGAACATGAAGAAACAAAGGTATTTCTTTACCCATAAGAGTAGCCTCCGCCCTCCCACCTTACTCCACCAAGGACCAAGGGGACCTTCCCCAGGCCTTACTAAGCTGCAGGGTCCACCAGGGCTGGAAGGCAGGGGTAGGAGTGGGGATATGAATATGGGTGAACGTGTCCTGTATGTGGAAGAGAGAAAGAAAGGGTGTGTGGGTGAGTGAGTTTCTATCTTGTGTAAGAGAGAGAAAGGGAAGAGGGAGGGAAGGAGGGAGGGAGGGAGGGAGGAAAGGAGGGAGGGTACAGCCTGACAGCCTGATCTCCTCACGGGATACAGACAGATGTCTGTTGAGCACTGCAGCATGCCCAGCACTTCCCATCCCTCTCTCTCCCGACAACAACCTTAATGGGACACACCAATGTGACGCCTTCTTTAAACTTGCTGAGAGGACAAAGATCACTTCCCTGACGAATCTGTCCATGGCACAGAGCGACAAACCAGAATCCCAGCCTTGCCAACCAACTCCACACTTACTTCTGTCCCCTCACTGAAGAGCCCCACCCAAGCTGTATGAGGTCATTATAGAATCTCACCTTCACAAAGACAGGTCTAGCTGCCTATCTGATTTTTTTCAGCTGAGGTAAGGCAAAGACACTGTTCACTGAAAGTGGGAATATAACCCAGTATAGCCATTAAGGGAATAAGTATGAAGGTGTCTTAGTTATTGTTCTATTGTAGTGAAGGGGCACCATGACCATAAAGAAGCATTTAATTGGAGGCTTACAGTTTCAGAGGTTTAGTCCATCACCACCGTGGTGGGGAGGATGCCAGCAGACAGGCATGGCAGCTGAGAGCTCACATCTGATCCACAGGCAGAGAGAGAACGAGACGGGGCCTGGCGTGGGCTTCTGAAACCTCAAAGTTCACATAGGTCCTCCAAGAAGGCCGCATTCACTCCAACAAGGCCACACCTTCTAATCCTTCCCCAAGAGTTCCTCTAACAAGGAACCAGCTATTCAAACAAATGAGGCCATGGGGTAATTCTCTTTCAAACCACCACTGGATGTTTCTCAAAAAATAAAAATAGAGCTATTACATTGTCCAACAAAACCACCCCTGGGCATAGACCCCAAGAGCTCAGCTGGATTTTAAGCAGCAAAATGTCACCTAAGCCATAACTTCACCAGGAGCCACAAAGCTGGCTCTGGGACATTTCAACCAAAGGAAGCTAGCAAGGGGCAAGCACGGGCTGCAGGCAGGGGCAGCATCTGTGGTTGGGTTGTATTCATCCTCTGCCCACATTCTTGTTCTTAGTAAAGCCACATTTGCCTTTGGGATGGTATGAACCCAGGACCCATCTGCAGTCTTTAAAGCCTATCTCTGCTGCATCTCTTCAGAGGTCGGGCCCTTACCAAAGACTGGGTCAAAATGAGGCCATGGAAAAGACAAGCAAGCATGGGAACCCGTGCAGAGCACACTGACACCCTCGAGGGTTCTTCGTCTCTCAGCAGCTCTCGCAAGGTTTGTGGTCACCAGTGATTATAAGGGCGACAGCAAGGTGGGAACGCAGGGACGGTACCAAAAGAGCATGCAGTGCGCCTTTAAGTTAGAACAACACTGCTGAGTGACTTCAAAAGAGAAGACTGACATTTCTGATAGAAGCAAGCAACTAATGTGGCAGGGACAGCTGGCCAATCAGGTAAGAGGCAGGGGAGCTGGCAGCATTCACCACACAGGTGTTCGGTAAGGCAGGAAATGGGACAAAAACAACTCAATTAATTCACTGTGCATTCTTGTCCAGCAGCAGAGTTGGGAGATAAGCCTGAGACATCAATGGAGGGCCAGAGACTCACTCTGCAAATGCTGGGGTTGACAAAGAAGCACATGTATATAAAATTATATAAAACTGACTCCAGCAACCTCTTCCCAACTGGAAGCCCTGAGCAAACAAAAAAAGAATGCAAGGGGCTGTGACTCACAAAGCCACTCCTTTCTAATCAGGGGTTCTTCCCGGGAAGCGGTGGGGGCGGGGATACGAATGCAGAAGGAAAAAGAGAGGAGAGATGTAAAAGCCAACAGCAAGGCAATGGGATCACCCTCATTTGTAACCTCCCCTAGGTGTGAGACTCAGCCAAGCTGAGACTTGACACAAACACAGCAAGCAAGCCAAGCGGCAGAACATGCTAGCAAAAAGCAGGTGCAAGAGGTGTTGCCACAGCCAGGAAAAGGGAAAGACACCGTGAATTAAATTGAGGTAAGAAAAAAAAAAAACAAAAAACAAAAAACAAGGATGATCAGGGCCAACATATGACAGAGTAGCTACGAGTCCTTACTGGAAAGGGGGACCCCCAGTGCTGCAGCCAACACCATACCTAAAGCGAGCAAGACACTGGCAGTGAAAAGCAGAATGTCTGAGTCAGCAAGGACCCACAGCAGGTGGACAACACCCTTGTTTTACAACAACAAAGCTGACGAGGGTGATAAACTGACAACATGGCCACTCCATGATACGGTCAAGGGGAAGATTGTTATTGTCGATATGAGGGAGATCTACCAGAGACTTCTGTTAGAATCCAGAGCACAGAGAGAAAGCAGCAGACTGGGCCTGGCCAGGAGAGAAACAGGAGCAGAGAGGGGAGGTGGAAGACACAGACAGAGACCAAGAAAGTGCACAGCCAAAACAGCAGGGTTAGAAGGAGAAGGAGAGGTTGGTGAAGGGAAGCCCGTGAGCTGGAACAGTTTAGGGGTACGGGGTGAGAAGAGCCAGGAAGCCAGCGTGGGCTCTAAAAGATGTGATGCTGTGGAGCCTGGAGACCAGCACACACTTGGCATGCTAACAGTCACCACTAAAGCCATTTGTCCCTCCTGCCAGTGATGAGGGAAAAGAAGCCTCTGGTAGAGAGGAACCATTTTCACAAGTTCCTGTGGAATGCTAACTTTTGTCTGACTGCCACAATCTGAGGAAATAGAGTCTCCTTTGGACCTGACAGGGGGCTGGGGAGATCACTCAACGGTTCAAACACTTGCCACCAAGTGTGGCCAGAGTTCAGATCTCCAGCACCCAGCACCCATGGAAATGCCAGCGGGGTGTGGTGGCCCACAAGCTGGCCAGCAAGACCAACCATATCAGAGCCCTGCCCTGCCTCAGATCAGGGTTGACTTCCAGCATCAATCCTGGGCTTCCACAGTCATGAACCCCATATGTATACACACACACACACACACACACACACACACACGCAAGTGGAAAAAGGAAAAGCACTGAGGTACTCACCCAAATCACAGAACCAGAGCCAGAGTCAGCCTGGCTGAAAGTCTGCAGGCTTAACCATTAAGCTTGACTCTAAAGACACTATGTTGCTAGCCAGCAGAGAGGAACAGATTCTATTTCAAATAAAGTAGGAGGTAGAAACTGTCTGTCATTGGCTAATTCTCAACATGTACCACTGTTGCCTCTTCCAGCACCAAAAGAAGGAAGGGGGAAAAAAGAAAAGAAAAGCCCACTTGTAGAGATAAAGGGAGGAAGAGTTCATGACACTCCGGCCTAAGGGACAGAATCGAACAGATTCAGACTCAAAAACAAGAGCTGATGTTAAAACTCAGCACAGACGCCCTCCACAAACTGTGTGGGAGGATGTGTGGGTGGCCAGTCATGGCCTTGCTTCACTGCAGGGCTGCTAAGGCCAGAGAAGAACCTCAGAACCCTGTGTTTGCCAGACCAGAGAGTCCACTAGAACCGTCACTGACCTGGATACAAAGCCACCAGGTTCCCTTAAACTGCTACACTGTTTCAGAAAATAAAAAGTGCCTGCTGTCCCAAGCTGCTTCATCAGCTCCTCCAACTCCAGCGGAGTCCCACTTCCCATCTAGGGAAATATAAAACCAGGAAATTTCTTCACTACACACCTGTTCTACTGCAACAGCCACAATCAAGCCACAGGTGAAGTTCCCAGTTCAGTTCAACTCCAATGGAGTTGGAGGACCCATCTGAAGTCCAAATTCACCTATTTGAGGTGGTATTTTCCTGATCCCCACCATCTTCCTGTTTTCTCTATTCATAAAGCTAAGGCAAGACCCCCTTTATGGTCCCTTGTGGGAACACCGTTTGGAACACTGACCTGCACATTTCTCCAGCTGTTCTTCCAGCTGTAGCGGAAGCCACGGGCATGCTCCCTGACAGCCACACAGGTAAGTGATAGCTGATGGACACAGGACAGGGTCTAGGGAGTCCAAGGAAGGACTTCTGACCCTGAGATTCCCAGCCCTTCGTCCCACTGCAGAGCTATCAGTAGAAGACCAAGCTTGCAAGCGGTCTCATGTCTGATGAATTCAGACTCGACAGTCAGCACCTCCACCCCATCTCACCAAGACCAATACTAAAGGAAAGAACCCTCGTGTGACTTTCGGTTCATGAACACAACCAGAATTTGAAGCCTCTCTGCCCTACAGGGTTATGAGTTCCTTGAAATAATGAGAATAACTCAAGAACACATGGCTAATACATACAGCACTGGAATCCTGAAGACTAAACACCGAGGTGGTTTCCTGGCTCCCTGTACTTGTCTACACTCAAGTTTATGAACACTAAAGGAAGGAGGGTGGGTTGGGGGGAGAGTTCTCACTAGATAGCAAGAGCTGCACACAAAGTGTTCTGAGAGGTGGCTGAGGGGCTTTCAGAGTGAGCTCATGATGATTACTTAGTAAGTGACCGTGTTCAAAGTGCAGGTAACCAATACTCAAGTTCTAAAGATTGTTTCTAAGCAGTTTTGCCTTGCATGTTAGCTCATATCTGTAATTCCAGCACTCAGGAGACTGAGGCAGAAGGATCACCATGGGTTCAGGGCCAGCCTGGGCTACAGAGTAAGAACCTGTGTCGAAGAATAAATAAACTGAGGCTGGCAGGATGAACAAGCAGTCAAGAGCACTGGATGCTCTTCTCAAGGACCAGGGTTTGAGTCCCAGCACCCACATGACAGCTTACAATTGTCTGCTACTCCAGTTCCAAGGATGCCTTCTCCTGGCCTCTGCACACACTGCACACGTGTGACGCACAGACACAAAGGCGGGCAAAACAGTCATACTCATAAAATTAAAAAAAAAGTACTTTAAGATAAAATAAAAATGAATTAGTCAGTTCTCCCTTGTCACTTCACCCTTCAAGTCCTGGTCTGGGCATTTCTAAAGCCGTGTGGTTACCATGGTTTCCTTAGGTTTTTGGCAGCTGAAACCAAGACCCCCAAACCAGAAAGAACAGGTATTCCAGTCTGACTCTATCATGGTGATAAACACCATGACCAAAAGCGCCTAAGGGGAAGGTTTACTTCACCTTCTAGGTTATAGTCTGTCATCCAGGGAACCCAAGGCAGAAACTCAAGCAGATGCTACGGAGGAACAGGCCAGACCTCCTGCCTAGGGAGGGCACTGCAGGCTAACCAGATGAAGGAGATTCTTCTGATGAGCTTCCTTCTTCCCAAGTATGTCAAGTGGACCCCAAGATTATCCACTACAAACAAGACAACCGGCCCTCAAATCAGGGCTCTCTACAGGGTCTCCCTGCAAAGGTCTACAGAGCAGATCATTCCCACTCTCCTTGGGGAAAGGAGAGGGTCTCAGGGCTCAGCTAGCAGAGCAAAACTGATGATTTCTCTAACATAAGCTGGCATAAAACTAAAGACAAACAGCAGCCCATGAGTCGGGTTCTATGGTTCACACAGTCTCATTTGTGTCTCACCATAGCTTCCTAGATTAAGTATTACTGGAAATTTAGATGGACACAGAGAGGAAAAGAAATAGTGGCCAGACCCTATTCACAAAGCCAGGAAACGCTGGGAGGTGATGGCTGCTCCTGATGGAGAGAGGCTTGCAGGTTCCAGCAAGTCCCAGGCGGCTTCTGAGGAGGCGCTTCATTGACAACACAAGTTGATTTTAAACAGACACCTCTTCAGACTGTTTTTTAGGAAAAACTTTTAGGAGAACCCTTTTCTAACGACTGTTACTTTGCTTCAGTAGGATCCGCTCATAGCTGACTTGTTGTGTGCTGAACCTAAAAAATATTTTAGAAGACACTACAGCAGAAAGAAAGCATGCTATCTAAGTGCCAGGTTGCCATAAAATGCATCTGTAAATGGAGACGGACAATGGTGACCCTGAGTGATGTTGGCTAAGCCAATCCCTGGGCAGACCACCTCCAGGTTCTAATAAGACAATCATCAACCTGGAATAGCAATGTCCCCTTCAGGACTGCCGTCAGCTTTGAGGACAAAGCTAGAGAGCAAAATGAAGCACTCAACCACCTCTACACTCAGACTTGCTCCTCAAACCACAGGCAAGAAGGGAAGGCAGACAGGCAGGCAGGCGAAGGAAGGAAGGCAGGAAGGCGAAGGCAGGCAGGCAGGCAGGCAGGCAGGCAGGAAGGAAGGAAGGAAGGAAGGAAGGAAGGAAGGAAGGAAGGAAGGAAGGAAGGAAGGTGAAAGCAGGAAGGCAGGCGGGAGGGCAGGAAAGACTAACAGTCTGGTGAACAGCTAGAGTACACACTACGCTAGTGGAAGGCAATGATGTCAACACCTGAACAGTGCAGGGGTCTTAACCAACATCGCCCACACTCAGGAGGCTTGGGTGAAGACACCTAGCAAGGCAAGAGAAAAGTCACTGAAGGGTGAAAAAGCCACAGCCTCACACTAGCTCCAAGGAACTCCTCCTCTGCCCTGCATCCTGATGGAGGTGGGTCTTGTATCTAATCTGTTGCTTTCATTGGTTAACTAATAAAGAAAACTGCTTGGCCTGATAGGACAGAAAATTAGGTAGGCGGAGTAGACAGAACAGAATGCTGGGAGAAAGAAGCAGAGTCAGGCAGTCGCCATGAGGCAGACGCAGGTTAAGAATCTCCCTGGTAAGCCACCAGCTTGTGGTGTTACACAGAATATTAGAAATGGGTTAGATAATATGTAAGAGCTAGCCAATAAGAGGCTAGAACTAATGGGCCAAGCAGTATTTAAAAGAATAGTTTCCGTGTAATTATTTCGGGTAAAGCTAGCCGGGTGGCGGGAAGCAGCCCAACGCTCCTACTACAACAGCATCCAAGTCCCCAATACCCACAGCCATTCTTCCTTCAAAAAGAGGCCAGAGCAGCCCACACAGCCTCAACCAAGCACTCACCCCACATGAGGGTATCAAAACCAGCAATGTACAAAAGGCTAGACTCTGGCCAGCAGCGCTGTGTGGGGTCTTTGACCCTACCATTTTCGCCTCACTTTCCAAGGTGGCTGTGAGGATTTTGTGAGAACTTCAGAAAAAGCTCAGCACACAGCAAGTCAAAAACAAACAGCTACTGATTTACAACAGAAGCGAAAAAAAATCACTACAGAAATAAACCTGATTTCTCAGAAGGTGAGTTCATGCAGTTAGTGAGAATCAAGGGATTTCAGCAAACTTAGGAAAAGTGGGGTAGGAAGATCCCACCCAACACCTGGCCTCTGGAAGGGTTCCACAGTCTCTCTGCTACCGCTCTCCAGAAAGCCTGGGGAGTCATAGTGTCTCCTGCTCCAGCATCTTCACACTTTACAGAGATACCCTGAAATGAAGCAGAGAGCTTGTGGCCAGTCTCCTGAGCAAATGAGGCCAGCCGAATTTGCTCTGGAAATTAAACATCCATGGAAGGTAGCCAAACTCGTTCAAAACATGTATCTGTGACCTACTTAGTCGTCCAGTACCAAACCAGTCTCAAAGCAGAAACCAAGCAGATAGTGAGACGGGGCCGCTAGCTTCAGCAGAGCCCTGCTCAGACCATCCTGTGGCACATGAGGCACGCAGCAGAGAGGGCTCCAAAACAAGCTCAAGGTGCTGAGACAGGCGGGCACCCACTGCAAGCCACTGAGTGAACAGCTGCTGGAAAGCAGAGTGGCAAAGGCATGCCAACTGCTTGTGCCCTCTGATTCTCCAGCAAAGCACTTCTGCCTATGCAGACCAAGGGTCACTGGTCTTCTGCCAGTGCCTGTTCATGCTACTGAAGCCTTTACCATCCTGTGACTTCCCTCATGAAACCAGGGCTTCTGTGAGAGCTACCCCATCTTCCCCCGGTATCCTTCAGTGTCTTGCACACAGTGGGTCCAGCCACTCCCTCAAAGGGTTAGAGAACAAAGCAAGTCTGGGTTTCAAACAAGCCAGCCAGAGAGCAGCACTGCACTTAGAAGCCCTCGGGACCTCTAAATGACAGCTCCCTTCAGCAAGGAAGGTGAGTCTTGTAGAGCGGATCTAAGGACTCGGCGGGTTAAGTGCAGAGCATTTGGCACCGGGTACACAATACTGAGTACACAGAGGAATAGTCCCCCTCACCAGCTAAGCAAGGGTAGAGGGAGCCTGCCCGCGGCAAAGCAGAGTAAAACCAACCTTTCAGATCCAACGTCCTCCTCCCTCTCTGGGCTCAGCCCCCTCCCCAACATCCTCCTAATGTCTGGGCTTAGGCCGGACACTGCCTAAACTCTGTGTGCCCATACCCCATCACAGAAACTACTTGAGAGCAGAAAGTGGGCAGAGACGTCACTTGGTCCAGAGTGCTTGCCCTGGGCTCCATCTCCAGCGTCATACCATAGGCTGGGCACAGTGAGTGGCACAGGTCTGTAATCCTAGCACTTGTGAGGTACAGAGCTCGGAGGATTTGAAGTTCAAGGTGAACCTAAGCTATATAGTATTTGAGGGTAGCCTGGGCTACAGGAGAGCTATCTCAAAATAAAATAAGGGAGGAGGAGGAAGTGAGGGACGGAAGGAGGGAGAGAAGAAACAAGACCAAGCATGAAGACTGAAACACGGACCTTCGAACTCCAAGTTCAGTGCTTGCTCTCTACACCACCCAGACTCACTGGGCTCACATATCTAAGTGCCAGGCACTCTTCTATTCTACAGAGAGAATCCCAGCAGGCAGTCTATACGCGTCCACCTTCTCAGTAACAAGCACAATAACCACCAGCTTCAATACCACAAAGTCAGGCTGACCAGCACAGCCCTAACCAATACACATCCCCACTGCTGGAGGTCTCAAGAGAAACATGCACAAGTGAACAACTTTGTACAGCCAGTGTGGGGTGAGCATAGGATAAGACACAGGGACCCCCACAGCCACAAACCAGAGCACCCAGTGCTGCATTAAGGGTGGCCTCTAGAACTTACTCTGGGACCCTCATCAATAACTCTGCTCAAGTCTCAGCCTCCGCTGATATAGAATGGTAAGTTCAGGAAAGGATCTAACAGCAGAGATACAGCCCTGAACTATTCACATGAAAACAGTATAAGAGGCCAAGAGTAGGAGGCTGGAAAGATGGCCTAGGGGTTAAGAGTACACCTTACTCTTCCAGAGGACTTGCATTCAGTTCCCAACACTCCCATCTGGTAGCTTACAACCACCTATAACTCCAGCTCCAGCGAGTCTGAAAGTTGTATACACACACATAGATAAAAATAAATAAGAGTCTAGGAGTGGTGGCACACACCTATAATCCCAATACTGAGAGTGGTAGGGGCAAGAAGATCACAAGTTCAAAGCCAGCTTGAACTATGTACAAAAAAAAAATTACAAGGGTAAGAAGCTTCATGCTGTTTATACTTTATCACAATAATAAAAGATTATTATTTATATTTTGATAAATAGTTTTATTAGATTACATAAGATATTGTAAAGGTATGTCTTACAATGTCTGGTACCTACTAAATTCTAGTAAGTAGTAATGATAAAAAAATCAATATTAATAATAAATTGCTACTTACAGAAACCATATCTGAGCTAGAGATGTATGTCAGTTGGTACAATGCTGTCCAGCAAGCATGAAGCCCTGAGTTCAGTACCCAGCACCACAAGAACTAGACATGATGAGGCACCCCATCATCCCTGCAATTGCAGGGAGGAGGTAAGAGGATCAGAGGGTCAAGGTCATCTTCAGCTATACAGCAGGTGTGAGACCAGCCTGACATACATAAGACCCTGTCTCAAAAAGAAAAGAAAGATGCAAATTTCTAAGAATACAAAATATAGCTAACCAGGGAAATAACCTTCTAGTATTTCTTCTGTGCAAATGCACTTCTCAGTAAATTTACAATGTAATATATGTAAAATCCTGTAGTCATGACCCATTTTTTCCCTTGAGTTATGAAAACAACCCCCAGAAATAAAGGGCCTTTGTTCAAGGCAAGGAAAGAAAGTTGTGTGAGACTTGAGAAAACACGGAGATTAGCCAAGCAACTGAAGCCACCTGCCTCCCAGAAGCAATGTGGGGGTTCAGCCACGTCCTCCCCTCTGTACCTCCCTCCCAAGCACCATTGCCTAGGAAGCGAGGACCCTGGAGGCTAGACAGCAGGAGAGCCATCATGGGGTGCTAGAGATGCTGGCCATGACTTCTAGGGGAGTCTCAATGTGTCAGGTTCTCAATAAAATAGCCCTACCCTCAAGGGGTGCCCACATAAGGAGATGAGGCCAAGAGGCTGCCCAAGTGGGAGAGGGGGGCACAAGGAAGAGAGAGTCGTCTGGTCCTCTCATCCATCCTGCAGGGTAAAGGAGAGACGAGCAGAGGCTTGGGGAAAGCTCTCCAGTGGAGCTGCCTACAAGCTGTGCAGGGAGCTCCAGGACGGGATTTCCGTGCCACTGCCCATGATGGGGTGCGGTTCCCAGTAATGCAGCTGTTTTTGAGTCATCTGTGCTCTGGCAAGTAGCCCCAATAATATCTCCAACCGAGGCCCAGGGTGGCACATGACTTTCCCAAAGCAGCAGGAATGAGAAGAGAATTTAGTATTGCAGTCCCAATGCGGGGACGCTGAACTCAGATCTCATGGCATTCCATAAGTCTGAAAGGCCCCAAAACATGGCCGAGTCCACACTCAATACTATCTCGCCTATCAATACTTACTAAGTGCTCAGGACACAGTGACAGAGACAAAAGGCGTCCCCAGGCTCAACATAGTCTTGGACTGTCATCTGGCTATGAGACAAGGGTTCTCACTGTATATATAACGCAGAAACAACACTGGCCTGTGACATCGATAGGACGCCACCAAGACCAGCTTCCTGATTGGTTCCAGCTGAGAGAGACTGCATTTTAAAAAGCACTTCTTCTTCAGGAGTCACTTTGAAGGCGCTAGGAGAAACACTGTCAAAATAACCCTGGGGAAGAATTACACTCTCACAAAATGCATGGGGGTAGGTGTGCATCTCCCCAAAGGCAGCAGCCACTCCTGACACAGGCAATTCTATTCCCATCTGCACTTACACATAATTATCATCGAAAACCATGCCCTTCACAGGGGACTGGGCAGCAGCACCATCCAGTTAACCTCCAAACCTCCAAACATGACCTCTAGGAGCTCCTCTGTGGGTGCAGGAAACAAGCCCACCCACTGCCTACCTCTCAGGAGCCTTCCTCACAGGGTACCAAGCCCTTTCCTTCTGAGGCTCCAAGAGGAAATTCCTTGTCAGTTAGACAAGGTGGCTTCCAACTCAGCACTGAGCTATTTCCTCTGCAGTCAAGTAAAATGACCCCAGGGGCCTCAGGCAGGCAAAGCAGGCTAAGGCAAGCTTTCATCTGAATCTCTTCATTTTCATGACTGCAACTTCATGTTTTTATGAAAACTTTATGAAGGCCCTGGGCTCAAGTACCAAGAACACAAGGCAGATGAGCTCTGTCCACAGCAGACATTCCTGCATTTTCAAGGCCTACCATGGGAGCTGGCTGGACCCTTCACTGCACCGTGACTGTAACACCATGCAAGGATCCAGATGCTGAACTGAACATTTCCAACATCTGCCTGAGGTAATGACTGCCTAACTGTAAGGACAGCACCCACCACTCTGGAACAGAATCAGGGAGTGGGAGGCCATGCAACTCAAAGCAGAGTGGCTTTGCGTGTGCATCCTTGTGCAGTGCCACCCAAGCTCGTGCTCGCAAATGTGAGGGGAGGTGGGTGGGTGAAGGAAAGGGCAGGGGGTCTGTGGTGAATGAAAACTAACTTCCTCCTTCTAAAACACACTCACATGCACATACATGCACACACACATACATGTGCAACACACACATACACGTGCACACACATGCACACACACACACACGCACACACACACACACACACGGGGCACGTGCATCAGGACAGCCATCCGAGCTTAGGAAAGTCCTGTCACTGTGCTTGCAGCTTTGAGAGTTCACATCCATCTACATGAAGACCAACATCTCCAATAAAGACAGGGCGGGACCTCCGCTATCCTTGGCCCTCCGAAGATTGCCTTCCAGACTTCCCCCGACACACACACACACACTCACACACTTGGCATTTCAAATACAGTGACCCTGCACCATCTGGGGAAGGGTGCGCCCACCTCAGAGACTCTGTTGACCTCCTTCTTTCGTGTATCAGTTAACTCCAGCCCTAACAGAGAACATTCCCTCCTTTTCCTCCCCTCAGGCTAAAGCTCAAACACACACTCCTTCAGGGAGCCTTCCCAGGCCCTTTCTCATCTTCCCTCTGGCGGCCCCTCTCTCTGCATTTCAGCCATCACTTCATCTGCTTCTAACTGGCTTGAACAATATCCCTGAATCTATGACCACCTGGACTTCAGGCTTGACCGCCTGGAACTTCAGGCGTGGGACCTCATGTGTAAACAGGACATGTGCAGGTAGTTCTAACTTAAGTGTGGCGTTAATTTTATGCATGGATTGAACAGCCCTAAGGTGTCCAGACATTTGCCCAAACTTCCCGTGACATAGGGGATAGAGGACTGAGAAAAGCGGACTTCTCTGCCTCAAGGAGAAGTAAACCGAATGAACCCTGGAACAGCACAGCTCGTGTAAATGAGAATGCCTGCAGCTGACGGCCCCAGTACTCAGAAGGCTCTGGTCATTTCCTGCCTTTGTTCTTGAGTTCAAACTCAGGCTTAAGGTCTCCAGAGTCTGCCAGCATCAGACTGCAATTTCTGTTGTTGGCTCTCCTACCCCAGGTCGCGGGGCCACTGTGCTGGGCCTAGCTTCCCCAAGACAGAGCCTAGGATATTCTGACCTCAACAATGCTGTGTGGGCCAACACATTACAGTACACCACACACACACACACGCACACACACACACACACACGCACACACACAGGCTCCAGTTCTCAGGAAGAGCCCTAAGACAATGAAACTCGCTATTGCACTAACTGCTTGTTCTGTGCCTCTGGAGACCTAGCACAAGAGAGGTAAGGAGAGCCCCAGGTGATGGCAGAGCAAAGAACACCAAGTAGTTCACCAGAGCAGGATGGGTACAAGGAGCAGACTCCCTTGGAGTCTGAGACCTAGGGCAGAATCAACTTGTGTTGCTTAACTGTCTGACTCAGGGTTTTGTCACAGGGGTAACAGGAAGCCAGCAGGTCCTCAGCAGGACAGACCTTGGCTCCTCCCACTCACTGTAAGACCCTCAACAGCAAGCACAGTCACTGCCTCAGGAGGGGCGGACCTTAAGCCTGGAGACCTTAAGCCAGGAACCAGACAACCAGGTCAAGAGCTCACTGGAAACTCATCCCTGCTTTTCACAACACTAGCTTCCCACAGGTGGTGACCTACTGCCTTCAGGAGAGCTGCCACAGAAAAACTGCCCTGGGCCGGAGGACAGGATCCAGCTCAGCCCTCCACCCCCCTCCCTCAGACTGTGACCTTGAACCGGCACCTCACCCCTTGAGGTCTCAGTGTCTTATCTGTCAAATGCAGCTTAATAAAAGCCCAGTGTGTCTGCTCTCTCCAGGCTGGTTTAACTTGTGCTGGCTCTGACAAGCCTAGACCTCCAGACCCAAGGTGAGGCCTCGATTCTGCTGACTTCATTCAGGGCACATCTTGGCACCCACTGCACACTGCGCTCAAGGTTCTCGTGCACTGCAGGCCACTATTATTCCACCTGTACCATAACTGGCACACACTGTCCGGACTCACGTCACAGCTGCTATGACTGAAACTCTGCATCTGTGAAGGGTGTGCTGGGATCCCACAGGTCCCAGACCACATGCTCACGCACAGTGTGCGATAACAGTGCTGTCTTTTTCCCAGGTAGCTACTACACCGGGGCTGTTCTGAAGGTCTGGGGTACGGCCTTCTCCATACTCATCCAGCAGGCCTCAGACACTGGGTAGAAATAAACCATCAGCAAACAATTTAGGGGCTGTGAGTGAATTTGCCAGCATGTATGCACACACACACACACACACACACACACACGGAGTGGTGCAAATACGACCATCATGGTGATTGGGGAGAATGAAATTCCAAGCACATCAGCCTGGTTGGTGCTGTTAGGAGCACAGAAGTGAGCTTCATGGTCAGGCAGCCATAATCCCAACACCACAGACAATCCCCTCCGTTCCTCACTGTACTTCAGTGACCTCAAGGCACTGGAGTCTCAGGGCAGCAGACAGCACAGTCAGCACTGTCCACATCTGGAATTAGGTAACAGGTGACAGTGAGCAGAAGATGGAGAGAATCCTTAGTCCCTACAGCCTGAAACTGGGGCTTCCTCTCAGTCCTGCCCGCTGTGTGACCTGAAACAGACACGTCACCTTCCAGGGCCTCGGAAGAGTTCATTCTAGGTCCTCCAGTGCTCAGTCATGGGATGAGCTCCTCTCCTGCTGAGGCTCCCTGACCGCCCCCACCCCGCACCCCTTTCTAGTTCCATCTGTCTCTAGGCAACTATTCATCTCCAGACCCAGCCCAAAATGTTAGCAGGCTACAGTCGTTCTCATGTGGAGCCAATCAATGCACAGGCATTCACTTATAAGAGCATTTATGGAGATGGTTCAGAAGGTAAGGGTTCTTGCCACACAGGCCCTGACAACCTGAGCGACCCCTGCAACCAACATAAAGATGGAAGGAGAAAACCAGCTCCACAAAGTTGTTAGCTCCACACATGTGTGCCCGTGTGCTCACACATGCACACACACACACACACACATCAATTAAAATATTCAAACCATTTACTAAGGAGAGGAGTTTGCAAACAGAAGAAATTATTCCCATCACTGAGTAGTAGCTGGGTAGCTGTCAAAACTCGTTCATACAGAGCACTCTGCATCCTCACAAGCACCCTGTGAGTTAAGTCCTTGATGTGCCTGGATTCCCAGTGGGGAAACTGAGGCTAGAAAGAGAACTAACTCTGCTCTAGTGCAGGACATACTGGGTGTGGCCCTCTCCTTGATGAGGACTGAGCAGGAGCTGAGTTCCTTCCTTGCTCCTCTTCTCTACCCCCACTCCGGGACCCCCTTGGTACGAAGACTGAAATGGTCCAATAAGCCAAAGCTTCCCAAAGTCCATGGCCCAGGCTGCAGCCAGCCCAGAGGAGTCGATCTACAGGTACCATCTGTCTATAAGCCTGCTAAGACTCCAGTTTCTCCCAGAGCCCAGTACCTGGCAAACTGTCACAGTACCCCCACAGCAAGCCAGGGGCAGGAGTGATGGCCTGCCCCACACAGGCTCTCCCATCTCTGTGGACGCCACAGCATCTGGTTTTCAGGTGTATGGTCACCACACAGGAGGCCTCTTTAGCAGACCAGCCTCAACTGGTATTTATACACACAGTTCCTCAGGGAAACGCTACAAGATCTACTCAGGGACCCTACACCAAATTCCAAGTGTCCTGTCACCGTACCTGGGCTCTGGCAGACATGGAAAGAACATAAAACCAGGTCTGGCTCCCAGGTGCCACACCGCCACCCCTGGTGACACAGTGCTTATGTTACCCTACCCAGAGCCAAGCAAGGTCTTTGTGAGTTTACTCAGTGGTTACTATAGGCCCGCCCACTCTAAAATCTCACCACTGAGATCTGAAGGCTCAGCAACCAGTGCCACGACTTTACCGGTAATCAAGAGAACACTTATCAAACACAGTCATTTCTTCCACTCAGTATAATGTCAGCTAGTAAGGAAAGGGGCAAACTTGTAACCTATAGTAGAAATCAGAACATCTAGGAGCACCATGGGGGCACTGCTGCGATCTACTACATGACTGTAAACATCCGACAAACACATTCCAGTTTTAGAGAAAGACAGGCATTAGTAATGCACGAACTAGCTCACCTGTCCGTCAACAGGAAACCAATTCATGGTCTGATAACCTACAACATACTTTATAGACAAGACAATGGAGAAAAGATACATGCACATAAAAATTTCACAGGATATTACAAGAACCAAGAAAGCGACGAAATGGTGCATAAAATAAGATCTAGGTTTGCAGAACAAAGAAACCCTATGCACACGTGTATAAACAGGCTGATAAACGGCTTCAAGATACTCATCCAACTGCTAAAACTAGTTGCTGCTAAGGACTTGGCAGGGAGGAGGTATCTGGGAGAGGATTGTTGGGTATCGACAGGGCAGGTTTCCTTTTCCACGCTCTTTCCACGGGAAGGTGGGGGTGTGGGAACAGATACTCATATGCCACCTGTATGATCTAAGAAGAAAGTACTGGTCTGACTGTAAACACCACCACCCGAACAGATTCTCCTGCAGACAAAACTACACCACACATCTGTATGCTTCCATACTACACTCCAGGAGGAATTAAAAAGATTCAAGCCTAATTTCCGAGCTCTGACAACAGGCCAAACTGGGACTGACAGGGTAGGAGGGCAACATGGACGCAAGGAGAGCTCTGAGTTCCTGAGAACACAGGCCTTTCCCACCCTCACCCTGCCATCCCAAATGCACCAGGTCTTTCCCTCACATAGATGCACACAATGTCAAAGGAAAAGTCCCCTTCCTGTAGGGGGGGGGGGGGGGGGAGAAGGGGTGTGTGTCTTCCACCTTCACCCTCTGAGCATCTTCCAGGCATGCCAACCAAAAGGTCTGGCCAAACTCCACCTTCCCAACAGAGGCTCGGGAAGCACCCTTGAGTCAGTGCCTGCCTTAGCAGGAGAGCCAAGACTGGCGGAGAAGTCAGCTTGGTGGAGTTCCTCCACTCCGGCAAGCAGCCCAGGATCTTTCTCCTCCCTCTAAACAAATCCAACAACTCTGCCAACAGAGCAGCGTTAGCACAGAAAGATAAATCAGCAGTATCCTGGCTAAATGTATATTTATTCTTCCCGCTTGCCAGAGCCAGACAGCACTGCTGCAGATTTAAACATTTGATAAATATCTTTCCTGATTCTTAGTAATAATTAAAACAAACAGACCCCAACACACACACACACACCTCAAAAAAGAAAGCTAGTAAAGACGTTTCGCTTTGGACCTAATAAGTGATGCAGGTATGACAGCTACTATCTTCAGTAAGCACACTCTTCTACAGCACGGCCCTACCACCCCGACATGAATGCTATTGCAGTCAGCAGTTTCGGGGACCAAAAAGAGGTACCTTAGAACAACGATGCAAGGCCACCTCTTCAGAGGAAAAAGTAAACAGCGAGCAGTAAGGGGTGAGGGGGTCAACATATACTGTCTCCCAGCAGAGACTGTGACGTGTGCTAGAAGTTGTACAAAAGGGTCCAACAGGTAACCCAGCTGACTCCTCATAAAGAACATAGCCCAGACAAAGCCAGAATCTGGCCAACAAGTCCCCAGTGTGACTAGAACAAAGAAGAATGCAAAAAGAAAGCAAAAGGCCATAAGCAAGTTCACTACCATCTCCGGCACAGACTAGGGGAGAGGTCCTGAGACTTGTGAAGACTGTGTTCATGCTAGAATTCCAGGCACCCAAGTCCCAGGGCTCATAAGCTGCTCCACCTGAGTTTGCCAGCCCCTGCTGCGTGCGCTACAGAGGGAGTCACAGATCACATATCCTGCATATCAGATATCTACAATTCATAACAGTAGCAAAATTACAGTTATGAAGTAGCAATGAAAGAATGTTATGGCTGGGGGTCCTCACAACCTCAGGACCTGATTTGAAGGGTTGAAGTGGTTGGGAACCACTGCCCGAGGGAAGATAAGCTCCATTCCTCAGAGCTGGTCACTAAGCACAGTACAGGCGTCAGCACTGCCTTCCCCAGCAATCCCACACAGGCAAGCACAGAAAACTGAGGACTAACCCTAGTGTCTGCGTGGGGACCAGCAATGACCGGGATGCAAACCACTCTGAAACTAGGCTACATCTATCCCTAAGTGGGGTTTAAGAAGCCCAACTTCAATCCTGAAAACCTTCTGGAAATGATAAGGTCAAAGGCCACAGAAAAGGCCTTTCTGGTCACACTCAGACACCTGTCTCTAACTGGCAACAAGATAACAGAAACCACGCCAGCTACTGCAGACTTCCTCTCCCATCACCAGGCTCAGAACTCAAAACTGAGAGAAAAATGAGCATCTAGGAATGGCTCCTCTGCACTGCAGCATCCAAAGATCAAGACCCCAAACACTGTGCACCTCCTCATCACAGGGTCCCACACTGTGCACCTCCTCATCACACAGGGTCCCACACTGTGCACCTCCTCATCACAGGGTCCCCACAGTGTGCACCTCCTCATCACACAGGGTCCCACACTGTGTACCTCCTCATCACAGGGTCCCCACAGTGTGCACCTCCTCATCACAGGGTCCCCACAGTGTGCACCTCCTCATCACAGGGTCCCCACAGTGTGCACCTCCCCATCACAGGGTCCCCACACTGTGCACCTCCCCATCACAGGGTCCCACACTGTGCACCTCCTCATCACAGGGTCCCACACTGTGCACCTCCTCATCACACAGGGTCCCACACTGTGCACCTCCTCATCACAGGGTCCCCACAGTGTGCACCTCCTCATCACAGGGTCCCCACAGTGTGCACCTCCCCATCACAGGGTCCCCACACTGTGCACCTCCCCATCACAGGGTCCCACACTGTGCACCTCCCCATCACAGGGTCCCCACACTGTGCACCTCCTCATCACAGGGTCCCACACTGTGCACCTCCTCATCACAGGGTCCCACACTGTGCACCTCCCCACCACAGGGTCCCACACCGTGCACCTCCTCATCACAGGGTCCCACACTGTGCACCTCCCCATCACAGGGTCCCCACACTGTGCACCTTCTCATCACAGGGTCCCACACTGTGCACTTACTCATCACAGGGTCCCACACTGGGCACCTCCTCACCACAGGGTCCCACACTGGGCACCTCCTCATCACAGGGTCCCACACTGTGCACTTACTCATCACAGGGTCCCACACTGGGCACCTCCTCATCACAGGGTCCCCACAGTGTGCACCTCCTCATCACAGGGTCCCCACAGTGTGCACCTCCTCATCACAGGGTCCCCACAGTGTGCACCTCCCCATCACAGGGTCCCCACAGTGTGCACCTCCTCACCACAGGGTCCCACACTGTGCACCTTCTCATCACAGGGTCCCCACAGTGTGCACTTCCCCATCACAAGGTCACAGTTCTGTATTTTTCACGTGGGCTAAGTCTCGAGCCCACTATATTAATGGACTCTTTTTGCTGCTAATTTCCATTTGCTGCGCTTAACACTCCTTGTGCAGACTTGCCACTCTATTGATGAAGCTCCCAAACTCCATGACAGTGGCAGTATCCTTTCCTCAGAAGAGTAAGCACAGCCCACCCTGCCCAGAATCAATGCACACACAGGCCATGGTCTAAGGCTGACCATTTGTTGGCCACGTGTCTCTGAACCATCACATCTATGACAGACTCAAATTCACCAAGCATGCTTCTGAGCGCTGGAGACAACATGTCAGACTTTCATGTCTGTGAGACCCATGTGCCTGTGAGCCATTACTGCCCATGCTTTGTGCATTATAGGACAGGCCTCTCAGGTGTGTTGTCAGAGTCATGGCCATGTCATGACATCTGAGCTCTCCAAGCGTAACCCAGCTGTCCCCAATCTGGTTCAGTACACTCTGCTCTTTATGTCCACACCACCTCTGCACAGTGAGCAAAAATTGGGCAGAGGTAAGCTCTACGGTGTAAAAACTGGGCTAGCAAAATGTAAAAGAAACCAAAATTAACCCATTATTAAAGCAATGTAAGAACCAGGAAGGAACAGGTTAAAATATAAATTTCTCAGATGTTTGGGCCTCGTTTGTTTCAAAATTTTACGAGGGTGACAGTTCAGAGACTCACAACGGAGACATTTCCATGGCTTAAAAACTTTAAAAAAATAAAAATACCTTCAGGGAATTAGAAGGTACATTTATAGGCCGAGTAGATCCTAATAAAAATCCTGGCATCCGTCACAACAAACACCCTCTCGGAATTTAATTTCCTTTTTAGCACACAACTGACTACAAAAATTCACTGATGTTGCCACTAAGGCAAGTCACAATCTGCCTAGAGTGCAAAACTTCAAAGCCCCAGCAGAGGCAGAGGACTTGGTGGGAAGAGCTTCCTCATCTAAATCCACTCTCAGTCAGATTCGCTTCCTCCATGACCTTCCAGCCCGTCCCTGCTCCTACCCTCAACCCTCTTCCTCATCTAAATCCACTCCGTCAGATTCGCTTCCTCCATGACCTTCTAGCCGTCCCTGCTCCTACCCTCTTCCAGGGGCCCAGAAGTCGACAAATCCAGTTATCTTTTCCTTGTCCAAAAACAAAGAGAAATCTGGAAAATGAGCAAAAGAAAACTAGCTATAACCACCTCCGTCTACCAACACAGGACTTGCCCTTTCTGGCTTCGGATTTTGTTCAGTTCCTTCTAGAACCCATCCATAGCCCAAGGCCCTGGAATGTTCTCTGTGTATACTGGGATTGGTGTGGGGAGGCAACAGCCAGGAGGAATTATTCATAAGGACAAAAATGTACTTTAAAAAGCCTTTCTCCCCTGAGGACAATTCCTCCTGGAAGACTTAATCAATCCCATTATCTGGAGTGCCGGAGCAGGGAGAGAGAGGAGGGGCCAGCCTTCACCCAGCATTCTCAGGTGAGAAACAGCAGCATGGCAGATCACAGGCCAGGGAGGCCAAGGGCTTGAGACTACACCTGGGCCCACTATGCTCCATGTTCACTGAACAGGCAGCGTCCAGTGTCCTCCAGTGCTCATGGGGCAGCATCCTGAGTAAGAGCATGTGGATTTTCAGGTTTGCGATGTCCCCTAGAGATTGCAACCTTTTTAGACAGATAAGGATCACTTTCCGTAGCTGCCAAAGGCTGTCTGGATGCAGAGAAGCTGCAGTGACCCAGAACTCGGCCTCTTGGCTTTGCTTTCTCACCTGTGAACCGAAGCCCCTTCCGCTTCGCCAAGTCTAAAAAGTTAGGACGCAAATGGTAACTATATTGGAAAACATGATTTTTGTTAATTCAGCAGTCTCTGTTAAAGTCATATTCACACATGCACACAATACAGATGTATGTACGTATGTATGTATACATATACTTGTTTTTTTTTGTTTTTTGAGACAGGGTTCCTCCGTAGTTTTGGAGCCTATCCTGGAACTAGCTCTGTAGACCAGGCTGGTCTTGAAGTCAGCGATCTGCCTGTCTCTGCCTCCTAAGTGCTGGGATTAAAGGCATGTGCCACCACCACCTGGCAACAATACAGATATTTTAAGGGTTGACTGTAATTAGTCAAGCCCTTAAGTGTTTAAAATATTATTTTATACTATCTTAAACTTAACATCTACTGCCCCTCCCAAGAAACTAGCAAAACATGTTTAAGGATTACCAAAAATGACATTGCCAAATCAAACCAATGTGGATTCTGAAAGCTGAAAAATGGAAGCAGGCGGAACATTGTTATGATAGAACCCGAAAATCCTCCCCACCTGCCCACACAGCTCGGTAGTTAATAAGCTGGTTACTGTGATTCTGTGACTACCCTCAACACCCAAGTTCAGAAGAGGGGCTGCCGAGGGTCCTGGGGAAAGAGATGGTGCAGACACAGCACACACGGCTACTTGAAGCTATTTCTTCCCGGCTACACCCACGCATACCGCATGCCTATTTATTTACTACTTTCACGTGAAAGAAACCGGCTTAGTTCTGAAACACCACACGCAATAGGGCATCGGCCCACTACTCCTAAGCTGGGGACAGAAGAGATGGCAGGGCTGCAAGTGCTCGAGGCTCAGACAGAAGGATAATGAGATCTGGACACGTCCTTCAGGGAAGGCTCCATCAAGCCAACTCAGCGACCACCCCGGGCTTGAAAGCTAAAAAAAGAAACCGTTCATGCCCATGGGTGATATGTTCAGTGTGTTCTCAGTTTTAGAGCCGCTTTACAGCAAAGACAAATAGGCAGCCCGGAACAGGCACGGCAGGGATACACAGCACTCACAATGTACACCTCCTACCAAGAAAGACATTTTGGCTTTGTGTGGTCAATCTTTTCCGCTTCTGCTTTCCTCTAAAACTATAGCAGTTTCTTCCAGTTTCTTCCAGAGAGCACAAGTCTTCCACAGAAACCTATTCCTGCCTCCCACAGATTATCCGGCTTTTCTCTCCTATTGCACAGATATCAACACTGAGGTCCAGAGGGCTAACCCAAGGTCAAGTCCCGCTGGTACACTGAGATTCTCTCAAGGACCCAAGAGGCCCCTGGCCTGGGCCCACAGCTGTGTGCTACTGTGTTGGACTTGGCAAATAAGTGTCTTGGATACTAAGTTTATTTGGAGGTGGGAAGGGTCATCGGGTTCATCAAAGGGCACCGCATAGGTTGTCCTAACAAACGTGGGCATCCGCTGAAACCTTGTTTGGGAAGTATCCAACGACAGACAGAAAATCAGAGGCCACGTCTCCTATCCACACACTATGCCTAGATGTGCTGTGTGGCTCTGGGCAGCTGCTGGCCCAGCCCCGGGAATCTCTTAAACGCTAGGGGGCCCGGACTTTCGCAGCGCTGAGCGGGGAAGGAGAGGGTGGGTGGGTGTGCGTGCTCCATGCGGTCCTATCCCACTCTTCTCGGAACACCCTACACGTACCGTTCACTCCGCGGCCCGCTCAACTTCCCCAGGACAAACGCACCGCAGTGTGAGGTGAATGAGGCACCGGGAGGGGCGGTCCTGGAGCCCGCGACGCAGGAAACCACGCTAGGCTCCTTCCCCACGGGGGCCCCGGACGCCACGAGGGGCCCCCAACTCTGGGCCGGGCCCCTGGGCCGCAGCGGGGAAGAGGCCAGTTCGTCCCCGCCGTCTTCCCGGGTTGCCTGGCCGCCCGCCGCCACCTGCAACCCCGCGCCCCTCTGAGGGCCACGCGGGGCCTCAACCGCCCGCGCCGCACTTCCCGCCCGGCCCCCGAAGCCAGCCAGCCGCCCCAACTTTTCCCGGCCCGGCCCGGAAGGCGCGGCGGGGAGCGCGGAGCCGTCCCGCCCGCCAGCGCGCGCCCCCCGCGGCGCCCCGACCTCCCGCAGCCGCGCGCCGAGGCCCCGCCCGGAGCCGCGCGGTCCCCGCAGCCCCCGCGCCCACCTGCCGCCGCCGCGCACGGCCGGGTACGTGGCAGGGGCCGCCGCTCGCCCGCCTCGCCTCTGCTCGCGCCTCGCGGGCGGCTCCGGGGCGCGGGAGCGCGGCGCCAGGCGCCCTCTGCCGCCGGGAAGCCGAATCCGGCGCCCTAACCCTAACGCGGCGCCGGGCCACGCGGCACCCTGCACCCCGCGGGCGCCCCGCAGGCCTGGACGCCCGGCCCGCCAGCTGCAGGCACGCACGCGTCGCTGGCAGGGCCCGGCGGAGGCAGCCAGGCCTGCCGCACCCCGAGTCTGGGAACCAGTGAGTGGGAGCTGGGGATCTGGCTCGCCAAAGCCAAGTGCTTTATCGCACGGTCAACTGCCAACAGGCCAGGTACACCCAGCCGCGCCTCCGCCATTGGTAAGGGGGAAGGGAAGGGGTAAGGTTTGGGGAGTGAGTATAAGTTCTAAATTCTACATGACTGAGAAGAGACAGGAGGCGCTGGCTTCCACCCTTGCAGAACTGTTTTCTGGTGGTCTTTGAGGACATTCAGAAAGCTGCACCATTTCATATCAGGAGCAGGTCAGTGCCTGATGGCGGAAGTTTTTGCTGTGACCTGGCCTGGGGTTTATGAGGAAGCAAAATAAAAATACAGATCCTTCCCCTCCCATGCAAGTAGACTTTCACGCCTCCAGGGGACGACAGTGTTTGTTTCTTGTAAATTATACATGTGCACACATGTTGAGTTTATCATAAATAAAATGGGATTCCTTGCTCCTTATCTCATCAATATTAAAGCCCTACAAGGCCCTGAGCTAAATGTTACTAAGGACTTGTAGCCAAACACAGGATTTAAAGCAACCACTGGCTCAGGATTACCAATTTCCTTTTGCCAAAATGAACTCATCCATAATAGTCATAAACCTACTTCCTGATACTGTGGTTTGAAGATCCACAGAGATCTTGTACAGCACTTAGCATAGCCGTGGCGCTTACGTATTTTATTACTGGTCCATCGCAGGATGAAAAAACGCATATGTGTAAGAAGGCTACTTTGGGGGTCTAAGGAGATGAGTCTGTAAATTACTGGCCACCCAAGCATTGGGACCTAAGTTCAGATCTCTGCGTATCCATAAATCCTGAGCATATTGCGAGCTCTCTCTATCTCTCTCTTTTTCTCTCTATCTGACTCCCTGTCTGTGTCTCAAAATCCTAGTAGGGGAAAGGAACATTCCTGAACTCTTTTCTCATTGACCTGCTAGCCGAGCTAAAAGGTTGAGATCTAGGTTCCATGAGAGACCCTGTCTCAAAAACAAGGTCTCAGCCATAGAGGAAAGACCACTGGTGTTGGCCTTTGACCTCCACGTGTACAGGTACCTGCAGGCCCACAGGGACACATACAAAATAAGGGCTAGTTTTTAAGGTTTTTGTTTACACGTATGCATGTGTTCCCTGAGGAGGCCAGAAGAGGGCACCAGATCCCCTGGAGTTTCAGTTACCCTAGGTTCTGAGCTTTCTGATACTGGAACTAAAACTTGAGTCCCCTGGGAGAACTGCAAATGCTCTTAACTTCCGCGCTCTCTCTCCAGCCCCTAAAAAGGCGATGTTTTCTCTTGAGGACATCTTTGTATCTTAGGTTTTGTTGAGATTTGTTTTGTTTTGTTTTGTTGGGTTTTTGTTGTTGTTTGTTTGTGGTCCCTCCCCCCAGACAGGGTTTCTCTGTGTAGCCTTAGCTGTCCTGCTCTGTAGACCAGGCTGGCCTCGAGCTCACAGAGCTCCACCTACCTCTGCCTCCTGAGTGCTGGGATTAAAGGTGTGCACCACCACCTTAAGGACATCCTTAAAACCCCCACGTGGTAGCTCTGTCACCTGATAAGCCAAGTCAACTCTGGGAACAAGGCCTCTCCTGTCTCTCCTCCAGAGTCTCGCTGGTACACTGGTTTGTTCAGAGCTATGGCACTGCCCAGGTTTCCTCCAGAGCTTGTTGCCGGCCCTTTAAGAAGGACTGCCGGTCGATGAGGCGACCTCTAGAGCACACGGGTGTTTCATAAAACACTATCAGTGTAGTTAGCAAGCACATAGGACAAACTCTTCAGTGTTGTGGGCCCTGATCCACGTTTCTAAAGATCCAATTTCCAAACGATCAAGGACACCCTAAAGGGGGGGGGGGGGGACCACTTTACTCATCTGTCCTAAGCATTCTGTCACATAAATCCCCACCAGTCTTTAGTATTGGTAAAACTCCCCCAATTTCTGGTCTTACAGAATTTTTTTGGTTGAACACAGATCTGAAGAGATTCAGAAAGCCACCACAACAGACACTCACCGTTTCTGTTCAATACTACTCAGAACGTACAGCCCAACACCCATAAACGTGAGGCGATGGGCAGTTGCCTTCTGGCCTAACCTCAAATAAGGAGTAGCAATGCAAATGAACCAATTAAGACTAATAATTCAGACAGTACCCCAGCTTAGGAACCCCCACACTTGTGCCTTGCGGCCTTCCTACCTTAAGCCACCTTTGCACCCCCGTGTGGTGTTCAGCAAGTGTGGTCAGCTTCAGACACCCACCTGCCAAATGAGTAAAGAACCAGTTAAACCACATTGCCGGCCTTAGCCAGCCCATTCACCCCGCCCCCACACAAGATAGATTTTGTCACTACACCCAAGATACCAAACTCCAGGGTAAGAAACCGTGTGAGGGGAAGACTTTGTCCTCAAGTTTGAGCTCTGGTGGGTGTGACATGCACGGGTATCCTCCAACTAGGGCACCAGGAATGGCATGCAGTTTATATAAAGTCAGTAAGCCTCAAGGTTTAGTCTGCAGCACTTTTTCCGCTAAATATGCTGTATATAACTTCCCAAGTCCACTGCCAAAAATTCACAAGTATTTTTATGAAGCATTGAAGAAATCCGCCTTTTAATAAGATGACTCCAAGTTCCTTTATGTTTGGCAAGCACATGTTTTGTGTCCTAGTGAAAGGACCATCATTTACATGTTAGAGTTGCCTATTTCAAAGGTCAAGAGTCATTGATCACCCAGCACTCCCCTGACTTGGAAGAAGTATGCCCACCCTAAGATGGCCCTCTCCCATGCTAACTATGTGACCACTTTGACCTGTGGGTCTATTATGAGATCTTAGGAACTGAGTTCTTACTCCCTGCTCTTTTGGTGGGTGTCCTCCTACGATTGCCACAAAGAACCCCAGTCTAACCTCTATGAAAGACCCCCAAGGAGAGAAAAGTCCTGCAACACAGCCTGGTCCTCACCTGAGGGAGTCTTGGGCAAAGCCAACCACAAGGAACCCAGGATTTCAACCCATAAAATGGTACTGGTTTAAGTCATTCAGCATCTGGAATGGTTTTTACACGACAATAGATAATAGAGACACCCACCCTTTCTGGTAAGCATTTCTACAGTTACAAGGTCTTGGTGAAATTCAACCAAGAATCAGTCTCCAGCTAGTGTTTTCCGTCATGAAGTATTCAGCTGCAGCCTGTGTCTGAGCTTAGCCAACCGTCACATTTTATGTAAATGCTTCTCCCAGAGTTCTTCACTGAATTGGTTCATCACTGAGCCTGGCAGGTTAAAATTCCTTTGCTGCCAGTATGACAAGGGGCTGGCAAGGTCAGCTTGTAAGCTATCAAGCTGTGAGCCTATCTGACTTGAATGCCAAGCGTAGGTCTCATGGAAGCTGGGTAGGTGATTTCTTCCCTATATTGTAAGCTCCTTAATGACCGTGTGTGTGTGTGTGTGTGTGTGTGTGTGTGTGTGTATGCGCATGCATACTGTGCTGTGGTGCATGTGAAGGTCAGATAACGGCCATGGGTGTCAGTCCTTGCCTTCAGCCTAGTGTCTGAAGGGGTCTCCTTCTCCTGTTCACGGCTGCGTCTACCAGGCCAGCTGACCTATGAACTTCTGGCAGTTCTCTCTTTGCCTCCCGTCTCCCAAGAGGGGCATGATGGGATTGCAGATGCATGCACTACTGCATCCGGCTCTTATTGTGGCTTCTGGGGCTAGAACTCAGTGGTACTGTGTGTGCAGCAAGTGCTTTGCCCCATAAGCCATCTCTGCAGCCCATGGTGAGATGAGATCGGGAAATACTGGGGAGTGAAGAACAAGCAGGATCATTAACTCTAGTACCTCTCCCCATGGATCTGTCTCTGCGCAGACTCTCTTTTTTTTTTTCTTTTTCTTTTTTTTTATTTTAATTAATTAATTTATTTATTTAAGATTTCTGTCTTTTCCCCACCGCAGCCTCCCATTTCCCTCCCCCTCCCCCAGATACGCAGACTCTCTTACATCCCTGAACTGTTCTGGCTGTCCTTTTTAACATTTGTTGCAGTTTAAAATATTCTTCCTGGGACTGGAGAGGTGACTCCGCTGGTTAAGCACTTGCTGCTCTTTCAGAGGACCCAAGATCAGTTCCCAGCACCCATATCAAGTGACTCACAACTGCTTGTAATTCCAGTTGCATATCTGACCCCTCTTCTGGCCTCCTAGGGCACCCACATATATTCACAGAGACACATACACAAATAAAAACATAAATCTTTAAATACAATGATCTTGGACAATATTTTGGGCAATCTAAGAGCTAAGGTAGACAACATCTCACATACACACACACAAAAAAATGGTGGGCAGGTAGGTGGCCTGCAGTCTCTTCATCCATCTTTCAGAAGGGCCAGCAGCTGGGGTCACACAGGAATTGTTCGGGACAAACAGGCCTCCAGAAGGCTCAACTACTAAAACAGCCACTGGTTTTCTTCTGTGCCTTCTAACCCACAAGCCCTACAAGAAAAGCAGCTTGGTCTTACATGGTCAAGATTACTCCTTTTGCTAGTAAAGACTTGTATATATTCCCTGAGTTAATGTGGGGGGGTCCCAACTTCCTATATTAGAAAAGGTGTGTGAGGGTGTTGACAGAGGTTTCTCTCCCGCCTGGTCCCGCAGCTGTTCAGTTAAATGATGTGGGTTTCTCTTCTGTATGCTGTGAATACCACTGGTTAATAAAGAACTGTCTTGGGCCTGCACAGGGAATAGAGGTAGGCAGAAACTAAACTGAATGCTGGGAGGAAGAAGGCAGAGTCAGAGAGAGAAGCCGTGGAGTTGCCACCAGAGACAGATATGCTGAAACTTTGCTGGTAGGCCACAACCTTGTGGTGATGCACAGATTAATAGAGATAGGTTAAAATAAGAAGTAAGAGTTAGCCAATAAGAAGCTAGAGCTAATGGGCCAAGCAATGATTTAATTAATACAGTTTCTGTGTGATTGTTTCGGTTCTGGGCAGCCAGGACAAACAGGTGGCCCTCCCATAACAGTTAAAGAAATACCCAGAAGTCTACATTAATTATAAACTGATTGACCTATTACTCAGGCTTCTTATTAATTCTTACATCCTAGATTAACCCATAATTTTTGTCTGTATTAGCCATGTGGTTTGTTTACCTTTTTTCAGTGAGGCAGTCTCATCTTGCTTCCTCTGCATCTGGGTGACAACTGCAGACTGACCCTTTTCTCTTCCCAGGATTCTCTTGTTCTCATTGTCCCACCTGTACTTCCTGCCTGGCTACTAGCCAATCTGCATTTTATTAAAGCAATACAACTGGCAAATATTTACAGGGTACAAGATCATTGTCCCACAGCACGAGGGAGAGGTTGGCACAGTAAGAAAGTTCAGCCATACTCAGAAAGACAAGTGTTGTGTGCTTTCTCTAAAATTTTATGTGTATACCTAAAACTATTTATATGTGTATATGGTATGAATGTGGACATGAAGCTGGCTGGGAAAAGGAAAGGGGCCAGTGGGGGGTACATTTTGTCAAAAAGTCCATCATGTACTTAATCAAAATGTCTTTATAGCTCTCAATGACTGTGCACCAGTTAGGAGGAAAAATCATATTGCTTTATATCCCTATGGGTCTGCATTTCCACCAGAAGCTAGCTTGTTCCCTCCGTGAACTTCGCTGGAACCCAAGTTCCACAAAGAAAACTAATATATCTATCAAGCAGTGTAATAAAAACCTCTTTTTTCTCACAGTAATATATAATTTTTTCACAAAGAGTTTGAACAAAAATTATACCTACTCTATTGCACAGCACAAGGTACACTTGATGATTCTCATAAAGCTGTTAAAGCCCTTAGAAGGAAACGGTTTAAGATCTCTGCTTTTGTGCATGCAGAGGACTAGATAAAGCCCAGATGAAGAGTTCAACAGATACTTCAAGCTTACTGCTCCTAAGCTCCTGGAGTTGATGCCACCAACTAAGAGATGAAAAGCAATCCCTACCCCTTCTCTACTAACAGACAAACATGGTGTCCCGGGCTTGCTTCCACCTTAGCCTTCTGAGTGCTGGGATTACAGGCCTGTGCCAACCAGGCCCAGCTCAAATTTTAATTTCTTCCTAGAGTGCCATTAGCTTCCCTGTCTTCATGTGCCTTCAACTCCTTTCAGGGTTTCACAAGGGTTCTTTGGGAAAGTAGGGCCACACCAAATCTACTACTACCCAGTGCCTGTTAAAAGTGGAGCTGTCAGTGTGTGGAGGACAGAGCTTCCCAAAGGCCAAAAATAGCCCACTACAGACTGAAAAGAGCACTTCTAATCCATCTTTGTTTATCATGGCCCTCAAGAGAGCCATCAGTGACTCAGCCACCAGCTGTGCCTTTTTGTCTCCAAATTCCAACATCAGAACCTGTTTCCTGTCACCTCTTTCCTTGTCCCCAAGTGAAGTTTCTTATCCAAAAACAGTGACAAAAGCTCTAGTCCATGCTCACCTCCTTAATCAGCCTACACCCTTTGAGTGAGTACATACAAGGTATTGAGTTTTGTGGATACAGGGGTATACCTAAATATGTGGTCCTTTCCAGCTCATAAACCAATGAGGAAGTAAATAAACGAAGTTATAAATAAATTGTTTGAGAAGAAGAACTAGTTCTGTGAGACAGTTTAATAAAGGAAGTGGCTTGGAACTGACAGACCATGAGACTATGGGGGAGATTGTCTGATGAGCAGGCAATGGCCCTGTTAGGAACTGCTCCTATGTGGTCATCACTCGAGGCTTCTAGATCTTAGACAAGAATGGGAAAAGAATGGCTATCCCCAGTGCATCAGAGCAGAGCCCTGGAGTTAGCCCTGTCTTCCCACAGACACAGCTGCAGCACAAGGACCAACCCCTCCCCAAACCTCCCAACAGCAGCTCCTTTCTCCACTCAGCCCACTCTGGACTTCCAGAAATTCTTGACTACCATTGACTGCAACACCTGTGTTACTACCCAGGTGAGTGTCAGCTGTGTCAGCACCCAGGTGAGTGTCAGCAGTGCCAGCGCCCAGGTGAGTGTCAGCTGTGTCAGTGCCCACCCAGGTGAATGCCAGCTGTGCCAGAGCCCAGGTGAGTCAGTGCCCACCCAGGTGAATGCCAGATGGGCCAGAGCCCAGGTGAGTGTCAGCTGTGTCAGCACCCAGGTGAGTGTCAGCAGTGCCAGCACCCAGGTGAGTGTCAGCCTTGTCAGTGCCCACCCAGGTGAGTGTCAGCTGGGCCAGCGCCCAGGTGAGGGTCAGCTGTGTCAGCACCCAGGTGAATGTCAGCAGTGCCAGCGCCCAGGTGAGTGTCAGCCTTGTCAGTGCCCACCCAGGTGAATGCCAGCTGTGTCAGCACCCAGGTGGGTGTCAGCTGTGTCGGCCTAGGCTAGTGCTCTCCTGTACTTCTGCAACCTCCACATTCAGGCTCTTGGCTCCTGGAGAGGGAGCTGCTGCCTCAGTCTCCTTTTTTGTGCTCAAGACCCTTGCCTGCCAGCTTGAGTTGTAACCACCTGTTTGCTTAATGAAGGTGAATTTTATCTCATCACATCCTGGTGTTCAGTCTCTGATCTGATACGGGATAAGAGATAAGCCGGAGTCAGCAAGTGTGCTTTATATCTGAGATGATGAGGAAAAGGCAGGAAGAACACCTATGCAGAACTATGTAGAGCCACCCCTGAAACCAAGGAACCCAGCAGACAGGGCTTTGATTGACTTAAGACCCCACTGTATCCACAAAAACAGATGCTTTCCAACATGAGTACCGATAAACCTGTTACCAGTGGAAACACCATAACTCAAATGCTTTGCAAACACCTAGACTGCCCAGTATTGCCGCGTGGCCACAGAATCTCCCACACTGTCAGTCTGAATGTGTAGCTTCCTGGAAGTCGCGGTCACTGCCACAGCACGGCCTAGCTGCATACTGTGGCTTACCGAGCTAACCTGGAAAACACTAAAGCTCAAAACTTACGTACAGTTCCTGTCAAACTCACTTCAGCTCTGAACCATCATCAGGATCATCCACGTGCAGACTCGAGTCCTGATAACTGGAACACAAAAATATATGAAACACAAGCAAGAAGTCGGCACCTGTCACTACGTTCATGATACTCAGCGTAAACTTTGGTTTCCATCTGCTTCACCATCATGCTTCTGGCAGGGGGCCGGTAAAAAAGCCTCACAATCTTTCTGGAATCGTCTTTCTTAGATTTGGTCTAGACAGCGTGTCATCGAGGGCACCCACCTTTCCTCTCCTGGCCACCAAGTTAGATCACTGGATTGTAAGAACAAGGATGGGAGTGTGAGGAGCTGATCACCCCAGATGTGGGATGCTGATAAGATTGCCCACATCTGGCTCCTGCGTCAGATCCTACTAGATACAGCCAGAGAACCCTAAGTGGGACTCTGCCCGTCACTGTTGGTGCTAGAACTGAGGTCCCCATCTGTAGTCTGTGACTTGGAAACGATCTGTGGATAGGAACAAGGGGCAGACATCAGACATGTGATTTAGTATGTCCAGAAACCAGCTTTCCTTCTAATGAAAGGGTCTCCAGTTCTCAAAGCTGTCTGTATCAATTGCTTTCCTCATTGCCGTGAGGAAACACTCCACAAAAGCAATGTTAATGAAGGAAGTGTTTATCCTGGTTGGAGTCTGGGGAGTTATTCCATGAGGGTGGAGAGATCAGAGAGAGGAGAGCATGAGGTGGCTTCTCACATTTTGTGGAGTCAGGAAGAAGAGAGTACTGGCTCTGCTCCCCTTGCTTTCCCCCTTTATTCTGTCTGAGACCCCAGCCTGTAGAGCAATTGTGGCCGCCGTGGGTAGGTCACTAGTCTAGCAGTTGTGACCCGCCCTGGCAGCCTGTTACTCCAGGGTCTCGGAGGGGCGCTACCTGGAAGAGATGGGCTAAGATAAAGAAATGAGGCCAAGCAAAGATTTGTCAAAGCCTCCCTCTATTAGGGACAGGGTTACAGCTTATATAGTCCCTGGATAAGGGATTCGGGGGGCAGGGGAGCGGGATCTGGCCGCGTGGTCCAGATCACGTGGTTTGGGTTCCTCAGGTTCGTCACGTAGGCCGGGAAGTCAGATGATGATTCTCCCGGTCAGGATGTCGCGAGTTGACACACCTAGTCCTCTCTAGATTGTCTGGAATTTGGGATGGGTCTGCTAACAGATTAAGTTCGTTAGCAATTAGCAATTAGCGAATAGCTAATTGAGTGTGGAGCAGGTTTTGCCAATAGAACTATTCTTAACATAATTATGGGTGTGGGGTTCCCTGCCGGCCCCCCAAGGTGATGGTTCCTGAAATAATCTTTAGGGGGGAAACGGCTTCTAACAAGCAATGCTGCCCATAGCCAGGGTGGACTTTCCCACCTCAGCCTACTCAACAGACCTAGAAACACTTTGGCTTGTACTGACCTCCACCGTGTTCTCATCCGTGTGAAGGTAGGCAGCTCACGGTGTCATGAGCTATGTATGTCACTTTGCCTCTACAGAAATCAGATATTTTCACATCATAGCATTACAGAGATCTGGGAATACAATTCATGCCTCTCATTTCTTTAAACTTAGAGCATTATTAAATCCTTAGTAGATTAAGTTATTCAACAAGTTAATGAAGTGTATGCTTTACTTGGTCTTCAATATTTTATAACTGTGTCTCAATAGAATTGGCTTTCTTTGCGAACCGTGTGCTTTATTTTACTGAAAATATTTTCCTGAGACGAGGACCAAAAGCTCCATCAGGCTGCTGACTCAGCCACAACACCCAGAGCCCAAATGACCTTTGAAGAAAAGTCCCATAAGAGTCTCCTTCCCCGTCCAGCTTGATTCTACAGCAGCCAGACATCTTGACTTCTAGCAATTCAACTTCTGGATCCAGCCAAGAAGCACACATTGCCTAGGCCCCAAAGAAAGAAACCTATATGAACCACAGGACAGAAACAAACTGACAAGGGAGAGGGAGGAAGGAAGAAAAGGGTCAGAGGGGAGGGAAGGAGAGAGGGAGAGATTAGGATGACTATATATATCCACAGAGAGCAGATTGGTGTGTGTGGGGGGGGGGTATGTGGAGAGAAACCTGTCTGGGGCACAGGACTTCCTTTTACAACTAGACAGGTGACCACAACAGACCACTGCATGTGTTTTAAATGTCACCAAATTATACAGTGCAAAGGGTTCATTTTAATGTGAGAATTCTATTCTAGTCCAGTAAGATATAAAATGTAATAAGACCATTAATAGAAAACTCAATAACCACCCCTACTATGAATTATTTAAGGTCCCACTTAGAGAAATAAAGGGAAAATGCCCCAGAGTTTATTGGCATTTGTTTCTTTCCCCTCTGCCCACCCTCCCCCACCTCACTAGTGCCTCCTGAAACTTCAGGCTGTTTCTGAAATTGCTAATGTGTACTTAGCCTCCACAGTAAACTCTGGTTGGCACTTAAGCTTATTAAAACATACCACTAAATACTCGCCTGACAAGCTATATTTCAACCTTCAAACAAGGCTTTCCTGTGCCAGGAGGCATTTTTAATGCACCTGCTAAGTTTCTCCTGGATCGGAAAATAGGCAGCAGTGGAGACTGAGGAGGAGCAGGAGGTGGCGCTCGTTTCTGTCCCCTCCTGCTGTTCAGTGCCTAGGGTTGTGAGCTGGAGGACCTGGGAGACGGTAGTGGGGATAGCCCTCGGCTGTCTTTAAAGCCCTCTCCTCTGTTCTCTCCACGTGAGGGCTGGATTAGAGAGTTGTTCCAAGACAGACAACTGTGGTGTCTGTCACACATCCCCACTTCATGCCAGACTCTAGCTCTTGGCTGCTCTTTCTGCATCCTGCCCGTTGATAACATGACACCAGTCAGCTGTCTGATTTCTTGGGTTGTGAGCCTCACTACACGCTGGCCAGCAAGGGCTTTTTGTGAGAGATCTGTCTCCGTAGTCCCAATCTGGTACTGAAGCCTGAAGGATTCCCACGGAGTCACTGGTCTTCAACCAATGCTGGAAAGCCAAGGAAGCCAGGTACAGATGTCAGTGGAGGGTGGCAACAGTACTGGCAACCACAGGGCAGTCACACTCACCAGCAAGGAGCAGACGCAGGGAAGGAGGTCTGTGTTTCCCTTAGATATCTTTATGTCTGGATGGCTGCCAGAGATACTGCCCACTGTTAGGGAGGGTCCACTCCCCTTAGTTCATCTTTCATGGATACACCCTCACAGACCCCCCGAAGAGGTGTATCTTTTGATTGATTCCAAATCCATAAGATTGGCAATCAAGATTAACCATCCCATGGCAATTAGCACCGAGATTCACAGCTGGACAATGTGCAGAGAAACTTTGGAGTCTCCGTCCTAAATGGGATGCCTTCATCAAACCTCTCCTTCCAAGGCACAGAGATGTGGAAGAGGAGGAAGCAAGACCGTAAGAGCCAAAGGTGGCAGATGATTCCAATGAAACAGTGGCTTTCAGACACAGCAAGGCTGACACCTTATGAATGCACAGAGACTCCGAGAGCAGGCACAAGACCTGTATGATGTGGGATTCCCCTCTGTATACTGTGAATACCATTGGTTAATAAAGAAACGGGCTTGGCCTGTTAGGGTAGAGTGAGCTAGGCGAGGAAAACTAAACTGAATGCTGGGAGAAAGGAGGTGGAGTGATAGAAGCCATGGAGCCTCATGGTAGACAGACATGCTGAAACCTTGCAGGTAGGCCATGAGCCTCATGGCAAAATATAAAATAATGGAAATGGGTTAAATTAAGATGCAAGAATTAGCCAATAAGAAGTTAGAGATAATAGGCCAAGCAGTGGTTTAATTAATACAGTTTCTGTGTGATTATTTTGGAAGTCTGAGCGGCCAGGACAAACAAGTCTCTTCCTACTACACCTGCATGTGTTCAAGACAGACAGAATCCCACTGATGAGAAGTGGATGCAAAGCCCCACCCACAAGAAGGAGCTGTGTTCAACTGGTACACACTGGGCAAGAGAAAATCAGTTTCTCCAATGGAGTGTCACTAGGTACATCATCCACACTCCAGGGCAGGCCCTGTGCCCAACACAAAACTGACGCCATGTGCTTTTTCATTTGTTTTGGTATATTTTATCTTGTTGGGATTTTCTTGGTTGATTTTGATTTTTAATTTTTGTTTTGAGGAATTTTTTTTGTTTGAGAAAAAGAGAAAGAATGAAATCAGGCAGGTAGGGAGGTAGTGAAAGAAAATGATCAAAATATATTGTGTGAAAATAATTTTAACTAATTAATTAAAAGAGAGTATAAACAGAAATACAAAGGCCATTTTCGTGAATAGAAAAAAGACTAGACTTTAGAGTGTCCTGTACCTTCTGCCTCATGGGGTTGTAGTGAGAAGATGGCCGTCCAGGAGGAGACAGAATCTCCGCACTTACGGAATCTGCCCTGAGCTTGAACCCCATAGCCTACACAGCTGAGAGAGGGGTTTCTGTTGCCACAGAAACAGCAGCTTCTGCCTGAAGCCACCCAGTGCATGGGATTTCGCTGGAGCAACTAGACCTGACTCCTATAGTATTGTCATGGTCATCATGATTATCGATTATCATCACTCACAGATGAAGATGCTGAATCCCAGAGTGTTCAGTAACTCACATTACACACTGTTGTAGTCTGACAGGCATGCGTGTCTGGACTCATGGTCCCCAGCTTGAGTTGCTGTTATAACAGACATCATTGGGGCTGAGCACAGGTGTCTGTGACGTCAGTGGGGCTGAGCACAGGTGTCTGTGACATCAGTGGGGCTGAGCACAGGTGTCTGTGACGTCAGTGGGGCTGAGCACAGGTGTCTGTGACGTCAGTGGGGCTGAGCACAGGTGTCTGTGACGTCAGTGGGGCTGAGCACAGGTGTCTGTGACGTCAGTGGGGCTGAGCACGGTGTCTGTGCCGTCAGTGGGGCTGAGCACGGTGTCTGTGCCCTCAGTGGGGCTGAGCACAGGTGTCGTCTGTGCCCTCAGTGGGGCTGAGCACAGGTGTCGTCTGTGCCCTCAGTGGGGCTGAGCGCAGGTGTCTGTGCCGTCAGTGGGGCTGAGCACGGTGTCTGTGCCGTCAGTGGGGCTGAGCACGGTGTCTGTGCCGTCAGTGGGGCTGAGCACGGTGTCTGTGCCGTCAGTGGGGCTGAGCACGGTGTCTGTGCCCTCAGTGGGGCTGAGCACAGGTGTCGTCTGTGCCCTCAGTGGGGCTGAGCACGGTGTCTGTGCTCTCAGTGGGGCTGAGCGCAGGTGTCTGTGCCGTCAGTGGGGCTGTGCACAGGTGTCGTCTGTGCCCTCAGTGGTGCTGAGTGCAGGTGTCTGTGACCGCTCTATGCGCTTCTATGTTGATTAGAATAGAGGTGGCATGTCCTGTCCTAAAGATTAAATGAAGGGAAATGTGACACGCCTCGTAAAAGCTCAATAAAGACCACCTGTCTACAGTCGCCATCCTTGTCATCACCACCTCTGTCCCGCCAGTTCAGTAAGCTCGGAAACAGGTCACGTCAACCATCACAGACCGGATGAGAAACTCAGGACTTCATGGACGAGCAATTGCAAGGCAATTGCAAGTCGTTGCTGAACTTTGTCCCTTTTCTTGTGTTAAGAAGTTTAGCATTGAGAGATTGGCCCTGGGGCAGAGGACACAGGAGTATGAGTCAGGAGGCCTCTGTAATGATCCAGGCAGGAACTCATCAAAGAAACCTTAAACACACACCTCTTTGATCTTAACAGCTTTAAAAATGAATTGTGCATATTTCGCAGTTCTGCGCATTTTTTTTAACGGGATATGTTTATATAACCTTCTGATGCAATATTTCATCATGGGTAAAAGTATGTTGCTTCCTCGGGGGTCTCTAAGAGTGCTCCTCAACATCTGTGACCAATTCTCCAAGTCTTCAGACAGTAACTGCATGTCCCCAAAATAGGATATGTAATTAGTGTCAGCTCCAAGAAATTCAGATTCAGCTCCACAAAATGCCCCGCTGTAGGCATCAGTCCCAGGTCCCGAGGTCCCCATGCTTCTGACTTGCTGTTAAGTCCCAGGTTCCCACGGTTTCCCCATTAGAGCTGGTAATCCCTAGAACAATGCGCAGAACCCAGGAAGACACCTTATTTACACCAATCTGCTTGAGTAGAGGAGGCGCCTCCAGAGCACCTGAGTGGGCCTCACGGTGAGGGCATGGGGTGCTCCGAGCATTCTGGGTGCACCGGTCTCCCAGCACCACTGTGTACTCTCCAAATCCTGGAGCTTTGCCGACCCCGTGTCTGGCAGAATCGGTCACCCCTCACTCTCCGGTCCCCACACCTTCGCAGAATTAGGGATAGAGGTTGATAGTTTCAGGCATCAAATCAGGATTTGCTCTTTCTACTGACTCACACCTATTCGGCGGCCATCTTGAGGCCTGCCAGAATTGCCTCTACAATAAAAGATGTTCTGATCACTCTAAAAATCCCAAAGTATTTAGGAACTCTACACCAAGAGCCAGGGACAAAGGTTCTATGCGTAGGGTACACCACACCCTCGATTGGACTAATATAAGTTTTTCCCCCTAGAGAAGAACACACTTGTTAATTACATTTAGAATCAGATATGTGGACTATAAACTATGTTCCTGGTCTGTGATTAACTGTTAGGATAAGAACACCGCAGGTCGTGTGGGCAGCCCACACAATGCTATGATAAGCCCTGGGATTAAGCACTTCCACGGGGCAGGCTTTGGCCTTCACTTTGGCAGATACCTAGTGTGATCCCTGGCACACGGAGCTGTTCAATCAGCGTTTTCCAAATGCGTGAATGAGTGCTGCAGAAACCCGGCAGTAAGATATGACCCCTTCCCTTGAGGAATTTGAAATGCATTTGGAAAGAAAACAGAGACACAGATGCTTAAATAATTCCTCCCCAAATGTCTCATGAGAAAAAGGTTCTGTATGTGACCAGTGCTCTTAGATTTCAGAGGTGGCCTTGGATGTACTCCCTCTCTCTGTGCCCTTAAAGAGTTACTCCCTTCTCTACGCTTCCCTGTTCTATAAAGGGCCATTGTGACAGGTAGGAAGTCCACCTAAGGGCTTAGAGTGGTGCCTGGAACAAAGAAAGTGCTGGCAATTTGAATCCCAAAGAGGAAGGAGCTTTTGCCCTGAGTAGTACCCGTGTCTATCTGGGTTAATAAGAGACAAGATTAATAACGGGACAATGGGAAGCCTGGGTGACTGGCATCCAGCAAACCACTGAGGCTAGCTAGTCTCTCTCCAGCAAAACCAGAGAGGTTTTGGGTCTTCAAGAGCAACTTACATTAGATGTTCAGTGGGCACCGTTGCAGAGTCAATTTGGGAGCGATCCAACCCATAGTGGTGACTGAACCTCCTCCAAGATGCCAGTTACTCTGTTTTTGGCTGGAGGAGGAATGAGTGAGAGGCTTCTGCTGCCAGATTCAATTGTCACTGGCCATGCATTGGCAGCCCGCCTCCAGAAAGCATGGCCTCGTGCTGTGGGTTCTGCATTGACATCTCCAATGTTGGCTTTTGGCCTCCGCCATGGAGCCTCAGAAAGCAGCAAATAAAGCCATGGCTTCTTGATGGGGAGACAGCCCCCCTAACCTGGGATTCTTCTCAGGGCATGTAGCAGCAGACGGAGTGACCTGGCCTCTCACTTCCATTCCCATGAACTTGGCACCCTCCTGGCTCTTTCTCTTTGGAATACCACAGATTTAAGACGCTTAAATAGAGATAAGCCCTACTTCTCCTTCATTCTGATCTCTGGTCTGTTCCAAGCTGTTAAAGGCTTGTCACACCCTGGAAAACCTAACTAAGAAGCCCAGCAGAAAATAAGGAAAGGGATGTGCTGTTGCTTGTTTTTTTTTTTTCTTTGTTCTTTATTCTCTTTGGGGGCCTGCCACCCAGCTTCCAAATAAATACACACACGGAGTCTTCTTTCTCATGAATGCCGGCCTGAGTTTGACTTATTTCCAGCCTGTTTTTCTTACCTCAAATTATCCCATCTACCTTTTGCCTCTGGGCTCTTTTGTTGATGATGTTTTGTGTTTTGTTTTTGGAGACAGAGTTTCCCTGTATAGCTTTGGACTTTGTAGCCTATCCTGGAACTCGCTCTGTAGACCAGGCTGGCCTTGAATTCACAGAGATCCACCTCCCTCTGCCTCCCAAGTGCTGGGATTAAAGATGTGCACCACCCACCACCCGGGGTCTCTGGACTTTTATCTTTATCCTGTATACCTTCCTTTACTCCTTACTCTGTGGCTTATTGTGTAGCTTGATGACTGGTCGCTGATGTCCTCCTTCTTCTCTTGCTCCTCAATCCTTCTTCCCAGATTTCTCTTCCTATTCATTCTCTCTGCCTGCCACTACCCCACACCCCCACACCCCTGCCTGTTCCTCTCCTGTCTTGCTACTGGCTGTTCAGCGCTTTATCAGACAAATCAGGCGTTTTAGACAGGCACAGTAACACACTTTCACAGAGTTAAACAAATGCAACATAAAAGAATGCAGCGTATCTTTTCATCCTTAAAAAAATGTCCCACAATATAAACAAATGTAACATTTTTCACATTACTAATTAATATTTTACTAACATTCCACAACAGGGATGCAGCCTCTGATGCAGCAGACTCTTCCGCTACCCTTGAATGGTCTCCAAGGCATTTCCAGGACCTGACACTTGAATATGAAGCTAGGGATGGCCAGCACAACCAATGCTACCTAGAACCTAGCGCAGTGGCACAGACTGTGGCTCTTCCATCAATTCTGTCCTTCTAGCTGTAGACTACACACATTTCAATTACAATCTGCTATACTTGTTTTTCTTATAATAGGGATTCCAACAATCAGAGACTAAAGTCTATGATGGTGTTGGCCTGGTAGAAATGCTGGCCTCAACTTACCGACCAATGGTCTGCAGCAAGACACTTACCAGTGCCTCAGTTTCTTTCTCTGTAAGAATGAGATAAGTGAAGCTTTGATGACATGCTAACAGGATCACACGTGTGCACAGGTGGCCTTAGTGCATGCCTACCGCGGACCTCATGCCCAAGCTGCCTATCAGCTCCTTTTCAGCGCTTCTGATTACAAACTGTTGTGTAACTTTTCCTGAGGTGGTGTGAGCAAGCATCTGTTCATCCCAGACAGACCAACAGAGGATGCACAAAAGAATTGCTTCCACCTGCAAGTCCATCTTGGTAATCCAATGAATGTACTGGAGTTACTTGCAGAAGCAGGGGTGACTTGGGCAGCTGCAAAGTGCAAAGTCCGCCCCAGACTGGGTGATGATAGGCAAGCTGTGTCCATGAAGCTGCCTGCAGGGCTTGCAGACTTGCAGGTGGCTGAGCAGGTAAGAGAGACTCTTCTCCCCAGCAACTATAGATGGTTACTGTTTCTATAGTCCAGGGAGGGGCTATGAGCATTGTGAGTATTGTAGTCCTCCCGGTAGTTATGCGACTTCCCCAATACTGCTACAGTAATGTTTCAAACCACAGATAGCAACTGCACAACAGCACAAACACAGCAGGCCTTTTGCTCGCTCATCAGTTAAGTGTAGGTGTTTCCATTGATGGGGATTATATTAGTCTGAGTTCCCCTGGGAAAGATATAGGCACAGTAAGCGGAAACTTAGTACAGGAATCGGCTCGTGCCATCTGAACACCAGCAGTGTAACTTAGTTCAAAGGACTCAGTCAGTGTTGAAAGTTTAGCTCAGGGCCCCAAGAGGCAGAAATGCTGATGCCTAGAACAGGAACAAAGTGGTATCTGTTTTCGTTTCCTCTGCCTTTTGCATATGTGTGCACATGTTCATGTATCAGTGCGGTTGTGTCCATAAACATGGAGGCCAGGGGATGAGGTCCTTTGTGTTCCTCCATTACTCTGCATATTCCCTTTCGGGACAGGATCTCTCTCTGAACCCAGAGCTCATTAATTCAGTAAGGATGGCAGACCAGCAAGCTTGGGGAATCTACCTGTCTCATTCCCCAGATCTGGGGTTACAGACCTGAGCTGCTGCCACACTCAGCAGATGAGGGCGCTAGGGAGCTGAACTCACTTCCCCACCCCCATCCCACACGTTTGTGTCCCATTCAGACTCCTACTGCTCAGGAATCTCTCTCAAGGCTCAGATGCCAGCCTCTAACTACTGTTCTTGGGTTCTTCTGGGATCTTTAGGTAATTTTTTTTTAACTTTTAAAGTTAAAATGATCTTTCATAGCCAAAAAGGAAACACTTTCTATCTTGTGGCTCCTATTACACCCTGAAGTGGCAAACTCTCTCCTGTCTTTAACTATTTCATTTCAAATCTTGCACAGAAAATGAAAAAAGTTCTTATTCTTGTACAATTCCTTTACCCTCAGCTCTGCATTTTAGATGTTTGCCTAATAATTTATAAATAATAAAATAGCAAAAATACAAGTTCAGTAAAGTTAAATTATACAAATGTATTTTTTAAAGGCAACACAGAACCCCAGGAAGGTGACACTTTGAGCTAAGTGACCACACTGGAAGCAGGTGCACTGTCTTCAGGCCAGATCCTCCTATTCTAATGGCACTGCGGTCCTGAATCAGCCACGCAGAGCACAGGGACTGTGGTTGGCAATGGGACCCATTTGGAGAGTGTGCTCTCTGGCTGCAGTCAGGCGTGCAGCCCTTCGGCAGAGCTGTGCCCTTGGACTTTGCCTTTGAGAATTAATGTATCACTGTGTTTTCCAAAGTACAGGCAGCCAGATGGCTTGCAACAAGGTGTCAGCCACTGCCAAGATCTGGTGTTTGGGATAGGATGTGTTTCCTGGCCTCGCAGGGCACATGCTCCTGTAATTCATAGTGTCCTTGACTCTTGTTCATTTGGAGTAAATGATTCTTCATCCCTGGCTTAGACACTAGGCGTGCATCAAACTGTGGGCTATTGTTTTCTTTAATCCATTTCTTAGGAGTCTAGTAACACTTTCAAATGTGTATAAGGACTTGCTCCTAGCACAGACCAGACACATGGAAAACCAGCCACAAACATGCAGATTTGAGTTTGTACAGAAGAGAGCTGAGGTGAGAGACAGACACCAGTACAACAACACAACTTCACAACTGAAAGGAGAATATTGAACAGGGATGTTTGCTCACGGTTATGTTACTGTGAAGAGACGCCACAACCAAAGCAACTCTTATAAAAGAAAGCATTTAATTGGGGGTTTGCTTGCAGTTTCAGAGGCTTAGTCCATTATCCTCACGACAGAGCACAACTGTACACACTGTGGAATAGTAGCTGACAGACAATGGGGAGGGAGAGAGAGAGAGAGAGAGAGAGAGAGAGAGAGAGAGAGAGAGACACGGGACCTGGTGTGGGCTTTTGAGACTTCCAAGCCCACCCTCAGTGACACACCACCTTCAACAAGGCCACACCACCTAATCCTTCTAATCCTTTCAGACATTTCCACTCCTTGGTGACCAAGCATTCAAATGCAAGAGCCTACAGGGACCTTCTTTACTGCTCTGAGTGATTAAGAGTCAAGCAGACAATATCTACCAGCACAGGTGAGGTCTGAGCTTCAAGACATTCTGAAAATGGAGAAGCTCTGAATACAGTGAAAAGCCTGGAGACTCGCAGGAATGCAGTCAGGCAGGGGTGAATGTGCAAAAAAGGAGGCCCAAGGGCAGAGAGACTGCGCAGTACACCGTTATAATGGTAGCTACTGCTTAAAACAGAGACCGGGCAGCATATGAGTGAGTCCCAAGGTGAGCCTGCTCAGGGGTCGGGATGCACCAGCTGTGAGTTTTTACTGAGTCTAATATACCACTCAGATGGGAGATGCTGGTAATAGGAATATAAGGGTGCTGGGAGCAGTCGTGTGTGAATCAGTGCCTCCCTCTGCTTCAAACACAAAACTGGACTACTTTCTCTCTTCTCTTATTTTTATGAGTTTTATACATAGGTACTGCATCTACATCATTCCCACTACTCCCTGCCTCCAATTCCTTCTATGACTCCTCAAATTCATGATCTTTTTTTAAAAAAAAACTCAGATGTATTTGTTTTATGTATCAGAGTGTTTTGTCTGCTTATATGCATGTGCTCCACGTGTGTGTAGCACCTAAGGAGGTCAGAGAGGGAATCAGATGCTGTGGAACTGGAGCTACAGTTTTGAGCCACTTTGTAGGTTGCTGGGAACTGAGCCCAGGTCCTTTGCAAGAGGAGCTACCTCTCCAGCCACCAGTTTTCCCTTGGAATTATTGTTGTTACATGTACATGCATATGTATATAGTCAGTCAGTTAAATGAGAGGTTCTGCGACACCTGGTGGGAGGGAGTGTTAGGTGATCAGAAAATTGGTGGGATTGTCCCAGCCAGACCTTGAACAAAGAGAAGTGAGAGCGATAGGAAAGAACAGGTAGCAGGTGCAGCTGTGTCAAGATGAGGAATGGCTTAGGAAGTGTCTCTGTATGGGGTGCTAAATGCACCCCAAAAACAGAACCGCTTGTTGAAATGTGTAAAGTAAGGAGAAGGGAGGAAGGGAAGGACAACTCTGCACCACGAACTGTGACAAAGGCAGCTAATGTCATGGGCGGAGTGAAGGTTCGATGTGGAAAAGGTTAGGTGAATCTGAGTGGCAGCCAGAAGGAAGACAGCAGTTCACCTGGCACAATGGGGAGGTGAGGATCTAAACTGTGCAGCAGCGCAGAAGCAGAGAGATGCCTGTGAAGTAAATATTTGAAGTCAGGTTAGCAGAATTTAATAATTGATTTTGCTAGGTGGGGAAAGTGAAAGTAATACTTTTAAACCTCAGCTGGCCTTCTAAATCAACTTTTAGAGAGATACACTTTACATAAATTAAAGTGGATCTACCTAAGTACACAGTTTGATGAGTGTTGACAGCTTTATATGCACCCTGAAACTAGAATCTCTCCTTCACATGGAAAGTTAGTTACCTGTGACCTCTTCAGTCAGTGAACAATACACCTATCCAGTCCAACTCAATAACCATTGATATGCTGTCATTGCAGTTTTTTCCTTTCGCAGAATTAATTCAACATAGTGTTTTTGAAATTCATCCATTTGTGTTAACTAAATCAGCAGTTGATGCATTTATGTAGTAAAGCAGTGTTCCATTGCATGAATGTATACCATGCTTCATTTTTATTTATAGCCTTTAAAAAGTCTTAAGTATCTTCATTTCATAGAAAATTACCTCAAATACACATTTCCCACATATACACAGCCTATCTTCTCTATTGCAATTGCTCTATATTTATTTATTTTTTTGCGGGTGCCGGGAGATTTTCGAGACAGGGTTTCTCCGTAGCCTTTGGATCCTGTCCTGGACCTAGCTCTTGTAGACCAGGCTGGCCTTGAACTCACAGAAATCTGCCTGCCTCTGCCTCCCGAGTGCCAGGATTAAAGGCATGCTCCATCACCACCTGGCTGCTCTATATTTATTGAACAAAGTGCTGAGTTTTATAAAGCTTCCACTGTGTGTCTCATGTGCATTTGACCATCTGCACTTACAGTGTTGGTCAACTTTAATTGTTGACCTAACACAGTCTAGAATCACTTGAGAGAACAGTCTCATTGAGTGATTGTGTACATTGTGTAGGCCTGTGGGTATGTCTGTAGGGGAATGGCTTAATTGTATTCACTCAGGGTAAGACTGAGTCCACTGTGGGTGGTACTACCCCCTAGGAAGAGACTTTAAGGCTAGAGAAGCACAAACAAGCAGGGAATGAGAGGCTGTTTGTTCATTTCCTGGCCACCCATACAGGAAATAATTACTCAGAAACTATATTAATTACAACACTGCCTGTCCTATAGCTTATGCATAGTTCTAGCTTACTCTTACATCTTAAATTAACTCATTTCTATTAATCTGTGTATCACCACATAGCTGTGGCCTACTGGTTAGGTTCTGTCAGACATCTGTCTCCTACAGCGACTACATGGTATCTCTCTGACTTGGCCTTCTTTTCTCCTCTATCTTTGCTTGGAATTTCCACCTTGCTTTGTTCTGTCCTGTCATAGGTCAAAACAACTGGATAAGCAGGATACAAGAAAAAAGACTACCAAACCTTGCCAAGACAGGTTAAAACAGTTTTGAAAAATTTCCTGCCTCTGAAAATGGTCTGTCAGTTACTCTAGGCCTAAGCCAAAGTTGGTTGCTATAATGTTGCAAATGAGACTTTGGGTGATTGCCCAGGTAGCCAGTTATATGTAACATGAGGGGCCCTGCTTGTTGGAGTTTATGTGCAGCCTGGTACCCCACAGCTGGCAAGTCCCAAAGAAAATCATACAGAGATCTCCATAAGTTATAAAACTGATTGGCCCATTAGCTCAGGCTACCTTTTAGCTATTGTAGCTTATATTAACCCATTGTTCTTATCTATGCTAGCCACATGGCTCAGTACCTTTCTCAGTCAGGCAGGTTACATCTTGCTTCTCGGTGGTCTGGGCAAGAATGGTGGAGGGAGCTTCCTTCTTCCCAGAATTCTCCTGTTCTCATCGCCCTGCCTCTATTTCCTGTCATTGACCGACCTATACTTCCTGCCTGGCCAATCAGCATTTATTTAAAACATGATTGATAGAACACAGACAATTCTCCCATACCACTCCCCCCCCCTTTTTTTAAACAAAGGAAAGTATCCATAGTCCATTTGTTGGGAATGTGGGCATAGTATTCTGTAGAAGGAGCTGTGGGCTGCATTCCTGCCACCCGGCTCCCAGCCGCCTGGCTAGCTTATGCCCTGAAATAATTACATGGAAATTGTATTCATTTAAACACTGCTTGGCCCATTAGTTCTAGCCTCTTAATGGCTAATTCTCATCTTGCCTAACCCATATTTAGTAATCTGTGTAGCACCAGTCTTACCAGGAAAGATTCAGCATGTCTGACCTGGCAGCTTGCTTCATTGTGTCTGCCCTAGAGAGGAGCGGCATGGCGTCTGAGCTCACTTCCTCTTCCTCCCAGCCTTCTGTTCTGTTTACTCCACCCACCTATGTTCTAACCTATCAGGCCAAGCAGTTTCTTTATTAATTAACCAATAAAAGCAACGGATATATGACACTCCCACATCAGTATTCCAGGCTACTTTCTGCTGGTTGGGGGCACTGATAATCTTATGGGGACCTAAAGAAAATTTAGAGTTATAATCAAGTCCTGACTGGAGTATCCTGTGAGTCTTGATCATCTCAGGCAGCAGTCTTGAATCTGTTCTGGATATAGAACTTAGACATCCGGGTCATCTGTTCCTACAGAAGATTTTTCAGGTGGTCTTCCTTGATCGAACTGGATTTTTCTTATCTCAGAATGAATCCACAGCCTCTCATTTCCCAAGCCCACGTGGACAACTGCATCCACATAAAGCCTGAGACAGCTTGGGAAGTAATTCTAGAACAAAATGACAGCATTGCGCGTGGTTTCTTGGTAGCAGCACTCTCTTGGGTGGGCTCTGCTCACTAGAGGCAAGCACTCTCATTTAAGAGAGGCTTCCTGACTCAGTTTTAGTTGCAAAATGCTGCAGCTCTTTTAAAAGGTCCTGCTACGAAACACGTGTTGATGAAAAGCTGAACGCATGCTTTTCGGTTTTCAGACATAGCAGGAAAAAAGCTGTGCCATTTTAAAATGCTGGCTTTCTGGGCCATCCTACCAGGGCAAACTCTGACTCTTTGAGGCAGGTGGTCTGGCTACAGAGACAGGATTTGAATGTTGTCTGTGGACATACTGTTACAGCTTGCTTGCTGGCAGGGACCTTGAAACACCATAGAGTTGTGGGAATAAACAAGGCTCTGGCTGGTACCTCCACCATGAGACTGAAATCTTAGCTAAGAAATGGGCTAGATCCAGCCGTCAAAGCCACAGCTTTAATCCTCTCCATAAAGATTCATGTGGTCAGAAAAAGAGAGATATGCAGTAAAGAGAGATTCAAAGGACAAAGAAAATTTCTAAATGGTTTACAGTGTGTTAAAATATATGCAGGCTAAAGGTTAAAGTCTTTAAAAATAAAAAAGAAAGAAAGAGAGTAGTTGGGTGTGGTGGTACACACCTTTAACCCCAACACTTGGAAGGCAGAGGTAGATGGACCTCTGTGACTTCAAGGTGTGGTAGCACACACCTTTAATCCCAGCACTGGTGGCACAGAGACAGACAGATCTCTGTGAGTTCAAGGAAAGCCTGGTCTACAAAGTTATTTCAGGACAAAGACATACAGAGAACCTGTCTCAAAAAGTCAAAAGATAAAAGAAATAGAGGTTAAAGTAAAGCCACATAAAGATGGAAAATACACAGAGAATCTTGATACTCTATGCTATTATGCTCTCTTTGAATTGTTTGAATGCTGAGGAAGGAACAACAGCTGCTAAAAGATATTTGCTTATAAATGCTGCAGAATTAATCCAAGATAGGTATTTTGAAAATACCTTGGCTTCAAAATTGAAGTCAAAAGGTATGTTACTTTGGAGAAGAGATTTTGCTTTTGTTTCTACAGGAAATGAGAGGCTGTGTATTCATTCTGAATTAAGAAAAATCAGGTTTGATCAAGGAAGACTACCTGAGAAATCTCCAGTAGAAACAGATGGCCCAGATGTCTGAGTTCTACATCCAGAACATATTCAAGACTGCTGCCTGAGATGATCAAGACTCACAGGATACTCTAGTCAGTACTTGATTATAACTCTAAATTTTCTTTAAGTCCCCATAAGATTATCAGTGTCCCCAACCAACCGGAAGTAGCCTGGAATACTATGCCCACATTCCCAACAAATGGACTATGGATATTTTCCTTTGTTTAAAAAAAAAAGAGGGGGAGTGGTGTGGGAGAATTGTCTGTATTCTGTCAATCATGTTTTGAATAAATGCTGATTGGCCAGGCAAGAAGTATAGGTCGGTCCACCAGACAGGAAATAGAGGCGAGGTGATGAGAACAGGAGAATTCTGGGAAGAAGGAAGCTCTTCTGACACTCCTGCCCAGACCACCGAGAAGCAAGATGTAAGCTACCCCACTGAGAAAGGTACTGAGCCATGTGGCTAGCATAGATAAGAACAATGGGTTAATATAAGCTACAAAAGCTAATAAGTAGCCTGAGCTAATGGGCCAATCAGTTTTATAACTTATGGAGATCTCTGTATGATTTTCTTTGGGACTTGCCAGCCGTGGGGTACCAGACGGGACAGAAACCCCAACAAGCAGGCCCCTTCATGTTACTGTTGTCTCTGTCATTTGTTGTACCTTTTGAAAGTTGCTCGATTGCACTTCCTGCTTACTCAAGTAATATTTCCCTTCTCAGGTTTTTGATGGGGTTGAAGACAAGAGGGTAGTAATTACTTTCCTCTCGTGACTTAGGTAAGCCATTTCTAATATAAGACTTAGACTCTCTTAGGATAGCTAAAACATTTAGTATATGTTTCTTGCTTGATATTGTTTATACTAGTTGTAATTCTAATGTTTATATTTGATATTTGCTCTTACTGTATATAGTTTTGTATTAGGCTTAGAACCATTTTATTTAGCCAAAAGGGGGAGGTGCTGTGGGAACTCCTTCAGTCAATAACCTTTAAGACTTTGGCTCACTCTAGGAGTGGCCACATATATAGAAATGTAGAAGCATGTGCAACCTGTTGATTGCTGGATTTAGTTCCTGTTCCCTATTCATGCAGAGGACTGTAATCTGTGGATCTACCCCTAAATAAAAGATACCTTTTGCCGGGCGATGGTGGCGCATGCCTTTAATCCTAGCACTCGGGAGGCAGAGGCAGGCGGATCTCTGTGAGTTCGAGACCAGCCTGGTCTACAGAGCTAGTTCCAGAACAGGCTCCAAAGCCACAGAGAAACCCTGTCTCGAAAAACCAAAAAAAAAAAAAAAGATACCTTTTATTATACTCAAATCTGTGTGGGACTATTTCATTAAAATCGACTACAACCAGCTGTCTCAAGTCCCTGCTGCTGTGCCTTCTCCATCATCATAGACTGGAACCTAGAAGAGTGAGCTGGAATAAACCCTTCCTCCCCTAAGTTGTGTGCTGTCCAAGTGTTTTATATCACAGCAGCAGAAATGAAAGGAGAATGCCACCTCCCTGTCTACCCTCCAGCTCTTCCCTCTGCTCACTCAGTTCTCAGTTGGTAGATGTTTGAATTGGTTTCTATTTGGGACAAGAAGTAAAACTATAAAGAGAATTTGTTTGTGTCCAAGGATCTGAGTGCATACATATTTTTATTTCTGGGGGAAAAAGGTGTAGGAATGGAATTTTGAGAACCCATGCTAAGCACGATGGACTACAACTGTTGGGTTTAGGGCGGTTGCACAAAGATAAACACCACCAAGTCTAATAAACCAAAAGCAAACTTTATTCCAGAAACCAGAAGAAAAGTTAAAAATAAAAATAAAAAGAAAGAAACACCGCGGGGCACAGAAGCTTATCTGCTAGCTGAGACCACAGTCAGAGATGGTGTTTGTTAGACTGTGGCAAAGGCAGGTTTCTGAACCCACCTTTTATAGTTAGGGCACCAAGCATTAGGTCTGAACAAAGGAATTTTTACAATCTTGCCCCAACCCATGGGTCAGTCAATGGAGACCCTAAAGGTGGGGGAGTGTATTCTAACATCAATGGGTAACTAGGCAGCTATCATGAAATATGTTTCCAAGAAGATTACAGTGAAAGTCACTAATTGAAAAAAAAACAAACAGGTGTTTTTAGCAATTAGTTAGAAAAGGGACTGCTAGTAATATCAGAAGGTTAATAAAATAGAATAATTGGTTCTTAGGCTCGGAACTTAGAAGATAGAAAGTTTTTCACACTATCTCAAGGTAAAACTCAGATACAGACTGCCATACTTTACAACCTCCGTTATCAGAGCTCATTAGTCAACCTAGTGTTTGTACTTGTGTTCACTGTTTCTCCTGGTACCTCCAGGCAGTGTATACTGAAGCCCCATGCCTTCCCTCTAATGGTGCCAGTTTCCCACAGCAGAGACAGTGCCTAACCCAGAGGTCAGTATCTCTGTCTCCTAAAGGTTAACTCAGTTCATATCTGTCATTCAACAAGGATAGCCAGGACACTACTCTCAGTTTGCAGAGAGAAGCTCTGGCCTTGTAAATAAAACAGCCAGTTGTAAAATGAAATGACCTAAGCTGATGAAGGCTTCCCAAGCATCCGAGAAAATAGCTCACTGTGAATAACTGACCCTTGATCTGCTGAGAAAGCTGCTGACAGTCTGTTCTCATTCTCCTAGACTTATAACTTTGTAGTTTTATTTCTACATTCTTATTTCTGGAATCTACATTTTTATTTTCTTATTCTTGGACTCTTCAACAAGAAACTACCCATAGGTCCCCAAATACTAAAGCTCTCTCTCTTCCCATCAGCAACTTACAAACATTTCAGTTGCTCCATATTCTTGCCAGCACTTACATTGTCGGAGCTGTAACTCCAGACGCCATTGTCTTGTACAATAGTATTTCACTGTGGCTCTTGTTTTTACTTATGACTGATGACAGCAAGCCTCTTTTCCTTGGGCTGTTTATAGTAAGTCCCTGAGAAGCTGGGAGGCAGAGCAGGCATCTAACAGGGAGCAGCAAAGCCGTTTCTAAAGGTGCATAGGTGGCAGAAACGCGAGCCTTGAGTGGCTGGTTTCAGGCAGATTGAGGATGGTGGGTTAGAAAGAGTATCTTCAGACACATCACGGAAGCCAAGCTAAGCATCAAAGTCCTTGAAAGTAGTTAGTTCTGAACTGTGAGCAACCTGTTGGAAATTAATTTAGTGGCTCCTGACCAAATATCCCAAAGGGCAATAGAATGGGAAAATGTGTTCCAGGTACTAAGGTTAAGTGTATATCCATGAAGATTGTTGTTGTAGTAATGCCATACTGGTCATGAGGGCACACCTCTTCTTGAATTCTGGTACAAGGAAATATTGGAAGAAGAAAGAAAGCTACAGATGTCCTCATCAATGTCTTTCTAGAGAGGTGAGTGACTAAGGATTCACTCAGTCAGAGCTGGCTGTGGTTCCTGGCCACTTCTCCTCACTAGCTGTCTGGTCTCGGGAAAGTTGTGTGAAGCACTGACTTTTCCTTCCCAGAAGTGTAGATTGGAACAGGAACAGCATTTAAGGCAGAGGGCTGTGCAAAGGGCTGCTTCTGTGCAGAGCCCTGCGCCTCTCTGGAGACAGAAACAACCCTTGCAAGGCTCTTGGCTGAGCTGGTAGGCCTGGGCTAGAATTCCACACCAGCTTCTCCACTGAACAGCGTGATGACAATCAAAGCCACAAGCTTCACACAAGAAAAACGTATTGGTTACTTTGTCACTGCTGTGGCAAAATGACAGGGACAAAAGCAACTTATGGAAGGAAGGGTTTAAAGAAGGAAGGCAGGCTCACATTTGAGACTATAACCCATCATGTTAGGGAAGACTTGGTGGCAGGAACATGAGGAGCTGGTCACATTGTGTGCTGATTAATTTTTTGTCAACGTGACACAGGCTAGGGTCAACTGGGAAAAAGGAATTGTTGGGCCAAAATTATCTCAGGTCCTGTACCTGAAGGCCTGTAGGACAGAGAAAAGCCTGGCTCAAATTTGAGTGAGGATGAGACAACAAAAATTAGGTAGACACCCCTCCAGCCAGAAGGTGGGTTTGGCTGCCTCTCATTGGATGGAGGTACCCCTGCATCACATGATGTCACTTGACCTATATAAACTGATACTCACAGTAATAAACTGAGTTCCTGCTTGACTTGACTCCCTATCGCGTCTGATTGACCTGCGCTGTAGGACTGCAGAATGGGCAGATAGCACACTCACCCTTCCCTTGGGAATTATTCCTGTATTGACTACGGGAATACAGAGGCTCAAGAAGCCTGGCAATTGGAGGCTTAAGGAATCTAGGAGGAATCTCAGTTGATAAGATTGGTCTATTGGCAAGTCTGGAGGTATTTTTTTTTTTATAGATGATTGATGTGAGAGGCCCCAGGCCACTGTGAGTGAGACCACACCTGGGCAAATGGTCCTGCTTTATATAAGAAAGCAGATTGAGCAAGCCATGGTGAGCAAGCCCGTGTTTCTCCATGCATGGTCTCTGCTTCTGCTCCTGCCTTGAGTTCCTGCCTTGGTTTCCCTGGTGATGAACTATAACCAGATAAACTCATCTCCAAGTTGGTTTTGATTGTGCTGGTTTATCACAGAGACAGAAAGCTAACAAGGATACATTGTATCTGCAATGTGAGCTGGGCATGGATGCTGGTGCTCAGCTCACTTTCTCCTCTTATCCTGTCCAGGACTAGAATACTAGATGGTACCACCAACCACTTTTAAGATGGGTCCCCCTGTTCTGTTAAACCTGTCTAGAGAGCATGCAAAGACATCCAGATGTGTGTCCTGGTGATAATTCAACACCTCATCAAGCTGGTGATGAAGATGAACAGAGGACCAAGGGAAACTCTGATCGGAAAGAACTCTATGCAGCGATGAACCCAGGTTCTCTGTAACCACTGGCTGGCTTCATTTTTCCTTGTTACCTTTTTCAGGACAGAAACCATCTCCCACTCCACTCTGAGAAAACAGAGAAGATATGTGGGGCTCCCCCTAAACAGCTTGGTTGGTGGAAGCAGCCCAGATGCACTTTAACTGATGAAGGCTTCTCTCTCCATATAGTGGAATTTAATTGGATCATTAAAAAGAATGGAGAATTGATACATAAATAATAGATGAACCAATCCGAGTAAAGGCAAGTAGCCACCGAGGAGTAAAGACCAGTAAAGACCAACTTCCAGGGATGGAGTTGGGGGATGGGATTGCCAATTCCAAGAAACAGCTTTTCAGTAATTAAAAACTAGATGGTGGTGAAGACCGCATGGTATTACTGGTGCCTTGAAAATGTTAAGTCATAAGCTTTCAAGGGTTTTAAATGGCAGATTTTATGTGTATTTTACCATGATTTTTTTTTTCAAAAGCTCTACTCAACTTAAGGATTGTTTATGGTCCTTCCTTCAATAACAGAGGGAGAAGGTGACAATAAATACTTACACCTTGACAGGATCTAAAGGCAGCTAGAAGACAACCTCTGGGCAAGCCTGTGAGGGCTGATCTTGCTTAAGTTAACTGCAGTGGGAAGACCCCTCACCGCCTTTAATTGTGCATAGCCCCACCCCCAGGGCTGGAATCCTGGAGAATGTGGAGGAAAGCTAACTGAGTACAGGCACCCACGCTCTCTGCTTCCGAGCTACAGATGTGGCCAGCTGCCTCAAGCTTTTGCTGCCACGACTTCCTCACCATGAGTTGTGAGCCAAAACAAGTTTTCTCATCCTTAAGTTGATTGGTCAGATATTTAATCACAGTAACAGGAAGAGCAGCTGAGAAAGGGGAAAAGACAGGTGGGGTGGGGGAGAGGAAGGGGAGGAGTCTGGGAGAACAATGAGAGAGGTTGTCTCAAGGAGAGGAAGGGGAGGGAAGACCTCCTGAGAGTGGGCCAGGGTGGGGCATGCTTCCTAGAGAAGGAGATGGAAGGGAGTGACTGTGGAGGAGTCTCCCCACCCCCATACACAAGACTGTGCACCCATAAATAAGCCTGCGTGCATACACACACACACACACACACACACACACACACACACACACACACATTCTCAAGAGGCTCTAAAAACTTTTTCAGGACTAAGTCACCTGCTGAAGGGCCTCCAGACTGTGGAAGGAGCCTGAGCCATGGAGAAGGCTCTGGCGGCCATCTTCCCCCTCCTCAGATGGGGCATGCATATTGTCACTGTTCCTAACAGAACAGGGATAATTGAACAGATAATTAATAATAATAATCCCTCCTGCTCCCTCTCCAGCAAGTGTTTGGCTTAGCCCCAGGAACTTGGGGGCTAAATAATTCTTTCTTATAAACTGATTTCACAGTGAATGAATGGTGTTACCAGTATTAATAATTAGAGCCAATTTACTATTAACCACACTGCTGAGTGGAGCCGCACTGTGTACACTCTGGAGCCCAGGGTGACTTTATAAATGTTTTCCTCTGCTCTGTAGGCATTTGATCCCCTACCACGCATTTACTTTCCTGATTATGTCTGACCAAGGATTATTTAAAAGTCACTCTGCCTTCTCAGAGGTGAGCTAAGCCTGCAGCCTTCTCTTACAGCATTTTAATTCTTCCCGGTCTAATGAGAGTTGGCCTTATATTAACCACATTTTAGCTCAGTTTAGTTGTTTGTTTGGTTTTTCTATACAAGTCTTACAACATAGTTTCAATGCTTAGATCTCACTATGTAGAAAGAACTAGCCTTGAACTCATGTGATCCTCAGCCTCTAGGTGCTGGAATTACAGGCATGATCCCAGATTTACTGAACTATTTTTTTTTAATTACCTAATTGGGATTGGGTAGGTGGCTCAGCTGGTAAAGTGCTGGCTACACAGGTGTGAGGGCCTGAGTTCGAGTCCCAGTGCCCATGTAAATGCTAGGTGGGTGTAGAGGCCAGCCTGCCACTCTCGCCCTTGGGAAGCAACGACAGGCGATTCATGGGCCAAGTGACCTAATAGACCAGTTGAATGGTGAGCTCCAGGTTCAAGTGAGAGGCCCTGCCTCAATGCATAAGATGGAGAGTGATCAAGGAAGGTGTCTGATGTCAGCCTTTGACATACACACAGATGCACACACACAAACACACATACACATACCTGTAAAAAAACTTCCCTGGGTAAATGAGAATGATTTAGAGGAAGAAAATATTAGCACGACTACAGTAATATTAATGGGTGTCTACCTAACAGGCCTTAAAATATTCGGGTACTGTTTGTTAGTCAATAATATTTAAATCTCCTTGCTTGGTATTCATCCAACAAACAATTTTTGAGCCCATGTAGCAGGTGCAGGAGACACAGAAATAAACAAGGCATTTCATCACTCTCAGGAGACACTGAGAAAGCAGAGGAGGAGGACATAGAAATATGTATTTGCCCTCAAATTGAATAAATGTGAAGAAAAAGCAGTCACCTCAGCCTGGATCGAGGCATTCAACAAAAGTGTGCATGACAGCTAGCTAAAAATATTGCCCTCTGTGCCTGAAGATGTTTTCCCCCCAGATCCAACACAAATATCATCTTTCATCTGTCTTCAGCCACCCGATAGTTCTCTGCATGAAATACCGACTTTTTGTTCTTTATTCATTATGACTCTTTCATTGCATTGCCATTTTCTTCTTTATTTATTGACATATCCCAGCATCTTTCCATCGCCCTGAAAGAATTGCATGAGTTGAAAAGTGTAACTGCTTCTGTGGGTGTAGAAAATGTCTTAGACCAAAGTCTGTACGCAAGAGCTTTGGGGGACCCACAAGAAGATGACCACATCGAACTTCCGCCAGAGCTGCTGCGGAAGCTTCAGCAGGGCCCTGGGTGTCATGTGCTGGGCAGCATGTCTGAGGATGATACCCGTCTCTCTCCGTCCCCTGACCTCTGACTGACACCATGCAAGTGCTCCAGGTTCAGGGCTCCCTTTGGTGAGACGTGGCTAAAAAGTCAGTGGGAATGTCTTCTCTTCCCCCAGAATTGTAGCAGACATTGTTCTTGCTCACTGTGCCTCATCTAGCTGAAGAAAGGCCTTTCATCCTTTTTTTAAAAACCGAAAAAACAAAATAACAGGTTTCTGCCACGGAACGGCTCAGGGGAGCCACTCAGACCGTGGGAGAAGCAGGGTCTTGGTAACAGGAAGGCACAAGTTCGGCGAATGACAGACAGACACAACACACAAGAGAGTGGTTGGAATCTGCTATGATTTTACTGAATTTATGTTTTTATTATATAGTATTTAAACAAATCAGAAGGTCATGTATCATTAGTTGGCACAATAGGAGAGCTTCTTTTAGTCACATTACCAGGGACAGGTGTTAGACATAAAGCATCCTTAGAAGAGGAAATCTTGTCCTTGAGAACGTAAACCTCAGACAAGTGGTTTCATCTTATGAACAGAAAGTTTCTGTCTCATTATCGCTATCATGACCCTTCCTCTTCCTAACCCTTTATTTCATCTAGTGACCAAATATACCTAATCAGTTCTCTGCACCTGCTGAAAAATACTTTTTAGTACCTTCTTATGCAGCAGACATCATGGGGGTTGGGATCTAGCAAGCCTATCCATAAAGTTCAAAGTATAATATAACAGTCTTTGTTCATCAACATTAACCCATCTATTCCCTTGCTCATCATACACTCTGTGTATGACAAAGGTTCTGCTGTAGTCTTATACATTCCCATACTGTGCTTCCCTATCCCAGAGCTGTTTCTGAAGAGAATAATCCTTGTCTTGTATATATAAAGACTATCATTATTATGAAAGAGATTGTGCAAAGCTCATATCCCGCATAGCCAGCTAATGGAGAAACCCGTCTATGCCTCAGCGGTGGCTAATACCGGGCTGTCTGCCATTGACCTCCAGGGAGCCTAGTCTCATAGGACAAGTAGCTCCCGTCCAGTATAGTGACATATGTCATGTCACACAGACGACACTGGAGTTGGTGTGGCAGGTTTCTCTGTGGCATTTCCACGTATGTATATCATTGTACCTGCTCATGCTCACCTTAAACATGGTGCCAGCGGGGCAGCAGGGAAGAGTTGAGATGAAGCCGTAGCACAGGGACCACATGTGGGAGGCCCTGGTTCAGCCCCCAGCGCTACAAACGAACGGAGGAGGGAGAGGAGGAGGAGGAAACAATGAATTCTGGGATCACATCAATGTTTATCATTGCTCATTTATTCAGGCATCAATAGTTAACAACGAGCGCCTGCTGATTACCAGGCTGCAAGCAAACTGCTCTGTCTGGATTGGGTAAATTGATAGTCTAAAGGGAGACAAGAAACTAGCTGGCAGATAAAGCCAGGAGAGATCTGAAGTCAGGACAGGGTCGGGGGAGGTAGCAGGCACTTTAGATAGGGTGGTGATCCTAATTAAGGCAGGTTGAAGCAAGGTGTCCCCAGATTAGAAAGGGGGACTTTGGCCAGAAGAACAAAACAGGATCCCAGCTGCAGTACAAGAGCGCTCCACAGACTCAGAGCAAAGCCTGGGTTGGTACAGCCTTGATCTTGCCTTGACTAGCCAGAGTTTCAGATTTTGTGGTGTCGGGATCTAAGTTGCATCCCCGAAATTCCTGTTGATGACTTAATTCCAAATCCCTCAGAATTTGGAGATGTGACCTTCAAAAAAGTGATTAAATTAAGAGGAAGCTCTTAGGAAAAGCCCTAACCAGACCTGACTGGTTAAGAGGATATGGGGGCAGAGTGCCCAGCACAGAGCTGACCATGGAAGGACACACCAGGTGAATCTACAAGCCAAAGAGGGGGACTTCAGAAGGAACGGCGCTGCAGGAAACTTCCTCTTGGACTTCTGGACTCCAGAACATAATAAAGTTAATCTGTGCCGTATACTTCTGGTAGGGTCGTTTTTAAGCAGCCCCATCCCAGGAAACACCAGCCTGAGACCATCCAAATCAAATTCTAACCCCAAACCTTAGGTCCCACACCCCTTCTAGACTACCGAAGTCAGGAAGTGTGGGAAGAAATAACGCTGTATTTTGCACGTACACCCTTCAAAGCACTGTAAAGCTTCTCCTAAACATTGCATCCTGAGAGCGACTGGCACTAAGGCCAACTTGCTCATTTCATAGAGGAAAATTCCAGAGTCCAAGGAAGGAAAGCAGCGTGCGCACAAGGACCTCCTAACCCAGGGCCTGCTGTTCTTCCCACCACACACGCGTGCGGGCAGAGGCTGGAAACTTGCCCCCAGCATGAGTGAGGTCCCTCTCAGACAATGGGACCAGGTTCCTGGTAGCAGAAGCTGCCACGGTTCCCTTCACTGGTGCCTGTGGTGGGGTGAAGACCTGCAGAGGCCAGAGTGGTCCTCACTGCAGCCGGACCACGTCCTTTAGGATAAAGTGGACTCTCGGTAATTCTCCGGTGATGCCGCACGATAGCCGCTAAACTCTGGCTCTGAGTCAAGATTGTTGCTTCCTTGTATTACCTCTGCCTGGCAGAGAAAGAGAATTGACTGCTGTGGTTTACAGCGGCATCGCTGATAACTGAAAGCATCACCTGATAAATTCTCAGTTTACTCCTTGAGCAAAACCCAACTTTCTTCTGCCCTTCAGCAAAGCCTTTCGTTAACTGAATTGTTTTTAATAATTTTTGAAATGTCTCCCACCTTCTGGACCTAGTGGCTCAGGCCTCTGATTGCAGCTACCCAAACAGCTGAGGCAGAGCTGGGCAACATACTGAGAGCCTACTTCCAAAAACAACAAAAAAGAGAGGGTTGTGGATGCCACTTAGTGGTAGACCGCTTTACCTAGCATGTGGGAGGCCATAATTCAGTCTCTGATACACAACATGGGGTGGGGCTGGGGGAAGGAATGCTCCCCACTTTATTGGATCCCAACTATTCATGACGAAATTGATAAAGACTAATTAATTATATGATCAAATGAAAAACATTAATCTCCGCTTTTTCCCTCCCCCCTTTTAGCCATGAGTTTCTGTAGTTCATAAACCATTACCTGTGAGAGAGAACATGGAATCTGTGCATTTACCCATCTCTGACCTCCACAGCTGGCATGTGATAGCCGAGGGGCGTTGGGCCCCTGCTAACTGTGCTGACGGCAGAGCTCTGCCTGCGTGCCCCTGCGGTGTGTCCATTCCTATAGCTCGTCCACTTTCTGTGTCCTGCTCATCTTTTACCTCAATCTTGTCTTCATCACCTTTTATTATGAGGCTTTTTTCCTTTTAAATGATAAGTTGTCACAGGAAATGTTGGTCCTGCGATTTACTACGCTCTCACACATAGAGAGAGAGATCCTCAGGGAGCCGGGTAGAGTGGAAACCCGCTACCATAGCTGTGTAAACAGTCAGAGCCAGGGAGGTCAGACTGACCTTGCTTAATAAGCTACCTAGAAGTGCCTGGGCCCCACCCTTCTCCTGCTCACATGTGTGTGCATGTATGCATACATGTATAACATGAGTCTTGGCATATGTCCCCACCTGCAGCTTAACTATTGAGCACACACAGTAGGAGTTAATTAGAAGGAAAGGGGTCTGGGGAGGAGAAGAGGTTTTCCAGACCGTTGCCTGCTTTCTGAGATACTGGAGAATATCTCTCTCTCTCTCTCTCTCTCTCTCTCTCCTCTTCTCTGTCTTTCTCTTTCATTCTTTTCTTTCCTTTCCCCCTCCCCCTCTCTCTCTCTCTCCTTCTTTCCTCCCTTCCTGCTTCTCTTTTCTTTTTCCTTCTTTTCTCTTCCTCTTTCCCTCTCTCTTTCTCTTTCCTTCCCCTCCCCTTCCATCTTTCTTTCTTTTTTCTCCCTGCCCTTCTTCCTTCTTTTCCTTTCTCTCTCCTTCCCTTCCTTTATGCTCCCTCTTTCCCTCCTTCTCTCTGTATTAGAGTCAAGCCCATAGCCTTACCCGCTGTCTTAGTTAGGGTTTATTATTGCTGGGAAGAGACACCATGACCGACAGTGGCAACTCTTACAAAGAAAGCATTTAATTGAGGTGATAGCTTTCAGTTTCAGAGATTCATTACAGGGAGCATGGCCACATGCAGGCAGACATGGTACAGGCTACGTCTTGACAACAGAAAGTCAACTGTCACACAAAGGGAAGTTTGAGAAAAGACCTCAAAGCCCACCCTCACGGTGACACACAAGGTGTGCCGCAGATTAAAGATGTGCCCTTCAGCCTCAAGGTCTGGGTTAAAAGCAGGTGTCATCCAGCCTCCTCCAACAAGGTCACACTTCCTAATAGTGCCACTCCTGGTGAGCTTATGGGGGCCAAATACACTCAAACTACCACCCCCATGCTAGGCAAGCTCTCTACTATGGTATTCCATCCCCACCCCTACTACCAGAAACACTTCCTCATGGGCTGTGAACACTTCTAGAAAGGGAAACTGCCTGTGTAGGGGCATTTGCATAGGCCCAAACTCAGTGCCGCTCAAGGGAAACTTCTCTCTGAATGCCTGGCGTCAGGGACCAGGGCAGCTGGTGACAGTTCATCAGGCATGGTCCTGTCAGGGGCTTAACATGTCTGTAGCTGTTTCCATTGCAGGAGCTTGACAGAGACTCACAGAAGGCATCCTGGAAACCCCTGCCACCAACATCATACCACAGCAGGACTACCTGTGAGCCTGCTCTGGAAGGTAAAGGGTTGGAATTTGCCAGGTGCTGGGAGGAGTGTCTCCCAACAGGGTTTATGCTGATGTTATGAACCTCATTAAATAACTGAAGAAACATCTACAACAATTGCCCTAGGACAGTATACTCACCACGTTAGTAACCAGACCTAAGCAGTCAGTGCTTACCAAGGGGCTCCACCTCCATCCACGTGGCATCTGTTCATCCCCTCATTCACCAGCCCTTCTGTCTCTTCTTGAAAGAAACGTGCAAGGTCAGTGACCAGTCCAATCTTCACAGTAGTGAGCTGGGATTCAAGTTTAAAACTTACCTCATTCTGACTCTTACCTCTGACACCGCAGTGCCCTCAACAGAAGTGCACCTTAGCCTGGGAAGTCCCAAGGACAGAGAAGTTGCCCTTCTGAAGGGGGCTGCTCTTCATATGGAAATAAGGACATTTGTGAAAAACGAGGGAAAAGGGGGAGACTAGGGGTGCAGAGATGGAGAGAGCAGGAGGAGCGGGTTTCTTTGTCCACAGCCTGCGAAGGCACCAGCTCCCGTGCTGTAATAGTTAATAATCTGGACTTTGGATCCAGTGATCCGAGTTTGTATTTCGACGGAACCTGTTCCTTGAGGAAGAGACCTGGTCGGTCATCCTCATCAGCTCAGACCGTGAAAGCCATAGCTTGCTGAGTGCTTTACCTCCGTAAAGAGACTAGAACACAGGGGTGCAGGCTCTCCATGCAGGCGCCAGCTTGTCCGCCAGCTTGACATCTCCACATCCAATGAGCGAAGCAGAGCTTGTCGTCAGCGATGACAGCCCTCAACCCTCACTTCGTACCCCAGTTCTCAGCAATGACAGCCCTCGACCCTTGCCCCCTACCCCAGTTCTCAGTTTGCCAAGTGCAGTCCTCTGTCCTAGTGTCAGCCTGGGTTGTTTGGGGGATCTCCACAGGACCCACCTAACAACTCAACTGAATGCAGTCCAGGCTGGGCACTGGGGGACTTGCCTGACTACAGGAGATGGCTGGTTCAGACTCCATATCCCCCATTACTAGGAGTCCTCACTAGGATCAGCCTCCAGATTCCAGGAGATTTCCACTGCACTAGGTTTCCACACCATGCCCCGAATGGCCCCCTATTCTGTCTGTCTCTCCCTGCACTTTCTCCCTCTTCTTCACTGTCTTCCCCAATACCTGATCCCTCCCACTCCTGTCCCCACTCACCCCAGCCCACTCATGAAATCTATTTTCCTTTCTCTGGGAAATCCATCCATAAGCCCTAGAGCAGTCCTCTTGCCCGCTAATTTCATGGTGTCATCTTTTTGTTTGTTTGTTTTTCTTTTTTGAGACAGGGTTTCTCTGTAGCTTTGGAAACTGTCCTTGAAGTAGACCAGGCTAACCTCAAACTCAGAGATCCACCTGCCTCTGCCTTCCAATTGCCAGGATTAAAGGCAAGTGTCACCACCGCCCAACAGGTGTTATTTTTTTAACAAGTGAGTAATACTCCATTGTGTAAATATACTACATTTTCTTTAACCATTATTCTGTTGAGGGGCATCTAGGTTGTTTCCAGGTTTTGGTTACTACAAATAAAGCTTCTATGAACACAGCTGAGCAAGTGTCCTTGTGGTAAATTGGAGTATCCTAGGATGGTATAGCTGGGTCTTGAGGTAGATCGATTCCAAATTTCCTGAGGAACTACCGTACTGATTTCCACAGTGGTTGTACAATTTTTCACTCCCGTCAACAATGGAGAGGCATTCCTCTTGCTCCACATTTTCACCAGCATGAGCTGTCGCATGTGTTACTGATCTTAGCAGTTCTGACTGGTATAAGATGGAATCTCAGAGTGGTTTTGATGTGCATGTCCCTGACGGCTAAGGATGTTGAACACTTCTTTAAGTGTTTCTCAGCCATTTGAGATTCCTCTACTGAGAATTCTCTGTTTAGACCTGTACTCCATTTTTACATTGGGTTTTTTAGTTTCTAGTTTTTTGACTTCTTTATGTATTTGTGATATTAGTTCTCTATTGGACGTGGAATTGGTAAAAATCCTTTCCCATTCTGTAGGCTGCCATTTTGTTTGATTGATGGAGTTTTTTACCTTACAGAAGTTTTTCAGTTTCACGCAGTCATGTCTATTAACTGATGATCTTAGTGCCTATGCTATCAGCGTTCTGTTCAGAATGTCATCTCCTGTGACAATCCATTCAAGGCTATTCCCCGCTTTCCCTTCTATCAGGTTCAGTGTAATTTTATATACAGCTACTTTGTTGAAAGTGTTTATCAGCTGTAGTATTTTCCAGTACTATATTGAATAGATATGGAGAGAGTAGACAGCCTTGTCTTGTTCTTGATGTTAGTGGAATCTCTTTGAGTTTCCATCTGTTTAATTTGATGTTGGCTATAGGCTTGCTGTAAATTTCCTTTATTATGTTTAGGTGTATCTCTTGTGCCCCTAATCTCTCTAGGAATTTTATTATGAAGGGGTATAGAATTTTGTAAAAAGTCTTTTCTGAATCTAATGAGATGATTTTTTTCTTTCAGTTTGTTTATATGGTGGATTACATTTGACTGATTTTCATATCTGGGATGAAGACTACTTGATCATGGTGAATGATCTTTTTGATGTGTTCTTGGACTTGGTTTACAAGTATTTTATTGAGTATTTTTGTACCTATGTCCATAAGGAAAATTGGTCTGTAATTCTTTTTCTTTGTTGAGTCTTTATGTGGTTTGGTTATCAGGGTAACTGTGGCCTCATAAAATGAATTGAAACAGAAGGAAATGCAATGTTCCTTCTGTTTTTATTTTCTGGAGTAATTTGGGGAGTGTAGTCATTAACTCTTCTTTGAAATTCTGGTACAATTCTGCACTAAACAATCTGGCCCTGGCCTTTTTTTGGTTGGAAGACTTTTAATGACTACCTCTATTTCAGTAGCAGTTATAGGTCTATTTAAATTGATTATCTAATCTTGATAATCCAGTAACTTCAGCAAATGGTACCTATTGAGAAAATTACCCATTTCTTTTACATTTTCCAATTTGGTGGAGTACAGGTTTCTAAACTATGTCCTTGTGATTCTCTGGATTTCCTTGGTGTCTGTTGTTATGTCCCCTTTTCATTTCTGATTTTGTTAATTTGGAAATTCTCTCTCTGCCTTTTAGCTGGTTTGTCTGTCTTGCTGATTTTCTCAAAGAACCAACTCTTTGTTTCATTGACTTTTTGTATTATTCTCTTTGTTTCTATTTTATTGATTTCAGTCAAGAGTTTGATTATTTCCTGCTATATGCTTCTCTTGGATGTGCTTGTTTCCTTTTATTCTAGAGCTTTCAGGAGTGCTGTTAGGTTGTTAGTGTGAGATCTCTCCATTCATGTTGTCTGTTAGTGCTATGACTTTCCTCTTAGCTTGCTTTCCTTGAGTCCCTTAAGTTTGGGTATGCTGTGTATTTATTTTCAATGATTTCTAGGAAGTCTTTAATTTCTTTCTTTATTTATTTATTCTGTCTTGACCCAGTAGTCATTCAGCAGAGAATTTTTCAGTTTCCAGGGATTTATAAGCTTTCTGTAGTTTCTTCTGTTGATTATATCCTGCTTTACTCTGTGGTGGGCTGCTAGGATGCAAGGAGTTATTTCAATTTCCTTGTGTTTGTTGAGACTTGCTTTGTGTCTGGGCATGTGCTCAATTTTGGAGAAGGACCCATGAGGTGCTAAGAAGAAGGTCTATTCTTTTGTGTTTGGGTGAAATGTTCTGTAGCTATCTTTAAGTCCACTTGGTTTGTAATGTCTATTAGCTCTATTATTTCTCTGTTTAGTTTTCGTCTAGATGACCTGCCCTATGGTGAAAGTAGGGGATTAAAGTCTTCCATTGTCAGTGTGTGCAGGTCAATATATGACTCAAGCTATAGTCATGTTTCTTTGGGGTGGAGGTGGGTGGTCCTTGGACTTCCCACAAAGCAGGGAACCCTGATTGCTCTTTTGGCTGATGAAGGAGGGGGACTTGATTGAGGGAGGGGGAGGGAAAGGGGAGGCAGTGGTGGGGAAGAGACAGAAATCTTTAATAAATAAATTAATTAATAAAAAAAAGTGTGTGCCCTTCTGTATGGGGCACAGATGTTAAGAGTTGAATCTTGGTGGATTTTTCCTTTGATGAGTATGAAGTGTCCTGCCCCATCTCTTTTGATTATTTTTGGTTTGAAGTCTATTTTGATAGATATTAAAATGACTATACCTACTTGCTTCTTAGGTCCATTTTCTTGGAACATCTTTTTTCTGACCTTTTACCCTGAGGCCATGTTTATCTTTGATGTTGAAGAGTATTTCTTGAATGCAACAGAAGGATGGATCCTGTTTTTCTATCCATTCTATTTTTTTTAACTGGGTAATTGAGATTGTTGATATTAAAAGATCAATAACCAATGATTGCTGATTCCTGTTATTTTGTTGTTGTTCTTGGTAATGGTGGTGGTGATGGTGTGTGTGTGTGTGTACCTAAGTGTGTTTCCTTTCTTCTGGGTTTGCTGGTGTGAGATTACTTATTTTCTGAGTTTTCATGAGTATAATTTACATCTTGTTGAATTTTCCTTCTAGCACCTTCTGTAGGGTTATATATGTAAATATAATATAACTATATATAGTTTAAATTTGACTTTATAATGGAAGATCTTATTTTCTCCATCTATGGTGACTGAAAGTTTTCTTGGATATAGTAGTCTGGGCAGAGATCTGTGGTCTCTTACAGTCTGCAGCACATCTGCCAGGTCCTTCAGCCTCTTAGCTTCTCCACTGAGAAATCAAGCATAATTATTATAGGTCTGCCTTTATATGTTACTGGGTCCTTTTCCCTTGCAGCTTTTAACATTCTTTCTTTGTTCTGTATGTTTTATGTTTTGATTATCATATGGCAAGGGAGCTTTCTTTTCTGGTCCAATCTCTTTGGTGTTCTTATGCTTCTTGTACCTTTATAGGCATGTCCTTCTTTAGTTCGGGAAAATGTCTCCTATGATTTTGTTGAAAATATTTTATGGGCCTTTGAATTGGGATTCTTCTCCTTCCTCTACTCCCATTATTCTTAGGTTTAGTCTTTTTATAGTGTCCCACATTTCCTGGATGTTTTGTGTCAGGAATTTTTTTCAATTTAACATTTTCTTTGACAAATGTATCCATTTCTTCTATTGTATCTTTAATACCCTAGAGTCTCTCTTTCATCTTTTGTATTCTGTTGGTGAAGTTTGCCTCTGTAGTTCCTGTTCAAATTCCTAAATTTTTCAATCCAAGAATTCCCTCAGTTTGTGTTTTCTTTATTGCTTCTATTTCCATTTTCTGGTCTTGAACAGTTTTATTAATTTCCTTTAACTATTTTTTTCTTGGCTTTCTTTAATGTTTTACTAATTTTCTCCAATTGTTTGTTCATGTTTTCCTGGATTTCTTTAATGTTTATTCATTTTCTCTTTAAGGACCTCTATCACCTTCATATAGGCGGTTTTGAGGTCTCTTGTGCTTCAGCTGTTGAACTATTCAGGGCCTGCTATGGTAGAAGAGCTGGGCTCTAACGAAGACCATTGTCATGGCTGTTACTGTGTTTTACACCGGCAGCTAGGCATCTAGGTTTGGGATGCCTATGGGGCTAGGTGCTGACTTCTGGGAGGTCAGAATGGGATCCACAGGAGACAGTGGCAGAAGGGAGGTTGCAGCTGCTGTTCTGTTGCAGGGCTAGGGGCAGGCCTGAGACTGGGCCAAGGGAACAAAGAGCTACATTTTTACTTTTAATCAACACCTAATAATTTCATGTATTTATGGGGTACTGTGTGACATTTCAATACTTGTATGCAGTGTGAATGATCAAGGCTTATCCATTCAAACATTTACCAGTTCTAATGCGGGAAGCATTCAGCATCCTCTCTATAAGTGTCCTTGAAATGCATAATTAATAGCTGGCAGTCACAGCTGCCTTCTCCCTACATACTCCCCCAGCTCTGGTAGCCCAGATTCTACTCACTGTTCTGCTCAGTGCACTTCAGTTGAGTTTGGATTCATTGTTTTTAGCAACATTATGTTTCAGAAGGGTGAAGTATCACTACAGTTGGTTATTCAGGAGCTGCTACAGTTTCAGATGGCAGATCTTAAGTGGGTGTTAAGTCACATAGACGGGATGAGAGGGCTACCCAGGGGGCTCTCTGCTCTCAAGAAACAGGAGTGAGGTGTCATGGGGCATCCAGAAGTTAGCAGCTGAGGGGGCTCCTGCAAGGAGACTATAATTGTAAACGGATGGTTGGCCTCGCCATCGTCCAGTTTGTGAGCAGAAATGGGGGAACTATTAAGGCTGCAGAGGGAAAGTAATAAAAGGAAATGGTAACAAGAAAAAGCAGAAAGAAAAAGAAAGGAAGCAGATCAAAGCAAGCCATGAGGCCTCTAAAGAAAGACGGGGGCTTACCCTATCTGCCTCTCAGCTTACCCTCTCAGCTCAGGATACGTTCTCCAACTGTTACAGGGCCATCCGGAAGATGTCCCAAGGTAATGCTTACCTATACCAGAAACTCTCTCAAAGCTCAGTTTTATGCGTATGAATTCCGTTCTGTTTGGCCCACTTTGGGGACATTTATCGAGCCTCGTAGTGTGCCAGGTATATTCCATCTACGTATCTATTAAACTTACTCAAACAGATGGCTCGTGTCTGTAATCCCAGAACTCAGGAGGCTAAGCAGGAGGATTGCTTTGAGTTCAACTCCAGCCTGGGAGACCTGGTTTCGGGGTGGGGGAGGAACAAACAAAAACGAAATAGGATTAATACCATCCACTTTAAATATCTCTACGGCATGTGTTTGTATGTGTAGCCTTTGGTAATAACGATATTTATCAAGCCCTTCTGGAATAATGCTGGTGCTTTCCTAAATACCTGACATTTATTCACCTCTGTGAAATCACAAACAGCTCTGGGAGCTGTGGCCAAGCCCCTCAGGCAAGGAAAACAAGTTGGGGAGACAGGAGGACAGAACCTTCCTTGCCAGAGGCCTCCTAGCTGTTTGAATGGCAGAAATAGGTTCAGGAGGCAGTCTGAACTGGGGACTGTATTCTCTGTCTAGCTGGAAGCCCTCACAGTTCACTTTCTGCTTCTCCACCCCATACCCCCCCCACCCACACACACACCCTGGTGCTTGTTTCCTGGCATGGCCTGCCTCTCAGTCAGCAGTTTTCTGTGGCTCCCACTAGATACCTTCGTGGTGTGGCAGTACAGGCAGGGATCCCTTGGTGCAGGCTGAGGACACACTTTAATTAAGGCTAGTGCTCTGACAAATGAAACTGGCAGGAAGCAGCTTCTCAGAGACCCCTCTCTGTATTCCCAGGCCTGCACATAGCACAGCTGTACCCAAGCAGCTGGAAGGCAGATACAGAGTGTGTGGTGGCCTGGAAGACCCTTCTCCTCCACTTTTAATTAAGCAGGTTGAGCACACATACACACACACACACACACACACACACACACGCACACATGGTCAAACTGGTTTAGCAAGGATTTGCTGGTTCTGTGAGTATTGCCTCCCAACATTTGGAGGGAGGCCCATGGAGTAGAAGAACAGGAACCTACTCCATGTAGCCATCAAGAAGAAAAACCAAACAGTATCTATAATCAGAAAGGATATGAGCCTCTGGGTATAACTATGAAACGTTATGTCAGTAAGATTAACTTCTGGGCACACCTGTGAGGGATTTTCTTGATCATAGTAACTAAAGTGGGAAAATCTACCCCGAACATGGGTGGCACCTTCCTATAGCCCAGATATAAGAAGGTCCATGAGCCGGGCGGTGGTGGTGCACGCCTTTAATCCCAGCACTCGGGAGGCAGAGGCAGGCGGATCTCTGTGAGTTCGAGGCCAGCCTGGTCTACAAAAGCTAGTTCCAGGACAGGAACCAAAAAACTACAGAGAAACCCTGTCTCGAAAAATAAAAAAAAAATTAAAAAAAAATAAAAAAAAGAAGGTCCATGGCCAAGCTCTTGCTTTCTGCCTGCTGGCCTTGGCATCTCCCTGGCTAGTCTATCTACACTGTTGCTGCTGCCACCAACTACTCCTGGTGCTGTCCTTCCTTCACGGCCATCAGATCACAGGTTCTTCAGCCTTCCAACATGGGAGGACCAATGGCTCTCCAGTAATCCCCCAGACTTTTGACACCAGACTGGGACTGTTAAAACACACAGCCTGGTACTGTTTCTCCAGAAACACTGGCTAATATGGGATGCAATTCAAATTTAGTTTTAGGTGCTTACTAAAGTAAATAAAATTGCAAAAAAAAATTGAAGACTGGAAAGTTAAAAAACAAAAACAAATCAAATGTTGAAAACAGTACTTTAGATATCAGTCTATGTGTCCCTTATCCAAAATGCTTGGGAACTAGTTCAGATTTTGGAGTTTAGGGGATTCTGGGATATGCTGAAGACAGCACTTTAGAAGTATAGGCTAAGTATCCTTTATCCAAAATGCTTGGGACAAGAACTATTTCAGATTTTGGAATCTGGGGGATTCTGGGATATTTGCCTAGACTTTATAAACTGAGCATCCCTAATCAGGTAATATAAAATGGAAAACACACCCAAAATTTTCAGTGCTTCAGAACATGACCCTTAAGTGTCAGAGCAGAAGGTCTTACAGAATGCACAGAAAGTGTAGTGACCACAGACCTGCATGCTGGCACAGTTTGTTCCTGACAACGTTAGGACCTGGTCTGAGAAAGCACCTCTTTTAGGTAAATTAAAATTTAATATTTGATGGAGGTGGGTCTTGTATCTTATCTGTTGATTTCATTGGTTCAATAAAGAAACTGCCCGGGCCCTGATAGGACAGAAAATTAGGTAGGCGGAGTAGACAGAAGAGGATTCTGGGAAAGAGAAGCTGAGTTAGGAGTCGCCATGATGCCCGCACTGCAGACAGAGGCAGGCTAGAATCTCCCAGGTAAGCACACCTTGGGGTGCTACACAGATGATCAGAAATGGGCTAGTCTAGGTGCAAGAGCTAGCCAATAAGAGGCTGAAACTAATGGGCCAGGCAGTGTTTAAAAGAACACAGTTACCGTGTAATTATTTCGGGGCATAAGCTAAACCATGTAGGCGGCCGGATGAAGGGGACACAGCCCGGCTGCTCCTCTTTCAACAGGTGGCGCGCCAACGTGCTAATGAACTCCACGTAAAACCTGAGAGGGCTTAAAAAGGACATAGAGAAAATTTAAGACAGCTTTTTGCTGTTTCTGGGTTGCGTACTGCAAAGAAATTGTCCTGACTCAGCAACAGGAAAAAACTGGCTGTTTTAAAATGCCGGATTTCTGGGCTGTGCCGCCATTATGATTTCTGTCTGGCTCCTGTGGGAGACAGAGCTTTTGAATGGAGCATTTGGACTAAAGCTCTATGGCTTGCTTGATGATAATGTGGAGTGCTGTGTGCCTGGAACTGTGCACAGCTCAGGGGCACCAAATGGCTCTGAGGCAGGAGCGGCTCAGCTCCGCCATGCTGAACTGTGCTGGTCTCAAGCAGGAACTACCGTAATTACCTTAATGACAGCACACTTAAGGTTTCTACTGGGCAGAATGCAGGCGGTACCGTATTAACTGTATAAGAAGCAACTTAAGTTTTTAAGAAGTGCTTAACATTTTAAGAAATGCTCCTGGATAGTAAAAAAATTACAGATTCACAATAAAACAGATTCAGACACATCACTAAATGGATCACAGTGTTGGATGAATGTACGTAGGCTTGAGAGAGAAATAAATATATATCTAGAGAGAAAATAAAGTTAATGCCTTTAAAAATAAAAAGGTAAAGTCTTTAAAGAGACAGAGTACAGATAGTTAAGAGAGTAAAATAAATAAAGAAAAATAAGCCACGTAAAAATGGAAAATTCACAGAGAGTCTGGATTATGTACATTATGTTTTCTTTAAAATTTTTGACTGTAAAGGAGCTAAATACAGAGAGACATTTCATTATATGGGCTGCCAAGTGGAACCAGAATGGATATAAGGGTATTACGATTTCAAAATTTGGGTCTAAGGATATGATGCTTCGGAGAGGGTCTTCTTTTGTTTTCACAGAGGACCAGACCCTATGGATTTCTTCTATTCTGATTTGGTATGATAGACCACGCCTTCCTGAAAGGTTGCTGTGAACACCCTCAAAAAATTACTTCACTCAACTGCCAACTGAGATGACCCTGACACACAGGTTATACCATAAAAGACCTAATTAACGACGCCCCCGTTCAGCAGGAAGCAGTTTGGAGAGAAAACTGCGCCCATGTTCCCAAATAGGGTTTATAAACGTTTTTTTTTATATTTAAAGGGGGATATGATATAGATATAAATAATTTGCATTGATGTGGATTTTAATGTCAATTTTGTTATATGTGTATGTATTTCTGATCTTGATTAAGGTATTGTGATTATATAGTTCATTTTTAAAATGTAATGTATAATTAGGAAATATAGGTTGTTGTTAAATAATCGTAAATAATAGTCAAGCTTGTAGTCATGTTAGATTTTTTAGATATATGGAGATATATTTCAATTAGATAGGCATTCTTCATATCTTTCAAGGACTGCAGAATATGGCATTTAATGTTTTAATAATTTAGAGCTTTTCATGACAATGAGACACGTCTGCTCCTGACAGCACCAATCTACTTCGAGAGGAAGATGGGCATCAAAGAGGATCCTTATGGAGTTTGATAGCCAGCCATTGGGCAAGAGACTGTTCTTGCCTGGACTATTGCATAAACTGCACACAAAGAACCCACAGAGAGAGGACTGCTGAACTTGCCTAAAGGTGAGATGATCTTTCGGGGTTCCTGATTCGTGAAAGAGTCTATGAGACATTCCACAGGACACAGCAAAAAGTGACTGAACTGTCTTTAAAATTTCCTGCTTCATAAAAATGTCTGCTGGATACTATGGGCCTGAAGGCCAAAGATGGATGCCCCAACGGTACAGAGGAACTTTGGGTGACTGTCCAGGCAGCGAGATGTCTCTGTCATTTCTAGAGTTTGGATTTCTTATTTGTTTAAATAATTTTATATCCTTCTGGAGTCTTTGATGGAGTTGAAAAATGGTTAGTTATAATTATAGTTTTCCTTAGTTATGATAAAAGATAAAATAGATATAAATATTATAACTGTAATTCTTACTTGATAACTGTTTTGTTATATGTGATTTTACTATGTTAAAGTTAAAGCTTTTCTTTTTTGTTTAAACAGAAAAAGGGGAAATGATGTGGGAGTGTCATATATCAATCTGTTGATTTCATTGGTTCAATAAAGAAACTGCCTGGGCCCTGATAGGACAGAAAATTAGGTAGGCGGAGTAGACAGAGAGGATTCTGGAAGAGAGAAGCTGAGTGAGGAGTCGCCATGATGTTCCCAGTCCCTGCAGACACAGGCTAGAATCTCCCCGGTAAGCACACCTTGGGGTGCTACACAGATTATCAGAAATGGGTTAGGTTGATATGTAAGAGCTAGCCAATAATGGGTCAGGCAGTGATTAAATGAATACAGTTTGTGTGTTGTTATTTCGGGGCTTAAGCTGAGCCATGCAGGCAGCTGGGTACAGGGACACAGCGGCGCCGCTCCATATTACAACAAATATTCTTGAAAACATTCCATAATTCAGACACTTTTTTCTCCCCAGTTAGCCTCAGGAGTCAAGGTTGGGCACAAACAACTCAGAGAAAGGAATTGAACCAGGGCTGCATGCCAAGGACGGGCATCTGTCAATCATTCCCCCTTCCATCTTACAACAGGAAAATTCAAATTTTTTGATTTTCCCAGTGTATTTTGGCAGCCTGTGTTTCCAACTTTTTCTGCAAAGTTGCCAAGGTTCGGTACAATGCCCCTGTGCAGCCGTAACTTCTTGCCACGCCCCCTTTTAAGCATGGCCTCCTCCACACAGTTATTAATGATTAGAGAGATCAGGCTATATTTTAAGATGTTGGTTCAATCAACATAATGTCTATACTGCAGGGAAGACTCACTTTGAAAGAACGGCATCAGGTGAGTTGTTCCTAAAGCCCCAAGTCCTAAGGATAGACACAGCAACTTAGAAACAGGAGCGAGAAAGCCGTTAGACATTGTTCATAGTAGAACAGATTGTACTTCTTGAATTTCAATGTGGCAGGCTCTGTGAGCTGCCATGCTGCCGTCACCAAACAAGATGCTTGTTATGAAGAAGAAATACGCATGACTACTGAGGACATCGCCTTGCTAACGGCAGCATCCTGCACTCTGTGAAATACTTCACTGGAATATTGTCACCTGTGCCGAGAGATAGCCAGAGTTTCTTACCGAAATTGTCTTGCCAACAATGTTCAGAATACGTTAATGCCACAAATCCCTAAATAAAAAGCCAGCTTAACAAATTCCAATTTCTAAATTTAATATAAGAATAAAATACTTAATCCCTGGAATCTGTGGCTCAGCTTTTGCCAGCGAGTCGTGAGGTAATTCTCTTTAATATCTCCAGTACAGTTGGCTATCAAAGACTGTGTGAAAAAGGCAAATGTTTGCACTCTTCATCTGGGTATTGCTAGATGTAAAAGTCTGTGGTTAAGGGATTATGGGTGGTTGCTTCTGCAGCAGGATCTGTTGTGCTGTGCACAGAGGCAGAACCTACCCTTGAAGAGAACACTTGGGCCACCCCTTCCGTGGTTCTCCATGTTCCAGACCCTTCCAGGATTTTATTCTTTATGTTTTGTTTTTCAGTGCTGGGGATTGAACTCAGGACTTCACGCACAGGTGTCCAGCACTGTTCACTGAGTTCCAGTCCCAGCCCTATGAAAGGAATTCCCACCTCCCAGCATCCTCAGTCTCCTGTTCCCACTGGCTCCTCCATCTCAACTCATACCTGCATCCAGAAACCTTTGGATTGTTCTTTTATGAGAGTATAATATCCATTCCCGAAATGAACCCTTATGCCACACCATTCCTTCAGGACCTGCCTTCCAGAGTCCTGTGTGACACACCACCCCATACTCCAGTTCCATCAATGCACCTCACCCTGGTCACCAACACTCAACTCTGGAAGAAATGCCTAAAAATGATTACCATTAATGAATGCATCAGGACATTTGCTGTCAGGCTTATAGTTTCTGTGATATTCAAGTGATAAAAAGCATCCATCCATTGCCTGATAAACAAAATCCAAGCTGCTGTCAGAACCCTTCACAAGCTAAATTACCAGAGTCATTTGCCTTACTCACCCTGGATGAACCACCACTGTCTTCTGCTACATCAATCTACGTACGCTCTGTTCCCTGATAAAACTTACTTTTGCTAGCTCACAAAGTCAGTCTATACATGCAACTTGGCTAGAGCTAGAAGCAGACCTCTGGGTAAGGGTATAAGGGCATTTCCAGAGATGCTGAGCTCATCAGAGAAGACTCTTCTTCAGTAGGGGTGGCATCACTCCATGGGCTGAGCTCCTGGACTGAGTGGAAAGGAGGAAACAAGTGGAGCACCAGCATCTTCTCCCTCTCTACTTCCTGACATGGAGCACCAGCATCTTCTCCCTCTCTACTTCCTGACATGGAGCACCAGCATCCTGTCCCTCTCTACTTCCTGACATGGAGCACCAGCATCCTGTCCCTCTCTACTTCCTGACATGGAGCACCAGCATCCTGTCCCTCTCTGCTTCCTGACTGGAGCACCAGCTGAAGCACCAGCATCCTGTCCCTCTCTGCTTCCTGACGTGGAGCACCACCATCTTCTCCCTCTCTGCTTCCTGATGTGGAGCACCACCATCTTCTCCCTCTCTGCTTCCTGACGTGGAGCACCAGTATCCCCCCCCTCCCTGCTTCCTGACTGACACGCAGCATGTCCAGCTGCCTCACCCTTCTGCAGATTTGTCTCCATCGCCATGATACAATATGCTGGGTTCTCAGACTGTGAGCCAAATAAACTTTCACTTCAAGCCGGGCGGTGGTGATGCACACCTTTAATCCCAGCACTCGGGAGGCAGAGGCAGGTGGATCTCTGTGAGTTCGAGGCCAGCCTGGTCTACAAGAGCTAGTTCCAGGACAGGCTCCAAAACCACTGAGAAACCCTGTCTCGAAAAAACCAAAAAAAAAAAAAAAAAAAAAAAAAACTTTCACTTCTGTCAGTTTTGTGAGAGAAGTAATTAATACACTCATGGTATCTGCTTCTGACCCATCTTTCCCCTCCGGTCATCTTCTATTCATTCACTCAAAACCAATTCTTCCATGAGAAGCCACTTCACACCCCCTCCTTCTGCAGACCGACCCATCTCAGCTACAAGGGCCACTGTCTTTGCTTAGGAGGTTTCTAATACAATCAGAGCCTCTTCCTGGAGTGTCTAGTCTGCCATATGTGCCAGAGTATTTCTTTGTAGAATGCTTTCTCTGTTTGACACAGGATGAAGTGGGAGAAAGCAGGATTTCATTCGGAACAGACCTTAGTCACCAATAAGAAAGAAAAAGAGCAAATAAGTTGCTAAATGTATTCTCAAATGAAATAAAATATATTTTAATATAAACTTTTGCATCTCTCTATCCTACAAAATGAATGGACTACCCTCTCTGCTTCCCCTTGACCAGCTAACACAGCCAGGGTGATGAGGATCAGGCTTTATGTGTACTCGTGCACACACACACACACACACACACACACACCAACATTATAGGATTGCGTGAGTGTTACTGTCCCAACTTAAAAACATTTTTGCGTGTATCTATGTGTGGTATGTGTGGATGTGTGTTAGCATGCATGTAGAGGCCTGAGACTGACATCAAATTCGGCAGGGTCTCAGAACTGAACCCTGAGCTCACCCTCTAGGGTGACTCCTCTAGCTAGCCAGCTTGCTAGTGCTGAGATTGGAAAGGAGCCACCGCACCAACCCAACATTACATAGGTGTTCTGGTCCTCACATTTGCGTGACAAATAATTCACCCCCTGAACCACTTTCTCAACCCGCCTTCTCGATTTTGAAGACTACTGTGGCTGTGCAGGATGAAGTTCTTTAGGATTTGTAGCTTGAGGTACCAGAGGCCAGCAGGCTTCAGATCTGCAACTTATTCAAAGGTCTGAGCATTCTCTTCAGGATACATTCCCAGGAAGCAGAGAGAAAGTCAAATGCTCAAATGTTACCGTATCAGGAAATTGGGGATTAGGGGATAAAGGAACTTGGGAGTCCTTTTTTGAAATATGATTTCAAAAATATCAAGGAGTTCTAGTTTAATCAAGTTTAAGATGGCCCGAGGCTCTTGCTCATCAGCTGAAAGCCCAGCCCCTTTCACCTTCCATAAACTGGAGAAAGGTTAAAGGCAAAACAGTGGGGTGGGTGAGGCCACCAGGACTCTGGGAACCTAGTAGCATCTTGGCTGCGCGGTTGTCCCACCCAGTGGGTCTCCAGGGAATCTGTCGTTTTCATTTCTCTCCCCTGGAACTCTGAGCAAGAATGTTACTCCACTTCCATGGTGCTGAAAAAGATGTAAACGAATTAAAGTCAGAGGTTCCATTATCAGACTCAAGCATTATGGTATTGATGAAGAATAATCTAGATTACTTACATTAGTAAACATCATTTAAGTGTTAATTCTTCAGTGGTTTAAAATATAGTATAGAACCTCTAATAAATTCTTAAGCAATTCATTTTTGAAATAATGAGACTGGAGCACTTCTTGCTCTTCCAGGGGATCCAGGGTCAGTTCCCAGCACCCATGTGACAGCTTCACAACCAGCTGTAACTCAAGTTCCTGACCCAAAGAACTCTCCTAATCTCCAAGGTCACCAGGCACACACATGGTGCACAGACAAACATGAAGGCAAAACAACCATAAAATAAAATAATTTTTAAAACAAGGTTTCTTTCTTTTTTTTTTCTTTTTTTAGAATTATCTCTCTTCCTCTCTCTTTCTCTCCCTCCTTTTCTCCCTTCCTCTCTCCCTCTTTCCCTCCCTCTGGTCATAATTTATAAGACAGAGGGTTTGTGGGAAGGTTGCTGAAGCCAGATGTCTCCCAGGCAAGATTTATTAGCAGAATTAGACAAAGAAGAGCTCCATCATACTCTTCACATCAGAGAGGGCCATCCTCCATAGAATGGTGGGGCCCCTGAAGGGAAAGAGTCTTCAATTCTCCTGGTTCCGGAATATTCTCAGAGAGAGCCTTCAACTCCAAAGGACAAAAGGCCTTTCTTGGCCTTAAAAGTTTTGGTGGGGGAAGGGGTGTCATTTAGGCTATGTGCCAGTAGTCACAAGATGGGAAGGAACTAGATAATAAACAGTTATAATTCAAGGTTGTCATGAGTCTCCGTGTCAGGGAGAAGCTGCCCTTGCATGTACAAAGGGGAGGAGGTTCTGAGATTGTGGAAGCTTCCCTGTCAGCAGCTCTGTGCAGGGAGAGCTGAAGGGATGGATGTAGGAGGCCTGAGGTGGTTTTATTTCTGTCAGAGAGACAGCTGGGGCCTGACCTGAAACACCTCCCTTGCTTCCTTCTTTGACCTTCCCTGCCCCCTCCTCCTCCCTCTCTCCTGTAATTTATAATCTCTGTGTTTAAATCAAACTCTCCCCAGGTGGATTCCAAAGGCTTAGCCTTTTTCGCCCTTTGGCACCTACCTCCAGTGGGATGGGTAGCAGTTTCTTTTTTCTTTTTTTTATAAAATATTTATTTATTTATTCATTTATTTATTATGTATACAATATTCTGTCTGTATGCCTGAAGGCCAGAAGAGGGCACCAGACCTCTTTACAGATGGTTGTGAGCCACCATGTGGTTGCTAGGAATTGAACTCAGGACCTTTGGAAGAGCAGGCAATGCTCTTAACCACTGAGTCATCTCTCCAGCCCCTGGGTAGCAGTTTCTTGCTAATGCTGAAGGAGACAGTGGGGCCCATGTGGATAATAACCTGAACTGTCGTCATAGTTGGTCTTGGAGTCAGAACACAACCAAGCTCGCTCGAGAGCCCATGTTGGTGGGGTGAGAAAAAAGGTCTCTTTCCTTTTCCTCATGTTGGAAGCAGTTCCCAGGAGGGGAGCGACGTGGAGAGTCGGTTATGAACCATAGGGGCTCATTTTGCTGTGGCTGCTCACTCAGGTTTGCCAAATGCTCAGAATCTGGACTGCAAAGAGCTAGCTGCACTTCTCTCTGGGAAGAATTAATAATGTTAATCAGTAGTCTTTTTATTTGTGCCAGCCCAGCCCACCTTGAGTTATAAAAGAAGCAAAGAAGAAAGTGTGGGGCTGCAGCAGAAGAATTAGCAGTATGCTACACTGAACGCCAAGTTGTGAGAGAATCCTCAAACCTACACTGTGGGATGGGAGGGTGGCAGAGAGACGGGCATCGCAAGTTCAATACAGGTCTCTGCTGCCATCTGCTCTGGAATGCGGACAATCAGGAAGCCTCTGGGTTAATTACTGAGGGGAGTGTTTGCAGCAAAACAAAACCCATACTATAAACTTAATATACACAGTTACATAGTTATGAATTTAAAAGAGAGAGAGAGAGAGAGAGGGTCTTGTTCCATTGCCCAGGCTACCTCAAACTACTAGGCTCAAGTAATTCTGCCTCAGTTTCCGGAGTAGCCAAGACGGCAGATAAATGTCGCCATATCCTACTACATGGCATTAAGTCATTTTTTTCTCAACCTTTAAAACATGCTTTCTCTTCAGGTTAGTAACTGCCCACGGACACGGTATGTGGGTCCTTCCTTACCTGTGACTCAGGGAGGGCCACTTCTCTAGCAGGAGGGGCCTCCTCTCCCATGCGGTCCTCACTGACACCTCCCCCACCTCCGGGCATACTCAAAGTGGCTAGGCATTAATATTCATGAATGAAGTATAATTTCTGCCAAGTAAAACCAATTATGGAAAAGTTTTAGACACATTCATAGAAGCATATATTGTACATTGACTATATGGGCCCCCTCTCCTATTTTCCCCTCTGTCACTCTGAAAACTTTTAAATTATTTATATTAAGTGAATACAATAGCAAGAAGGATAAATCCAGACACATTGGGATTTAGCCTCTAAAATACCAAGTTTTTATGATCTCAAAATTTCCCACTTCTCCTAATAATTTATACACATTTACCTGTATTTCTTTTTTTTTTTTTTTGGAAATGTAGTATATGTTCAATTATTGCTTAATATAAGCAAAAGGGGGAAAAATTGGTACAAAACACTTTAGGTGGATCCTTAGCATTGGATTTTAATGTTTAATCAAATGTTCTACATATATTCACCATAAGTAAATTTTAATTTTTTTCCTGTATTAAAAGTGTTTCTCTATGTTTTGTTTTCCTTGCTGGTTCTGTTTCATAACCATTTGAAACACCTTTTAATTACACACCGCCAATCAAAATCTTGGCACAGTGGGATGTTTTAGGGCTAGGAAAGCCAGGGGTCTTTAATTACTCTTGTATTGCTTTTAATTCTACTTCTGAAGTATAGTCTCATCGGCAGTGACAAGATTTAAAAACACACAGAAAGCAACCTTAGATTTCACGTTTTGCCCTTAGCATCTAAATTAGCCAGGACACAATGGTAATCGGAATACATTGTTCCAGTCATGAACCGAGGAGCTGGAAATGATGAGGCTAATAGAAGGGATTAATCAGCAGTGTTTTTACAGCCCTGGTGCAGGGAGATAATCGGCTCTTGGGGCTGCTTGTTCCTGAGACCACCATCTCTGGCTGTGATTTCTTTCCAGCTAGCCAGACAACCGCTTTAATCTTCCCGCTGAAGCTCTATGCATCCGTTATCAAAGGTAGACAAGTCCTACTGAGGTTCAAAAGCAGATAATGAGAACCCGGTGGCTGATACTAGACTGGCGGCGAGCCTGGAATCACTTTTGCTTGATTGAGCTATTTTGTCCTCAGCATCACTTTGTTCTGTTCAGCCAGATTTCCTCCAGCCCCAGGAGTGAGCAACATACAGCACTCCCCCAGAGGCTTCTTGTTAGAAGTTAGAGCCCTCAAAGTAGACAGGTTACTTAATACCCAAACTCCACGTAGCTGGGCATTCCCAAGGAGTTCTTCTGTACCATGCTCCAGGCTTACTTGTCCAGTAGCCCCACAACTTCCATTTCTGAACCAGCTTGTAAGCATGCCCACTTCAGGCAGGAAGATTCTTCCAATCCCACGCTTCCCTTTCACTGGAAAAAGGCTGACCACAGTCCAGTTGGCATTAGTTGATTTGCGTTGCTATGACAGAAGAAATGAAAAGAAAAGGCTGGTTTGTCCCTCACAGTTTTAGGTATTTCAGTCCTTTGTAGCAGTAGCAGCATGAAGCAGAAGCTCATCGTCATGGCCAATCAGGAAGCAGAGGGAGCTAGACTGGGACCGAAGACAGATATAGCCTTCAAGGCCCACCATGAGAGGGACCACACCCCAAAGGTTTCACAACCTCCTGGAACAGCATCACCCCTGAGAACAGAACAGGCCTGTGGAGAGCATGTCATAGTTAAACCAGGACAAGATTCTGCCTGGTCATCTCACACTGCAAAACACATCCAGGGTAACTTCAAGAGTCCACACAGTTTCAATAGTTCCAACACTGACTTTTGAAAAATACCAAACTCCAAAGTCTCTCAGAGACCGACAACAAACTCTCAGCTGTAAGGGACTATTAAATCAAAGAGAAAGTTATTTATTTCCAACATACACTGGCACCTCACAAACATTCTCACATTCTTACTCTAAATGTGGGGAACGGGTTTAGCAAGTGTAGCGGTTTAAGTAAGAATGGCCCCCATAGGTCACATATCTGAATGCTTGGTCATCAGCGTGGCACTACTTGAGAAGGCTTAGGAAGGGTGACTTTGTCGTAGGAAATGTGTCACTTGGGGTTGGATTTCAAATTTCAAAATCCCAAGCCAGGCCCAGTGTCTCTCTCTTCCTGCTGCCTGCAGATCTGGATGTACAACTCTCAGCTACTTCTCCAGCAACATGTCTGCCTATAAGCAAGCCCTGATTAAAAGGTTCCTCTTCTAAGAGTTGCCTTAGTCATGGTGTCTTCTCACAGCAATAGAACACTACCTAAGGCAGCAAGGAAATGACCAAAGCAAGTCCAAAACCCAGAGGGGCAAACACTGCAAATGGTGACATCATCTGTGATCTGAAGGACTTGGGCAGCCCAATCCGTCCCTCCAGCTGTGCCATTTGCCACACATGTCTTCATTCTTAGGTGGCTCCACTCAATCAGTGCCTGTAGCTTTCCTTAGTAGGGCAAGCAAGTTCCTAGCCTCTGCAACATTCTGGGATCTCAGTGTAACTTCACAACTTCATGCGAAGCTAATTCAGGAGCTCCACACAGGAAGCTTTAGCTACAGATTATCTGAACCAACAGGCATTTTCTTCTGGAAATACGACATAAGTCTCCATGACTCCATAGCCTTGTATTTTCAGTAGCTTGTGAGTACAGCTCACAAGACTCCCTCCCAGAGTTCAGGTCAGAGGCCACGCATAGTAAAGGGAACTTAGAAAATTTCTTATCTGAGGAGTATGGAATGAATTCACGCACGTGCTGTTCCAGTCATGTTCTTTATTCTTTTGCCTCTCTATATCTTGTCTTAATTGTCTACAATTGTTCTAACTCTTTAATTCCAATTCTGTAGTTTTAAATCCTTTTCTAATTTTCTATTTCAATTCTTTGTTCCAATTCTCCCTAGCTTCTCTGTTCACTTAGCTTGAAAACATTTTTACACAAGGCTTGAGGCAATAATAAAAAAAAATTACAAGAGTTACATTTCATCAGTCAAAATCACATTCCTCTGGGTGCCCTCTACCATGGCAACACATGATTTCAAGGTTTCTGGAGTAATATTGTGACCAGAGGGTGGGAGCATAGTGCCCAATGGCATAAGCTTTGAGATACAGGTCTTTTGTCAGCTAAACTTTTCAAACAAAGAATTGGCATAATTTTTTTAGGCTGCTTTGCATTAATAACCTTGGTTACACTCCTGCAACTCTGACCTTGTGCATAACTGTAAAGTTTTAAACTTATGATCTATTTCCAAAAACTTTCAGTCTGGTTTGAACTTATTCTGAAGTAAAAATGATCTAATTGTGTTCAGTTTGTCTTAGACTGAGGAGAAATCGTTATTTTCTTGTGTTAGCCTGAATAAAAGAAACAAAGTGGCTTTTAAGTGTCTTACAGGTGTGAGTGAACTTGGGACCTCAGAGAGAATAGGCAGGAACCAGAGATCTTGGTGGGGCTAGGTGTGAGTCTGGGACCTCAGAGAGAGTAGGCCTGAGCCAGGTCCTCTGTGGGTTCAGGCATTGGTTTGGGACATCAAAGGGAATAGGCAGGAACCTGGAAACTCTGTGGGGCGAGCATGAGTCTGGTACCTCTGAGGGAGTAGTCCTCTGCGGGTTTGGGGGTTTGGGCATACCTTAGCCTGGGACCTCTGAGGGAGTAGACCGAAACCAGAAACCTTTCCAGGTCCAACTCCAACCCAGGGACTTCTGCAGGATGGGACTAGGATTTATAGATACCTAGGCCACATTTGTCCTGAGGCAAGGAACTCCACCTCAGACAACAAATTCCACAGGAGTGGCTCTGAATGAGCCACCTAGGACAGAGAGGGTCTGAGGAAATAAGCGCCACTGGGAGCAGAAGTCAGGAGCAAATCCAGTCCCAGGAGCCAACCCAGTCCCAGGACACCGGTTAATTGTCTTACAGTACACATGGGCAATAGATCTAGTTATGAAGCATATCCTAGTATATTTTCTTTATAACAAAAATCATACAGATTAATGAGAAGTCATCTTCCTGACCACCCACAGATATGTGTGTCCATAAGATTGAGATGTAATCATGAGATTATGTATACACATCACAGGAGATTATACACTACAGTGTAGGCATTGGGGAGACACTGTAGTTGCTTTTGCATAGGTGAAATTACAGACAGGAGCAACAGTTTCTAGAGTCAGTCATCTCCCAGGTCATGCCTGGGTGGGCTTCTCCTCCAGCAGAGAATCATCCCTCTGGTGGGCTGACCTCTGAACACTAATCATCACCTGCTGTATATGTCCATGGCCTGTGACCTGCTGTATATTCCCATGCTCTGCAACACTTTTTTTCACTCTACAAACCAGCACTCCATGGACAATGTAAAATTCTGCCGGCAGCTTAAGATGTAGCTGGGTACAGTTTGACCATAGGTATAGTTGCTTCTATGTGTCTATATTGCTGAAAAATACTCCCCTGGGTAGCCCTGTTCAAGCAGAGCACACCTGTGGCAGCACAGTTCCCCAAAGCTGCTTTAGTTTTACACCCTAGAGCCTTGCCCTCAATGTATTTTTTTCTACCGTTACAGTTCAAAGTACATTATTTATCTTTAATGTTCTTAATCTTTTTGAGGGTTATCAATGATTTATCCTCTTGTCCAGCCAAAGAACACATTCCCACATCTTTCTGCTCTGCTTTCTCCCTCTTCCTTCTCACTTAAAGCTGACTGAACACAGGCAGAAATAACTGTGCCACAGACTGAGCATTGTGTCAGCTTATAGCTTCCTCTGCCAAATTAATTAGACTTTTAGTTTTAATTCAACCTTACTCAAATTTTCATAGCATGAACATATTGTAACCACATTCTTTGCCAGAATATAACATTAATGGCCTCTAGCCCAGTTGTCTGTAAAGTCCTTGTTCTGATTGTAGCAGTCTGTACTGTTGTCATTTCTATGTGAATTCTTGTCTTTGGTGCTGCCAACAGAGTGGCCTATTAAAATCTGCTACTGTATCCTAAGGGATTTCTAGCCCAACCTCCACATGCTTCAACATTCTTCCACAAACCAGTTCCAAACACTTAAAAGTCACACAGTCGGGTTCATCACAGTAGCACCCACTTTTTGGTGCCATAGTTCTGTATTAGTAACAGAAGCAACTTCAGGGATGAAAAGTTTATTTTGGCTTATGGTTTTAGAGAGAAGTCAATTCATCATGGCAGGAAATGCATGGAGGGGCAGGACTCACTCATAGTCTACCAGGAAATAGAGAGCACTAGACTGGAATCAGAACTGGGTTCAAACTTTGAGACTCACCCCTGGAGACCTATCTTCATCAACTAGGTCCCCTCCCCTAAAGATTCCATAGCCTCCCAAAGTAGCAGAATTATCTGGAGTGCATTTCATATTCAAACCATACAACCAGCTATGAAAATTGAGAATATAGTCTTGCAACATGTCTCCTGCCAAAAACATAGTAAGTAAAATAGAGAATTAACTCTCATAATGGAAATCTACTAAAGCTAATCTACATGGGAAATAGAAAAAGACAAGATCTCCTGACTAAATTGGGAGCATGGGGATTATGGGAGAGGGTAGAAGGGAAGGGGGGAAGGAAGAGAGGGGAGCAGGGAACAATGTATAGCTCAATAAAAACAATAAAAAAGAAAGAAAATCTACTAAAGGAGAGACGGAAAAACCAAAAGCAAGCATGTCCCCATAGACCAGCACTCTAGTTTCATTCTTCTGCAGCAGCAAAACTCTGGCAAAAGCAGCTTAGAGGAAAGAAAGGTTGACTTCATCTAACACTTTCAGGTCACAGTGCACCACTGAGGGAGCTAGGGAATCCCCCAACGCCTGAGCCTCAAGGCAGGAGCACTTGTGAGTCCATGCAGCATTACCTACAACCAGATACCTCACCCACAGCTGAGGAGTACAGCAGAAAGCACTGACTGGCACTGCTCAACAGCCTATTCACAGAGCCAGCATTGCTATTTGACAGTTCAAGACCACCTTCCCAGGGAATGATACTGCCCACAGTGGCCTGGGTCCTCCCACATTGGTTAGCAGTGAAGACAATCCACCACACACACACTCACAGGCCAACTGATCTCAGCAATCAATCCCTCCATTGAGACTCCCTTGGATGACTCTGATAGATTAGGTTAACGAAGATAGCATCAAATGCTTTACAACCACCAAAGCCCTAGTTGGAACAAATGTACACTCTTCCACCTGGGCTATAATCAAAGTTTGGGGGAGCCCTAAACTACAACCTCTGGTGGCTTCTAGCATCCTTTCACTTGTGGTCACTGTATTAGCCAGAGCTCTCTAAGGAGCAGAACTGACAGAATGACTATACATGTTTACATACGTATTCAGAGAAAAAGCAGGGGCATTTATTATTAAAAAGGCATATAGTCTGTTTTATGATTGCTAGTGGGTCCCGAGCAGCTGGCGGCAGGTCCCGGTGCCTGGTCCCGAGCCAGTGGGGCAGGGCAGGGGGTCCTAAGAGCTGCCAGCACTGGGCTGGTCCCAGCGAGCCCGGGGGTGTGAGCAGGCAGTGGGTAGAAGGCACATGGGCAGACATATCATACAGAATAGAATTGGATATTTATTACTTAGAGGAGAGAGGAAGGAAGAGAAGAAGAGTAGAGAAACAGAGAAAGGGAATGGGAGAGAGGGACCATGTGTACATGTGCGCCAATAGGGGACAGTGAGAATCTAAGATGGCAGGAGGAAGGCAGGAGGTCACCGGGAGTGGGCGTGGCTTGTCTCTTAAAGAGATGAAAACCATAACAGTCTGTGGTCTGGGCGGTCCTTCAATGACTGTCTCTTAATAGAAGTCCAAAAAAAAAAAAAAAAAAAAAAAAAAAAAAAGAAGTCCAATGATCGGGTAGTGTTCAATATAACAAGACTAGAAATCTCAGCAGCCCCAATCTGGTGATAGAGACCTAGAGAAGTCTTAGAGTGCTTCTATTCTTCAGTCTCTGTTGGAATCCCAAATAAATAGGCTTTCACACTAGTGAAAAAATATCTCAGCAACAGGAAAGATGAATTTGCTAGCAAGAGTGAGGGCAAATGAACAAAAGCAAAAGCTTCCTTTTTCCATATCCTTTTATATGGACCAACATCAGAAGGTGTGGGTTAAGGTTTGTAGGGCCCTGGCCTCCCTTATTCCTGGGGTGCATCTCCAGGACAATTTCTGGTCAGCATGACTAAGCATTTAGCCCTTATTCCTGGGACACATACAGTTTCTAGTCAGATGACTAGCATTCTGTTAGTTCCTGTTTTCCTCCTGCCCCCGCCTGGTGATTAGCTGCAGGGCATTCATTTAATTTGAGATATGATAATTTCCCCATCTGCCTGGGCGGTGGTCCTTGTGCTGCAGTTAGCTAGATAAAGACTCCCCCAATGCTGAATAAACTGGCATTCGCTTGATCTCCTATCAATGACCCTGGTCTCTCTGTGTGTTCTGTTCAATCACCAGGCTTTGCTTGACTCGCATTCGGTACAGTGGCGTGCGAACTGTACCGAGGGTGTAACACCAAACTCGGGTGTTACAAAGGTTAGTGTTGGTGTTCCCTCAAATGATCCAATCAAGAAAGTCTTCACACATGTGCCCAGATGCTTGGATTGTGGTTGGTTCCAGAAGTAATCAAGTTGTCAACCAGGATTAGCCATCAAAGTCATCTTTGACTTCAGCCTTGACCTGAACTTCCTGTAGTTGCTATGCCAATGCACCAAAAATTAGTATAGTAACACAGGAGAAATCTGCTCTCTCATATCAGGCTAGAAGTTCAACATCAGGGTGTTGGCAAGACTGAGAACACATCGGGGTTCCAGGGAGAAACCAATCCTTGTCTCTTTACGCTGGTTCTGTGGACTTCCTTGACCTGTGCGTCCTCTGTATTTGCTTCCTTGGTTGGTTGTCCGCCCCTCTGTCTGGATCGTATCTCCTTCTCTCGTCTTCTCCTCAGGACAAAGGAGACCGCATTTAATGCCCACCTGGATGCTTCTAAATATTCTGCTTATCTCATGACCCCTAATGTAATCTTAGCCACAAAGTAATTGGGGGCCATGTAAGGTGATGTTAACAGGCCCTGAGAATCAGGACAGGGACATCTTTGTGGGAGACGTCATTCAACCTACCCTATTGGCAGTGGTCAGTAACACATTGCACCTGTCTCCTGAAGGCGAGGCTAGCTGACAGAAGAGAATTAGGCAGAGCATCCCAGCCTGGTTTCATGGGGCATCCCAGGCTCCTGCCGCCTCTCCTGCTGTAAATTACAGAATAAGACAAAACATTCAGTCTCCAAACAGGTTAGGAGCCTCCAGATAATCGGGTAAGTTGTACAGGACTTTTAACACTACCCTAAAGTCCTTTTTGGAGAAGTCAGAAAGAGCTATTTGAAGGCCGGGCGATGGTGGTGCACGCCTTTAATCCCAGCACTCGGGAGGCAGAGGCAGGCGGATCTCTGTGAGTTCGAGACCAGCCTGGTCTACAGAGCTAGTTCCAGGAAGGCTCCAAAGCCACAGAGAAACCTTGTCTTGAAAAACCAAAAAAAAAAAAAAAAAAAAAAGAAAGAGCTATTTGAATGTAGTTTGCTTACATTTACTTCAAATGAGCACAGCCATGCCATGTCAACCAAAAATGTCACAAGCAAAGTGTATGCTAAAGACTGGAGAAACTGCCCCCACATTATTTCACTGTCGTTTGCTGCTGTTAGATAATAATTGCAAATGGCTTTGATCATCTTTCAGGGGTTACAATAGAAGTCAGTGGCTTTGAATGCTTATGTCTAAGCCATTAGTTTTGAATGATTTTTAACATGACCTTAACCCAAAATCCATTATGCCCTAAATCACCCAGCTTGGTAGCCTGTACCAACCAAATACATTAGATAATTATTCAGTGTTGAACTTTGCTTTGGTTGAGTGCCCATGTTTAACTTATCAACCACAGCAATACAGCGATTGCACTTGGGAATGTAGAAGTGGTTACTGTGGCACTGGGCTGAATAAACAGTGTAGAAGGAATGAGGAAACAGAAGCAAGGTACCAGGGAGCTGGTGAGATAGTGAGAGCCTTCTTGATGGAGGTGGGTCTTGTATCTTATCTGTTGCTTTCATTGGTTAAAATAAAGAAACTGCCTGAGCTCATTGATAGGCCAACCCTTACGTGGGTGGAGTAAACAGAACAGGATTCTGGGAGAAGGAAGCTGAGTCAGAAGGAGTCACCATAATGTTCCCACTCCCCAGAGACGCAGGCTAGAATCTCCCCGGTAAGCACACCATGGGGTGCTACACAGATTATCAGAAATGGGCTAGTCCAGGTGCAAGAGCTAGCCAATAAGAGGCTGGAACTGATGGGCCGGGCAGTGTTTAGATGAATACAGTTTGTGTGTTGTTATTTCGGGCATAAGCTGAGCCATGCGGGCGGCCGGGTGCGGGGACACACAGCCCTGCTGCCCCTCATACTACACCTTCTTTTCTGACTTCAAAGCCTGCTTGCTTGGTACACCCTCCCGCTGACTGCTTCTCCTCTGAGCCAACCCTGAATACATTCATATTTTAGAATGTCCACAAATTGTGATTCTCCTTAGCTAATTGGTTGTGAAATGCTTTAAGAGCTTTATGACAGAGGGAAGACACAATTACTTATTATAAGATCACACAATTCATTACCTCTAAAGGGCAAACAAAACCGTGTTTGAGAAAATAGGGCCTGGTTCTCCACTATTGGCAATGCCACTCCCCCAGCCCCCAAAGAAGATCTGCATGCTGCCACAATATCAAGGTCCCTTGGAAACATAGTTGGGAGTGGCTTGGAGAGGACACTCCATCAAAATTACAATTTAGTCATCACATCTAATCACCTGGACTCTAATGAAAATGCTTTTCCAGTGTTTTAAACACCATAGGGCTAAAAGAAAACAGGGAAGTCATGACACTGCTAGAATCCTATCAAAGGATTCAGTCTCTGCAGAAATGAAAAGCAGGTTCAAATCTGTAAGGTGATTTTAAAGAGAAATATCTAAACTGTACTTACAGAGCAGCTTTCCTGTAGAAGTCAATATAGTTACTGTCCTATTTTCTGTTCCCTAAAAAATTTTTCTAAAAAAAAAAAATGTATGGGTGGCGCACACACTCATGAGCACACTGTGTGTACCATGTAAATGCAGTGCCTACAGAAAGCAGAAGAGGGCAGCAGATCCCTTAGAGCTGGAGTTATGGGCGGTTAGGAGTCCCATGATTTGAGTTCTGGGACCCTTCACAGGTGCCCTGGAAGAGCACCAGTGTGGAGCAGTATTATACAGGCCACACATTTCTGCATTGTATCAGCAGCCAGGCTCTCAAGCCACAATAGCAACAGAAGTGCTAAAAGCATCTTCAGACTGGCTGGCTCCTGAGCTAGGATATGCTGATGTTGTGCTGCTCCCTTCTTTGTAATTCTGGAGATCTCCTGAGAAGAGGGGTCAATTCCAAGCTAGTGACAGAGCTGTAGATGTTACTTTAGTCTTGCTACCCCAGAAACAGAATGCTAATGAGCTTCCCCCTCAGTTTACCTTGGGGGGATAAAAGATGTTTGGAAAATAAACATGGGTGATCTTCAGGATTTAAATGAACCCTGAGACTCCCTTCCAATATTGCAGTGTGAACTGTCTCAATTATTCCCGTGCCTTCATGCCGGTCCAGAAATAGTTTATGCTGGGGCACCGGACCCCGACACACCAAGTGCTCTTAGCCTCTGCGTCATCTCTGTGGCCCTCTAAAGCATTGTTTAATGGGAAGCCTGATATCTTCCTTTGAGACTCACCTTTGAGTTACTTTCAAGGAACATTTTGATCAGCTGTACTATAAATGCTGCTGAAGTGTACTATAGGGACTCAGACCAAAATGAGTCCCTGGAAACAAACAAACAAGATCCCTTTTTTGGTCTTTGATTTGTTGTCCCATTCTCGAGAAAATGGATTGTAGATTTCATCTATTTGGAAGTTCTCTAGCTTCCCTGACTACCACTGGCAGACACCCATCTCTGCCATCTCAAGCCAGTGGATGCTCTCCCTTCCACAGTCACAGGAGAAAGAACAGAGTTGGACCTTAGGTACCCATATGTAAGGACTCAAACACTTGCGATGTGTTGTTCGCTTTTAACACCACTAGAACCAAGCACCTGACAGAGACAACTTAAAAGGATGAATTATTTATTAGCTTGCAGGCTAGAGGGCTTGCCCCGTGGTGAGTGGCCCCGTGCATTTGATGAGAAGAATAGCACAACAGTGGCAGCCTTTGGAGGGAGGAGATCATTGGCCTCACAGTAGGAAGCGGGTACTGAGAAAGTAAGCAGAGATGAATGTAACCTTCAAAGGCACATATGCTAGATTAGAACTTACTTCTTCCAGCTAGGGCCCAACCTTCAAAAGTTTCCAGACCGTCTCCAAGTATCACCTTTATGTGGGACCAAGCACAGGACCAGGACTTGAAATTGCACCAATCCCTGAGCAGAAAAATCCCACCAATCTCTGAGCTTGCCCCAGAATCAGATCACAAAAATTTACCAATCCCAAGTCACCTTGGAAAGCAACCCCCAAGAAATCCTATATAAGGTCGGTACCCTGCTCAGTTTGCTGCTGTTTCTCACCCAAAACAAACACCCTCCTGTATTCTTCCTTCCCAATAAATCTCTTGTGTGAGTGTGTTGTACTTTTTGCCAGAGCAGAGCCCAGTTGTAACAACTTTCGCAGGAGCTGAGCAGAGCAGAGCAGAACTGTAACAGCTTCACAGGGGAACTTTCCCCTAGCAGAGCAGAGCTGAAACATTTCTCTTCACCGGGAAACCCTCCCCTGTCAGAGCAGCGTTGTTACACTTGCATTGGGGAAACCTTTCCCTAGAGCAGAGCTGTAGACTGCTATGCTTACAGTGACTTTGTGGTACTCCTTGGCTCCTGACTGCCAAGATACCTTTCCTTCTGAGCTGCAATGCTTACAATATAATCCAAAAGCATACAAATTAGATAATGCTGAGGCATGATGGTAAGAAAATTCCTAAAAGCTTTTGTTTTCTGAAGAAAACAACCCCACTTTCCACTTAAAGCCCTAACCATAGTCTTCAATTTGTTTTTCTTCACTACTTACATTTATCCAGCTGGAATTGGATACAAAGACACAGCTCTCACCTCACTCAGGATAAGAGGTGGTTTATTCTAGAGCCAAGTGTCAGTGACTATGGCCTGGGAACACAGATTTAGGTTACTCCAAATTCTGTGTCCCAGTGTGGTAACAGTTTGATAATGTTTCTACAGTAACAGAATAAGGAAACCTCATCAATCAAGGCATTTTTCAGACACATTGGTGGAAACATTAAGTAGGCAGACTACAAGAGAGTAGAGGGATGCTAGCAATCTGCCCCAAATGTCATCTGATGATCTTAACTTTAGGGCTAGTAATGCTAATGTTTTGCTAAGTCAACACCTTACAAAGGGAAAACAGAGCTCTGTACATTTCAAATGATTTATCTAATGGCCACAACAGGAAGGGAGCAGTAAATGGCTATGAAGGAGATAAAGATGGCCCAAGATAATTTGACTCAGGATTTGCAATGTTCCAAACTATCTTAGTTAGGGTTTCTATTGCTGTGACGTGTTGTGCTACACAGAGAAACCCTGTCTTGAAAAACCAAAAATACTAAATAAATAAATAATAAAGGTACTACCACATGGCAGAGCATAAATAACGAATATGGGTTAACTTAAAATGTAAGAGCTAGTTAGTAATAAGCCTAAGCTATTGATGGAGCATTTACAATTAATATATGTCTCTGTGTGGTAATTTGGGAGTGGCTGCTGGGTATTTGGGAACTGAGCAGCTCTGAGACAGGAAACTTCCACATACAGTTAAGAGACACTATGACCATGGAAACTTTTTGTTGTTGTTGTTGTTTGGGTCTTGGTGTTGTGAGACAGGATTTCTCTGTGTAATAGCCTTAGCTATTCCAAATCTCACTTTGTAGGCCAGGCTGGCCTCGAGCTCACAGAGGTCCATCTACCTCTGCCTCCTTAGTGCTGGGATTAAAGGTGTGTGCCACCATGCCTAGCTCTTATAAGGAAAACATTTAGTTGGGGTGGTGGCTTATAGTTTCAGATGTAAAGCACATCGCTCTATGATATGTGTCTGTACTGCATGCTATATGGTACTATGCCCGTAGTGCCTGTGCCACTACAAGACAGTACATAAACCAGGAACTAACTGGAGACTTAAAAACAAATAGGCAGAGACGCACAGAGAGAGACACGAACACGAGTCATCCTTGATACAAAAATGCCAATGCCCCATTTATTGTACTCAGGGACAGCTTATAAAAGGATCCTTAGCCATGCCCAGCTTTCAGATCTTTCTTTCTGTACGTCTCATCAGCCTGCCATAAATGAGCAAGGTCTCGTGCTCAGAGCAGCTGCAGGCTGCAAGTGAGGTCTTGTGATCAGAGCAGCTCCAGGTGAGGTCTTGTGATCAGAGCAGCTGCAGGTAAAGAAATTCAGGGGGCCAGGGATCTATAGCTTCCAACATTCAGAGGTTTAGTCTATCATGGTAGGAAGCATGGTGGTGTGCAGACAGTCATGGTGCTGGAGAAGGAGCTGCTACATGATACTCCACAGGCAACAGAAGTAGACTGATATACTGGGTGTGGCTTGAGCATATATGAAACTTCAAAACCTGCCTCCCCTGTGACATACTTCCTCCAACAAGGCTATACCTACTCCAACAAAGCCGCTGCTCCCAGTAGTGCCATTTCCTATGTGCTTATGGGGGCCAATTACATTCAATTTATTATGCAAACTCACCAAAACCTTGCAGAGGGCTCAGCTTGAAGGCACAACTTTAGGGGAACTGTGGCTCACAGTGTGGAGTGGTGCACTGACGCTATGCTTTTTCATATGAACAGCTATCCAGAAGTAGTCTTTGAATGAATGCATTCCTTCTCCAATGATTCAGGATCCTCCTTGCAAGGACAGTATTCTTCTGTAAGCATAAGGTTAACCTTGAGCCCTAAGCCCCACCCCAGTTTATTTATCATTAATACACATTCTTGAATTAAAGTTGAGTTACAAGAAGCGTTAGTATCCACCTAACAAGAGTCTTCTGATTCTCACAACTCTTTCAGGCTACAGAGCAGAGATAATACCCCACCCCCCACCCATGCCTGTTCACATCACAAGGTGATGCTTCAGCTCCTTATTGCTACCAGTTATCGTCCGTTTTCCTGGGATTCCTTCACTACCTTGGCCATCTTAATTCCCTCAGTAACTTAAAGCACCAGTTCAGATGCATCTAAAGTGGAAGATGTCTTCCAGATTCCTGCCGCAAGTCCCTTTGTGTCATTGGCCATGCGGTTGTCGCCATCGGCAGGTGCAGTTGCACCCATCATCAGGTGCAGCTGCCGCTATCAGCAAGTGCAGTTGTTGCCATCAGCAGGTGCAGTTGACTTTCCTCTCCCTTATAGCTGGCCTGGCCTTGTCACTTAATCTAACCAGCAGAGTGTGGTAGAAGTGACACTGGGCCACACTAAGCCAATCCCTTATCAGTTTAAGGCAGACACTCTGATTCTGTCTCTCAGGACGAGTGTGCAAGCTAAAATGAAGTCAGGCTGTCTTCTGCAGGTGGACAGGCCCTGAAGTTGTCCACATGGAGAAACAAACTGCCTGAGAGAATGGATACTCAGAGACACCTTCAGCACCAGGGCCCAGTTGAAGAGAGAAGCCACACAACAGCTGAACGCAGTTGTATGGGAGTTTAGACATCAACAGTACCTAAGGCTCCTTCGCAGGAATGGGTGTAGTGCAATGCTTGCTCTAAGTGCTACGTGCTATGGTATGGTTCATGAGTCGGGCAAAGGCCTGGAGATTAAAACACACACACACAGAGAGACAGAGAGAGACACGGGTCACACCTAGAATGCCCCTTTATTGTGTTCCAGAGCAGCTTATATAGGATCTCTTTGACTAGTGGCCATACCTTCTCAGCTGCAAGCCCACCAGAAACCACTCCCCTGCCATCAGGAACTCCAACAGCTGCAAAACAAGTGGTTTGCTCAGAGCAGCTTCAAGCATAGGAAAACAAGTTGTTTGCTTCGGCAGGCTGGGGGGTCACAGGAAATTCAGGGTCTGGGGGTCCACAGTTCCCAACAAAGGCTAACCTACACTGAGGAGAACAGTATAAAAATTTATTTTTGTTTTCAGAGGCAACATTTTGGGGTGCTTTGTCATCCAGCAGTGGATTAAAGACAGTTGTTGGCATAATTGCCTAACTATGGTGGCTGTGTTCTCCCTGCACAGGAAAGCCTGCTACAGCCTTGACATAGTAAATGTGTAATGAGGAATAAGAAGATATTCTGCTTGCTGGTCTAGAATTCCTTGAAAAAGATAAGAGGAGAACTTGGAAAATGCTATGCAAATGAAGAGTTCATCTGTTCACTTCCTACTTCAATTGCTATTCTTTCCCCTCTGGCAGTCTGGGTCTCAAAAGAGACAGGAAGGCTAAGACCAAAAAATCCCACTTAAAAGAAGGGGAGACATCAGTTCCAATCTTCAAACTTGACAGAACGGCTTCCACAGCTTCGCTCAAGTTTGTCAGAAAGTAATTTTTTACCTAATTTACTTTTGCAGGACACAGACCTTCTCAGTAGCTGGAGGGAAAAATTCCTTCCCACATGGGTGAGAATGGAACTAATATTTCCCCTACACTCTCCCTCCCCTGCCTGCCTTGGCATATGGTATATGGCAGGCGTAGAGGACATCGGGTAGCCTGAGCATGAGACACAGAAGCATCTTCCCACATTGGCGGGAACTGGCTTGCCAAGTGTGACTTCTGCTACATGGTCAGTCTGAGCCATGGTTAGTGCTATGTATTGGATCCCCGATTGCTGGATTCCTCTGCAACTGATACAGTAAGTCAATCAGACCAAATTAATAAATCCAGATTTAATAGACAGTGCAATGCAAAGCAGAGCACACCCAGGTGGCCCTCGGGAAGGCAGGGGACAGAACAAGAGGGCACATGTGGCAGATCTATGGGGCGGGTCTTAAAAGTAGGCGTGGTCCCAGGCCTCTCTGTGGGAGGAGTCCTAGAAGGCCAGCTTTCTGGAATGGGGCAGGGTTTGGAGAGAGAGGGGCGGGGAAGGGAGATTAAGGCGGAGCTTCCACCAGAACATCTGATTTGGGGTTCCAGTACTTACCAGTCATCAGACAGACAGTCTGGGTTCCTGGAGGTTCTGACACAGCTGAGTATAACAGAACTCGGGGTGGCTTCTCGTCTACACAAAGATCAATGGGGTCGAATAAAGGAATACCTAGTTTTGATTCCAGTCTTACTAAGTCATTTCTGACAAAGTAGCTGGAGATAAAAATCTTCCCAGAAAAAAAAAGTGGGCAAGTAAAGGTCCCGAGCGACGGCTCTGCCTTGTGCTTCTCTCTCTCCTTTTGAATTGCTCCTCTGCCTCCGTGTTTCTGTAAAGGAGAGGGCTGTGTCTTTGGTAAGAGTCCTCAAGGATGACAGCATGTCACAGCAGCGTGTCTGTTCTTGGTGCCCTCGCCTCCTCAAGCACACTCCACACGTCTCTTTTGTGCCCGTAATTGTAGGTTGTCATGAAATATTAGTGATTTTAATAGCAGCCTAATTACAGCTGTAGAAGTGACACACAGGGAACAACCCTGCTCACCACTGCGCTCGCCCCTCACTGTGGCTTGTGGGTCTGTATCAGCATTTCTGGGCTCAAATGTCCATGTGGATGCTGTGTGGGAGAGGAAAAGACGTTGCTGGATCCTCTGGCAGCATCTGCAGTGAGGATCTGCAGCACACGGACACGGACAGGTTACATCTGGTGGAGACAGGACGTCCTGCACAAACTCTAGAACTTACACTCGCCATAGGGACCACTGAACCCAGAGAAGAAACCAGGGAAGAGAATGATGGGGGGTGAAGGGGGCAGGGACAACTCCCTGAGCTGCATTTGTTCAGATCCTACCCTCTGTATTCTCTGTCCCATTCCCACAGCAGTCCTACGTGCTATACACTCCCACCCCATGTTACAATGAATTTCTCCACTGTTACCTGCGCTCTGGCCTGACTGGCTCAAGGGAACGTGTGACTTGTAAAAACTTGTGACAGAGTGCATAAGGCAAGCCTGCATGTGGAAATAAGCAAAAAGGCCCACTGTTGGAGAAAGGCCACTTGTTTGTTCCTGGCTGCTTAGTCCCAAAATAACCACACAGAAACTGTATTATTTAAATCACTGCCCATTAGCTCTAGCTTCTTATTGGCTAACCCTTACATCTTAATTTAACCCATCTCCATTAATCTGTGCATCACCACAAGGTAGTGGCCTACCAGCAAAGCTTCAGCACATCTGTCTCCAGCTGCAGCTCCATGGCTTCTCCCTGACTCCACCTCCTTTCTCCCAGCATTTCGTTTAGTTTTCCCAACCTAGCTCTGTCCCCTATAGCTCTGCTATAGGCCCAAAGCAGTTCCTTTATTTATCAATGGTAATCACAGCATATAGAGGGAAATCCCACATCAGCCCAAACTATGCAAATGACCCATAAAAGCTCCACCCCTACCCTATACGACCAAGAAACTCCTGTCCTTTATATGGTGGCACCTCTAAATTCCTAAACTTTGTCTCTGCTCTGAGGTATTTTCTCCCTTGCCACTTTCTTGCTATCCACGTGCTCTGTCTGGTTCTTTTTTCCGGAACACAAGAACCTGGACATCCCAGGGTGTACCTGGTAAACTCCAGAACCCACTGATATAAGTAGGTGAGCTAGCCAGGAAGTCCTAATCAGTTTCTGTTGGGAGCTGTGAACCCCCAGATCTTGGATTTCTTGTAAACAACTTGTTTTCCTCTGTTCTTAAGAGTGCTTGCAGCTGCTCTGAGTACGAGACCCTCAGGAGTTCCTGATGGCAGGGGAGTGATTTCTGGTGGGTGGGTTTGGCTGGGGCGTGGCTATCCCTATATAAACTGCCCCTGGACACAATAAAGGGGCATTCTTGGAGCATTCCTGTTTCAAGGATGACTCGTGTTTCTGTCTCTGTGTCTTTTGTGTGTTTCAATCTCCTTCCCTTTGCCCAGTTCACGAACTGTATGGCAGCGCATAGAGAGCAAACAGACATGATGAGTCGCAAGTTCCTAGTCTCTTTAACATGCTACTTCTTCCAAGGGCCCCTGAGAGGAGCCTTTTCAAACTGCAGCCTAAGAGCTAAGGTCAGGCAGTGTAAGAGCCATTATGACTCCCAAAGACTCCAGTGACAGGATAAGGTAGTCATGAGCTAAGGTTAGAAACTAGCTGTATGCATGCGTGTGCATGCACACACACGTCCACACATGCGCACATGCACATACACGCACACACACCTCGTGCATTAAATAAGGCACACTGTATAACCCTGCACTGCCAGTCTCCTGTGTCAGCTGCCCAGGAAGGACCGATAGCCCCAAAAGAACTGGCATGTTTTCGTTCTCTCTCCCCTAAAAGCCTGCGCTCCTCACAACCACTTCCTTCCCTCTCTTTGCCTCCTCCCCTCATTTACTCTAGACAGCGGGCTGGGAGGTAGGGCAGAAAGATCATGTGGGTGCTAACTGTTCAGATGCCAAGGATCTACATCGCAGCCCCGACAGTGCAGTGCCAAAGGATCCCTAAATCCACTGATATCAGTACCCCAATACCCACGTTTGCTGGTTATTAAATTTTCTGTTGCCTCCACCAGACTCCTGGTGGGAGGAATTTCATTGTTGTGGCTGTCAAATAGAGCACAGTACCTAGCGTGGGCGCCTTGCTTAGTCTGTGTAAGTCAGATGAATGGAGTAAAGCGCTCAGCCAGTGGTGGGTGGAGCTACTGGGTTAGTCAGTCAGTGGAGGGCGGAGCTACTGGGTTAGTCAGTCAGTGGAGGGCGGAGCTACTGGGTTAGTCAGTCAGTGGAGGGCGGAGCTACTGGGTTAGTCAGTCCAGCAATAGCCGCCCTTTGAGGCTTTTTATTAAGAGCATTACATAGAGCATTGCTTCATCAGAAAGGGAAGAGAAAAACTCTCTGAGTTTAACTTGATGTTAGAGGTCATGAGAATCTTCTGGCATTCGCGGTGAGTGGGTGTTCTGTGCCATGTTGCTGGTGAACACAGGGCTGGTGCAGTGGCTTTGCAAAGAATGTACCAGCGGTCTACAGAACGCTGCCCATTCTCAACCTGTGTGACCTGAGGGCAGGGGGTGTCCAGTAGAATTTGGAGAAAAAGAAATGGTCCTCACAAAACCATTCAAAAGTGGGTAGAAACTTGTCAGGAGCCGTTTCCCCCCAAAATTATTACAGGAACCATTGCCCTGGGGAGTCTGCAGAGAACCCCACACCCCCAATTGTATTGAGAACTGTTCTATTGACAGAGACTACCCCACACCCAATTATCTGTTAATAGAGAGCTATCTGTTAGCGGAACCCGCCCCACATTCCAAACTATCTAGAGAACTAGGTGTGTCAACTCGTGACTTCCTGGCTGAGGAATCGAATCGAATCGTGACCTGACCTATCGTAACCTCCTGGCCTACGTGACCTAAGTGGACCACGCGGCAAGAGCCCAGGCTCCTGCCCCCCCAAATTCCTCATCCTATATAAGCTGTAACCATACTCTAATAAACGGAGGCTTTGACAAGAAAACTTTGCTTGGCCTTCTTCCTGTCTCCCGCCCATATCTTCCAGATAGCACCTCTCTGGGACCCCGGAATTACTGACCCTGCCAGGTGGGTTACAACCCCTAGACTGAGTAACCCACCAAGGCGGTCTACAGAAACTTCTTCATAAAATGATAATTAGTCTGAACCCTAGTTTTCCTTCTGAGGGAAAGAGCTAGTTCTAAAACAGATGGCTTCTCCTCCTGCACTTAAGTGTGGTGGTTGGGGGAGTGTCTTAGGGTTTCTGTGGCGATGATGGAAAACCATGATGAAAGCCACTTGGGGAGGAAGAGGTTTTTCTGGCTCACCCTTCCACAGTGCTCTCTGCCTGAAGGAACTCAGGACAGGAACTGGAGGCAGGAGCTAACGCAGAGGCCATGGAGGGGTGCTGCTCACCGGTTTGCTCTCCATGGCTTGCACAACCTACTTGCTTTATGGAACCCAGGATGACCAGCCCAGGAATGGCACCACCCAGAGTGGTCTGGACCCTCCCCCACAAATCAGTCTTTGAGCAAATGCCCTTAAAAGATCTGTGGAGGCATTTTCCCAGTTGAGATTCTCTCCTCTCTAATGATATCAGCTTGTGTCAAATCCACGTAAAACTAGCCAGCACAGAGAATAAGGCTCAGAAAAAAGAAACCTCAAGATGAACACAAGAAAGGAGCCAAAAGCATAAAAAGAATTGAAGCAATTGCTTACATTGTTCTATTATTAAATAAAATTTGGGAGGCAGATATTGCGGTAAAAACCTAATAGATCCACAGAGCAACAGAGAAACGATCAGCTGGCCATGTCTCTCCACACTTCCCAGACCGAAAAAGCCTGCAGATCTTTCTAAGCCCCTCCCTATTCCTTCCTGTGTCTCTCTATCCTAATCTGGGTGCCCCAAAAACTAATGGTTAATTCTGATCAGCTGAATGCTAACTCTGACCTCTGATTTAAGGTTTAACTTTATTCTCAGTCTCAAGAGTGTCAGAGTGTGATCAAAATACCAAACAACAAAGAACAGGTGTCTTAGTCAGGGTTTTATTCCTGTGAGGAAACACCAAGACCATGGCAGCTCCTGTAAAGGAAAACATTTAATTCTGACTGGCTCACAATTCAGAGGTTTAGTTCATTGTCATGGAGGCAGAGGTGACATGCAGACAGAGATGTGCTGGAGAGGTAGCTGATTGGCAGGTATCAGGAAGAAAGAGAGAGAGTCACTGGGTCTGGCATGGGTATCTGAAACCCCAAAGGCCACCCCAATGTCACACTTCCTCCAACAAGGCTACACCTTCTAATGCCATTCCCTACACATTCAAATATACACACGTTATATCGGGATCATTCTTATTCAAACCACCACAATGGGACACCACTATCACCACCTCGACCACCTTAACCAAGACCTGCATGTCACTTCTATGTACTTCCACCTTCACCAATTCTACCATCCCCACCACCTCCTTCTCTCTCTCCTCCACCTCCTCCTCTATCCCCTTCACTTCTTCCTCTAGCTCTTCCACCTCCTTCTCCAGTTCCTCCACCTCCTCCCTCTCTTCAGCCTCTACCTTCACCATCTCCACCAGTCATACATAATGAGACCAAGCCTGTGAGATCCTCGTGGGAGAACAGAGGCCACAGAGGGACGTTGTCTTCAGAATGGTTGGGAGGTCACAGTTGGTCCAAGAGGTCCACCTTAGAACTCCCAATAGACCAGTCTAGACACAGTAAAGCCATGCCCTGCAGCCTGCGGAACCGATGCAGAGGAGACCAGGAAGATTTGCCACAGTTTGCACACTGCCTAGTCCCTCTACTCATCTCCCTACTACAGTAACACCTGGATTACCTCTTCAGGTCTAGGCTCAGTATCCCTCTCTTTGGCTCCATTTTTAGGATAAAGAGGAATTGGGGGCTTGTTTGTTTGTTTGTTTCTAGGGCACAAAGCAAGACAGAAACACCGTAGTTTATAAAGTTTTACCTAACAAATGGTTTTTGTGTGTTAGCTCATTTTTCTCCTCTGAAATCTCCCAGATTAGGGAGTTTCAAGAGGCTACCTTTGTGTTGTAGTTAAGGAAAGCAGAGCCCGGAGAAGCTGATTGACTTGTACAAGCCTCAGGCGGGTCATGGTGAACTAGGACTCAGTCCAGCTCTTACAAGCCCGTCTCTCCATCCATATTGCCACATGAGTATTTACTGGATTCTCAGTGTGTGCCAGGCTTCACCATGAGGGATATAGTTTTGTGGTAAACATTCACCTCCAAATGCCAAAGTGGGCAACCTTTCAAGATGAGTATGTCTAGACAGCTCTCTGTTCAAATGCTTTTCCTTTCATTCCTTCAGGAGTGACTCTCACTGGTTCGTCCATTTTGAAAATATAATCAGGGAACAGGATATTAAAGTTTACCTTGAGCTGATTGTCATCTTTAAGAGTTTGGACAAAACCCAGGTATGGTCAAGCATTGTGGGAAAACCCATACTTGCAAACAGAGAATGAAGAATTATAGTTCGAGGCCAGCAATGTCTACATAGCAAGACTATCTCAAAGAAAACAAAGTCTAGACTAATGCTGATACTAATTTATGATGATAAACACATTCTGTATTTTCAGTCTGTGATGATGGACACATGCTATATTTTCAGTCTGTGATGATGGACACATGCTATATTTTCAGTCTGTGATGATGGACACATGCTATATTTTCAGTCTGTGATGATGGACACATGCTATATTTTCAGTCTGTGATGATGGACACATGCTATATTTTCAGTCTGTGATGATGGACACATGCTATATTTTCAGTCTGTGATGATGGACACATGCTGTATTTTCAGTCTGTGATGATGGACACATGCTATATTTTCAGTCTGTGATGATGGTCATAGTCTATTCTTTCATTGTCTAGTTCAGTAGTCAGTAACCACATTTGTGCAGTGAGTACTTAAAATGTGGACAGAATGGTTATTAAATTTTTCAATGTAATGTATTTTTTATTACTTTACAGTTAAAGTTAAATAACCGCAAGTACTAGACCACCACATTGGATAGCCCAACATTCTAGACTACCAAGTCATGCAAACTAGAATCCATATTCTAAATGTGTACAACCTTTATTGAGCCCCAGTAAATATGGACATAATATTTATTTCACATAGAGAATGGAAAGAGTTCAATAGCAGCCTTGGCATTTAGTAGATGCTTTTTATCTGTCACGGCAGTAATCAGTTGGCTAATTTCCGGTAAGCTTGCAGGAATATAAACCCTATGCAGGCAGTGACTTTCTTATCCAATTATGCATCCTAGCATTAGCCGTGTGTTACTTAGCTCTTCATTACCGTGACAGAAACACCTGAGAAAACAGCTTCCAGGAAGAAAGGCTTGCTTGGGCCCGTGGTCACAGAGGATCCAAACCCTACCTCTGGGTTGGAGGGAAGCAGATTATCAGGACAGGGAGCGTGTGTGAAGCAGAGATGCTCACCTCGTGACAACTGGAAAGCTGAGAGTGAGGGGCAGATGCTGATGTGATGTAAGAGTCAAGGGAATGTGCTCCATGACCTTTCTCCCTCATTAGGCCCCTCTGCTCAGTTGGACCACTTTCCCATGTTGCCAATGCTAGTGATGAAATGTTTAACACGTGGCTTTAAGGGGCAACTCAGACCCAAACAATTACAGCATGCTATGCATCCTAGGCACTCCCGAGCATTTCCTGAGAGGAATTAGGATAACAAGATGGACTAAAGCAAAGCCAGTAAGATGATTGGCACCCTCCCTCTTCCTACTCGCCCAGTACCTTCTACCTGACCTGCACGTAGGGGCAACATTGTCTGGCTGCACTTGAGATACCACAGGAAACAGAGCTACAGAACTTATGTGAGTATTGCTTGTCCTATTAAAGAGATTAGGCAAGCATGAGAACCTGAGTTCAAATCCCCAGCACTCATATTAAAATCAGGCACAGACTGGTGTGCCTGTAACCTCAGCATTGAGAGGCAAAGACGGGAGGAACACGATCACTCCCTGGCCAGCCACCTTAGCCAATAATAAGCTTCCAGTTCAGTGAGAAGCCCTTACTGAGGCAGTGGAGTGACAGAGAAGGACGCCCACAGTTCTGCTCTCACTTCCACATGCTCACACAAGGCACACAATCTACACATGACCTCCAAATGTGCATAGAAGCGGGCACACACACACATTCATCTACACATGACCTCCAAATGCGCATAGAAGCGGGCACACACACACACACCACACTCATCTACACATGACCTCCAAATGCATGCATAGAAGCGGGCACACACACACACACACTCATCTACACATGACCTCCAAATGCATGCATAGAAGCAGGCACACACACACACACTCATCTACACATGACCTCCAAATGCATGCATAGAATTGGGCACACACACACACACTCATCTACACATGACCTCCAAATGCATGCATAGAAGCGGGCACACACACACACACACACACTCATCTACACATGACCTCCAAATGCACGCATAGAAGCGGGCACACACACACACACACATTCATCTACACATGACCTCCAAATGCATGCATAGAATTGGGCACACACACACACACACTCATCTACACATGACCTCCAAATGCGTGCATAGAATTGGGCACACACACACAAACACACACACACACACTCATCTACACATGACCTCCAAATGCATGCATAGAATTGGGCACAGACACACACACTCACTTGTGTTCATCACACAAACATACATCAAACAACAAACGAACACACACACAACACACAGAAACTGGTTTTTATGAGAATTCAGACTAATTTTCCATTTTAATTTAAAGTAGAAGCTAATTATTTGAGTAGTTCTATCCTGTATTACCTCATTTATGACTATAGAAATAAAGTTTCCGTGACCACACTGGTGTGTTCGCAAGGCATCTGAAGAATATGGAGACAGAAAAAAAAAACATTTTAATGCAGTTTGTTAATTGTTTTCTGGCAAGGACCCCAGTCCAAAATAAGTAAATTATGGCCTACAGTTGCTGGTATAAGGGCAAGAGCACTGCTGGCCCTGTATTTTTTAGAGTCTGGCCAGTGTGTTATTTAGTTATTATACACTTGTACCCACCACTTAAAAATTACAGGCATTTTACATGAAAACCCATCTGGAGACTGAGTGTGTTGTTTGAGAATGCGGCTGACCTGTTGTACAGCAATGCTGAGCTCACACGGCTTTCCAGACTTGCTATCCTATAGACAGCAGGGTCCGATCGCCTCCTGGTGCAGTCAGGTTGATTTCTGAAAGCAACACTCATTGGCTGCTGCTCCAGCAGACTCCTGGAGCTTTCTCTTTCTCTCCCCTTCTTCCTTCCCTGTCCCTTGTTTTTCTCAGTCCTGGGATGGGTGGTGCTGAACCTAGAGGCTTTTCTTGTTTCTCTGACAGAAGACCTAATGAAGGCCACTTAAGGGAGGAAGAGTTTTTCTCAGCTGATGGTTCTAGTCCGTCAGAGCAGGATGCTGCCTTGGTGGTAGGGACATGACACAGCTGTCACATTATGTCATAGTCAGGAGACAGGGAGAAATGAATGCTGGTGCTCAACCCACTTTCTCTTTTGTATGCAGTCCAGGACGCCACCCCACAGAACGGTGCCACCCACAGTTAGGATGGGCATTCCTACCTTGTTTAATTGAATCTAGATAACCTCTCACAGACACGGCTGGAGACCTGTCTCTGTGGTGATTCCAGATCCTGGCAGGTTAACAATATCAACCATCATGCGTGCACTAAGGCAGTGCTGCTCCACTGAGCAGCATCCCCAGCCTTCAGGAAATATTCCTGTCTCGCTGATGCTTTACCTACACAATGGCCCCGGCTCCTAGTGCAGCCTGCGGTGAAAGCAAAATCCAGTGCACCATGATTCAAACACAGCCACACAGCAGGGGTGAAGGCAAGAAGTGGCTGAGACTGTTTGGAAGAGGACAGGTGTTATGATTGATGGCACGGGGGAGGTGACCCTGGCAGATCCCATGGCGGGTGGGAGACAGACAGATACATCACTCAGAGTTTGGATATAGAGTTTATTTAGTGGGTATTGGGAGGGTATAAGCTTAAGGGAGTATGGGGAAGAGAGAGAAAGAGAGAGAGAGAGAAAGAGAGAGGGGGTAGAGAGAGAGAAAGGAGAAGAAAGGGAGAGGAGGAGGCAAAGGCTACCTCTTCAGAAGAACTGACAGAAAAAGGAAGAGAGAAGGCAGAAGATCAACTTGCCACAACAGGAAGGGGGAGATTGGGAGTGAGCAGAGCTTGTCTCTTAAAACAACAGGGTACCAGGTGACAGTGCAGGCCAACATAATTATAATTATAACATCAGGGACATGGGAAGCAGCAAAAGTAACTAAGCTGCCTTTGGCAAGAATGTAAAACTGGGTCATTTTTTCACCCGTGTGCGAGAGCCTCTGGCCCTGCACTTAACTCCTCAGTTAAGGCAGCAGGATGGTAAAAAGAACCTGGACAAGCCTTAGAGATGTAGTTTCTACAGGATGAGGCCTCTGTATGGAAACGTCAGGGCAAGTCAGGCAGATAGTTCATGTTGAAGCTATGCTGAGCAAGCTGGCGGCTGCTGTCCTAAAGTGTTGAAGTCATCTGGGGCAGTAACATCAAGAGAAAAACAAAAACAAAAAAAGAAACCCAGCATACTGAGATAAATTCAACATAAGGTTAATAACCTCTGTGGAAGACCATATTCCTTGGTGAATAGAAACGGCTTTCTCCCAACCGGCAGCCTACAAAGTCTGTGACCTCACAGCTGGATGCCACTCTGACCCCTCATCTCCCATCGCAGTACTGGCTCTCCAAGGCTGTCATAGTCCTGCCAAGACAACTGTAAGATGGAATCACGAATTCTGGGAAATCCTGGCCTGCTCCTGACCTGACAATCAGTGTCCTTCAATCCTTGGCAGACCCTGTGTTCCTAGTTTCGCCAGTGTCTGGCTAGAGTTGGGGTTCTCTTCCTGGCCCCTGCCTGAACATTTAAGGTCTGATGCTATCCACCAATACCACACTCTACACTTCCTTGACTAATCCCACCTAGTGGCTTAGCCAGCCAATGTCCAGACTCAAACACTTTCTACTTTGCTGTCCGTTGGCTTCAGGGAATTCTAAACTGTGCCTTGTTGGGTGGGTACATTCTTGCCTCATTCCAGTGAGTTATATTCTAATAATGAAAGAATTGTAGAATTGTACCCTTTATGTATTATCCCAATGGAACATGAATTCTAATTGGCCTTAATAATAAAAACCCAGAGTCAGACATCAGGGTAAATGCTAAAAGATCAAATAGACAAAGGAGCAAACCCTAGCCACCTCTTACCTTGCCAACTTCTTAACCGAAAGGGGGCCAAACTCTTGTCTCACCCTGCCTTATCACTCATAGGACCCAGCGAGGACAAGCTCAATAGAGGCCCAAGTATCAGTAATTTATCCCAAGGCAATACCTGATTTCAAGAAAGACCACAAACTGAGACCACCCACGTACCACCAAGGAACAGACCATCCAAAGGAAATTCCTAATGTTCTAACCACTGTAGATAGGATCACCCACCAACACACACCCATTGCTTTTTGCCAGGACACCCCTAGACAAATGTCAGCCAATCAGAGGTTGTAAACCTTAGAAATCCCTCATCCCAACCTCTGCTGTTATAAAAAACCCCACCCCAACTGAGCTCAGGACTCTCTGATTGTGCTAATGTATTGAACATGCAGAGAGTCTGAGTTTGAACTTGAATAAGAGTAAAGGCTCTTTGCTTTTACACACAGACTCATTCTCCTAGTTGGTTTTGGGGGGACTTTGTGATCTGAGCATAACACTCTCCTCCCAGCTACATCATTTCCTGTTTCTTCCCCCCAGGTGCTAGGATTCAAGGTGTGTGCCACCACTGCCTGGCCTCTATGGTTAACTAGTGGCTTAGCTCTGCACTCTGATCTCCACACAAGCTTTATTTGTTTGAGCACAAACAAGATATCACCACATCCCAATCTGTCCTTGTGAGGCCTGGGATCCAGAAATACATCTAGAAAAGACCATCCTAGAGGTCAGCATATCAGCATGGGTCCAGTCCTCTTCCCACTTATCAAGTCACTAGCAACACAGGAAGTCAGTATCTTCACTACCAAGGGCTCCAGAAAAGTAGTGCAGCCAAGCCTTCCGGGCAGCACAGTAGCACCAGCCCATGTCCTCATTAAGATCTGATTCCTTGTGCGGCTTGAGTTTGCTGAGGAAGGAGCAGTGGAGAGCTAACAAGGGGGCCGTCCAAGCCAGGCACACTCTCCATCTTACTTCTGCCCTGAGCATCAGGTGTGGAAAGAAGTCTCCTACTTTGAGGTGCTCCTGGGGTCTCTCTTGCTCTTGAGGACACCAACAACATCTCATTAATCTTCATGGCAAAAGGCAGAATGTGGCGTGCAGCAACAGCTTCGTTTATGTTTGGTAAGAATTAACAGCTGTGTGCAACTCCATGCTGGCTCTCCCAATTAAGTATGCCTTCAATTAATACCATTTGAACTCAGTTATCATTAACAAAGATTAGTGGGACCTTTCCAAAATGTTGGCTTGGGAAACTGAAAAATTTTTAAAGTAATTTTTAAAATTTTAAAAATTTTGAAAGTAATGATTCACCTTCCATTTAGATAACACATAATCTTTGCCCAAAACCCCTTAATTTAGGTCCCATCAAACCGAATGGCAAAGCTCCCTTTTTCAAAGCTGATGTCACCGGTCCATGCCGCTTCAACATTATTAGTTTGTTGTTTAGGAGACAGAATCTCAGATCCAGCTGAGGCTGAGAGCAACCAATTGGATGTAATTGACTACAAATTTTCATTTGGACAAATTTCAAATATTTTTCTAAAAATGAGGTTATTTTCTTCTAACATGGACAAGAAATTGCATCTTCCATCCAGCAGTAATTCTGATGCCTACATTGGAATCCTGAGTAATAACTGCATTTGGTTCTTTTTCCTTTGATGGGAAGCACTTAGGTAGGAAGGGGCTTATTTTGGCCATAGTTTGAGGAGAAGCAACTCATAATGTGGTAGAGGGAAGGCATGGTGGGGGGAGAAGCTGAGACTCTTTGTGTCCTCATACTACTTGACAGGAAGTAGAGACCAGACGGGAAATGGGACTGGGATAAAAATCCTCAAGGACATCATCCCCATGACTCACTTCCTCTGGTAACCTCCATCTTCCAAAGTGGAGCAACAGCTGGTGACACAGCATCCAGACACTTGAACCTCTGAGTGGCATTCCGCATGCAAACCAAAGTGACAACTCGGATACGTAACTGGGTATGCAAATACCTGCTTGAGATAGAGGGCATGTACTCCTCACCTTCTTAGCCCTTCAGACTGTGCTTACAGGACCTGCTGCAGATTAGCAGAGCCAGCGCCCAGCCTAAAAGGAGATCTGTTCCACTTTTCCCCGATGCCAACCCAGTGTCCTGAATATTGTCCTAGACACAAAAAACTGGCAAGACACTTTGCAGACCTATTGATGGCAAGGCCTTCATTTGGTCAGAGTCTTGATGACTTCCCAGGGCAGATTGACTCCAGACAAAGCTGTAACTATGTCCAAGATTGTCCTTGTGCCTCCACTATCACTGCACTTTCCCCACATCCTCTGAAGCATCTCTGTCCTGTAAACACGTTCTGGATCTCCAGACCTGCAGGTGGACCTCCTCCTTTCTCTGCTCACTAGACAAGCTTGACCCACGGATGTGAGGGATTGGATTGAATATTCTAAAAAGTGTTCTTGAGCTGGGCATATGGCTCAGCGGTAGAGCATTTGTCTAGCAAGCATGGGCCCATGAGTTCAGTTCCTAGTATCACAAGAAAGGAAAAGAGTGTTCTCAAAGAAAGAAAATGAGGTGCAGAGGTGGGGAGTAGGGTATGGAATCATGCGTATGTGTTTATATTTGAGCATATGGAAGGACTCAGTGCCTTCATACACAACAAATGAGTCCTAAGTCTCTTCTTGCAGGAGCGTTGCATGGCTGTGATGTCAGCCTTGATTACATGTTGGAGTCACTTGGAAAGGGTCTGAACCCTGCTGGTGTCTGGGACTTACTCCAGCCTAGGCAATCAGACTCCCCAGCCACTGCTGGCATCGCAGAACACTCAGGAGTCTGGCATTGGCAGAGGTGGCACGATTTTGAAGGAAGAAGTTGTTTTTGTCACATTCTAGTATCTTTTTCATAAAAAGAGATGGCGATTCCAATCTTAACACCAAATGTTTGGCCAGCAGGCATCTGTCCAAAGAAGGGGCTCAGTAACATTGGTTCCTTACTGAAGGAGGCCCCCATGCTGGACCGGGCTTCCTCCCAGACCCTGGATTAGGCACAAACTCCACCCAAACACCTGTTTCCAGAGAGATCCTTTATTAAGGATAGAAAGGGAAGAAAAGTTAAAGCGGCTGCTTTCTGGCTCAGGCAGAAAACAGCAGCAAATGACCGTGCAGGTGTCGTTCTAAGAAGAGAAAGGGGGGTCTGTGTTGGAGGGGCTAGGATGCGGTGGTAAAGGAGACAGGGGATGAGGGAGAAGGGGGAGAGAGGACAAGGGAAAGGAGGAAGGGCTATTTTTTCCAGATGGACCAGGGACTGCCTCCGGATAGAGGGGAGACAGATGTGCACACAGGCAAACGGTGGTTTATAAAGGTAAAGATGTCATACTGTGTTGGGATGAGGTGTTTCATTTTAATCGGGCATGTTAATTAGGTGAACCAGACAGGGCTTTTGATTGCTGGACTTAGGCAGTCAGCCTCAGGAGGAGGAAGTGGCCAAATAAGGGAATAGACCTTAGTGACTACCTTTAGGAATGTAATCTACTGGCTTTTAGCAAGGCAGAGGACAGGCAGAAGGGCAAGGCCTGCTAGAGGCACGTGCTCAAGTGGGCTTGTGTCCCTTCACTTCTTCCTAGTCTGTCAGGAATCTAAGGCAGAAATTACACATTAGAAGAACCAGGTACCATGTTCGGCTCTTTCTAAACAACAGCTACTTCTCTTTTTAAAGGAAGAAAAGTTCCTTTGACAGTCCTTGAACCATCCAGAACAACTCCTCTCGACTCCAAGTTGCCCTCATACCTTAACAACTTTTAACCTCACTCCAGAGATGGTCGGGGTAAGGAGATTGTGTGTGTGCGCGTGCATATGTGCACACACATGAGCACACTGGTATGCACGCACATGGATGTGGAGACCAGGGAACAATTCAGAGCCATCCACCTTGTTTAGGAACAGAGTCTCCCGCTGAATTTGGAGTTCACCAAGTAATAGTTTCCTCTGAGACTAAAACAGTCCATACTGCTAGGGCAGTGTAGATGCGTAGATGCACGCCTTTAATTCCAGCACTCAGTAGGCAAAGGAAGTTGAATTTCTGTGAGTTTGAGGCCAGTCTGGTCTACAGAGCAAATTGCAGGACAACCAGGACTACCCAGAGTGACCCCCGACTCCAAAAAAAAAAAAAAAATCAAATCAACCCCTCCCCCGGATATTCCATCTTGTAGGAAGTTCCTTAACAACTCAAAGTAGTTTCACAAACAGACCAGACTCACTAGGCTCCTCCCTGCCAGAGTAAGCAATAAAAAGTTAACAGAAGGAAGTTGAACTGCAAAGAAGACTCTCACACAAGCAAAGCTAAAAAAGAAAAAAAAAATACCTGGCAGAGGTTTAAATCACCTGGGCACCTGGAAAGGATGCTCTCCAACCTGAGCAGCTGCCTGCAGACTGCAGTGTGCTCCAGGTTCCCAGCTCTGTGAGCTGTCACTCACGCTGGGGTGGACTTTGATGATGCAGCTGCATTGGAGTTATTTCTGTTCCTGTAAGCAACCCCTCACCCGTATTCCTGTAAGTAATCCCAATAAAAATCCAGCTGGTCTCTGCACTCTGGTCTATTGCGGGCTCCCTATCTGGGGTGAATAGGTGTGTGTGTTGCATCTCCACAGGAAAATTTCTGTTACACACCAACTAGGCTGGCTGGCTATGAAGTCCTAGGGAATCTATCTGCCTGCCTCTCTGGTGGCATGATTTAAAACACACACTGTCATGACTGTCTTCTCTGGGCTCTTTGGAGTGAACTCAGGTCAATGCGTTTGCAAGGCTAAGCTTCCCACCCAGCCCATGGGTATTAGTATTTTTGAAGAGGTTTCTAAAGTAAGTTAAAGAATAAATCCAATGGCCCAAAAATAGATTTATCTTCCAGCTCTGCCTCTTACAACATGACCTTAGACACGGCCCACAAATTGCCCCACATTGAAAGTGGAGATGTCATTTGACTTACAGCCATACGGATAAAACAATGTAATGTAAGTTAGAGACTTTTAAAGCCACAAAGCTCTGGGTGAGTTCAGCTTTTATCATTTTGAAGATGGGAGACTTCCAGGCTAGTTGTATAAAGGTGCACAGCTTTTCCAAGATTCTCTAGTACTTGGAGAAGGATGGAGGAAAACACCAATGTGCCCGATGGCGAATGGTTAGTGCTTATTTCTGCCACACAGTGTCTCCTTCCCCAGTGGCTTCCTCCTGTCCTACAAAACTCCCCCACCGCCTGGGCTTGGTGCAAGCGTGGAGCAGTTCACTATTCTGCTCACGCCGGTTCTGGGCATCAGGTTTGATTTAGCTGCCAGAGCAGTAGGTTGCTGGGATATTTTCAAGCCTTCAGCCCTTGGCACTGCAAAGCAGCCTGAATGTCAGCCAAGAAAGGGATTGAAATGTGAGCTAGCCTTATGTCCGCAAACGCCATTCCTTTCTCCAGTAATAAGGGGGAACAATGAATGTGCCGTTGAGTCTTTATTTCTTTAAAATATTTCTTTATATTTATTTCTTTTTTTTTTTTTTTTTTTTTTTTTTTTTTTGGTTTTTCGAGACAGGGTTTCTCTGTGGTTTTGGAGCCTGTCCTGGAACTAGCTCTTGTAGACCAGGCTGGTCTCGAACTCACAGAGATCCGCCTGCCTCTGCCTCCCAAGTGCTGGGATTAAAGGCGTGCGCCACCACCGCCCGGCTATATTTATTTCTTTTGATAAGAAAGATGAAATGGGAAGCTTCAGAAATGCTTCTCCCCACTCCCCTTGGCGTTCAGATGTTCTCTGTCTACTGCGGCCCCACAATGTTCCAATGTGTCTTTACTCAGTGGTTCTCAGTCTTGTCCTATCATTTGGGGGTTTGGGAGAAACCAGCACCTCAAGCCTGATTCCAGACATGCTAGTACTTGTTGACTCAGAATCTAAATATTAGGACTAGAAAGATGGCTCAGTTGGTAAAGCTCTTGCCTCAGTATTAGGACCAGAGTTAGATTCCCAGAACCCATGCAAAAATGCTCGCCTGAGAGCACCCCCACCCATCCATCGGACCCTGCAAGTTACAAGTCCCACTTCGCCCCCAAAATACTCCTATTCCCCCCACTTCGTAACCTCAGTGGAACTCTGAAACACAACCTGCTACTACACAGAGAGGACCAAGAGAGGAACTCTGAAGCATAGGCTGTGACTGCACAGAGTGAACCAATAGAGTGAAACAGACCAAGAAAGCAAGGCAAGAGAGTGGGCCAAGAGAGACCTCAGTGGCTCCCTGAGACACAGACAGCGACAATACAGAGCAGACTAAGAACAGTTCCCAAAGACACAGACAGTCACTGCAAAGATTGAACCAAGATGCAAAGACACTGCCGGCACCAATTAGAGGAAGAGATGGGTAGGCACCAATGCAAGGATTCATCCAACAACCTAAAAAATGACATGGTAATACCAGAACCCAGTGGTCATACAACAGGAAGACTTGATCATCCTAACCCAGAAGAAGCAGAAGAAAATTATTTTCAACGTAACTTTATGATGCTGATGGAGGCCTTTAAAGAGGAAATGAAAAATTCCCTTAAAGAAATGGAGGAAAAGACAAAAAAATTTGGAAGGACTCAATAAATCTCTCAAAGAAACACAAAAAAAAACAAGAAAAAGATGATAAAATAGGTGAAGCAAACAGTTCAAGCCTTGAAGACGAAAATAGAGGCAATAAAGAAAACACAAACAGAGAATTCTGGATATGGAAAATCTGAGTATATAAATGGGAACTACAGAGGAAAGCATAACCAACAGAATATAAGAGATGGAAGAGAAAGGGAGTGATACCAGGATAGAGAGAACGACAGAGAGAGAGAGGAGAGAGAAGAAGATGGGAGACAGACAGAGTATTGCCTCTTCAGAAGGGGGCTGCTGAAGGAAGCCCCTAACAGGAAGAGGGAGATTGGGAGTGGGCGGAGCTTGTCTCTTAAAGGGACAGGGTACTGACAGGGAAGGCCAGCATAGTCATAGCACTGTTCTTAACAGATTCCCTACAAATAGACCTGAGAGGGAAGTGTTGCAAGAGACACAGGAGACGAAGACGACGCAGTCAGAATCTTCACTGACAAGGATCATTACCCAGAAGCCAGAGAAAGATTTCAACTACAGATTTCTGGTAACCCTGGAAACCCGCTTCCGTAACAAGGGCTACAAGTCCTCCAAAGACAAGTGTGAAGATTAGAAATGTAATTAGAGAAAGGCAATGGAGGAGCCACCGTGGAAGGCATCTGCTTTTGCATCTGTGAGCCCTCCTCTGCCAGGCGATGCCTAGGGCAAAATACTGCATCCGGGTCAGCCAAACATCCAGATCAAGGTTGGCTAGCATTGCCTCCAGGATCCTGCAGAGTTGTCCTGCCTGATCAAACTTCAGGTACCACCAGTGTTATGTCCAGATCGCGGAGTCCCCCAAACACCAACAAGGAGACCAAATTCTGTATGTAAAAGCAAAGAGCCTTTATTCAAGACTCTCTGTGTGTCCAATGCACTGGAGTGATTGAAGAGCCATGAGTTCAGTTGGGGTGAGGTTCTTATAATAGCAGAGGATGGGGTAAGAGATTTCTAAGGTTCAGGACCCCTGATTGGCTGATATTTGTCTAGCGGTACCTGGTGAAAGGTAATGGCTGTGTGCTGTGCTGAGGGACGGCACACATAACATCAGACTGGACACACACAAATAATTTGTGTGAAGGAGACACAAAATAGCCTTGGGAGGCTCCCTGGCAGGCTGGCCTGACCACCAGGGAGTCACCTCATTAGCAAGACAGTGTGTGCTTAGGAAGCACAGTCCGTGCAAATCTGTGAAAGGAAATCTTTCTCAGAACGACGATATGCTGACTAGTTGCCACTTAGCTTTCTTCTGAGTTAGCCTAGCCAAAGGTTATTCAAGTGCTACCCTGAAACAAATGTCCTATGGGAGATTTTTCAAAATTTGCCCTGCTGAGCTCTTGAGAAGTTGTGGGCTCCTCTACCCAATGAAAACTGAGCAGAAGGGATGCCAAGAGCTAGAAGGGGCTTCTCATCTCTCTTTCCCCCTTCTCAGTGGCAGAAAAGGGTCCAGCAAGAGGTGGGTGCATCAGTGTGCACCTAGCTGTGGGCCCGTGTTAGAAATAGGGCTCAGAAATGAGCCTATGTATTAATATAAACAGAGAGAGAGTTGGGAGTCTCATTTGTTGTCATGGCGTGCTTGCCTTAAGGGCCCTGGAACCCGTCTTTGTGCGTGTCCAGTCTGAAACACGGTACAGGAAACCAGCAACCAATGACTCCCGTCAGTCTCTGCACTTTCAGTGTGATAGTGAAAATCTGGGCCGCGAATGCTTGCGCTCTCCTCCTAAACCTAACAATTAGAACATTAGCTAGAATTTATCACGAGAACAGTCCATGAGGGAGGCTGGAGGTTAAGAGTGTTTGCTGGGCAAATTCAGAAAGACAGGTCACAGACACACAGTCACACAGACACAGTGCCGGGTTTGATCCCGGCTCCAAAGCACTGTGGTCCCCCACGAGTCACGAAAAGGCTACATGTTCTTCGATGATTTCAGGGCATGTGTGTTGTTGTGTTCTCGGTCCCTCTGTTCCATCTCTCTTAACACATTAAGGACCTTAACACAATCTAAGACCCTAGTGATGTGGGAGTGTCATATATCAATCTGTTGATTTCATTGGTTAAGCAATAAACTGCTTGGTCCTGATTGGTTAGAACATAGGTGGGTGGAGTAAACAGAACAAAATGCTGGCAGGAAGAGGAAGTGAGCTCAGAATTTACGCAGCTCCTGGGGGCTGGAGAGATGGCTCAGAGGTTAAGAGCATTGCCTGCTCTTCCAAAGGTCCTGAGTTCAATTCCCAGCAACCACATGGTGGCTCACAATCATCTGTAATGGGGTCTGGTGCCCTCTGCTGGCCTGCAGGCATACACACAGACAGTATATTGTATACATAATAAATAAATAAACATTAAAAAAAAATTTACGCAGCTCCTCTCAGAGCAAGACACACACGATGAAGCTCCGTAGGCTAGAATCTCCCCGGTAAGCGCACCTTGGGGTGCTACATGCCTTATTAGAAATGGGCTAGTCCAGGTGCGAGAGTTAGCCTAGAGGAGGCTAGATAGAAATGGGCCAAGCAGTGCTTAAAAGAATACAGTGTCCATGTAATTATTTCGGGTAAAGCTAGCTGTGTGGGCGGCCAGGGTGTTGGGGACGCAGCCCCGCCGCTCTTATCACTTCACCCTAGCACCCTACATCACAACAGGCTCCTCCTCCCCCTGACTTGAACAAACTGAACACTATAAGAGAAGGTTATGAGGGAACCTCAATATCTGCCTCTCTTTTGGACTTTATGTAATGAAATCATCCACTCAGCCCTGATCAGGCCACTACTTGTCTAGAGAATTACCAGACACTACACTTGCCTGAAGATTGAATTCTTGTAACGCAGCCGTGATGGTTAGAGGTGTTACTGGCTGTCAGGTGTTTGGTTAGAGGTGTTACCAGCTGTGTCAGGTGTTCTTCAGGTATGAATTTTCGTTTCTTCTCCCTTTCACTCTTTCAACCATGGAAATGAGATGGCAAGGTTAAAAGGATGCTGGTGTGGACTCTGGGAAAGACAACTCTCATAAGACAGCATTCCCCTGTGACCGTGGGAAGGTCTTTCGTCTCTCAGGACTTTACTTCATCTCTAAGTCTGGAATAACCACCAAGAGCCTTCTGGTGAGCGTGAGGAGTCTGACTCCCAGGAAACATTCCACAGATGAGAGCTATACCTCATTACCGCATTCATCAAGCCCTAGATCCCCTCCTTGTAGACAACAACATGTTAGTGGAGGCTCCTTCATTAACTAAAGTATTAAAAGTGTGTGCATGTGTGCTCTCCAATTGCCCAGCTCCAGGAGACTATGAAACCTTAAACTGATAAACTCCTATTTGCCATATAACTGGTTACCAAATGGCCTGGAACACAATAAACGTTCAATACAAATGATAAACAAAATAATGAAGAAACGGGGTTTTGAGTGAGGTTGCTCAAACAATTCACCACAAGTTATTCTTTCTATTTTCTCCACATAGCTCCCTTTCTGTTCTGTGTCAATCCTGGGCTCGCTTGTGGAAACTCTCAGATGATAGGAGTGTGTGTGTGTGTGTGTGTGTGTGTGTGTGTGTCTGTGTGTGTCTGTGTGTGTGCATGTGTGTTATTACCTGGACACACACAGCACCCTGAGCTGTTCAGAAGATGATTGTCACACCAAACAAAATATGCTTTCCAACTCATCCTACTGAGCTGTACAACTGCCCCTGTGTGGTCATTAATGTTCATTTCTTTTTAAAACTATTTATTTGTATTTTATGTGCATGGGTGTTCTGCCTGAATGTACATTTGTGTGAGGGTGTTGGATCCTCTGGAACAGGAGTTGCAGATAGCTGTGAGCTGCCATGTGGGTGCTGAGACTTGAACCCCTGAAAGAGCAGTCAGTGAGTGATCTTAAATGCTAAGCCATATCTCCACCCCCATGTGTTCATTTTCTTTACTGGTCAGTGTCCCAGGGGTTCAGAAGTGAGCAGGATTTTTCTGCTCTGATGGCTGCTAAGGATTGTTTGTCAGGGGTACACAGGTAACTAGCAAAAGTTACAGCCATCCAGTGTTTTAAATTAGACACAAAATCAGAATAAAAATTTTAAAATGTAACCAACACTGCCACTGTATTTAATTTTGTAGCATGCAGGGGTTTGTTCTTGAGTAGCTAACAGATCTTTCCTTACTTGAACCCCATATCTGTCTAGTGTCCAGTGAAATCCCTGCTTAAATGTTCCGTTATATTACAGTGGGATTCATGTTTCTCCAAAGCTTGAGACTGGATTCAGAGATTTATAGGAGCATCAGGGTCCAGCAATTGATGAAATCTTTATCAGCCAAGAATTCACGCTGAAGTTCTCCAGAGATCCAGAATAGTTCTTCTCCCATGGGTGTGTTCTGTGAGTGCAACATGGAATTTTGCAGTGGCAAAGCTGTGGTGTGGCAACCTGCCTCAGAGTCCCCAGATGAGTAGGTAAGAAAGGCTGATTTTAGGGTCCGCCGCAGAGGGGGTGGGTCAGAATTTCAGAGAGAAGCCCCCAGGTTAGTCTTCCACATACTAAACTGTGAGAATCTCTAGGGTATTGATTAGAGACATGGGTCTAGACTTACATGAAGTCTAGTCAGTCTTCTTCCTGACCTCGAGCTAGTGTCTAACCTCCCCAGACCTTAGCATCCCACCCACACATCTGAAAAACTGCTTTCATACATTGAAGATAAAATGAAGCCAGGGATTAGGCATGGACAGCATGATTCTCTCTCTGGCATACCAATCCCAGGGATCTTGTTAAAATGCAAATTTGGAGTCAGTGGATGTGAATCTGGGCCTCAGATGGACTTTTTCTAGTAAGTCTCTGGTAAAGCCAATGCTGCGGTTCTCATCTGCACTTTAGGTAATTACTGGATCTGTCACAAGACCCTAACGATGGTTATCTCTTTCATTACTCATCTGGGGAAGATGGCTAGAACATGGGCACTGTTTATTTTTAGTTTGTCTTTTTAAAAAATTCAGATTCTTAGGCTCTTACTTAGAAAACACTGAGCGGTACCCCAGAAAGAGCCCAGGAATCTGTGTTCGTAAACTGTGTGCCAGGATGGGTACCAAGAGGCCCTGCAGTAATTAGCATGTCACATGAATATTGTCTGGCAACCAGTGAGAGGCTCCCCAGGGTCTCCCTACTAAAACCTCTTATTCACCATGGTGCCTGTCTACAAGGTTCCTGCCAGAGCCACCATATCAAAAAAAGAAGGAAAATTTTGTCCCTAGACCTCAGACTGCTCTGAACCCTCTAGCAATTGCATGGCGTCTCCTACACCTCTCTGATCCTTACCACACAACGGAAAAGGAGGTGACAAGGCTCCAACATCAAGCATCTCCAACTCCATTTTTTGCCAGCTGTGGGGTCTCGGACATGATATTTGCACTCTGTGCCTCAGATGTCCCATTTATAACATGGGAAAGTGTCCAGTCTGTTCCCTCACAAACATGTTAGCTCGTAAATTGTCCTGGTGCTTTAGGATCCTAGGTCTCAACAGAAAAGGAACACGCCTTCCATTACACGTGAGAGAGATGGGTACAAAGGCAACAAAACAAAGAGCTAAGCAGTGTCCATTCTTCTTTGTAAACCTGGCTCATTAAAAGCAGTGTCGTGGGCTGAAGAGATGGCTCAGTGGTTAAGAGCACTAGCTGCTCTTCCAGAGGTCCTGAGTTCAAGTCCCAGCAACCGTATGATAGCAGTTCACAACCATCTATAATGGAGTCTGATGCCAATAGAACAATGATACATAATATTTTTAAAAAAAAAATCAATGTCATGCCAGTTGAGGTGGTGTACTATTTAATCCCAGAACTCAGGAGGCAGGTAGATTGCTATGAGTTCAAGGCCATCCTGGTCTTGAAACATAGCCAGTTTCAGGCCGATCAGAGCTATGGTTAGAACCTGTTTCAAAAACAAAAGGAGTGGGCTGGAAAAATGACTCAGCAGTCAAAAATACTGACTGTTCTTCCATAGACCCAGTTTGGATTCCCAGAAGCACATGGTAGCTCACAGTCATCCATAACTCCAGTTGCAGGGAATCAGATACTCTTTTTCGGTCTCTGTGGGCACCAGATATGCATGTGTGGTACACAGACGTAAATGCAAGCAAAACACTCACATACATAAAATAAAATAATCAGAAAAATCTAAAAACAAATAAAAGCAATGCAGGCAAACACACTGTTGGACCCTGCCAGGCCTCCTTAGCCTTACACCCCAGGGAAAGGTGTGTGCACTCTCCACCCTCAACACAGGACAATCAGACGCAATAGGGAGTCAAGTCAAAGCAGGAACTCAGTTTATTTCTGTGGGTGTCAGCTTATATAGGTTAAGTGACATCGTGTGACGTGGGGGTACCTCCAGCCAATGAGAGACAGCCAAGCCCTCCCTCCGGCTGGAGGGGCATCTACCTAGATTTTGCTGTTTCATCCCCACTTGGTAGATTTGAGACTGTCCTTCAAACTTAAGCCAGGCTTTTTTCTGTCCTACAGGCCTCAAGGTACAGGCCCTGAGATAATTTTGGCCCAACAGGACCCTAGCTCTAAATCATAGCCATCAAAGCTTTCCAAGCGTATTCACAGTCTGGAGTAGCAACACTCACTCATCAAAGCACCATAAAAGGACAGACACAGTTAAGACCAGAGTTGATTGCCTTGGGCACAGCTTCTGGCATGTGGCCAGTTACCTGTGTATTTTGTACAAATGATAGATAGATAGATAGATAGATAGATAGATAGATAGATAGATAGATAGATAGATAGATAGATAGATAGATAGATAGAAAGAATGCAGATTCTGGCATTCAGCATCCCTACATGTTCTGAGAAGACAGCAATCTTCTAGAGCATACATTGGACTTCAAGCTGTTAAACCTTGAGGCTGAGGCCGCTCAGCCCTACACCAGCACTGTTGGGGACCAGGGAGAAAAAGGATATCTCAGCATACTTTAACCACCTCTGCCACAGCAGGTGACCCTAACTCTTCCCATCCAGAAGTATTGTTTCTGCCGTGCAGACACCGCCAGGTGAAGGACAAGGAAACAAACCCCAGCTGCACATGTGCAGAGCAGTTGTGAGAGGCACCTCCATCAGTCAGTACTGTGAGGGGAGGGGAGGTACAGCGGAAGTAGATACACTGTTCTGTGAGCAGAACTCTGACGGGGAGGGAGGTGCATGTTGGGCCCACGGGAGGGGGTGAAGGGGGGGGGGGGAGGGGTGTAGCGCAAAGATGGGGACAGACCACTGAAGTCTAGTACACCAGAAGCAAACTTTATCCCAGGAAAAATATTAAAAATAAATAAATCTCCATGGGGCACAAAATGCTTATCAGCTAGCTGAGACCACAACCAGAGATGTAAGGCTGTGGTAAAGGACGGCTTTTGAACCCCTCCTTTTTATAGACAATAACAAAGGAATTTTTACAATCTTGAGGTGAAACACACAAGTTGCTCTTCTTTTGCCTTTCCATTAACTGGGTTTATTCAGTTAAGCCCATTGTTTCTCTCCAGTACTTGATGGTGGTGTTTATGGACAATATAAAACCAAAACGTCAAAACTCACCTCAGCGCACATCAATTGCGGGGGGGAGGGGGGTGTTATCGTAGGGCTAACCCTCAGTTTGCAGAGCTGACTCTCAGTTTGCAGAGCGAGGGATGCTTCAGTCTTGTAAACAGAGCTATGGGTTGTAAAACAAAGTAACCCACTGTTAATAGTTAATCCTCAAGCTGCTGAGAAAGTTGCTGACAGCCTGTTCTCTTTCTCCTTGGCTTACAACTTTATATTCTTTATTTCTACATTCTTATTTCTGGAATCTACATTTTTGTATTCTTATTCTTAGACCCTTCAGGACAGAGGTGGTAGAGAGTGTGTTCTGTGAGCTGAGAGACCCATCTATATAACTCCTCCGCCTTTCCAGACCTGCACAGTTCGTTCACCTACAGGCCCCATCTTGGAGCAGAACAATATGAATGCAGCTTCCAGGAGCTACACAAGATACTCTTTCTTTTATTTGCAGATGTTTAACAATGGTGTCAGCTCACCCTTCCATGAACTCCCCCAGGTAATTGGCTCTATAGCAGTCTGCTATGGTGTGATATTCCTGCTCTACAGATTCATGGGACTGTTTATTTGATAGACCAGGAGCATTCATTATACCACCCGAGTCTACCTGGACTCACGATGTAAATTTTAGCAAGACATATATCTACAAGGAAAGATTGTGCTTAAGAAACATTAGCAAGAAAGCCCGAGCAGGCTCAGCATCCAAATACTTACTCGGGTGACTGTATTCTTACTGGGAATCTTTTTAAAAGGGGAAAATGAATAAATAGGACTGCATAAAAATGTTTACTTCTTGGCAAACAATAAAAACAAAATTGAAAGACAAATGGGTGAGGTAGGAAAGACCTGGTGCTTTAAACACAGATTTAACACACAAAGAGCTTTCCCACAAAGGAGATAATCACAGTGGGAAAGTGGCTAAGGGAGACCACCTGTCAACTCACACACAATGCAGATAAAGAGGGTCAATCAATACACACAAGATGGTGCAAGTACCTCCAAGTGCAAATAAAAAGAAAGCATTTCTGGACCAGGTTACAAGAGATAAACAATATTAACAAAAACTATTTGAGTGAGGTTATGAGAAAATAGGCCTATTATGTGTACTGCTGGTGGGACTTTAAATTGGGCACCTGTGTCAAATATACCTTTGTAATTCATAGCCTTGGAGTCAGTAATCCCAGCCACAGAAGCCTACTCAGTGAAGATGTTTGAAGCAGAGGATAAAAATGAACATTTATCCATTCTAGTGACGCTTCCTGAGTTTGTGTGTGTGTGAAGAATTCAGTTATGAGTTAGGGGTACAGCTAAGCATATGCAAAGATTTCTGATTTCAAGAAGCATATATTGTGTTTCAATTCGATGCATGGCAAATACTGTGTGAACGTTCATGTATGCCTCCATGTGGGGTAACAGTTATAAGAAAAAGAAAAGCAGGTAAGGGTGATGGAAGATGGGGTGCACTGCTCTTGAAGAGAGATTAGGTAAACCAAACCCACTCCAGTAAGGACACCGCTGAGCCCTTGGTTGGTGTAGACAGGAAGACAGGGCGTGGAGATGCCACTGGAAAAATGATGTCAAACTGAGGGAAGAATGGGAGCAATGTGTGAGCATGCTGTCCACAAGAACTGTGGGGCTGGAACAGAATGAGCAAGGGATAAAAAGATGGTTGTTGCAGCTAGGGGAAAGATGAGCAATGGTACCTTGGCATCATGAAGATCTTTGTTGGCGTTGATATGGCCAGCAGAGTTGTAGTGCTAATGGGTGTGTCTTGGTTACTGTTCTAATTGCTGTGATCAAGCACCATGACCAAGGCAACTCATAGAAGAAAGTGTTTGATTGGGCTTATGGTTGCAGAGGGTTAGAATCCATGGTGGCGGAGTGAAGGCATGGTAGCAGGATCAGCTGAGAGCTCACATCTTAATCCACAAGCAGGAAGCAGAGAGAGGACACACTGGGAATGGCTCGCCCCCAGTGACACATCTGCTCCTACAAGGCCACACCTCCTAATCCTTCCCAGATAGTTCCACCATCAGGGGACCAGAGTTTAATATGAGCCCATGGAGGTCATTCTCATTCAAGTCACCACTTTGCTTTTCAAAAATTAACAATGTAGGGGTCTGGATAAATGGTTCAACAGTTAAGAGCATTGGCTGATCTTCCAGAGGACTCAGGTTTAATTCCCAGTATCCACATTAGGTAGATCACAACCACCTGTAACTCCAGCTCCAGGGGATCTAACACCCTCTCCTGGATTCCATGAGAACCTGAGTTCATATGTACATAAAACACACACCCCACACACAAACATTAAAAACCTCATAAAAACAATACTGATGTTACATTTTATAGCAATAAGAAGATGCTTGGGAATATTTTCTCCACTTCAAACTACTGCTGTCAGATAGTGGTTCCCCAAAGCCCCCTGAGAGACTACACATGATGCATCAATTAATTAAATTCAAATTCAAACTCTACTGCTTATTAGCTGCTTGCTTTGTAAGAAGATATTATTACATTTAACTTTCATAAGTCCGTTTCTTCATCTGTCAAATAATTTCTCTTTTGTCAAAAATGTACATGAAATTGTGAACTTAAAAATATCTGCCTCAGACAGGTGTGAGGATCCAAGAACACAGAGTGCCTGAAATAAGTGTGGTGCCTGACACGTAGCTAGACTCAGTTCTTGAGGATGTGTGCCTGTGTGTTCCTCTGGAGAAGAACTAGCATTCTAGACACACTTAGGTAACAGCAAAGTCAATGTCGTGGAAGCTTTCATACCTCCCCAATACCAGTGACTTTAAGTCTTTCTTTGTAAGCAGGGGAATTTGTGAAAGTGGGGGAAGAATCTGGGGATAGGATGTAGCTCAGGAGTAGAGCACTTCTCTCTCGGGGATAAGGCCCTGAGCTGGATTCCCTAGAACCACAAATAAACTGAAATAAAAAAATACTGAGCAAGCATTCCAACGTTTGTCTAGACTGCCCTCTAGTGGTGGATATTCTGATATTCAGTGTTAATGTGGCTGAGTTAAGACCTAATACCCCTTCTTATTGTTGGTCCTCCTCCACAACAGACAAGTCAGCAGGAGACAGGACTCTGTAATTTTTCCGTTTCAGGGCTTAAAAGACCCTTATTAAAGTGCAAACATGACCTAGGAAAAGTTGCCTGTGAATTCTTGAAGTTGAATTACACCAAACTGAAGAGCAAGACAGTACAGATTACATCACCTTGGAAGGGAAAGAAAAGCACACAGCAAGTCAGCAACCCTAAAGCCCATGGCTGTTTGCAGGCTGAAGAGAAAGCACACAGAATGTTAACAGTGTCTTTTCTCCCTCAAAAGTCTCAGTGTCTATTTAGGATCAACACCTCGAAGCACGTTGTTGTGAGCAAACTGGAGCACTGGACTCAGAGACAATTTCTTCTCTTCAACAGTACTCCCCAGGTTCCAGCATTGATGCTCCTCTGCCTCGCCATTTCCTTCAAGCTTTGGTTCCTAGGGCTTCACTTTGGCGATTTCTCCCAAGTCCTGCAGTAGGGATGTACTCCATCTGCACAGATCTCTTTAGCTCTACTAAAGGGTAAGAGCATCATAGCTTATCTTGATGTCATTGGACCACCAGACCCAGGTCAGAAGACACGTGTTTCTTTTCAGTGTGTTCCCCCTTTTGACCATCGACATCTGTCACTGTACATGATCCGAGTGTATGAACGAGATGAACAAAACCATCACATGCTACTATTTCCCCAGTCCTTTCCCTAAGAGCTGAATTGTCACCACCAAGCCCATTCTAAAGATGAGAAAACTCATACTCAGAAAGTCCAAAAGGTTTTCTGGGTATATGTCATGTCAGTAGCAAAAGTGCAATTCAGTCTTGTAAACCGAGACTGCACGTTCATTACCCTGGCCTGAATAATCACACAGAAACAATATTAATTACAACACTGCTTGACTGATGGCTCAGGCATATTTCTAGCTAGCTCTTACATCTTAAATTAATTCATTTCTATTAGTCTATGTATTTCCACATGACCATGGCATTACCTCATTTTCTACATGTCTTGTTTCCTTGGCAGCTGGCTAGTGTCTGCTTGACTCTGCCGACTCTATATATCTCTGTTCAGATTTCCTGCCTGGTTTACTCTGCTAAGCCATTGGCCAAAGTGGCTTCTGTATTAACCAATGGTAATAAAACATATTCACAGCATACAGAGGGGAATCCCACATAATCTCCCTTTCCTGTATAAATAAAAAGGAAAGTTTTGTTCTATCATCTATTTTATCTTTGTGAGCCTAAAGTTTCATGTCTAATTTATTTTTATCATAACTAAGGAAAACTAGAACTAGAACTATCTAGTCTTCAACTCCACCAAAGAAGGATATAATATTATCTAAGTAAACAGGAAGACAATTGTAAGCAACTTCCAAAACTCTAGAACTTTAATCCCAGCACTCGGGAGGCAGAGGCAGGCGGATCTCTGTGAGTTCGAGACCAGCCTGGTCTACAGAGCTAGTTCCAGGACAGGCTACAAAGCCACAGAGAAACCCTGTCTCGAAAAACCAAAACTCTAGAACTGACAGAGACATCTTGCTGCCTGAACAGTCATCCAAAGTTCTTATGTACCATTGGGGCATCCATCTTCAGCCTACATATCTGGCCCATAGTATCTGGCAGACTTTTCCATGAAGCAGGAAATTTCAAAGACAGTTCTGCCTATATTGGCAGTTTGTCAGTCACTTTCTTCTGTGCCCTGAAGAATGTCTGGCAGAGACTCTTTCATGAAACAGGAACCTTGAAGGACTGTCTCACCTTATTTTGGTTAAGTTCAGCAATCATTTTTCTGTGAGTCCTGCATGTCCAGTTCATACAACACACCACCAAGCAGTCCAGGCAGGGCTAGCAAACTCCATGAGGAGCCTCTTCAATGCCCATCATCCTCTTGAAGTAGACTGGTCCTGCCAGAAGTATTGTCTTGTTTTTGTCCATCCTCTTTCTGACTTATGAGACTGATGTAATGGGACAGACTCAAAGCTTGACTCTTTTGACTTTGGATCACTGACAGGACTTTAGAGATAGGGCCAGAAGCATAGGAGACAAAAAAGTGATATGTTTTCCTGAAAGGGATGAGAAAAACAACCTCTACCCACTTCAACATTTCATTAAAGAGACAGTCTCTGTCGGTAGAGCAGGGGTAATGCAACTGCCATACAAGCACTGAGCTGTGGGGCAGCATGCTTGTATGGGTGGGGTGGGTGGCCTATGCAGCCTTGTTGTGACAGTGTAGTCACAGCTTGCAAGGGACGGGTGTGCCCAATAGGATTTCAAACGTTAAACTGAGAATCTGGGGTTAATTGCTGCTACAGCTGGAAATGTTAACCATCTTTTGCCCCCATACTGCACACAGCCCTCTTTCCATGCTGGTGGGTGGGGTTCCTGTGCCTTGCCCTGGAGGTTGCCCCCCTCAACTTCTGTCGAAACCTGGCTGCAGTTTGGCACCAGTGTTGCTAAGTAACGGCAGCCCTGTTGAGACGCTATAGCCAGGGCTGCAGCAGAACAGCTCCACCAGGGATGCTTCGGCCATTCAGAGAGCATTGGTTATAAATAGCATTTAAAGGAGTCGAGCGCTTCATGCTGGTACAGGTTTTTATGTGCTGATGCGATTTAAAGTTATTTGACCTTATTAGGTAAATTCTGGCTAGAAAGTTTTGTTTGTCTTATTTAAAAATTTGTCTATTTCTCGAGAAAGTTGTGCATATATTTGTTTTGTTAGAAAGCTTTGTCTATGTTTTCTGCTGTGTTCATGAATTTTGTTGCAAGCATGGAACTGAAACAGAAACGGTTTGGATATTTTTGCTGTCTCTGCCACCCACCGCTGCTGTGGCCACAGTTATGGGCACAACTCAGAATTTATCTCTGAGCTCTGGTCACTGGATTCGGGACTCAGAATTTATCTGCGAGCTCTGGTCACTGGATTCGGGACTCAGAATTTATCTGCGAGCTCTGGTCACTGGATTCGGGACTCAGAATTTATCTGCGAGCTCTGGTCACTGGATTCGGGCTAGCAGGAATTCAGATGTTTTGAAAATAGATAACGTTAAAACCATTCCATGCTGTTCTTTATTGGAAAGCTGTTTCTAGAGTAGGGTTATGAGACTCTTTCACTAGACCCAGGCATATTTAGTTTCCTCTAAGTCACTCTGTCCGTCTGAGCCTCTGACACAGTGACAAGGGGAAGAAAACAAAGCGGAACAGCCAAAAAAATTTTTAACTTGATTTATGTAAACATTCTGTACTTTAAAATTCATGTTTATTTTGCTGGATATGGTTTAAAATCTGTTAAAATTAAAATAAAGCTAGTTTAAAATGTTGGTATTCAAATTGGAATCATGTCAGATAGTTCCTTTAAAATTACCCATGCATAGATATTAAATTATCAATTTTCAAGTGTTGCTAGTCTTTTGATAATTCTGTTTGCAAGAACAGATCACAATCTGTTGTCCATCGCATCCAGAGCTCCCTCCAGCTCAGCATTCAGCCAAAATTCTCAGCCACTCCAGGCGTTAGCACTTCCAGGTCATCAGTGTTCAGGCAAACTGCCTGACCCACCCCAGGGCTCGCACAGTGCACAGCTTGGTCACATAATCTAAGCTCGCCGTAGCACCCTGTGTGCATGCGCTAGCCGGCCTTTAAAAGCAGGTATTCCTGCCCGTCTACCCTCTCATTGCGCTGTTTTCCGACAGCCCTGTGTACTACCCTCTCCCCCTCTCTGTTAATAAAACTCATTAAGTGAGTTCCATTGTGTATCTTGTGATCTGTTCTTGCACCCAGAATTATCAAAAACTAGTAACACTTGAAAATTGATAATTTAATATCTATGCATGGGGAATTTTAAAGGAACTATCTGACACGATTCCAGTTTGAATCGCCACCATTTTGTAGTCAGTCACATGACTGGTTGTCATTTTGCTGGAGTTGGATGTCACAGGATTTCACCACCATCTTGATTAGAGATGACCATGTAAAAGGGGCCTGACTAGGAGACGACAACAGATCTCCAAGACAATTTGGATTGGGATAGATCTTTATATGAGTATTCATGTCCTGTCCTAAAAACAAGGTTTATAAAAAATAATATTTAAGATATTAAAGCTGCACTTCCATGCTTTTATGCTCAAAAATATACTTTGTTCTGCCAGCTCAACTTTGTAATTTAACAGTCACCCAGGTGATAGTGGTTTTAAAGACATAAAGGAACCATAGGGAACAGCTGAGGCTTGCAATTGAATGGCAGGACTAGAGTCCCGAAGAGAGTCTGGTTACAGGATGGACCGTAACAGTTTAGAAATGCCAGTGCCAGGTGATAGTTACCAGAAGTGTAGGTACAGTGAAATGGAGCAGGCTGAGAGCTAAAAGACAGGCTATATATATGCCATCGAAGGTGGGGCAAAGAGGTACTTTATCTTTATATTGCAGGAAGACATTTAAGAAATTTGAAATTCCTTTTAAAAATAGTTTTATGGCTATTGTGAAAGGTAATGTTTCTCTGATTTCTTTCTCAGCTTCTTTATCATTTGTATATAGGAGGGCTACTGATTTTTTTGAGTTGATTTTTTTTCCAGTCACATTACTAAAGGTGTTTATCAGCTGTAGGAGTTCCCTGGTAGAGTTTTTGAGGTCACTATCATATTATTTGCAAATAATGAAAGTTTGACTTCTTCTTTTCCAATTTAACCCCACTTGATCTCCTTTTGTTGTCTTATTGCTCTAGCCAGAACTTCAAGAACTATGTTGAAGAGATATGGAGAGAGTAGACAGTCTTGTCTTGTTCCTGATTTTAGTGGAATTGCTTTAAGTTTCCCTCCATTTAATTTGATGTTGGCTGTCAGCTTGTTGTATATTGTTTTTGTTATGTTTAGATATGTTCCTTGTATCCCTGATTTCTTATTATGAAGGGGTGTTCGATTTTGTCGAATCCTTTTTCAGCATCTAATGAGATGATCATATGGTTTTTTTTTCTTTCAGTTTATTTACATGTTGGATTACATTTTTTCATATGTTGAACCATCCCTTCATCTCTGGGATGAAGCCAACTTGATCATGGTGGATGGAAGCAGACGCAGAGACCCGCATCAGAGCACTGGACTGAGCTCCCAAAGTCCAGATGAAGAGTGGGAGGAAAGAGAACATGAGCAAAGAGGTCAAGACCATGATGGGTAACCCACTGAAACAGTCTACCTGAGCTAATGGGAGCTCACCAACACCAGCTGTACTGGGAAAGAACAAGCATAGGACCAAGGTTAGTTTCTCTGAATGTGGTTGACAGTTGCGTGGCTGGGGCAGACTGAGGGGCCCCTGGCAGTGGCACCGGGATTTATCCCTACTGCTTGTACTGGCTTTTGGGGAACCTATTCTCTTTGGTTGAATATCTTGTTCATCATGAATATCGTAGGGAGGCCTTGGACCTTCCCCAAAGCAATGTACCTTATCCTCTCTGAGAAGTGGATGGGGGTGGGGTGGGGGGAGTAGGTGAAGGGAATGGGAAGAGGGGAGGGAGTAGGAACTTGGATTGGTGTGTATAATGAAAAAAAGATAGTTTGTTTGCTTTTAAAAAAAGTTTTTAAATATTTAAATTTATAAGGTTATTAGACATTTGTGATTATAAAATGTTTTATATTGTTAATATATGGACTTCAAATAAAAGGCTAAAAATTAAGATCACAGCCATAGCACCAAATGCTAACCAGAAACTGGGATGTTCGTTTCTTGTAATGCAGCAAAACAATGACCTAAGCAGTCTGGTAAAGGGCTTGGAACAGTTTCTTACTCAATTGAATCTTGATTCATCGGGGACTAAGAAAACATCTTACCAGGGTAGCCTAGGTCCACCTGCATTAAGATTCATGGCAATGACAGGCTGGGCCGTCACATGCCTTTAATACCAGCACTAGGGAAGCAGAGGCAGGCAGATCTCTGTGAGTTCAAGGCCAGCCTGCCTACTAAAGCTAGTTCCAGGACGGGCTTCGAAGCTACAGAGAAACCCAGTCTTGGAAAAGAAGAAGAAGAAGAAGAAGAAGAAGAAGAAGAAGAAGAAGAAGAAGAAGAAGAAGAAGAAGAAGAAGAAGAAGAAGAAGAAGAAGAAGAAGAAGAAGAAGAAGAAGAAGAAGAAGAAGAATCACAGAATCACCACAACATGGGGAACTATATTAAAATATCAGAGCATTAAAAAATGTTGAGAATTAGTAGCTTAGAAAATGTCTCTCCTCACTCAAGGTCTATTCTATTGCTAACTTTGCTAAGCTTAAGCTATTTGGATAAACTGAGTCATATAAATGTTCTATGTCTTACTAAAAAAAGAGCTTCAATTCAAAATCATTATTTTTAAAGCTAATCCTGGCAGAAATGTAATATAAGTCATAGCCTTATAAAAGGGCTGGAGAGATGGCTCAGAGGTTAAGAGCATTGCCTGCTCTTCCAAAGGTCCTGAGTTCAATTCCCAGCAACCACATGGTGGCTCACAACCATCTGTAATGGGGTCTGGTGCCCTCTTCTGGCCTGCAAGCATATGCACAGATGGAATATTGTATACATAATGAATAAATAAATATTTTTAAAAAAGTGCTAACTTATTGTAAAATGTTAAGAAATACAAGTTAATGGCTATCTTTCTAAATGATGAAGTTCATTAATTTTAGCCTTGCTAAGTACTATTGTTATAATTAATTACAGGGATAAACCTTACTTAGTCCTCAGTATATGTTTTCAAAAATTAAGCTTAAAACAAGTAACTAGGAACAAAGTTGTCTATTCAGATATACCTGAGCAGCCCTCACATACTTCAGAGATCTGAAGAACATGGCATTGAAAATGTTGTTTAAAAGCGTATATCAGACAGAGACTCCCAGATCCTAGCAGCAACCCAAGGTCTCCAAAGATGATTATGGGCACTACGATGTCTCCACCAGGATTATAATGATGCTGACCACTGGGCGAGATGCCCCAATGCACCACCTGCTGCCAAGATCCAGGCCAGACTGTGGACAAGCAACAAGACACTGGAGAATTGATTGCACCACTTTTGCCTAGACAAAAATAAGGTCGATTTTTCCCATGTCCCTCTTCGGGAAGAGGGGGTGGAACTCTCACCTTATGGACCTAGCAAATACTGCTGTTCTGATATTTCCGCTTTCAATGCTATGGAGAGCTGGGTGTGACTAGCTGAGTATGGACTGGTCCCTGTCATTTTTAATAGACTTGGAAGCTACTTGGTCTACATTCAGGTATAATTTATCCTTCTAGGATTTCTGATAGTATTGATGGTTAAGCTAGCTATAACTTTGTTAGCTTAGCACCAGGCAGCCAGATTCTTTCCCAAGGCTAGAGCCAGCTTGTTAGCTCATTTTATATATATAAAAAAATCAAGTCTTGATATGGGTCTAAAAAAGAGTCTGAGCCGGGGCTGGAGAGATGGCTCAGAGATTAAGAGCACTGACTGCTCTTCCAGAGGTCCTGAGTTCAATTCCCAGCAACCACATGATGGCTCACAGCCATCTGTAATGATATCTGGTTCCCTCTTCTGGCCAGCAAGCATACAGACAGAGAGAACACTGTATACATAATAAATAACTAAATCTTAAAAAAAAAAAAAGTCTGAGGATATAAAAGTTTATAAGCTTTAAGTATCTCAAACATTATTTAAGATATAAATGCAAGTTATAAAATTGTTTCATATTGTTTTTCCATTTTATGATATAAAAGTTTAGAGTTTAGAATTAATTAATAGAATTCTAATAAGATGGTAAGACAATGACTACTCACTCCTCAGTCACAAACTCGAGATTTTGGATTTATTTTGGTTGCCATCTAAATATAAACTTAAAGGTACTTCTCAATAGGCCAAAGATATCTCTGTCTAATCTATACCTGGCTCTCAGGACAGAAGAAAAATATACATGCTTCTAGCTCAAGTCTGCAGTTTCTGCTGTTCTCAAATGAGTGCACTTCTGCTGTTTTACAGACACCCATTACCAGCTTTGGCTTTTATGTGGATTTCAGTATAGATTGGCGAAACTTTATGTCCTTTTGTACAATAAAAAAAAAATCATACAGGCTTCAGAAAAAAAATCCCTGGATCCTCTTCTCACGGGACAAAAGGATAAGTTTCCCCTCCTGTCTATTCCTGAAGAGGATATTTTTTTTTCTCCCCTGGTCTTGGGACTCTTCCCCTTCCTGAAAATTTCAAATATAATATTTTCCTCTAAGTTTATAAATTTTAATTACTGCCCCTAGTTTAAACTTGTCTCAATAGGTTTCCACTTGGGTGACAGACACATTCAAGCATCAGCTGCTGACTACAACCTACTCCAGATGACTGCAAGCCCTGGGCTTGCTGAAAGCTGATGTGGACCAGTCCAGCTGATGTGAATGCTCCCTGACTCTTCAGCGCAGTCAGTGAACCATGTGCTTCTGGTAAATGCCCCATTGCCTGAACTCCCTCCTTACCTTTAACCAGCATTTCAACCTTCTTGGGCCCTGATAACAATGCCCCAATGTCAGCTTGAAGTGGTTACAGAAAAGAACACATCATTCCATGCTCCCTGCCCAAAATAGGTTGTAGTGTTGAGCAAGGGGAAATGCCCATTGACATACTGTTATGACCTGCTGCTGGCTTGCCCTGTCCCTTTAAGCCAATCTTCCTCCAGCCTGGATTTTCCTCCAGCCTGTACAGGCGCTCTCTCTCTCTCTCTCTCTCTCTCTCTCTCTCTCTCTCTCTCTCTCTCTCTCTGTTCTGTCCCTCTTCTGAAGAGATGGCTGTTGCTTGTCCTATACCCGCCTCCTTCTGTCTCCCTCTCCCTTTCCCCCTTCCCTCCATAACCCACTGAATAAACTCTATACTCAAACTCTCTTGGCATGAACAGGTCTATTTGAAATATATATTTTCTACGGGCATGGGGTATATTGATAGAGTACTTGTCTATCAATGAGGCTTTGAATTCAATTCCTGTATAATTTAAAAAAAAAAGAAACATGTAAATAAGTAAACTGGCGATTGTGGTCCATTAAGTCAAAGCAGGACCTGAATCTCCGGCCATCTCCCTATGTCCCTGTTGCTGCTGACTTTGGGTTACCAAGTGTTTAAATGTGCATAAGTAATTTCTGTGGTCATAGGTAAGGAGAAATGATCTTGCTACTCGGCTGTATTTTGTCTTGTTTTTTCATCTTTGAGGTATATTCTCACTGTGTCAAACAGGTTGGCACAGCCCAAACTGGTTTCAAAATGCTAATTTCCTGCCTCCTCATCCCAAGTACCATGATTTCACAATATTTCTCCTAGCTTCACTTTGGAAATAATCTTAGATAAAGGAAAGGTACTCAAACAGGAGAGGTCCTCGTGAAATGACTTAAAGTAGGTCAGTTGGCAGTAACAGAAATGCTAAGATGGATGTCACCTATAGTGGCTCAGCAATGGTGGACAAATCATTCAGTGATCTTTTATGATTGCTTATGCTTCCAAGTAAGATAATGACAGCCTACTTGGTTTTTACAGCTTGAGGGATTTTATTTATTCATTTATTTTGTGCATGTCTTGCTTGGAGGTGTGTGTGTTCCATAGAGGTCAGAAGAGGACTAGAGTTAGAGATGGTTGTGAGTTAGCATTTGATTGCTGGAAAAGGAACCCTGACCCTCTGCATGGACACGTGACCTAAGCCACTAAGCCATCTCTCCAGCCTACAGCTTGAGTTCTTATTTTTATTTATTTGGTTGGTTGGTTGGTTTTGGGGTTTTGAAGACAATGTTCCTCTGTGTAGCAGCTCTGGCAGTACTGGAACTAGTTCTGTAGACCAAGCTGGCCTACAGCTTGAGTTTTCAAACGTTGTCTTTACAACTGCTGTTCGATGGAATGGGAATTTCTGGCAAGGAGAATGTTCTGTGAAAACTAATTCTTTATCCTCAAGAGCTTCAGAGATGCTAACTTCTGGTAAAGCAGATGCTCAGACCCACATCTGAATCCAACATCAAAACCAATGTCAAGCCAGGCGGTGGTGGAACAGGCCTTTAATCCCAGCACTCAGGAGGCAGAGGCAGGCAGACCTCTGTGAGTTCAAGGTCATTCTGGTCTATAAGAGCTAGTTCCAGGACCGGCTCCAAAGCTACAGAGAAATCTTGACTTGAAAAACCAAAAAAAGAAAAACCAACCAATGTTGTCTCTACATAGCCCCACTTGCCTGTATACTTTTCTGTGTTGTAAATTACCTTGTTTTCCTTTTTGTCTAACCCTTCCTGTCTTTGTGAGCACATAACTAACAGCCTACACACTTGCAGCTTATACCAATGGTTTGTTGCATCTCATAGGAACAATGTGGTAATGTCTTGTTTGTGCTCTAACAAATAAAGCTTGTTTGAAGATCAGAGAGTAGAGCTAACCACTAGTTAACCATAGAGGTCTGGAGGCCTGTATAGACAAACAGGAAGTTATATGGCTGGGCAGAGAGAGGAATATAAGGTGAGAGGAGACAGGAGCTCAGTTCTGTTTTGACTGAGGAGTTAGCAAGGTAAGAGTTGGCAGAGGCTTGCTCCTTTTTCTCTTAGATCTTTCAGCAGTCACTTTCCTGTGTGGTTGTGGCTAATTTTACAATACAAACTCCACACGGAAGCTCCTTGATGCCCATCGTCCTTTTATGAAGTAGATTGATTGATGCTGTCAGGAGCAGACATGTTTCACTCTCACGAGAAAACTTAGGTTATTAAACATCTTAAATATCAAATTCTGCAGGTCTCTGAAGCATTTGAAGATCACCTATCTACCTATCTAAAATATATGTTTAACTTTTAAAAATACCTAATATGACTACAAGTTTGATTACTATAGATGACTGCTAACCCGCATTTCTAAATTATACATTGTATTTTTAAATGATTTGCATAAGCACAATACAATAAACAAAAGTAGAAACATACATACAGCATAACAAAAATAACTTTAAATTTGTATCAATATACCAAAATCCAACCCAATATAAAATATTTGATGTTCATAGTTGCCTTTTTATCCTATATTCCTATATCCCCCCCCCCAAATGACAAACATCCATAACCCATTGAATGAATAAAAACCGCCATACCCTCTCTTTGGAATGTAGGCATTGTGTTCTCTAGACTGATTGCTGTTGACTGGGGGCAACAGCATCTTTAGGGGACCCTGAAAAAATTGAGACAGTGGTCAAGTCTGGGGAAAACTGGTGTAGGAGGTCCTTCTGTATTTGTGTTGCTTTCATTGGTTAATAAAGAGACTGCTTTGGGCTTGGTGACAGGACAGAACTTAAGTAGGTGGGGAGACAGAACTGAATTCTGGGAGGAAGAAAGCAAAGTCAGAGAGCCACCATGGACACACCAGTTCAGACATGCTAAATCTTTCCCAGTAAGCCACAACCTTGTGGTGAACACAGATTAACAGAAGTGGGTTAAATCAAGATGTGAGAGTTAGCCAATAAGAGGCTAGAGATAATGGGCCAGGCCGTGATTTAATAAATACAGTTTGTGTGTGATTATTTCAGGTGTAAGCTAGTGGGACAGCTGGAACAAAGGGTCACCCACTTCCTACAACAGAAAACTAGTTGTAACATTTGTTGTCTAGTCTCAGTTCCATGTGCAGGGAGATCAATATATATATATATATATATCAACAATCTTGTGGTTTTTCTTTGTTTATTTCTTTATGTCTGTAGCCAAGATTTTCAGGAGGTCTCCTGCAGTCAAACCTGATCTCTGTTAACCTTGAAGGAATCTAGAACCTTTCATTTACTGTGGAAACAAAAAGCATAACCTCATCCCCAATGCAATCCATTTACTGAATTCCATTTTCAAGTTAAGACATCCCTAAAGTATCCAGGCTAGTTTAAGTCAGCATCCATTTTACAATCCAGTATCTCTCAACAGCTGTCATTTGCTCATTCAATTAAAAAAAAATTCAACACAGCACATTATAAGATCCAGACTCCCTGTTTATTTCCCATCTTTATTTGACATTTTCCTTTCTCTCTCTCTCTCTCTCTCTCTCTCTCTCTCTCTCTCTCTCTCTCTCTCTCTCTCTCTCTCAAGACTTTATAATTTTAAACTGTTTTTTGATATGACCATCTATACTCACATTTTTAAGCACCTATGCACATTTTAAAACACACTGCAACCTCTTTAGATGTTGGTCTGGACCTGCCTTGCTGTGTACCCGCAGCATTCTCTGACCATGTCAGCCAAACCTTAAACTCACTGCTGGGCTTTGTACTGGTGGCTGGTTCCACTCTGCTCAAGTCCATGAGAGCCAAACTTATGCCCCATGGTCCGGGTTGAGAGTTGTGTTTAACTGGGAGCTGTGTTTAACCAGGAGCTGCATTTAACTGACCCAGCTCTCGGAAGTTGGTGACCACACTGTGGGGTGTTTTTACTTAGTTTGTTGTTTCTAAAGTGCCAGCTGCTCAAGTGTTTGCTGTATAACAGAGACAGCCTCTGTATGCTATGAACACCTGGCTACTAAGAAGCTGTGTCTGCTTTCTTTCTCTTCCTTCCTTCCTTCCTTCCTTCCTTCCTTCCTTCCTTCCTTCCTTCCTTCCTTCCTTCCTTCCCTTTCTTAGGCCCTACATAGAAATATGTGCCCCCACATTGGGCTCCAAATGTAGTTGGGATGTTCTTTGGTCCACCAACCAAATAATGACACAGAGACATATTATTAATTATAAGTGCTTGGCCTTAGCTTAGGCTTGTCTCTAGCTAACTCTTTTGAACTTAAATTAATTGATTTCTATTAACCTATGTAGTGCCCTGAAGGTCACTTACGTCCTCTTCATACTGTTCATCTTGCTGTCCTGCTCTCTCCATTTCTAGCTGGGTACCCCTGGCTAGCTGGCCCCTTTGTCCTCTGCTCGCCTTCCCACCCATCCCTCCTCTGCCTAGAGATTGGCCATTCAACTTTTTATTAGACTAATCAGGTGCCTTAGGCAGACAAGGTAAACCAGCAACACATCTCTACATAGTCAAACAGATATTCTGCAACACAAATAAATGCAACATATCTTTACATAGTAAACAGTCTATTTCACAACAGAATATTCCCTTTAATTTTGGCTTGTTTGTTGAATAGGGGTCTCATTATGCATCCTTGGTTGGTCAGGAACTTGCTATGTACCCTAGACTGTTTTCACACTTGTGATGATGCCCCTGCTTCTGCCTCCTGAGTGCTGATATTACAGGAGTGCACTTTGTACTTTATCATCAGACTCTGAGAGAAACAATTAATAAATGGGACCTCCTGAAACTGAAAAGCTTCTGTAAAGCAAAGGATGTGGTCAACAAGACAAAATGACAGTCTACAGAATGGGACAAGATCTTCACTAACCCCACATTACGCAGAGGGCTGATCTCCAAAATATACAAAGAACTCAAGAAATTGGAAACCAAAAGAACACATAATCCAATAATAAAATGGAGTAAAGACCTAAACAGAGAACTCTCAACAAAGAAATCTAAAATGGCTGAAAGACACTTAAGGAAATGTTCAACATCTTTAGTCATCAGAGAAATGCAAATCAAAACAACTCTGAGATTCCATCTTACAGCTGTAAGAATGGCCAAGATCAAAAACACTGATGACAACTTATACTGGAAAGGTTGTGGGAAGAAGGGAACACTTCTGCATTTCTGGTGGGAATACAAGCTGGTACAGCCCCTTTGGATGTCAGTGTGGCGATTTCTCAGAAAATTAGGAAACAACCTTCCTCAAGACCCAGCAATACCACTTTTGGGTATATATCCAAAGGATGCTCAATCGTGCCACAAGGACATGTTTTCTCAACCATGTTCATAGAAGTATTGTTTGTCATAGTCAGAACCTGGAAACAACCTAAATATCCCTCGACCAAAGAATGGATAAGGAAAATGTGATACATTTACACAATGGAGTACTACACAGAAGAAAAAAATAATGACATTTTGCAGAAAAATGGATGGAGCTAGAAAACGTTATTTTGAGTGAGGTAACCCAGACCCGGAAAGATAATTACCACATGTACTCACTCATAGGTGGTTTTTAAACATAAACCAAAGAAAGCCAGCCTACAAACCACAATCCCAGAGAACTTAGACAACAATGAGGACTCTAAGAGGACTTACATAGATCTAATCTACATGGGAAGTAGAAAGTAGAAAAAGACAAGATCTCCTGAGTAAATTGGGAGCATGAGGACCTTGGAGGAGGGTTTAAGGGGTGAGGGAAGAGGCAGGGAGGGGAGCAGAGAAAAGTGTAGAGCTCAATAAATATCAATAAAAATTTATTATTATAAAAAAAAAGACTTAATTTCCTCCTAACTTGAATTTGGGCTGGCCTTGATATGTACCCAAAAACTGCGTCAAAATTTCCAATGTCTCAGCAAGAGCACTAAGAGTAGCACTCTGCCGGAGAATGCTCTTAGGACACTCTGAAAACCCAGCGAGCAAGCAGTGAGAGACAGATGTCTGTCTGGTCCCCACAACCAAGGCACAGGGAGGTAGACACCCACTGAGAACTGGCAACCGAGCCCTCAGCTGGAAAGAAACATGCCAGGTGAAAAGAATACGCCACTTTGGACATTCCAGGGCTGCTTGGTCTACAAAAACACAGGTCTAAAGGGGAACTATGACTCCAGCGGTTTAGGGTCTCAGCTAGAATGCAATGGAGTCGCGATGCAGAGTCTGACCTTCTCAGCCTACTGCGCTTACTTTAATTCCTCATGTTTTCCTATTACAAACAGAACATGTCTCAATCTCAAATTTCCACTTGGGGATTATGTTTCCAGAGGCCAGCTGGGCAGAGCACATAGTTTGTCCACTCAGCAGCTCAACAAAGAGACGCTCTAAGTGCCAGGCAACTGAAGCAAACGCGTCTCAAGAACAAGAAAGACTAACGCCAGAGAGCTGCTTCTGGGTCTGTGAATACAACGCAGCTCCGGAGAGGAAGTGGGACTGGGAACCCGGGAGCTGTGAGAAATAATGGCCCGCTGCGCAACACTGCGCGAGCGCGAACGGAGGCAGGGCTGCGCGTGCGCGGGGCTGGAAGTGGGCGGGGCCTCGGCACAGAGCGGCCTACTCCCGGCCCCGGCGGAGGCGGGACCAGGCTGCTTCCCGCCGTCCGCTCCCGCCATTGGCGGGCCGTTTGAATGACGGAAGTGACGAGCGCCTGGCGATGGCCGTCCCGCAGGTACCCGAACGGCTGCTGGGTAGCCGGGCGGCTGCGGACGCCCGTGTGCCGTGAGACCCGACCGTACACGCTATCAGGTGAGTGACGGAGGCCCAGCGGGGTTCTCCCGGCAGGCCGCGAGCAGGCGGGCGAGTCTCCGGCCCTTTAAACCGCCCCGAGGCCCTCCTGTGGAATCGGCCACCCGGAGCTCCTCTGGTTCCCTCCTGTCACACCCAGCTTTGAAAAAATAGCAGTCAAACCGCGCGGGTTAGTGCTCCCGGCCATCCTAGTACTCGGGACGCAGTGCTGAGGCCGGAGGAGCGCCTCGAGTTCAAGGCTAGCCTGGGCGACATCGTGACACCTTGCCTCAAGAAACACAGCAGCGTACGGTTGTCGTCAGCCCTTTTGTTAGAATGTGTGCAGCGGTTTTGCACTAATTAAGCCGCTCACGTAGTACACAACCCCGTGTGGTGGGTATTACTCCCCTTACACGGAGTAAAGAAACAAGACCCAAGGGGTCTGAGACTTGGCCACTGCCTTCTGCTAATGCGTGGCAGGCAACGTTGGCTCTTGCATCCGCGTGATTTCAGTCTGGTATTTAAGGTTGTGATTACTGTGTGTCAGATACTGCCTAATCCTCAGAATGAAATATGTCAAGTTAAGCCCTATAGCCATTATTGGACAGTTGCAAACCAGCACTTAAAAATCCACACGGATAGCAATGACTAGTGAGTAAACCAGGAACAGGATATTCAAGTAGTTGAGAGGTGCAGAAGAATGCTTTCTACTATGGGAAACAGTATTCCTTTCGTGAAGCCCCAAACACCCTTGGGAGTTAGTTTTTGTTTTGTTTCTTCTTAGGAACATTAGTGGGATGTATTGGAAGAGGTTTTATTCAAGCAATTACTCCTGTTTGCCATCAGAGCTCTCTTGTGTGTATTCATGTACTAAATCACTGTCTCACTCAGTCCACCCTAAATTATAAAGTGCAAGACGGTTTTTCAGACAAAAGTAAGGTAATGAGTAAGACCATACTTGTCCTGGCCACTCTTATAGAGGAGAATTCTCTGAAGAAAGTATTGGCTCCCACTAGATTACACAAACATTTCATCGAAACCGTATTTTTTAAGTTATTTTATTTATTTGAGCATTGATAGTTCTAAAAGAGTCTACCAAAGGCAACTAGTGAAAAGTTAAAGCCATCCTCTATGAATGTGTGTACAGATCACCTGTATTCTAGGGAGCTAGCGGGTAAAGCTCATTCCTGGAGGACAGTAAGACAGTTTGCCTGCTCGTCACTGTGAAGAGACCAGAGCTGTGCACTCATCTCAGAGAAAGTCACAATGGTGTGCTGATGCCACGTGACCGTAGCAGCAAACCGGAAAGCATTTTCAAGTTAGAGCAGCTGTGAATGATCACATTCTAGTTGCCCACACCACCTCGCTCTAGATGAGCGCATGCTAAAATCTTAGTTCTAGAGAAGAGTGGATTATAGCACAGTGGAAGCACGTGCAAAGCCCCGAGTCGTCTCAGAACCACAGCAACAGAAAAGACGTGTAGGGGGACATCAAGGCCACCCAAAAAGTAGCAGTAGAATAGACCTGGTAATCCAGGATATACTTCATATATCCAATTAGAAATATTCTGAAGGTTTTTTTTTTTTTAATATGGTCATTTTGGGGAAAAGGGGATAATATATATCCTGGTTAGTTTAGGTTGTCATGACACACTGAGTATTTGGGAGGAGGGTTTCAGCTGAGAAAATGCTCCCACAGTCAGCCTGTAGGCACAGCTCTAATACATTTTCTTGGTTAATACTGACTGATGTGGAAGGACCTGACCTGCTGTGTACTGTACCGTCTTTGGGCTAGTCGTGCTGAATGGTTTAACAGGCTGAGCAAGCCAGTGATCAGCACGCCTCCTGTATCAGCTCCTGCTCCCGTGTTTCTGCCCATTGAGTTCCTGCCTTGACTTCCCTCAATAGTGGACTGTAATGTGGAACTGTAAACTGAAATAAGCCCTTTATTCCCAAGATGATTTTGGTCATGGTGTTTTATTGAAACCATAGAACCCCTTATATATCATGTTTGTGAATAAGCTGGACTTTGCTCACCTGTTATTTCACTTGTGTGTATACATGTATGTGTAAGTAGATTGTTTGTTGCCCTGTTTTAATAATGTAGTTTATAGACATTCATCAGTTTATTTCTCCTCAATTTAGATCCTTTATATTTAAAATACACAGAAATGAAAAGAAAGGTAATGAACACTGGAAAACTGAGATTGAGTCCTAATGAGGAAGCCTTCATTTTGAAGGAAGATTATGAAAGGAGACGGAAACTAAGATTGCTTCAGGTATCGTTTACTTGAGTTTAAGTTTTTTGTCTTCCTCAAATCCTTGGTAATTTTTGGATTAGGTCGTTCTAAACGAAATGTTGCATTTAGGAGTTTCTTTCCTTGAAAGAGACCTGGTTCTTGTTTATAAACCAGTTTTGTATCATTTGAAAATAAGTGGACGGTAAGCAGATTGGAGAGGAGTTGAAAGATAGATGTTCCCTAACTCACGTATTGGAGAACAGTTGTTTAAATATGGATATATTTTTAAAAATTTTTTATTCTTTGGTAATTGCATATATGGATGTAATGTATTTACACCATACCCACCCTCTCTTTTCCCACCATTTCTGCCCCCAACTTCCTCTCACATTCTCCCTACTTCACGCCATCTTTTTCTTTTATTCTTTTTTCTTCTCCAATAACCCACTGAGTCCGTGTAATTCCGTCTGTACCTGCATGTGTATCCTGCTTCACTGGAGCATGCGCAACTTACCATTGGGCCACATTACTGAAGGAAACTAACTTTCCCTGCCAGCTATCAGCTCCCAGTGGCTCCTTAGATGGGGTGGGGCCTCATAATGTCTGGCTTGATCTTATGCAGATCTTGTGTCAGCAACCGTAAGTCTGTATATGCAACAGTTTGACTATCAGGAGACATTATTTTGCAGTAATCTTTCTCAATTTCTGGTTCTTAGACTCTTTCTGCTCCAGTTTACATGATGCATAGTTGGTGGAAATTAGAAAAGAAAGCTTAGCAAGATTTGAAGAAGACTACTGGGAAGATGAAACAGACTTATTTGTATGAACTTCTAAGACAAATTTATTAGGAAATTTAAGATTGCCCTAACTAGCATCTAAACTTAAGCCTTTGTGAATGATGTATGGCTTTCTATGTAGAACCAGAGATAATGGACCTAGAGAGGGAGCTCTCATCTGACCTTCTCGGCTATGAAACTTGTGCAGTCACCTTTTAATTTTAGCATTTTATATGTTATTGGGGTTCGAGAGAGCAGGTGAAACAAGTCAACTAAGGGACGGTAGAAATAGCTTTGGGGGTTGCTGAGTAGGTAAAGGTACTTTATTGCCAAGCTTGGCAGACCAGGTCCTATCCCAGGGACCCTCTTGTTGGAGTTCATGCAGATTGACCTCTGCCCCCTGTGCTACGACACACATATACAAATAAATGAACATAAAAAATTTCTTAGTGGCCCCCCGTTTTTTCTCTGTTGATTTTTTTTTTTTCCTAATCATAGCCCTTAACAAGTATTTGGGAAAATTGAAACACCTGAAGAGAATTCATTTGAATTTCTATTCTCAATTAAATTTTGGAAATGTTTAAACCCCTTCATATATTTTGTATATATACTTACTCATCTTTCAGGTTCGCGAACAAGAAAGGGGCATTGCCTTCCAGATCAGAGAAGACATAAAACAGAGGCGAAATCAGCAGTTTTCACGTTTGGCTGAGGAACTAAGGGCAGAATGGGAAGAAGCACAAAGCCAGAAAATACAGAACTTGGAAAAACTGTATCTGGCAAGTTTAAGACATATGGGAGAGGGACATCGACAGGCTAAAGAAAATGTGAGTGAGCTCATCCCATCACTGCGTGACGCAGGGTGCTTAGACTAAATACATGATAAGCGTGTTTTAAGGTATAGAACTGGGAGAGGCAAGCTAACCTTCATTTTCTAAATCAGTTTAATCTACTGTGAGAATAATGCTATTATTTGTTTCCTTGTAAATCTGCCAAATACACCTTTCTTCCTCTGGTGTTCAAGTTAGCATTATTTCTTCCAGTTTTTGCCTGTATAAAGACAGTAACCTATGCCATCAGAAATTGTCTGTCTCAAGCAACTTGAGTAGATTCAGGGACTCAATTCAGATTCATTCCTACCACCTCTAAATATATATTAGTAAATATGTATGCACTTGTGTTTTGTTGGTGGCTTTCTTAAAGGCAGGTAAAGCTAAGTGTTTCAACAGGGCCTTGAGTTCATTTGTTGTTTTTTGTGATTTATGGCTAGAAAATAAAAAAAAGAGACAGGAGGACTTCCTTAAGTTCAGAGGCAGCTTGGTCAACATAGTAAGTTATAGGTCAGTCAAGGCTACATAACAGAACTAAATAAAAAGGGGAGGGAGAGATGAAGGAAAGAAATGCTAGTTGGTCATTACAGAGTCAGTGACACAATAAACAGGCTGGCTCCAAAAAAGACAAATCTTTAATTACTAAGGAAAAGAAATACCTTGAAGTGATGTGGCATCTTGGTTTCTGTGTGTTTTTTACCAGTAGCTCTAAGTTCTAATGTTACTTTGTTTATTTACTTATCTGTTTATTTATTTATTTATTTATTTATTCATGCTTTTTTCAGGTCAATATTGTTCTTGTGTTTAATTTTTTTCCCAAGCCTAACTCATTTGAAGGACACCCATATGATTTTTGCAGACCAGAGAATCTCTTGTATTACTATAAATTGAATGTTTTAGTTTAAATAAAATATTTTAGTGGTTAATTTAATCCTTGTCCAAAGTAGCTTAATATTTTATGTTTTCATGCTAAGCTAAATGATTACTACTGTGGTATGGTGGTAGTAGTACTATTCCTGTGCTTTGGAACATATGGTGTACTTATGGGAAGGGATGACAGAATTGAAAGATGACTTCTGGGCTGGAGAGATGGCTCAGCGGTTAAGCGCTCTGGCTGCTCTTCCAGAGGTTCTGAGTTCAATTTCCAGCAAGCATATGGTGGCTCACATCATCCGTAATATCTAATGCCTTCTAATGCATATCCAATGGCATAAAGAAAGGCGGGTAACTTCTCTGTTGATCTCAATAGACACATTTCTGTTTATCTTGTTTAACATGGCTTTTTAAGTAATGTGTACTTCTAGGAACCTGACTTGGACGCTCTGGCTCAGCGGGCAGCAGAAAGAAAAAGAAAAGCTGAACTGAGGCATAAAGAAGCCCTTAAAGTGCAGAAAAATCAAAAAGAAATGTTGATGAAACAGAAAACCAGGTAACAAGATAATGTTTTCGATATTTTCAGCTGAAACCGGTGTGTTTAGAAATAGAGGGTGTGGAGCAAGCTGTGTGAGGACATGCTAAGTAAAAGGTTGTGTAGACGCTGTACTCTGCACTGCTCTCACTAAGCTAGGAATGTTTCCTAGCTGAGCCAACATTCTGAGTTCAGTAGCAGGGGCTAAGTTTCTGAAGAAATGTTTGGACATTTCATACTTAATATCAACCAAAAAACTGTTTCTGATGTAAAAAGGAAGTTTTAAAAAAATCTATGTGATTAAGAGCATTAAAGATATCTTTGGGCAGGACATGGTACACACCTTTAGTTCCAGCACTTGGGAGGCAAAGGTGGGCAGTTTTTTATAAGTTCAAGGCCAGCCTGGTCTACACATCTAATTTTAGGCTAGCCAGGGACAGAATAGTGAGATTCTGTCTCAACACACAAGCACAGGATGTTGTGGACTGGAAAACCTCAGCTATTAGTAATTTTTGCATGCTGTTACTAGTCAGCTGGTCATGCACTGGTCAGCTGGTCATTTTACACATGATCTATCTTTAACATTTCTAGTTCTGCTTGTTTTTTTTTTTTTAGGTTTATTTATTTATTATGCATATAGTATTCTGCATGCATGTATCCCTTTATACCAGAAGAGGGCACTAGATCTCATTATAGATCATTGTGAACCACCACATGGTTGCTGGGAATTGAACTCAGGACCTCCGGAAGAGCAGCCAGTGCTCTTAACCTCTGAGCAACCTCTCCAGCCCCCTCTAGTTCTGCTCTTACTGTAAAAAAAACTCTAAAATAATGGTTCTCAACCTGTAGTGGGGTCAGACGGCCCTTTTACAGGTCACCTAAGACTGTCTACCTCTCAGATATTTAGGTTATGATTCATAATGGTAGTTTTGCTACCATTATGAAGTGACAACAAAATAATTTTATGGTTGGGGGTCACCACAATATGAGCAGTTGTATGAAGGGGTTGAAGCGTTTGGAAGGTTGAGAGCCACTGCTGTCTATGATTATTCAGTTGAACCTCCGGTCCTTATTTAAGCCTCTTGTAGTTGGTAAACATGTTCTTACATGTATGTTTGGTTAAACAACAAATTGAGTGTGGACTCAACTAATAATGAGTTTCTGGCTTTTATGTTTTTAACTCTGTGCACTGATATCAAGTCAGTGCATTTCTGTTCCTCTTGGTGACAGCAGGTATTACCTGAGAGACTGATTGGTGGCATCTCTTGTCTTTTAAGGCATATAAAAGCTCGAAAGGAAGCATTGCTTGTGGAAAAAGAGAGATCAGCTAAAGTGGCCAGGCTGCCGCCTCCTGTCCCGGCCCCTTTTGAGGTGAATTGCCTAGAGCTTTGTTTAAACAAGTTTTAGTTGCATGATATAGCAGTATTTATGGAGTATTTTAAAATTCTAGATATTGTTTTACCTATAAATTAATATATGTTTTTAAGAACTTTAAAAAGTAATAGTACTGACATTTTTCTTGGTTACCTAATGCCCACTGTGTGTTGAGTTTTTCCCAGTGGGAGTTTTGTGTTTGTTAAGCATAGTGATTTGGGTTTTTACATTCTGCCTTTTTTTTTTAATAGCTTTATTTGTCAAAAAAAAAAAAAGAGTTACATTATTTGTCTTATAGACAGCTCATATTCTAAATTTGGTTCATAGACTAATAAAGAAGTAGAGCTCAGATACATTTAAAATTTTGTTTTCAATCATAAGGTCATGCAAAGTTTATTTATAGAGTATCCTGTGTGCTTTATGATCAGGCTCAATTTTGTTTACATGTTTGAAACAGTTCAATTAAATGAGTACTAGAATGGACATGGTTGCTCATACCTATATTCTCAGCACTGGTGAAGCTGAAGCCGGAGGTGCCTAGTGAGCAAAACAGTAAGATTTGCTACAAAAAAAGGAGAAAGAGAGAATAGGCAAAAAGTCAGTTCTCTTATTTATATTAGCGTTTTAGTGCTGATTAGCATTAGTGATTGGAGTTACTATGCAGATAACTATCAAAATGACAGTTACTTTATATGAAAAGTTAAAGGCTTTTTAAAAAAAGTTTGGAAACTTAATACTGGGATGAGTATGTCTATCTTGTATTTGTGTATGTGTGATCAGCATGAGTGTCAGGCTCTGGGGTCTTCCCTGCTCTCAGGGCTGCCTGCCATGAACGTGTCCTATTTCAGCCACTCTCCCAGGGCCATGCAAGATATTAGAAAGGCAGGCAATATTTTAACCTATCATGCCTTTTGATAGCTTTTTATTACAATTTCCAATATTCATAAGCCAAAATAACTTTAGTTTCTTAGAATGCCTTTTCAGAGTGAAGGATAGGTAGAATAATTAGTTCCAGGGTAGTAAATTTGTAAATATTTTCTTTGGTGTAGGGGTAGTATCTTTCATTTTCATGAGTATCATTCTGGAGATACTGTTTCATTATTCTGCACACAGCTTTTATCGTTATTCTTTTTTTTTTTAATCATTCTGAAGTTTATATCCTCGTTATTGAAGAGAAGGCTCTTTAAGCTTTCTCTGTATCCATGGTTCTCAAGTGGTCTGTAGCCCAGCAAATGACTCTGGCTCCTTGTGATCATACTTAGTCCCACTTCGTTTGTGTGTCTTTCTTGTGTGTTGTTTTTGTTTGTAGATATATAGCTCTTATAAATTAAGATTTGGGTGATTGTATGTAGTAACAGGAGCAGCGGGCTGCGTTCCTCCTGGGATCCCAGCTCCCGGCTAGTTTACACCTGAAATAATTACATGGAAACCATATTCATTTAAACACTGCCTGGCCCGTTAGTTCTAGCTTCTTATTGGCTAACTCTCACGTCTTGACTAACCTATATATAATAATCTGTGTATCACCATGAGTTCATGGCTTACGGCATGAGTCTAGCCAGCTTCCCTCTTGGGAAGAGGAATCATGGCGTCTGCCTGACTCTGCTTCTTTCTCCCAGCATTCTGTTCTGTCTACTCCGCCTATCTAAGCTACTGTCCTATCAGAGGCCAAGGCAGTCTCTTTATTTGATCAATGAAAGTAACACATAGACAGAAGACCCACCTACATCAATTGTATTCTTGTTTGGTTTTACAGTAGGCTCTTTATTCAGGCTACCCAGGTCTTTGGGGAAGAAGAGTATCTTAGAATACGTCTTGAGCTGGTTATGAGTTGGGGATATAAAAGGAAATAATAGGACTTTGTTTAAAGGTCTAAGTTGTGGTGTATTTGGGGAACCTTGAAGGTAAGTTGTACCCTTTAAGGACCTTGTGTCATATATATAGAATATAGGTGCGTCTGGGTCACTATTTTTTCAAACAGATAAAAATCAATTACTGAGAAACCTGAGGAAAGAAGTGTGAACTATTTAAACTTCTCAGACTAAGAATATTTTAGTAGGGCATGGCAGCACTTTGAGGTAGAAGCAGGAAGATCAAGAATTCAAGGCCAGTCTTGCCTACGTGGCAAGTTGGAAGCTAGCTTAGACTGTGTGAGACCCACTCATGAAAAACCAAGCAAACAAATAGAAAACAGGTTTTTGTTTTACTTAATCCAAGGAAGAAATATCATTTTGGATATACTAAACTCTTATTCAAGAACTGCCCCATGATTTAGTGAATGGGCCCTGTTGCATATCTGTCGTTTTAGTATGTCTCGTTTACTTACCCTGATGGCCATACAAAGTAAAAGCCATACCTGTTTCACCCGTGAGGAAAAGCGAAGACAGAGGGTTAACTAACTTGACTAGAGAACCAGAGTTTATATCAAGACCTGGTTGTACAAGCTCTTGTTTTTCCTGTGGCACTTAGCTTCCCATGAATCCACTTCTTTAGACTTCACTGAGGTCAACTAGCTGCACTAGGGTCTGCAAATGTAAACAGCCATGGTATTGAGAACCTCAGTGCTGGGAGAATTGAAATGTCGTAGGTAGTATGAAAGCATGCTCTTTCTTTTTGGCACTGCCTTTGGAGATAGTACTAGATACAGGAGGAAAACATGCTTGTTTTGTGTGTAGTTATAGGAGTTGTTGCATACACCCCTTTTGCTGGGTGAGCCAATCTCAGCTGAGTTCTGCTTTTAGCCTGCACCCTGGTGGTTTAAGTCTAGTGATAGCTTACAGCAGAGCAGAGCGCAGGCTGAGCAATTTAGAATCATTTACTAATCATCCTAACAATGCTAACAGTCCATGGACTTATTTGTTGAAACTCTGAAGTCTAACTCACTGGAAACTGTGTTTTAACTAACAGTTGGTGGTGATTATAATCTCAACAGGGAGTCTCGATTTCAGTCTATATATAGCTACCTTGATTTTTGGGAGTACTGGTTCTTAGGAGTTGCTTGTAAACTGAGTCATCTATTTATATGTCAGGACATTATTAATTGTAACGGGCTAAATTACTTTTATGCCAACGTATTGGAAGCAAGGAACTAGCTTATTTCATCTTTTTGAGACTTGTGGAATTAGTGTGCTTAAATCTTAGCCAGTGTTTCCAGACCAAGATTAATACATGATTAAACATTGAGGGCTGAGACTAATGTGAACTCCAGTGGAATTTTTGTGATTAGTTGTGCTTCTAACTTGATTGGGTCTTGTAGGCATGTTTTTATTCAGGAGATCTGAAAGTGCTCTCAGTTCTGGAGATGGAGCTCAGTGGACGAGCACCACCCTGGGTACAGTCCCCAGTAAAGGGCACAGTAGAGGAGCTACTGTAGCAAAAATAACTGTCTCTTTAAATAACTTAGAAGTTAGAGTGAACTTCTGAACTGAAATAAAAACATTGACTATAATATACATATCTAGAAGGCCGATGAAATATTTAAAAATCTAATATTTTTATTAAAACTTGAAGTGACTTGCCTGGTGGTAGTGGCACATGCCTTTAATCCCAGCACTCAGGAGGCAGAGGTAAGTGGATCTATGAGTTGAGGCCAGCCTTGTCTATAAGAGCTAGTTCCAGAATAGGCACCAAAGCTACAGGAAAACCCTGTTTTTTTTTTTTTAAGAAAGAAAAAAAAAACTTGGGTGAAAAGATTTATTTCATTATTAAGCAGATTTTAGCATTGGTCTTGTTTTAGTGCATTTCCTGTTTCTAGTAATACAGTGCCTTAGACAAGGTGTAGAGAAGACTGATGGGCTGCGTCTGGTGTGGTCTTCTGACTGGCAGTCATAAGTTGGTGGAAAGCATCAAAGCCACAAACTAGGAGATCTAGGGAAACCGGTTTTGTAGAAGACTTACTTTAGGAACAGATAACCATGACATGTATTAATCACTTGAAGGCATTAATCTATTCACTAGAAGAGCTTCCCTAATAACTCCAGAAATTTCTACCCTGTTCCCTCCTAACATCTCCTAGTGAGGATTAAATTTGAACAAATTTTAGAACAATCCATAGCATGGATTAATACACAGCTTTGTGGCTGTGCATGTCTGTAATCCTAACACTCTGGAGGTTGGGGCAAACGGATTGCCATAAATTCCAGGCCAGCCAGGCTACACTGCAAAATATTATTTCAAAAATAAAAACAAATTTGCCTTTTGCATTAGATCTAGGTTTGTTGAAAATGTGTGCTCTTTACCTAATCTCTTATTTTATATGCTATTTTCCAGAACATTGAAGTGAACAGAATTCCTTCCTTGAAGACCAATAGTTCCACCTACCATCACATTTCAACTTTTGTGAGCAGACAGATGGGCACAAAGCAGGTGATTGACTTACTGTGTGTTCATAGTTCACTGGGTCTCTCTGTGTTCATCAGTTGAGGTTTATCTTGAGTCTTTGTCTAGTGGGGCCATTTCTCAAAATTTGAACAATGTTACTAACTGTTCTAAGTTAAAAGAACAAAAAGCCTTGTAAATGTGTTTTGACTTTTCATGTCAGATATATTGTTTTCTCCTATGAATGGAAGAGATACATAGCTATTTGTGACCGTCTTTTAAAATAGTAAATATATTCTTATCATGCATTGTACAAAATAGGTTTTATTATAATATAAAGGAGGTTTTAAAACTTTTGATCATGAGTAGACTCTTTGCAGAAATAGAACTTTATATAGAAGGTGAACTCAGAGAAATATCAATGATCTCACCACCAGAAGACAAAATGGTTAACATCATATGAGGTAGAGTCTGTCTTTATGTATAAACATGCACACAAAGACTTAAAAACAGGATTTTTTAAATAATATTTGTGAATGTTTTACCTTGCATGTGTGTCTGCCATATCAAATGCCTGATAGCAGCAGGAGCCAGAAGAGGATCATCTGATCCCCTATGACTGGAATTACAGATATTGTGATCTGTCATTGGGTACTGGGAGTTGAGCCTGGGTTCTCCAGAACATCTGTCTTCCCATTCCTTTATCTTTATAGATATTATGACTTAAAAGTCTCTGCCAGTATTAAGAGTGAGCAACTGATATATCCTTTTTATAATTGCTATTACTCTGTAACAGTAATTTTGCGATTTTTTTTTTTTTTTGTCTTTCTTTTTTTGGGGGTGAGAGTTCTTGTATAACAGCCCTAGCTGTCCTAGAACTAGCTCTTTAGACCAGACTGGCTTTAAACTCACAGAGATCCGCCTGCTTCTACCTCCTGAGTGCTGGGATTAAAGGTGTGCACCACCACCACCCGGCCTGTCTTGTTTCTTTTTGAGAGAAAGTCTCACCATATAGCCCTGACTGACCTGGAACTCACAGAGATCTACCTGCCTCAGCCTCAGCCTCTATGCTGGGATTAAAGACATATACTGGTATTCCTAGTTAATAACTTTTGTTGTCATTATTGTTCCAATTTGTTGATATAATTTGATCAGATAAAGAACAAGCTTTTTCACTTCTAGTTACATTAAAAATGCTGCCTATGTGTTGAAGAGATAGCTCAGTAGTTAAGTGTTTACTGTGCTTGTAGAGGACCTACACCCACTTGGACTTCTAACCAGCTTTAATTCCAGCTCCAGAAAATCAGACACCCTCTTCTGGACTTTCAGGGCACCTGCACTCACACATGCACATATACATAATTAAAATAAAGGTTAAATAAAGTGCTGTGTATATTTGAAAGTAGATATTCAAATAATAAAAAAATAACAAGATATCTCACTGGCCTGCCTAGTCACTATTTCTGCATGAGTTCTAGGAAATCAGGGTTATATTTAAGTCATTATTCTGGCCTTCTTAGCTGAATAAGCATTGCCATTTAGAGGAACTTCTTTTTTTTTTAAGATTTATATATTTGTGTACTTTATGGATTTGGGTGTTTTGTTTGCATGTATATTTGTGTACCAGAATAGGGTATTGGATCCCATGGAACTACAGTAATAGATGGTTGTGAGCTACCATGTTGGTACTGGAAACTGAACTCAGAACCTCTGGGAGAGAAGCCAGTGCTTTTAACCACTGAGCTATCCCTCCAACCCTAAAGGAATTTCTTAAAAACCATGGAGTACTTATCTTTGAATGTATTTAAGACGTTAACTAATAATTTGATTATTTTATAGCCGAATGCTATGATAATTACAGATTCTAAACACTTTTACTATTAAATTTTATATAAGTAGAAAAAGTTCTATTAGTGTCATTGTTTTTAAAGCTATTTCTTTATTAGACACATACACACACAAAAGATCTAAATTTTTCTTGATTGACTGTTAGCCAGATGCTCATTTGGCTGCTGAAGAAGAAGCTAGACGACTGGAAGGACTACGGAAACAGGCAGCACAGCAGAGAGTGGAGCAGTTTGCAAGAGCACACATGCGGGGATCGCGTGCCATGAAGAAGGTCCACTTGGCCCAAGTAAGACGTGCCATTTCCCTGGGAGCTGGCTGCTGCTGGTAGACTGGTGGCATTGGAGAACTAATAGTGAGGGAGTTCTGTCCTAGAGTGTGAATACAGTGTTTCTTACTGTCATTTCTCTTGCTGGGATAAAATACCCTGAGAAAAACAACTTAAGGAAGGACAGGTTTACTTTACCTCACGGTGCAAGGTACAGTTCATCACGGAGGGCAGGTCAAGGAAGCAGGAGTTGAGGTAGCTGTCACATTACAGCACAGCCAGGAACAGAGCGTGAGTACCTACAGCCGCTCAGCTTCCTTCTCACACAGTCCAGCACCCAGCCAGGGAATGATGCCATCCACACTGGGCAGGTCTCTCCGCCCGCCTCAATGCAATCAAGATAATCCCCCACAGGCATGCCTCAAGATCTGTCTCCCAGAGGATTCTAGATTCTGTCATATTGACAACATTAGCCATCACAGAAAGTCTCTGATTTGTATGATTTCATTATAATTTTCCAAAATCCTTTTCTGCCCTCTTTTAAGCTCAGGTTAAATAAAGCTGTTCTCATAATATATCTTTGTTTTATACATGTTTACTAACACATTTTTTTACATTTATTCAATCCAAAAAGAGCCTGAGAAAATTAGTCAGTTTTTTGATGTAGTAATTTTTTATTGCATTTGTGTTTATAAATTTGCATAATTGATTCATTAAGTATTTTCTGAGCAAAAGACTTACTCTGGCCACTTTGAATGTCAATTCAAAGGTAGACTCATGTCCTTACTTATTCTTGAAATACAGTGTAAGTGTGATTCATTTTTTGCATGTTTCTCTCTGCCTCTGAGTTTGACCACATTCGTGTACTTTAAACACTCATCACCTTAGGAGAAGGCTTTTAAGTATGTCACTGGACATTAGATGCTTATCCTAAGGAAGTCTACTTGGATTGTGGGGGTGAGATTATGACCTCCCTCAAAATTTTAGTTTTCATAAGTTGGAAGTGACTTATCACTTAGTTAACTGTCAAAATTTATTCATCAAAGAAATAAACCTATAAGAAATAACAACAGGGGCTGGAGAGATGGCTCAGAGGTTAAGAGCACTGACTGCTCTTCCTGAGGTCCTGAGTTCAATTCCCAGCAACCACATGGTGGCTCACAACCATCTGTAATGAGATCTGGCGCCCTCTCCTGGCCTGCAGGCGTACATGGAGGCTGAACACTGTGTACATAATAAATAAATAAATCTTTAAAAAAAGAAAGAGCAACAGAAACTGTGAGAACCAGCTATAAGTTGAACACATTCTTCCCATAAAAGCAGCAGTGTTGATTGGCCACAGAAGTGAGCTTGCACAGCTTGCCTGAACTTACCTCTGTGTTATTTGACTGTCTTAAGCTTGCCTTAGCTCACTTTCATCATCTGTTTCCTGAGGCCTGCCTGAAGCTCATAGGAACACACATGGAGTTTAAACATTCCCTCTTATTAGGAAAAATACTAATGGAGTGCTCCACCATGCTCAGGTGAGCCAGAGGAATGCATTTCCTGTATAACAAGTGACACCTGTGCTAGCATTAGAAAACAGCTGTTTGGGCCACTCCTCTTTATTCTGGACTAGTGTTTCTCACACAGGAAAAGTCGCCCAATACTGTCGCATCTCAGTGTTAATAGATTCTATTACCCTGTCTGAATCTTTTCCTAAGACATTTTGGTCCAGGAATGTACTTAGTGCTGGGTCTATTGTTTTTGTTTGTTAATTTTATTGATTTTTTTTATTTAACTCTAAATTTTTTCTGCTCCCCTCCCTGCCTCTCCTCTCCCCTTTAATCATATCCCAAAGTCCTCATGCTCCCGATTTACTCAGATCTTATCTTTTTCTACTTCCCCTCGTAGATTAGATCTATGTATGTCTCTCTTAGGGTCCTCATTGTTGTCTAAGTTCTCTGGGATTGTGATTTGTAGGTTGGTTTTCTTTGCTTTGTGTTTAAAAACCACCTATGAGTGAGTACATGTGATAATTGTCTTTTTGTGTCTGGGTTACCTCACTCAAAATAATGTTTTCTAGCTCCATCCATTTTCCTGCAAAATTCAAGCTGTCATTATTTTTTTCTGCTGTGTAGTACTCCATTGTGTAACTGTATCACATTTTCCTTATCCATTCTTTGGTTGAGGGATATTTAGGTTGTTTCCAGGTTCTGGCTATGACAAACAATGCTGCTATGAACATAGCTGAGCACATGTCCTTGTGGCACGATTGAGCATCCTTTGGCTATATACCCAAAAGTGGTGTTGCTGGGTCTTGAGGAAGGTTGTTTCCTAATTTTCTGAGAAATCAACGCACTGATAATCCAAAGGGGCTGTACCAGCTTGCACTCCCACCAGCAATGCAGAAGTGTTTCTTTTACCCATATCCTCTCCCTGCTGGGTCTATTGTAATTGGCATTTGGATTCTGTCCCCCTCTGGTTTTGTATTTTCTGTTTGTAATCCCCTTGTGCTCTGTGCTTTAGCCATATAAACGCTATCTATGTTCTTCTCTGGTTGCCTTCATAGCCCATACCTTTGTGCTGCCCTTATTTTTTCTTCTACTACTTTATCCTCTTCTGTGTGACTAAATGCTTACCCAGAAACCGAGGAGGTTTCTCTGATCGCCCTTCTTTGCCTTCTACCATCAAAATTAAATTAGCTAACTTCATTTAACTTTCATGTTGGTAGTACTCTACACATAAAGTGATACACAAATCCCCTTAAATCGTGGAAATCAGAGTTTGGAGTGACGGGAAGCATCATCATTAAATCTCAGTTACTTAGGACCTGAGAAGTACAGAGAGAGCTGAACAGCTCGTTGCAGGAGACCTATTAGTTAAACAGAAAGTGACGAAATGGTTTTGCTTTGCCCTGAGAATGGTAGTGGCAGACACTTTTCAGACTTGATGGTCTAGGCAGCATCACCCCTCAGTGCTACCTGCTTTGTCCCATTACAGCCTAGGGTTGATATTTTCCCCTAATATTCTCAGTATGTTATCCAGCAGGTATTTGTTGAATAGATAAATTGGAGTAGTATGTCATATGTGGGAACAAATGGGAGAGGAGGGGAATTTTAGGCCTTATCTTCATACTTTGCCCTCGCCAGTGAATGTAACCATCTAAGTTTGACTCTGCTGTCATTAATCTGTTTATTCTTGAAGAACCAAGAGAGACTAATGGAAGAACTCAAACAGCTGCAAAAAGAGGACCTGGCACGTAGGAGACAGACAGTGGCACAGATGCCCCCACAACTGGTTGAACTGCCGTACAGACGCAGTGAGGTGAAAGAAGACTGGCAGCGAGAGCTGGAGTGCGCCTTTGAGGACATGTACAATGCAGACAGGAGTAAGGGGCTTTCAGCAGTGCTTTTACATGTTTTGGTGGGAAATAATATTTGTAGTAATAAGCAGTGTTTATTTTGAAATGAGTTGTTGTGTGGAAAGGGCCTTCATGCTTTAGACTTAGAATTTTTGTAGTTAAATTCCTTTTTTTCCCCCAAACTTTGCCCCATCATATTAGAAGGAAAACATATCTCTTTGTTTCTTTATTCAGAGGTGAAAGGAAACCTGATTTTGCATCTTACACCAGAGCCTTTGCCTGACATGCCTGATCAGCTCCAGGACGAAGAACTGGACCTTTCAATGGAACGAGAAAATCGAGGTGAAAACAAGAACCCTCAAGTGCCAGTCAGCCACTATAATAATATATTCTAGTGGAATAGGTCATAAAAACCCCTAAGCTGAATGTTAAAACTCACAGTAAGGGATTTTAATCATTAGTTAAGACTTAGGAAAATCTGTTCGATCTAAGCACCGATAATGACACTAATGGAAGCAGTGGTAAGGAGTGTCTGCGTATTTCTGCCATCAGGGATCAGTTCCCTACTTGGTGGAGAGAGCCATTTACACATGATACCATCTGGAGATCCTTAAGTTGTGTGAGTTAGATCCTTAGTTCTGGATTTATTTGAAGGATCCGCAATTTTTAGACTTGACCAGATTAGAAATCCTATTGTGTTCCACTACTGCTGGGTACTTCATATAGCATGATGAGTTGTACAGACTTTGATCTCCTATCCATCACACCTGGTACTTCATATAGCATGATGAGTTGTAGACTTTGATCTCCTATCCATCACTCCTGGTACTTCATATAGCATGATGAGTTGTAGACTTTGATCTCCTATCCATCACACCTGGTACTTCATATAGCATGATGAGTTGTAGACTTTGATCTCCTATCCACTACTCCCAGTACTTCACATAGCATGATGAGTTGTAGACTTTGATCTCCTATCCATCACTCCTGGTACTTCATATAGCATGATGAGTTGTAGACTTTGATCTCCTATCCATCACTCCTGGTACTTCATATAGCATGATGAGTTGTAGACTTTGATCTCCTATCCATCACACCTGGTACTTCATATAGCATGATGAGTTGTAGACTTTGATCTCCTATCCACTACTCCCAGTACTTCACATAGCATGATGAGTTGTAGACTTTGATCTCCTATCCATCACTCCTGGTACTTCATATAGCATGATGAGTTGTACAGACTTTGATCTCCTGTCCATCACTCCTGGTACTTCACATAGCATGATGAGTTGTAGACTTTGATCTCCTATCCATCACACCTGGTACTTCATATAGCATGATGAGTTGTACAGACTTTGATCTCCTATCCATCACTCCTAGCTTCAACGTTGAACTTTCTCACTGGTTGTCCTGTATGCTTAACACTCATATCCAGCACTTAGTCATCTCTTGCTTACGGAAACCTTCACTTTGTAACTTAAGTGAATGGTGGGGTCAGCGAGATGTCTCAGTGGGTAAAGGCACTTGGCCTCCAAGCCCCATGACTTCAATTTAATTCCTGGGATCTCCATGGTAGGAGGAGGGAACTGACTCCTGCAGGTTGTCCTCTGACCTGCACGTTCCCTTCCCCCACAAATAAACATAATGAAGTAAATGATGGTGTCATGGTTACCAGAGGCAGATCAAATGTTTTTTTTTTCTTTCACTTCAGTATTGGCTTAAAGACCCAACTCTACACTATTGAACTGACCTCATTTTTCCTCTTATTTCTACCTATATTACCTTGACGTCATGCCTCTTGGGTTTACATCTCATCACCTGCACCCTACACTGTGAAAGTGGCTCTTTATGGCTCTGACTTGTTGAATAGTATCTTTGAGAGGACATTTTGTTCTTGTTTCATTTTTTTGTTCGTTTTTATCATTTCATCCAAGGTTTAGTTTTTTTGTTTTGTTTCTTGTTCTTTTTGGTTTTGCGAGACAAGATTTCTCTGTGGAACAGCCTGACTGTCCTGAAACTCACTCTGTAGACCAAACTGGCCTTAAATTCACAGAGATCCACCTGCCTCTGCCTCCTGGGTTTGTATTTCTAGTTAGCCAGAATTGAAGCCGAGCATTACCTAAAGAAAACTCTGTTTCCTGCTGAACCTTGTTACAGAGTAATGTTGCTCAGTCAGTCTTAAGCTGGATGTTGTGGCACAGCTGTAGTTTCAGCTGTTCAGGAGGCTGAGCCAACAACCAGGGGTTTGGGACTAGTCTTGGCAAAATAACAATACTTTGTCTCTTGAAGACAACAAAGGGCTAGGAATTTCCATTACTGTTTAAAACTAAATCCTTATTGAAAAATAATTACAAAAAAAAAATTGGCAATGTAGCTCAGTGGTAGAGTGTTTCTCTAGCATGTGTGTACACACACAAAAGATGGGTGGATGGAAGGAGGGAAAAAAGGAAGGAAGAGAGGAAAGTTTGGAGGGAGGGAGGAGGATGGATAGATGGAGAGAATTAATCTGCCTTAAAATGGGAAGGTCACAGAGTAATGGTTTAACCTCAGTACATGGCTCTGTGTTTATGAAGTGCTAAGGAGCAGGATAAACTTGTGTGTAGTTGTGAGGTAGAGTGCAGTCGAGTCACCTTTTGTGTTTATTGACTGGGAAGGACAAAGCCATGTCTGTGCTGAAGATGGTGCGCAAGATAGGCACTTCTGTGACATTTGCTGCAGTGTGCTGAGCTGTTTGTTACATTTCTAATTCTGTCAGAATTTTTTAAAATTTGTATTATAATGTACTACTTTGCCAGTTTTCAACCTCTTTTGTTGTAGGAGGCCACTTGTTTGTTCCTGGCTGCTCACCCCCAAAATAACCACACAGAAACTGTATGAATTAAATTACTGTTTGGCTTCTTAGCTCTAGCTTCTTATTGGCTAGCTCTTACATCTTAATTTAACCCATTTCTATTAGTCTGTGTATTGCCACCAGCAAGGTTCCATCCAGTGTCTGTCTCTGGCAGGGCTACATGGTTTCTCCTTGACTCCATCTTCTTTCTCCCAGCATTCAGTTTAGTTTTCTCTGCCTAGCTCTGTTCTGCCCTATTATAGGCTCAAAGCCATTTCTTTATTCATTAGCCAATGAAAGCAACGCATATACAAAAGGACTTCCCGCATCATTGTTTGGTATTATTAATTTTTTCTTTGACTAAACTAAAGCACAGTTTGGTTTCCCATAGAGAATTTTTAGTTTTGTTCTTAGTTAGCTTGTGCTATCTGTGTAGATGCTTGCAGAAATACCTTGTTTCAGATTTTTGATGAGTGAAAGGGTTTACTTAAAACCACAGAAAAATTTGCACCACGTATTAGGAAGAATGATTTGAAAGGAGGTGCTTTACTTGAAGACTGTAAAGTTGTTTTTCTCTGTAGCCTGCTAAGAACTCTTTGGACTATTCCCTAGCACAGACATGACTCCGGCATTCGCCTTACTCCTAAGCTAATTAGGAGTTAGGCAGTCTGTCATCACCTAGCAAGCAGAGTGAATATCCTCCTCAGAGTTAAGCTTGATATTAGTGTATGTGTATTATGTTGTTGGAAAATGGTCTAAATTTGAATTTAAACTGAAAAAAAATATACTTCATTGTTAAACTAAGACAAGTTAGTTAGCATTGTTGAATACATTAACCTTTAAATGCTGAAAATAAAGTTGTGCTTTTGCTTTAAGTAATTATGACAGTGATTGAGCATAAAGATAAAGTCATTTGCCTAAATGTAATGATTTAAACTTTATTTTTTTTTAGTACCTTTTGCAATGAAGACCCAACAGATCCCTTCAAGAATTCTTTTTAAGAGATTGTTAAATAAGATTCGAAACCAAAAATCACTGTGGACAATTAAATCCGTGTCTGAGGATGACAGTGAACTGACCACAAGCATCTGTGAGACTGAGGGTAAAGCACCAACCATGGAATCCATGGAATCCGGAGCCGTTACCCTCGAGGAAAGAACGCTGTCCTCCGAGCAGGAGCAAGGTGCTTTTTCCAGTAGTCTGTCTGATGGCACACAGACCCATATAACCCGCTTTAGGTTGTTAAAAAAAAAATGCTCATACCTGAGTTTGGGGTTTAGCACCATAGCAGAGATTGAAAGCCCTGGTTTCAAGCCTGTATCACTGGTGGGATTGGGGGGGGAGGGTGGCGGTGAACATGGTGGTTGTCTCATGCATGAGAAAACAAAGAATAGAGGTCAGAAGTTAAGAGACAGGGTTGGGGCTGGAAAGATGGCTCAGAAGTTAAGAGCACTGGCTCCTCTTCCAGAGAACCTGGGTTCAATTCCCAGCACCCATGTGACAGCTCACAACTGTCTATAACTCCAGTTCTAGGGGATCTGATACCCTCACACAGACATACATGTAGGCAAAACACCAGTGCACATAAAATAAAAATAAATAAGTTACAAAAAAAGAAAAGAAAGAGAAAAGAAGAAAGACAAAGAAATGGGCTGGAGGGATGCTCAATGGTTAAAGCACTTTGCTATTCCAGAGGACTTAGGTTCAATTTCCAGCATGTACATGGTAGCTCCAGTACTAGGGGTCAGACCCTCTCTTCTGGTCTCTAAGGGAGGGTACTAGACAGGTAAATGGTACACAGGCATACAGCAAGCAAAACGTCCATATACATAAAATTAAAAAATTTAAAGTTAAGAAACAATCCTGCTACTTAAAAGACCACAGAAGAATGCTGAGAACCTTAGTGACTCTCCTGAACCACTTAGCTCATTGTGCAAACTCCTGGAAGTCATTGAACCACATCAGTTAGTTACTTGTAATGTTTAGGCTATTGCTTTCTTGTTGTTTCTGTATTGCTACTGAAGTCTGTGCCCACATCTTTGTTCTCTATGTACTCGTGTGTGTGTGTGTGTGTGTGTGTGTGTGTGTGTGTGTGTGTGTGTGTGTGTTATGATGGATGGTATGCCATATGCCTGGTGTGCATCACTCACATCTTTTTTTATTCGGTGCATGTGTGTGCATACACACACCTGATTATGTGCACCTTGTACATGTGGAAGTAAGTCAGAAGGCTTCAGAAGTTCCCCTGGGAAGGAACGAGATTGGGAAAAAAAATGTGTAGCTCAATAAAAAAATAAATAAGTAAAAGTTAAAATGATTGGCTACCAAAAAACAAACAAACAAAAATCCCCTGGAACTGGAGTTGCAGTTGGTTGTGAGCAATTGTATGGGTGTTGGGAACCAACCCAGGTCCTCTATAAGAGTGGAAGGCACTCCTAAGCAGCTGACTCTCTCCAACCTCCCCACATCATCTGTTTTTAGTAAGAATTTTTGGAAAACTTTTAATTAAGACAGGCATGTGTTAGTGTTTTTTGAGTGTATGTTTTCTTTACATTCCTACCAGAGATTTTTTCCTTATTTAACTCTAAAGAATGGGAAAGTGGATCTTAAATATTGGATCCATGGGGGTTATGCAAAGATAGGAGACAGCCCACCAAAGTCTATTAAGCCAAAAGCAAACTTTATTCCAGGAAAAAGAAAAGAAAAACATATCTCCATGGGGCACAAAAGCTTATTAGCTAGCTGTGACCACAGCCAGAGATGGGCTTGTATGGCTGTGGCCATGGGCTGTTTCCCAACTCCCCTTTGTATAGCAAGAAGCAAGCATTAGGCATGAACAGAAGCATTTTTACAATCTCAAGGTAAAACTCAGATACAAATTGCTTTTTTTTTTTTGCACTTTCCATTAGCAGGATTCTTCAGTTAAACTAGTGTTTGTATTTAGCCCATTTTTTTCTTTCTGTCACTTTCTGATGGTGTTTACCAAAGCTTTACACTCCCCTGATACTCCCAGTTTTGCGTAGCAGTTAAGGGTATGGGACAATGCACAACCAAGGTCATCTCATCATTTAAAAGTTAGCTCACATCAGTTGCTGGTCATGAGTGTCTGGGAGTTGTCTAAAAGCTGACCCTTAGTTTGCAGACAGACAGAGCTATGGGTTGTAAAGCAAAGTAACCCACTGTTAGTAGTTAATCCTTAAGCTGCTGACAGTCTGCTTACAACTTTATATTTCTTTATATTCTTTATAGGTTATTTCTGGAACCTACATTTCTATATTCTTTTTCTTGGACTCTTTATTAAATATATTTTTAGAAATTACTAGGATCATACTAAAAGATCTTGAATTCTATATATGAGCAAATGAGAATTGTGGAGATGTGAACTGATTTCAGTTGTATTTCTTTTTTTTTTTTTGCTTTTTCGAGACAGGGTTTCTCTGTGGTTTTGGAGCCTGTCCTGGAACTAGCTCTTGTAGACCAGGCTGGTCTCGAACTCACAGAGATCCGCCTGCCTCTGCCTCCCAAGTGCTGGGATTAAAGGCGTGCGCCACCACCGCCCGGCTTTCCAGTTGTATTTCTTAGAGGTGTATATTTTAGGTTGTTTTTTTTTTTTTTTTTGCTACCACACTTTTGAGTAGAATGATTGTAGGATTTTATACTGCACACAAGAACCCCTGGCCTACAGCCTTTACTAGGCATTCTAAACACTTATTTCTTGTTTTTCTCCTTTGTGTTTTCTTTTACTGCACCCATTGGTCATTGCCCCCAGAGCCCATTCCTCGAATCTGTTTTCCTTCATTCAGAACAGATCCACACTGTACAATGTTATGGATTTACTCATATCTTTTAAAGTGTGTGTTTCCCAAGTCAGCTGCTTTTTGTCCCCTCGGCTCCCAAGTCTCCCACATTCACTACCTGGTAATATATCATTCTGGTTTTCTTATTTTACTACCTACATCCAAACCATCAGCAGTTTCAGCTAGTCCCACACTTAAAGTATATCCATAGTCCAGCCGTTTCCCTCCACCAATCCTAGTTTCAGCTGCATTTGTTTTCTGGTGTAGATTCTTGTCATGCAGCTTGTTTTGTCTGCAGCTTCCACTAAAATCTCTTCATCAAGTGACTGTGAAAACCCAGGTCAGCTCATTTTCTTCTTCTGCATCAAGCCCTACAGTGAGAATCAGACTGTTTGACAAAGGCTTCACACACATACTCTGTGCCTTTCTTCCTTCCACTTCTCTTGCTGTCACTGCACTGTAGACTCTTTGTACTGTTGGTGTTAGGCCAGCATTCTGTAGATGTTACCGTGGCTGTCTCTCTTCTGCCTGAGTCTACTCAACCTGTTGTTTTCTCGGTGAGACTTTCTCTGCTCACTTTATATAAAATACCACCCTCTGCCTTCCCAGTAATGCTCGCATCTGTTTATAATCTCTTTTACCCTGCTTTCTCTTCATATTTCTTACCAATAAGCAATAGACTTACTTTTCTTGTTTATTTCCGTCACAGCTAACCCATTTGTGAGAGAGGAGCTTAAAGATTTTATTCATTGCTCTGTCCTCAGAGGCCTTGTGGATAAAAAGTGCTCAGTTTTGTTGAATTAGTTGGATAGCTTAAAGCAAGATTTGATAAGTCAGATATTTAAAACCATGAGAATGGAAGTTTCCTTTAGAGGAAGAATTACTTCTGACCACCTGAGGGATTCCAGCTACAAAACTGTAGGAGGCCAGACAAGTAGAGAGCAGTGCTGGACTCCCAGTAAAAGGAATTCTGCTGTTGAATCTGTAGTGAGATTTTGAAAATGCCACCACGGGGCCTGGAGAGAGAGCTCAGCAGTTAAAAGTACTGCCTGCTCTTCCAGAGGTCATGAGTTCAATTTCCATCAACCACGTGGTGACTCACAACCATCTGTTAAGAGATCTGGTGCTCTCTTCTGGCATGCGGGCATACGTGCCAACATAACACTATACATGATAAATCAATAAGTCTTAGAAAGAAAGAAAATGCCGTCACATGAGTAGTCATTCTTCCCTTCCAGCTGACCATGCCTCTTGTCTGGGTCTTTTGGTGTCTTGAGTGACCCAAAGAGTGTGTGTGTGGTGGGGGGAGGGGAGGTTGTTCTGTTTCCCTTTGTTTCCCTTCCCAGGGCCTTCATACCTGTTGGTGTGGCTGAGTCTGTTCGGTCCTCTCACCTGACCCCCTTGCTTACTTTTCAGTGACTGCTTAGAGACCATTTTCTCAGGGAAATCACACCTGCCCCGCTAATCTAGTGTCTTTATGATGTTTTATGATATAGCCTGTTTTCTTTACACAGTTCCTGTTTTAACTCTCCGCATTTTTATGAGAAGGTTGTATGGTATTTCTGCCCCATCTTTCAGCCTTCAAACCTCCGTGAGGTTTTGTGTCAGTCAGCACAGTATCACCTGTCACCTACTGTGCCTTGGTAGATGGTAGGTGAGCACTCTGTACAGAACAGCTGGCTACCCTGGTATAATAGAATTCACATCATAGTTATTCTAGGAAAGGAACATTGACATTTCTTTTTTTTTTTCTTTTTTTTTTTTTTTTTTTTTTTGGTTTTTCGAGACAGGGTTTCTCTATGGCTTTGGAGCCTGTCCTGGAACTCCCTTGTAGACCAGGCTGGTCTCGAACTCACAGAGATCCGCCTGCCTCTGCCTCCTGAGTGCTGGGATTAAAGGCGTGAGCCACCACCGCCCGGCAAACATTGACATTTCTTTAGCACCTCTTTAGTCTTTGCTTTTTCTTGTAATGTTTGGCTTAGGTTGGGAGGTTAATGTATATAACTACCAAAAAATGACCGAGCCTTCACTGAGGGTCCACTTCCTATGGACCAATATAGAACGGTTGATCTGATCTAAATGCAGGTTTCTGGTATTTTGTTCCCTTTAAACTTAACATCATCATACTAACAGTGGTATCTGTTACAGTCATGGACAGTGATAGGCTGACAATTGAATCTGGACCACTGAGTAGTGAAGACAAACCATTTTTCTGCCAAGCAGATGCTGGAAAGGAACAAGGTATTTCTGTCATATCTTCAAAGCTAGCTACGTTTCTCACATCTTTTTCTTAGTAAAGAAGGGTACTACAGTGGAGTCATCTTTAGGAATTATTGAAGGTAGTTTTTGTTTGGTGATTCTAGCAGTTGCTGCATTTCTACCTGTCACAACCGTGACTCAGTGTTCAGTACTACTTCATCCTCAGGAAGAAGCAGCTAAAATTCGAATGTCAGCAAGGCACAAACAGGTAAGCAGGCCCTGGAATTACAGTTTTGTTTAACCTATGCAATTCTTTTTAATCTCTGATTCTTGATACTGTCTTTTTAATCTGACATGAACATTTGGCCGATAGGGTGCATTTGGTTTCTGCATACACTCATTTGCCCCCTAGGTGTCTGCTGTGTGCTTCTTTTCCCTTTCTCTTGGTTCTCCCATAATTCCCTTGGCAATGCCAATGGCAGATTTAAGACTACTTACTTTATGGATAAGAGGTCCTTTTGGTGATGACATGTATTTATTCTTAATTTAATGTATGTGACCATTTCTCTTGAGAGTCTCTTGTTAGAACAATAGTTTTCTTATTATCTAGATAATGGAAATAGAAGAGCAGAAGCAGAAGCAGTTGGAATTACTTGAACAAATTGAGCAACAGAAGTTAAGGTTAGAAACCGATTGTTTCCGGGCTCAACTGGAAGAAGAAGAAAATAGAAAGAAAACTCAACAGCCTGAGGTAGGAGGCCAGAAATAGCGGTCATGATGTTTAGGTTCCGCCTACTTTATAAATGTTTTCATCAGTGTGTGTGCTGTACCATGTAGATGTGACCGGGTTTACTAGTAAGGTGTGTGCTGAGCTTTTTGGACTTACCTGTCATTGTAGAAAACATAGAAGTACTTGATTTCTTCATTTTTAGGTTTGCTCTGCTCCAGTGTCACATGCTGTGATTTCTGATGAAGACTGTCACAGGCAGATGATCCGTAACTATCAACATCAGCTCTTACAACAAAACAGGTATGGACTGTGCTACGTCTTTGGAATTTATTATTTGTTTTATATAAGAATCTAGTTGGAATTTTGTTAGAAATTGCTATAGTGTTTTTTTCAAGGGCAGTGGGAATGTATTTTTCTGTGGTAAATATGACCATTTTTAGATTGCTACTTACAAGGTTTAATGTGTAAATATTTGAGAATGTGAGGTTTTTTTTTAAAAAAATACAAATTAGTAATATTTGTTTTTATATTTGTTTTTGATAGGTTACACAAGCAGTCTGTTGAAACTGCTAGGAAACGATTACTTGAATACCAAACTATATTAAAGGAAAGATACCCATCCAAGTCACCCACATCACTGCTACCTGATTCTGTTATATCAGGACCAACACAGAAATCCCAAAAGTCTGCTGCTACAGCAGATCACTGGGTTCCATGCCAGAGACTGAAGCTGAGTCCTGACAAATATCAACCTGTGCAGTCCTCACAGATCCCCACATTAGATCAAAGTCATATTCAGGCAGTAAGACAAGGTCACTTTCCACAGAGGCAAGGAGAAACAGGTGCATCAGAGATGTTAGCCAAGCAATCTGTCGGGTCACAGGAACACCTGCTGCAATTCTCTCAGGCAGAAGCACATCAGAGAGACTATAAATTTGTCCCTAAAGATTCTCATGCACTTTCAAGAACTTTGTCTTACAATAGGCCACAAATGTTACTGGATACTGGAGAAGTTTCTAAACCACTGAGAGCGACAACTTGCCAAACTTTAGATTCCCAACGTATATCATCAGAGGATAGTGAAACTATATCTTCTAAGCCAACTGAACCATCTTCATTTCTCCCACTGGTACCTGAACGTTCTTTTACTAGTCTCCCAGTTAAACATGAATCTGGAAAAGTTCAAGAACCCTTTACAACCATAAGCAAAAGTACAGTTTCCATAAACCAGTCTGTAATCAGTCAAATGCATGGTCAGCCTTTGTCATCCTCAGGCACAGTCAAAGCCCAGCATAGTAACTTAAAGTTTCCCCAAGAACAGTTAGAACTACAGAAGGAAAGTCTTCAAGCAAGACAAGAGGCTCAGGAACAGCTTGCTTATTGCACACAGAAAGAACTGGAAAAGCAGGCTGGTCTCCCAGTATTCCTCCCATCATCATCTGGAGATTTATTTACTTCACTGCCATCTGCCTCAGCTGAATCAGGGAAAATTCAGGCATCTTCAGCAGAAAGTGAGGCCACTGTTTCCTCAGGCATCATGGACAGGCTCTGGGGTTTTTCACAGCCTGTCTCCTCACAGCAAACTAATTTGGAATTTCTCCAAGAACAGATCAGTGTTCAGAAGGATAACCTTCAGGCTAGGCGGGAAGCCCAGGAAGTTTTGCTGGCACATAAACAGAGTAAACTGGATGAAATTGTACATTCTGAGCAGACCAGGCCCTCTGGGCCACATCACATGACTCAGAAGCTATTTAGTTCACTAACGTTGACTGATAGGCAGCCTAGAAAAATCCAGGAACAGCCTTTTCCTGCAAACAAGAAAGGGCTTCTCCCAAGCCAGTCTGAAATCTCAAGATCTCAGGATGGGTCTTCAAGTTTTATACAGCAGATCCCACCTATCCACAGTAGTTTAAAGTTGCTTCAAGAACGGCTAGCTACACAGAGGGATGCAATTCAGGCTAGAGATGAAGTGCAAGAAGAACTACTTTTACATAGAGAAAGAAGTTTGGGAGACACTGTGTCTGGACCAGTAAAGTCACTCTCCTCAGTGGTTACTCAGCATTCAGATGCTTCTCATGCAGTTTCAGAAGTTGGGCCTAAGAGGTCCCAGGAACTATATTCATCTGAGAAGGAGAATATAGTTCCCGCTAGTCATTTGATCACCCCCGCACTTGAGGAGGAAACTCATGGCTTTCCACAACACAGACAAGAACATTTTACAACACTCCAGGAACAATTACACATTCAGAGGGTTATACTTGGTGCTAGAAAAGAAACTCAGGAATATGCACACAAAGAAAATGAATTAGAAAAAGGACTCCGTTGTCAACAAACTGGCACCCTGTCTTCTTCATCCCAGGGAGCTGAATGGGAAAGATCCCAGGAGTTTATATCAGTCAAGAGTGACAGTACAGAGCCCTTAAGCCTTAAGATTCCAGGATTTCAGGAAAGACTGGTTAGATTTTCACAACATACATTTCCTGTGCAAAATAATTTGGAGGAAAACCATGAATGGGAATTCATAGAAAAAGAGAGTTTTCAGTTTAGTCGTCAAACTCGAGAAAGTTCATCTCAACAGACAGGTCTTTCTTCCTTCATGCCCTCATTAGGACCATCGTCATGTGTGTCCTTGCCTTCTGCTGACTCTGGTACAACACAGAATGAGAGTAAAGTAACAGCAAGCCGTCTTCAGGTACCAGAATTGCAGGATAGACTTTGGAAGATATCCCAACTTATCCAGCCTCAACAAGACAGCTTGAAGGCCCTTCAAGAACAGTTAGCTACACAGAGGGAAGCCATCATCCAATGTAGACAAGAAGCTCATGAAGAAATACTAAGAGAGTGGAAGGAAAGAGTGTTCCCAGAGCAGGTTGGTCCATCTCCCCTGATACCTCAGCATTCACTTGCTTCATTCCCTCTTACTGACTCAGAAAGAACACAAGAACTTTGCTCAAGCACCAGTGAAGATGGAGTATCTTCCAGCTCTTCTGAGATGCTGGCTTTGCCTGGCAGGGCATTGGGTTTATCACATACTGCTTTACCTCAGCAGAGTAATGTGACCGCACACCCAGAACACCTCCATGCACAAACGAATTCCTTTCATTCTATGGAGAAAGCCCAAGAAGAGTTGATGTTTCCCAAACCATGTAAATTTGCAGAGATAGAACATTTTATCCATCCTCATCACGGTGACTTGAAGGCACATCAACAGCAGTTAGATGTGCAAAGGAAAGCCACTAGATCCGACCAGGAGATACAAGAGGAACTGCTTTTGCAGAGGTTAAATACATTGGAGCAAAGGGTATCTTGTAAACAGATTAGCTCCTCTTCGTTTTCAGAACAGATACCACTATCCGTTGCCAACTCTGAAGGGACCCTACAGTCTTTCCCAACCAAAAGTGATGACCCTGAAATGCCCAGCTTCCATGGTGAGCTACCTCAGCAGGATAACCTGACCATGCAGTTGGACTTAGAAATGGTGTCTCATAAAGACCTGCTTTTACACAAACTAAACAGCCAGGATAAAAGTGGCTCTCCTGAGCATGCCATCCCTGCTTTGTTTCTCTCCAAGGAAATAGAGCACCCATTCATTCCATTACCTTTTGCAGAAGCTAAATCTGAAAGTATTTGTGAGGCGTATTTACCTAAAAAGGAACTTGTAGCTCCTTCTAGGGAGGCTGTGACCCCAAGAATGCAGAACAGACTTTTGAGTTACTCCCAGCCTGTCTTAACTCAGCAAGACAACGTGACTCTTCAGAAGCAGCTGCATCTACAAAGAGAAGCTCTGCACTCTAGACAAAAAGCCCAAGAGGAGTTACTTATGCAGAGACAGACAGCCTTGAAACAGCAAATTGAAAAACACAAAGAGATTTTGAAAGAGTTCTTGAATATCAGTCAGGTATGGTCTGAATTTAAAGCTTGAGCATTACACAGAGATGTTTAAACCTGATTCCATTTTAATCCTAAACTATCGTTTCTTTGGTTATTGGGAGTATGGAAATTAAAACAAAAATTTATCTACTTCATAGGGTCATTTTAAATAGTCATCATTAAAGAATATCCATTTTCATTTCTGAGTTTTGTTGCGGTAGATTCTTAACTTACCACAGATAAAAATTGTAAAAAGGACTAGTTAACAGATGTCTTTCATAATGTAATAGATCCTGTTCTCTAATGACTTCATTGACATTTGTATATGAATCAAATTCCCTAAGTAGCATATGGTATAGCTGGCATAGTTGGAGGCTGATAGAGGCAGACCTACTGCTTACATTTTAGTTAAGAAGACTGGTGTGGTCACTCAGACATTGCCATCTATTTTCATGAATATGAATGGGTCTATTCTATGTTAGGCCATTTCTTAGGTTTTTTAGTACAGACTTCAGCACATAGATGTTCGGGAGGCACTTGGGTCTAGAAGTTAAAAGTCTTAGAGTTGTGAAGGAAATGTAAAGGGGGAAACACAGAAGCATTCGGGTTTAGTCTGTCAACATATGCAGAGGGAGCTAGGACTTGGATGTGTGGCTGTATTTTTTGCACTGGAGTGTCCTCCCTTCAGTGTTGGAAGTATGACTCAGTTTTGGTCTGCCAACATAAAACACAGATGTTTATTATGAGCTGTACCTGGGGATATGGGTTCAGGTGTTCCTGAATAACATGTTCCACTATGGAAATAGTTACAGGAACTTATAGTCACAGAACAAAAGAAAATGGTGAATTCCTGGTGTTTTCCAAGTGTTTCGTTGGGCCCATGAGGCAGGCGACTTGCAGAGAACTGATGTAGTGGTGAAGCTAGTAATTCGCTGTGTTAATTACTGACTTAAGATGTCAGTTCTTCAGGTGATCACGCCCTTTCCCTATCCACTTTTTCAGGCAAGGAAATCTACAGGAGAAAATGACTTGAAAATTCAGAATATAGACGAGCTCAGAGGGTGGCTTCCTCTCATCCAAGCCCCTGCCTGGGGAGTCTCTGATCAGGAGGGGTCTAGTGGTGAGCAGCCACGTTCAGCAGATGTCCATGGTGAACACAGTGGTGAGATGTCCCTGATGTCTTTTTATCATTGCCATCATCCCTGCAGCTGCTGACTGAAGAAAAGCTTCCTGTGTGTTCACAATGTTTCATTTGTTTAACCTTATCTTTGACCTGATAGGTGAGAGTCTGGGCAAAGATCTGAGTGGTAGAGCCTCTAAGCCACCTGTCTCCAAAGTGAAATGTGGTTTGGACTTAAACCAGCATGAGCTTAGTACGATACAGGAGGTGGAGTCACCAGCAAGTGGCAGGACTTCCATGCCAGGTACAGTGTGGCAAAATTCAACATTTTACTAGTTTGCTAGCTTTCTACCTATTTTCAGTATGCTAAAATAGATTCAATAGCTGGTCTTTGAGTACTTGTAAAAAGAGAGACTGATTTACATAAAAATAATCTTAAAATTTGGAACCAGAGAGATGGCTTGCCAGGTAAAAAGTATTTTCCTGCTCACTATACAAATCTGACCGCTGGAGCTCAATCTCTGGATCCCAGGTGGAAAACATGAGCCAACTTCTTAAATGTAGTCCTCTGATTTCTACATGCCTGCCATGATACACACACACACACACACACACACACACCAGCACTCACATATATCACATATACACACAATAATAACATAGAATTTATTGAAGTACTTAAAGTTTTGACTTAAAATATAGCCCTGCAGCTTTGTTCTGTCTCACATGGTAAGGGCAGTATACACTAAACTGTAAATGTTAGAACTCTAAGGGAAAGTTATCCTGGCAGTCAGAAGCCAAGGACTATCTACAGCTCAGCAGGGAAAGGTATCCCAACAGAAGTGTTAGCAACTCTGTTTCAGTGGGGGATGATTTCTCCAGAAAAGATTTCCCTAATGCAAGGGTAACAACTCCTCCAGCAGGGGATGGTATCCCCAGAGAAATGCTACAGTGCTGCTCAGCTTCCTGAAATGCAACAATTCTACTCCAGCAAGGAAAAGTTTTCCCAGCCAAAGTGTTACAGTTGTGTTCCCTGCTCCTTCTCTGCTTGGCAAGAGTTCTGCCCTGCTCAGACCAAAATTGTTACTGTAAGCCCTACAGCTTAGCTGGAAAGATATCCTGGCACCCAGGAATCAAGGAATACCATAAAGTCACATCGCACGCACAACAGACCTCACACAAGAGATTTATTGGGAGGGGGAAAACAGGAGGTGGCTGCCTCTTCTTAGACAAGAAATAGCAACAAACTGAACAGGATACAGGGCTTAGAGGGTTTCTTGGAAAGGGGGTGGAATTTTTCAGGGTGGAGCTTTCCACAGTGGAGATTGGTGACATTTCATGTCCAGAGTCTGGGCTTTTTACTCTGTAGGGTTGGGGGCAGTGTCTAGCAGTTATTCTGTGGGTGGAACTTGGCAGTTGGAGGTCCTCAGGGGAGGGGCCTGGCCACTTATGTGGCTCAAGGGTCTAACAGTTAAAGCTCTGCTTTGCTAAGGGGTTTTCTCACAGAGATGTAGCTCTGCTCTGGTGAAAGTAAGTCTTTAAAACAAACGTCACTTAAGAGATTTATTAGGAGGGAGGAATCCAAGAAAGTGGCTACCTCTGCCAGGGTGGAAAATTGCAGCCCCAAACTGGTACCGGATTTATATAGGGTTTCTTAGGGATGGGGCTGTCCAAGGTGGAGGTTTTCAGAGTGGGGATTGGTAGGATCTCAGTTCCTGAGTTTGAGACAAGCTCAGAGTGTAGGGTAAAAGGGCCAGCCAAAGAAACACACCTTGGCCTTGAAACCAAAACCAGTGAAAGAAACACACTTTGGTCTTGAAACCAGAGCCACATCTGCCCCTTACCAGCTGAGCATGAAACCAACCAATTCCTGGGCATGAAATCTAGCCAGTCAAACTTGTCCAAGCTTAAGGGGATTAAAATGTGACCAATTCCCATCCTGAAAATCTCCACTCCTAAGAAGCCCTACATAAACCCTGTATCTGTTCAGTTTGCTGCTGCCTTTTTCCACTCTGGCAGCCATTCTCCCAATAAATCTCTTGAATGAGGTTTGGGTGAGACTTTCCTTTGCTGGAATGCAGTAGAGCAGAGAAGTAACATCTTTGGCTGGAGCAGAACTGAGCAGAACTGTAACACTCTCTGGGGAAACCTTCCCCAAGCAGCACAGAGTTGTTATCTCTGAGGGATGTGAGCAGAGTTGTAACAACCTCACTAGGGTAACCTTCCCTTGCTGGAACAGAGTTGTTACATTGAGGAGCCCTGGAGCAGGGCTATAATTTACTGTTTTTATGGTGACTTTGTGGTACTCTTTGGCTCCCGACTGCCAGGATCACTTTCCATCGGAGCTGTAATGCTTACACGGATAGTAGTTGGATCTAGTGCTATGGGATTGGTTAGTTTTCGTGCTCAAGAATTGGTTGGATTTCAGTTCCTGAGTTAGGGGCAGGGTGTTCTTCCAATGGTACTTTTCATCCCAGAAAAAGTAGCTTCTCTCTCACATGGGAAGGCAGTGTGCACTGACCCCAGCTTCTCTCACACATGGGCAAGGGCAGCGTGCTGTGGCCAACTCTTGCTCTCTCTCTCTCACTCTGACAAAGTGCTTCCTTTCATGTCCACCATTTAGACACATTCCAAATATGGAACTCGGTTCTGTTTTCCCTTCTGCATCTACTCTCACTACTCTTCTCTACATGTTAGTGGAATATTTTAGTTGTTTTCTTTCTAAATAGGTTCTCACTTTGTAGTTTTGTCTTGCCTGGAACTCAGTGTGTAACCCAGGCTGGCCTTGATCTTTTTCTTTTATAGGATAATGATGCCTAAAATGTTGACTTTACCAACAATTAGAACATATCTATTTGTTTACTATACTATTATGTCCAAACACTTAAAAAATTACTTCCTGAAATCCTAGACTTTCTTAACAACCTTTAGATTTTAGAGTCACTAGATAATTTTCTTGATGAAATTTACTAAAGCAGGTCTTGTTTAGGAGGAAATCAGCTTTTTGTTGCTTAAGAAGGTACATGGGAAGGTAATGTTAATATCAGCCATTTGGGTCAAACCTTTGTTTCTTATGGAAAGACTGTAAGGCAGGGAAACAGAAGCCCTTTAGGATTCAATGCCTTTCTGTTCTTAGTAGGAATGAGCATGATATGTTTCATGAAATGAGTCAGGATTTTATGACTGGCTTTGAGCTTTTCCCCGTTCAGAAATTAGTTTAATAGGCTGGAGAGATAGCTCAGAGGTTAAGAGCACTGACTGCTCTTCCAGAGGTCCTGAGTTCAATTCCCAGCAACCACATGGTGGCTCACAACCATCTGTAATGAGAACTGATGCCCTCTTATGGTCTGCAGCATATATGTAGGGAAAATGCTGTATACATAATTAACAAATAAATCTTTAAAAAAAAAAAAGAAATTAGTTTACTAATTCTGAATGATTATGAGGAAAGTCTTTGTCACTGATTCCAGTAGTTAACCGAATCGTGTTTGAGATTACAAAATGCCATCTTGTATAAAGAGAAAAATCACATTACTCCACTTCCTCTTTAAGGGTTGGCCCCTCCCTTGATGTCCTCCTAACACTCAGTAAATCCCCACGCTTAGTTCTCCTCTTTCAGCTCTTACACCCACCCATGTACACTCCCACTCAATCCTGACTGAAAGCAGAGCCTTGCAGTGTCTCAGACCATCTGCAGATTACATATGTGTGCCTGGCTAAACAAGGTCATTCATAAAAATGGCATTTCCCCCAAAGAAGTGAAAATTGGTTGTGAAAAGAGTGGGAAAGCCTTGCAGTGCTTTTTAATTTACAGAGTAAAGCTTGATTGAAATTAAATACGGGCAGGGCAGTTAGAGGGGACAGACTAGTCTGTATTGATTTTTCTTTTCTCTTTTTTCTTTCTGGATAAATTTCCTTAATTCTTTTATTCTACTGAATGAAATTCTTTTAGTCTGAATTTTTGATGATCCAATTGCAGTTAACAGAAAGTCACCTTTTCCTCTCTGATTCCTCCTACATGCCACCCTGGTAACACCCTACTTTTGTACTGGAGTTACTTTAAGAGTTAGTTTTTGGTTTGGTTCTGTATTTTCTGTTGATCCAAAGTTTTATTTACTGTTGAATTTCATGGAAAAGGTGGGGCGTTTTCATCAAGGACTCTCAATAGGAAAGTCTCTCGTGCCAGCCCAAGCCTGGCTACTGTCTGGGTGGACTAAAAGAGTTTATAAGCCTGACTAAACCACCACACTTGAACCTTTAAGAGTTCAGGTTTTCAAAAACTATTACCTGTTATATTATAAAACAGCCATTTATTCACTAGAGAGGTGGTTCAGGGATTGAGCACTTCCTGCTCTTCTAGTCCCCAGCACGCAACCATTTTAGCTCCAGCTTCATGGGATTCAGTGCCCCTTCTGACCTCCAAGGGCACTGCACACATGGGCTACGAATATATATACATAAACAGGCAAAACGCTCAAATACTTTAAGTTTTAACTGGAACTTAATGGTTATTCCTTCCCTCTCCCCAGGTAAATCAGATTTTTGTCAAGATCGAGACCCCTTAAGGGTCTCAGTAAGCAGAGAACAAAGTTTCCTGGGGAGTCCACTGGCATGTGACCCATTTGGTCGTCACCAATCACCTGCCCAGAACAGCAGAAGCCATGACTATGATGAAGCAGGTGTTGAAATAGGGAGCTGTGTGGCTGTGTCCTCCCCGCACCCGGCCGCCCGCATGGCTTAGCTTACGCCCCGAAATAATTACACGGAAACTGTATTCATTTAAACACTGCCCGGCCCATTAGTTTCAGCCTCCCATTGGCTAGCTCTTGCACCTGGACTACCCATTTCTGATAATCTGTATAGCACCCCATGGTGTGCCTACCGGGGAGATTCTAGCCTGCGTCTCTCTGCAGTGGGAACATCATGGCGACTCCCTCTGACTCAGCTTCCTTCTCCCAGAATCCTGTTCTGTTTACTCCACCCACCTAAGGATGGGCCTATTGAATGGGCCTAGGCAATTTTTTTATTGATAAGAAATCACTCCCACATCATTTCCCCTTTTTCTGTTTAAACAAAAAAGAAAGGCTTTAACTTTAACATAGTAAAATTATATATAACAAAATAGTTATCAAGTAAGAATTATAGTTACAATATTTATATCTATTTAACTAAGGAAAACTATAACTATTCTTCAATTCCATCAAAGACTCCAGAAGGATATAAAACTACTTAAACAAACAAGAAATCCAAACTCTAGAAATGACAGAGACAACTCGCTGCCTGGACAGTCACCCAAAGTTTCTCTGTACCGTTGGGGCATCTATCTTCGGCCTACAGGCCCATAGTATCCAGCAGACATTTTCCATGAAGCAGGAAATTTCAAAGACAGTTCAGTCATTTTCTGCTGTGTCCTGCAGAATGTCTCGTAGACTCCTTCATGAGTCAGGAACCCCGAAAGACCATCTCACCTTTAGGCAAGTTCAGTAGTCCTCTCTTTACGGGTTCTTTGTGTCCAGTTTATGCAACAGTCCAGGCAAGAACAGTCTCTTGCCCAAATGGCTATCCAACTCCATTAGGAGCCTCTTCAATGCCCATCTTCCTCTCGAAGTAGATTGGCACTGTCAGGAGCAGATGTGTCTCATTGTCATGAAAAACCCTAAGTTATTAAAATATTTAAATGCCATATTCTGCAGTCTTTGAAAGATATGAAGAATGTCTAACTGAAATGTATCTCTATATATCTAGAAAATCTAACTAACATGACTACAAGTTTGACTATTATTTATGATTATTCATCAACAACCTATATTTTCTAATTATAGATTACATTTTAAATGAACTACACAATCACAATACCTTAATCAGTATCAGAAATACATATACATATAACAAGCTTGACCTTAAAATCCACACCAATGCAAATTATTTATATCTATATCATATCCCCCTTTAAATGTAAAAGAACATATATAATCAATATTTGGGAACATGGGCGCAGCTTTTTCTCTCTAAACTGCTTCCTGCTGAATGGGGGCGTCGTTAATTAGGTCTTTCATGGTATAACCTGTGTGCCAGGGTCATCTCAGTTGGCAGTTGAGTGAAGTAATTTTTTGAGGGTGATCACAGCAACCTTTCAGGAGGGCGTGGTCTATCATACCATATTGGAATAGAAGAAATCCATAGGGTCTGGTTCTCTGTGAAAACAAAAGAAGACCCTCTCCGAAGCATCATATCCTTAGACCCAAATTTTTAAATCGTAATACCCTTATATTCATTCTGGTTCAGCTTGGCAGCCCATGTAATGAAATGACTCTCTGTAGTTAGCTCCTTTACAGTCAAAAATTTTAAAGAAAACACAGTGTACATAATCCAGACTCTCTGTGAATTTTCCATTTTTACGTGGCTTATTTTTCTTTATTTCTTTTAATCTCTTAACTATCTGTACTCTGTCTCTTTAAAGACTTTACCTTTTTATTTTTAAAGGCATTAACTTTATTCTCTCTATATATATATTTTTTGTCTCTCAAGCCTACGTACATTCATCCAACACTGTGATCCATTTAGTGGTCTGTCTGAATCTGTTTTATTGTGAATCTGTAATATTTTTACTATCCAGGAGCATTTTTTAAAATGTTAAGCACTTCTTAAAAACTTAAGTTGCACCTTGTACAGTTAATACGGTACCGCCTGTTCTGTCCAGTAGAAACCTTAACTGCGCTGTTATTACGGTAGTTCCTGCCTGAGACCAGCTCAGTTCAGCATGGCTGAGCCGCTCCTGCCTCAGAGCCATTTGGTGCCCCTGAGCTGCGCACAATTCCAGGCATACAGCAGTCCACATTGCCATCAAGCAAGCCAGAGCACTTTATTCCAAATGCTCCATTCAAAAGCTCTGTCTCCCACAGGAGCCAGACAGAAATCGTAATGGCGGCACAGCCCAGAAAGCCGGCATTTTAAAACAGCCAGTCTTTTCCTGCTGCTGAGTCAGGACAATTTCTTTGCAGTACGCAACCCAGAAACAGCAGAAAGCTGTCTTAAATTCTCTCTCTGTGCTTTTTAAGCCCTCTCAGGTTTTACGTGGATTTAGCCCATCACGTGGGCGCCAATTTGTTGAAATATGGAGCAGCAGGGCTGTGTCCCCGCACCCGGCCGCCCGCATGGCTTAGTTTATGCCCCGAAATAACAACACACAAACTGTATTCATTTAAACACTGCCTGGCCCATCAGTTTCAGCCTCTTGTTGGCTAGCTCTTACACCTTGACTAGCCCATTTCTGATAATCTGTGTAGCACCCCATGGTGTGCTTACCGGGGAGATTCTAGCCTGCGTCTCTCTGGAGTGGGAACATCATGGAGACTCCTCACTCAGCTTCTCTTTTCCAGAATCCTCTCTGTCTACTCCGCCTACCTAATTTTCTGTCCTATCAGGGCCCAGGCAGTTTCTTTATTGAACCAATGAAATCAACAGATTGATATATGACACTCCCACATCACTTCCCCTTTTTCTGTTTAAACAAAAAAGAAAAGCTTTAACTTTAACATAGTAATGGTTATTCCTTCCCTCTCCCCAGGTAAATCAGATTTTTGTCAAGATCGAGACCCCTTAAGGGTCTCAGTAAGCAGAGAACAAAGTTTCCTGGGGAGTCCACTGGCATGTGACCCATTTGGTCGTCACCAATCCCCTGCCCAGAACAGCAGAAGCCATGACTATGATGAAGCAGGTAAGTTGAAGTGTTACATTATACACAGGACATGTGGATAAAAAGTGGTTGCTGGGGTCTGTATAGTAGTGGTAAGTAGCTTTGGTGACTGTTGATAGATCATTGTGGTGCACCCATGCTCTCTTGATTTATGTAGTCACTAACAGTCATGAGGGTGAGGCTGAGATGTATGGAGACCAGACTGTTCAGGAACTCATTCTTCTGCTTCTGTCTCCCAGGTGACAGAAAATCTTTATTGTAAAGTCAGTCAGTTCCACCACCCACTGGCAACCAAAGCTAATTTTCTTGCTTCTGAATTTATGGATACATATAGACATGAAGCTATAGATAAGAAGCTATAATATTGCTTGCTGGCCTAAAAAAAGATCCAGTACCATTTTATTAGTTGTAACATTCTTTTTAGTAGTTATTTTTCTGCAATTTCTTCTTATTTTAGCTTCATTTAAACACAAATAGTTGATATGTGAATTGTAGCTTCTGGAGGGTTTCTGAGAGAGGAACTGACTCCAGCATCTGCATTTTGTGTGACAGTGAAACTACAGTATAAGACATTGTCATTTTTGACATTTTGTGTTACAGTGAAACTACAGTATAAGACATTGTCATTTTTGACATTTTGATATACTTTTTCCTTTGACTTTCTCAACTCTTAATATTTAAATATTTTTTAAATATTTTAAGAGTTTTACCTCTAGACTAACAGTGACTAATTTTTTTAAAGTAATTTTTTTAAAGTAATGACTAATGAGTATTATAGACGATAAATAGGGTTTTTCCCCCCCAGTGGCCAGAGATAAGGCAACAATTTAAGAAGAAAAATATAAAAATAAGGTGTAGATATGTAGGGAATGATACTCTCTGTTGCTAAAATTTTACTTTCTCCTAATTTCTCCTACCCGTTTTGAACCCTCCAATCCATCTTTCAGCTAAAGTCAAGGAACCTGATGTTGAGAATCATGCAGTACTGAGTCATGCTGTCTCAGAAGAAGCAGCAAGTACATACTTGGGTCCAGCTGGGAAGCCAGATGACAAGGTCAGTGATGCTACTTTGTGTACTATATTGAGCTGTTTGGTTCTGTGTTTCTGTTTAGCTTGTTAGAAACTTTGTTCTCTGAGATCTACTGAGGTGGATCAATGATGAAAATAGCCAAATCTGAGCATCAGAAGACCTTTTGGTCTGCTTGGTGCGTGATCTCTACAGTTCTGAGAAGCAAAACTACAAAATAGCTTAAAACGGTTAGGGTCTGTGTGTGCTGAGAGAAGGGTGTGTGTGTGTGTGTGTGTGTGTGTGTGTGTGTGTGTGTGAGAGAGAGAGAGAGAGAGAGAGAGAGAGAGAGAGAGAGAGAGAGGGAGAGAGAGGGAGAGAGAGGAGAGAGAAATCATTTCTGAGCAATGATGAAAAGGTGTTAATACTGAACCTTGTCACTATGAAGGTTTCTACACTTGACCTGAGCTCAGAATTAACAACTAGCACTGTTGATCATTTGTGGTTTTTCTTGTTGTCCTGATACATTATGATCCAATATTGTCTTTGAAATTTTAGGCTGAAACACAAGAGATGTCTCAGGAGCTGTTATCTTCAGTAACTGTTTCTACTGGAAGCTTCTTAAGCTATGAAGTCACAGATTTGAGCCTTACAGATCCAGGTACTATCAAACTTTGCGAATGCAGTGAAGGAGCGGCACTGGCTGCGCGCCAGTGTGGTGATGGAGGAAGCACTGCTTCTCCATGCTGTGTCCTGGTGGTGTGTTTGGGGGAAAGCTGTCTCAAGCCTACAAAGGAAAACATCAGTGTTGAATAGAATACTATAAACAACAGTCACTCATGCACTTTGGCACATCTTCCCATTTAGTGGAAATCTCTCTGAACAGATTTCTTGGTTGCATCAGTCTCAGCAATATATACTGCTATGACATGTTTGTGAGGAAGTAGCCAGCCATTAAATTAATGTGTTACAAATTTTAATTAAATGTTTTGATTAAACTCAAATTTTAGAGTCATTTTCGGAACAGACGGAGCTTCAAGAACAAGACTCTACCACTAAACAAGAAGAGACTTCTCCTTTTAGTTGTGCAGTGCCTTCAACGCCAGTCATTTATCAGCAGCTGCACCCCTTGGGTGCTAGTGAGTCTCTATTGCCCAAGGAGGAAGAAAAGGCATCCGATCATACACATGTTCAACAGATCATAGACAAGGATTTACATGAAGCAAATTTGATACCTGAAAAAAGAGACTTGCAGGGTAAAATTTTAAAAGAATATTTTCCTAGCTTTCACCTTTCATCGTCTTTAGTTTTAAGTATTGTTTGAGCTTCGTATTCTTTATCACCTGCACATCATTTATGCCATAGATATTGAGGGTATTTATGAGACAAGGCATCTGGAGAATAGTAGGGGCCAGCCAGACGGCTTGACATTAAAGGTCCTTGCTGTCAACCCATGACCCACCTTATGTTCAGTCCCCAGAATCCACATGGTTGAGAGATCTGACTTCTGAAAGTTATCGCTGTCCTATACACAAGCATTGTGGCAGGTGCACCATGGCATGCACATGTACATCAAACACATAAATAAATGAAGATAATTTTTAAACAACAAAAAAAGTGTGAAGAGAAGATTAATGGAGACATCTCCCTACAACTAAGGCAGGGATTTGAGTGAGATTCCTGCCATGAAACCCTTGAAGAATTTGAAATTAAATGAGATTTGCACATAAGATCCAGTACGTGCACCCCAGTAACAAGACAGTATAGTGAACATTTCCCATTTTACATTATTAATCATGAAGTGAGCTGAGCAAGAACTCAAAGCTTATAGTTAAGCTTTCCCAGATAGTCTTATGTGGCTTTCATTCCTAATTAACCATAGAAGCCTCTGAAGCTGGTAAAGTGGAGATTTGAATTTTAGTTTCTAGACTCACTAGAAGATTCCATTTATACCCGGTAACAATCAATGCCTGAGCATGGAAAACCAGTGGAGGTAATCCTGCTTTATCAGAAATGTCTGAACCCTTTTCCAAGTCTCACTAAACCTTCCCTTTCTTTCCCTCCCTCCAAGTTTCAGGTGTGGACCTTGACTTTCCAGAACTGGAACATGTATTTCCACACTTGCATCACCAGCTCTTTAAACCCTTGAAGCCATATCTAGATTTTGACTTATCACCATTCTCCTCTGGGATTTCTCAAGACAACAGAGACTTTCATGAGGTAAATTAAAGTGTACATAAGTGATTTGTTTCATCCTGTTCTTTTTTTGTAGTCCAAGCTTAAGTTGCCAAGACAGGCTGACCCATGTGGTGGTGCACACCATCACACCCAGCCTGTCTTTCCAGGGGGTTGGGACTGAATAGAACATAAATCCTTGCACTCATTCTTCAACACCAAGGGAGGAAATACTTTTCATACTGACATCAGTAAGCATGCTGACAGTTCACTAAGACCATTTGACAACACAAATTATAGGATTAGTACTGTTTTTCTAAAGGCAGAAACAACAGCTGTTTTTGTGGACTTTGTAGCTCCACGAGGTGCTGTTCCCCTTCCCCATCCCAGCTTCCACACTCACATTAAGTAGGTTTACAGAAATCAGAGGAAGTGGTTAATTAGCTCACGGCAATTAGATCATTCTGGGCAGGGTATGGGTTGTTATAATACAGTCAGTATTTCAGCCTTTGTTTTCAGCAGAGCTCCGAACCCTCATCTAAGAAACGTGATGTTAAGGAACCCTCCAGAAGCACAGCCTGTTCCACAGCACTTAGGGCCAATTCAGAGCCTGATGTCAGCCTAGCTTATGCTGCAACACAGAGTTTCGGTGCTGAAGGTACGTCAAAGCCCAAGACTTTCCTTTTTGAGGATCTGTTCATTAAATAATGTAATTATGTAATATATACTTAACTAATTTAAGTATTTGTTATTCAGAACCCTGGTGATTTATTGTGCTTATATCAACTTTCCCGTCTAAAACTGGATGTAGGTCATTGTGCTTATATCAACTTTTCCGTCTAAAACTGTATGTAGGTCATAAAACCCTGTTTGCATTCTACTTAAAATGTGACTTTCTCTATCCAGTATTTATGCTGACTTTGTGAACTTTTTTTACTGCAGGACCTGAACAATCTTTCAAGCAGCTTCTACCAGAATTCTCTTCACAGGAAAGCCAGCATGCTGATCTACCAAGTATTTACAGCATCGAAGCAAGAGGTGCCTCCCAAGGCAGGGAAAACCATGACTATTCTGAACAGACAGAAATACTACAAAATAAGAAAAAAAGTGTTCATTTTCAGTCCTCAACAGAGAACCAGAGTCCAGCCTGCAGTTCTCCCGATGGTTCCACTGCATTTAATCGGTTACACCTCCTGCGGAGTTCTCCAGGCTCTTCTACCTCTATGCTGGGCTTTGAGGAGCTGTCAAGAAAAGTGGTTACACTGCCACAAAGCCAAAGGCTCACTCAAGATAAGAATGAAACTATTATAAATCCACCCGTAGAAAACTCCGAGGGGTCTCATTCATTGAGTGTTCAAAATGAAATGTCTATTCAGAACAGATTTAAAACTGAAACCACAAACCCATCTCAGGTATCAGAAGCAGAGCACATTACGAATTCATTTCCGAGCTCTATTCCTGTCTGGGTAAGTGTGTTTTGTAAAACAGCACCCTCTTCCTGAGAAATCTTTCCAGCAGAATTGAAAACAGCCATGCAAGTTTGGTTCAGTTCATTAGGCTACTTATTTCCAACATTATAGTCAACAAGCTGTGGTCTTACTTTATGTTAGGAAGGCAGAGATGGGCAAGGTGGTGACCAGCCGAAAGATTCAAAAAGGGTCTGAATTCAAAGCCAGACCAAGGAAGGACACCCAGTTCTTCCACACTGCTCCTCCCATAGGTCCTGAGTCTTTATGCAAAGTTTTAGACTATCTAACCAGGTGGTGCACACCTCTATCTCACCACTTGGGGAGGCAGGTAGATTACAGAGCAAGTTCCAGGACAGAGGGCTTTTACAAATACAAATATCAACCCAAACACAAGACATGTTCCTCTTTGAATTGTTAAACAGGAAACAGAATCTGGCTATGGTATAATGGAAGAACCAGATCTCACTCTAGTAAGCACCAGTGACATCAGCATTGCTGAAACAGAGCTTGCTAACTTAACCCTTGAAGAGAGAGACAGTGAAGCACAGAGCTGTTCCCAGGTAAATGCCATTAGCCCTGTGGAGGACTTGCTCAACCCCTCAGTCAAGCAGGATGTTTTGTGCCTTAAACAGGTTAAGTTATGCAGGAGTTGGTGCCAGCAGCAACTTTTGCCCAATGGTACCTTGTCTGCAAAGGAAAATGGGGGCCCAAGATTTGGTTGTTTTCTAACAAAGCCTAGAAAACACAGCTAAACAAAGTTACTTTCTCAAAATCAGGCAGGTGCGTCTTCAACAGAAACCTCTGTTTATGGAGCTGTATTAGAGTCTTGTATGGATCAACCCCAAGTGGCACCTTCAGGTAAGTCCAGGCTGGCCTTGAACTCATAGGTCTGCCTGCCTCTGCTTCAAAGCACCACTACTGCCTAGCCAAATGTTTAACTGAAATGAGGATTTCTGTAAAGACTTTTAAAAATTTGCAGTCACAATGAAAAGAAAAAAGACATTTATGGAACGATCCTACCAGAGACAGAGAGAGATGCGGATGCGGAATAAAACTCAACTCACAACAGGTATGTTTCCTTATTTTTTTATTTATTTATTTACTTATTTTTTACAAAAAAAACCTAAAGAAATTCTTTAACCCATCCCTTAATTTTAGGTTTGTCCCTGAGCCGCCGGAAGGGTGTTAGTAAAGTCAGAACACCTCTCCCAGAAGAGAGAAGGACCACACAAGCCCTCATACACCAGAGGGCACTAAGGTATGGGCATTGTTATTTATTTGTAGTATTTAGCCATTAATGCCCATTTAATCCCATGTACATTTCTTACAGATTATACAGGCAGTTAGCTGAGGTAAAACAGCAAAGAGAAGAAAAAACAAAGCAAGAAGTCTGTGCCCAAAATATAGCAAGGGCAAAAGAATTTCATAAGGTGAGCAGAAGCCAGTTTTTCCCTCTAAAAAAGCAAAATTCAAACAAAACTAAATTAATTTTCATTCCTTCTACAGAAAACACTAGAGAAACTTCGAGCCAAAAATACATGCTGACTTCCTATAAACTGTGTAAAGGGTTTTCTTTTAGTTTCATGTATAAAACTAGACAAAATTATTTATTGTAAATAAATTTTTATTTAAGGGATTTGATTCCATTGCTCTCCATCCTGAGTCACATGGTTTCCAGATTTCTGAAGAGAGTTAAAAAAAGAATAAAGTTAAGCTCTCACAGCTTCTGACTTGGGGAATGTATGTTATCTTCTCAGAAAAACAACACTATCAAGTGCCTGCTTTCTTCTGAGAAGAACATCAATCTTTGGTCACAGCGTAAAGAACTTTTGGTTTCACAGTCCAACAAGCCCTCTTTGAAATGACCATCTCTGAAGTGTTTCTTACATACGCACCTTTCACTCTGTCTGATTGTACTCTTTAGCCCTGTATAACAAGAATAAGGTAAAGGTCAGCATCTGAGCATTCTAACATAATTATAGGAATTTACTCATCAGGAATAAAATGTCCCCAACAGGTTAACTGCTAGCCAAGCAGCACATAGAAAACCCATTGGGAATTTTTTTTATGGTCATGTCCACAGCAAATAAGAAACTGAATTCTCAAAGCCTTGGTAATGACCATTAACAATAAGAACATTAAATGACTACTACTACTTGCCTTTTGTTCTCGTCTCTCCTTGAATTTAAGCCAGAACACTCATGACTAATTCAGTTTTTCACCTGTGGGAAAAAAATGTATAATAAAGATTGAGGTTACTCATTTCGTATCCTAAAATCCACTGCCCAAAATTATCTGTCTCAAATTGCTCCGTGCACTAAATATTGTCTGAAACCATGGCTCTTCAGAGAAGGCAGGACTGTTCGTTCATTGCCAGATGGGCCATGAAGCCAGATTGCCTTGCTCACATATGTAAGCTACATTCCAGCACTGTTCACCAGATTCAAAGACCCTGTGTTTATATTTGCATATATGGAATCTGGAGAGACCCACCAATAGATGATGTTCAGAAAGGCTATTTCACTCAGCCCATTCAGAGCAGTTGAACATTGTCTATCATCACAACATCATCTCTTGCTGGTAGTGTCTTTCCACCAGAGCAGCAAATTTCAGCCTATCATCTCAAACTAGCATCTTACCGTAACAATTCTGGTGCCTTCTTCAAACCAATATACTTTAGGAACCTAAAAGATTGAACACAGAAAGTATTATGAATGTATACAGTATTCTCAGTATTCCGTCTGTATGTATGCCTACAGGCCAGAAGAGGGCACCAGATCTCATTACATGGTGGCTGGGAACTGAGAGTGCTCTTAACCACTGAGCCATCTCTCCAGCTGCTATGAAATGAATTATTAATGTCTTCAAACCCAAGATTATAGTGGGCAAATGTCACAGGCCTCATTGTCACCACTGTAATGCATCTACTGTGATGGAAGCATGACCTGTGTTTCAATTTAGCCACATTCACCAGTTCTAGACACTGACTTACAGTGCCCATCTTAAGTAGAATGAGGCTCAGTCTCATGCACTATGCATCAAATAAAACCATCTAGAAGCAAACAGAAATGGGGCCTTACCATTTTAAACTAGGCCTCTCACTTGTTGACACCCTAGGAATAAAAAGAGTGAGTAGTTTTATCAAGCAGGTGATAATGCCACCAAGCTTAGACCAATTACTCCCTATAACCCGTATTTCAATCAAACTTGCTCTGACTTCCACAGGGCACCCATATCCAGTATAAAATAACTGTATCATTAGAAATACCAGGTTATCTTGCACAAAGCCAAGAAACCAACGATGCCAGATAGTGAATTTCTGTTGCACTGTCTTTTGAACACACCAGCAGGAAAGGACTGCTGAGTGCAGATACCATGCAGTGCCAATTCCTAAACCCTCAGCCTGGTGTTGCTAATGAAGAAACTAATGATACAGTCCTAATCATTATCTCCTAATCATACAAACAGTCCACATGTTAAGGAGGCTGGATGGGCTTTCAGCTGTTCAGTTTATGCAACATTCCATCTCAGAGCCTTCATTCCACTCCCACTGGAAAACTGCCCAAATCAAACCATTAACTGGCCTAATGTATCTGCATTATGTAAACTGCAACACTGTTTCTCACCGAAGCCAGAGATCCCAGGTTTGGCTATCAAGACTGCCTGGCTGCAATGGTTCTGAACTGTGGTACTCTGGGACAGATGGCTCTTTATCTAGTGAGTTACCTACTCAGCAAGTTTCCCTGGTCCCCAGGCTGGCTCCCAACTCCTAGGATTACAGGAGTGTATCATTAAAGAACTCAAACATCATTTCTAGACACTTAGCATGACATGAAAGCACAAACAAACGTTTTTTCTAGTCTATACATAAAGCAATTGTTGTATATTGCAACAAGATTCAGTTCCACTTACCAGTGTATTTGAAGAGTTCTGCTTACTCATTCCTAGAATAGTACATAAGATTTTAAGATTGGATTTCCACTTATAAAAACTAAGTTCACTGTCCAGAGTTAATAGCTGTAGTCAGTTCTATCAGAATTAAGTTTTAGTTCATGTCTGTATCATTCAGCAGCTGAACAGTTTTAATTCATCATTTGAACTGTAACTATACTTCCCCAAGATACAGTGCCACCAGACTTACCTAACATCATACTAATCATTGTGAAGGCATACCAGGGCCTATAGTTTAAAAGAAAAGGTGATATATTATTGCTATATTGATACATTATTTTAGATGTCTTGTAGTTTCATTCACAGACCTAACCACAAGCAGCCCTGTGAGTCAAGCAACCACAAGTTACTATATGAGGCGTTTCCAACGATGTGTGGCTACTGAGGAAGCACCATCGGGATAGACCTCAAAAAGCAATCATTGTGAAGCCTACATATGAACATCTACAAATAGGAGCTAAAGGAAATCACAAAAAGTCATCACAGAACACAAGCTCTTAGAGGGCTGTGTTCTCAAATGCTAATCCGTTTACCACATGGCAAGAATTCTTTACCAAACTGTTCTAATCACCGGTACACATATACTATTACTTTATTTGCTAATTTATTTTGGTTTGTTTTTAGGGCAGGGTTTTCTCTGTCCAGCACTGGCTGTCCTGGAAACTAGCTCTTATATACCAGGCTAGCCTTGAACTCATAGAAATCCACCTGCCTGTCTCCAGAGTGCTGGGTTTAAAGGTTTGTGCTACCACCTGTATTTGAGATTAATGTTATAAACTTCTGCAGTAATTATACGTTTCAGAATGTTTATAGGTAATATTTTGACTTCAGTATGAGGCCTTATAGCCTTCACCTGCTAAACTTCTCATTTCAAATTATTTCTAAATATTCATGCTTGACCATGCTCCAGGATTTACTGAAGGCTGGAACACTCCCCTTTCACACAACTCTGAAGATATAAATTGACAATATGCCACTTACTACATTGAAACATCCCTTCATGGGTATCTTCAATTCTGACTTCATAAAGCCTTTAAAAAAAGAAACATTCATCATATTAGATACCTACCTCAAAAGTCCAGGATAGTTAAGAACTAACCTCATCAATACCATAATCCCTTGATGCTGAATTATATATATTCCTTCTTGTATGTATCAAAACTCATATTGAACAATGAGTTCTGGGTTGCAAAAGAGGATTTATTTTTGCACCTGTTTAAACTGCCTTTGTCCAACAGCTGAACAAAAACATATACAAGTGCTGCCCAAGGCCATAGAAATCTGACACAAAAGCCAGCTTTACAGTGTGACCACAGGATGTATGAAGCATCCTAGGGGAAGACACTCTTTTTGAATAAAGAACTACACACCTAGCCAAAAGCTAGCACACAGGGGTTGTAGCATCCTGGAGCTGTGTTTGGGAGAAAGAGTGTATGAAAAGTTTGTTCACAGAAGAACATTCTTAGAGGTTGTGATTTAGCTTACATCCCTCACCTCACAAGATGGCTGGTTAATAACCATCTTGTAAACTCCACTTCCAAGAGCCCTGATACTTTCTGGCCCTGGGTACTACACACATTCATGCAAGCTAAACACTCACAAAGATATGATTCTGTTTTAAAAACTTTGTTTGGAATCAGTCACTGGTCTGGGGTTCCTGAAACCAGAAAGACGTGTAGGATTTCCTATTAGCATTTTTCTTCCAGGATCAATATCACAATTGTTTTTAATGTTCCAGTATCCAAGCTCTAAAAAGAAATTCCTAAGTATTTGCTTTCCCAGTCCTCTCTGGCTTCTTTCACAAGCTGGCTCAGGTCCTTTCTTCATGTACTTGCCAAATGAAGCACCTGTAGTCATGTCTTCCTATTAAGTCACTGTTTCTGAGTGTTCTTTACCTTCTTTGATAAGTCAGATGTACATCTCCTTTCCAGGCCGTTCAGCGTGCTCTCTTGTGCAGTTATGTTTACCCTTAGTTTTTTTTTTTTAGAGAATGCAGATTCTTTCTTGGTCTTCTTTTGTTCTAAATTTCTCTTTGGAAATTCTGAGCTTATTATGAAGCAACTGTTTTGCTACATTTAAAGAAAAAAAAATCACTGTTAGCAACTAAGCTCACCACTGACAGGTGGATGAGGGCTACATCTATTTATTCAAAGTCCAAATTAACATCTACAGTATTTTCTCATGTCAGCCCACATATCAGACTACTTAAATGTTAATTACAAAGCATTTTAGTAAGTGCAGAGATAAGAACACTGGCTTATCTTCCTAACAGAAGACTAATATTCAATTCCAAGCACCAACGTGTTTAACTTCAGTTCCAAGGGAAATATGACCTCTTCTTGACCTCCGCAGATTATCAGACATAAACATGTCTGCAGGCAAAACACTAATATGTAATAATTTATTAAGCAAAAAAAAAAAAACATTAAGAATGGAGTCATGCCTATAGCAGGAAGAAGAGTGCTAGGACGTTAATCCACTGGTCTGTGATCTCAGGGTTCATTGATATTATCTGAAAAATTAAGAAAGGATACTGAGGGCTGGAGAGATGGCTCAGTGGTTAAGAGCGCCGTCTGCTCTTCCAGAGGTCCTGAGTTCAATTCCCAGCAACCACATGGTGGCTCCAAACCATCTGTAATGAGATCTGGCACCCTCCTCTGTCGTTTGGGTATACATGGAGGCAGAAAGTTGTATACATAATAAATATATCTTAGAAAAAAAAAAAGAAAGGATACTGACTTCCAGCCTCCAGGAACACACCCTGAGTATGAGTACCTTGTCATAATGTAAATGCATAGCCCTGAGCTTTGAATCCCAACATCAGGGATAAGCATTAAGAGCAGCAATAGAAAAAAGCTCAATATCAAATATCCTTGGGTATTTCCATTCTTATGTCTCCTATGTTAAGTTTAAACAAAATTTTTATAGAAGCAACTGTATACAACTTCTACATTCCTGTGTCTGAGACCCTAAGGAGGTGACTGCTGCAGAGGACAAACATGTGAGAAACTGGAGAGGGGTTGGGGTTCGGATATGAACAGGGGAGTCTGGACTGGTGTGCACTTGAAAGTCTGTCCCTATTTTAAACCTGCTGGCCCAGCGTTTTTACAATAAAGCTGCCTCTTCTGTCCCTGGCAAAAAAAAAAAAAAAACTTCTACATTCCATAAATAATAAAGATGACTTACAACCACTTTGATATCGCATTCAGACTCAGGACTCGTTGCCTCCTCGTCTTCTGTTCTGTAACATTAAAAACATGTATCACATATCTTACCTTATATTTTGATGCTACAAACTTATACTCTAAGGAATACATAATATCCTGTCTCCAAACCAATACCCTGTGCATCCACTTAACATAAACAATCCTAAATGTGGTGGAAATTACTGTTACTGCTTCAGCATTTGATCAGTGGATGGTTAGTCTAGCAAGGTCACATGTCTTTACCACTAGCACTTGGAAAAGAGGTAATGAGTTTAAGCCCAGCCAAAGCTATATAGCTAAATGTGGAATTCCACATTAAGTTACCTTAAAAAATAAAAACACAAATCACCAAGCCTAGCCTAGGAACAAATTATTCTTCAAGATCCAACTTACAATGGCTCGTCAATGGGAGAAAGAGGACCATCATCATCCATGTACTTGTGTCTCCGGCTGTCAAAGTCTTCCTTTTCTAAATCTTCCCCAGCATGCATTTGTTCCAAGCATTCCTTAAGATGGTGCTCATACTTGAGTTTTTCAATGTGGTGAAAAAATCCTCTTGCAACAGCTTGCTTCAAGTTAGAAAACACAATTCCTTAAATTAAATATAATAAAGCCTGAAATTCTACAAGGGGCTGGGAGATGGCTCACTGTGCATCAAGTGGACCAGATTTGGAAACAGAAACCATGTAAATGCTGAGTGTACAAGGTGGTTCTACTATAATTCCAGACTTGGAAGGTGTAGACAGTACCAAGAACAAGCTGAATAGAAAGACAACCGAAATTGGCAAGCTATGCTAAGATTGTACATGCATATACATGGAAAGAATGACATTAATCCTTTCTGATTACAAATTCCAAAGGATTATGTGCATTTCTACATTTAATACTCAAATATTTTAAAAACTTAGTATCTGGGCACTCAAATTTTCCTAATTTCATGTATATGGGTGTTTTGACTGCCTACATGTGCACTGCATGCATGCCTGGTGCCCTCAGAGAACAGAAGGAAGCATCACTGGGGTTAGAGATGGCTGTGACCCTGTGTCCTTAAATGTTCTTCAGCTATGTAACTCTCTCCATACATCCTTTGTCCTAGTTAGCTTTAACTCAATTTGACACAGGTCTGAATCACCTTAGAAGTGGTCCCAAACTGATGGACTGCTCCTATTATAGTGTAGATTGCTTAGATTGTAGGCGGTACCATTCTCTGGGCAAGGACTGCTGGGTTAACAATGCATGACCAGCTAGGAAGCAGCATCCTCTATGTTCCTATTCTCCACCCTTTGGGCACTTCTAAAAATGGACTTGAGGAAGTGATGCCTCCTTACTTTGAAAAGAAAGGTTTGACTTGGGCTACTGAAATGAAAGTTGGGCATGGTATACTTGAGAGTATTTGAGACAAGATAAAGGGCTTTTCTGCATAGAACACTTACTTGGAACATCATTCTCTGAAACTGTATGCACACTAAAAAAACATGCCAGTGCAGACTTCACTCAGAAATACTCGAACTGAAGACAGAAACAGACTTTACATAGAAGCCACTGTTTTGTGTCAAAGTAACCAAGTGTGTTCCAGGTACACCTTAACTAAGAATGGCTAACAACCATGTCATCTAGTCTAGAAAGTTCTGGGATAGAGCTGTTACAGAGAATCCCTGAGTGGAAGAAGAGGAAGGGGGGGGGGGCAACAACCCCATTTAATTTTACCACCTACAAGAAAATGACTCACCTCATATGTTAAAATTTTCTTCCAAGGTAAGGGTTTTCTTCCATTTTCAGACTCTAAGAATGGAAGCACAGCTCCTTTGTCTTTAATTTGTTTCACATCTATTTGTGACCTCCTAGGGTTTCTAGTGTTCTTTATTCCAGATGGTCTTTCCGTTGGTCTCAACTTTGGCTTGTATTTCCTCTTTTTCCGTTTCTTTTTCTTAAATCTTTCAAAAATGGCCTTTAGAGTCAAAGGCCTTGGTTCTATAGAGGAGTCACTTGAAGAGTCAGTTTCAACGTTCGCAGGTGAAATGACACATTTTGCAGTAGGCTTTCTTTGCTTTTGTGTGGGTAAAGGAATGTACTGTGTTTTAAATAAGCTTTCAGATGAGTCATCACTAAAATAGATAAATAAATAAACTGCATTACTGACTTATCACTACAAACAGTTCCCATTCATGAGTGGCAAGGCTGCTCAGGCAGTATTTACAACTCCAACTTGAAGGAGCTCAACGACCTCTATTTGGAGAACCAAGAACTCCTATGATAGACTGTAGGCAAAGTACACTTAAAGACAAATTGGATGAAAACGTTCAAAGTTTAAATGTACATTCTTTCAAAAGTCAGCCCCCCCAATCATACCCAACATTTAAGAATGGACCAAGTGCAGTTAGTATAGCCATCATATTTAAAGCACCAGCTTGTTAAATGTTCAATTTTATCTTTCAAGAGAAAAGCTTCACAAATCATCTGCTTAACCAGTAAAGCACTACCTATGGGACAAAAGTCCATTTCATCAGAAAAAAAAATGCAGTTTTCCTAAGATAAGACTATGTCCCGTTTTTAGGTCAGAGAGTTTTCTGTAGTGCAATTAGCAGGGCGTCTTAATACACCTTTAATCCCAGCTCTTGGGGGCATAGGCATTGTCATTTGAATGAGCCCACCAGTGGTCACCTACTGTCCTTGTCTCAAAATAAACTGAACTGTTCACTGAATCTAGAAGTTTACCCACCATCTGCCTTACCTGTGGTCTCCAGTGTCGTCAGCTCCATCAGGTGTCATGCAGTCAACAGAGTTCCCTTCTGACTGAGCCATCACTTTCTGCCTTACCCAGTTTTCTGCAATTACAAATTTCAGTGTTATGCACCTTCCGGAACATCCAAGAGTCTTCATTAAAATTAAGCATACACCGTAACACCACGTGAATTCAGATAAAAATCGATCTGAGGATAGTCCACTTTAGATCACACTCGGTGGCTCACAATTCTCTTAACTCCAGCTACATAAGATGGTATGTTTTTTGGCTTCCCGGACACCGCCAGGAATCCAGGCATAAGAAACCACATTCCAATGCAGTTTGTTTTCTATTTAAACCTACCTAACAAGAGCACCTCAGTGACTTTACCACCAGACACACGGTAATTAATATAGTATTACTACTTCTAATGAGTACCCATAGAAGGCTGAAACAGAGCATCATTACTGAGATTGTGGTGCAAAATTAAACTACTGGTCAAAACGCCCACAGGCCTGTAATCCCTAAGAAAGAACACACAGGAACCTCTGGGGTGAGTCTGGACAGATGGTTTAGCATTAAGAGTACTGGGCTGCACTTCAGTGGACCCGAAATTAAATTCCCAGCACCCACATGGCTGCTTAAAAAGGGCTGTAACTGGGCAGGTGGTGGCGGCGCATGCCTTTAATCCCAGATCTCAGGAGGCAGATTCAGAAGGCATTCAGTTCGCGTACAGCCTGATCTACAAAGCAGATGCCAGGGCACCAGACCTGTTAAATAGAGAAACCCTGTCTCCAAAAACCACCAAGGGGAGTGGACAGCTGCAACCAGTTTTAGGGAATTCGATGTCCTCTTCCCTGGGCACTGCATGCACGTGGTGCACATCAAAGGCAGGCAAAACACCAGCACATACCAAAAAAAAAAAAAAACCTTCAACATTATTCTAGGCTACACAAATTCTAGATCTAAACTAATCAGAACCTTGAAGGATAAGAAAACATGGTGACTAAGACTTTAGACATCAATTGTTTAAATTAATCCATCAAAACAATGTAGCCTGGCTGGTGGTGGTGCACGCCTTTAATCCCAGCACTTGGGAGGCAAAGGAAGGTGGAACTCTGAGTTCGAGGCCAGCCTGGTCTACAAGTGCTAGTTCCAGGACAGGTTCCAAAAACCAAAATGTAACACACTTAGGCCGTTTGTACCAACAACATATCTGTGTGTAAATTCTAAGGTAATTGCAAACTACACTGCAGCAACCTATCTCGAAATCAATCATACCTGTATGGCGGTTTCCAATTGTGAATCTCCAAGTTTGGAGGCCACGTGGTGAGTGTCAAGCTACTGGTGCGAACACACGCCGTGGGCAGACCGACAAGAGCCTCTAAGCACGCTAAGAGATGTAGGCAGGGAGCACAAGGCACCTAGAGGACCTTCCTGTCGGGATTCTCCTCGGTACCTCCCGACAGCGACCGGGAGCCCGGGCGGCCTGCAAAGGCCCCGAGCAGGGCCCAAGGCCCCAACCGCCGCGCCTCGCCCGACCTCAGTGCCGACTCCGTGCGGACAGTCGACAAAGAGCCCCGGCCTGCCCTACCCGCGGCCCCCACCGTTCGGTCGCGCCAGACCGGGTTCCCAACGCAAACACTGTCGTCTTCCTCCTCCACCACGCCGAAAAGACCGTTCCCGCCCGCTGCAGCCGGACTAGGACAGCCGAAATCTCGTGTGAACTCGCAGCGGCGGGTGGGTACGAGAGCGAGGCTACGCGGTGGGCGTGGCCATGTGGGTGGACTGTGGTGGGCGGGCCTCCAGGAGGGGCGGTACCCGGCTCGTCCTCAGGCCCTGAGCTGGCAGAGGAGAGCGAGAGGCAGGCCAGGGAAGCCGTGTTCCTGAGTGGTGGAAAGAAGGCATTCCTGCAAGCGTGAAGACTCTGCGGGTCAGGTGAGCGGCCGTTTATTGTGGGGGCCGAGTTCCCCCTCAGACACAGGGTGCCGGCTGCTCTGGGCACCCTACCTACCCTCCAGGAGTTCGCTTGCAGCAGGCATGGACTGCTTCCCTCAGATCTTCAGCTGACTGAACTGTGTAAACCAAGATTTAGTACTTTCTCTTCAGTAATGAGCTGGTTTGAGTTATTTTCCATGCTGCACCTCTGTATTGTATGACAAGCCAGCCAGCAGGGCTACCTGCCCTTAGTCAGTGGTTGTTACCGTTTTGTGATTGGATACGTAAGGTATTGGTCTACTTGCGATCAGCCAGTGCAATTACTGTAAACTCCAAGACAGGCATCGCAAACTGTCACATTCAGAGCCCGTGTGTTGCGAAAGTACCAGTGCAAAGTCAAAATGCAGGGTCCTCTTCAAAACGAAAGAGATAACTAGCTGGGCACGGTGGGGAATCCCAGAACTGGAGAGTCTGAGCAAGGAGGATTGCCAGGGCAGCCTAGGCTACATGGTGAGACCCTGACTCAAAAAATGTTATTCCCCTAAATAAATAAAAAATAGAATTATTAGCACAAGTTTTACCATCTTTCCTTATGTGTGTACTGCCAGTGCATAAGAACTTAATGAGCCGGGCGGTGGTGGCGCAAGCCTTTAATCCCAGCACTTGGGAGGCAGAGGCAGTCGGATCTCTGTGAGTTCGAGGCCAGCCTGGTCTACAAGAGCTAGCTCCGGGACAGGTTCCAAAGCTACGGAGAAACCCTGTCTCGAAAAAAAGAAAAAGAAAGAAAGAAAAAAGAATTTAATGAGCAGCTGGGTGGTAGTGGTAGAGAATGCCTTTAATCCCAGCACTCAGGAGGCAGAGTCTATGAGGCCAGGCCAAGCTGGTCTACAGAGTAAGTTCCACGGTGCCAGGGCTACACAGAGAGACCCTGTCTTAAAAAACCAAAAAAGAAAAAAAAAAGAAATCAATGAGCAGAATTGTTGGGACATTCACCAGAGAAGACTGCTCAGACATGGGTGTAAACCAATAGAAAGCCTTTATTATTAGCTGACTGGCAGCCACATTGGGTGTTCAGGATCCCAGTGTAAAACTGAGCCAGGGTGAGCTTTTAAGCACAAAAATCTTATCTTGGTTGCATACTTAGGTAACATGAACAGTTAGCCAAGCGGAACTACGGAAGCTAAAGAGCAAGGTTAGTACATTTAGAAGCTGTCCCAGAACTATGAACTTTGATCCACAGTTTTGATGGATTGGGCCTTTGTTTTAGTCTTGGCAGGTGGTGCTGTCTATGTTCTGAGCTTTACAGCCTGAATGGCACTTCCATCATGGAGTAAGTTGTGCTCAGGTCTTAGGGCCTACTAAGGTCAAGGGACCCTAATAAAGAATCACTGCAGTTTGAGGGGTTAGAGAGATGGCTCAGCGGTTATGAACACTGGTTGCTCTTCCAGAGGACCCTGGTTCGATTCTCAGAAGCCATGTGGCAGCTCACAACCATCTGTAACTCAGTTATAGGGAATCCGATGCCCCCTTCTAGCCTCTGCAGGTACCAGGCATGTACATGGTGTGCAAGTGTACATGCAAACAAAATATTCATAGTCATAAAGGTTAAAAAAAAAGAATCACTGCAGTTTGGATTTCTGCTTCATAACTTGTAGCAGTTATGAATTGTTACCGTAGCTGTGGAACGATGCACCAAACTAACTCACATGCCTTCCTTTTACTTCCTGATCCCTGTAGTCTGGAATTTGTAGAATTGACTATCTGTGGACTCCCAACGATGGCACTCTACCAGGATTAAGTTCTAATGGAACATTAAAAACACCTTATTAGGCCAGGTGACGGTGGTGGTGGCGCACACCTTTATTCCTAGCACTCCAGAGGCAGAGGCAGGCCAGCCTCTGAGTTCGAGGCCAGCCTGATGCACAGAACAAGTTCCAAGACAGCAAGGGTTACACAGAGAAACACTGTCTTGAAAACAAAACAAAACAAACCCCCTACCTTATCCAGTGGGTGGCCAGGTGTGGCAAGCATACCTTGGCCCTGCTCATGCTTCACTAGCCTGTGAGTTTCCAAACACAGTTCAGATGTTAAGTTGTTGGCCTAGAGACAGAGCTGTTATAGGGAGCTTGCTTAGCATGCATGGTCCTGAGTTCAATCCCTGGCACCATCAAAAACAAACAAACAAACAAACAAAACAAAACAAAACAAAAAATCAAAACAAGACAGAAAACACAAGCCACCTGTTGTATAGTTTTTGATATGCATAGATCTATATGAATATGGGGTTCTGTGTGACTGACTGTACAACTTGCACAGCTGTGAAGCCAGACATGTGCTTGAATCTTGCCAGTCTGGTATATCATAAATGCTTACTGGTGAACTAATAAAGCACCCATTGTGTGCAAGATACTTGGAAGAGAGAAGAAATCCAGTCTGGGAGGAAGATGAAGCTTAAGTGTGACCAGTTCTAGTAGGTGCTGCAGGGTCACTCTAAATACTTACTTTCTTTTGTCAGATGAAGGGACCCCTTCTTCGCTGCTGATTCAGCTTGGGGATTGGAGTGCACACTGGATTCACGGGGCTGCTTTTGAGTTCACAGTCCTCTCTATGTAGCCCTGACTGTCCTTTGCATATTTGTATCTGTTTACTGTGAAGTGCTCTTGCTGTGCATTCTTGGAAATAGAAGATTATATTGGTTAGGTTATTTGTAAACTAAAGTAAAAATTTGACTTTCAGAATCTAATCATTCTATAGGTTTCCATTTCAATTGGTAACTAAAATTGTCTCTTATTAAAATGATAAAGGAATAATTCAAATGTAAAAAGAAATGAAATTTGACAGCATATCCTATAACATAATTTTGTAGCTTCAAGGGGAAAAAATAAACGAACTCCTGTTTGTTGATACTGAGATCTACTTAAGAATAAAATTTGTTCTCCATTTAGAAGTACTAATAAGGGTAGTCAGACAACCAAGCTGGCGGGTGGGTAAGGAACTTACCATCAAGACTGCCTGTCCGACTTCAGTCCCCAGCATCCACGTGTTGGAGAGGGAACCAAGTTCTATAAGTTGTCCTGTTGTCTCCACGTACACACACACACACACACACACACACACAAACACACACACATACACAAATAAACAAGTGTAATATTAAAACAACTTAAGTCTAAGACAACTAACTTTTAGTTTAAACGTCAAATAAGAGAGTAGGAAACATGATCTATTGTGTGTTCTATACAGATATAAGAGTGTAGACTCCTGTAAACTGTATGTACATACGCACATGCACACATGCAGTAAACCATTTGTTTGTAGTCCTTATACATATCTTTAGTTTCAAGACCATGTTCTTAGACCCTGCATTAGAAAAGCCCAGGTTTGAGCTGAGTATAGCACTCGGGGGAGAGCGTTTTCCTGGCATGCCTGAGGCCCTGCTTCCATCTCAGTACTGAACACAGAAATGAAAGAGAACAGATTCAAGTAGTGTTGGGCTGGGATACAGCACTTAGCTGAGACCCTGGGTTCTACATAAAACACCGCCAGGAAGGAAGAAGGAAGAAGGGAGGGAAGACGAGGGAAAGGGCGTAGAAAAGAGGTCGCCCTGCTCCTGCTCACATGGAATGGACACGACGGTGTTTGGGGCCTGAGGGAAGCTTGGGGCACTTTGCCCTCCTTACGTAAGTGAACCTCGGTGGCCTTTGCCTTCATCTAGTAATTGAACTCTACTACTCCTTTCCAGAACCCCGGGGACTCTTCCTGCTGGTGCCCTGTGCACTCTCTGTGATAGTTAACAATAGCTGCTGTGTCTGAGTGGCCTTGCTGAGAAGAAAGGAAATGGCTTGTACTGAGTTTTCTTTTCATGTGCCAAGTCTGGAGGAGCTTGCTGAAGGTAAAAATGATGTTAACCTTGGGGATTTTAAGGGCTGTTTTGGACAGAACCAAATGATCCCTGAGATATATATGTAGCTAATTACCTATCTGTATCTTAGTGAAATGGTACTTTTGATACAGAAATTTTCATTTTAGTATCTGTTCAGTATTCATTTCTTTAAAAATTCAAAATTCTGTCTCTCAAAAAATAAAAAGAAACTTTTGTAAGTTTTTATGCTGTGTTATTTGTAAGCATTTATACTTTCTAGCACATCTTGATCTTAAAATAGAAGTTGTTTAATTTCAAGATCCTTAGCAGCACAGAAAACTGCACATAGGGGCTGGAGAGATGGCTCAGAGAGTAAGAGCACTGGCTGCTCTTCCAGAGGTCCTGAGTTCAATTCCCAGCAACTACATGGTGGCTCACAACCATCTGTAATGAAATCTGATGCCTTCCATGCCAGTATTATGTTGTATGCTTAATAAATAAATAAATCTTTTTAAAAAATGCACGTAGTACCTTAAAGGCCAGTCCTCTCGGCATACTAACATGTATGCATAGAGTTTTAAATTTTTTGAAAGATAATTATACACAAATTTAAAATTCATTTTGTTCCCAACCCTAGTGCTAGTTCCTTCTCTGCTTATTCTCCTAGACGTAATCATCATATCACATTTTATAGCGATCCTGTGGCTATCTACTTTGTGCAATGAAAATTAGCAGAAGGGCCGTGCAGTGGTGGCACACACCTTTAATCCCAGCACCTGGGACACAGAGGCAAGTGGATCTCTGTGAGTTTGAGGCCAGCCTGGTCTACAAGAGCTAGCTCCAGGACAGGCTCCAAAGCTACAGAGAAACCCTGTCTGGAAAAAACAGAAAACAAACAAACAAAAAAAGATAGCAGAGAGTGGTGCAATGCTGACAATATTCTTTAAATATATCATCTGCTAGGGTTGGAGAGATGGGTCAGTAGTTAAGAGCACTGACTAAACTCAGGAGACCAGAGTTCTGTTCCTAGAACTCACGTGACTCACAATTGTCTGTGATTGTCAGTTCTATGGGATTCAGTGCCCTCTTCTGGCCTTCTTCAGCCCCAGACACAGAGATGGTGCACAGACATACACATGCAGGCAAAGCACTCCCACAATAAAAATAAATAAATCAAGAAAAGAAAACATATGGTCTACTATTGAGTATTGCTCATAGTCCTGAATATACTTCGCCTCCCTCCTGATTCACAGGTTGTTCATTCACTTCCTTAAATTTGCCTATGGCTGTTTCTTATGTTTTGTTTACCTTGTTCCAAGAAGAACTTAAGGAAGTTCCCTCAATGTAAACTAGAGAAGAAAAAAGATGGATGAGTGCACAAAATGAAGCCCACCAGGTTTGCATTGAAATTACATTCAAACCTTTGGTGTTTCAGCATCTGCCCTTTCCCTGATGTGCTAGGTTCCATTCCGTGGTAGCTTCTGTCTCTGTAACCAACCCTTACTTCTCTCAGCATGCTGCCTGGTAGTGAGACCGAATCTAACATGTACCTGCTTTTTGCTTTTTTTAGTGCTTTTTTTCTTATATTTTTGATCCTTAAAATATATCGCTCATGGGGCGGATGAGATGGCTCAGTGGGTAAAGGCGTTTGCAGCTCAGCGTGACAGCCTGAATTCCACCCCTGGGACCAGCTCAGAGGAAGAAGAGAACCAGCTCCCACGGGTTGTCCTCTAATCCCTACGTGCACTTCAGCACGCATGAGCATGCTTGCTTGTGTGCATGCATGCGAGTGCACGTGCACATGTCCTATAAGTAAACAAAACACATGTGTTTCTGTTAAATAGACCTGCACTGTAGCGGTCCTCCTTGCTAGCCACAGAAGAGCCTGTTCTGGTCCGCAAAACTGTAGCTGTTCTTTGTTTGGTTTGGTTTGGTTTTATCTTTTCTTTCCTTCTTAGTCCATGTCTGACTGTGCGACTGGCCCCTTCTTTTCCTGTTCTTTCATCCCTCTTGCTCCTAGATCTTCTATTTATTCTCTCTGCCTGCCAGCCACGCCTGTCCTTTCTCCTGCCCTGCTATTGGCCGTTCAGCTCTTTATTAGACTATCAGAGGTTTTAGACAGGCAGAGTTAAACAATGCATCATAAAAGAACATGACACATCTTTGCATCATTAAAACAAATTTTCCACAGCATAAACAAACATAACTCATCTTAAAATAATATTTCACACACAAAACTGTCGCTCATTTAATTGGTATCAAAGTCTGATTTTCACAAGTATCATTCTTCCCTGGTAAGGTGCTGTGGGATGCCAGTTATTAGACATACTTTTATAAATTATTAAAATATCTCTTGAACAGAGTCAGGAAGATCTCCGAGTTTGAGGCCAGCCTGGTCTATGTAATGAGTTCCAGGACAGCCAGGGCTATGTATAGTAAGACCCCTATCTCAAAAAAACAAGTAAAATAAAATAAAGTTCTAGAAGAAAAAAAGCCCTGGAATGTTAAGACACTGTGCTTTTCTACATTTTATTATGGCATGATGCACCTACAATAAGGAATAGCATTTGCAGAATGTGAGCACATGTTCTTAGGTATGGTGGTTTGAGTATGTATGGCCCCCATAGACTGCTGTATTTGGATGCTTGGCACTATTAGGAGGTGTGGCCTTGCTGGAGGAAGTGTGTCACCACTGGGGCGGGCTTTGAGGTCTCAGAAGCTCAAGCCAGTTCACAAGCCTGGTGCCTGCAGATTCATATGTAGAACTCTCAGCTCCTTCTCCAGTACCATGTCTGTCTGCACGCTGCCATTAAATGTTTTATAAGAGTTGCTGTGGTCATGATGTCTCTTCACAGAAACAAAACCCTAACTACATAACTGCCATTCAAGTCGAAATCTATATTTGGGACCCTAGTGGGCACCCTCACGGACCTTCCGGTCAGCCCTTCTGCCCAGAAGTGACTATTGTTCATCACCCTTGAAGCCTGCGTTTGAAACAAACTGAAGTCATGCAGTCTCTACTCGTCTGGCTTCTTTGGCTTGAGGTCTTGTGTGTCGTTTTTATCTGTGGCACAGTGGCGGTACCTGATCCATTGCTGCCTCAACTGCCCACTGTGCCTCCACAGCTGCCCATGCCTCCCTGCTGCTAGCGTGGCCCCGAGGCCCAAGGTAGCCTCTGTCTCCCTCTGCCGCCTCTCAACCATCTCCACACTGGGAGGCAAATGTTGTTTTAACTAAGTCTCTTTTTTTCTCCCATAAAGACTCAGGAGACAGATGCTGGGGTGCAAACCTGCTCACTCAGAGGGGCACAGAAATCAGCCGGCTGACCTTTCTTCTTTAGAAAGAGACTCTTCTCCTGGCCTGTCTGAAACAGAACTTCTCCAACCAGTTGTCCCTCCCTGCTACCTCCTGACTTCCCCTCACTCTCTGTGGTTACCTTTTGTCACCTGGTTGCTTGCTCTGCCTCTTGACCTATGGTTAATTTTCTTTAAATAATGTGATCTTGGGGTTCACAGTGTGATAAATACCCCACAACGCTTGTCTGTAACTCCACTAAATATGTCGCTTGAGATTTCATTAGATTTTTTGAGGTTTCCTCCTTGAGGGAAGCTAGCCCTTGCCTGGTGCAGTCTGTTTCCTCTCTGCTCTGTGGCTGTGAAAAGACACCATGACAAGACATGACAACCTGTCCTTCACATTACAAAACAGAGGGGCAGCCCCAGGGCTTGGTGAAGGCACCAAGGCAACTCCTACAAAGGAGAACATTTAACTGGGTTTAACTGGGACTTGCTTACAGTTTTAGAGTTAGTCCATGATCTCCCTAAAGGGAAGCCAACAGGCATGGTGCTGGGGCAGTGGTGGAGAGCTTAAATCCTGATGCCCAGGCATGAGGGGCGGGGGGAGGGGGGAGAGAAACTCTGGGCCTGACGAGGACTTTTGAAACCTCAAAGCCCACTCCCAGTGACACACCTCCTCCTGCAATCCTTCTAATCCTTCTCAAACAGCTCCACTCCCTGGTAATTAAGCATTCAAATTTATAAGCCTCTGGGGGCTATTCTATAAAGCACCACAGCAAGATTAGTGAATGTGGGTATTTGTATGTCCTAGAGTCCATTATATCATCTGATCATGTCAGAGTCTCATTTTCTTCTTCAGTAAGGCCATTCCTCCACTGGGGGTACAGGTTAGCGGTAGGCCATGTAGTTTCCACTGAAGCCCTGGGTCCATCCCTCTTTTGGTTTTTGTTTGTTTTGTTTTGTTTTGGTTATTTACGGCAGGTTTCTCTGTGTAGCTCTGGCTGTCCAGAACTCACTCTGTAGACCAAGCTAACAGAGATGTACCTGCCTCTGCCTCCCTAGTACTGGGACTAAAGATGTGTGCCACCCCTCCAGCCCATCCCTCTTTTTTATAGTGTAAGTTTGGACTGTGAGTCTAAAAAAGAAACTTTGGAGCAAGATTTAGTATACAGTGGCCACATTTTTGCCTAACGCTAGATAATGCCTTTGCGTGTCTTTTATTAGTTTTGCAGAAGGGGCTGAAGGACAACTTTGCTGATGTCCAGGTCTCCGTGGTTGACTGCCCAGATTTAACAAAGGAGCCATTTGCCTTTCCTGTAAAAGGTGCGTAGTCTTAAGCGGTTTCGGGCGTCAGTCATACTCTTTTTCAGAAGCCGATACTATTTTCCTCTAAGCTGTTATTACAACTTTCAGGCTCATTTTGGTGTAATTTCCGTGGGTCAGATTTCACTGTGTGCTCTCGTGGAGAGAGTAGGCTTCAGTTGTGTTCATTAGTTATGGAACGTGCTCAGTAGGGCAAGATTTGAGAGCACAGAATTTTGTTTTAACTTCCCAAATGACTTACAAAAATTTCCTTTAGGGGACTAGAGAGATGGCTCAGAGGTTAAGAGCATTGGCTGCTCTTCCAGAGGTCCTGAGTTCAATTCCCAGCCACCACAGGGTCACTCACAACCATAATGAGATCTGGCATGCAGGCAGAACACTGTATACATAATAAATAAATCCTAACAGCGAAAAAAAATTCCTTTGATTTTTGGTTGTTTTATTTATTCAAGCTCAGAAAATATCTGAGGCAAGAGATTTTCCTATATTTGGGAACTGGAAAGATGGCTCAGCAGTTAAAAGTGCTTTCTTTTGTTTTGGCTTTTTGAGACAGGGTTTCCCTGTATAGCTTTGGAGCCTATCCCGGTACTCGTTTTGTAGACCAGGCTGGCCTCATCTGCTCCCGAGTGCTGGGATTAAAGGCGTGCGCCACAGCGCCCGGCAGTTAAAAGCACTTTTGCTCTTTCAGAGGACTCACTGGTTCCCGGCACCCACATCAGGTGGCTCAAGCTGCCTCTAACTCCCGCTCCAGAGGACCTAAGGCCCTCTTCGAGACTCCGAAGGGGTTTGTATTCTTGAGCCAGTACCCCCACACATGCACACATCATATTCATAATTTAAAATTAAATAAGCCTCTTTTTAGGGCTTATGTTTGGTTCATCCTTTAAATGCCTAGACCCCTTCAAGAAGTTTGCCAGGGGGCTGGAGAGATGGCTCAGAGGTTAAGAGCACTGACTGCTCTTCCAGAGGTCCTGAGTTCGATTCCCAGCAACCACATGATGGCTCACAACCATCTGTAATGAGATCTGGTGCCCTCTTCTGGCCTGAGGGAATACATGGAGGCTGAACACTGTGTACACAATAAATAAATAAGTCTTAAAAAAAAAAAAAAAAAGAAGTTTGCCAGGTTTGAAGTGAGAAGACAAAGGAGCGAATATGAGCTGAGTAAACCAGTCTCAGTGTGACAGACTGGATAGACTATGGCAGCCAGCAGCACTCCAAGGTAAGTGCCGGCTCCAGCTTATCAGTGAGGAACTGGAGAGGCTCAGGAAACTCAGAATCAATCATAATGGAGACCAAACGCAGGTGTGTTTCAAAAGTCTAACCTCCTTCATTATGCCCTCTGGTGATGAGGAAATTAAGGTTAGTGCATTTTCTATTTCTTTTATTATGTTAATTGACATACTTGGTTAAAAAGTAATCTGCTTGGAATTCTTTTTTTTTAATATTTATTTATTTATTATGTATACAATATTCTGTCTGTGTGTATGCCTGCAGGCCAGAGGAGGGCACCAGACCCCATTACAGATGGTTGTGAGCCACCATGTGGTTGCCGGGAATTGAACTCAGGACCTTTGGAAGAGCAGGCAGTGCTCTTAACCTCTGAGCCATCTCTCCAGCCCCCTCTGCTTGGAATTCTTAGATGCTGGTCCTGTGTAACACCCGGTTTTGGTGTTACACCCTTGGTACAGTTCGTGCGCCCGAATGCGAGTCCTGGTAAGGACCTGGAGATTGAACAAAAGACACAGAGAGACCAGGGTCATTCGAAAGGAGTCCAGCCGAATGCCCTTTATTCAGACTTGGGGAAATCTTTATCTACCTAACTGCAGCAGAAGGATCTCTACCCAGGCAGGTGGGAAATTACCATATTAACAATGGAGAAGATTCCCTGCAGCTAACCACCAGGCAGGGACAGCACAGAAACACACAGGAAGCTTAGTTAACTGATTATAAACTGTCCCCGCCAATGCACCCCAGGAATAAGGGAGACCAGGGCCCTACAGTCTTGCCTATGAATTCTCTTTCCTGGACTTAGCCCCATAATGTACCACTGCCTTAGATACATTGAATAGGAAAAGGTCAGTTTCATGTTGAGAGGAGTCTGCCACGTTAAACAGTTTTTGATTGTGAATAGACCAGATGGCAGTCTCTCTGAGCACCTTGAAACCATTAGATACAATCTTTAAAACATGTATGTGTATTAGCGCTGTGTCTGCAGATATAACTGTGCATCTTGTGCATACCTGGTGCCTATGGAGGCCAGAATAGGACTCTGGATCCTCTGAGACTGGACTTCCAGATTGGAGATGGTTGTGAGTGCTGGGCACCGAGCCCAGGTCTTCTGGAAGAGTATCCGTGCTCTTGACCGTCCCTCCAGCCCCAGTGAAGTCTTGTGAACAAACAAGCTAAAATCACCTCTCTTCCTCACCCATGTAATCGCCCGTGGTTTCCGATTTTCATTTTCAATAGAGTAGTTGTTTCTGCAGCTACCCTTCTCTGCCTAGCCATCTCTTCACGATGCTTTTTCCAGTATCTTTTCCCAGCCTTCACCTATTTTGTATACTTTTTCTGAGTTTTTCATCTAATGTTGTCATTTTAACCAGGATCTATGCCGGGTGGTGGTGGCGCACGCCTTTAATCCCAGCACTCGGGAGGCAGAGGCAGGCAGATCTCTGTGAGTTCGAGGCCAGCCTGGTCTACAGAGCAAGTTCCAGGACAGGCTCCAAAGCCACAGAGAAACCCTGTCTCGAAAAATCCAAAAAAAAAAAAAAAAAAAAAAAACCAGGATCTAGCACCTTTGAAATCTGTCTCAACTAGCTCTCTAGGACTTTTCAGTTGTGTGTGATGCATCCCTGCCTGTGGCTCCCTCTCCCCTATTCCTGGGACAGCTAAGAGCCCTGCCGCAGTCCTGCAGCCGTCACAGTCTCTCTCACTCAGTGCACAGTCAGTGGGTAATGTCTGCTCTCCACAGACACAGACTTTTTGCATCTCATATACCAGTATTACATGTACTTCAATTAACGATAGCCTTGCTATCTCTCCTCCATGTAGCAGGCGATTACATGGACTTCAATGAGCAATACCCTTGCAAGACTTCTCAAGTAAGAGATAATTTCTAATCTGCTTTGAAAAAGTGCCTTCTCCAAAACTGTGTCTCATTTCACTGTTATAACAGTTACTAAAAATGTTGGTCGAGGGGCTGGTTCAACACTGAAGGCTCGTGCTGTCAACCCTGTTGAACTGAGTCCAGTCCCCAGAATCCACATGGTGGAAGGGGAAGACTCCCACAGTTGTGCTCTGACCTCCACCACCACACACATGCAAAATAAATTAATAAAGAAAAAATGGAAGTGGAGGGACTGGAGAGATGGCTCAGTGGGTAACAGCTCTTGCCGCTTAAGCATGAAAACCCAAGTTCAGATCCCAGCACCCACATAAAAACCTGAAGTAGCCATGTATACCTATGACCCTAGCATGTACTCTGGAGCAGACCAAGCTTGCTGGGACTTCCTCCAGGTTCAGTTAAAGACTCTCAAGGAATAACATAGAGGGAAATAGAGCAGGTCACCAGCATCCTTCTCTGGTTTCTACTTGTGGCATACATGTGCAGTGTATGCACATAAACATTTGTGTGTACCATAGACACATACAGCACACGGTATATACACATACAATCAATCAATAAGTAGATAAAATGTAAGTAGAGAACCCAGGGAGGGGCAGTTTAGTGGCAGGGTATGATTTTAGCCCTGGGTTTAAACAACAAAATACACAACTACAGATATACACACTAGAAACTCCTAGCATCCAAAGGTTGTCTATCATACTTGTTATGTAAAAACAACTTACAGAAAGATTTCTCAGCATGGATCTAAAAAACTTCTACCAGAGAAAAATGTTTTAAAAATTTAAAAATACAGGGCTGGAAAGATGGCTCAGAGGTTAAGAGTACTGATTGCTCTTCCAGAGGTCGTGAGTTCAATTTCCAGCAACCACATGGTGGCCCACAGCCATCCATAATGAGATTTGGTGCCCTCTTCTGGCATGCAAGCATACAGGGAAGGAGTGTTGTATACATAATAAATAAATCTTTTAAAAAAATTTAAAAATAGGGGGCTGGAGAGATGGCTCAGTGATTAAGAGCACTGCCTGCTCTTCCAAAGGTCCTGAGTTCAATTCCCAGCAACCACATGGTGGCTCACAACCATCTGGAATGAGGTCTGGTACCCTCTTCTGGCCTGCAGACATACACACAGACAGAATATTGTATACATAATAAATAAATAAATAAATTTAAAAATACAAATATGCCAAAAAATTCTTTTAAAATAAAAATGCCCTTAATGGGGGGGGGGGATTTTTGTTTTTATTTTATTTTTTTTGGTTTTTCGAGACAGGGTTTCTCTGTGGTTTTGGAGCCTGTCCTGGAACTAGCTCTGTAGACCAGGCTGGTCTCGAACTCACAGAGATCCGCCTGCCTTTGCCTCCCGAGTGCTGGGATTAAAGGCATGCGCCACCACCGCCCGGCTTGTTTTTGTTTTTCGAGACAGGGTTTCTCTGTAGTTTTAGAGCCTGTCCTGGAACTAACTCTTGTAGCACAGACTAGGCTTGAACACACAGAGATCTACCTGCCTCTGCCTCCTGAGTGCTGGGATTAAAGGCATGTGCCACAACCGGTCAGCAATGGGGGGGGGCATTTTAAAGGGATTAGTCAAATGAATTCTAGAAACTTTGCCCACAAGTTGGCCCCTGCCCTCTCAATCACCAGTTGTCGATGTGACACCAGCTGCCCAGCCATGCTCAGTGCTGCTGTCAGTGGCAGATGAATCAGGTCCGAGCAGGGGCCACTTGCATCTTCTCATGCCGGTTAGTTCCAACACCGAGATTCTCTTACATCTGTTCCTTAGCGTCTTCTGGAATCTTCTGCTTGAATGATATGCTTGCCTGCTTTTAAGATGCCTTGTGTTTTCTAGGCATCTGTGGGCAAACTAGAATTGCAGAAGTAGGAGGTGTGCCTTACTTAATGCCTCTTGTCAACAAGGAAAAAGTAAGTATGCATTGATCTTCTGTATTCACAGACTGCAGGAACTGAGTTGGCTCCTGTTTGTCACTAAGGCCACTGGCGAGTGTGACAGGCAGGCGAGGAAGCAGTGGATTGTTGTAAAACATAAATCAGGAGAACATTATAGTACAACTTCAATAACTTTTTCCTTTTTATAGGTTTATGACCTAAATGAGATTGCAAAAGAAATAAAGCTGCCTGGGGCTTTTATCCTTGGAGCAGGGGCAGGCCCATTTCAGACACTGGGGTTCAATTCTGAGGTCAGTATGTGAATTGCATTGTTAGTTTGTTCATCGGACATTTGAGTTATTCAGTGGCCTGTCAAAAATTACTTTTAGCTGGGAGTTCTAGCACTTAAGAGGCTGAGGCAGGAGGACTGTGGAAGTTCAAGGCTGTCATAGGCTACATAGTGGATTCCAAGCCAGTCTGGGTTACAGTGGAAGAATCTGTCTCAAAGGGAAAACAAAACAAAACCGTTCACCTTCTTTTTGAGTGAGTTGTAAGTGGTTGATGACTGTCCAGGTTTGGGCCAGGTGGACACTCCAGTTGATCCGGTGCCAATGAAGCACCTATCTTTACTTTTGATTTTTTTAGAGAACAGGTTAACCCCCAAAGAGGTGTGTGTGTGTGTCTATTTATTTATTTGGCCGAATCAGGCTATGGAGTCCAAACTGGCCTCAAACTCACAGGCCTCATTCACCTGTGCAGTTCTGGGACTGCCATGTCCACTGAACACCTAGTGAGTTTTACTCTCACATATATTAGGGTCCTCACTTCTCTGTCCAGTTCTGGGACTGCCGTGTGCACTGCACACCTAGTGATTTTATTCTTCCATATATTAGGATCCTCACTTCTTTGCAAATCCTTATTGTCATATAAAAGCAGCTCTGGATTCAAAGAGAAATAATGGGGGATAGCTCCATGTTAAAAATCAAATACTAAGAAACTATCAGAATGAACAAAGACTTTTTAGAAAAGCTAGTGGCTAGTACTGGTGGTATGACACTAGTGTGTGCCATGCATACTACATATGGTGTATCATAACATGCTTTGTGCCATTTGTACTAAACTCAGTACTGCTACATATGCCTTATGATAGCAAGCTACCACTGTTTGTTTATATCTCATGTGATGAGACCAGACTGCCATTCCCTTTGAACTGCATCAGAGAACGATTGTTCTAAATCACAGAACCTCTCGTGCAGAAGCAGTGATAATTTCCCCCAGTGTTCAAGATAGAAAAAAAAAAAGAGGTTAAAGCCTATAATTAGACATCTTGAACCATGCATCATGGCTCAAACCTGTAATCCTAATATTTGAGAGACTGAGCAAGATTACTACAAATTTGAGATCAACCTGATCTGCATAGCCAGCCAGGGCCACAGAACATGGCCCTATCTCAAAATATAAATATTTAATAAATAAAAAGGCATTTTCCCAGATGTTATGCCAGACACAGTAATACCAGAATTGAGGCCCGAGGATTGTTCTAAGTTTGTGCCTTCCATGCCAGCTTAGCCTTCATAGCAAGTTACTGGGTATGTAGCAAGAGTTGTCTCCCAAAAAGAAATCTGGTAAACATTTTATGGGCACGGAGAAGTGGCTCGGAAGTTAGAGGACCCAAGTTCAGTTCCAAGCCCCCACATGGCAATTCACAACCATCTGTAAGTCCAGTTCCAGGGGTCCAGTGCTGCCTTCTGACCTCTGTGAGCACCAGATATGACACACATATGTGCGCCAAAACATTTATACACATAAAATAAATGAAAATTCAAGCTGGGCTGTGGTGATGCATGCTTTAATCCCAGCACTTGGGAGGCAGAGGCAGGCGGATGTCTGTGAGTTCAAGGCCAGCCTGGTCTACAAAGCAAGTTCCAGGACAGGATCTAAGGCTACAGAGAAACCCTGTTTCAAAATACCAAAATAAATAAATAATTAATTAATTAAAAAAACATAAACAAAGTGAGTTATGGGACAGCCAGGACTGTTATACAGAGAAATCTTGTCTCAGGGAAAAAAAAAATTAAAAAAAAAACATTTTATAAGATGTTTGTGTTAGATTTCCACAGCTGTGACAAAATAAGTATCACTAAAAGGAAACACTTGTTTGGGTTCATGGTTTCAGAAGTTTCCATCCGTGGCTGATTTTCCCAACTGCTTTGACCCTTTTGGGAGCTAGAGTAGCCTAGGGAGGAAGACAGTGAAACAAACTACTCTCTGTATCGCCGCTGGACAGCAGAGTGGGGGAGGGGGCAAAGCTTCCCCAAGCATGAATCCCACAGAGGGATTCGTCTGTTCCTGTGGCACAAGGGAATGATTGTGCTGTTGTATGACTATAATTTGAAATAAGGGCAGGGAATAGAGGCCAGTGGTAGAGCCCTGTTCTAGCACAAACAAAGCCTGGCTTCAATCTCCAGCACCTCAAAAATATGTGAATATGTTGAGAAAGAGACCTGGAATAGAATTTGTTAGATTCTGAAAGAAAACATTTCATTCGTTAATACAGTAAAATTGACTTTTTTTTCCCAGTTCATGCCAGTAGTTCACACAGCAAGTGAACAGAACCACCCTGTGAACGGAAGTTACTTTGCCCGCGTTAACCCTGCAGACGGAAAGTGCCTGCTGGAAAAGTACAGCCAAAAACATCATGATTTTGGATGTGCACTCCTGGCTAATCTTTTCGCCAGTGAGGGCAAACCTGGCAAGGTGATTATGCCCATCATAACACTATTCTTTGTCTTGTCAGCTAAAAATTTGAGTTTTTATTGCCCCCAGTATAATTCTCCCTAGAAAATCAGATGTGCCAATGCCAAAACTTTTATACAGCTTAATTAATTAAATAAAAACTTCAGGACAGTACAGGGAAAGACAAAATCTTTTTTAAAACCAAAGTTCAGAATATTACTTAGTGACGAGGACGCTTTTCTGAGTAGTGGAATAAGATACTAACCCAGAGTGTTGTACCTGTGTGAAACATTGAGAGCACACCTACATAAGGTACAAATAGGCATTTGTTTCAGAAGAGCCCACATTGTACTCAAAGTGGTGGTAACAAAACAAGAAAAGGGTGGGAATGAATGCCTGCTTGATCTCAGTATTAACCTCTGTGAGGACTTAGATCTTGAAAGAGGAGCCACTTCAGCTACTTGAGAAATGAAATAGAATCTAAAAGGATATGGAAAAACCTCCTCCAGAATTTTACAGGAAGTGAGGCCTTGTAAACATGTCTACATGTCTTCAACCCCCATTACCAGAGATGAATCCGGGTAAGCCCAGTAATCTTCCCCAGGTAAAGTTCCCCAGTAAACTTTCCCCAGGTCTCCAGAGTTCAGCACAGGACTCAGTTCAGGGACTCATGAGTAAGATTATCACACATAGTCACACACGGCTGGGTGTGATTTAATTAAGACTCACAGCACTGAGACACCTCGCCTTTAATCTGTGCTGGCAGACAGGAATACTGACCTGGCGGCAGTGGGTATAGTGGTACACTGAGGTAGTTATCTACACAGAATTTTACAGTTTGTGCAGTGATGTGCACTATTTCACCCTCTGCAGGTCATCAAGGTGCAAGCCAAGAGAAGAACAGGAGCGCTTAACTTTGTGACTTGCATGAGACAGACTCTGGAGAGGCACTACGGAAACAAGCCCGTGGGGATGGGAGGCACCTTCATCGTGCAGAAGGGGAAAGTCAAGGCCCACATCATGGTGAGGACTCTGCACCTGCCTGCCTAGACACACAGCTTCTCACGGTTTGAGGGGAGGGGAGAGGATCACTGTATAATTCAGGCTAGTCTCAAACTTACTAAATAGATTATATAGGCTTTGCCTCAGCCTCCAGAGTGCGAGGATTACAGATAGATGCCACCATTCATGGTAAAGTTTTTAATTTTTTTTTCTTTTTTTCTTTTTTTGGTTTTTTGAGACAGGGTTTCTCTGTAGCTTTGAAGCCTATTCTGGAACTAGCTCTTGTAGCTCAGGATGGCCTCACACTCACAGAGATCTGCATGCCTCTGCCTCCCAAATGCTGGGATTAAAGGCGTGCACCACCACCACCCGACATGGCCCAATAACCCATGATCAACCCCAATCATAGGAATTTCCCCTGTGGTCTTTGCTCCATCGAAGGTAATTTACATATGGTGCAGAGATCACCTTCATCCCTTTGCGTGTGTGTCCAGTTTTCCCATTGGCTGACGCTTGGCACTCTTGTTCAAAAATCATTCGCCCAGCCCAGGACGGGGAAATGAGTTGGTAGTTAAGAGCACTTGCTGCTCTTCAAGAGGACCTGGGTTCAGTTCCCATCCCCCACACAGTGGCTCACAACCTTCATTAACCCTAGTTCCAGGGGATCTGATGCCATCTTTGGGATCCTTGGGCACCAGGCATGCTCATGATGCACGCACATCGTGCAGGCAGAACATGAAAACACATAAAAAGAAAAATACCTTTTTAAAATGAAAAAATCATTTGCCCCCACTCTACCCCACCCCATGCAAGACTTTGTTTCTGGCTTCTCCATTCTGCTGCGTTGGTCTCCGTGTGTTCTGGTTGTTGTTGTTGTTGTTGTTTTTGTTTTTTTTTTTGTTTTTTTTTTTTTTTGTCAGTTTGACATAGTTTAGATACCTGGGAAGAGAGAACCTCAACTGAGGAACTGCTTCCATTAGACTGCCTGTGAGCAGCTCTGTGGGGCATTTTCTCAAGTAATGCTTGATATGGGAGGGTTCGGCTCACTATGGGCAGGGTGGTATAAAAGAGTAGGCCTTAGCCAAGCAGTGGGGGCGCATGCACTTGGGAGGCAAAGGCAGGCGGATCTCTGTGAGTTTGAGGCCAGCCTGGTCTACAGAGCGAGTTCCAGGACAGACTCCAAAGCTACACAGTGAAACCCTGTCTCGAACTCCCCCACCCCACCCTGAAAACAAACTATAAAAACCAGACCTAGCAGGCCCCGGAGGGTAAGCCAGTAAGCAGCACTCCTCCATGGTCTCTGCTTCAGTTCCTACCTCCAGGTTCCTGCCTGGAGTTTCTGCCCTGACTTGCCTTCATGATGAACTTTAAACTGTAAAATGAAATAATCCTTTCTTGTCAAGGTCTTTAGTTGTGGGTTTTTTTTTCACAGCATTGGAAAGTAACAGGTAGAACATCCTGTCTGTACACCTGGCACCCTGTTAACTGCAGTAGCCTTGTACATTTAAAAGCTAAGAAGTGAAAACTTCTCACTTCTTTATAGAATTATTTTTAAAATTTCACTGATATTGAAAATTTAGGTGGCTTTTCCACTTAAAAAGAAATAAATCATTTAAGTAGCACTTGTTTGGTGGTACACATTTTCTTTTTAAATATTTATTATGTCTGTGTGTATCTCTGCAGGCCAGAAAAGGGCACCAGACCTCATTACAGATGGTTGTGAACCACCATGTGGTTGCTGGGAATTGAACTCAGGACCTCTGGAAAAGCAGTCATTGCTCTTAACCTCTGAGCCATCTCTCTAGCCCAAGAGACCAACATTTAAATAGCAATTACATTGATTTTCTCTGCTTTGTTTATTGCCATGTTGGTGATGCAAACCCAGGGCCTCACAGTCATCCCTGGCAATGATGAGTTTTGTTCCTGGGTTTTGCTTTTATAGGTTGGGGTGGAGTTCTAGGGATAAAGCCAAGGCCTTACACCCATGAGGCAAGGACTGTAGTGCTAAGGCACCCTCAACCCTGGACCAAGTTCTTAGTCTTCATGAGTACTGACAGCTCTGTCTTCAGTCATCTCTGCCTTCCCTAAACACAGTGCATTCTTCCATTCCCAGTTCTCTGTGTTTATTACTGTGTGTGATGTATGTGTGAATGCAGGGGCCCACGTGTGGAGGTCAGAGGACAGCTTACAGAGGCTTGTTCTCAGGGTGAGCCACCTGCTCTGGAGGCCTGGTGACAGAAGGAGAAACAAGCTCTGTGTAGCTGTCATTGACCTCCACACTGACTCTGTGACACACCCCCATCATGTGCACATACATTAACTGTTATGGGTTTTGTCTCTTTAAGAGGCAAGCCACACCCACTCCCTGCTACCCCTGCTCCCCTCTCTCCGCCATCTTGGATCTCTTACTGTCCCTTCCTGGGGTGCGCTCGCTTCTCTCGCTCATTCCCCTCTTCTTTGTCTCTTTCTCCTCTTCTTTTCTTCCTTTCTTCCTTCCTTCCTTCCTTCCTTCCTTCCTTCCTTCCTTTCTTTCTTTCTTTCTTTCTTTCTCTCCTCTAAGTAATAAATATCCAATTCTATTCTGTATGATGTGTCTATGTGCCTTCTACCCGCCGCCTGCTTGCACCCGCCAGCCCACTGGGGACTGGCTGCTCTCTGGGCCTGCCCACTGCCGCCAGGGACCCACCAGCATTTCCCACCACCAGCTGCTCAGGACTCGCCGGCAATTTTTTTTTTCAAGACAGGCTCGCTCGGCATTTTTAAAATTAACAATCTCTTCTTAAATAGAAAATGTTTTTTTTTTCTTCCATTATAAGTTTCAGTTATAATGTTCAGGTCACCATGCTTCCATGGCAAGGACTTTACCTGCTGAAGCAAACTGCTGGCCTCACTAACTTCTTTCAGCGGTTTGGATAGTTTCCTCTGTGTTCTCTCACCTTGTTTAAGCATATTATGAGGTATCTTATTCTCTTTAAGGCCTCTGCTGACTTATAGCGCCTGTTTCTCCATCCACCCACTTGCTGTTCCTGGCAGCAGTTATGAGGCTGTAGCTCAGTGGAGAGGCCTTGACTAGTATGTGCAAGGCTCTAGGTTTGATCCCTACCACTGGAAAAACAAAAACAAAAACAAACCCAAGACTAGGGTGGAAGGATTGGAAAGGGAGAGCCAAAAAGCTCCGTGATAGAATGCTTGCCTACAAGGCAGGAGGTCCTGGTTTCAACCCCAGAACTGTAGAAGAAAAATATTAGAATGGAGAGGCTGGGGCCATGGCCCAGCAGTACAGTACTTGCATAAAGTATCAACAAGTCTCCAGGTTCAATTCCCAGTATCACAAAAAAATAAAATGAAATTAAAATCGAAAACATATACAACTGAAGAAAAGTAAAAGGAGGCAGTAATTGCCTCATTCCTTCATTAACTTAGGAATAAGTTTTAGATTGTACAAATTGGTTGGCTATCCATAAAACTGGGGTATGTAATTAATGCCAAAACCAGTCAGTGAGATGTATAAAATTTACAATGAGATCATACTTTAAACATTTTTAATTCTCATTTAATATTCAGTGTGTTTTCCTGTTTAACCATTTTTTGTTTTGCAGCCAGCAGAGTTTTCTTCCTGCCCACTGAACTCCGATGAAGCAGTCAATAAATGGCTACATTTTTTTGAGATGACGGCCCCTTTGGTTTGCCTGCCAGTTTTTGTCTCCAAAGATCCGGTGAGCTTCACCTGCCATTTATTGCTTTGTTTGTTTGTTTTTGTTATTTTTTTACCTGCCATTTGTTTGTTGTGTGTGTGAACAGGCATTTTAAATTACACAGAAATTGTTCTATTAAATAATAAAAGATCTGGGTGTGGTGGAACATGGCTTTAATCCCAGTACTTCCTAGGCTCTCTGTGAGATCCAGGCCATCCCAGGCTATAAAACTGAGACCCTGTCTCAAAAGCAAATAAATAATAATAATAAGAGCACAAGATTTGGGTCTCTTTTCAATGTGTTTGGTGCTCATCATATGCTAATGCTACAGGCTGGAAAGAGGTGCTATCAGCTAATTCAAAGAAAGTGTCTCCCAAAGTGGTGATGGGTAGGCCTTTGGAGCCAGTGACTTTAGTTAAGATTTTATCTATACAATACTGTAAAATGATCAGTTAAAAGATGACCAATGACAACATTTTGTAGTAGCAGAAACATCGTCACTGTGTCTGTTGACACATTGAGTCCCTGAGCAGAATGCCACATAGGTATGAGTGAAAGCCAGAGCATTTAAGCTCTCAGAGGCAGCGATCTTAAGCTATATTGTAATTTTGTAAAGAAAAAAAAAAACTAAGCCGGGCAGTGGTTGCACACACCTTTAATCCCAGCACACAGGAGGCAGAGGCAGGCGGATCTCTGTGAGTTCGAGGCCAGCCTGGTCTACAAGAGCTAGTTCCAGGACAGGCTCCAAAAGCTATGGAGAAACCCTGACTCGAAAAAAAAAAGAAAAAAACTAAACTTTATTACTTTTATGTGTATGGATGTTTTGCCTACAAGTATGTCTGTGTATTACGTGTGTGCTTGATGTCTCTGGAGGCCATAAGAGATTCAGATTCCCTGGAACTGGAGTTCCAGGTGGTTCCAGTTGCCGTGTGTGTGCTGAGAACTGCACCTGATCCTCTGGAAGAGCAGCCAGTGCTCTTACTGTTGAGTCATCTTCCCAGTCCCCTGACTGTTAATTTTTAAATAAGCATATTGCAGAACAGTGTAGAAAGCTACAGTCTGAATAAAAACATTAAAGTCTTCCCAGAACATACAGGAAGTTGCTTATATCTGCTGCCTTGAGGAAAGGAAAGGCAGAAAAAGAGAGAAGTTACATTTCAGTGACTGTTACTGATTGTATCCTCTTGCATCCTTGCCTCCTTGGGTTTTCTTATCATGCAATTCCATTGCTTACTTAAACACTAGTCAGCTGGAGATGTAGCTCAGTGATAGAGTCCTCACCTGGCACGCATGAGGCTCTGGATTCAAGCACCCGCACTACAAAAAATTTAATTGCAGGCTTAGTGATAGATCCTATGATCTGTCCTTCAGGAGACAGCAGGTAGGAAGATTGGGAGTTCAAAGCTAGTCTCAGCTGTGTAGTAAGTTCCTGACTCAAGGAAACAAAAATAATTTTAAGAAACTTGTAAAAAGTAACAAAAGGCTTCTCCTCCTTAAAGACATAACTTAAATAACTTGACTCCATACTAACAGACTGTCTGTTGTCCTAGGGGCTTGATCTGCGACTGGAGCACACCCACTTCTTCAGCGATCACGGAGAAGGCGGACATTACCACTATGACACTACCCCGGACACGGTGGAATATCTTGGCTACTTCTCACCTGCCCAGCTCCTCTACCGCATTGACCAGCCCAAAGAGACCCACACGTTTGGGAGAGACTAAAGCAACTGATGCTTATTTAGATGGAGAAATGATTATCTAGATTTAAATCACTAACTCCTAACTCAGGAACTGATCCTAATTCAATAAATCCAGTAGAGGGCCTGGAGGAGAGTTTTTCCCTAGCAAGCAAATCTCCAGCTTAATCCCTAGCACAGAAGAAAAACCATAAGTGATTTCACTGTCAACACTATTTCTATGGCATCTGAACTGCAAGGATATGGATACATGATACTTACGCTGCTTTGCATCTCCATGTGAAGGAGATTATTGGGAACAAAGGTACATAATTAGGCATACCTCTTGCCTTTTCCTTAAACTGGAACCTTATGCCAGGCCCCCAACATGGATTTAACAGGATGGTTTAGGGGGATATAGGAATCCAGAGATCTGTTTGTTCCTCTTCCCAGTGTGATTACATTCAAGAAATCTTTTTATGCTTTTCAAAACAATGACACTATTATTTTGTGATAGTCGTTAATGTGTGCTGATGGAGCCTAGAAAGCTCCTTGCTGTTCTGTATTATAGAACCTGTCATCATTAGCCAGAAATCCACTCTCCAGCCTTGAAAATCTCAACACCCAGTGTGGGTGGAGGAACTCCTTAGAATCAAGCCATAAATGTTCTGATTGTTTACTTTGTAATGCACACGCCTTGTGAGTATAAATCTCCAAATTATTTAATAGACATGATTTTGAGGCAAAACTAAATAAAATCATTTAATATATTGTTTCTTACTATCTTACCTCTACAAAAACAATACTACAGTTCTTTTTAAAATGTGTATGTGTATGCTACATGTGTGCATGTCCTTGTGTGTAGGTGCATGTGAATGCATGTGCATGTGGAGGTCAGAGGTTATGCCCAGTATCTTTGATTTCTCTCTGCCTTAATTATTGAGGCTGGCTGAACCAAAGGTTGCTGACTGAGCTAGACGAATTAGTCAGAGCAATCCTGTCTTCCTCCAGAGCACCAGGATTACAATGAGCTGCCACATCCACCTGGCTTTTTTTTTTTTTTTTTTTTTTTTTTTTTTTTTGGTTTTTCGAGATAGGGTTTCTCTGTAGCTTTGGAGCCTGTCCTGGAACTCCCTTTGTAGACCAGGATGGCCTCGAACTCACAGAGATCCGCCTGCCTCTGCCTCCCGAGTGCTGGGATTAAAGGCGTGCGCCACCACCGCCCGGCTCTCCACCTGGCTTTTTAATGTGGGTTCTGGGGATCCAAAGTCCAGTCTTCACACTCATGCAGAAGGGCTTTGTCCACTTTATCTCCACAGCCCAGTGTTAGTTTTCTTTCATTTCGCTTCCCCTGCCCTCTGGAGCTGAGTGGGGTGTTAACTCACCATTGTCGCACAGGGCCAAAGTGAACATACAGTAAATATTTGTTCACTGGGTGGATTATGCCAGACATGTCACTAGATCCTGCAAATATGTTTAGTTGAAAAAACCAAATAAATGTGATGTGATTAATATATGATCAATATGTTAAGAAAATACAGCAGGGTTGGAATGTAAAGATATTTCCTTGTGGGGTCCGATGCTGAGAGAATGGATTCACTTCCTTAATTTAGTTCAAATAATCAAGACTAATGAAATCACACACCAATGAAGTGTAATCCTGATGGAATGAAGGTTTCTAGCCAGATGAGGCCTGTCTGGAAAAAAAAACAAAAAACAAAAATGACCTCACAGAACAGGGCAAGACTGGCTTTACTGGCTCCTGCATGAGCTTTTGAGATTCTCACAGGTATCAAAGGAACATGGGTGCTCTTGTCAAAACGCAGGATAGAAGGGAAAGTGGAGACAGTACGACTTAAAGGCTGTGAGCAGTTGTCGTGAAGAGACAAACCATGCAACTCTTATATAGGGAAACATTTAACTGGGGCTAGTTTACCGCCCAGAGGTTTAGTTCATTATTGTCAATGGCTGGAAGCATGGCGGAGTGCACAGTAGATGTGGTGCTGGAGAGGAGCTGAGAGTTCTGTATCTGAATCCTCAGGCAGTTGCAGGAAGAAAGAGGGAGCCACTGGGCATGGCTTGAGCTTCTGAAATCTCAAAATCCACTCCCTGTGACACACTTCCTCCAACAAGGCCACACTTCCAATCATGGTTCTCCCTTCCGTGCACCTCGCATGTGGAGGCTTAAATACCCTGCAGTCAATGGCCAACAGGTGAAAATCCCATCCTCTGATCCTCTAGGCTAGGCACAGCATCTAGTAACTTCAATTAGAAGGCTCTAGCAGGGAAGAGCAGCTGAAGGCCAGGACTCAATTAGTCCCAACACCTCCCCATGTGTGTCTGGAGATCATTTTCATTCAAAGCACACAGCAGTCAAGCATCAAAAGTAGAATTGGGAGCTGGAAAGATGGCTCAGACGTGCTTGCTGCTCTTCCAGAGGACCTGAGTTCATTCCCTACCACCCACATCAGGCAGCCCCCAACTGACTAGCTCCAGCTCCAGGGATTCCAGTGCCATCTTTTGATCTCCGTGGACACCTGTACGTGCACTCAGGGACACACACACACACACACACACACACCTTTGCTGCAACTGGACTGCCACCGTGTTCAGTTTAACCAGGAAAAACTGATACTCGTCAGCACTCCCCTGGCTGAGTGCTCTTTGCTCTGCCTGGATGGGAACCCAGGGTAGGCAGGCTTGTTAACCGCTGGTGTCCAGCAGCTTGCATTCACCTCGGCATGACAGCAGTGAGGTCGGGTGGGGTGGGGCACTGTCAAATGGCACTCTCTAGGGCTTCCACTTTCCCTTTTCTTTATGAATGCCCTGACCACTCTAGGAACTTGACAGCATCTTCAGCTGTAAGTGCCACGGTCATATCCAAACTTGACCAAGCTTGTGCACGTATATCCAAAAATGCTAAGACTAAACCTCAATTACAAATATAATAATACAATTGCTGTTTGTTTAACCAATCGTATTTGAGATGACTTAACTGTCCCTGAAACTCCCCTTTGCTGTGCTTAAAAGGACCCTGCATACTCCTTCCTGTCCTTGCCATCTTGTGCAGACGAATGACCCCGCATATGCTGTAATATTAATAAACGCTCTTTGCTCTTAAATTCTATTTGAGTCTGGGATCTTCAGCGTTTCTGGACCCTACAAAGTCACCTAGGGGAGACGCCTTTTGGGCGTGTCTGTAAGGGTGTTCCAGAGAGGATGAATTTGGAAGTGAAAACCTACCCGGCTGGGTGGTGGGCGCACGCCTTTAATCCCGGCACTCGGATTAAATTCGGAGAAACCCTGTCTCGAAAAACCAAAAAGAAAAGAAAGATGGGAGGATCCATGGACTAGTGATCTAGACTGAATCGATGTGTGTGGGGGGGGGGGGCGGGAATAAGCTCGTGTTTCAAAAAAAAAAAAATCAAGCCGGGCGGTGGTGGCCTTTAATCCCGGCACTCGAGAGGCAGAGGCAGGCGGAACTCTGTGAGTTCGAGGTCAGCCTGGTCTACAAGAGCTAGTTCCAGGACAGGCTCCAAAGCTACACAGAGAAACCCTGTCTCGAAAAAACAAAACAAAAATCAAACAACTAATCAACCAAATAGCAAGGGAGCTGTGAGATTCTATAACAAATTAGGAAAGAAGTTATTTTAAAACCAAGCAGCCAACCATCCAGTTAACCAACTGATAAACTTCCTGCGGGCGGTGTCCGATGACCAGCCCACCCGGCCCTGCCTTACCCGCAGCAGCCGCGGCTCCGTCAACCGGAAGCTCCCGGTTCCGCCGTGAGCCACACCGGAAGTGTCCGGGCACCTGTCCCTCCAGGCCTGCTCAGAGTGTTCCGCCCGACGCGGCGCGGAGCATTGTGGGCGCTGGTGAGCGGCGGGTTTCGGTCCGGGCGGCAGCGACCGGCTTTTGGGGAGCTTGGCGTCTGGGCTCCGCCGTGGGGCCCGCAGGCCGCTGCCAGCATGTCGGGCGTGCGAGCCGTGCGCATCAGCATCGAGTCGGCCTGCGAGAAGCAGGTGCAGGAGGTGGGCCTCGATGGCACCGAGACCTACCTGCAGCCGCTGTCCATGTCGCAGAACCTGGCGCGCCTAGCGCAGCGCATCGACTTCAGCCAGGGCTCGGGCTCCGAGGAGGAGGAAGCGGCGGGACCCGACGGCGACGCGCAGGACTGGGCGGGCGCCGGGGCCGAGCAGGACGACGAGGAGGGTGAGGCTCTGCCCGCGTTTCTCTCTTTGCCCCGAGGGTCTCCCCGAGGGGTAAAAATGCATCTTTAATAAAGTGCGTGTCACTTTGCTCCCCTGTGCTTGTGGATAATGAGTAGCAGCCGTCTCTGTAAAGACGTGTGTTGACTGCAGTGGAAGGCCGACCTCGGCGGGACTCGGGTAGTGTACCAGCCTAGCAGGCCTGGAGAAGCATTCGGCTTTTTTATTAGAACAGCTGAAAGCTTTAGGGAGATTTTAGGTGGAGACGGGTGATTCTCGGAAGCTTTCAGGTGAATGAATTACAAGGAAACAAAACCGATTTGGAGAAGCAATCAGACTGGATTTTAGACTCCTCTCATTATCAGAGGATTAAGGGGGGAAAACCCACCCACAGTTTTTGATTGAATGATGTGACAGGATCGGTATCAGTGGGGATGTTCGTGTCGAGTGTGGTAGCACAGGCTTGTATTCCTAGAACTTGCTAGGCAGGCAGGTTTCTAAATGGTCACAACAGCCTGAGCTAATAGTGAGACACCGTCTCAATAAGTAAATAAAGATGTGGGAAAATTAAAACATTGCGATTATTCTGTATCGGAAAAGTAGATCAGCTCAGCAGTTTTATATCTCCTCTGTATCTTATGGTTGGGGTCAGCACATGAGGGATGGTATTAAAGGTCAGAGCATTAGGAAGGTTGAGAAGCACTGTCCTATGTTGTGTGAAGGACTAAGTGGATCTGCTGTGCTGGTACGAGGTATCTTTAGGACACAGCAATGAAGGAAAGGGCAAGTGACAGGAGAATAGGAATGTGTGTGTGAGTTAGCGGGTAAACCTTTGCAAGGGTTTATTCCAGCTGTTAAGAGTGGTATGTCTCAGAAGGGAGGAGAGTCAGGCCTGGGAATAAAGGGAAACTTTGACTTTCACTCCCTGATGCTTTTAGCTTGAATTCTGTAAAACGAGCATGTAATTGATTAAAAGGAAACTGCTCTTGCAGCCAGTAGGAGTGCTGGTGTTGTAGACCATTCGGGGCTTTGCCTGGTTTTTTTTGCTGTTTAGAAACCCACTACCGTTATTCAAGCTCTAATGCTGGAAAGCAGGTTATTTTAAAAGTGCTGGGGATATAGTTCAGTGTTTGTCTGTCATGAGTGAAGCCCTAGTTTAAAAAGATTTGAGTGCCTACCGAAGCTATAAGGACAGATCTGGCCTGTGGAAGTTAGACTGTGTTTATTGTTCCCCTGAAGGAGTGCTGTGTTAAATGCTAACAGCTCAAGACAGGGTGGTGAGGAGATGAAACGGGCACTTGGGAAGAAAACTTTGCTTCTGCTTTTCATACTTCTTGAAATAATTATTTAAATTCATTTTATGTGCATTGATGTGAAGGTGTCAGAGCTTCTGGAACTGGAGTTCCAGACAGTTGTGAGCTGCCATGCGGGTGCTGGGAATTGAACCTGGGTCCTCTGGAAGAGCAGCCAGTGCTCTTAATTGCTGAGCCATCTCTCCAGCGCCCCCTTTCCTATGTTTAAACCTTTAAATGAGCTTATTTCTTTTATTCTGTGTAACCAGTACACACATGATTCTGTTTTTCCTTTCTGTTTTTCAGGGCTGGTGAAATTCCAACCTTCTCTGTGGCCTTGGGACTCAGTGAGGAACAATTTGCGAAGTGCCCTCACGGAGATGTGTGTTCTCTATGATGTCCTCAGTATTGTCAGGGACAAAAAGTTCATGACGCTGGACCCCGTCTCTCAGGATGCGCTTCCTCCCAAACAGGTAGGTGTGGCCTCTGGCCAGACAGCCTCTCTTCGGGTTCAACACCAGCAGCTGGGTGCGTGCATTGTCTCCCGTTTCTTCTCTTGAAATTAATAAATTAAATGCGTGAGTTAGAGAGCTGACTGAAGGATGAAGAGCGCATATTGTTGCAGATGGCCGGAGTTCAGTGCTTAGCACCCATGTCGGGCAGCTCACAGCCGCCTCCAGCTCCAGCGGCAGGAGATCTGACGCCCTCTGACCTCTTATAAGCTCAGACTTACATGCTCACATAATAAAGTAATGGTAAGAAAGAGAAAAAGTAAGTCCAGGTGAAGATGTAAGGACCAAGCCAGCACTTCCCAGATGAGAGCATCTTTGAGTCAGGCTCCTTGAAGAAGGAACAGAATGATGTGGCTTCTCTCATCCAAATACTAGGCTAGCCTGACCCAGCTTAGTGGACTTCTGAGGTCAGTTGAGGTTGGGACTATTCAGAGCATTATGGTCATAGAAGACTGGCCTTTTTATGAAATGTCCGTGTTTTTCGCTTTGTTTTCTGATGTGCTCCTACGGTCAGAAAACTTGCACCTACTAGACTTGCCATTTGGAAGTGTAGCTCTTCCATAAAGCACACAGCTGGTCATTGTGGCAAACACAGTCTGAGGTCAGTGGGTGTAGTCGGCGTGTGCTGTGGGCCTGACACCAGTCATAATTCCACAAGCATGTTAGTGGGCTGTGGTGAGTTTAAAGTGTGTTCACGGGAGGTGCCTACTTGGTCATATGCTGACTACTGTAAGCTGGTGTTGATATGTGCCATGTAGGTGGTGGTTTCTATGCATAGATTATATCTAGGCGGGGGTTTGGGACTTAATGTGCTATAGAACGTTATGAACTGGGCAAGAGCTAGGGTGGTGAAGAAGCACAGCACCCTGGCCTAGGTGTGCCCCGGCTGTGTATTGCTAAGTGCTAGTTTCTAGCATTTCTAGCATTTCACTACTTAGGTAGTGGTTTGACTTAAGGTCTTTTTGTAAGTTTGTCAAGAAGCAGGTTACTTCTGTTTTAAAAAAGGTTTTGCAAGGGAAAAGTTTTTCTCAAAGATTTGGTATATGTCACTTCCCCACCCACCTGCTTTCTCCTGTGTGTGTATCGTGTGTGTGCACACGTGTGGAAGGGTTAGAGGACAGGGTCTATGTGTGTATGTGTGTGTATCTGTGTGTGCACACGTGTGGAAGGGTTAGAGGACAGGCTGTGTGTGTGTGTGTGTGTGTGTGTGTGTACACACGTGTGGAAGGGTTAGAGAACAGGCTGTGTGTGTATCTGTGTGTGCACACGTGTGGAAGGGTTAGAGGACAGGGTCTATGTGTGTATGTGTGTGTATCTGTGTGTGCACACGTGTGGAAGGGTTAGAGAACAGGCTGTGTGTGTATCTGTGTGTGCACACGTGTGGAAGGGTTAGAGGACAGGCTGTGTGTATGTGTGTTCACACGTGTGGAAGGGTTAGAGGACAGGCTCTGTGTGTGTACACACGTGTGGAAGGGTTAGAGGACAGGCTGTGTGTATGTGTGTTCACACGTGTGGAAGGGTTAGAGGACAGGCTGTGTGTGTGTGCACACGTGTGGAAGGGTTAGAGTACAGGCTGTGTGTGTATCTGTGTGTGCACACGTGTGGAAGGGTTAGAGGACAGGCTTTGTGTGTGTGTGTGTGTGTACACGTGTGGAAGGGTTAGAGGACAGGCTGTGTGTGTGTGTGTGCACACGTGTGGAAGAGTTAGAGGACAGGCTCCATGTGTGTGCACACGTGTGGAAGGGTTAGAGGACAGGCTGTGTGTGTGTGTGTGCACACGTGTGGAAGAGTTAGAGGACAGGCTCCATGTGTGTGCACACGTGTGGAAGGGTTAGAGGACAGGCTGTGTATGTGTGTGTGTGTACACACGTGTGGAAGAGTTAGAGGACAGGCTCTGTGTGTGTACACACGTGTGAAAGGGTTAGAGGACAGGCTCTGTGTGTGCGTGCACACGTGTGGAAGGGTTAGAGGACAGGCTCTGTGTGTGTACACACGTGTGGAAGGGTTAGAGGACAGGCTCTGTGTGTGTACACACGTGTGGAAGGGTTAGAGGACAGGCTCTGTGTGTGCACACGTGTGGAAGGGTTAGAGGACAGGCTCTGTGTGTGCGTGCACACGTGTGGAAGGGTTAGAGGACAGGCTCTGTGTGTGTGTGCACACGTGTGGAAGGGTTAGAGGACAGGCTCTGTGTGTGTGCACACGTGTGGAAGGGTTAGAGGACAGGCTCTGTGTGTATGTGTGTGCACACGTGTGGAAGGGTTAGAGGACAGGCTCTGTGTGTATGTGTGTGCACACGTGTGGAAGGGTTAGAGGATGTTACTTTGGACGTCTTCCTCAGTTGATCTCAGAATCATAGTTTTGAGTCAGCTTCTCTTTCTGAAGGTAAAGTTCATAGGTTGGCTAGATGGACTGGCCGCATGCCTCCAGAATTGTCCTCCTCCCTGGGGCTTCCTGAGTGCAGGTGTGTGTGGCTGTGCTGGGGTTTAGTGGATGTTGGGGCTTGTATGGCGGGCTCGTGCAGACTGTCGTCCTTCTTCCTCGCTGTGTTTGCTTGCTTTAGTTGCACATTTCCTGGTTGGGAGGACAGGCAGTTTTATGGTTGTCTGAACTAGTGCGCTCCAGCTTTCGGTAGGAACCATGCCGGGTTGTTTTGTTTTGGCAGAGTCCACAGACCCTGCAGCTGATCTCTAAGAAGAAGTCCCTGGCCGGAGCAGCTCAAATCCTCCTCAAGGGGGCGGAAAGACTGACCAAGTCTGTGACCGAGAACCAGGAAAACAAGCTCCAGCGAGACTTCAACTCTGAGCTCTTAAGGCTGCGGCAGCACTGGAAACTGAGGAAAGTTGGAGACAAGATCCTGGGCGACCTGAGCTACAGAAGCGCGGGTACAGACATCTGACCGTAGAAACTGCTTTGTGTGAGCAGAGGGTTTGGTGAACTGTGATGCCTCCCAGTCTCCTGTCGTGATCATTGCTGAGCTCCATGTTGTACAGTGCTATTTAATTTCTTTACCTGTGACCCGAAACTTGCTTGCCAGGACCTGCTGTGGAACACCTGGAGTCCCAACACTTGAAGGCTGAGGTGGGAGGGTCAGGAGTTCAAGGCTAGCTTTGCCTCCGTGAGACCCTGTCTTAAAAACCCCACACAGACCATTCTTACAGTCCTACAATAAACAACCTCCCATCAGTTTGAAAACCTTTTAGATATATTTAAGAGAGAGTTCAGAGCTCACTGGAGATGGCCAAGCGTTCCTGCTGGGCTGCTTGAGAACAGTGGTGGAAATGCACGAGGCCCCCTGTGCCAGAGTCAGGCACAGCTGTTATCAACACACAGTGAGTCAGGTCAGTGCCCCGCACTGAAATGAGTTCCGCTACAAGATGAGTCGGTGTTTTCTGGTTTTAGACATTGTAAGTTCTTTCTCCTAAAGCAGTTATGGACAAATAATTTCTCCTTGGGGTGGTCCTTTGATGTTATGGAAGAATATAGTTGCATTCTTTCACTGCAAGAAGATCCTGAATGCCCTCCTTTGTAGACAGGCATTGGACCCAAGCATGCACTCATGATGTAGCAATTACTTAGACTTCTGATCTGCACAGAAAGAGGTATGTCAGCAGTAGAGGAACTGGCTGGAAATAGTATTTAAGTGCTGTTGATCTGTCCTTCACTGCTGAGTTCAGATCTAAAGATGGAGCTCAGAGGGTCATGTTCTTAGAACACAGTGTGCGGCCTGGGAAGGTCAGATGACAGCGCTGCCTTTGGGACAGGTGCAGGATGGTGCCCGTGCTTGCCTAGCATCGTTTGTGGTTGCTTTTACCTGACACACAGACTCATTGTATGGCTCTGACTGGCCCAGACTTCACTGTGTGGGCCAGGCTGGCCTGACCTGGAACTGCCTCCACCTCTCTTCTTCCTAGGGCCTCCTTTCTGTCCACATGCACATGTCCAGTGGAAGGAATTCATGCTTTAGTGATGTGTTATGCTTGACATTTTGTGTTAAGTTAATGTGCTGTGTTAATTATTTTAATCTTTAATACCCAATTAGGGTCTCTCTTTCCCCATCATGGCACCTTTGAAGTGATTAAGAACACAGACATTGATTTGGATAAAAAGATCCCAGAAGATTACTGTCCCCTGGATGTCCAGATTCCTAGTGATTTGGAGGGGTCTGCGTACATCAAGGTACCGATCGAGGCTTTTTCCAGTCATTTCTTGCCAATTGCCCTGAGGCAACTTTGCTAATGTTTTTCATGTTGTCTAGGTTTCTATTCAAAAACAGGCTCCAGACATTGGTGATCTTGGCACAGTAAACCTGTTCAAGAGACCATTGCCCAAGTCCAAACCAGGTATGTCATGGCCTCTAACCTCCTTCTGTACTTACATAGTCAGTAAGCCAAAGAGAGCGAGAGGGAAAGAGACGTTCGGTGTGTGTGAAAACAGTAGGAAGGACGGTTTAAAGGCAGAGAAGGAGGAGTTCTTAGAAAGAAACCCCAGAGCACAGATACGGGTTTCTCAAAGAACTGTCATTGGTTTTGGCTTTTTAAGATCATCTCCGCCTCTGCACTGGCTGCAGGCATGTTCCATGCCTGCTTCTAGAAGTGTACCTGTTATAACTTAGAAACAAACCTCTAGTGAGTGGCTGTGTCTTTGTAGGCTGAACTGCCCTAGTTGTCTCTGTGTGACAGAAGTAAGATCTCCCTCCCATCCAAGGCTCAGGGACTGTCAGGAAAGTGGAGACGAAGATGTAGGAACCACATGTGGGGAGGGTGCTGTGAAGCAGTGTCGTCGGGGTGGGACACAGCCTCACACACGTGCTCTCTATGCCTGTGGGTACCTGCTGCAGACTTGTGCAAGACTAGGCCCTCACCATTTCACCAAGGATGGTCGATGGGCTTGTGAAGCCCCATACCGTTACTGAGGGACTGTAGGCGTCTCGTGATTCCTAGGCAAGATGTATCATTTTCCTCATTCCTCGGTGGTGTAATGCGGGGCGGCGGCGGGGGGGGGGGGTGCAGGCTTTATAGCCAGCAGCAAAACTACTCAAGTGAAGTAAATTTGGTTCAGACTTCTGGAGTCTGACACTGGGTCGTTTATTTTAGCCATATTTAAGCACAGCACAGTTTTGAGAAGGTTTCTGATAACAGTGAACTCGATGCTGTGAGTACAGCAAAGCTTGAGACGTAAATTGACACCGAAGCTCTTTATAGAGTACGTTTGGCTTCTTCTGTAAAGATAGGTGCTGTTGACTGGAAACATGCTCAAGGCTTAGGGTCTAGGATGGGGTGAATATAAGGCCCATGGAGTCAGGATTTGGCCTGGTCCTAAGATAACGTTGAAGTCACTTAGACTGATCTAAAGTACAAGTGACATTCTCATAAGGATAGGATTAATAGACTCAGAAGCAACACTTAAGATAGGGAAAGGGTCTGGGATAAACAAAACATAAGTTCTGGGGGATGTGGGTGAGGCTCTGCAGACAGCGAAGGATCACAGTATTCTGCAGGAAGACAGGTAAACATCCTTCCTTTGAAGAGATAAGCCTGTGTGTCTGCTTTTTCTGGCTTCTCCGGTGCTTATCTGTGTATGCAGGAACCTCTTGCCCTGTATAACAGCCATTGATTAGTTGCCTGTGTTCCTGTAAATAATGTCGTACTCAGCACTCTCAATCTCGTTCCTGTAAATGATCTCATTACATGCTCACAACAGTCACAAACTCTCTCTCCTCTCTCTCTCTCTCTCACACACACACACACAGATGGGGACTTTGGAAGAAGAGTTAGAGCCGGAAAGGAAGGGATAAGAGAGACAGTGGTGAAAATGAAAAGTCTGTTTGCATCTGTCAAATTGTCAAAAAATTTTAATGCAATTTTATGTTCGAGAAAAGACTGTACCAGTATTTTGAGCCTTTGATTATGAAGTCAGGTTATTATTTGTGCCACTGTGTACATAATCTGGCTGGACATTGAGATTATACATGCCTCTCTCTTTCAGGTTCTCCACATTGGCAGACGAAGTTAGAAGCAGCACAAAATGTTCTTCTTTGTAAAGAAATTTTTGCACAGCTTTCTCGGGAAGCCGTTCAGATTAAGTCTCAGATCCCTCACATTGTGGTGAAAAACCAGATCATCTCTCAGCCCTTCCCAAGTAAGCAGGCAGCCTGCTTAGGCCTGCAAACAGGACCTTGTGGTGCGGGTGTGCTGAGCATCATGGCGGCCAGCAAAGCTGTGGGCCTCTGTGCTCTGTCCTGGGGGTGGCACCTTGGGCTTTCACAGGGTGTTAAAACCATGTGGTACTGTGGCTTCAGACAGCAGTAGCTGCTGTCAGATGGCATTTCTTTTTCTAAATGAGGTACCACTTTGAATCTTCCTAATTTGTAGAAAAGAGTTTTCTGTTCAGAAGCAACCAGGCTTAACCTAAAAACAGTTGTCATTAGCTATACACTTGGTTTAGGCAGTGGCTCTCATGACCCCTTTGGGGTTACATATCAAGTATTTTTGTTGCAACTCATAACAGTAACAAAATTACAGTTATGACATAGCAACAAAATAATTGTATGGTTGGGGTCACCACAGCATGAGGAACTGTAGTAAAGAGTCAGAGGTTAGGAAGGTTGAGAACCACTGGTTTCGGGTTAGACATGAACAGTTTTTCCCTATTGCTTTTGGGAGCAGGGAAGAGAGCCTGATAAAACCAGGTACTAACTCCATGTTGAAATAGAACTAGTAAAGTTTGTTCTTAAGATTCTGTGCTTATAAAAACAAGAACTGTGTTTTCTCAGTCTTCAGCTCAGGAGCAGCACCACGCTACAGTCTGTGGAACTACAGTTGTCTAAGTCTGTGGGGTTTATCATGTTAAGTAAGGGAGGTCATTGGAGTAGAGGTACTTAGGAGGCAAGTTGACAGGGATTGTCCTTTGTGAAATTGGTCTCCAGTTCTTGGCTTGTCTGCATCTATCCTGCCTCTCTGTACACAGGCTTGCAGTTGTCCATTTCCCTGTGCCACTCCTCAAATGATAAGAAGTCCCAGAAGTGTGCCTCAGAGAAGCCGGGTCCAGAGGATCACCTCTATGTCCTGGAGCACAACTTGCACCTGCTGATCAGAGAGGTAACTCCAGTGTGGCGCTGCAGTGCACAAGCCTCCCCCACTGAGTCAGTAACGGGTGGCAGTGGTTTGAGAGAACCTGCTATGTGCCAGGGATCCGGAGATAATCGGTGCATGATCCTTGCTCCCAGGATGTCTTGTAGAGCTAGGGATCTGCAGCAAGTTCTGCAGTTACCATGGGAAGCTTGTGCCACTGGACAGAGAAAGGGTGGCTCTTGTCTGGGGGCCTGAGCTGTACAGAAATGTCCTGTTTTGAGAATCTTTATAGACGAATACATTCCAGCCTTCCACCCTAACCCCCACCCCCAAATCCTAGGGTGGTGTTCAGTTGGTAATAATGGTATACAAGTCTGTGTTTTTTAAAAGTGTTTTTCAAAGCCGGGCAGTGGTGGCGCACGCCTTTAATCCCAGCACCCAGGAAGCAGAGGCAGGTAGATTTCTGCGAGTTCGAGGCCAGCCTGGTCTACAAGAAGGGACAGACTCCAAAGCAACACAGAGAAACCCTGTCTCAAATAATAATAATAATTAATAAAAAAATAAAAGATTTTTTAGACTGAGGATTTCACTCAGGATTGAACACTTGCTTAGCATGGGTGATGCTGTCACTTTAATCCTAGTAATACATCTTTCTGGGGTCTGCCAGACAGTCTAGGACAGTTGATTAACTATCTGTCATGAGATGAGACTTAGTGAAGAATGCTTTTTAATTTAAAACTTGGAAGGTAAAAGGGCAGCTCAGAGGAGCCCTCCTCTTTACAGACGTGTGTCCTGCCCATGGCCACTCGGTGCTTTACCTCTGTACCGAGAAGATGCTGATGATCTAATCCTGGCTAGCCTGCACCAACCTAACCTATGTAGACAGGCTGGCATCTGCCCCTGAGTACTGAAATTAAAAGCATTGCTACTATGTCTATCAAGATCACGTTTTATATTTGATTATTTCCAAAAAGGAGCCTGTCCTGGAACAAGCTCTTATAGACCAGGCTAGCCTAGAACTCACAGAGATCCACCTGCCTCTGCCTCCCGAGTGCTGGGATTAAAGGTGTGCACCACCACTGCCTGGCTCTATTTCCAAAAACTTGAGCCAAGCTTTGGTTAAACATTTTTGGCCTGCTTATGATCCAGGTGCTGGTTCTTAATGACTTTTTTTTTTTTTCAGTTTCATAAACAGACCTTGAGTTCCGTGGTGATGCCTCACCCAGCGAGTGCTCCTTTTGGCCACAAGAGAATGAGACTTTCGGGTCCTCAGGCTTTTGATAAAAATGAAATTAATTCAATACAGTCTACAGAAGGACTCCTGGAAAAAATAATTAAACAAGCCAAGCATATTTTTCTAAGGAGCAGGTAAGAATGAAGAAAGTTACTGGTTTTCTGTGCCATTGGGTCATTTTCCTGTTCCCTTTAATGTGTGCTAACTTTGAGTGTACGTAAAGTTTGTTTTCCCAGGGAGAAAGCAGCTGAGAGTAAGATCATGGTGATTCTCTCTCTCTCTCTCTCTCTCTCTCTCTCTCTCTGTCTGTTTGTCTCTCTCTCTCTCTCTCTGTATTTATTTATTTATTCATTTGTTTGTTTATTTGTCTGTTGAGACAGGATCTTGGTCAGTGTAGCCCTGGCTCTACTAGAACTTGCTGTGTAGACCAGGCTGGCGTTGAACTCACAGAACTCTGCCTACTTCTGTCTCCTGAATTCTGGGATTAAAGGTGTATACCACCATGCCCAGCCAATCTTGTTGTTGTTGTTTTGCAGTGCTGGAGACCAGCCCCGTGTGTGCTGGACAGTACTCTCCCACTAGCCCACCTCAAAGCCCCGGAAGGCAAGAGCTCACACCTAAGGCCTACACCTTAGGCTGGACTCAGGCTTGCTTTTCTCCTGCCTCCTCTCCTGTAGGCATGTGCACTAGCTTTCTCTCTCCTTTCTTTCTTAAAAACAAAAAAATTTAGAGTCATTTTAATCCTTAGTCTTATACATTTTTCTTTCATTAAGATATTTTAGCCGGGCGGTGGTGGCGCATGCCTTTAATCCCAGCACTCGGGAGGCAGAGGCAGGCGGATCTCTGTGAGTTCGAGACCAGCCTGGTCTACAGAGCTAGTTCCAGGACAGGCTCCAAAGCCACAGAGAAACCCTGTCTCGAAAAACCAAAAAAAAAAAAAAAAAAGATATTTTAGCAGCTATATAACATAACATTAGACACGTATTCCATGATTTATTTCCCCAGTTACTTGCTGGTGTGTGTGTGTGTGTGTGTGTGTGTGTGTGTGTGTGAGAGAGAGAGAGAGAGAGAGAGAGAGCTAGTACTTGGTGGGCAAGCCTCTGCCACTGAGCTGCATCCAGTTGGTTGATATTTGCTGAACAGAACATCCTCATATACCTGTCTGCTGCAGGCATTTTGTAGCATTGTTCAGGAGAGGAAAGGAAGCTAAGAGCAAGTGTTGTGTGTGTGCACATACCTCTTGGGCTGCTCTCCTCAGCGCCTTTCCGTTTCTGATAAAGTACTAAGGTCAGACAATGAGAACTAAGGGCCTTTAGTGGCTTGGTGGGTGCACATACTTTATGCTTTGATTTAAGCACTGTGTGTAAGATAAGGATTACTGCTTCAGAATTTTGTTACTGGGTTTGAGCTCTGAAGTTAAACCCCTTGCTGTCCCTCAATTATTTATGTATGACCCAGGGCAAATGCTTAACCTGTTTCCAAAGCTGCATGTAGTAAGTAGTCCTGCCAACTGACCACTTAGAGCTAAAGGCAGGAGGGTTAGGAATTCAAGGCCAGCCCTGGCTACAAGAGACTATACCTTAACCCACCCCTCCTCATTCAGAAAGGAAGGAAGGAAGCTTTCTTAGGTAATGGAGCTTACCAAAAGCCAGACAAGGCACACAACTGTAATCTTGGCACTCAGGAGGCTGAAGCAAAAGAATGATGTGTTCCAGCCAAGCCGGGACTACAGAGGGACAGACTGCTTCAAAGTAAGATAAAACAGAAAACAAAAGCCAGTGCCTGCCAAACACACTGTTAGGGAGAATAGATGATAATGTTCTTGACCACATGCACAGTTTAGATACTTCAGTGTAGCAGGCATTGCTGACTTTCTTCGTGGGTGATGTTTGGATTGGGCTCAAGGCTCTGGTTTGCCTTGATTGTGATTTTAATAACAACAGGTCTGGGTGTATCCCAGTCAACTCGTTGCCAGAGATCAGGCACTAGCATCTGTGAATGGTGCGTGACAGATTAGTACCTGGGAAGTGTCTTGTCCTGGGGCAGTAAGCTTTCACGAGCAGGACAGGATGAGTGGAGTCGTAAGGAGCCAGCCCAGCAGGATAACGAGAGGTGGGGTGAGTGTGTTTCGTGGTACAAACTGAGAACAGCAAGCAGTGTGTATACAAGGGCTTCCAGAAACCTCACCTTTCCAGTGGGGATCTGATGAAAAAGCAGGCACGCTGTGAAACTTTTTAGGTTTTCTAAAATTGGTGCTTTCATTTATATGATGATTTTCAATTTTTTAATTTTCCTTTTGAAGAACTGCTGCAACCATTGACAGCTTGGCAAGTCGCATTGAAGACCCCCAGATCCAGGCCCACTGGTCAAACATCAGCGATGTTTATGAGTCTAGTGTGAAGGTTTTGATCACGTCTCAAGGTTATGAGCAAATATGCAAGTGAGTGTCTCCAGGAAGTCCTGCAGGTGGATGCCAGGCGCTGCCGAGCCTTTCCCAAGGACTCTGCAGTGCCAAGTTGTCATATGGTTCCCATAATTATATCATGATAAAGTGTTTGCAGAAACAAGAGGTAAGGGCTGGAGCGATGGCTCAGTGGCTTAAAGTGCTCTTCCAGGGGACCTGAGCTCTGTTCCTAGCCCCACATAAGGTGGCTCACAACTGCCCGGACCTCTAGCTCCAGGGAGTCTTATATTCTCCTCTGACCTCCAGGGTGCTTACACATGCGTTGCATATACACACAGATCTTCATAAAACCACATAAAATCTCATTTACAGTTTTGTGCTGGGCCATATTCATAGCTATCCTTAGCCACATGCAACCTAGCTTTTAAAGTGGAAAATGCGTCTCTTGCTGAGACTTTCTCCTAGCCTACAGGCTATGCAGGTCTAGGTGTCAGGCATGAGTTTGGCCATCTGAGCCGGCACTCAGCATTGTCTGCTCAGGGCAGTCTGCGTTTGTAGTTCTCTTCTGACTTGGCTGCCCTTGGTTCTGATCCATTAGTTGATGATTATGCCTCTCAACCAAGTTAACCATGTGTGTCTGCGAAAGAGCGGCACGGTCTTGTCCTGGCATTCTTAGGCAGTGCGTGGGTAAGGTGTATTGCTAGGATGCTTGTTTGGCGTGTACAAGACCCTGGTTTCCATTCCTAGCATTGCAACAAAAAGAAGTGTATTCTCAGTTTGATCCCCGACACATTATGATAAAGCCGGGTGTGGTAGTTTGGGAGTTTGAGAGGGGGAGGCAGAAAGAGTCCGGTGAGGTCAAGGCTAGCCTGGGCTTTCTTTTAAAACTGCATTTAAAAGGAAGAGCTTTTTAGCCTCTTGTGTTGGTCTGAGCAATTGTACCCTTCCCACATTGGTTTGAGAGACCTGACCCCGCCTCTATAGGCTCTGCAAGTGCTTAGTTGCTAACTGGCCACTGTGTCTCTTGTGAAGGAGGAGCAGGAGATCTGGTGTAGTACTAATCTTCAGTGTAGCCAGTTTTAATAACAATAAACAAGCATGAGACCAAGTACAGAAGGTAAAAGCATGTGAAGGAACTGAGGGGAGTGGGATTTACATGTTGTCGTGCATGTATGCGTGGAACATGCATAGAGGTAGAGGGCAGTCTGTGGGAATTGGTTTTCTCCTGCCACCATGTGGGTAGCTGGGATTGAACTCAGTCCTCAGGCTTGGCTGCAAGAACCCTTAGCCACTTCTATATTTCTTTCTTTCTTTCTTTCTTTCTTTCTTTCTTTCTTTCTTTCTTTCTTTATTTATTTATTATGTATACAATATTCTGTCTGTGTGTCTGCCTGCAGGCCAGAAGAGGACAGCAGACCCTATTACAGGTGGTTTTGAGCCACCATGTGCACCATGTGGTTGCTGGGAATTGAACTCAGGACCTTTCGAAGAGCAGGCAATGCTCTTAACCTCTGAGCCATCTCTTCAGCCCCCCTTAGCCACTTCTTGAGTCAGAGCCAGCCCCATGTATCCTGCCATTTGGGGATGTCCTCCAGCTAGCCTCCTATGGAGCTAGCTAGTGTCTGGTATAGCCTGAGGAAGGCTGCCTTGGATCTCATTTGGTGGAGGCTATGAAGCCACCCTCCTCTTTGTACCACAAAAGTTAGTTTAGGTTGTCAGAACTACTGCTGTCTTTGTCCATGCTGTCAACATGATGTAAAGGTCCTTGGGGCTGTACGAACTAGAGTGTGTGTCTGCAGGTCCATCCAGCTGCAATTGAACATCGGTGTTGAGCAGGTGCGTGTGGTGCACAGAGATGGGCGGGTGATCACGTTGTCTCACCAGGAGCAGGAACTGCAGGATTTCCTTCTGTCTCAGGTATATTGCACACTGTGCATTTGGTTAGAGTTTTTGTTATTTTATTTCTTTGAGATAGGATCTCAGTGTGACTCAGCCCAGCGGTCCCCCTGCCTCTGCCTCCTGGTTGCTTGGATGGCAGGTGTGCAGCACATGCCTGGCCACACTTGCAGCCTAATTCCCTTGTTGCATTAACTACTTGACGAACAAGCTGAGCATGGAGTAGCTGCAATGGTTGCAGAAGGAGAAACCATTGTTTCTGCTTGACGAACAAGCTGAGCATGGAGAAGCTGCAGTGGTTGCAGAAGGAGAAACCATTGTTTCTGCCCCATCGTTTATTTCCAGTACGCACTTGGGTTCATCTTGTCCTGGTTTTATTTGCACTCCCTTTGTGATATGCTGAAGCATCAGTTCTGTAGCCAGCAATCTCTCACGACTGTAGGGAAATGGATCCTTTCCAGGAGTGGGGAAGCATTAGCCCAAGGAAACCAAGGAGAGGAAGACAGTTGCAAACTACAGCAGCCATTATCCATAGTAACAATTGTGGCGGTTTAGTCTCTGATTTTGGAAGGGGTCTCATGTGGAAGAGCAGTGCAGAAAGTCCTGCTGCTGCTGCCTTCACTGCTGCTGGCAGAGCGCATCCCACCAGGTGGGAAGGAAGAACAGGTGGGATGTTGTTTACGGAGGGTCAGCTGACCATGTGAGCGGCATGCAGTGGTCACCTGAGGTCAGTAGTCTTCTGGCCCTGGGGGCTGTGACGTAGAACAATCCTCTTGACCAAATGAGCAGCTTTTTGTCATAATACCCAACTGATGTAGCCAGCCTCAGAGGGGCAATACCAGGAAGACAAGACCTGACCCACTCTGCTCCTTACCATTCTGCTGGCTGTGTTTAGTAACCCCTGCTTAAATGGCTGCCATGACCTAAAGCCAGAGAACACAGAAAGCTAATGGAGTCTGCATTCTAGGCCAGTGGACACAGAGAGAGTGCCGTGGAAGGTGGGGCCCTCCTCTCCCCTCTAGCAGTCATGTCACACAGGACAGTTCCCCAGATTTGGGCCAGAGGTTAAGGCAAACTTAGGATTGATTCCATCAGATCATCAGAGTGTGCCCGAGCTTGAGTCACACCTTCTCGTTCACAGATGTCACAGCACCAGGTGCACGCGGTTCAGCAGCTTGCCAAGGTCATGGGCTGGCAGGTCCTCAGCTTCAGTAACCATGTGGGACTTGGGCCCATAGAGAGCATCGGCAATGCCTCCGCCATCACAGTGGCCTCCCCAAGTGGTGACTATGCTATTTCAGGTACTTTCCGCTGCTCGGTATGGGAGGTAACTCTGTAACATTCCTCTTTAATAACTAAACGTGAGTAGAAGCCATCTGACTGTGATGAGCTAATGTGTCTACACTGCTGTTTGCTGATATTATTTGTTACTCAAGTCAGGAGTGTGTGTGTGTGTGTGTGTGTAGGGAAGGGAGGAAAGTGTGTGAGAACTTACTAAGCAAGCTTCTGTTCTTAAACTGAGGCTACTGGTAAGTTCACAGGGCCATGTTTTAAATCTCACCTGCATCAGTTCAAACTTCATCAAAACCAAGAGTTCTTCCTTTATTTCTTTTTCTGGGAGACCAGGTCTTGTGTGGAGTTTAGGCTGGCTTCAAACTCTGTATAGCTCAGCCTGGTATTGAGTTTGCTTTGTAGCCTAGGCCAGCCTTGGTCCTCCTGTCTAGGCCTTTGAGGGCTTGGATTGCAGGCATAGGTCACAACACCTGACAAATCTTGTCTAATTTTTATAGGACAAATAATTCAAAGATACTTAAATCATCTGAGAGTTTGTATAAAAATTTAGCATTTGAAGGTCTGACAAGATGTAGCAGGTGAGGCACTCGCCCCCAAGCCTGATGACCTGAGTTTGGTCCCAAGATCCACATGGTGGTCAGAGGGAACAAATTGGAAGTCGTCTTCTGACTTCCACATGTGCATACACACATGCATTCATACATACATATACGTGCATAAATTAATAAATAAATTTAGTATTTTGGAAATGAAGCACTGCCCTTGAACTTACTATGTAGCCAAAACTAGCCTTGAACTTGTGATCCTGCAGACTGTACCTCCTAGGTGCTGGGGTTAGGGGTGTACACCACCATGACCAGCTCCTGAAACCCTTGTTAATGAGATTGTCTAAGCTGTTGGGTAGGTTTCTGTGCTCACAGACGAAGTGTAGGTTTTCCATCACTTCATAAGTTTCAAAGTGTGTGTACTGATTATTGCTTTTGTCAATAGTTCGTAATGGACCTGAGAGTGGCAGCAAGATTATGGTTCAGTTTCCCCGGAACCAATGCAAAGACCTTCCGAAGAGTGACGTTTTACAAGACAACAAGTGGAGTCATCTGCGTGGACCATTCAAGGAGGTTCAGTGGAACAAGATGGAGGGCCGTAATTTCGTTTATAAAATGGAGCTGCTTATGTCTGCACTGAGCCCCTGTCTGTTGTGATTTTCTTCAGAACAAGTTCCAGAAGCATTGATTTGGATGTTTGCAGCTACAAGCACAAGAGAGAGAGACGTCTTCCATATAAGTACTGGCGCTCCCGTCCTTCACAGGAGCCCGGTGTGAAAGTTAGCAGCTGGCATCCTCTCACTTCATAAGTGATGAGTGCTTTGGAAGAGAAAAGTTTCTGTACTGTGGTAGTATGCAGTATGGGGAGATGTAAAATACATTTTTTTTATACAGCTAACGTGAAAGCATTACTAACTTAAGGGCTTGAATTTGCTTTTTAAAATAAAATAAAATAAAAAATCCTATCTTTGATGTTAACATAAGCTTTGTGTTTAAAATCTCCAAGTGCTTTGTGAATTTCTTACAGCCATATAATCTGTGTCTCAACCACTCCTAGTGTTTCTTTAAAATTACCTAAGAACATCTTAGGATGCAGATTCACTGAGCACACAGGCCCTTTCTCTGAAAGGCACCAAGGTCACCCATAGGAAGCAGCACCAGCACTGGGGCTCTTGCATATTTGGGAAGTGTAAGTGCCTGTTACTCCCCTGGGTCAACAAGAGCCTCAAGGAACTTCTCAGAAGGGAATGCAGAAGGAGACTGCGGTCTAGGGCTTGTTTCTCACTAGTCTGTCTTAAGTGGCTACCCACTGCAGAGGCGCCTGCCCTGCTCTCCATGCTTCCTCATTCCTATTCATCTTTGACTTCCTCTGCAGAGAGAGGTCATCAGATCTTGCTTTTTGGTGTGAGATTTTTTTTTTATTTGCTTTGTGATTTGAGACATAATCTTTTTCTGTAGCAAAGGTTGACCTTGAATTTGTGACCATTCTGCTTCAGTCTGAAGTGTGATTCTAGACAAATGACAAGTTTGGGTGTTTTTCGCCTTAAAGGTGTTTGGACTCGGTGTCCTGCCCCACTTTGTACAGAAACTGAAACAGCCCTGCTAGTGGTGGCTAAGCCCTTGGCTGTAGAAAAACTTCTTAGAGCTGACTACACATGTCTTGAGAATTAAGAAGTTTAGTTGGGTAAAAAGTCCTAAAGCAGGCAAAGTATGAGGTTCCTGAAAAAAGACATTTGGAGGCATAGGTGGGCCTTTTACACCAATGAAATTTAGCCTTCCCGTACACTGTAAAACCAAATCATCCTACGTTGGCAGTTTCCTCTCTCACCCCAATACTCAGACAAGCTTCCCCTGGGATGCCTCCACTTTATTAAACACTGAATTTCGAGAAGGTGATAGTCAAAGGCATCACCAGTGGGGAGCCAGGTGGGGGAGGGGCATCACCAGTGGGGAGCCAGGTGGGGGAGGGGCATCACCAGTGGGGAGCCAGGTGGGGGAGGGGCATCACCAGTGGGGAGCCAGGTGGGGGGGGGGCATCACCAGTGGGGAGCCAGGTGGGGGGAGGGGCATCACCAGTGGGGAGCCAAGTGGGGGAGGGGCATCACCAGTGGGGAGCCAAGTGGGGGGAGGGGGCATCACCAGTGGGGAGCCAGGTGGGGGAGGGGCATCACCAGTGGGGAACCAGGGAGGGGAGGGGCATCATCAGTGGGGAGCCAGGTGGAGGAGGGGCATCACCAGTGGGAAGCCAGGTAGGGGAGGGGCATCACCATTGGGGAGCCAGGTGGGGGGAGGGGCATCACCAGTGGGGAGCCAGGTGGGGGAGGGGCATCACCAGTGGGGAGCCAGGTGGGGGAGGGGCATCACCAGTGGGGAGCCAGGTGGGGGAGGGGCATCACCAGTGGGGAGCCAGGTGGGGGAGGGGCATCACCAGTGGGGAGCCAGGTGGGGGAGGGGCATCACCAGTGGGGAGCCAGGTGGAGGAGGGACATCATCAGTGGGGAGCCAGGTAGGGGAGGGGCATCACCAGTGGGGAGCCAGGTGGGGGAGGGGCATCACCAGTGGGGAGCCAGGTGGAGGAGGGACATCATCAGTGGGGAGCCAGGTAGGGGAGGGGCATCACCAGTGGGGAGCCAGGTAGGGGAGGGGCATCACCAGTGGGGAGCTAGACGGGAGGTGGCCCCAGGGTAGTACTGCTGTGTTAGAGTAAGGATGGTCTTGGGTCCCAGCACCTAGACAAATGTTAGATGATTCTAACGATCTGCCTATAGTCTCAGTTTCCTGTGGCAGACCCGGAGCCCTCATCCTATAAATTGGAGCGCCATCAAGGGAGACAGCTGACATCCACCTCATGTTTCCTTGTGCACACGCACCACACATGATAAAAATGTGAGTAGAATATTGTGTGCCTGTAATCGGAGATAATAGCAGAACATTGGCCTAAGATTTTTACTTTTGCATGGTGTGCTGTAAGCCTTTGATCTCAGAGCTTGATAGGCAGAGGCACATGGAGTTCCTGGTCATCCAGGGCTACATAGGCATGTAGTCTCAAACTACAAACTTCAAACCCTGTCTCAAAATTTAAAAAATTAAAAATCTGTCATGAAGTAAAAAGGATTTTAGTAAAGAGACATGAGATAATGCCAAGACACACCAGGAAGAGCCATGGGTGATGTGTAGAGCCGGGTTCAGTCTGACAGAAGAGCCATAGGTAATGTGTAGAGCCGGGTTCAGTCTGACTAAACGGGCTGGGGCCTGAGATGCAGCTCGATGCCAGAGTGCTTGCCTAGCACACGAGCGCCTAGGTTCACTCCAGATTTACAGAGAAGATGAGGGTGCAGTTGTTGAAATGTGTACTGTAGTGTATAGATGTATTTAGGTGTATGTGCGTATAGACAGCTACTGTTCCCTCTGAGAACTGTCACTGTATTCAGGCCTTTTATAGCCCACTGGACTTTGCAAAAGGCACTTATTTATTATTTTTGCAATTAAAGATTCTTGAAAGGCAGAAGAAATGACTCCAGCAACAGTGCTGTCATGCAGGATTGGCAGCTGAGATGGCAGTCGTATGGGGAAGCTCACGTGGGCACCCCACCCTCCTGTGGGTGAAAGAGGATGCGCACTGTGCTTACAGGAGTCCTCAGTTAGCTCGAGAGGCCTGATTTCTGGAAGCATGAAGCCAGCCCTGACACATGAAAGCTGGTGACAGCCGGAGGAGTTTCCACCGTGCCAGCACCCAGTAGGTTGTCAAAGCAACTGCATCTGAGACACATTCCTGGAGGCCACCCCATCACATTCGGTTCCCTGGTCATTCCTTGGCACTCCAGCTGCCACTGTCTCGGAGAGGTACGTGCTGTGCCCATGTGGCAGCTCCCTGGTACTAAAGAGCCTAAATAAAACCGCAGTTGCTGAGGCCCACAGTGATTGCAACTGCCTGAGACCATCTCAGGCATATTCTGAAGCAAAACCACAGTGAGGAACAGACAGTGATGTAAGGTTGCTGGGACATCTTAGCCAGTAGAGACAAGGCCTGGGGAGGACACCAGATGCTGAGAAGACACAGTTGACAAGGGTGTTCTGCAGGGCAAGGTCTGCTCCGTTGAAGTAGGGGCATAGCAGTCTCCTAGTCTCTACCCTTTCCAGAAGGAGCAAGAACTTTAGAATCACAGGTAAATTTTTGGAAGTACACATTTCAAACTGATCTGGCTACAACACAACCATTTTGTTTTTCAAAGGTGTGAATATACGTTGCCAGTTACGACCAATGGAAGTTCCCTTGTCATTTAAAACATGGATCTGACCCGGGCTATGCTTGACAGTTCTGTGGTCGTCAGAACCAACTGAAAACATAACCCAGAGCCTTCAACATTTAAAAAAAAATTATTATCATTTTATGTGTATAGGTGTGTCGACTGTACCACATGCATGCCTGGTACACGAGGAGGCCAGACAACAGCATCAGATCCCGTGGAACTGGAGTTTCAGACAGCTGTGATCTGGGAATCAAACCTGCTCTTCAGGAAGAACTCTGAACCGTCTCTCTGGCCCCAGCACTGGCCTTGACAGGAATGTGCGCACACAAAACAACTAAGTCCTTATTTTCAGAACTATTTATTTTCATTCAATATTTAAAATAATTTTTCACAGTCTCTGAAACAACTTATTATTTAACATTACATTGGTCATTCTCTATAATTTAATATTTTCTTTAGAAAAAAGCAAAAGGAGACAAAACTTCAGACCCCAGAATTTAAAAAGGAAGTGGCTTTGGGAGTGCACAGGAAAGCCACTTTCAAATAGGCCAGCAGAGAAAATGGCTCTATGAGATTCTCCCAGGACCATGTGATTTGCAGATGCTTTGTACATGGAAGGCTTCTTGGGATCCACCTCCATTTCTCTCTGGTCATGAGGCTTAAGCCCTGACTCCCAGCCAGGGGTGTCGGACACCACAAGCTCCCACAGCGGAGAAAGGCAGGCTTCTGAGAGCCATGTTTCCTCATGTCTCCTGTTCTCCAGTGGACTGTGTGGAAACTGCCCTGGTCCAGTGTCTTTTTCCTCAGCCTGCTGCTAGGAAAAGGGGCACAGGTGTGGGTGTCTGGACATGTGTACAGGAAGTGGCAGGGGTGAGCATCAGGTGCACACCGGCTGCTCCACTGCCACTGCCTGAGCCCCCTCCACAGCACCGGTCCTCTAGCTCTGAGGAGAGGTCTCTCAGTGGCTTCACGGATAACTCCCATTGTACAGGACTATCCTCCATCTTTAGGAGTTCGGCCTGCTTTCCCTCCCTCAGAGGAGGGGGCGGGAAGCATCGTTATGCAGCTCTGCCCTATGGCATGTGGTCTTGTGGGGGGAGGCGAGAGCATACAGGTAGGGAGAAAAGCTTCACTGAAGCAATCCCGGGAAGTCATCGTTGCCCCAGTGCAGACTGTTGTTCTAAGGCCACCTCTGCCCTCTGTAAGACACCTAACACATTCATTGGTTCCTGGGTGAACTTTGGTGGCACTCTACTTTGGTTGTTGGGACTTGAAGAGAGGAAGTCAATGTTTATATCTCCCCAAGAAAAGGAATTTTAGCAACAATTCCCTACCCGCCGCATGGAAAGTTGAACAGATATGGGCATTGGAGACCCGAAAGGAGGGAGAATAAAAGGAATGTTGTAGCACATTTTATCTTTGTGTGCATGGCTGTAGCCAAGGGCCTGCACATCATGGCAGAGCAGGAGCTTTAATCTGCTGTGGCTACTGAAGCGAGAAGGGGGCGTTGCCTGCTGCTGTAGCCTGGGAATGGAGGCTCAGAAGGGGGCGTTGCCTGCTGCTGTAGCCTGGGAATGGAGGCTCAGAAGGGGGCGTTGCCTGCTGCTGTAGCCTGGTGAATGAAGGCTCAGAAGAGACCCGAGGCCAACCAACCAACCCAGAGTTCAGCTGGAGCCGTGATAACCCAAGTCAGTGAAAAAAAAAAATTAATTTATTTTTTAAATTTTATTTATGTATATGTGTACACCATGTGCATGCATGGAGACTAGAAGAGAGCATCAGATCCCCTGGAACTGGAGTTACAGACGGTTATGAGCCACCGTGTGGGTGCTCAGAACTGAATCTGGGTCCTCTGTGAGAGCAGCAAGGGCGCTTAGTGCTGAACCTTTTCTCTGGCTCCATCCCAGGGCCTTAGACCGCTGCTACTCAATACAACACTTTCCTACATAGCTTTCCAGATGCTTCAGGGATTCTGATGCTTTTCTTTCTTTTTTTTTTTAATTTTTTTTTATTTATTATGTATCCAATATTCTGCTTGTGTGTATGTCTGCAGGCCAGAAGAGGGCGCCAGACCGTATCACAGATGGTTGTGAGCCACCATGTGGTTGCCGGGAATTGAACTTGGGACCTTTGAAAGAGCAGGCAATGCTCTTAACCACTGAGCCATCTCTCCAGCCCTTTCATGCTTTTCTTAATCGCTCCGAGACACGTAGCCTAATGGTGGCTTCTCCTCATGCCCTGTGAGGTAGGCGTGGCCACATCTTTAGCCCAGGATCTGACCGGATTGGATGAAACTGAAGGAAGCCTGACCTTACGGTAGTTTCCTGTTGTACCGCCCATCGAGCTGCCTTGGTCAACACAAGTCGCACGTTCCTCACATTAAACCCAAGGTTAGGCCACCTGATTAATTTTGTGTGAGGGAGGATGGGAACGCCATCTTCTGCTTCCCTGGTGTACTCAGTTCAGCTCCCTGAGATGCAGCACTCGACCTCATGAGACCGGCTCAGAGCGTCAGGCTTGCTCACACTGTCTGCACAGTCGTGTGTATGCAACGGAGGATGGAGCCGGAGGCTGCAGCAGTTTGCGGGCAGACACAGAGAGCACGTCCCAACGCTGGCTGCAACGAGCCTCTCTGCAGACACTCTGGCCCGGGAGACAGGGACTCCTCCAGCAGGCCAGCATGGGATCAGAGCCAGTACTGCAAGCAGCTTCTGGTGCCTGCCGGTGTCATTGGTTAAGAATCAGCGCGGCCCTGAAGCTGCAATAGAGAAAAGATCCCGGCCTAAAGCCTCAGTTGGTCTGTTCCTACGTGCAAGTCCTAGAGTGGCTTCCTATAGTGAGTCGTCGCCTCAGGCTCCCCCAACAGCTTTCTGATCTTGCAGCTGTCTCTGTCAGAAAAGGATGGCCAGAGGCTGCGGCGAGGATTGCCTCGGTCTGTTCCTCCAACCGGAAAATACTGTTTTTCTCTTGAGGTAGCAGTGTAATTGGGCACAGTCTTGGCTAACACTCAACATCTTTCATTTCAAGCTCCTCGGTGGTGCTTTCTGTGAAGGAAAAGACAAGTCAAAGGGTTGGGGAGATGGTTCAGCTGGTTAAATGCGCAATCGTAAGAACCTGAAGCCAGAGCCCCAGAACCCATGCACAAACCCCCAATCTGTAATCCCAGTGTCAGGGCATTGGTGGAGACAACAGAGTCCAGGATTTATTGGGCAGCCAGTGATCTCCAAGTCAGAGAAACTGCCTTAGAAATAAGGGGTGGAAGCCGGGCAGTGGTGGACCACTCCTTTAATCCCAGCACTCGGGAGGCAGAGGCAGGCGAATCTCTGGGAGTTCGAGGCCAGCCTGGTCTACAAGAGCTAGTTCCAGGACAAGCACCAAAGCTACAGAGAAACCCGTCTTGAAAAACCAAAAAAAAAAAAAAAAAAAAAAAAAAAAAGAAAAGAAATAAGGGGTGGAGTGTGTTTGAGGAAGACCCCCAGTGTTAACCTCTGACCTACACACACACACACACACACATCAAGAGTTTGAAAGCCTACCACACAATGGTTTCTTACAGCGAATGAGGTAACAGGTGCCACCTCTGGCCTCAGACACATGAAAGAATCATCACAAGGCCCAGAGCATCACCTCTGAGCTTGTGTCTCCTCTTCCTCTGGAATTTGTGTGCACACTGGTTGCAGACCCACATGAAGCTGATGAGCACCACAGCCACAGCGGCCAGCAGAGCAAAGAAGACAGCGACAAAGTGGAGGTCTTCATAGCGGATCTCTGTGGGACAGGAGGGAAGGTAAGGTCTCTCTCTACTACAAAGTCGCCCGCCTGGGCCTGTAGTTCAGGGAGCCCTGGGCTCTCTTACCAGACACATGCAGCATGATCGTGCCGAACTGTCTGCTCCCCAGGTGCTCCGTGACAGTGATGATGTAGTAGCCAGAGTCCCTCACGCCCACACCAAAGAGCTGGATGGAACCATTGTCAAAGGTGCAGACTCTGTCTGTGTGGCTTTGGGAGACATTGGCTGGGGTCCCCGGCTTCCACTCCACGATCTTCTGCTCACCCCAGTTTGATGTGTACTTCCATTCGATTGTGGGCACTCCATGGCAGGAGTACTCCACCGAGAGCAGGATGTCTTCCTGGACCGTGGCATTGATGGCTGACCGGGGGATGTACAATGACACCCCATGACCTGTAGGCACACATTTGAATCTACACTTGACTCAACTCACCAGTGTCTTGGTGAGCACCTATTGCGTGCCAGCTGAAAAGGCGCAGAGTCCCCCTCCCCCTCAGGTCTGTTGTTATATTCAGCAAGGGCTGGAAGACTAGGGACCAGTGATCAGAGCAACCTGTTTCTTGTTAATGGCCAGTGCTCTGATGAGAAGAAGCAAGGCTAACAGTGAGCAGTAGAGGGGGATACGAAACGGCTTGGGGGGTGGGGGGGCTGGAGAGATGGCTCAGTGGTTAAGAGCATTGCCTGCTCTTCCAAAGGTCCTGAGTTCAATTCCCAGCAACCACATGGTGGCTCACAACCATCTGTAATGAGGTCTGGTGCCCTCTTCTGGCCTGCAGACATATACACAGACAGAATATTGTATACATAATAAATAAATAAGGAAAGGAAAAAAAGAAACGGCTTGGGAAGACCTGCATGAGAGAATGCCATTTGAGCTCAGACCCAGTGGACAAGCAAGAGGAGGAAGCCCTGTGAGGGAACATGTGGGTAGACGCAAACAGAGGTCTGAAGCCTATGTCCAGAGGGTGGTCAGGGTGTGTCTGAAGGTGACCAGATCACTGGAAGGCAAGGAGCCCTGGGCAGAGCTTAGGATATAAAGCTAGAGACCTAGACAGGAGTCTAGGCATGTCAGGAGCTCAGACATCATGGGAACGACAGGGTACCTTACGCTAAATCTATGATGATGTTAATATTGGCCATGGAGACCAGCTTGGGACCTGGGGGTAAGCGTGGAAAAAAGAGAGGCCACCAGGTGGTTATTACAAGAGAGAGACAAGAAATTAGAAAGGACAGGATGGGCCTACAAAGATGGCTCAGCTGCTTTCCCAGAGGATCAGGGTTCAAATCCCAACACCCACATGACAGCTAACAATTGTCTGTAACTCCAAGATCTGACACACTCACACAGACTTATCTGCAGGCAAAACACCAATGCATATAAAATAAAAGTAAACGAATAAAATAAATAAATAAATAAAGGATGGGATGATTTAGGACCTGCAATAGGAAGTGCATGAGACTGAGCTTGATGATCAGCTGGTGTGGGTGCAGGGTTGGACAAGGCAGCAGCATCAGCAGAGATTTCTGCTGGCCGTGTGAGGGCACAGCAAGGCCTACATTGAGCACAGGTGTGTTTCACAAGTACTAAATAGGTACTGTGTGGCACAGCGCACACCAGGCAGCAGGCCCATGCTATCGAAGCCTCCTGCATTCATCCAGTTAATCAGCGGTTAAGCCTAGGCTCATCACGATTGAGAAGCCTGGCTGGACTCACTCTGCAGGGCTGAGGTTTACACACGGGCATCTGACTTCAACTAGAAGGCCAGTGACTGGCAATGAAGGGGACAGAATGTGAGAGCTGCCTTCCACACACAGGAAGGCTAGAGATAGGAGAGCGAATGGCAGGTGCCTCCCACACACAGCGGGACCAGAGAAGCCCTCCCACTGAGTCTGTCTTCCTCCGATGTCCATCTGCAGGATGTGCAAGACCCTCACGGATGGGTAGCTGTAAGGCAAGTGTCTCGATGTGTTTCATGAGCTGTTCTAGCAAATCAGTGGAGTATAAAGAGTAGGGCGTGGTGACTTGTGACGTGTGGCCAGACAGTCAAAAGCATGGGGACAACCTGAGACTTCTTAAAAACAGAGCTGTTTATTTTCCTTTGTGTGTATACATTGCCTACATATATGTATATGTACCATATACATGTCTGATGCCTGCAGAGGTCACAAGAGCGTGTCAGATCCCTTAGAACTGGAGTTAGCCATGTGAGCTGCTCTGTGCTTGCTAACAATGGAACCCCTGTCCTCTGCAAAAGCACCAAAGTGCTCTTGACAGATGCACCACATCCACTGCCCCAACCTGGGCCCTTTGACTGGCATCTGAAGACCAGGGCAGCCTCAGGGACTGCACCCCGAAACTGCACCTCAGAGCAGGGGTTCTCAGATACCATCATCCACCCCTGAGATGTAGATTTTCTTAGTACATGTTAATTTATTTATGGGTGGGGCTGTGTGTGTTTGTGCAGTGTGTGCCGTGGTGCAGGCATGGAGGGCAGAGGACAACCTATGGGAGTCAATTCTTTCCAGTGGGTCCTGAGAAGGAAGCAGATTGTCAGTGTTGGTGGCTAGCACCTCTTCCCACGGAGCCATCTCTCCAGGCCTGTGAATAATACTACTTGCTAATGTACAGTGCATCTCCAGTTCCTTGGCTGTTCACAGAACGACCCCTTGTGTTCTGAATCCACTCACTGCTTTGGGTCCTTACGCTGTGTTAGTCCTCTTTAATCCAGGGGAGCTTCCACACCTTAGAGGTGGCGTGAGACTTTCATGACAATATTTTAAAATGGCTTACTCTAGGGCTGGAGAGATGGCTCAGTGGTTAAGAGCATTGCCTGCTCTTCCAAAGGTCCTGAGTTCAATTCCCAGCAACCACATGGTGGCTCACAACCATCTGGAATGAGGTCTGGTGCCCTCTTCTGGCCTGCAGACATACAGACAGAATATTGTATACATAATAAATAAATATTTTAAAAAAATGGCTTACTCTAGATTTGTTTGGAAACAAGGTAAAGGCAACATAAAAATGAGGTTTTCACGTCGCATCAGTCCAGAAAACAAATAATCGAAGTTTGTCCCTGACTGGGGGCGCTAAGTTAGATAAAGCACCTGGGTTGTGATTGGCATGTCCCTCCTTTTCTCTAAAGAACGTACAACTACCTTGTTAGACAGCATTGGTGCATTTGGAGGTTTTGGCATCATAGGTGTGCCTCACCTCTGTTAGTTATTTCAGAGGTGACTACAGCTGTAAAACATGACTTTTTTGTTTTGTTTGTTTGTTTTTTTGAGACAGGGTTTCTCTATATAAAAGCCCTGACTATCCTTGAACTCGATTTGTAGACCAGGCTGGCCTCAACTCACAGAGATCTGCCTGCCTCTGCCTCCTGAGTGCTGGGATTCAAGGTGTGCACCACCACCATCCAGTGATTTTTTTTTTAAAATTCTACCATTCTTCTAAATATATTTGCTGCTTCTATTCTGTTAAAAATAATAATAATAAGGGCTGGAGAGATGGTTCAGTGGCTATGAACACTGGTTGCTCTCTCAAAGAACCTGGGTTCAATTCCCAGCATCCACATGGCAGCTAACAATTGTCTGAAACTCCAAAATATGGCACCCTCACACATATACATCTAGGCAAAACACCAACGCACGTAGAATAAAAATAAACTATAAAAGAAAAATGTTTAAAATTAATAATAAAAAGCCATTTCTCAAGAAAGACCTGTCTCAAACAAGACAGAAAGGTCTGATCTCATGCATGCAATGTGGTGTGCACGCACCCCCACCCCAGTATAAAAAGCAAGCTCTTTATTTCTCAGGATGAGCTCAGTGGCCTATAATTCTAGAGTTTCAGAAACTGTGGCAAAAGCGTGGGAAATTTCAGGCCCTCCATCATGAGTCCGAAGCTGATTAGAGCCACATAGTAAAACCCCGTCTTATATTCAGGAGGGTAGGGGTGTTCTTTCTAGTGCTCCTGTAAACTTGTGGGTTATTTTTTTTTTTCAAATCTACTCTGTCATACTCTGTTAGTACATAACATGTCCTTCAAGGGAGTTTACATTTGGCCAATGGGAGCTTCTTCAGGCCTGTCAAATGTCCTCTGAAATGTCCTTGCTCATCTTCTGGCACTTGATTGAACTGATTACATTTTAACAAGGACCCTAAGGGTTCAGAGCCAAAGAATAATAAACGCAGACGATTCTGGTGCCAAGACAGACTAATGAGGAGATCTCTGAGGATCAGTGGTGAGGAGATCTCTGAGGGTCAGTGGTGAGGAGACCTCTGAGGATCGGTGGTGAGATCTCTGAAATATAGTGTTAAGGAAACCACTTAGGGCCAGTGGTCTTCTTGAATCCCATGCTTCACTGTTTCTGGTGGCCACATGGGCACCTTTGAGACAGAGGTCTGGACTAGCACTATGCACAGGTAGATTCAGCCTCTCTAGGTATACAGACTTCCTGGCCAACATTCCCTCTGGCTGAGAATTCAAAGAGCATAGCTTCCAGCCTCTGCCAGGACTTTCCCTCAAGGACAGTGCGCTCCGCTCCAGCCTGCCTTTTCCAGTTGCAGGCTCCCTCACCCAGCCTGGAATAGTAATGAGATCACAGGAGCTGTCCAGGGTTGCACTGCTGACCATTCCCACGAACACCCTCGCCAGGCCAGTGTGGTACCTTTAGTTATCCTTTAACGGAGAACATGGGCCAAGTGCAAGGCTCCCAGAATAAATAAGAAAGCAGGTTAAATTCCAGGCCAGCCTCAGAGGGTCAGACTCCTGCGTGCCTTCATCTTGTGCCTCCTGTAACCAGCACGGTGTGGGCACAGGGCGGCAGGTCAATCACTGTCTTCAGTCACCGAATACCCAAGTGACAGTGAGAGGTGTCGGTTTTTCCTCCCAGGAAAGCTGCTGCTTTGTGGCTGGAAAGATTAGGATCATCTACCAGCCAGCGTCAGCGTCAGGGAGGACAGGGCCTGGTATTAAGGATTTACTCTTCTTTTTCGTGTGTGTGTGTGTGTGTGTGTGTGTGTGTGTGTGTGTGTCAGAGGATGCAGATTCTGGGGATCAAACTCAGGTCCTCCAGTTTGCACAAGTCCTTTTACCTGGTGAGTTGTCTCATCAGTCCAGAATCTAGGCTTTCTGGATTTGGTGTACTTTACAAGCTGTCTGTTACTCTATGTGTATATGTATTTGTGTGTGTATGTATGTATAAATGTATGCATCTGCTTACCTATCTACCTATCATCTATCTATGTATCTTCCTATTTATCCTTGTACCTACCTATCCATCTACCTAGTACCTATGTGTGTATGTATGTATATAGCTATCTATAATCTATCACTGATTATGATTTTCTGCTTATTACTCATTTATCAACTATTATTATTTATTTCTATCTATTATAATCATTTATATATCATCTCTCTAAATCCTATCAATCATCTACTTACAATCATCAAGCCACCTGTAACCTATCATTTGTCTATCATCCATATGTCTATCAACTTATCCCCTATCATCTGTCAATCTATCCTCTATCTACCATCTATTTGTTTATCTATCTGTCCGTCCTCTATTATCTAATTTTAATTTATCAATTATCTATCCATCTATATCATCTCTCAATTTATTTATCATCTACCTACCCATCATCTATCAATCTATCATCTATCAATCAATCTAGCTATCTATTCACTTGTTATGTGAGGTGGAGGTGGTTGTGCGGCCCTGGCTGTCCGGGAATTTGCTTTATACACCTGACCTTGAACTTGCAGTGATCCCTTTTCCTCTAAGTGCTGAGGTTACAGTTTTGAAGACCCGTGCCAAGCTTTTACAGTGAGTCACTTTTAATTATTTATTTTAGGTTGTTTGTTTGGTTAGTTTTGCTTTTTCAAGACAGGGTTTCTTTGTGTGACAACCCTGGCTGTTCTGGAACTCACTCTGTAACCTGGAACTCATAGAGATCCATCTGCCCTGTCTCCTGAGTGTTGGGATTAAAGGCGTGTGCCACCACCGCCCAGCACTGTTTGTTTTTTGAGGCAAGGTTTCAAGTAGTCCAGGCTGGCCTTAAATTTTTTGATCCTTCTGCCTGGGAGTTACTGATGAGTGCTGCTACACCCAGCTTTTTCTTTTCAAAAAGCTGAGAAACATTTTTTTTTTCCGTTTAAAATGAGAATCAAGCTGGGCGGTGGTGGCGCACGCCTTTAATCCTAGCACTCGGGAGGCAGAGGCAGGTGGATCTCTGTGAGTTCGAGACCAGCCTGGTCTACAAGAGCTAGTTCCAGGACAGGCTCCAAAACCACAGAGAAACCCTGTCTCAAAAAAACAAAACAAAAAAAAATATGAGAATCAACAGCATAGCCACACAGCTAGTCTCTGGTAAAGGTGGGGTTTTATTGCAGCTTTGCCTGGCTCATGACTATCTTATCCACCATCTCTTTATCATCTTCCCTTCCGGTGCCTCTGACCTCAGATGTGAGTAGTGATTACTGCAATATTAGAGAGAGAGAGCTATCTGGTGACAAATTCGCGTCCTGACCTCTGCAGCCTGTGTGTTTGGTAGGGTTACTGGCAGGCTAGAGAGCTGGGAGACCATTAGCCCCTTCCGGAGCCTGAGGGCGCATCATTTTGAGCATTTTAGCACCCAGCACGGGGCCGGGCACCTTCCTGGAACTCGTGCACTCTGAAGACGAGTAAATGGTGGCATGCAGGTCCTGCTGGTCAAACCGTTACCCATTTAGGGAGGCCAGGAAGAGAGTGTGAGTTGAGTTGGCAAGAGGACCCCTTTCTCATCTCCAGGCCCGCCAACAGACAAACATCTAGGAGGAGAAATGACAGAGGCCTAAGCAGCAGCTAAAGTCTAATGTTCTGGCCAGAGTCTGCCACTCCTGACCAGGCAAAGCTACAATTTGGAAGACACCTTTGTGTGAAGGCAACCAAATACTGGCTGGTCATTTTAGCTGCCAAGAATTATGGGAATGGCTGACATGCTCACCCAGTTTACGGGTCCTCTTGGTAGTTAGTGTCTGGTTACACAGAAACCAAAGTTGAGCTCACCCTGCAGGAGTCCCCACCAACTCACTGACTTGAAAAGTCACCCCAAACACTATGGGCAGAGATAGGCTCAGGTGAAGGCTGTCAGGCTGCCCCCCTTCACCACGATTCAGAATTCATACCCTGCCTCACACACATAATTCACTCTAGAAGAGCGAACCATTATTGCCTATGAATGGCTTCCCAGTGCACCAGACCCAGATCAGAGTCCAAGGAAGTTGAGGGCCGGAAGTTCAGTGACTCCGCCAGTATCAGATTGGCAGAGATAAAGACCTTTGATAACATTATGTTGTTAGGGGTGTGTATAGAAGTTCTACCCAAGCGTAGCTGTTGATTGTAAGTGGGTGGAAGCAGGACTGGAAAACCCCTCCCGTCACTGGGCTCCTCTCAGCTGGGGGAAGCCTGGCTGGGAAGCCTGTCCCTTCCCGTCACTGGGCTCCTCTCAGCTGGGGGAAGCCTGGCTGGGAAGCCTGTCCCTTCCCGTCACTGGGCTCCTCTCAGCTGGGTGGAAGCCTGGCTGGGAAGCCTGTCCCTTCACTACTAAACACCTCTCCCCTTTCGATTGTAACTTAGCCTGCTTGGTCTATGTTGCACCCCAAGAATCCTGCAGGGCACCTGGAACATGAATGGGAATTCCTGAATCTTCCCTTAATGGGTTATGCAGCTGGCCTGCAGGTATGGGGTACAGAATGCAGAACTAGGTCAAACTGGAACAAGGTTGGAGCTCAGGCCCCATGACTAGCTCTGGTGGGAACCTAACTCTGGTGGGAACCTCAGGACCCAGTTTACCTCCCTTGAAGTGTCTAAAATCAGCAATGACTCCTGTGTTTAACATGTGCATGTAGGCCTGCATGCCCCTGCTCCCAAGGCTCCCACAGAGCCCAGAACCTTACAGGGTTCTTAACAGTTCTTGCAGATGGCAGCCATAAATGGAGACAAACCCAAGAAATTCCATTAGCCAATCAAGGCTTTCAAAGAGACGAGTCATCAGGGATGGGTTCCGATACCGCCTACTCTTTACTGTTGTGACTCTGGCCTCATGGCTCACCGATGGGCTAGGCCTTTAGCTACTTCATGGGTCTGGAGTGTTAGAAGGAATCAAAGCAAAGTTGCAAATGCCAAACCTGGCCCAGGACCCCAGTCTTCCAGTAAGTACAGAGTAACTGGTAGGTGTGGAAGCAGGCAGTCCCACCTGCCAGCAGGAAGGATGCCAGCAGGAAGACACTTGCTGTGCCCCTCACACGGCTGCAAACATACCAGGGAATCCACCCCCCTTTTGAGATAGAGTCTTCTTATGCTGCTCCAGCTGATCTGGAACCCACAGAGATCCCCCTGCCTCTATTGAGATTAAAGTCACACACCACTATGCCCAGCAAAAACCCCACAATTTTTAAAATAAAGAAAATAGACAAACGTCTGCTCCTGACCCTGATGAGGACACTCTGTGTCCTCCCTTGCCAGGGACACAACAGGGAGGGAAGCAAGGGAAGAGGACAAAGGAAGCATGACAACAGCCAAGGAAGACAGGGTTTGCAGACAGCGCAGAAGACCCCAGCGTGGGATCTAGCTTGACATGACTGCAACCATCTTGGTTACAACCCCATCCTGCCCATTAGCTCACAATGGCATATGTGTGAAGCCTTACAGAACAAACAAAGCTGTTAAGACAGTCAACTAAAGTTCGAGACCAGCCTGGTCTCCAGAGCTAGTTCCAGGACAGGCTCCAAAGCCACAGAGAAACCCTGTCTTGAAAAACCAAAAAAAAAAAAAAAAAAAAAAAAAAGACAGTCAACTAAGCATGCATCTCTGGGCTCTGACACCCAGGTAATTCTTGACTGACATCTCAGTTTCAAAGTTTGCTTTTCTTCTTTTGTGAGAAAGCCCATGTAAGTTCAACGGGCCTTCGGCCTCCTTTGTCTCTTCCCACCCCTGCTTTTTTGAGGCAGGATCTCATGTAGCCCAGGTTATCCTTGGAATCATTGTATAGGTGAAAATGACCCTAACCTAAACTCCATTTCCTCCTGCCTCTACCTCTACTGCAGAGATTATAGTCAGATACCACCATGTTCTCTTCCTCCTGTGTTGGAGGTTGAACCCAGGGCTTTGTATATGCTACCAACTCTACAACATCAGCTTGTCTTTGTCTAGCTTAGCATATAAACCCCTACCTCCCACCTCCGGGCTCCACTGTGTTGTAGGAAACTACAATCCCTGAGACTCAGGAAGTTGTGTTCTGTGCTGCAGTCTTGGCTTTTGCTTTTAGTTTGGTCTGTAGGTACATTGCCCCTTTGGCCGCTGGTTCTTGTACACTGCATTTTGGGGAAATATTCAGTTGTTTTGGCTGCATGTACCCTAGAGGTGTGAGTTTACACAAATCCCTTTACCTCTCTCAGTTGCTTCCCTCTAGGGATCTTTCTGGGTTGGCAGTCAGTAGGTCAAAGGAAACCACCTGCTGGGAAGAGAAGTGGCCCACCAGCAACAATTAACTTCAGGGGCTCGGGGCTCCTTTGCTTTTCGTCCAGGTCTTCTCTGATTCCATCCACAGCACTCACATGGCATGCGTGTTAAGCTCATTCTCTGGTGGGTTAAGAAAATATGTTCCCTCGGGATCAACCTACCCATGGACCCAGCAATACCACTCTTGGGAATATACCCAAGAGAGGCCTTATCATACAACAAAAGTATATGCTCTACTATGTTCATAGCAGCATTGTTTGTAATAGCCAGAACCTGGAAACAACCTAGATGCCCTTCAATTGAAGAATGGATGAAGAAACTATGAAATATATACATATTAGAGTACTACTCAGCAGTAAAAAACAAGGACTTCTTGAAGTTTGCAGGCAAATGGATGGAAATAGAAAACACTATCCTGAGTGAGGTAAGCCAGACCCAAAAGGAGGAACATGGGATGTACTCACTCATATTTGGTTTCTAGCCATAAATAAAGGACATTGAGCCTATAATTCGGGTTCTTAGAGAAGCCAAATAAGAAGGAGAACCCAAAGAAAAACATATAGGCATCCTCCTGAATATTAACCTTCATCAGGCGATGAAAGGAGACAGAGACAGAGACCCACATTGGAGCACCGGACTGAAATCTTAAGGTCCAAGTCAGGAGCGGAAGGAGAGAGAGCACGAGCAGGGAGCTCAGGACCGCGAGGGGTGCACCCACACACTGAGACAATGGGATGTTCTATCGGGAACTCACCGAGGCCAGCTGGCCTGGGTCTGAAAAAGCCTGGGTTAAAACTGGTCTCGCTGAACATAGCGGACAATGAGGACTACTGAGACCTCAAGAACAATGGCAATGGGTTTTTGATCCTACTGCACCTATTGGCTTTGTGGGAGCCTAGGCAGTTTGGATGCTCACCTTACTAGACCTGGATAGAGGTGGGTGGTCCTTGGACTCCCCACAGGAACCCTGATTGCTCTCTGGGTGGTTGAGGAAGGGGGATTTGATTGGGGGAGGGGGAAGGAAGGGGAGGCGGCGGTGGGGAAGAGACAGAAATCTTTAATAAATAAATAAATAAATAAAATATGTTCCCACACTCCTCAGGAACTAGTTTGCTGATGTGGGACATTAAGTGACCGTAGACCTGACCAGGGCAGGTGGGAGTCACAGGCTGCACTGAAGACGCTTTCCCAGACTTGTGCCCTACTTGGAGCTCCACCTTCTTATCTGCCTGTTAGAGTTTAAATGGTGTCCCCCGTAGACGACAGCATCCTCCTATCCTGTCTTCTACCGCGATCTTTAGAGACTGTATCTTTACAGAGGCCACTAAGTTAAAACGGGGCCCTCTGGGTGAGCTCAGCTGGCCTAGATGCAATTGACTTGGTGTCTTTTTAAAAAGAACTTGGACCCAGGAGAGGCAGCGTCATGGGCCGGAAGGTGAAGGCAGAGATGTGGTGGGATGTGCAGAAGCCAAGGAGCCCTAGAGATTGCAGCAGCCGGAAGAAGCCGGGAGAGGCCCGGAGGAGAAATCTTCATAGCCCGCCTGTACCTCACCTTTGAGTCCATTCAGAGGTTCAGCTGTGGGAAAGCAGTGCCTCTGTGGCTTTCATCTCCAGGACTCAGGGTCATGGGGGATTGAGTTTGCAAAGTGCAAATGCCTTGACTCTGGAAGGCCTCAATGCTGGTCCCAACTTTCTTTTCTGCCTCCATCTCCCATGATTCCATTTCATCCCCAACTCTAGTCACCCCAACTATGAGCCACTCCCCAGTGGCCATAATCTTAGTTCATCTCACTCTCTCCCTGGCCTCAGGGTCATCATCTCTCTTCAAAGACTGTGTTAATATCATGTGTTGCCTGCAGGGCCTGTTCGCAGGGCTACTGAACTGAACTGAACTTTGGCCCTGTTGTATCGGGAACGGTGTCTGGCAGAGCAGGCCATGCCTGCGGCAGCCTTTTCCAGGTACAGGTGTGAGGAGCTGACCTTTCCCCTGCCACCTAGGAATGAAAGCAAGTCAGCCATGCACACAAACTGGGGACTACTTATCAACCATAAAGTATGGGACTGCCCTGCAGACCCCCAAAGCTGTAATTCTGCCAGCTCGCTTTGTCCAATGAGAAAATGAAGCCTCCCTAGTTTCAGTCCCTGGCACTCTCTCTGTGACTTTCAATAACTCCCCTACTATTCCTTATACCCTGAAGGATATGTTCTCTCAGTACCTTCGTCTCAAGCTTCTGTGTCTAACTCACCTAACACGAAGGAAAAAAGTTCTAGCTCAAAAATATCTCTGAACTCTCATCATAAAAGACGTCAAAGGGCTAGATGGTGGGGAAAGGCAAGGGAAGATGGGGATTCTGTTTTAGGCCTGGCTTGAGCCTAGGGCAGGGATCTTATTAATATAAGGTTTCCGCAGAGGAGAAGAGATAAACAGAGCTGCACGTTAGGCCCCCACCAGTGCTTGGTGTCCAGGGCGTTATCTCCCTCCTTCTCCAGCACTAGAGTTTATCCCAACATCTTCCACCCGAGATCCATGACTTTCCCAGGCTCCACTTCTTACCTGGCAGGGTGTTGAGCAGAAGAGGAAGTGGATGTGGGCTCAGTGGGAACTGGGCTGGTGGCAGGTCTCAGGCTCCCTGGACTTGGCTCCCCCAGGGAAGCAGCATCAAGAAAGGAACGCATGGGCATTGCTGCTCAGTGACAGCAGCTGTTCTGACAGAGGGCTATCGGCAAGTGACTTTTCACCATGACGGATTTACTATGCGGGGAAAGTACCAAACAGCCCTGTAGGTCACAGAAGACTGACACGCAGGACAGTTCAGTATAGCTAAAAAATGATCCCTTCTTCACTGGCCTAGGGATAGGAGGCTCCCCTTGAGTCCTGCAGCTCAAGCTTTCTCTGTTCATCTACTCATTTAGCCTTCAAGACTTCCTCTCTAAGACAGGCCTTCCTACTCCAGGCCGAGCTCCAACCTCATTGCCCAGTGCTAGTGATGTAATTCACCCTCTTGGGATTAGACTTCCCCAGGAGATCCCACAGAACCTCTAGCCCCTGATGGCCAGCCACCATAAGAATGTCTAAGAGCCAAGTAGCCTTGTTCCCTTCCCTAAGCCCTGTAAGAAAGTCTTTTTAAGTCTGTGTGGATGAAACCATACAGGAAGCAAGCCTCTAAAACATGACAGCAGGTGTTTTCAGACCCGAAGGGAGGAGACATAGGGACACTTCTAAGCCAGTTCCTCCCCTAGGACCAGACTAATCGACCTTGTCTATGAGAGACATGATTTGCCTGACCACACTTTAGACGGAGAAGCTCAAAGGCAGAACCACACAGTCTGGTCTCTGCCCTCGGCGATGCTGGTTTTATTGGTCTGGGGTAGGGGATAGGTATCTGTCTATCTTTTGAAAAATTACTTATTTGTTTTATTGAATCTTGTGTGTGTGAATGTTTTACTTTCATGTATGTACATGCATCCTATGTGTATGGAGGTAAGAAGAGGCCATGAGGATTCCTTAAAACTGGAGGTTACAAGCCACTATGTAGGTGCTGGGAACCGAACCTCTGGAAGAGCAGCCTTAATTACTGAGCCATTCTCGCCCCCCCCCCAGTTTTTTTTGTTTGTTTTTGTTTTTTTTGGCCCTGGCCTTTCTGAGTAACTTCCAATGGGCAGCACTGTTTGGAACACTGAGCTTCCTTCCTTCCTCACCGTCTTGCCCTGTGAACTCTGGCCTTACAAGGCTGGGACTCCACTAAACCTCCGAGGCTTCTTTCTGCCATGTAGGGATTCTTCAGAGCAGGGATTCTCTGGGTCAGCGTGGGGCAGCCTTGAACTACCCCTGTGGTGTCCCTCAGCAGGCAGAGGGCCAGCATGCATTCTCCACAGGCTGGACACGTGGACCAGAAATGTTCTTTCTGATCCGGTTTGTCATCTCCCATGTTCGGAGGGCTGATTGATGTCTAGCAGATGAGGCAATCGCTTATGAGAAAGCCACTTTGAATCTCTGAACTTGGTAATCTCCCTCTTCCTATTCCTGTTCTAGCTGTCTATGTAAGCACAGGCACACACCACAGAACCGTGGGCCACACACATACCTACCTCATGGTGATGTCAGAGACATCTTGGTTTCTGTGAGCACCCCCCAAGATGGTCTCATTACACCCAGATCAGCTGATAATGCAAGTCTCAGGATGTATCCATCATCCGGCAACACTCCTTATGTCTCTGTGAGACCATACCAGAACTTCCTGTCCAACTTACAGTACGCTCCTGAAGATGTCTCCAGTCTGCACCCAGTAACTGGTTTACGGCAGTAGCTGTCCACTGCTCCAAGCAATTGCTCTAGTTTGGGCTGTTGTAAGAGTCTGGACCGAGTGATCAAGACTTATTTCCTCCCCTCAGTTTTGGAGGGTGAGAAGCACAAGGTCCAGGGGATTTAATGCAGTTGTATTTTATCTAAAAACTATTTTGCCTTTCCTTACTTGGGCGTATGTTATCCATATGGGGGCACGTGTGTCATGGCATGTGTGGCCTTCACAGGACAATCTACGAGAGCAGTTCTTCCTTTTCACTTTGGGGATCCCAGGGTCAAACTCAGATCGCCAAAACTGGTGAAGAGTGTCTTTCCCTGCTGAGCATCTCCCTGGTCTAGCAACACCTCCTCTTGGCTTACTAACCTGCTCCCTGTGTTCTCACCAACAGAAGGGTTCTGAACGTGAACCTCACCACAGGAGTCCCAACCTCACCACAAGGGCCCTGCCTCCAAATAACGTCACATCAGAACTTTCAACCGGAGGATTCAGGGGTCTGTATTTAGTCCATAACAACACCAGTTACAGAGAAAAGGCTTCAGAATACAGGCATTCTGTGTGTCTGGGGCATGTTTTCACACAGGCTTTGTGGAATGAAGATTCATTCTCTCATTTTTAACACCGTCATTTCTTTCTTTTTTTCTTTTCGAGCAGTGTTAGGTGCCAAGCACAGGGCCTTGTTCACGTTAGAAAAGAGCTGTAACATTGGGCTCTGTCCCTGCCCTGCACTGAAGGATGCAGGGAACTGGGGAGAAGAGGGTAAGGTCACCCCACATCACTAGTGTTGGCTGCAGCTCAGGGCTCCCCCAAGCAGGCCCCCATCCCCTCATTTGAAGAGTAGGTCCTGACCAATACTGAAGAGACACTAGGGACTGATCGGAATGGACAGTGATGCTCACAGCTGTGCAGGGTACAGCCACCAGGTGATGCAAGCGTTCACCTGGTCTCCCGGCTTGAACGTCCGGAACATCCTGTGTTCCCTCCGTCAACGCTGTCATGGTGGCTCCTACCCAGCTGCTAGGTTCAGGTTAAGAGTGGATTCCTTTGCATAGAGAGTTCTGGTTTCCCAAATCTGAGTTCATAGTGTTCCAGGAAGGCAGCACCTACCTCCTCCAAAGGCCACTTCAAAGGAAAAGCTCTTAACCACAATGCTGCCTGTATCTACTGTGCCCTGCTTGCTTCCTGCGGGGAAAAGACAGATCCGGACGCTATCCCCTGAACATCACAGGCATATGCACCAAGAGCAAGAACGGAGCCTGGAAGCGTGTGCTTGAGGCTTGGAAAACAACGGGAAAGGTGGTTGTTAAGAGTCCCCTTTGCTGGTCTTAAAAGCTGCTATGTTCTGCTCCCTAGCTGCAGGAGCAACAGCCCCATCCCATTCTCGCTGGCTCTTGCAAATACCAGTGCTGTTCTCCAGGAAGAGGCTAGAGGCTCATTGTGAGCCCTGACTTCACTACACACTAGGTAGGCAGTCCCTTCCCGTGTTCAGTTTCAGCACGCGTAGAACACAGAGAAAAGTGGCTCTGATTTTATATGTTTTTTTTTTTTTTTTTTTTTTGAGGACTAAACCATTAGGAAGTTTGTAAATCCCCGGGATCTTGGATAAGGGCCAGCTCTCCCTCCTAGCTCTCTCAACTCCAGTGGCTCCACTCTGGCCCTCTCTAGACCTCTGTTGACTGATTTGTCAACAGATGGGAATGGTAATAATGACAGTCCTGAACAAGAAAGTAAAACTGCAGCGTAATCGGTCGTGTCTATAGATGATGATGGTCGTGTGCAACATTCTGACTCACGGGTGATTCCAGGGATTCTAGCGCTGGCTCACCAGGCACCTTCTCTGGGCTCACGCTCCAGTGAGCCTCCGACCCCTTTTCCTGAGCCCCAGGGTATCTTGAACTTAAGGGAGGCGCGACCCAGGAATCTCACAGTGGGTGTCTAATACCAGTCTGGTGGTGAGCGAGCGGGCGACCTGGGGATTTGCAATCTGGTTATTTCCAGGAAGAAAATAGAAATTTCTGGCCAGGAGTTATCTCCAGGCCGGCTTCCTGCTCTGATAACCGCAGCGGCAGCGGCCCAGGGCACCAAGGGAGCCTTAGCTCGGCCTAGCACTCTGCAGCCGCGCCCCGCTCGCCCGTCCGGACACGGCGAAGTGACCCTAGTCCGCATCCCCTAGCCCTCCGGGCCAGCACCCGAAGGATCGCCCCTTCCAGCGATGTTGTTCCCACTCGCCAAGGCGCTCCCACCTGCGAGGTACTTACTCTGCAGACAGCGGGCGGCGGCCACCCAGAGCGCGAGCAGCCCCAGCGGGATGCCGCGGGTCCTCCTCCCGCACCACGGCGGCCTCATGAACGAACAGCGGGCTATACCGGCCCCGCATGGGCCTCCGGGAGGCGGCCGGGCCGACTGCTTGTCCTCGGCGCCCCGCAGTGCGCCAGCCTGGCCTCCCTAGCCTCAGCTCCGCTGCTGCTCGGCACGTCCCAGCTCCTGCAGCTGCTCCAGCGCTAGAGGTAGACGACCAGGTTGTACTCTGGTTGAACCAGTTCCCCCGGAGAGAGGGAAGAAAGGAGGAAGGGGAAAGGGAGGGAGAAGTGAGAGAAGGAAGGACTACGAATATGGAAAGATATGGGATAATGGGAAGGCACGCACTCCGAGGCACTAATGGCAAATAATGAGCAACTTCCTCAGAGTCACACCCACTGTATCAATTCAAGGTTCAGCTCAGGAGGGTGGCTGGGAGAGGCGTTAGTGCCGTTGCCCAAGGACAAAAGAGACAACCTGACGACTTCATGGGCAAGGGGGAGATTTTTAGGAAAATCAAGTGACAGCCTGGGGTGTGAGGAAGGGGTGACAGCTGGGGAAAGTAGGCTGGCTCTGTGTGGAGCCTATGGACAGCAATGCCAGTCATCCATGCAGCCGTCCAGCTGGGAAAGGGCTCGGAAAGCTGCTGACAGTGGTGGAATGATACCGAGCACCGAGCTACGCTAGGGAAACAACCACACTGATTTGAAAAGCCCGGAGAGGTGGCCCACACCTGTAACCCCAGCATTCCGGAAGCCGCAGGAGTAACTGGGTACTTTAGGAATCCTAGCAGCGGTAGGATCTGGAAACAATGACCTACTGCGATATAGTCTGCCTGTCCTGGTAAAACGAAGAACGAGCAGGCTGCAGGGCCTCCAAAGGGGATGTGCCGCTCTCTGAAGCTACAAAAGACGGGGAGATACTGACCCAAGCTAGTTGCAGTCAGAACTAGAACTAGATTTCCTCACTTCCCTTGCAGCCACGGGACAGCAGGTCGAACAAGCAGTAGCGATTCTTAGAAGGGCAGTGTGCTTGCGTGTCTCTAGAAAAAGCTTCTGCTTCCCTGGTAGAAGGGATACGGACTGGAGTATTCTTTTCTGAAAGGAGGAAGAGGCTCAGAAAGCACAAGCAACTTATAAGATCCAGGCTGCCAGGGCAGGTACATGGCTCTTGGATTGTATAGGCAGTCATAATTTCCAGGGGGAGAGAAGACTCTTCCGTGGAGCTACCAGCTATCGTGCAGGGAACTCCTGGGGTGGGCTTTTCTGGAACCCATGCGCGTGACCCTTGCTAATGGAAGCAATGTTAGTGAACTCCTTGGCTCGCCAACCAGGAATTGGAATCCTTTCTTTTTGATCTGTGGAGAATAGAAGTATTCTCTCCAGGAAAAGTCACACAGTTTCTGCCTTGAAAAATGTTTTTTTTTTTTCTCTAGATATATGGCCCCTGTCATACATACTTCATGACGATTCAAGTGAGGTCAAACCCTCTAAGTAAGGATAGAGAAACAGAAAGACAAGAAGTACCCAGAAGGCCTCACCTCTGAGGAGATCGTGGCATGTGGCTCACCCTCGGGGCTCCTTGTTAATTCCACATCACGCCAGTACTTTCCCTCATTGCTGTGACAAAGGAACGCAATGGAGAAAAGGTTGAGTTGGCTCAGTTTCAGGGTACAGTCCTCTGTGGTGGGGACCATGGTGACAGGAATCTGAGGAGGCCATCGTGCTGCATCTGCAGTTAAGACTCAGAGAGGGACAAATGTCGTAGCTCGGCTTGCTTTCCCCTTTACATCCAGTTCAGCATCCTGGCCCTGCGATGGAGCCTCTCCGAGTTAAGGCGAGTCTTCCCACCCCCCAATAACTGAATCTGGATGTGTGCCAAATGGCTCTGTCCTAGGCAATCCTAGAACCAGACGCTGACAGTTTTAACCATCACACACATGTTCCTTGTGAGAGCAACAGTGGTGACACCCTGTGTACTGTAGTCGGGAATGGCCACATCCCAGGCTAGCCACTCACAGTGTACAGTGTACTCTTCACCAGCCGAAGTGTTGGTTCATGGATGGAAAGATGAAACTGTCAGGAAATGCCCTGGGAGTGACATGTGGCCATTGCTGGGACTGCCAAAGCATAGGACATGAACCTGTAGTATTAGCACACCACGTCCATCCCATGAGAGTCCTGGACTAGGAAAGAAGCCAATTCAGGCAAGGTGACTCACACTTATAACCTCAGCACTCAAGAAGCTGAGGCAAAAAGATTGCAAGTGTAAGGCCAGCCGTCTTAAATAGTAAGATCCTCTTTCAAAAATAATAACTAAGTCATAGTGGCGTAGGCTTTTAATCCCAGCACTCGGGAGGCAGAGGCAGGAGGGTTTCTGAGTTCCTGGGCAGCCTGGTTTACAGGGCAAGTTTCAGGACAACCAGGACTACTACATAGAGAAACTCAGTTTAAAAAAAAAAAACCAAATTGAACCAAACCAAACAAAAATAATAGCTGAATAAAATGCTTTACAAGTGAAAAGCAGAAGCTAAGATGAAGCAAACTGGACTGGGAGCCTGGGAGACATAGCTGCAGTGTGTGCTCTGGGTTTGACGCTTGGTTTTACTGGGTGGAGCAGGCAAATACTTTTTGTTGTTGCTTTTGTTTTGTTTTTTTTGCTTGACAGGATTTTTGTGACATAAATCTATGTTGGGCGAATGTTTGACATTGCAGTATGTTCAGGGGAATACGTTCAAGACATCTGTTGTGCTGCATAGCACAGTAATGGTACTTGATGGTGGAACGTTGTGTTGAATGACTGCTGAGTGAGTGGATGAACGGTCCCAAAATGCAATGGTGACCATGTGAGGTGCATCACTTTAGATTTAACTAGCTTATAGCACACACACACTTTAAAACAGTAGGTTGTGCAAGTAACTACTATTTGTTAATTTAAAATAAAATAAAATGTGTGTGTGTGTGTGTGTGTGTGTGTGCATGCACCAGAAGTCAAGATCAATGATCTACATGGGAAGTAGAAAAAGACAAGATCTCTTGAGTAACTTGGGAGCATAGGGATTATGGGAGAGGGTATAAGGGGAGGGGGAGGAAGGGAGAGGAGTGGGGAAAAATATATAGCTCAATAAAAACAATTTAAAAAAAAAACAAAGTCAAGGTCAAGATCTCTGTGGTTTCTCTCTACCGTATTTGTTTGTTTCGAGACAAGGTTCCTCCCAGAACTGAGAGTTCACTGATTCCACTGTGGCCAGCAATCCTCCTGTCTCTATTTCTTTGCTGCCCGGATTACTGCTCAGATTTTCTTTATGTGGGTGCTGGGGATCTGGATCCAGGTCTTCCTGGATTTTACTGTCCAAGTCACCTCCCGAGTCTTCCCAGTTTACAAACCCAGCTGATAGTCAGCAGCTGAAGTGTCCTCCTTGGGGTTGCGTTTGGAATGCTCATTCTCTGTTCAGTGGTGCTTTTTGGGTGAGCTCTGGAACCTCTAGGCAATGGACCCTAAAGTAGTTCCCTAGGTTCAGACATTGGGTAGTTGCCTCGTCCAGTTTCCTATCTCATTCTGCCTGATCTGCTGTGATATGGGCAGTGTCCTCCACGCAGGCTCACTGGCGGGAGCCCTGCCTTCCCCTCTTTGACAGACTGGAGGCTTCTGCGCTGTGAGCCCGAGTAAATCCCGGTCCACCATGGCGTTTCTCTCAGATAGGGCGCTCACGCTGTATAAAATGAATGGATATGCTCACAGTCAGCAATCTATAGAGCCAAAGAGCCGATCATCTTTGATTTCGAATCTTATCAAAATTTGGATAAAGAGTGGGGCTAGAGGTGGGATGCAATGGTAGACCCCTTGGCTAGCATCTTGAAGGTGAGCTTGATCTCAAGCACAGGAAATAAAACACCTTAAAATGTTAGGAGCAATTTTTAAGAGTCTCCTGACTGAAACAAGGGGTTTTCTAAATGTTTCCGTCTTCCAAATCCTTTGTATTTATTTGTTAGTTCATTAAACATTTACCCAGAAGGCCCTGGGTCTAGCACTATGGGCACTCCAAAGATGAATGACCCATGGATCTTAGTCCCAAGGGACTCACACACTGATGAAGAGTCAATGACCCAGATTACAAAGGCCCCTAGGCCCATAGTCCCTTCCTGTGAAGACCAAGGACAAAGGAAAAACTTTGTTTGGCTCGCTGCCATTGACTTGGTATCTGACATGTGGTAAACACTTAATGACTGTTTGTCAAATGACTGTATGAACCAGGAAGGCTGAAGCCCGAGAAGCCCACAGACGGAAGACTCTCGAGATTAGAAAGTTGGCAGACGATTCAATGATGCTCGGGATTCCTCCTCTGACTGCCGCCCCTGTCTCTCTGGTCACGAAGGAGAGATGTGGACCCCCAATGGGTTTAGATTGCATTTGGCAAGGGGTTAGAAAATGCACCGCAGGCCACACCCCACTCCACTCTGACGTCCTGGGAGTGGGGTTGCACTAGTTACTTGCCTTGTCCCTGAGACAAAACACCTGCCAAAGCAACCTAAGGAAGGAAAGTTCTTGGCTAACACTTCAAGGGTATCATTCTACCACTGTGTGAACATGGCTCAAAATGGAAAACTCCAAGAAACTAAGACAAGAGTCTTGTGACCCTAGATTCTTCAAAACCACGGAATTCTTCTTGGATTAGGCTTCCATGCCCCTCCCAGGTGTATCAGATAGGAACGGGGTTACTTACGGTTATTCATCATGGCTGGCTATTGTTATGTGTTCATCTGTCTCTGTGGAGAAACGTGTTTCTGTCACAGGCAGCCTGTCTACCATGTGCAGCTCACCTCCGTGATTATTCACCTCCCTCACATGACATTTAACGGAGCCATACTTGGGAAAGGCACTGTGGGAGAGGTTGGGGGGGGGGGGGGAGGGCATCTGGGAGGTACTGGGGGAATAAGGAAGGGGAGAAGTGTTGTAATACTACTTCCAAGTAGATTTAAAGCTGGGTGGTGGTGCACTCCTTTAGTCCCAGCACTCGGAAGGCAGAGGTGGGCCAATCGTTGCCTACAGAGCTAGTTCCAGAACAACCTCAGTTACACAGAAAAATCCCGTCTTGAAAAACAAACAAAAAGTATATTAAAAAATAAAACTTAAATTAAGAAAGTAGACTGGGAGTATTACTGAGCGAGTACAGCTCAGGAGTCAGGAACCCGAAAAAACGGCTGTTTCTTCAAGACCTTTAGCAGACTCGGCTCTGGGAATTCTTTCCAGCCAGGAAAGACAACCAGGGTTTATTTTCTTGAAGCCATAGAGGCCTTTTCCACCTTCATCAGAATAAAGTGTATTGTTCCTCTTACTTCCCTTTTTGTGACAGCCTCATTTCTGAGGACAGACCATATTGTGAATAAGTTCTTTTGTCATTCCAAAAAAAACTTGTGAACTTGTGTGACCTTATATCTGGGTATTCTGCAAACTTATCATCATGTGTAGAGGCCTGCAGATGCTTCTTTATTTCTCTGGTTTTCTGTATATACTTGTTTTTTTGTTTGTTTGTTTTTGTTTTTTCGTTTTGTTTTGTTTTGTTTCGTTTCTTGAGATTGGTTCTCACTCTGTAGTCTTGCTATCCTGGAATTCACTGTGTAGACCAGGCTGGCGTGGAGGAAATCCGCCTGCCTCTGCCTCCAGAGTGCTGAGGTTAAAGTATCTGTGCCCCACTATGCCCCAGCGCCTGTTTCTTGGTGTATGATGTAATGTTACGGTGACAGGTGGGTGGCTGAATTAGGAGGCCAATGTGGTCAATGCTAGAATTTAGAATACCTATATAAACCTTTATTAGGGCTGGTTCCTTTAACCTGGGCGTCTGTGTGCCATCTGAGACTGTAAGAGTGTCTTAGTCACTGTTCTATTGCTGTGAAGAGACATGAGGACCATGGCAATTCTTATAAAGAAAAACATTTAATTGGGGCTGGCTTACAGATTCAGAAGTTTAGTCCATTATCATCATGGCAGCAAGCATGGCAGAGTGTAGGCAGACATGGTGCTGGAGAAGGAGCTGAGAGTTCTATATCTGTATCAGCAGGCAACAGGAAGAGAGAGATACTGGGCCTGGCTTGAGCATTTGAAGCCTTAGAGCCCTCCCTAAATGACACTTCCTCCAAGGCCACACCCACTCCAACAAAAGCTATACCTCCTAATAGTGCCACTCCCTAGGGGCCAAGCATTCAGACACACGAGTCTATGAAGGTCATTCTTCTTCGAACCACCACCTAGAGTTAAGATGAGCTTAAGTTAAGTTTAAGATGAGCGAGTTTGCCGTGGCTGTGTCACCCCGGCTGAGGGAGAACCATGAGGTTTTGTGTGTTTCTTCCTTGAGCTCTGATGGTCCCAAGTGCCTAAACCATGAACTGTTTTCAGTTTGTGCATCCAGAAGGGTGCCTCATGATTGTAAGCCTTAGTCCTGGAGTAGCCTGCAGGTGCCTACGGAGTGTCCACACGGGGCTGTGTTTGGAGCAGTCCTGAGTTAGAAATGGCTTTGTGAATTAAGCAAATGTCTCTACCTTTGTAAGCTGGGGCCACTCACTCCTTGGACTGAGTGTTATCAGTCCACAAGGCCGTCCCGAGATGTAAGTCAGTCACTAAATAACAGCGGGATGCCAGTGCCGCCCAAGGTTACCTGCCTGTGACAACACGTTACATAGACTCCACGAGTAAGATACCGCTATCGTAGGTTCCATTTGTTTTTTCATTCAAGTGACCATGATACTCACAACCCTAGATGGAGTCTGTTGACATTCCTTAAGGAAAACAGGGTGGGGAAGGTTATTTGACTCTTGCTTGAGATCTCCGCCGGTCACTCCTAAACCTCTCTGCCAGCTGCCATGATGACAGGTGGTGGCTATGGTATGTAATGTATGGAAAAATCACAGAAAGGGGGCTCCATCTATGCCCCTATGGGGATTTCATCATTCATTGTGATGGCCATTCTTGCCTGTCTGCTTGACTGCATCTAGAATGAACTAAAACTCACACCTGTGAGGGGTTGTTGCTTACTTTGAAGTGGAAAGATCCACTACCAAGCCGGATCTTTAAGGTGGGAAGCTACGCCTCTAATCTAGGCCATTTGAGCTGTGAAAACCCACCTCTAATCTGGGTTGCACCTTCTGCTGGAAGCCTCTGTAAGGACATGGAAGAAGGAGGCTTTTGCTCTTTGCCTGAGTGCTCTCTCATCTCACCAGCAAGTCTATTCCTTCACTGGCATTAGCGCCCACTTCTTCAGGAGTCCAGAAGTTATATATAACAAATCCTATATGTGTATGTGTGTGTGATTGATATCTATAGCAATCTCTCTCTCTCTCTCCATTCTCTAAGTTCTGTTACTCTAGAGAACTGTGATTAATACATTTATGCTGAAGTGAGAATATTTGGTGATGTGGCTGCTTTGGCATTCTCCATCCTCCTATAAGTAACCCCTCATTCACGCTCTGGAAAGAAGTCAGATAAACGCCTTGGGCAAATCAGACTGTGGCAGAACAGCTACTTTGGCCTGCTACTGGGTTCTGTCTGGGATAAGTAGATGCTTGCTCATGTCTTCCTAGGAAAAGTTCATGCAACACTACTTGCTATCTTTGTATAAATATTTACTTTTTACCTTTTTGAGGCATGAAATCACAAAGCATGATGTCAAATATTCCACAAGTGATGTGGGAGTGATTTCTTATCAATAAAGAAACTGCCTAGGCCCATTGATAGGCCAACCCTTAGGTGGGTAGAGTAAACAGAACAGAATGCTGGGAGAAAGAAGCTGAGTCAGTGAGTCGCCATGATTCTCCCACTCCAGGCAGATGCAGGTTAAGATCTATTCCTGGTAAGCCAGCTCGTGGGCTATATAGATTATTAGAAATGGGTTAGATAGATATGTAAGAGCTAGCCAATAATGGGCCAGACAGTGTTTAAAAGAATACAGTTTCCGTGTAATTATTTTGGGGCATAAGCTAGCCATGTGGGCAGCCGGGTGCCGGGGACACAACCCTGCCTCTCCAATTACTACACACAAGTCATCTCCAGCCTGGACCCCATGTATACAGAGTTGCAACAGGCAAAAGTCAATGGGGTCAGATGGTCTCGTTCTTACCTTGGAGCCTCAGTGTCTTGGTTTAGGACATTATTATTATAAATATTTGGCAGCATGTATTTGTCAAGGAAATAAATTTGATAGACACTTTTCAATCAGTTGATTGTGACCCTTGTTTGTGCTCCCAGAAGGAGTCTTCTATACGCTTCCTAAGGCCACCCAGTGTCTAAATGCAGCCCATAACCAACCAAAGCTGAATGTCAAAGAATCAGTGTGGGAGAAGGTGCCAAACCTCAAGGGTGGGCTAGCTGGTGTTTTGTTTGTTTGGTTTTTTTTTTGACCTTAAAACACTCTACTGAAAATGAAAAGTCTCTTTAAAATATTCGTAGAGGTATCACTGTGAACTCTGTTTACAGCCTACTATCTGAATTATAGTCGCAGTCTTGTTAGTATATCATTGCCATGCATAGAGAAAAGACTGGGCCTGGAGAGATGGATCAGAAGTTAGAGGACCTGAGTTCAGTTATCAGCACCCACACTGGCAAGTGCTTACAGAGGACCTGAGTTTTGTTCCCAGTACCAACATTGGGCAATTCATACAACTTCCTATAATTCCTGTTCTCGGGAAAGGGATGCCATCTTTTGGCCTCTATGGGCGCATGCATGCATAAACTCAACAGGCACACACATACACTTAAATTATATATAAATATATGTATTTAAGGACAAGAAATACAAGTGTCCCACAACAGGGAAATGATCCATGAAATTGAAGTAGACTTTCACAATGACCTTTAGTAGCTGTTAAAGGAGGAAATGCACAAAGATGATAAGAGGAAAAAGGGAGACAAAGATGAGAAACACATAAAGATAGCGAAGGAGTGCGTGAAAGTTGGCCCAGGATAAAGGAGGAGAGGATCAGTGAGAAGGGAGAGGGGAAGGAACTAAAGACAGAGCAAGAAGAGGGGTGGAGGGCCGGGCGGTGGTGGCGCACGCCTTTAATCCCAGCACTCGGGAGGCAGAGGCAGGCGGATCTCTGTGACTTCGAGACCAGCCTGGTCTACAAGAGCTAGTTCCAGGACAGGCTCCAAAACCACAGAGAAACCAAAAAAACAAAAGAAAAAAAAAAGAAGAGGGGTGGAGGGAGGGTCAGGGACAGCATAGACAGGATCGTGATGGAGATGAGATGAAGACCAGAGAGAGTCAAGGAGAGGGAAGAAGCCACGGTCCATGTGCTAGGCAACCGCAGTGTGACCAGGACCAGAGGAAGACCCTTGTGACAGCAGCGCTGTCTGTGCTCCGGGTGAGCTGACACTGAGGGCATCTTTCGTTAATAGGAGAGGCTCCAGCCAGCCTTAACGGCCTCTGGGCCTCTGGGATGAAAGGGAACTGGTAGCTGCCATGTTGGTGGGTGGATGCCAGGCTGTGCTCAGATAAATACCTCATGCCAGACTAATCCAGAGTCTGAGCCAGGCCAAGGAGGTCTCAAGGCTGCTGACTGATCTGGGTCATTTGTTTGAAGCAATCAGTCCCGGTCTTCCCCTGCCTCCTTCTCTGCAGAACCCAACTAGCAGTCCCACCCTATTACAGTGAGAGGGAAGCAGCCTGTGACGGTGGTGTCATTCAACCCTTTGCATTCTCTTTGCTGGTGTCTGAACCTTGCCTGGAACCGTCTGTCTTCAAAGAGCTCACAGCGTGGTCAGGCAGTGATAGTCAAACATGCTGCTTGTAAGACTAAGCTGTGTCCATAAGGAGATAAATACTGCATCTCCTTCAGATGTCAGTGACTCAGTGCAGATGAACTGAATGGATGGTGGACGGGTTATTGATGGATGATGGATGGATGGTGGATGGATGGATGGATGGATGGATGAGTTGATGAGTAATAGATACCGTGAAATTCATGTTATGCTGTCACAGAGGCAGAAGGGTTAGTCAGGGATCAGCTCAAATACAATTTTCTGCAGTAATGTCTGACTGTATGGCACTGTAGAGAAAAGGATGTGCTCCCCAGGGAAATGACTTCGGCGGCTACTGCTCGTTCCTGGAAACTAAGCGAGCTGATGATTTTGAGCCACATTATCCCTCTTGCATCCCTCAGGGAAGTCAGCAGGTCGTCTGTAAGTGCATCTGGGTTTTCGCTTTCCCCTCCTTTATATTCTTTGAACACACTGACCATGATTATAATCGTTATTTTGAATTCTGTATCTATTTCATGTAAGTTGCTCTCCTTAGGGACATTACTATAGAGTTGGTGGTTTGGGGGTGGGGGACACATGTCTGTGGTCATGACATCCATCGCAATGTATTTGCCAGCCAACATTTGCTGAAGTACTACATTTTTTTCTTAATTTACAGACAGTACAGCTCCCAGACACCATAAGAATTTAATACCTCAGTTTCCCACCAGGTGGCGCTCCAAGGCTACCAAGAGCAGGTTCTACTTGCTGCAGTGAGAAAAGGGTTGTGTGTGCTTTGGTGTAGAGGAATATTTATGTATATGTATGCATATATGGGCATATATTTTTAAAATTGAAAATAGATTTTTTTCATACAATATATTCTAGTTATGGTTCCCCTCCCCTAACTATTTCCAGACCCTCCCTGCCCCTCACCTACCCCCACACACAAGCTTTCTTCCTCACTTTCGCTGGAAAGCAAACAGGCAAACTTCCCTGGCAGGGGAGACACCGTGATCATGAAGGTGGTTTTCCCAGGTTTATCCCTTGCCCTCCGGATGTGCTGACCCCTGTGATTTCCCCAAGTTTGGAAAATTCAACTGCATAATTTGTGGTAGTGGGGGCCGTGTTCCCGCTCTTCCCTGAAGACACAAATAGAAGCAAACAGGCATCTAAAAGATAATTATAAAGAAACAGAATAAAATAAAACAAAACCGAGTAGAATAAAACAACACACAGAAATCCAGTAAAAACACAAAACTGGAAACCATAATATTAAAGCAAAAGACCGGTGAGGTTTAAATAGAAAAGATAAGCCCAGCCTAACCATTGTGAGACAAAAATTTCTAAAAACACTATCGAGTTTGTTTGGTGTTGGCCAATCAACTGCTGGGCAGGGGGCCTGCCCTTAAATGTGGTTTGCATATCTAGCCAGACTTCATTGGAGAAAACTGGTTTTTCCTTTGCTAGTCGCTATCAGTTGGAGATAGCTTCTGGGTTGGAGATGAGGGCTTGTGCCCACTTCCCCTTCCAGAGCTAGAACCCTATCTGGCATAGGGCTGTGCAGGCCCTGTGCACACTGCCAGTTTTGGTGAGTTCATGTGTGTAGAGCCCTGTTGTATCTAGAAGGTCTTGTTTCCTTGGCACCCTCCATCTTCTCTGGCTCTTACAGTCTTTCTACCTCTTCTTCTGCAGGGTTCCCTGAGCCCTGAGAGGACGGATCTGATGAAGGCATTCAGTTTAGGGCTGAGTGTTCCAAGGTCTCTCTCCGCACAGTGTCCAGGCTGTCTGTCTGTATTTGGCCCCATTTGCTGCAGGAGGCAGCTTCTCTGATGATGGCTGAGCTGGATACTTACAGGTATGATAGAATGTCATTAGGAGCCATTTTATTGCTATGTGCCTTTTGTAGAATGGCAGTATTTGGTTTTCCTTTAGCTCCATGGCTGATCAAGTTCAGGTTTTTGGGGCATAGATTCCATCTCATGGAGTAGACCTAAAATTTGAACAGATGATGGTTGGTTACTCCCACAACTCCTGTGCCAATGATGCATAAGCATATATTGCAGGTAGGTCACCATTGTCGATAGCAGGGTTGATGAGTTGGGGTTTACTTTTCTCCTCTGGTACCTTCCAGTACCATGAATACTAGGGATGAAGGCTTTCTCTAGGTACCCACTTGACTTCTCCATGTTCAGTGAGTTATGTAGGTGTCTTCAGTAATAGGGACTTACCATCAATTTGTGGAGAGCAACCACAGCCTTGGCAATAGCCTGGACTGTTTGGGTGTTTCCATGGGACCCCTTTGCCAACAACTTGACTAGATGTAACCGATTTCTGGAACTGGAAGCTTTATTTGTTGGCCATATATGTCCAGCTGATCCGCTGTCTGGTGGCTGGCATTAGAAATCCTCAATATTTGTTGTGCATCTTAGCTCTTCTAGGACACAGCTTCCATAGTTTTCTCTGGGCTCTGTACAAAGTCCAGGCTGTGCTGTTTTTCATTAGTTCAGTAGCTGCCCCTTAAGCAACTGCTGTCCTAATCAACAGTGACAACTAACTCTGCAGGTACCAGAAGCGGTCTGGCCACACCGCTGTCCCAGGCAGGAATTCTGTTCCCTCAGGCACCGGCTCTATCACTGTCACCAAAGGGAACTTTATCTAGATCTTTATCCCTCTAGAGAACTCAGGACTCAAAGGTTGAGGTGAAATCTTGCTTGTTCAGAGAGGCTGAATAGCTAATCCTCTCCCCTAGCTCTACTCCCCCCAAAACTGCCCATCCTTCTGTTCAACCCCCCACTTAAGAAACTTACAGAAAAAAAAGAGAGAGCCCTACCTATACATGGTTCCTCCCTACCAGTTCTGCCTGCTAGTGGCTGACTCAGCCTCCTGACCCCTGGTTAATTTTATTTAATCAAACAAATGGAGCATGTCTTTGTATCATTAAGCAAATATTCTGCAGCATAAATGACTGTAACACATCTTAAATTAATATTTCACAATGAGTCTGTAGCAAGAGCTTAATAAATTGGGGTTGAACTGAGCCCCCAAAGTCATCTTGTAACTAAAGCTTTCTTCTCTGTTGTCTTTCTTGGCCTATGCTTTCTGCCACATTAAATCCCAAAAGCATTTTTCTATCTGTCTATCTTTCTAGTCTTTGTGCCAGTCCCTGGCTGGCTTCTGGTTCCTCTCCAGAGAAGAACTTTTGTGAGCAGTCCTCCCTCCACCACCAATGCCTTCATCCTCCCCCTCCACCACCAATGCCTTCATCCTCCCTCTTCCCACCCCTTCTTCCTCACTGCCCGTCCTCTGATTGTTCATCTTCACAGATGTTTGACTGACTTTGGAGTCACCTAAGAGAAAGCCCTCTGGATGTCTGTGAGGGTTTCTCCAGGGGGCTTAACTAAGGAAGGGAGGTGTACCCTGGATATGGTGGTACCATCTTGGATGGACATCTTGAATTAAATGAAAAGGAGGGAGGGGAGAAGTTGACAGAACTCCCTGCTCTCTGCTTTCTGCTCATCCAGGACATGATCAAGCCCCTGTCCACAGACAGCCATAAGCCTTCCCACCGTGTGGACCGGATGCTTCAAAATGAAGCCAAAATAAACTCTCTTCCCTCATTCTGCTTCATGTTGGGTATGTTGTCAGCCATGAGCAAAGCAGCAATGCCTCTCCCTTTCTTTACGAGGCAACCTGACCGGCACATCACAGGTGAGGTCCAGATATGGAGGCCTCTCATCTTCCCGACACTGCATCGGGCTGCCTGGCCCCCTGTCTTCTGCTCCTCTCCCGCAGAGCCCTCTGTCTGTCATTCACTGCCGGTGGAGTCTCAGGCCGATTGAAGCCTGTTGTACTCCCTGCTCTGAGCAAGGAGGACGTGCTCTGCTCATGGACTTGTATGGGAGCCAGAGCGTCTCAAGGGACTGACTCCCAGGACAAGGGGTCCGTCTGCACGTGACTGTGAGCCCCAGATTAACTGCTGCCCCCCTTCTGCCTGCCATAGCCTGAAGAGTTTCTCTTGGTGGCCTGCTCCAACTAGAAACACAGACACTACTTCAGCAGGGCAGAGAGAGGAGGCACACCTGCGATCCCAGGCTGGAGGGCTGCGAACTCAAAGCCAGCCTGGGTCACGTAGACCTTGCCTCACAAACAAACAAACAAAGCCACTTTACTACGAAGAATTTCAAACTGAACAGGCACCATGACACCTACAGCTACGGCCCGGGAGCTCTTCAGAAATTAAGGATAAAATTCTAGCATGATCTTGCAAGCTGGATATGAACCCAAGGAATTTGAGCAGGGTCTGAAAGACACGCTAGTACAGTATGCTCACTGCGGCTGTGCTCACGGCAGGCAAAAGGCAGAAGCCACGCGGGTGTCATTAATGCCCATTATGCTTTGGCGTGGATTGATTTTAGCTGAAGCTAGATGCTTCCATATGCTGTACACATTAAGGGACTGAGTGGCTGGGAAACACTGGCAGGAGGGGAGAGCAGAAAAAGAATCAGTCAATAATGCATGAATCTGGACCCATCAATTGTCACGGGGAGGGGGCAGACTGAAGCTGGGAGAGCTTGTGAGAAAGAGAGGATGCTCTCACTCCACACAAGAGATCAGCAATGTCAGCCAGCAAAGGGGACCAAGGAAAGGCTCAGGGGAAGGAAGGACCAGGGATGCCTAGGTTGATACCTACCTTTAGAGGCCTGGCGGCAGTATGAAGGCTGGGGTGGCTGGGTGCAGGGAGGGTCAGAGCGGAGCAGGAAATCCTGGAGACGCCTGGGCTTTGTGTGTAGTGTTTAGGGGAGCCCCGGGGGTCCTCTCAGGTGGCGCGTTCTCTCTCGGGAGCCCTCTGGGGCCTGTTGTGTTTAGACCGTGAGAGCGAAGGGGCCGAGAGCTGAGGCTCTCACGGGTGTGGGGGTGGGGTAGTGATGGATGGACCCACAGTGGGCAGAGGCGGAGGACAGTGAGGTTCTGGAGGGATTCCGGGATTAGAAATGCGAAGAACGGCTTGGATATGAGGTGTAAGGGAAATTGAGAGTCCCAAGTGGCTATGAGCTTGTGGGTTGCTCGTGGAAAGATAGAGTTAGCCCTAAGGGAATGGGATCAGGAGGACAGTAGACTTAATTCTCTTCCTTCCTCTCCCCTCCTCACCTCCATCTCTTCTCCCACTCCTCTTCCCCTTTATGTCTCCTCCCTCCCCCTCTACCCCTCCCCCTTTCCTTCCTCCTCTCTACCGTCTCTTTTTGCCTTTTATTTACCACCTCCTTCTCCCCTCTCCTTTCTTCTTGCCCCTTCCCTCTTCTCCTCTTTCTCTCCTCCTCCTTCTCCCTGCTCCCCTCCTCTCCTCCCCCTAGAACGGCTCAGTTCCTTTGGCCCTCAGGGATGGCACCACACAAGAACCTTCTACTTCCTTCTTGAGAGAGGAGCAGACAGAGGGAGGGCCTGGCCCTGACCTGGGGGTGGAGGAGGAGGCAGAGGGAGAGCCTGGCCCTGTTTTGGGGGTGGAGGAGGAGGCAGAGGAAGAGGCCTGGCGTTGTTCTGGGGGTTGGGGAGGAGGCTTTGCTTCCTTTGCTACTGTGCTCTTGATGTATGTGTGGCCCCAGTAACAGTGCCCCGCCCCCCAGAAGTCTTTTATTCACCTGTAAAATGGGTGCAGTAATTTTGACCTACCTCAGAGGCTGACGGGCTAATTACTGGTTAACGCAGTCTGAAGGAAGATGAAAGCCGGGCCTAAATGCGAGCCATCATTACCCTGGATGGCGTTTCTCTTTGAACAGCCTGGAGACTGTCCTTTTGACTGAGGTCACCTAATTGTGTCTCAGTTCCTTCAGCAGACAAGAATATTACCGCCTCCAGGCTGGCCGCATAGACTTTAAATTCTGGCCCCCTAAAAGGGATTTTAATCTCCCAGCCGTCGACTTTTGACCAGCCCCAAACCATCTATGTAGAGAAGTCAATTTTGCAGACTTATGACAAACCTGTTTAATCTAAACCCTTCTAATGGGTGTGAAGGGAAGGGGGGAAATTTGTCTTCATTTTTAATTGATGAAGCCTTCCTTTTCCTAGATCACAGAGAAAACCCAGACATCCATGGGCCAGGGAGGGTGTCGCCACAGGGATGTTTACGAGGCAGAGTGGAGTCTGTTGGGCCTTGGGGCTCCTGTTCCTGAGACAGCACTTGCTTTGGGGTTCCCACTCAGATGCCCTGCCCTTCTATGAAGCACGTTCCATGAAGACTGTGGTCCACCCCCACCCACACGCAGGCTGTGGTCCAGCCACCTGCTTCTCCCTCGGGCATCCCAGCCTGGATGATCCTTTCTGTCCACTTCTTGAGAAGGCTGCAGCCCACTCTGCGCCACAGGACGACACACCCTCCTGAATTGTGAGGGGTTACTACAGAACCTGTGGGAAATCTCACAGTGGCAGGCATAGATCAGGTCTTCCACGCATTCTTGCCTCTCTTCCTCTGAGGGCCTGAAGACCTTTGCAGCCTCACAGATGGTTCACCAGGACTGGGCTGGGCACCACTGTTGCCTCTTCTCGGAGGGACGAGACTGGGCACCGCAAGTGCCTCTCTCCTCTCCCTGCAACCTCTGGAAGCAAAGTCCAAGCCTCGGACAGCGATGGGAGTGCAGCCCCTCAATGGGCTGTCAGACTTGCTCACTCTGACCAGTCAGGTCAAGTGCTTTTGTGGCTGTGGACAGCCACATGGGAGGGGCGGGTTAACAGCATGCTCCAAACTGGAGTTATTGATAACAGACTTGTTCCTGGGGCTGGAGCCTGTGTTCAGAAACTGTTCTATTCTTTAAATGCAAAATCTCATCATGGGATCTGACTGTACTTTTATCCACCTCAAGTTTGGAAGGGGCTGGCTTTGTTCCCTTTTGTAGAAGGAGCTGCGGGCTGCGTTTCTGCCACCTGGCTCTCGGCCGCCTGGCTAGCTTATGCCCCGAAATAACAACACATAAACTGTATTCATTTAAAGACTGCCTGGCCCATTATATCTAGCCTCTTCTGGCTAACTCTCATATCTTGATTAACCCATTTCTAATGAGTGTAGCACCACGAGGTGGTGTGTGTCTTACCAGGAATCTTCTTAACCTGCATCCATCTCGGAGAGGAGAGCTATGGCATGTGCCTGGAGAGGAGAGGCATGCTGTCTAACTTCCCTTCTTCCCAGCATTCTGTTCTGTTTACTCCACCCACCTATGTTCTAACCTATCAGGCCAAGCAGTTTCTTTATTAATTAACCAATGAAATCAACAGATTGATATATGACACTCCCACATCACCCTTTCTTGAAAATCTCATGTTTCCTGGAATCGAGAGCTCAATTCTGGGTGTTCTCCCTCCCTCCCTCCCTCTCTCCCTCCTTCCTCTTTCTCTCCCTCTCTTTCTTCCTGTCCTGTGTTACTGAACTTTCTTTGAACTGCCAACTCCCAAATAAAGACACAGAAATTTCTTATTAAATGTGAAAGCTTGGTCTTAGCTTAGGCTTACTCTCAACTCACTCTTATAACTTAACCCATTTTTATTAATCTACATTCTACATGTGGTTCACTATCTCTCTTCTATACTGCATATCTGCCTTCCTCCACATCTTACTGGCAAATCACCCCCCCCTCTCAGATTCTTCCTCTGAGTTCCTCTCTCTCCTAGAAGTCTCGCCTATCCTCTCTTATATAGTTACTGGCCATTTAGCTCTTTTTTAAATGAATCAGAAGGTGCCTTAGGCAGATGAAATAAAACAGATCCATCATTACAGTGTACAAAAAGATTATCCCACCAGGCAGTGGTGGCACACACCTTTAATCCCAGCACTTGGGAGGCAGAGAAAAGTGGATCTCTGTGAGTTCAAGACTAGCCTGGTCTACAGAGTGAGTTCCAGGACAGGCACCAAAGCTACAGAGAAACCCTATCTTGAAAAACAAACAAACAAACAAACAAACACAAAAACCCCAGAAAACAAAAACGAGTATCCTACAACATTTTCCCCTTTTTGTCTAAATAAAAGGGAAAGGTGGTTTTCTTAATGATCATTCACATTTCATTTATTTATTGTGTGTGTGTGTGTGTGTGTGTGTATGTATGCGCACACAAGTGCATGTACCATAGTGTGCATGTGGAGGTCAGAAGACAACCAACAAGAGCCAGTTCTCTCCTCCCACTACATGAGTACTGGGTATAGAACTTTGGTCCTCAGATTTGGTAGCAAGCACCTTTATGCACTGAGTCATCTCTCTGGTCTGAGAATGTGATCCTTCAGTGATGAGATTTCTGTGCAAGGGTGTGACATAGCTTTAACAGTGTGTTTACAGTGACTTCCTGATACCTCACCTACTTCCCATTCTCCCCACAGAGTAACAATACAGGAAACATTAAAATTCTCCCACCATCTCCTGTTTCCTGCCTCTTTCTCTGAACAGTGTCTGGCAAGACCTTAGAGGAGAAAGTGGAAGAGAGAGAGAACACAATATTCCTTTCCCATCTCACACCCTTGGGACCTAGTATGTGATCTGAAGGCCCTCTAAAGAGGAAAGATTGTCACCATGTCTTTGGTGCCACCAGGACCTTACCCAAAGTTGGCTAGAAATTCTGCCTCTCTCACAGAGATTGGTTAAAAAATATTTTTTTAAATTTATTTATTTATTTATTATGTATACAATATTCTGTCTGTATGTCTGCAGGCCAGAAGAGGGCACCAGACATCATTACAGATGGTTGTGAGCCACCATGTAGTTGCCGAGAATTGAACTCAGGACCTTTGGAAGAGCAGGCAATGCTCTTAACCACTGAGCCATCTCTCCAGCCCCTTAAAAAATATTTTGAGTTTATCTGTATAACACGAACCCGAGATACTTGATAAAACAATCCTTCAGGTCAAAACATTTCTTACATGCTTTCTGTTGTTATTATTATTATTTCAATGCATCCAAATAGGATTTTTCATTTTCAAATGAATGTCCACAGAACTCTACAATAATGAACTGGTACGGGCCTAAAAGAACTGTAATATGATTGGAAAATGGGTTTCCATCTGTAACTTCCATGGGCAGATGTTCCATTCCCAGTTTTAGAAAAGCTGGAAACATTGAGAAAATGTTTTCAAACTTTCCTCCTCAACCAAGTCACTGATTTGAATGAAAAAAGAAAGAAATTCCCCCTGCTTGTCAAAAAAGTATACTTCAGATGAGACAGTTGCTTTAAAGAGAAAGGTTTTAGCTTTATTACAGTAAAACAATATACAATAGGAACAATTATCAGGTAAAATTACACTCACAATGTCTAGTACATTTGTATTGGGCAACTTTGGATAAATTCTCTATTATCTATCCTATCTTGGTGAGTCTAAACTTTTATACTTAAAGCAACTTTTCATCATAACTTGTATTACTAGCTTAAAATATCCTTTTAGAACTTAAAACATTTTCTTAGATAAATGACTTAAACTTTAATGTTTCTCAATCTTTATATCTCTTTTGTGGATTTCTTTTTTAAATTTTCTACCAAAGAAAGCAAGAAAACTATAGCTATATAGTCTTTAACCCCACCAGAGACCTGAGAAGGATCAGAAATTACTTGAGTAAACAGGAAGTGCACTGGCTGGGCGGTGGTGGCGCACACCTTTAATCCCAGCACTTGGGAGGCAGAGGCAGGCGAATCTCTGGGAGTTCGAGGCCAGCCTGGTCTACAAGAGCTAGTTCTGGGACGGGCACCAAAGCTACAGAGAAACCCTGTCTCGAAAAAATTCAAAAAAAAAAAAAAAGGTAAACAGGAAGTGCAGAGCAAACAACTTTCAAAACTATAGAAATGACAAAGACAGCTGACTGCATGGACAGTCACCCAAGTTTCCTCTGTAATATTTGCCACGCCAGCATGGCAACTGTGGTTCTTCTGAGCGAGGAACGTTAGGATTAACACACAGCACAACTTCAGGTTCTGCAGACAAGCCTTATATTCCACTTTCTCACACAGTATATATAGCCCTCAGCATGGGAGGCCAAACCAGCAATAGCAGGAAGCTCATCACCGTAACTCAATGGCTTAGGGGTAAACATTCTTAGAAACATTGCTGAAAACAACAGATTGTTCCTGTTTTCAACCAACCTCAAGAGTGCAAAACAGATCAAGTGGGGGTGCGAAGGCCTGTCCTCTAGGGACCCAACAATGTTTTGGCTTACAGGCCTAGAACATGTGACAGACATTTCTGTGAAGCAGGAACTTTAAAGAACTGTCCTACCCTTTTTTGGCAAAGTTTGGCAATCACTTAATTTGTGTTCTGCTTGTCCAATTTGGACTCTATACTGTTAACAGTTGAGGCAAGGGCAGTTTCTTGCCCAGTGGCTAACTTTGCCACAAATAAAAGCAAACTCCGTATGAAGGTTCTTCAATGCCCATTGTCTTCTCTGAAGACAGGAACAGATATGTCTCACTGTTATGAAAAGCCTTATTATTAAAACATTTAAATGTCATATTCTGTAGATCTCTGAAATGTTTGAAGACCACCTACCTATCTAAAATATATCTGTGTTTAACCTTGAAAACATACCTAACATGACTGTAAGTTTGATTGTTATAGATGACTAACAACTAGCCTGCATTTCTTAATTATCCTAAGCAGTAATAATGGCTTTCAAAGACTAGAGCTTTATTTCTCTTTTAAATGAGCTGCATTGGGGCTGGAGAGATGGTTCAGTGGTTAAGAGCATTGCCTGCTCTTCCAAAGGTCCCGAATTCAATTCCCAGAAACCACAAGGTGGTCACAACCATCTGTAATGAGGTCTGGTGCCCTCTTCCAGCCTGCAGGCATACACGAAGACAGAATATTGTATACATAATAAATAAATAAATATTTAAATGAGCTGCATAGGTGCAATACCTTAAATAAGAATAGAAACATGTATACAGTATGTTATAATAAAATAACCTTAAATTTGTACCAACATACAAGAATCCATACCAATGTAAAATATTTGAGACTAGTAGTTGCTTCTTACTTTAAAAGTAGATTCAATAATCTACCCTTTTTTCCTATTATTCCTATATCTCCCCTCTTTTTTTACTGGATAGGAGAGAAAGAATAAAGAAAGAAAAAGAGTAAAAGAAATCCCTTAATCTAACCTCCTTTGTTTAGTTTTCTCCCTGACCATGACCAGTAACTGTTGGGTCCCTAGAGGACAGGCCTTCACATCCCCACTTGATCTGTTTTGCCCTCTTGAGGTTGGATGAAAACAGGAACAATCTGTTGTTTTCAACAATGTTTCTAAGGATGTTTACCCCTAAGCCATTGAGTTATGGTGATGAGCTTCCTGCTATTGCTGGTTTGGCCTCCCCTGCTGAGGGCTATATATACTTGTGAGAAAGTGGAATAAAAGGCTTGTCTGCAGAACCTGAAGTTGTGCTGTGTGTTAATCCCGACATTCCTCGCTCAGAAGAACCACAGTTGCTGTGATGGCACAGCAAGTAATGACTTACTGCTAACCTCCCTAAACAATGACAAACATCCATAACCCACCAAATGGCCAAAAATCACCCATCCCACCTCTTGGGAATGTGGGCATTATGTTCTTAGAATTGCTTGTTGTTGTCTGGGGGTGACGACATCTTTAGGGAATCCAGAGGAAATTGGAATAATGGCCTGGGAGAGCAAGTTGTATCATTTGTTGTCCAGTCTCTGTGTGATGGGAAAGTGCATGGTTTAACTGAAGTCCTGGCTAGAGTAGTCTGTGAGGCTAGACCATCTTAGCTTGCCACTTTGAAGTTATTCAGAGCAGATTTTTGAGGAAACAGCCATGGAGGCATTCTGAAAGGCTGGATCACCTAAGCTACTTGTCTTGTCTTTATTGTGGTCTGGTCCTTTTTTCTAAAAAACACAAAAACTGTTAAAGGTTATGTATATATCTGTATTAACACAAGTATGGAATGTACAGTATGCACAAATCAACTAAACATGATTTTTGTTTTATGTCGGAGCAGGTAAAAGGCATCTGTCAATTTTATAAGTCAGTTTGTACTATATATTCCAACTGTAATATAAGTCTTCATCCATGTCATATGAAAGAATGTCATGTAAATAAGTTATGATAACTCTGTAGCCAATAAGATTTATTATGTCTCATCCAATCTCAGAGCTGTTCCCATATAGAGGGAGCTTGTAGGTTTCTCCCTTCCTGTAGCTAAGATTTTCAAAAGGTCTCCCCCAGTCTGTAGCTTTGGAGCCTGTCCTGGAACTTGCTCTGTAGACCAGGCTGGCCTCAAATTCACAAAAATCCACCTGTCTCTGCTCCCCAGGGCTGGGATTAAAAGTGTGCACCACCACCACCTGGCTAAATCTGGACTTCATTAATTTTGAAGGAATCCTCAGTTTTTCATTTCCCGTGGAAACAAAAGCATAACCTCTTCTCCAATGCAACACATTTTCTAACTTCCATTTTGAAGTTAAGACACACTTAAAATATATAGGCTCATTTAATTTATCAGTGTTTTTCACAGTCTAATATCTCTCACTAGCTATTTTTTGTTCATTAAAGTTAATAAAGCACTATATACAAATGTCCTGTGTTATGACATTTTCCATCCTTATACAGCTTATTCTTTTTTATATTGCTTTACTTTTTCTTTAAGAACTTTATTATTTTAAACTATTTATTACTTATTTATTTTTATTACTGTCTATACCTATTTTCTTTCTTTTTTTTCTTCAGCCTCTAAACACATTTTCAGGCATACTGTACCTGTTTGGAGATTTTCTCGGTCTGGACCTGGCTTTCTGCACACTGTGCCTCTGGGAAAATATTGCAGAAATGTTGCCAAGCTCCATATGTGTCTGCAGACTCCTTCTGCAGCCCTGCACACCACATGGTGCTGGTGGCTGGCTTTGCCCCCTGGAGTCAGTGAGAGCCAAGCCTTATCTAGTCTCCTGTTGAATAGCTTGCCAGATGCTCACAGGCAGGGTATACATACCCCATGCTGGGTGGCAAATATTACTGATTGACTTTGGACTACTAGTTCCTGGATAATCATACAAAAACTTCTTATTAATATGAAAGTTTGACCTGAACTTAGGCTTGTCCCCAACTAGTTCCTATAACTAAATCCATGTCTATTAATCTCTGTTCTGCCATGTGGCTCGTTCCCTTTCTTCAATACAATGTATGTCTAACTTCCTCCTCTTCTCACTGACAAATCCCCTGCCTCTCAGATTCTTCCCATGAGTTCCTCTCTCTCTCTTTCTCTCTCTCTCCAAAATTCCCACCTATCCATTCTTGTCTAGTTATTATTGGCTGTTTAGTACTTTAGTAAATGAACCAGAAGGCGGATGAGGTAAACAGACACATCTTCACAGTGTACAAAAAGATTATTCCACAACATCCTTCCTTTCTTTCCCCCTTCCTACCCCCCCTCTCTGTGTGTGTGTGTGTGTGTGAGAGAGAGAGAGAGAGAGAGAGAGAGAGAGAGAGAGAGAGAGAGAGAGAGAGAGAGCTGCTTACGCTTACTTGCAGGAGTCAGTTCCCGCCTTCTGTCCTAGTGTGTGAGTGGCAGTGATTGAATTCTGGTCATCAGGATTAGTGTCCAGCACATTTTCCCTCTGAGCCATTTTGATGACCCTGTAGTAGATATTTTGAACACCATTGGACAGTAAATGCCAGGAGGTTTACTTCACTGTTTTAAGTTGGGGAACCCCAGAGACTCATGGGGTCTAGTTTGGGAGAGGTATGGCTACAGGCTACACAAGAACTAGCCTTAGGGATTTTTACACTGGTCAGTTAGGTATCTTTGGCCCTCTTCAAGCTTTGATTCAGTCTCTTATTGTTTATTGTGGCAAAAGATGGACTAGTGGGCTCTGTGTGCCCTCCTGTCCCTTGGGTAGGAGTTCCTTGTGGCCTTTTCATGCATCGCTTTAGATGGTATATGGGATATGGGGGATACGTTAGGGGCTCAGTGCCAGTGGGCTTGACTGGGCAATGCTGTGGTTAGACAGGCTAGACACGTTGTTTTTTGTTGTTACTGCTGTTCTTTGAGACAGAGCCTAATGGAGTGCAAACTGGCCTGAAACTCATTAAGTGGCCAAGGACGACCTTGAACTCCTGATCCACCTTCCTCTACCTCCTGAATTCCGGGATTACATAGTAGTGCAGTAGCTACTCTGCTCAGTTTATCCATGCTGAGGATCAAACCCAGGGCCTCACGTGTACAAGGCATACTACCTGCCGACGGACTTACGTCCCCACCCAGAATACTGTGTTTTAATCTGGTGGGAAAGCTGCAGAAGTTATTGTAGATTCAAGAAGTTTTAGCAACAGGATGGAAGATAGAACAATGTCCCATGTGATCTGTGGGGAGAGAGACTTGAACAATCTCTTTACAGGAACACAATGAGCTCCGATTTCACTTTATTTCCCAACTTGTGGCTCAAAATCCAGGGATTTTACTCTCCTCTCTTCTCTTCTCTTCTCTTCTCTTCTCTTCTCTTCTCTTCTCTTCTCTTCTCTTCTCTTCTCTTCTCTTCTCTTCTCTTCTCTCCCTCTCTCTCTAAGTTTATTACTTTCATTTGTGTGTGTGTGTGTGTGTGTGTGTGTGTGTGTGTGAGTACACATATGTTCATGTCAGCGGGAAGGTCAGAAGTTTCAGATCCCCTGGAGCTGGATTAACAGGTGATTGTGGGTCTCCAGTTATGAGTGCTGGGAATCGAACTCAGGTTCTCTGCAAGAGCAGCCGTGCTCTCTACTGAGAAACTGTCTCTCCAGCCGGGAGACCTAGCTTTCAGTGCCCGGTTGGTCTTTCTGGCACTTATTGCACCATATTATCTCACGAGGTAGGGCTGATAGAATACTGTAATTAAAATAATTTTAACTTGATATATTTTAAATCAACAAATATCTCACTAAAATAAAGCACACATAAAACACACGGCTGTAAACATTTTGCCTATAAACCGAGTGGGGTTAATTAGTCACACCTGCTGTGCACTATTCCACCCTGCATCCCTGGGAGTTTTCTTACCCTGCACACCCAATTAAACACCCCATAAGATGCCAGGTCCCAACCGTTCCCACCCCTCTCTCACTGCGTCTCTCGGAACTGTTACTCCACTTCCCCAACACTTTATGTCTTGCCAAGGGCTGAATGAGTAGAGCTGGGATTTAAGCTCAGTCTCACTTGTGTCCAGTTCTTACAGAAACTATGTCTGTTCCGACCACAGCTTTATCACCCAGTACAAGTTCCTCCTTTCCAGATACACTCAGAGGTCCTTTGCATATTCATCATGTTGGGAGTCTTCTATGGCTAGCTTTTATTTTGACTTTTTGTGGTTCTGGGGTCAGAACCCAGGGTCTTACATGTTCTAGACAGGCACTCTTCCAGTGATCTTTAGAGTAATTTTAGAATACTTTCTTCACTCCCCAAAGACATGATAATTATTATCAGTTAGCTTCACTTTCCTTTGAATTCAGCCTCTGGCAACCAGTGACCTAGTTTCTGTCCCAGGCTTGTCTGTTCTGGATTCCTGTAGAAGCGGATTTATACAATGTGTACACACAAAGGCTCATATTGCACACGGTGACTTCATTCACTCAGTGAGTGTTTAAGGTTCTTCTGCATGGTAGCATGTGTTGAGCATTCACTGCTTTTGGTTTCGGAATAGTGTTCCATTGCATGGAGATGACATTTCTACCTTCAGGCTAGTGAAATCATGCTGGCATTAATGCGTGTGCATGCATTTCTCTGTGGAGATTTGTTCACACTTTCTTGCATGCTAAACTAATCTTGCGTTAGGGGGTGAACCCTACATTGTTATGGTGTATAATCCCTTTTGTATGGGCTTTGGGGTTTCCTTTGCTGTGATAAAACACCATGGCCAAAAGCATCGTGGGGAGGAAAGGATTATCTGGTTTATACCCCGGCTCATGGTACATGGAGGTAAGCTGGAGCAGGAACTCAAGGCAGGAACTGAAGCAGAGGACAGAGGAGGGCTGCCTCCTGGCTGTTTTCCTATGGCTTGCTCAGTCTGCTTTCTTTATAACTTAGGACCACCTGTCTAAGGGTAGCAGCGTCTGCAATGGGGTGGGCCCACATCAACCACTAACTAGGAAAATGCTCACAGAGGCTTGCCTACAGGCAGATTCTATAGAGGAATTTTCTCAATTGATGTTCACTCCCCTCAGATGATTCTAGCTTGGTTCAAGTTGACAAAAACAAAACAAAACGAACAAACAACAACAGAAGAAACTACACAGCACAGTTGATGCCTTTGACTTTAAAACCAGTGCCACCTGGGAAATTCTTGCAAGTTGCCAAGTTGAGCTGGTAGCATGAAGCACCACCTTGGGTCCTGACGGACCACAGCTTCCATATGCTGGCCCTGAATGAATACTCCCCAAATAGTCTCAGTGATGTTGACCTCTCTTGATTTCCACTAACTTCTCATCTCTAGCTTACAAGCATTGACTTTTTCAGTATATCAAAAGTTTTGCATTGGTGGTTCTGGTCTCTTGTTAATCATCACTAATTCTTTTTTAATTTATTTTAATTAATTAATTTATTTATTTATTAAAGATTTCTGTCTCTTCCCCGCCACCGCCTCCCATTTCCCTCCCCCTCCCCCAATCAAGTCCCCCTCCCTCGTCAGCCCAAAGAGCAATCAGGGTTCCCTGCCCTGTGAGAAGTCCTAGGACCACCCATCTCCATCCAGGTCTAGTAAGGTGAGCATCCAAACTGCCTAGGCTCCCACAAAGCCAGTACATGCAGTAGAATCAAAAACCCATTGCCATTGTTCTTGAGTTCTCAGTAGTCCTCATTGTCCGCTATGTTGAGCGAGTCCGGTTTTATCCCAGGCTTTTTCAGACCCAGGCCAGATGGCCTTGGTGAGTTCCCGATAGAACATCCACATTGTCTCAGTGTGTGGGTGCACCCCTCGCGGTCCTGAGTTCCTTGCTCGTGCTCTTTCTCCTTCTGATCCTGATTTGGACCTTGAGATTTCAGTCTGGTGCTCCAGCGTGGGTCTCTGTCTCTGTCTCCTTTCATTGCCTGATGAAGGTTAATATTCAGGAGGATGCCTATATGTTTTTCTTTGGGTTCTCCTTATTTAGCTTATCTAGGATCACGAATTATAGGCTCAATGTCCTTTATTTATGGCTAGAAACTAAATATGAGTGAGTACATCCCATGTTCCTCTTTTTGGGTCTGGCTTACCTCACTCAGGATAGTGTTTTCTATTTCCATCCATTTGCATGCAAAATTCAAGAAGTCCTTGCTTTTTACTGCAGAGTAGTACTCTAATATGTATGTATTCCATACTTTCTTCATCCATTCTTCAATTGAAGGGCATCTAGGTTGTTTCCAGGTTCTGGCTATTACAAACAATGCTGCTATGAACATAGTAGAGCATATACTTTTGTTGTATGATAGGGCATCTCTTGGGTATATTCCCAAGAGTGGTATTGCTGGGTCCAGGGGTAGGTTGATCCCGAATTTCCTGAGAAACCACCACACTGCTTTCCAAAGTGGTTGCACAAATTTGCATTCCCACCAGCAATGGATGAGTGTACCCCTTTCTCCACACCCTCTCCAGCAAAGGCTATCATTGGTGTTTTTTATTTTCACCATTCTGACAGGTGTAAGATGGTATCTTAAAGTTGTCTTGATTTGCATTTCCCTGATCGCTAAGGAAGTTGAACATGACCTTAAGTGTCTTTTGGCCATTTGAACTTCATCTGTTGAGAATTCTCTGTTCAGCTCAGTGCCCCATTTTATAGTTGGGTTGATTAGCCTTTTACGGTCTAGTTTCTTGAGTTCTTTTGGAGATATATTTTGGAGATCAGACCTTTGTCAGTTGCGGGGTTGGTCAAGATCTTCTCCCAGTCAGTGGGTTGCCTTTTTGTCTTAGTGACAGTGTCCTTTGCTTTACAGAAGCTTCTCAGTCTCAGGAGATCCCATTTATTCAATGAGGCCCTTAATGTTTGTGTTGCTGGGGTTATACGTAGGAAGTGGTCTCCTGTGCCCATGTGTTGTAGAGTACTTCCCACTTTCTCGTCTATCAGGTTTAGTGTGTTCAGACTGATATTGAAGTCTTTAATCCATTTGGACTTGAGTTTTGTGCATGGTGATAGATATGGATTTATTTTCATTCTTCTACAGATTGATATCCAGTTTTGCCAGCACAATTTGTCGAAGATGCTCTCTTTTTTCCATTGTGTACTTTTAGATCCTTTATCAAAAATCAGGTGTTTATAGGTTTGTGGGTTAAAGTCAGGGTCTTCTATTCGATTCCATTGGTCGACTTCTCTGTTTTTATGCTAATACCAAGCTGTTTTCAATACTGTAGCTCTGTAATAGAGTTTGAACTCAGGGATGGTAATGCCTCCAGACGATCCTTTATTGTATAAGATTGTTTTGGCTATCCTGTTTTTTTGTTTTTCCATATAAAGTTGATTATTGTCTTCTCCAGATCTGTGAAGAATTTTGATGGGATTTTGATGGGGATTGCATTGAATCTATAGATTGCTTTTGGTAGAAATGCCATTTTTACTGTGTTGATCCTCCCAATCCAAGAGCAAGGGAGATCCTTCCATTTTCTGGTGTCCTCTTCAATTTCTTTCTTCAAAGACTTAAAGTTTTTGTCAAATAGATCTTTCACTTCCTTGGTCAGAGTTACCCCAAGATATTTTATGCTATTTGTGGCTATCGTGAAAGGTGATGCTTCTCTGATTTCCCTCTCTGTTTCCTTATCCTTAGTGTATAGGAAGGCATCTGAATTTTTGGAGTTGATCTTGTATCCTGCCACATTACAAAAGGTGTTTATCAGCTGTAGGAGTTCTTTGGTAGAGTTTTTGGGGTCGCTTATGTACACTATCATATCATCTGCAAATAACAAAAGCTTAACTTCTTCCTTTCCAATACGAATCCCCTTGATCCCCTTATGTTGTCTTATTGCTATTGCTAGAACTTCAAGCACTATATTGAAGAGCTATGGAGAGAGTGGCCATCCTTGTCATGTTCCTGATTTTAGTGGGATGGCTTTGAGTTTTTCTCCGTTTAATTTAATGTTAGCTGTCGGCTTGTTGTAAATAGCTTTTATTATATTTAGGTATGACCCTTGTATCCCTAATCTCTCCAAGACCTTTATCATAAAGGGGTGTTGAATTTTGTCAAATGCTTTTTCAGCATCTAATGAAATGATCATATGGTTTTTTTCTTTCAGTTTATTTATATGGTGGATTACATTGGTAGATTTGCGTATGTTGAACCAGCCCTGCATCTCTGGGATGAAGCCTACTTGATCATAATGGATAATTTTTCTAATGTGTTCTTGAATTCGGTTTGCCAGTATTTTATTGAGAATTTTTGCGTCGATATTCATGAGTGAGATAGGCCTGTAATTTCTCTTTCTTGGTTGGGTCTTTGTGTGGTTTTGGTATCAGGGTAACTGTAGCTTCATAAATGGAATTTGGCAATGACTCTTCTGTTTCTATATTGTGAAATACATTAAGGAGTATAGGTATTAGCTCTTCTTGGAAGTTCCAGTAGAATTCTGCATTGAAACCATCTGGTCCTGGGCTTTTTTTGGAGGGGAGATTTTTGATAACAGTTTCTAGCTCTTCGCGACTAACAGGTCTATTTAGATCGTTCACCTGGTCTTGGTTTAGCTTTGGTATATGGTACTTATCTAAAAAATTGTCCATTTCTTTTGTATTTTCCAGTTTTGTGGCCTACAGGCTTTTGTAGTAAGATCTAATGATTCTCTGAATTTCCTCTGTGTCTGTGGTTATGTCCCCCTTTTCATTGCTGATCTTATTTATTTGTGTGTTCTCTCTCTGTTGTTTAATTAGTTTGGATAGGGGTTTGTCGATCTTGTTGTTTTTCTCCAAGAACCAACTTTTTGTTTCATTGATTCTTTGGACTGTTTTCTGTGTTTCTATTTTGTTGATTTCTGCCCTCAGTTTGATTATTTCCAGTCTTCTACTCCTCCTGGGCATGTCTGTTTCTTTTTTTTTTCTAAAGCTTTCAGGTGTGCTGTTAAGTCCCCAATGTATGCTCTCTCTGTTTTCTTTAAGTGGGCACTTAGTGCTATGAACTTTCCTCTTAGCACTGCTTTCATTGTGTCCCACAGGTTTGAGTATGTTGTCTCTTTATTTTCATTAAATTCAAGGAAGACTTTAATTTCTTTCTTAATTTCTTCCTTGACCTAGGTGTGGTTCAGTAGTTGACTGTTCAGTTTCCATGAGTTTGTCGGCTTTCTGGGGGTAGCATTGTTGTTGCCTTCTAACTTTAATCCGTGGTGATCTGATAAGACACAGGTGGACACTAATATTTTTTTATATCTGTGAAGGTTTCCTTTGTTTCCGAGTATATGGTCAATTTTCAAGATGGTTCCATGAGCTGCAGAGAAGAAGGTATATTCTTTCCTTTTTGGGTGGAGTGTTCTATAGATGTCTGTTAAGTCCATTTGCTTCATTACCTCCAATAATTCTCTTAATTCTCTATTAGGTTTCTGTCTGATTGACCTGTCCATTGGAGAGAGAGGTGTGTTGAAGTCTCTTACTACTAGTGTGTGTGTGTGGTTTGATGTCTGCCTTGAGTTCTAGTAATATTTCTTTTACATAGGTGGGTGCTTTTATATTAGGGGCGTAGATATTCAGGATTGAGACTTCATCCTGATGAATTGTTCCTGTTATGAGTATAAAGTGTCCATCTCGATCTCTTCTGATTGACTTTAGTTTGAAGTCAGTTTTGTTAGAAATTAGTATGGCCACACCTGCTTTTTTCTTAGGACCATTTGCTTGAAACACCTTTTCCCAACCCTTTACTCTGAGTAGATGCCTGTCTTTGTGGTTGAGATGTGTTTCTTGCAAACAGCAGAATGTTGGGTCCTGTTTTTGTATCCAATCCCTTAGCCTGTGCCTTTTTATAGGTGAATTGAGACCATTAATATTACATGATATTAATAACCAGTGGTTGTTTATTCCAGTTATTCTTATTGTTTTTGGTAGTAGAGTTCGTGTATCTCCCTTCTTTGAGTTGTGCTGGTGAAGGGTTGCTAGATGCCTGAGTTATTGTAGGCAGTGTTGGCAATGTTGGATTCCTTGGGTTGTGATTTTCCTTCTATTACTTTCTGTAGGGCTGGATTTGTGGCTACGTATTGTTTAAATTTGTTCTTATCCTGGAATGTCTTGTTTTCTCCATTGATAGTGAACAATAGCTTGGCTGGGTATAGTAGTTTGGGTTTGCATCCACGGTCTCTTAGTTTCTGAAGTACCTCTATCCAGGACCTTCTGGCTTTCATGGTTTTCATAGAGAAGTCAGGTGTAAGTCTGATTGGTTTACCTTTATAAGTTACTTGGCCTTTTTCCTTTGCAGCTCTTAATATTCTTTCTTTAACCTGTATATTTTGTGTTTTGATTATTATATGGCGAGAGGATGTTTTTCTTTGATCCAGTCTGTTTGGTGTTCTGTATGCTTCTTGAATATTCAAAGGAATATCTTTCTTTATGTTGGGAAATTTTCTTCCATAATTTTGTTAAAAATATTTTCTGGGCCTTTGAGCTGTGACTCTTCTCCTTCTTCTATTCATATTATTCTTAGGTTTGGTCTTTTTATTGTGTCCCATATTTCCTGAATGTTTTGTGATGAGAATTTGTTGGCTTTGCTGTTTTCTTTGATCAGTGCATTTATTTTCTCTATGGTGTCCTCAGAATCTGAGATTCTTTCTTCTATCTCTTGTATTCTATTGATTATGCTTGTTTCTGTAGACTCTGCTTGTTGACCTAGATTTTCCATATCCAGCTGGTCTTCAGTTTGTGTTTTCTTCCTTGCTTTCATTTCAGTTTTCAATTCTTGAACTGTTTCCATTACCTGTTTGATCGTTTTTTCTTGGTTTCCCAGGGTATCATGTACGTATTTACTCATTTCTTCAAACTTTTTGTTATACTTCCCATCCATTTCTTTTTTTTTTAAGATTTATTTATTTATTATGTACAGTGTTCAGCCTCCATGTATGCCTGCAGGCCAGAAGAGGGCACCAGATCTTATTACAGATGGTTGTGAGCCACCATGTGGTTGCTGGGAATTGAACTCAGGACATCCAGAAGAGCAGTCAGTGCTCCTAACCTCTGAGCCATCTCTCCAGCCCCTTCCCATCCATTTCTATAAGGGCATTTTTTTACATGTCGTTTAAGGGACTCTATTGCTTTCATAAAGTCAATTTTTTCCACTTCTTTTGTGTTAGGGTGTTCAAGTCCTTCTGTTGTAAGATCATTGGGTTCTGGTGTTTTCATGTTGTTTTTCAGTTTATTGGGTGAATTCTTGCCTTGGTGCCTGCCCATCTCCTCCTATCCGTGCTATCTAATGGGTCTTTTAAAACCGGATCAGGTTTCCCTGCTGGCCAGGGGCTCCTCTTACAAAATGCCCTTGCTCTGTTTCCTGGCTCCTGCTGGGGGCCAAAATCCCTCTAACCCCTCAGAAGGGTCTTCAGGAACAGGACCAGGCTCCCCGTTTGCCAGGGACCTCGCCAACAAAAGGCCTACCTCTTTGATTTAATTGTAGTGGCGCGATCTGCTCTCGGTGTTGCGTGCTGGTCCCCACCACCTGCGGCCTGCGTCTGCCACCACCTGCGTCTGCCCCACCACTAATTCTTTATCTTCAGGAGATCTTCAAATTCTCAGGTTGAAACATTACTCAATGGCTGTTAGAGTCCTTACTTTTGAAACAAGCCAGGCCTCCATATCTGAGGCACAGCTCTCACAGTTTTTATTGTCTGAGCTCCCAAGGAACATCCCACTGAGTTCTGAGCACTCAATGGCTTTTCTAGCCTAGCGTTCAAATGCCACCACAATTCTCCCCCAAGGTCTGTTGTGTCACATCAACACCCCACTTTTGGTACCAATTTGTGACTTAGTTAGGGTTCCTATTGCTATGATAAAATGTCTTAAGGAGGAAAGGGGTTATTTGGCTTATATCCCAGGTCATAGTGCATTGATAGAAGCCAAGGCAGGAACCTGGAGGCAGGAACTGAAGCAGAGGCCAAGGAAGAACACTGCTGACAGGCTTGCTCCCCATGACTTGCTTAGCCTACTTTCTTGTATAGCCCAGGACCACCTGCTTAGGGTGACCCCACCCACAGTGAGCTCAGCCTCCCACATCAATCACCAATTAAGAAAATGCTATACAGGTTTGGCTACTGATCAATCTTAGGGAGGCATTTTATCAGTAGTAATTCCCTCTTCTTAGATAACTCTACCTGTGTTAGTCCGACAAAAGTCAAACCAGGAAACTTGTGTCAATATTTGGTCAATGCTATTTAATCCTCTACCATTGCCTCGTTTAGGTTCCTTTTCTTCCTCAGTGTGAAATCCCGTCAGTGGTGCTGAACCATCCCCGACTTTCACCGCGGTGGCTGAAGGCGTGTTCTAATCTGGATGCTAAGCACCATCATCTGACTTGACTATTCAGAGACCCACAGAGCTGGTTGAGATCAGCGACAATGGCCGCTCACAGCATGATGCTATCGCTTGGGTACCAGAGCGCCTCTGACGAGCCAACTTCACGTTTTGTAGTTTAGCCGCAGCTTCTGACTTTTGGCTCAGAAAACACGGCAGTTCTTTTCCGCTGTCACCATGCCATGCAGATTTCAAGCCCAAGTCACAGCAGGTTCTGCTTGTGGTGCCTGGCTGGAAAAAGCCACTCTCTGTATTGGCTACTTTTCTGTTGCTGTGATTGAACACTATGACCAAAAGAAATGTAAGGATGAATGTAGCGCCTGCACTATGGGACAGTTCATGAGCAAGGGGCTGGAGATTAAAGAACACAAGAGTGGTGGGTCATTCGTGAAGAGAGAATGCAGAGTGCCATTTATTCAAGTTAGAGAAAGCCTTATATACCTAACTGCTGCACAGTGGAAGTCCCCCAGGCAGGTGGGAAATTACCAGGCTCAAGATGGAGCAATCACCTCCCCTGTAGCTAACCACCAGGGTGGGCAGAGCGAGCACAGGAACAAACAAGATGTTTTGCCAGAAACTGCAAGCTATCCTCAATATGAACCCTGGAAGGAGGGGTAGTCCTGTGGGCCCTACAGATGAAAAGGTTTGCTTTGGTTTATGGTTCTGGAGAGATGGAGTCTATCATAAAAGTGAAGGCAGGGTTAGGCACGGTGGTAGGAGCTAGGATGCTGTCTGGGTACATTTTCACATATTCATCCACATACAGGGTACAGGAAGTGGGAGAGAGAAGAGAGAAGCAGAGGGAGGAAGGAAGAGAGAGAGAGAAAGAGAGAGAGAGAGAGATATTAGGAAGGGGAACAGATTGTTTATCTTTAAGGTTCACCTCCAGTAACATATTTCCTCTGACAAGGCTCCACAATTCAAAGGTCCTATAGTCTCCCCAGACACCACCAACAATAGGAACCAAGCATTCAAACACACAAGTCTGCAGGGACATTTCTCATTCAAACCACTACACTCCCTCACATCAGACTCTCAGTTTTCCTCCACGGTTATGCTCCTTTTTCTTTCTTTTAGTGTGTGTGTGTGCTTTTTAAAAAGCACTAAATATAATTCACAAGGGAAGACTGTGAAACCCCAAGGATAAAATTATAATAGCTACATCTGATTGACCCATTAATGCCTCCAATTAGAACACACAGTTCCAAATACACATGCAATAAAAGAAGCATTTACCAGAAAATCATCTTGGAGCAAATTAATAGGTATAATCAGAAGAAAAGGAGCTTTGTGTCTGGAGTTAAACTGACTGAGCAAGCACCGTGACGTCAGGACTCCACCTTAGACACTGTCATTATGTCTTAGTGTTGCACACTAGATGATGGGAGGATAGTTCAAGTCTAGAGTCCTCCTCATGGGCTTCAAGTCCCTAATTCTGGCAACTTCTGATTCTTCTTGAGTGTTCATGATGCTGCTTCAGCAGTAGAATGACCTATTTTCCTTTAGATAATTTGAGAATAGTTTCATATCTAGCATAAAATGATATTCTAAGTGGGCTTCTTCCCACAGTGGCCTGAGCTCACTCTACTCCATGCTGCCACTGGGAGCTGCGCTCTGGAGCCATTCCCTTCTCTGCTAACCGAGCTTTCCTCCCTGGAAAAGGTGATGAGATGGGTGTCTACAAAACGCTTGTCTAGGAGTTGTCATGGGGGCGGGGGAGGCGCTTCCAAAGTCAGTTGCTTCCTTTTCCTCCTTCAGCTGATGTGGGACTCCCCTCTGTGTGCTGTGAATATGTTTTATTGCCATTGGTTAATAAAGAACCTGCTTTGGCCTATGGCAGGGCAGGATAGAGCTAGGTGGGAAAACTAAACTGAATACAGGGAGAAAGAAGGTGGAGTCAGGGAGATGCCATGTAGCTCTTGAAGGAGAAAGATGCCATAATCTTACCGGCAGGCCACGGCCTTGTGACCATATGCAGATAAATAGAAATGGGCTAATTCAGGACGTAAGAGGTAACTAGGAATACACCTAAGCTGTTGGCTATGCAGTGTTGTAATTAATAAAGTTATTGTGTGGTTATTTGGGTCTGGGTGGCCAGGAACCAAAGTGCCGTCTCTGTTTGCATTCAGTTGAGGCAAAAATTTGCTCTGCAGCTGCAGACCCAGAAAAGAATCAGCATAGTGCAGACTATGAGCTACCACCATGACACCAGGCAACAGCATCTTGTACAGACTTTGGTATCAGAAGGCCTGACATTTAGTTATGGCTCCATTATTCAGAAGTCATGTGACTTAATGCAGGCCGTAGAACCTCTCAGAAACTCAATTTCTTCATTTGAACCAAAATGTGAAAAGAGTCTTTCAGAGGGAGGCCTCTCTTTGCTTGCTGCTCCTCTGACACTTTTACATACAAGGGTTCTATTTCCTCTCGTGTGCTCCTGCAGAGACACCTGCACCCCGGGTTTAGGTGGTGGCCATGAGCTCCCAGACTGTGTACAATTGCTTATTTTTAAAAATCTATTTATTTATTTAGAGACAGAATGGCCTTGAGACCCTGGTCCTCCCTTTCTCTATCATCCGAGCCCTGGGATTACAGGTACGTGTCTGTACATCTGGATCATAATCTATTCTTTTTTATTTATTTATTTTTTAATTAATTTATTTATTTAAGATTTCTGTCTTTTTCCCACCGCAGCCTCCCATTTCCCTCCCCCAATCAAGTCCCCCTCCCTCGTCAGCCCAAAGAGCTATCAGGGTTCCCTGCCCTGTGGGAAGTCCATGGACCACCCACCTCATCCAGGTCCAGTAAGGTGAGCATCCAAACTGCCTAGGCTCCCACAAAGCAATACGTGCAGTAGGATCAAAAACCCATTGCCTTTGTTCTTGAGATCTCAGTAGTCCTCATTGTCTCTATGTTTTTTCCCCAAGACGGTTTTATCCCAGGCTTTTTCAAACCCAGGTCAGCTGGCCTTGGTGAGTTCCTGGTAGAAAATCCCCATTGTCTCCGTGTGTGGGTGCACCCCTCGCGTTCCTGAGTTCCTTGCTCGTGCTCACTCTCCTTCGTCTCCTGATTTGGACCTTGAGATTACTGTCCGGTGCTCCAATGTGGGTCTCTGTTTCTGTCTCCTTTCATCGCCTGATGAAGGTTGATATTCAGGAGGATGCCTTTATGTTTTTCTTTGGGTTCTCCTTCTTATTTAGCTTCTCTAAGATCACGTATTAGAGGCTCATTGGCCTTTGTTTATGTCTAGAAACCAAATATGAGTGAGTACATCCCATGTTCCTCTTTTTGGGTCTGGCTTACCTCACTCAGGATCGTGTTCTCTATTTCCATCCATTTGCCTGCAAACTTCAGGAAGTCCTTGTTTTTTATTGCTGAGTAGTACTCTAATATGTATATATTCCATACTTTCTTCATCCATTCTTCAATTGAAGGGCATCTAGGTTGTTTCCATGTTCTGGCTATTACAAACAGTGCTGCTATGAACATAGTAGAGCATATACTTTTGTTGTATGATAAGGCCTCTCTTGGGTATATTCCCAAGAGTGGTATTGCTGGATCCAGGGGTAGGTTGATCCCAAGTTTCCTGAGAAACCTCCACACTGCTTTCCAAAGTGGTTGCACAAGTTTGCATTCCCACCAGCAATGGATGAGTGTACCCCTTTCTCCACACCCTCTCCAGCAAAGGCTATCATTGGTGTTTTTTATTTTCGCCATTCTGACAGGTGTAAGATGGTATCTTAAAGTTGTCTTGATTTGCATTTCCCTGATCGCTAAGGAAGTTGAGCATGACCTTAGGTGTCTTTTGGCCATTTGAACTTCTTCTGTTGAGAGATCTCTGTTCAGCTCAGTGCCCCATTTTATAAATGGGTTGATTAGCCTTTTACGGTCTAGTTTCTTGAGTTCTTTATATATTTTGGAGATCAGACCTTTGTCAGTTGCGGGGTTGGTGAAGATCTTCTCCCAGTCAGTGGGTTGCCTTTCTGTCTTAGCAACAGTGTCCTTTGCTTTACAGAAGCTTCTCAGTCTCAGTAGGTCCCATTTATTCAATGAGTCCCTTACTGTTTGTGCTGCTGGGGTTATAAGTAGGAAGTGGTCTCCTGTGCCCACTTGTTGTAGAGTACTTCCCACTTTCTCCTCTATCAGGTTCAGCGTGTTCGGACTGATATTGAGGTCTTTAATCCACTTGGACTTGAGTTTTGTGCATGGTGATAGATATGGATCTATTTTCATTCTTCTACAGATTGACTTCCAGTTTTGCCAGCACAATTTGTTGAAGATGCTCTCTTTTTTCCATTGTATACTTTTAGCTCCTTTATCGAAAATCAGGTGTTCATAGGTTTGTGGGTTAAAGTCAGGGTCTTCTATTCGATTCCATTGGTCGACTTCTCTGTTTTTATGCCAATACCAAGCTGATTTCAATACTGTAGCTCTGTAATAGAGTTTGAAGTCAGGTATGGTAATGCCTCCAGACGATCCTTTATTGTATAAGATTGTTTTGGCTATCCTGGGTTTTTTGTTTTTCCATATAAAGTTGATTATTGTCTTCTCCAGATCTGTGAAGAATTTTGATGGTATTTTGATGGGGATTGCATTGAATCTGTAGATTGCTTTTGGTAGAATTGCCATTTTTACTATGTTGATCCTCCCAATCCAAGAGCAAGGGAGATCCTTCCATTTTCTGGTGTCATCTTCAATTTCTTTCTTCAAAGACTTAAAGTTCTTGTCAAATAGATCTTTCACTTCCTTGGTTAGGGTTACCCCTAGATATTTTATGCTATTTGTGGCTATCGTGAAAGGTGATGCTTCTCTGATTTCCCTCTCTGCTTCCTTATCCTTAGTGTATAGGAAGGCCACTGACTTTTTGGAGTTGATCTTGTATCCTGCCACCATACTAAAGGCGTTTATCAGATGTAGGAGTTCTTGGATAGAGTTTTTGGGGTCGCTTATGTATACTATCATATCATCTGCAAATAACGAAAGCTTAACTTCTTCCTTTCCAATACGAATCCCCTTGATCCTCTTATGTTGTCTAATTGCAATTGCTAGAACTTCAAGCACTATATTGAAGAGGTATGGAGAGAGTGGACATCCTTGTCTTGTTCCTGATTTTAGTGGGATGGCTTTGAGTTTTTCTCCGTTCAATTTAATGTTAGCTGTCGGCTTGCTGTAAATAGCTTTTATTATATTTAGGTATGACCCTTGTATCCCTAATCTCTCCAAGACCTTTATCATAAAGGGGTGTTGAATTTTGTCGAATGCTTTTTCAGCATCTAATGAAATGATCATATGGTTTTTTTCTTTCAGTTTATTTATATGGTGGATTACATTGATAGATTTGCGTATGTTGAACCAGCCCTGCATCTCTGGGATGAAGCCTACTTGATCATAATGGATAATTTTCCTAATGTGTTCTTGGATTCGGTTTGCCAGTATTTTATTGAGAATTTTTGCGTCGATATTCATGAGTGAAATAGGCCTATAATTCTCTTTCTTGGTTGGGTCTTTGTGTGGTTTTGGTATCAGGGTAACTGTGGCTTCGTAAAAGGAATTTGGCAATGACTCTTCTGCTTCTATATTGTGAAATACATTAAGGAGTATAGGTATTAGCTCTTCTTGGAAGTTCTGGTAGAATTCTGCATTGAAACCATCTGGTCCTGGGCTTTTTTTGGTAGGGAGATTTTTGATAACAGTTTCTAGTTCTTCGCGACTAACCGGTCTATTTAGATCGTTCACCTGGTCTTGGTTTAGCTTTGGTATGTGGTACTTATCTAAAAAACTGTCCATTTCTTTTGCATTTTCTAGTTTTGTGGCTTACAGGCTTTTGTAGTAAGATCTAATGATTCTCTGAATTTCCTCTGTGTCTGTGGTTATGTCCCCCTTTTCATTGCTGATCTTATTTATTTGCGTGTTCTCTCTCTGTTGTTTAATTAGTTTGGATAGGGGTTTGTCGATTTTGTTGATTTTCTCAAAGAACCAACTTTTTGTTTCATTGATTCTTTGGACTGTTTTCTGTGTTTCTATTTTGTTGATTTCTGCCCTCAGTTTGATTATTTCCAGTCTTCTACTCCTCCTGGGCGCATCTGCTTCTTTCTTTTCTAGAGCTTTCAGGTGTGCTGTTAAGTCCTCAATGTATGCTTTCTCTGTTTTCTTTAAGTGGGCACTTAGTGCTATGAACTTTCCTCTTAGCACTGCTTTCAACGTGTCCCATAGGTTTGAGTATGTTGTCTCTTTATTTTCATTAAATTCAAGGAAGACTTTAATTTCTTTCTTAATTTCTTCCTTGACCCATGTGTGGTTCAGTAGTTGACCGTTCAGTTTCCATGAGTTTGTCGGCTTTCTGGGGGTAGCATTGTTATTGCCTTCTAGCTTCAGTCCGTGGTGATCTGATAAGACACAGGTGGACACTGATATTTTTTTGTATCTGTGGAGGTTTCCTTTGTTTCCGAGTATGTGGTCAATTTTTGAGAAGGTTCCATGAGCTGCAGAGAAGAAGGTATATTCTTTCCTTTTTGGGTGGAATGTTCTATAGATGTCTGTTAAGTCCATTTGTTTCATTACCTCCAATAATTCTCTTAATTCTCTATTAGGTTTCTGTCTGATTGACCTGTCCAATGGAGAAAGAGGTGTATTGAAGTCTCCTATTACTAGTGTGTGTGGTTTGATGTCTGCCTTGAGTTCTAGTAATATTTCTTTTACATAGGTGGGTGCTTTTATGTTAGGGGCGTAGATATTCAGAATTGAGACTTCATCCTGATGAATTGTTCCTGTTATGAGTATAAAGTGTCCATCTCGATCTCTTCTGATTGACTTTAGTTTGAAGTCAGTTTTGTTAGAAATTAGTATGGCCACACCTGCTTTTTTCTTAGGACCATTTGCTTGAAACACCTTTTCCCAACCCTTTACTCTGAGTAGATGCCTGTCTTTGTGGTTGAGATGTGTTTCTTGCAAACAGCAGAATGTTGGGTCCTGTTTACGTATCCAATCCCTTAGCCTGTGCCTTTTTATGGGTGAATTGAGGCCATTAATATTAAGTGATACTAATGACCAGTGGTTCTTTACTCCGGTTATTATTATTGGTTTTGGTAGTAGTGTTTGTGTGTCTCCCTTCTTTGAGGTGTGCAGGTGAAGGTTCGCTAGACGCCTGAGTTATTGTAGGCAGTGTTGGCAATGCTAGATTCCTTAGGTTGTGATTTTCCTTCTATTATTTTCTGTAGGGCTGGGTTTGTGGCTACATATTGTTTAAATTTGTTCTTATCTTGGAAAGTCTTGTTTTCTCCATTGATAGTGAACAATAGCTTGGCTGGGTATAGTAGTTTGGGTTTGCATCCATGATCCCTTAGTTTTTGCAGAACCTCTATCCAGGACCTTCTGGCTTTCATAGTTTCCATAGAGAAGTCAGGTGTAAGTCTGATTGGTTTACCTTTATAAGTTACTTGCCCCTTTTCCTTTGCAGCTCTTAATATTCTTTCTTTAACCTGTATATTTTGTGTTTTGATTATTATATGGCGAGGGGAAATTTTTCTTTGATCCAGTCTGTTTGGTGTTCTGTATGCTTCTTGGATATTCAAAGGAATATCTTTCTTTATGTTGGGAAAGTTTTCTTCCATAATTTTGTTAAAAATATTTTCTGGGCCTTTGAGCTGTGATTCTTCTCCTTCTTCTATCCCTATTATTCTTATGTTAGGTCTTTTTATTGTGTCCCATATTTCCTGAGTGTTTTGTGATGAGTATTTGTTGGCTTTGCTGATTTCTTTGATCAGTGCATTTATTTTCTCTATGTTGTCCTCAGAATCTGAGATTCTTTCTTCTATCTCTTGTATTCTATTGATTATGCTTGTTTCTGTAGACTCTGTTCGTTGACTTAGATTTTCCATATCCAGCTGGTCCTCAGTCTGTGATTTTTTCCTTGCTTCCATTTCAGTTTTCAATTCTTGAACTGTTTTCCCCAGGGTCTCATGTACGTATTTACTCATTTCTTCAACCTTTTTACTCACTTCTTCAAACTTTTTGTCATACTTCTCCTCTATTTCTATAAAGGTGTTTTTTACATGTTGTTTAAGGGACTCTATTGCTTTCATAAAGTCATTTTTTTCCACTTCTTCTGTGTTAGGGTGTTCAAGTCCTTCCGTTGTGAGATTTTTTTTATTTTCATGAATATGAAAATTTGCCTGCATGCATATAAGAGCAACACATGCATGCCTGGTGCTCTCTGAGGTCAGAAGGGGGTGTCAGAATTCCTGGAACTGGAGTTACAGAGAGCTGTGAACCACTCTGCAGGTGCTGAGAACGGGACCCGGGTTCTCTGCAAGAGCAGCCAGTGGGTTGCTATGGGAGGGACGCACCTATCTTGGTGACAGAAGGAAGAAGAGGACTCAAGCCTCAGTAGCCAGATTAGCTGAATCACCCCTGACAACCATGGTAACCTATGTCACAGTTGGATCTCGCTTTCATCCTTACTCCCCATTCTTTGTACGGAATGTAATATGGGTTAGTCAGAGCTCCACTGAGCTTGGGTTATCCACAGCTCATGACCTTGGTAAATGATTTTATCTCTGAGTCTTCATGACCACAAGCCCTAGCTTCATGAGGTTGTGGGGAGCTTGGGTATCTGTTAACATGGGCTGGATGCTTTCTGTGTGTTCTGAGGTTCTTCATGGGTGTGTCACACAGAAGCTCTGTGACTGATGCTGCCACTATCATCTGGAGATGAGGAAACGGAGCCTTCACAGTACTCTTTTCCAAGGCCACATAGCTATCATGTGACAAAGCCACACTCAGTCTTTCTGCCCCAGAGGAAACTCGGAAGGTGTAATGGGATGATGCAGAAAGCTCAGGCTCTTGACTTGGAAGGATGATGGGGCTGGTACTTCCTCAACTGTGAGGGAGGACCAAATGCTCTGAGGGTGGAGGCCAGAGCCCCTTTCTCAATTTCACTCACACTCCCTGAACTGTCTGCCCTAGTGATTATCCTACAGTTATCAAGGTACAAAGTGGCCTTCCCTAGAAGAGTTCTCATGAAGGGCATGCCCAGATAGCTTCTTAAGGTCTGGATAAAAGAAGTAATTGAGGAAAGCAAAATAATTAACTATGTACTCAGACCCTCGCACATTGGTGATTGTGAGTCCAGGCTGGGCGAGAGGGGAGCAGTTCAGTGCTAGTGTAGGCTTTCCCAACACTGACTGGGAAGGGGTTGGGTCTAATGAGTCGTAACAAAGGGGCTTTGAAATTTCTGAGATGAAAGGCTGTGAACTTCTCAAGAAGCTTTGCTGGTTCCCACTGATCTTTGGGCTGCAGTCAGGGATGTAGGTGATGAAGTCATTCAACATGCTGGTGGTGCCATATTCCAGTTTGTATCTTTACTACCTAATGAGATGTCCCTGGAGTTGAGAGCTCAACTCCGATTTCCAGTGACAGAGGCGTGGGTCTGATGTGGTTTCCCTTCTTGCCTCTGGTCTCCCTTATCATATAGTCACCTCTTCTGTTTATAAAGTGTCCTGTATGCTTCTATGGGAGTGGTGTGGGCACAGGGGTGGGAGATGGAGGGCTGATGGAGGAAGGTCATCTGTTTATGTGTTACTCTCATTGGTTAATTAATAAAGAAAACTGCTTGGCCTGATAGGTCAGAACATAGGTAGGTGGGGAAGACAGAACAGAATGCTGGGAAGAAGGGCAGTGAGGCAGATGCCATAGCTCTCCTCTCCAAGATGGACGCAGGTTAAGATCCTTCCCAGTAAGCCACCTCCTTGTGGTGCTACACAGATTATTAGAAATGGGTTAATCAAGATGTGAGAATTAGCCAGTAAGAGGCTAGAGCTAATGAGCCAAGCAGTGTTTAAAAGAATACAGTTTCCATGTAATTATTTCGGGGCATAAGCTAGCCAGGCGGCCGGGAGCCGGGTGGCAGGAATGCAGCCTGCTGTTCCTCTTACAGAAGGCAGGGGGCTCTCTTCTTTTTCCTCTTACACATGCCAATCAGAGTACATGAAAACCAATGCACGGACAATCACAACAGTGCATCCTCACTATGTGCATGTGTGCATGCATGTGTTCATATGTGTGTGTGTGTGTCTCTGCGTGCCTGTGTGTTGGAGAGTTTGCAGTCAGAGCAACAGCAAAATCCCCAACTCAAGAGGAAGCATAACTTCTGCAACATTGAGAGTCTCCATGAAGGACCTGTGTAGCGAAGGTAGGCTTTTGGACCAAAGCTTCAGTCTCAGGACAGCAGGTCTGGGGACTGGCAGTGTACCCTGGAAGGAAGGCCTTAGAGGCTTCTGCATGCATCTCAGAAGCCAGGGCACTTGATCATCCAGGGAACGCCCTAGCTTAGCTGAATCTACATATAGGGATATGCATAAGTATATATTAATAAGTATATTTTCCTGCTATTTTATTGGCGAGAGGATGTCATCTCCATAGATCTTTGTGTATCATCCATGACATCTCAGATTTTCTTGGTGGACATTGGTCAGAGTCCCTTCAGCCTCAGTTTTCCTTTAGAGCTGTGGGCAATTAGATTTTATCTGGACTCCATCACAGGAAGTGGATGAGCTGGTTGGGTGCAGCAAGAAGGGCTCTACAGGTGATCTGCTTCTACAGTTTGAGGATGGTGTGACGTAGTTGTTGAATTTGTCAAAGAAGGGCCACCAACCACTCTGATAAGCTAATTTATATATGGGCTAATTAGGGTATGGTGGGCATTCAGAATCTTGAATGAGAAGCTTTGGGCATGAGTACCGCCTGGCATAACCTCACATGGGTATGCGAATGAATTCATCTCTCAGAGCATTGCATGCCTTACTTTGCTTTACTTTTATATGCATGGATGTTTGCCCGAATGTATGTATGTGCACCACATGCATGCCAGGTGCCTGAAGACGTCAGAAGAGGGCATCAAATCCCTGGAACTGGAGTTATGGATGGCTGTGAGCCATCAATGGGTACTGGGGATCAAGTCTTGATCCTCTACAAGAGCAACAAGTGCCCTAAACTGTAGAACCTTGTCTCCGGTCACTGTTGTTGTGGATGGATTAATCCTCCACATCCCTGCCCCCCGCCACCTGCTTTTAGGATCAACACAGTAGTGGGTGTAAGTGATGAGAAGTGATATAGAGGAGACTTGAATAGCGTTGGGAGGATCAGGGAACATCTGTATTTTCACTAAGTTTCTCGGTGGGTGAAATGCTTCCTGCTGCTCTTCTCTGAGGAATTTCCAGCTTAGCCATCCTCACACCACAGCTAAGACTCCAGGGCATAAGTGGTGGGTGGTAGACAGCAGGCACTCGGTTCGTTGCTTGAGTGGAGATTATGGGGTGTGTAATGGAATGTGATAAAGAGATACTTCCTGGGTCTCGTAGGGGACATTTAGTTACTGGGCTTACAACCATATCTATAACTATAGTAATTCAGACAAAAAAAAAAAAAACAAATTCAGGAGGCTCCAGGTTCTCTGGATAGCATTTGTAGAAAGTACTTTATGACATGTTACTGACTGCAAATTCAGGATTATTTCTAGTAATTTTATTGTGGTGTGTGTGTGTGTGTGTGTGTATGCTCATGTGTATGTAGGAGCATGAACACATGTATATAGATAATAAATGACAAGTGTCTGTCTTTCTCAATTGCTTTCCCCCCTAGTTTCTGACATAGCATCATCTCTCACAGAACCTGGAGCTCTCTGGTCCAGCTAGTTGGCTAGCGAGTAGTCCCCGGGATCCTGCCTCTGCATCTGTCCCCCAGCACTAGGACTGTAGAACTTTACAGCTACTAGGAGTGGTGGCACATGCTGTTGGTCCCAGTACTGGGGAGGCAGAAACAAGAGGACCGCTGTGAGTAGGGCCAGGCCTTGCTGGCTTTTACACAGGTCCTGGGGATCTGCAGTCAGGTTCTCTTGTTTGCACGGTGAACATTTCACCTGTTGAGCCGTGTCTTCAGACCTGGTTTCTAATTTCAAAACAACAGATCCTATTAATTGTTAAACTACTGCCTACCAGCTTCAAATGAGCCTTCTTGTACTTGACACTGGGGGGCGGGAGACACGGTTCCCATTGCCAGTTTCTCCCTGGTAGGCTTTGCCAGTAGGGGGCACCAAAGGAAGGCTGGAAAAGGGAGAGAGGCCATAGACCTTCCTGTGCAGTCAAGAATCATTTGTCCTGGTAGCCACGGTGGGAGTAAGGGTGGGTGGTGGATGGATGGGTGCCATTTCAAAACTTTTGCAAAACTGACTTCATAGCTACATTTTTTTTTGGTCAAATCTGGTCAGTTGTTTCAGTGGCCAGTGCCTCCTCCTTTGAGTGACCCTCCTCAGAGACTCCTTGTCCCTGGGAGGTCCCTCAGCTTGTTGTAATTTTGACCCCTTCCACGCGTGTGTGTTCCCAGTGCAGTGGGAGGGTCTGCAGCCTGTGCTTGTTGCCCGTGTGGTGCTCTGACTTACAGGTTCCCTCTTGCCTTTCAGGTCTGTCCAGCTCAGCTAACCATTATTTCTGTTAATTCCTCTATAAAAACAATGCTGTGAACCATGGTTCGATCATGCGCCAATTAATATATGAGCAACACAGATTGGACTTGATGGTTTTTTGCTTTTTTTAATTTTCTATTTTTTGGGTGTGTGTGGGGGGCTAGGGTAGGAGGATGGACCAGGGAGGAATGGGATAGAATGTGATGGGGTGCATTGTACAAGATTCTGAAATGGTAAATAAAAGAATTATGTTGAATAGAAAAACAATGGTGTGGGGGCTTCTGGGTTCCTGCTCAGTATGTAAGAAACAAATAGGTTGCCATTCCATCCTAGCAAGTGAAGAACAGAAACACTGAAAGATCAAAAGCTGCGCTTAGAACCCAGGGGAAATGAGGTTGCAGAGAAAAACCTTACATTCCAGACTGAGAGAAGGCTGTGCTTCCCAGGGAAGGGTGTGCAATCAGAAAGGGTGCCAGCAGCATGTAAGGGCCAGGTGGGAGCAGATCGGCTCATTGCCCTGTTAGAAGACTTCTCGCTGCTCATGGGACAGTCAATGTTATCTGAAAGTAGACATGTAGTGGATGCAAAGCTAACTTTAAGGCCATCACTGAGAAAAATAAAGACATACAGCTGATCTGCTTAGAAAGGACAGCAAATAGAGTAAGAACTAGAACCACAGGAGTTGAAGAAAGAAAGAAGAATACAGATCCAGAACAGTGAACAGAAAAGAGAGCCCACTGTGGTGGCTTGTGCCTGTTGCCCCAGCTCTTGGGAGGCGAGGGCTGGATTGTCACGATTTCAAAGACAGCTTATAGCAGGAGTTCTGGGCAGTTTCTCTCTCTGAATCTTTATTAATCGTGCTTCCTCCAATTCTCCACAGCTGTCTGCATTAACATTTAAATATCTGTTAAATACTGCCTCCTCCTAAAAGCCCTTGTGGATACATACAACTAATCTGCTTAGAAAGGACAACAAATAGAATCTGGGTACTCACTGTCTCCAGAGAGTACTGACTGGGAGATTTGAGAATCAGATCTGAAGGGTTATTTGGCCACAGTGTGGGGGCAGGTTTGGGGGTGCAGCAGTCACAGGAACCCAGTTAGCACAGCTTAGGTTCACTGCTTTAATGTTAATGAAATAAAACATTCTGAAAGTTTAAACAAAAACAGTAATTGAAACTTGACATTTCCAAACACATTCTTTCTGTCATTGTGCTTCAAGTCATGCACCTCAAGCCCTCCCTCCTTCTGGAGGTCTCTGTCAACGCCGTGCCACTAAGGTCCCTTGGCAGTGGCCCTCCCAGCCCATGTGGAACCCAATCACTGGATGGGCTTCTCTCCATGACACTTTGAGCATCAATGATTGCCTGTCTATCACAAAACCTGCACTGAAGTGGGGCCTATTGATCACTGTTCTGGGCCCACGTCTAGAACATTCTCAGCACTCTGCAAGCACTTGGTGTGTATTTACACAGTGATTAGATCAATATACTCCTAACCTCATGTCTAGCTGCACTCTGGAGGTCCCATGCTGCATTCTCAGAGGCTCTGCACTTTTTCACCCTTAGCTTCACATTTTGCTGTTCTGTCGTAAAATCCCAGCATGCCTCAGAGTGGGCAGAACTTCCTTTGATTTTGAGAGTCATCCCTATCATCGAATGTCTCAGGCTCTTGGATCGTATCCTTTCCTTCTGTGCTCGGAACTCCTCTTTTATTTCTCTAGATTCTCTTCTGTTGTGTAGATGTTCCTCTTCTTAACCATCTTAATTGTCAAACTATCTGAACAGAGCAAATTCGTCTTCATATGGAGGCAAAATCCCCACTGAGATCAAGAGTGGGGCCAGGCATTGGTCCTGCTTTGCTACATGTGGTGGTCGCCACATCTCAAGTTGGCAGTCAGAACACATCTGCTGCTCCAGTCACCAGCCCTTCCGAGTACCTCTCAGAGGCCCTGCAACCCTGCTCCCTCCCCATGACCTGCGCTCTCCCTGCCTGGAGCGGCCTCTCATCTCTTTCCTCTGGAGCTTCCCTTACTGCTCCCCTTGGTCCCCAGTGTCTCTCATTTTATCCTGTACTTATATTACCATGTCATCGGGGTGATGAGCACTGAGCGGATTCCATGGGTAGAATCCTTTGATGAGAGACAGAAGGCATCAAGGTGGCCGTGCCTTGAGCAGCCGTTTTGACCCTGCTTCCTCCTTAGTAGAATAGTGATGACATTTGCCTTTGGACCACGCGATGAGACTGTTTTAAGGTTAGACATGATCTGTAGGAAAAGAACTTTAGGAATGATTCAAAGAAACTAGGAGCTCAGACTTCTCATTATGGGATCTTCGTGTGTTAGGCTTCGAGGGCAGTGTGACCCAGGCTAAAAGCTCATATAAATCTCTGGTGAGGGGTGGTGGCAGATGACAGAGCACATTGTAACTACGATTGCAAAACAAAACTCCGCTCAGCATTGGCTTTGCTTCCTTTGGGGAACTTCCATGTTTGAGCTACGGTGATCAAAGAGAGGGAGGGACAAGGAAGGAAGCGGGTTGATTTTTACAGAGCAGTGTATTAACTTTGCATAATCATATTTCCTGGTCCTCTGTGTGTTTGGAATATTCAGTGACTTGTTCCTTCAGTTCCATCACTAAGCATTGTAAATCCCAAGTCCAGGTCTCTGGCCTCCATCTTTGGAGGCCCCATCCTTGTGCCCACCAAGCCTTGACTCCTCCCCAGAGGAGGGTCAAGACAGCCCGCCAAAATCTTGATCACTCCTCCAGTCTATTTAAACTGCTTCCCCAGAAAGTTCCCCCATGGTCTCTTTCCTCTCCCCCAGTGGTGGCTGCATTCGTGGCTTCCCAGTTTCCCCTCGGGGCCACCCTAGAGCACAGGAATCCCATTAAAACTGGATATATTTTTTAATTTGGCTTGTTGTGATTTGGCTTGATTAGGATTTTTGTGTTGGCAGAGAGCTCGCATTAGGAAAATTTCTAACATCTTGGAGGTCCCACAAGGTAGGGTAGCCTTTCCGCGTGGCCATAGGCCACATGTTGAAAGCCCCTTGGTCCACAATCTGAGCTCTCCACGCCACGCTAAAACCGGCTCTTGGGCTGCAGTGGCTGATTCTTCGTGAGTCCCTTTTTGTTGTCTATGCTATAGGGTTTGGGGAACCCATTCGTACTTACTTTTGTTGATTATCGGACTCTTGTGGAAGTCGCAGGCCCACACTAGGAGTTTGATCTCAGCAGCAGCTAGACTGGCAAGACCGGGTCTAGCTGAGACGGACTTTGTTTGCTCTAGGGATGCCTAGCATTCAATTTCCATGACCCCGTTAGACCTAAGAGCTATTTTAGTGGATGTGCTGTAATAGACTTATGCCACGCCATTGGGCATAGACTTTAAATTGGGCACTTGCAGTTCAAAGCCAGATCCGCTGTTTGCCCCTGGGATGCCTCTTACAAAATCTTTATAAATTGGGCCTGTCCAATACAATCTGTCCCGAACGGCTAATTTCCCTATGCAATAAGATTTAGCCTCAATACAATCTTGACAATGGGACGCGTTGGCCACCAGAAGGAAGCCTTGAGCTTAACCATCCTCCAGGACCTAGAAAATTTTTCTTACCAAAAGGACAAATGGGCTGAGCTTACATATGTCCGTGGTTTTTGGGCTCTGCACTCTTGCCCTTCCCTTAGTAGCCAGTGTCTCATGGTACTGGTCTTGGTAGTTAAGGCCGCAACACCTCCAAATTCCAGGTCATTTGGGAATTGAGACCCTGACAATTCCAGCTGGACCCTGCAGCCAGAGGCACTGGCCCCTCCCCCACTCCCTCAAGCCCAAATACCCAACCCCCTCCTATGGAGCAACATTCTCCACATTTCTTGCCTTCCCTGTCTACCCTATACCCCCTCCCTTCCCAATCTGGAAGTTCAAGGTCCATTTCCACCTTACCAACCTTCCTCCTCCCCTCCCCCTCGTACCTCATCTCTCCACCCTTGGACCCCCCTCTGTGCACTGAGATAGCCCCTCCCAATCTTCCCCAGTCTCCTCCCTTACCAGATCCCATCATAGCTCCACCCTTCTCTGTCCTCTCTGGGAGCTGGCGGGAGTCGATGGCATTATGAAAGTTCATGTTCCCTTTCCTCTTCCAGATCTCTCCAGAGAGAAAAGCAGCTAGGTTCCTTTTCTACTAATCCTTCTGCTTAAAGTTAATAAAGGTCGAAGAGGGTCCCCAAACCCCTATACGGAAATTGGTGAAAATGGCCATTAAAGTGTTTAATACCCGAGAATAAACAGCTGAGTCTTCCCAACAGACAAGGCTACAATAATCTACAGGCCCAGGCCTTGGAAGCTGCTCTAAGGTCACAGGAAGGGGGACAAGGGAAGCCAACCACAGGCTCTACTCTGATGGAGCCCAGCTTAAGACAACCTTACAGGCAAGCTATTTCAAGTGTGGCCTAAAAGGTCAAGTGGCGTGATATTGCACTATGCCTCCTTTGAGGTTATGCTTTATCTGCCAGCAACCTGGACACTGGAAATTACAATGCCCCCGTGTGGGCTTGTCCTCTATGCCATGCCACGGAGGTCTGGCCTCACCAACATCGGCAAGTGAAACTGTGCCAGTCTTCGAACTTCTCAGCCTTGCAGAGGATGATGCTGCCCAGACTTGGTATATCTTGCAACTCTATCTGGGGTAAAGCTTCAGGTAGCAGGTAAGTTCATTACTTTTATTTTGGACATGGGAGCTACCTATTCTGTTCTAACATCTTACTCAAGCCTTACGTTCCCCTCACCAATTTCAGTTATGGGGGTAGACAGGACCTGTTTCTCCCACTTAAAACTTTGCCACTGCCCTGCATTCTTGCAGGACAACTTTTCTCTCATTCTTTCTTAGTGATACCTACTTGCCCAGCACCTTTACTGGGTCAGGATATCCTTATATGCTTCCCCAAAGCTTTGTTCCGCTTCTTGGAGCCCCTTTTTGACCCCACCCTTCTCCGAGATTCTATTTTACAGGTTTACTCCTCCTGCCAGATGTGTGCCCAGGCCAACCCACAAGGGACTCTCCACATACGTCAGTCTCTACACCAGCTTTGTGGACACCAACTGGGTGAAGATTGGCAGGTTGATTTCACTCACATGCCTACTCATAAAAAGACTCTGTTATCTCTTAACACTTGTGGGCACTTTTACAGGATGGATAGAAGTGTTTCTGGCGTCCAGGAAAACAGCAGATATGGTGACTCAGGTACTCCTGGACCATATTATTCCTCGGCTTGGTGTCCCATGAACCATCCAGATGGACAATGGGCCAGTCTTCACTTCCAGGGTCATAAAGCTTGTGTCAGAAACTCTTAACATCTCCTGAAAATTCCACATCCCCTACCATCCACAATCCTCAGGAAAGATGGAGAGGGCCAATGGACTCATCAAACGACAACTAACCAAGCTCTCCATTGAACTCAGGTTATCTTAGCCCTCCCTTCTCCCATTGCCCTGACTTGCCTCAGGGCCACCCCACATTCCTCTATGGGTCTGAGCCCCTTTTGAACTGCTTTATGGCAGGCCCTTTCTCCTTAACCATCACCTCCCAGTCCAAACTCCTCCACTGGCGGGGTATCTACCCTATCTCTCCCTTCTGAGGTCCCTTCTTCGTTCACAGGCTGACAGTTGTCTCCCTGCCCCCACACCAGTGGACCCTAATGCCCCTAAACCTGCCCCGCTCTCCCCAGGGGACAGAGTACTCCTCAAACAGTTAACTCCTAGGTCTCTCGAACCTCAGTGGACAGGACCTCACGTGGTAATCCTTACCACCCCCTCGGCTGCCAAGCTCTTGGGACACCCATGCTGGAACCATCTCTCCAGGCTCAAGCAGGCACCTACTCAAGACACTTGGTCTGTCCAGCAGACAGGACCTTCCACCCTCCGGTTTTCCAGGATGCCACAATGAAGGGCCTACCTGCTCCTCATCCTGGCACATTCATCTTTGGTGATAACAATATTTTTTTCCTAGACACCTACCTTCTCATCTCCTTCAAGGAACAGATGCCTGGTGTCTCTGGGATGACAGTACATGGGATGCCTTTCCAGCCCCAGCTCTTGCTGAGCATGGACCCACCAACACCCAGCTCTCCCCTTCCTCACATTGTCCCATGCCCACAGGAAGTAGCCAGACTTGAGTCAACGCCCCTTTATCCTAAGAGATCCTAAATGTTAGTCAAAATATCACCTCAGCTTCTTGTTACTCCTTATACAAACAGTCTGGAATGTAAGGACCGGTCTCTGACCTCCATCTTTAGAGGTCCTCTCCCTGTGCTTACCAAGTCTTGACCCCTCCCTGGAGGAGGGTCAAGATGAGCCCACCAAAATCTTGACCACTCCCTATTCTATTTAAACTGCTTCCCCAGAAAGCTCCCTCGTGGTCTCTTTCCTCTCCCCTGGTGGTGGCCGCATTTTCAGCTTCCCGGTTTCCCCTCAGGGCCACCTGAGAGCACAAGAATTCTATTAAAACTGGATTTTTTTTTAAAATATTTATTTATTTATTTATCATGTATACAATATTCTGTCTGTATGCCTGCAGGCCAGAAGAGGGCACCAGACCTCATTACAGATGGTTGTGAGCCACCATGTGGTTGCTGGGAATTGAACTCAGGACCTTTGGAAGAGCAGGCAATGCTCTTAACCTCTGAGCCATCTCTCCAGCCCTGGATATTTTTTTTTAACTTGACTTGTTGTGATTTGGCTTGATTGGGATTTTGGCATTGGCAGAGAGCTCACGTTAAGAAAGTTCCTAACAAGCATCTTCTGTGCACTGAAACGGGTACAAATAATATATACTAGTAGGGCCACTGACATGAAAGCCTCGAGAAAACTGCCACACTTAAGGGGGGGGGTATCTAGGACATGGATGGGGCTCCTAGCTCAAGCCTGGGAGGTATTGATTGTTCTCAAATCATTGTTTTTATTTTTAATTTTTTAAAGATTTCTTTTTTATTTTATGTATGTAAGTGTATGCACAGCACATGCATGCCTACTGTCTGTAGGTTCAGAAGAAATCCCTGGATACCCTCGAACTTCTTGTTGAGAGATTTCTTTTTCTTTTCTTTTTCCTTCCTTCCTCCTTTCTTTCTTTCTTTCTTTCTTTCTTTCTTTCTTTCTTTCTTTCTTTCTTTCTTTCTTTCTTTCTTTCTTTCTTTCTTTTGTTTTTTGAGGGTTTCTCCGTGTGGCCCTGGCTGACCTGGAACTTGTTCTGTAGACCAGGCTGGCCTCAAACTCACAGGGATCCACCTGTCACCTGCCCCTGCTGCTACTAAAGGTGTGTGCCACTACCACCAACTGAGCTAGGATTTCTTGCCAGGTCTAGTCACCTAGACTGGCTGGATGCTAAGCCTCAGGCATTCTCCATCTCCCTGGTGCTGGGATTAGAGCTGGGCCACGGTGGGACCCCAGGTTATCTCTGTCTGTGCTTCCCCATGTTAGGGGTCACAGATGTGGGCTGCCATACCCAGCTCTCACCTTGATGCTGGGAATCTGAACTTGGGTGCTCATGCTTACACAGCCAGAACATCACCTACTGAGCCGTCTCTCCATCGTCATCTCTCAACTTTTCAAAGTCAAACACAACCTCCCAAATTTTCTAAAGCTACTTAGGCAGCTTTGATCATCCCTGTTCCTGATGGTGCTTCTTATAAAATTATTTCTTGCCCATTTAGTTGGGAGGAGTTTTAAGTGGCAGTTTGTCAAGGAGCCTTTGAACCATGAAGTGTCAAGTCATGCAAGAACATTTCCGGTGATTCTTAGATGGTTTGGTAAAACTATTTTAAAACAAATTCATATGTGTTATAGCACAGTGTAAAGAGACTAGAAAGACTCATGGTAGATTTCCCTCATATTTCCAATAAAGTGTGTCACATTAGATCAATGCAAGTGTCTACTGATAGTAAAACAATTAAAAGTATCTGGAATATGTGTTGAGAAAAGAATACTGGTTACCTCTGCTCTGTGGCTTCCCGTGAGAGAGTCAGGAGTAGAAGAAACCTAGACGACATGGAGTCCCAGATCTGCTAACTACGGCCCTTGCTGCCTCATATCTGAGTGGAAGAGCTCTGAAACCTAGAAGACACAATCCTGGGAGCACTAATCATAGCCCTTGTTGCCTCATGTCTGGGTGGGAAAGCAGAGAGTATCTCCACCCCTGCTTTCTTGGAGGACTTCTGCTTTGCACAGTGTGTTAATTCAAAGTGGTAACAGTGAAGAAAGCCAGCTTTGGGAGTCTACTGTCTCTGCTTGTTTCCAGTGATCTTGGCTCTCTGGCAATCAACACTTCAGTGGTGAAATTGTGGATCGCTTTGCGGTTAGCCTCATAATTTAAAACATTGGTGCTGTACCTCCAAAGCCCTTTGCAGAACGCGGTAGCTGAACCCTGCCTGTTTACGAGCTGAGTTCCACCCAAGTTCTTCTCACGTCCTCTTCTACCACTTTATTGGCTACAGAGTGGTTTCGCTTTGGTGTCTTTAAGAGTGGGTTTTTTTCACTCACCAAAAGAAAAACAGAAAGCAGCAGATTTATATAGAGCACCTTCACCTCTTTTTCAAGTCCAGCACTTTACAAGAGGCCTTCCAAACGGGGAAAACCTTAAAGTTTAATTTCTTCCCTCCCACCCTGGAAGTGGAATTTGGCACAGAGAATGCCATTCTCGTTGGTGGGCTGCCCATCCTAAGGAAGCCTCTTTCCTAAGTGAAGAATTAGGGCAGGCAAGAAAACATCAGGCTCCAGCACTGCATACATACAGTGCTGCGTGTATGGCAAGGTGCTGGGTTCTTCTGGTTGGTTCTGTGTAGGTGGGGTAGCTAAGTGGATGTAGAGGGAGCAGCTCAGCTGCAAGGGCTAGCCAGCATCTGTAACTTGAATGGGTCATTGGCTTGGTTGAACAAGCCACTTCTTAACAAGGCAGCAGCCATCTTCAGCACAGAAAGAATTGTGTATGGGGGTCCTGGGCAGCTACAGCAGATGGCCACAGACAGCTGGGACGCTGGGAACAGCAGGTATTTGTTCTCTATGGTTCTGGATGCTGAAAGGTTGATATGGAGATGGTGGCTGGATGCTGGAGGAGCAGAATAAAAACTCTTCTTGGTGTCTGCTGGTGGCCAGCAACCTTTGGCAGTGAGTTGGGCAGCCAATGTCAGTCTCTAATGCTCTTTGCCCTCTCCCCTCCTCTCGTGTGTGTGTGTGTGTGTGTGTGTGTGTTGTGTTGTGTTACATGTCACAGAGTGAGTGTGGAAGTCAGAGGACAACTCCCAGGAGTCATTTCTCTGTCCCAGAAGAATTACAGTGTCTAGGCTGCAGCCATCTGGTGGAGAAGGTAGCTTTCAAAGCTTTGCCAGTTCCAGTGACTCTGTCTCTTCATCAAGATGTGCCCTCTGCTTTTTCTAGTTTGAAGAAATGGACCGACAGGGGCCTGGATGGCTATGGGGGCTGTTGGCTGTGCAAAATCCCTGAGTTTACAAATGAAAATTGGGAGCTTGTGGGTGCCTCTCTGCAAATCGCTAAAGCTTCTGTCCATAGCTTTTCAGACGTTTTGGCTGGAGCGATTAGAAAGACTTGTGATATGAAGGTGGACAGTCCCTCCTGATTCCCACAGCTACAACAAAGCTTCCAGGTGTTTATTTTGATATAGGCTGAGGGCTCTACACTCAGGTCCACTCACCATTCCCTCTGGTTGGCAGGTACACCTTGTCATCATGAGTCATGAAGTAGTTTATGCCCTAGGACCCATTAATATCATAAAAGATGTCCTAGGAGATCAAAGTTATATGGTCAAATGAGACTCGGGAATCATGCATGGTTCCTCTCTTCCTGAAGATTAGAAGGACACAATGGTTTATAAAGGTCTGACAAGGGCCAGTGCCATGGCTCAGTGGATAAAGGGGCTTTTGGTCAAGTCTGATGACCTGAGTTTCATTTTCCAGACTCCACATGGAGGGAGAAGATAAATGACTCTTATGTGTTGTCCTCTGACTTCCGAACTTGCTCTGAGGTATGTACACTACACCACACCACACACACACACACACACACACACACACACACACACACAGAGAGAGAGAGAGAGAGAGAGAGAGAGAGAGAGAGAGAGAGAGAGAGAGAGAAAGGAGTGGTTCTCATAAATCTTGCAATAGAGAAACCTAATCAACTTTACTTTAATCCAGAGCATTCCAAATGCATTTGACTACAAACACAGTCTTCATGTTTTTGATAAATGAGCAATATCTGCTATGATCCATGGAAGTAGTATCTTAGCAATAAACCTTGATGGCCACTGGGGAGTGGTCAAGAACTGACACTGGCATCTGGATTAAGTCTAAAAGTTGGATTTGCTGACTTTTGCAAAGTTAACTGAATCTCTTGAGCCTAAGTTTCCTCATCTGTGAGGTAGCTACTTGCTTTGTAGAGTAATACATGAGGCAATACTTGATGTGGGATTTACCTCTGTATGCTGTGATTACCATTAATGAATAAAGAAACTGCTTTGGGCCTAAGCAGGGCAGAACTTAGCTAGGCAGGGAAAACTAAACTGAATGCGAGGAGGAAGAAGTTGGAGTCAGAAGGAAGACATGTAGCCCCACTGGACACAGATGCTGGAACTTTATTGGGTAAGCCACAGCATCGTCATGATTCACAGATTACTAGAAATGGGTTAAATTAATATGTAAGAGCTATCCAATAAGAAGCTAGAGCTAATGGGCCAAGCAGTGATTTAAACAATATAGCTTCTGTGTAATTATTTTAGGTCTGATCTGCCGGGTGACTGGGAAACAAGTGATCTCCCTACAACAAATACTGATAAAATATTTAGCATAGGGCTGGGGATAAAATAACAAATCAACACAATGGAGTGTCTCCTTTTTGCCATCACACAGCTCCATGGTTGCGTGGTGTGTCATTCTCAGAGATCATGATTCTAGCAAAAGAAATGAGTTTGCAAAGCCTCTATGAGAATCTACCCTAGTGTAGCAAAGTTATGATTTTCTCAAACATCCCAGAGTTCTGGAATATACTTTTTCCAAATTGAGTCTATCTGTACCTGTGGCACTTATTTGTACCTGTCAACCATGATTTTGCTTGGTTGCTCACAGCTACTTGATGTCTGGACTGGGTTGGAGCTGCAGACAGGATTTGCATTCAATCACTGGCTTTCCTCTGAAAGTGTTTGCTGGGCAGTGGAGACAAAAATGGAGTTCAAGGCCAGCCTGGTCTACAGAGTGAGATTCAGGACAACCAAAGGCACAGAGAAATCCTGTCTCAAAAAACCAAAAATTAAAAATAAAAATAAAAGAAACAGAGTTTTCAAAAAAAAAAAAAAAACAGGTGGGACGGAAACTTCCTTCTATAAATGGCACCCAAACATTTGGCAAGAATTTCCATATAAAACCCGAGAAAGCTTAAAGAAAAAAAAAGTACCTCGGGAGTTCTGGCCCATCTACAGAAAAAGCAAGATGTGACTGCCTCACTGAAAAAGGTATTTTGAAAATACCTTAACTTCAAAATTGAAGTCAAAAGGTATGTTACTTTGGAGAAGTGGTTTTGCTTTTGTTTCCACAGGAAATGAGAGGCTTTGGATTCATTCCAGGCTAAGAAATATCAAGTTTGATCAAGGAAGACCATATGAGAAATCTCCATCTGAGAACAAATGGCCCAGATGTCTGAGTTCTACATCCAGAACAGATTCAAGATGCTGCCTGAGATGATCAAGCCTCACAGGATACTCCAGTCAGGACTTGATCATAATTCTAAATTTTCTTTAGGTCCCCCCATAAGATTATCAGCACCTCCAACCAGCAGGAAGTAGTCTGGAAAACTATGCCCACATTCCCAAAAAATGGACTATGGATATTTTCCTTTGTTTAAAATGTTGGTTACAAGTTGTTATGGCTAATGGTCAGGAGAAAAGCTAAACAAAGGATATTAGATTTAGAGTTCTTGTTATTAAAAAAAGGGGGAAGTGGTGTAGGACAATTGTCTATATTCTGTCAACTATAACACTGATTGGCCGTAGCCAGGCAGGAAGTATAGGCAGGACAACCAGACAGGAAGTAGAAGTGGGTCAAGAAGACAGGAGAATTCTGGGAAGAAGGAAGCCCATTCCTTGGGAGTCCTGGCCCATCCACAGAAGAAGCAAGATGTGACTGCCTTGCTGAAAAAGGTACTGAGCCATGTGGCTAACATAGATAAGAATAATGGGCTAATATAAGTTATAAGAGTTAATAAGAAGCCTGAGCTAATGGGCCAATTTATAACAAAGAAAAGAAAAAAAAAGTATTCTAGACAATCAAAAGAACAAAGTCAAACACAGCTTCTTGGTAGCAGCACTATCTCCAGTGGGCTCTGTTTGCTAGAGGTGAGTAGAGGCATGGTTCCTTTAAGAGAGGCTTCCTGGTTGGGCAATGATGATGCAAACCTTTAATCCCAGCAGTTGGGAGGCAGAGGGAGGCAGATCTCTGTATGTTAGAGGACAGTCTGGTCTACAAAGAGCTAGTTCCAGAACAGGCTTCAAAGCTTCAGTGAAACCCTGTCTTGAAAAAAAAAAACAAAAACAAAACAAAACAAAACAAACAAAAAAAAAACACAAAGAGAGAGGCTTCCTGACTCAGTGTTAGCAGCAAAAGCTTCATGGCTCTTTTAAGGAATCCTACTGCCAGGCACTTAAATGGTGTTTATGAGCAGCTGCCAGCAATTCCACTCAGTTGTGGTAAAAATTGTGGCTCCCACCAGTACCTCCACCATGAAGCTAGACTCTCAGAAAGTCAAGGAGTGGGATGGATCCAGCCACCAAAGCCACAGCTTTAATCCTATCCATATCATTTAGCAGATTAAAGACTCATGTGATCAAAAAAAAAAAAAAGGAGAGAGATACAGTAAACACAGATTCAGACCATAAAAATCCTCTAAATGGTTTACAGTGTATTTAAAAATATATGTAGGCTTGAGAGAGAGAGAGAAAAAAGGATAAAGACCTTTAAAAAAGAAAGAAAGAGAATAATTGGGTGTAGTGGCACACATCTTTAATCCCAACACTTGGGAGGCAGAGGCAGGTGGATCTCTGTGAGTCCAAGGGCAGCTTGGTCTACAGAATGAGTTCCAGGACAGCAAAAGATACACAGAGAAAGCCTGTCTCAAAACACCAAAAATTAAAAATAAAATAAAAAATAGAATTAAAAAAGCATGCAAAGATGGAAAATGCACAGAGAATCTGGGTACTGTATGTTATTGTGTTGTCTTTGAATTGTTTGTCTGCTGAGGAAGGAGCAACAGCTGCTAAAAGACATTTGATCATAAATGCTGCTGTATTAATCCAACATATATATTTTGAAAATGCCTTGACTTCAAAATTTAAGTCAAAAGATATGTTATTTGGAGAAAAGGTTTGTTTTTGTTTCCACAGAAAATGAGATGCTGTGGATTCATTCTGGGTTAAGAAAAATGTTTCTAGCTCCAGGACAGGCTTGAAAGCCACAGAGAAACTGTCTTGAAACGCAAAAAAAAAAAAAAAAAAAAAAAAGGAAAATAATGTTTGATCAAGGAAGACTCTCTGAAAAATCTCTAATAGGAACAGATAGCCCAAATGATCCAAGTTTCAGAGCACCTCTGTTGCAGTTTCCTCTTAGTTCTACATCTAGAACAGCTTCAAGACTTCTGGCTGAGATGATCCAGGCTCACAGAATGCTCTAGTCAAGACTTTTCTTTAAGTCTCCATAAGGTTATCAGTGCCCCTGGTCATCAGGATGGATTATGGATGTTTGTCTTTGTTTAAAGTTTTGGTTACAAGTTGTTGTAGATAATGGTCAGGAAAAAAGCTAAACAAAGGAGATTAGATTCAGAGTTCTTGTTTTGAAAGGAAAAAAAGGGGAAGTGCTGTGGGATAATACTCTTGTACCCTGTAAAGATTTATCACTCATATTGGTTTGATAAAAAGCTGATTGGCCAGTAGCCAGGCAGGAAGTAAAGTATAGGCAAGGCAACCAGATTAGGAGAATTCCGGGAATAGGAAAGGCTCAGTCTGCTGTTGCCACCTAGATACAGAGGAAGCAAGATGAAAACGCTGCACGGAGAAAAGGTACCAAGCCACATGGGTAAACATAGATAAAAATTATGAGTTAGTTTAAGTTGTAAGAGTTAGTTAATAGTAAGCCTGAGCTAAAAGGCCAACAGTTTATAATTAATATAAGCCTCTGTGTGTTTCTTTTGGGACTGAAGGGCTGTGGAACTAGGTGGGACAGAAACTTTTGTCTACAGAGAGCAATAGGGACAGGTCACAGGACACTACTTGAACCAAGACAACTAGATGGGCCTTTGCTCTTATTTCACAGGACTACCCCTCATTTACCATTGCTGTCTCTACTTTCTCCTCTACCTACACCTGGACCTCCTGAGTCTCTAAGGAGACCATACATCCATAAATGTAAAGATTTCTTGGTTTCAGCAGCACCACTTTAAAAAACACCCAGTTGATCTATGGGGAAAGGGTTGAAGGACAAAAAAGGACCTGGGTCCTTGCAGGGGCTTTTTAAAGGAGTCAAGGCAAAGGGATAGAGATTTAGAATAGATAATAAGATGCTAAAACACAAAGCTCTCTCCCAGGGAGTGGGTACTGGTGTGTGTCTCATGAAGATGCCTGTTGGCCAAATGACCAAGCTGTGTACCAGGTATTGGGTGCCCATGTGTGACCAGTGAAGATGTCTGCTGGCTCTGCAGATGTGTTATTTCACCTGGCAGTCTGAGGTGGGGTACACAGTCAGCCTTTCAGGATACTAGCAGATAGCCCCAGGATAGCTTCAGACTCATGGTTTTCCTGTTCCATCCATGGTGGACCACTATTCTTAGCTAAACACAGGTTCTTTAGCAGGTAGAGTTAAGATGCCTGTGATCCTGGGAGTAGGGAGGACTGTGGGAGGCAGGAGGTACATACCCCTGCTAAAAGCACCCAATTCGCTAGAAACCCAAACAGTAGATGTTGTGGCAAGCAATCCTGGTTGCTCATAAATGTCATGAGATCTTAGTGTGTTCTGGCTTGTACTTACACAGCATCTTGTAAAAGGAGTCCTGGGATGGGAAGATCACAAATCTGGGGCCCGCACGGGCTTCAGAGAGAGAACCTGTCTCTTTACAAGTATTTAGTGGTTTGTGCTCTGCTACCGGTATGTGCAGGCTCAGCAAGACCATAAAGAAGGGTCAGATCAATGCTAGATTGTGGGATAGCTAGAGGCCATGCAGGAGTCTGATATGGTACAGAGGGACTCTAATAGGAAGGATGTGCTTGAGTCAGTATAGATGGCTCTGTATTCCTCCAATGAAGGGATTGTGGACACAAACGCACACACGTTAGAGCAAAAATGCAAGCGAGGCAATGGCCTGAACTTGCTCCAGCATTGGAAGAGCCCCCCTCTCCCACACAGTTGACCACCTTTTCCAGCCTTCTTTGGGAGAAGGTACAGCCTTTGGCTTAAACCCCGACTGCTGGGGCCCAGGCTTATGCGATAAGTGCTCTCTCTAGGCAAGCTCCACACATTGCTCATGTGTGAGTCTCCTCTCTTCCTTCTCTATTGTTTAGACATTGTTGTCTGAGGACACCCTGGACCTAACAGGTGTTTTCAGGTCGATTCTCACCCCCACCTTTCAAACCAGTTAACTAGGTCCTGAGCCTTACCAAGGTATGTGGCCAGGCTCTGTGAAGTGTACACAGGTAGATTCTGTAGGTGTTCGTAGCTCAGCTCTCTTCCAGGTGACTCCTGAACCTCTATGGGCTTCCCATCCTGCCCTTCATGTCATCCTCCTGTCATTATTCATGTGGGCACATGTATGCACATGTGTGTGGTGGTCAGGGAACACCTGTTGTGCTGATTCTTCTGTAGTCTTTTCCTTCCTTCCTTCCTTCCTTCCTTCCTTCCTTCCTTCCTTCCTTCCTTCCTTTCTTCCGTACTTCCTTCCTTCCTTCCTGTCATGGTCGTTTTCTGACTGGAGCCCACCTAGTAGCCTAAGTTATTAACCCCAGTGTTATACCTGTCTCTCCCTTCCCATTACTGGGACCACAGGCACAAGCCACAAGACCTGACTTTTTAAACATGAGTTCTAGGGACCCAGCTCAGGTCCTGAGCTATCTCCAAAGCACCTGCCTGCTTTGCATTGCCTTCTGTTGTTTTCTGAGAAGGGGTCTTGCCTTGAGTTCATTTTGTCCTCACAGTTCCCCTGCTCCAGACTCTTGGGTTCTAGGGATACAGGGGTATAACTCCCATGATTAATTTTTTAAAATTACAATTTATTATTGTACATGTGTGTATGTGTGCTACATTCTATCAGTCCCTTTGTCTCTGAGAAACCTGACATAAACCAATCAAAGCTTCTGGATCACCTTCAGAATTAACACTGGAGAAGCAAGATTTCAGACACAACCATCCTGTTGTTTGGGATTCTAAGCGTGTTCACTGTGTCGAGGGGTCTGAAGGTCACGTGCCCACAGAGTTAGATGAGGAGGAGTCCCCCCAGCTTCCTGTGTCCCCCCAGCTTCCTGTGTCCCAGGGCTTTAATGCTGATCTGCAGTTCTGCTACTCCTCCTGACCAGGTGATTCTGTCGCCTCAGCCTTTCTAAAATAATGTTCATATGTGGCTGAAAATTTTACTTTGAGACTGGGAAATAATGAGGATCTGAGTTCAATCCCTAGAGCGCATGGTTTTTGGTTTTTCTTTTTTCTTAAGGCTGGGTATTGTGTCTACTAATAATCCCAGAACTGGGGAGCAGAGGCAAGAGAATTCCTGATGGCCAGGGGTCAGACCGCCTAGCCGAACTGGTAAGCTCCAGACCGGTAAGAGCTCCTGCTTCAAGAAAGGTGGATGGCCTCATTGAATAAATGGGACCTCCTGAGACTGAGAAGCTTCTGTAAAGCAAAGGACACTGTTGCTAAGACAGAAAGGCAACCCACTGACTGGGAGAAGATCTTCACCAACCCCGCAACTGACAAAGGTCTGATCTCCAAAATATATAAAGAACTCAAGAAACTAGACTGTAAAAGGCTAATCAACCCAATTATAAAATGGGGCACTGAGCTGAACAGAGAATTCTCAACAGAAGAAGTTCAAATGGCCAAAAGACACCTAAGGTCATGCTCAACTTCCTTAGCGATCAGGGAAATGCAAATCAAGACAACTTTAAGATACCATCTTACACCTGTCAGAATGACAAAAATAAAAAACACCAATGATAGCCTTTGCTGGAGAGGTTGTGGAGAAAGGGGTACACTCATCCATTGCTGGTGGGAATGCAAACTTGTGCAACCACTTTGGAAAGCAGTGTGGAGGTTTCTCAGGAAATTCGGGATCAACCTACCCCTGGACCCAGCAATACCACTCTTGGGAATATACCCAAGAGAGGCCTTATCATACAACAAAAGTATATGCTCTACTATGTTCATAGCAGCATTGTTTGTAATAGCCAGAACCTGGAAACAACCTAGATGCCCTTCAATTGAAGAATGGATGAAGAAAGTATGGAATATATACATATTAGAGTACTACTCAGCAGTAAAAAACAAGGACTTTTTAAAGTTTGCAGGCAAATGGATGGAAATAGAGAACACTATCCTGAGTGAGGTAAGCCAGACCCAAAAGGAGGAACATGGGATGTACTCACTCATATTTGGTTTCTAGACATAAACAAAGGACATTGAGCCTATAATACGTGATCTTAGAGAAGCTCAATAAGAAGGAGAACCCAAAGAAAAACATATAGGCATCCTCCTGAATATTAACCTTCATCAGGCGATGAAAGGAGACAGAGACAGAGACCCACGCTGGAGCACCGGACTGAAATCTCAAGGTCCAAATCAGGAGAAGAAGGAGAGAGAGCACGAGCAAGGAACTCAGGACTGCGAGGGGTGCACCCACACACTGAGACAATGGGGATGTCCTATCGGGAACTCACCAAGGCCAGCTGACCTGGGTCTGCAAAAGCCTGGGATAAAAACGGTCTTGCTGAACATAGAGACAATGAGGACTACTGAGAACTCAAGAACAATGGCAATGGGTTTTTGATCCTACTGCACGTATTGGCTTTGTGGGAGCCTAGGCAGTTTGGATGCTCACCTTACTAGACCTGTATGGAGGTGGGTGGTCCTTGGACTTCCCACAGGGCAGGGAACCCTGATGGTTCTTTGGGCTGAAGAGGGAGGGGGACTTGATTGGGGGAGGGGGAGGGAAATGGGAGGTGGCGGTGGGGAAGAGACAGAAATCTTTAATAAATAAATAAAAAAAAGAAATGTTTCCTATAAAAAAAAAAGAAAGGTGGATGGCTGCTAAGGAGACACCAGAGGTTGTCTTCTGACCTTCATATGCATACTTGCACCCTGCCCCCAACACACACACACACACACACACACACACACACCACTTTAATTTGGTTTCCTTTCCAATGCGCAGTCAAGAGAAATTTGGAATACTTGTTGCCTTTTTCACCTCTAGTTTCCATGAAGTACCAGGAGCTCAGTGTCCGAGAGACTGTCCTGTAGATGAATCCCACCAGACTCTTGGGTGTGAGGAATGCATCCACACCAAATGTGACCAATAGGGGGCGTCTAGGTCTCGTGCAAACCGAGACAGATAGGGGATCCACTTGACAAGAGGAGCAGGGCACAGAGCCTTATTTAATTGAGACCTTTACTATCACAGCTGCCACAAACAGTAACAAGTCATTTCTTGATCAATAGTCAGCATTTGTTTTTTGACCTTGAGGGATGATAGCCTGTTCATCTTGACTTGCTCTAGGAGCTCTGTTTTGCTTTCCTTCTCCCTCCAGTGTTACTTGGACTGCTACATTGTCAAGGACGATGACATTCACATGTTCTGAAATCCTAATGGTCTTCTGGCTTTGGCTAGGGGATTGGTCTAGGAGCTGAAGAACACTAATTTTCATTGTTGTTGGTTTTTTATTTCATCTTGGACTTTCCATTTTTCTTTTTTCTTCTTGTTTATTTTTTCTCATACAATAATTCTGACCATAGCCTCCCTATTTCCACTCCTCCAGTTACCTCCCTCACCTCCCCTCTCCCCCAGATCCACCGTGCCTCCATTTCCATTCAGAAAAGAGCAGGCTGCCAAAGAACATTTAAAAGAATTTAGCAGGGTCTGCTTTTGTTCCATAATCATGTTTTCTTTTTGGAGGGGGGGGGGTTCCTCACAGTCTCAAATTCCCTTTTAATTCTGGCATTTAAATTAATGATTACAACAATGATGACCACGATGATGATAATAACATACTCTTGTGTGTGGGCGTGCATGCTACATGCATGTGTGGAGGTCAGAGGACAATTTTATGGAGTTGATTCTCTCCTTCCTCTTCACATGGGTTCCAGGAATGGCACCCAGCTTGCCAGACTGGCACAAGTGTTTTTTCTAGGCAGCCTGGCAGGTTCCGGCATGGTTGGCTCTTTCCTTTCCTTTCCTTTCCTTTCCTTTCCTTTCCTTTCCTTTCCTTTCCTTTCCTTTCATTTCCTTTCCTTTTCTGACAGCTAGAACTGGTCAGGCTTCCTCTAAATGCTCTTTCTTCTCTCTGATGCTGCACCAGAAGGTCCAGTCATCCAGAATTTTCTCACTACTTCAGTATTTTAGAATCTATATTTTTCTCATTCTTGGTTCTCTATCATTCTTAATTTCTTCTCCAGTAGCTTGAAAAGTATATATAAAAGATCAATCCTGAATTTTGAATATTCAAATATGTTCAACTTTTGTGATAATTTGTTAGGGTGAAGAATTTACAATTGTAGACCCCTCCCCTCCAGATGCTGAAGACTTTGTAGCCCCTGCTCCAGATGCTGAAGGCTTTGTAGACCTCCCTCCAGACGCTGGAGGCTTTGTAGACCTCCTTCCAGATGCTGAAGACTTTGTAGCGCCTGTTCCAGATACTGGAGGCTTTGGAGACCTCCTTCCAGATGCTGGAGGCTTTGTAGCCCCTGTTCCAGATGCTGGAGGTTTTGTAGACCTCCCTCCAGATGCTGAAGACTTTGTAGTCCTCCTTCCAGATGCTGGAGGCTTTGTAGACCTCCCTCCAGATGCTGAAGACTTTGTAGTCCTCCTTCCAGATGCTGGAGGCTTTGTAGACCTCCCTCCAGATGCTGAAGACTTTGTAGTCCCTGTTCCAGATGCTGGAGGCTTTGTAGACCTCCCTCCAGATGCTGGAAGATTTATAGACCTCCCTCCAGATGCTAGAGGCTTTGTAGACTCCTCTTCAGATGTTGGAGGATTTGTAGACCTTCCACCAGATGCTGGAATATTTATTGCACTGTCTTTTAGCTTCTGGTTTCACTAGTGGGCAGTAATCTACTTTTTCACATTCTGGGCTTGGCTAAGTTCTTACTGTTTTGAAACTTCACATGGATGTGCCTTAGTGTGAGTGCTTTGTTGTACAAACTTAGACACTTTCTTCGCTCTCTCTTGCCCTATCTTTCCCCCTTCCTCCAGCAACCATGTAGACATTCCACCACTGAGTTACCTATGTTCTCATTCCTGGATGAGCCATCTTAATTTAGGAATGCTTAGTTTTTATTCTGTGGTAACTTCTTCACTGCTTTTGTTAATAATTTTCTCTTTTTATGTTTCTTAACCCTTTTTTTACTCATTAAAATGAGCAGATTGTGTCCCAGCAAAATCTCCTGGTGAAAGCCTCAACCTTAGACCATGAGAACACTTGGGGTAAGACCTTTGCAGAGGGCCTAAGTCAAAAATCAAGCCACTTGGGTGAGGAGAGAATTCAATTATATTGCTGTCCATAGGAAGAGGAAAATTCTACACAAAAAGAGAGACAATACACACACAAAAAAAAATCATGCGTGAGGACCCAGAAAGTAGATGGTCACTTGTCAGCCCAGCTCAGAGTTCCCAGGAGAAGCTAAGGCTGCCAACATCTTGATTCTGGAACTTTGCAGTGGTGAGAAAATCAGCTTCTTTCACCGAAGTCCTCATCGTATTATTTTGTTACTGGAGGCCCTAGCAAACAGCACACTGGTTAATCAAGCGACATAAACAGTCATCTTCTCTAACACAAGGAACTTGCTGGTCTCCTGCGCTAGCTAGTTTTATGCTGACTTGACACGAGCTAGAGTTATCTGAAAAGAGGAAACCTCAATTGAGAAAAGGCCTCCCTAAGGTCCAGCTGGAAGGCGTTTTCTTAGTGATTGATGGGGGAAGGTCCAGCCCACTATGGGTGGGGCTATCTTGGGCTGGTGGAGGTAAAAGCCAAATAAACCCTTTTCCCCTCAACTTGCTTTTTTGTCATAGCAATAGTAACCCAGACTAGGACATCCCATAACCAAAAAAATCAGAGTTTGAAGAGCTGGCTGTCACCACTGCTAAATTTAGGGGCCTAAGCAATGTCACGGGGATGTGGTTTCCTTCCAGCTCTCTGCTCTGCAGCCCACTTTTTATCCTTACTCACAAGATCTAAGGATGTCAGAACACCTAGCAAAGCCACCTCGGGAGAAAAGGGCTCATGATAGCCCACTGTGTGAGAAGGGGTGCAGCCCATCAAGGCTGGGACAGCATTGAGAAGGGCACATGGCTGTCACCTGCCTGCAGGAAGAGGAAGCAATAGAAAGTTGGCGGGACTAGAAAAGCTGAAGTTCCATTCCCAGAGTCCCTTTCCTTCCTAAGGCTCCACCTCCTAACAGTCCCACTTGTTTCTCACAGAGCACCAATTGCTGTGAACTAAGCAGCTGAACACACGCGCCTACTGCGGGCATTTCCCACTGAAACCCCGGCAGGTCGGTCACATGCTCCGAAGTCTAGACTGAAAGGAAAAGAGCCTCTACTTCAGCTACAGCTTAGGAAGAATTAGAAAAGGCTCTTGGTTTTTTGTGGCTTCCTTTCAATCAGGTTTAGACCTAATAACTGAGACAAGAATTCATACTCTGTTGGTCAGTCCACTTGTTGGGTGGGTAGGGTCAGCACCAACCTGATTGGAGTGTGAACGGAAGAAGGCAGTCATCACCTAAGATAATAGCAGCAAGGGTTTAGGGTTTGCATATGCAAGGTTAAAATTATGACTTTTATTTTTTAAAATATGTGGTAACAGGAGCATGGAGGGATTTAATTAACATAAACCTAGGGATAAAGATCTAATCAAACCAACATTTACCAGAATTTACTATCTATCAGTAAGGTCAGTTAAGATAAGGGCTAAGGATAATTTTTTTTTTGCAGTAAGTTTTTTTTCTTTTTTTAAAATTTATTAAAGATTTCTGTCTCTTCCCCACTGCCGCCTCCCCTTCCCTTCCCTCCCCCTCCCCCCAGTCAAATCCCCCTTCCTCGTCCACCCAAAGAGCAATCATGGTTTAAGGATAATTTTTGTCTTCTCTTCAGCGAGTGTTTGGCCAGTGACATTGCAGTGTTCTTTTATGAACAACTAGCTGTTCACACAACATGATCTGTGCTCTCAGTCTTTGAATGGCATGGAGGGGTCTGGTGTAATTTATTACTGCTGCTAGTGTTGTTTAGTACACGGTCTTGGTGCTGGGGCTGAATCTAGGGTCCCTCAAATGCTAAGTATGACCTCTGTTACTGAAGGCTCTACTCAACTCAACATCTAAGGCTCCGTGAGGGTGATCCTGGGGGAAAATATCATGCATGGGATTAACCATGACAAACAACACCATGCTGGCAAACATGGTTTCTTTCTGGCACAATCAGTGAACGTGCCTATGGGTCTTTCTTGGCCTGATGCCTTCAAGCTGAGGTTAGAGAGGAGAAAGCAGGACACTCTCTCATTAGGAAACTCATGAGGCTTGATGAGCTCTGAGTATCCTCTATAACTCTCCCTAGGCCCTCCATTTCTGGGCTTGCTTCCAGGTGTTTTTATTGACTTGCCAGGTGACCTTTGGTTGGTAATTCCTTAGCTCATTGCCTCAGTTTCCCCATTTGAAAACAAGCCCTAGCCAGACATGTTTTATTTTCTTGCTGAGAGATTGTGGTCTATTACTAAAGACAATCTTTTCTCCTTTCCTGAATGTGTTCTCATTACTGACTGATTGCACAAATGTAGTGATATTTTATTTGTACTTTAATAAATAAAATTTGCCTCAATATCACAGAGTGAAACAGTTACACTGGTCAGCCTCACAGATCAGGCAGTGGCGGCACACACCTTTAATCCCAGTAGCCACACTAGTTTGCTGTAGAAGCCAGGCAGTAGTGGTGCATACCTTTAATCCCAGCACTATAAGACGGGAGGAGACGTCTCCCAGCTCAGTCTGCAGTCACCCAGCCTTGGTAGAGGTGAGACTTCTCTAGTGGTTTGGCTGCTTTGCTTTTCTGATCTTCAGCTTGAACCCCAATATCTGTCTATGGGTTTTTATTACTCGTATTACACACAGGAACACGGCAATAACAATAAGTGATATAAATCTAACAATAGTGACTACAGCCTATGCCACCACATTCTTTCTACTCATTGAGGGATCGTTTTAACATTTGTGGCAACGCTCAGTGGGATGACCTAAAGTTAATATATAAGGAAACTGAGGCACAGAGAGGTTGGCCTGAGTTGGGTTGATTATGGAACATAGTTCTTTTTATTGTTGTTGCTGTTTGTTTGTTTGTTTGTTTTGTTTTGTAAGACAGGGTTTCTCTATGTAACAGCCCTGACTGTCCTAGAATTCGCTCTGTAGACCAGGCTGGCCTTAAATTTGCAGAGATCCGCCTGCCTCTGCCTCTGCCTCTGCCTCTGCCTCTGCCTCTGCCTCTGCCTCTGCCTCTGCCTCTGCCTCCTGAATGCTGGAATTAAAAGCCTGTGCCACTACCACCTGACCATAGTTCTTTCTTAAAAATTAGTTCTTTGAGAATATTTTACAGTGTATTTTGATGGTATTCACCCCAACTTCTTTCAGATCCACCCCACACACATCCAACTTAGTGTCCTCATCAAAATCCCAACACAATCCTTCATAGAAATGGAAAAACAATCCTAAACTTTACTTGGAAACACAGAAAGCTTAGGATATATAAAGTGATTATTAATAATAAAAGAACGGCTGGAGAGACCAGCATCCTACATCTCAAGCTGCACCATAGAGCTATAGCAACAAAAACAACATGGTTGTCAATCAGACGTGCTGATCAACAGGATTGAAGACTTAGAAATAATTTTACACACACACACACACACACACACACACACACACACACCTATGGACAACTGTAGTGAGAGGAGTGGGCCCCTTTCCGCCACCTGGCTAGCTTAGCCCCTGAAATAACCACATGGAAATTGTATTAATTAAATTACTGCCTGGCCCATTATATCTATCTCTTATTGGCTAACTCTCACATCTTGATTTAACCCATTTCTAATAATCTGTGTAGCACCACGAGGTCGTGGCTTACTGGGAGAGATTCTAATCTATGTCCATCTCAGACCAGAGATTCATGGCATCTTCCACACTTTCCTTCTTTCCAGCATTCTGTTCTGTCTACTCTGTCCACCTAAGGGCTGCCCTATCAAAAGGCCAAGGCGGTTTCTTTATTCAACCAATGAAAAGCAACACAAATACAGAAGAACCTCCCACACAAGACACCTGATTTTTTTTTTATTTTTTAAAATTTTATTTTGAAACAACCTTTTCTCATTTTACATATGAATTCCAGTTCCCATTCCTTTCCCTCTCTCTTCCTCCACCTTTCCCTCCGACCCCACTCCTCATCAACTCTTGAGAGAGGGTAAGGCTTCCCATGGGGAGTCAACAAAATCTGACATATCACTTTGAGGCAAGACCAAGCCCCCCCCCCCCATATCTAGGCTGAACAAGGAATTCCTCCAAAGAGAATGGGCTTCAAAAAACCAGTCCAAGCACTAGGGATAAATCCTGATCCCACTGCCAGAGGCCCCACAGACTGTGACTCAAATTCAGAGGGCCTACTTTTGTCTTATGCAGGTTCCACCATGGAAACCTGATTTTTGACAAAGAAGCCAAAAAATTTACAATGTAAGAAAGATGACAATTTCAACAAATAATGCTGGTCAAACTGGTTAGCTGCTTGTAAAAGAAGCCACCACCAGGAGGTGGTGGTGCACGCCTTTAATATGTGGGAGGAAGAGGCAGGCAGGTGTCTGTGAGTTTGAGGCCAGCCTAGTCTAGAAAGCAAGTTCCAGGACAGCCAGGGCTACACAGAGAAACCCTGTCTCAAAAAAAGGAGAGAGAGAGTGTGTGTGTGTGTGTGTGTGTGTGTGTGTATCCACATCTATCACCCTGCACAAAACTCTTTTGTTTTAAACCCATCAAGCAGTCTGTGTTGTGCATATACCCTTAGATACACGGCCTCGCACTGGCATGCGCTTGACCTTCCAGGGACCACACTGACTCTCCTCTTCCCACTGTCCTAGGCTGTGATAGCTCCATGGGTGAGGGTGGGACCTCATGCCCATCTCCACTTTCTATACCAGCATCCTGCCTGGCTTAAGCTGTCACAGCCATGTCTGTTTGCACGTTCATCTGCCTCACTGTGTGCAGAGAACACTGTTTGCTTAGAGCTATCACTGCCTCTGGTTCTTACACTCTCTCCTCCCCGTCTTCCACAATGATCCCCGAGCCTTGGGAGGAAGTGGTACTGCACCGATGTGAAATTTAGGGCTGAGCAATCTTCAGTCTCACTTTCTCTGCATCTTGACATTCCCATTGTGTTTCATCTGTCAGGTGTTGTGGGAGCAGCAGCGGGCTGCGTCCCACCACCCGGCTAGCTTTACCTGAAATAATTACATGGAAACTGTATTCTTTTAAACACTGCTTGGCCCATTATCTCTAGCCTCTTACTGGCTAGCTCTCACATCTATATTAACCCATTTCTAATAATCTGTGTACCACCACAAGGTGGTAGCTTACCGGTAAGATCTTAACCTGCATCCATCTTGGAGAGGAGAGCTATGGCGACTGCCTGACTCGGCTTTCTTTCTCCCAGAATTCTGTTCTGTCTACTCTGCCTACCTAATTTTCTGTCCTATTAAAGACCAAGGCAGTTTCTTTATTAACCAATAGACATATGACCCTCCTCCATCAGTCAGGGAGCCATTGTTATAGTATTATATTAGGCAATGTCTATACCAGAAGGGTTTGTGGCTCTATAATATTTGTATCTATGCCATCAAAAACATTTCCCGTTGTACATTATAACAAAATTAAATCCAATGATTGAATGAACCTACAGACTCTAAAATTAGTATTATATTTTCGTGAATATTAGTTTCACCTTAATAATTTTAAAATATATGCACACCAAATAAGACATTAAAATGTCTAGTGGCAAATCATTGTAAGATGTATCACATCTATTAGCAGTGAATTAGTAAGGACACACAATGTGTGATACTAACTTCTCATGGGTGGACTTCCTGTTTCAGGGGGATGTCCGTAGGGTTAGCAAGATATTACCAAGGTCTCCATGAACAGTGGAGCACTCTGTGTGTTCCAAACTACTTGACTTCCCGTTGCTCTATCTCTTCCCAGGTCACATGGGTCTCTGGCAAGTCTGTGCAGCCTTACTCTGCATACCCATTCCAGGGCAGGCAGGCCTGAGATGCGACTGGAAGGTGCTTTAGTCCACATCTGTATACCCATGTGTTGTGTATGGAACCTTCAGTCCACATCTGTATACCCATGTGTTGTGTATGGAACCTTCAGCGCCTGTCTCCCGGGGGCCTGACAACAGGCCTCTGACACGAACCTCTGGGTCTGTCTGTGAGGCCTCCTTGCCTCTGAGTGTCCCTCACATCTCTCATCTTGCCAAGCAAACCAAACACGGTAAGGCTGATTCTCCTTTGCTCCTTTGACATAGTTCTCTACTGGGCTGTGAGCACACGGGTTTCCCAATAGGGTTCTTCCTTGATGATAATCTGGCACATTGTTGGGGGTCAGAGGTCAGTACCTGTTTTTTGAACAAATGAATAAAGGTTTGTGTATGTATTAGAGACTAAAAATAATATTTTGGAAGACTTATTTATGAAGGTTTTTTTTTTTTTTTTTTTTTTTTTGAGGCAGGGTCTCTGCTTCAACTCATGTTATAAGAGTATAATCTTGAACTTATGGTCCTCCTGCTTCCAACTCCTGAGTGTTGGATGACCGGCAGTTATCACCATCCCTGGTTTACATGGTGCTGGGGATCAAACCCCAGGGCTTCATGCATTCCAGGCAGGCACTCTACCAACTCTCCAGCCCTTGGCCTGAGATTTGTAAGAAATCTCTATGTAAAGCCATGTTGGTTCAACTTTCCCATTAAGAATCAATCTGCAAAAACCTCTTGCAGGAAAAAGCAACGTGGTTAGGGGCACAGTGATGGTACCCAGTGAAGGGCTGCTTCTGACCTGGATGGATGTGGTTGATTGTCAGGTAGGATGCTGATAGCCTTGTCTGGATAAGTGGTTGTTGTAAAGCTAAGGGGCCCTTGTTATAAAACGCTTGGGTAAATGAAGCCTTTGATGAAGGTGTCTTCTTTCCACAAATGGCATGACAGATGACGGGCCAGATGTGGCCTCTCTACATGAGAACCATCCGTAGGAAGAAGTGTTAGTGTATGAGAACCACGTTCTCTGTCTAGGTGCTTCTTTCATTAGGGTTTATTGCAGTATCACTTACTCCCCGCCTTTAGGAAGCACGGCAGAGGTGCGGCTGGGGGACATAAAACACGGTAGACTTGGGGTTCTGCAGGAGCCTGCTGCACAGGGCGACCCAGCAATACAGCAGCACAGCGGACACCCCAGGGATCAGGGATTTTATGGGAGATGTTCCTCAGTGAGCTGGTTAGAACATACACCTGTAGGAGGTGCACGCTGGCGACTAGAGAAGAGAAATGGAGAACTTTGAACAGTCTTGGGAATGAAAACTCATGGTACTAACATGGACCTGGCAAAGTATGTGGCTAGCACAAGGACAGGATGTAGCTAGGAGTCTACAGAGGTGCCGCTCTAGGGAGCCTACAGAGGTGCGGCTCTAGGGAGACGCAGGCTGTGTGCAGCTAGGGAGGGTAGAGAGTGGCGACCACACTGGACAGTTTAGACAGAAATGACAACTTGCTTGGGAAATGCTGAGCACAGCCCCCACATGGGAAACTGAGAAGAGACTCAGGCAGCACAGTGATGTGGAATTTCTGGCAGTTAAAAAACACCATGGAGCCTACATCGCTTGCTGGGCAGTGTGTCCCAGAGAATGCAAGACAAAAGTAATTTTGTTGAATTCATATTGAAAAAGAAACTAACTTAAATAATATATTTATGAATAAATCCCAGTTTCATTCAAATATAAATTCATGACAGATAAGCATTAAATCAGTATGAAGTCATTAATAAAGTATTTAACAGTTTTTCTTATACTAAGGCTTTGAATTCCTAAGTTAGTTGTCAAGTTTTCACTGAAAATACTTGATTTGTGCTTGGATGTTGCATAATTAATAGCTGAAAAGTCTTTTTGCACAGTGAAGTCTTCTGTGTTTCACTACTACTGAGCAGAGAATCACTTATTAAGTTTAATGCGACATTTAAAATGTAAAACTACAAGCCAGGCTGTGGTGACTCACGGCTTCAATCCCAACACTCTGGAGGCAGAGGCAGGCAGATCTCTGTGATCTGTGAGCAAAAACAAAAAACAACAATAACAAAAAATAAAACTACAGCTTCTCTGTTATTCTAATCATTTAATGAGTGTTCAACAGCCTCCTGGGCCAGTGGTAGCCATATTGAACGGCTCAGGTTTAGAAGCTTATCCTGGGGAGGTAAGAGGATGAATGAGGGAATAGCGCCAGATGAAGGCAAAGGCGGAAGTCACAAACAATCCCACACTAGTTTGGAATTATGATTAATAGAATGGTTATTTATTTAAAGGGGAAAAACTTACAGATCACCGTCCCAGACAACAGCCCTCTGCGCAATCAGGAAGGGAGTCTAGTCACCGGAAGCGGAGCAGGAAGTAAGAGAGAGTGAGGAAGGAAGTGGCCGCTTTTTTAAAGAGAGAGACCATGCCGGCAACAAGACAGGGTCTTACTCTGTACCCCTAGAATTTACCATGTAGTTCAGGCTGCCTTCAGACTCAAATGATGCAGTCTCCTGCCTCATCCTAACTCCTGCTGGTATTGCGGGTTTGAGCCAGTTTATTCAGATTGTGAATAGAATAATCTTCCAGTCTGAATTATCTTAGATATACTAAAGAACAGAGGGAGAGCATGTTCATTATAGAGAGAGGGAGGGAGAGAGGCTGGAAAAGACAGAGGGAGGTGTAAGTCCCAAGTCCTAGTCTCTGGCTTTTATCTTTGGAGGTCCCATCCCTGTGCCCACCAAGCTTTGACCCCTCCCCGGAGGAGTGTCAAGACAGCCCGCCAAAATCTTGACCACTCCCCCAGTCTATTTAAACTGCTTCCCGGGAAAGGTCCTGCATGGTCTCTTTCCTCTCTCCTAGTGATGGTCGAGTTCGGGCTTCCCGCTTTCCCCTGGGGTCATCCGAGAGTGCAGGAATCCCATTAAACCTGGATATTTTTTAATTTGGCTTGTTGTGATTTGGCTTGATTGGGATTTTCGCGTTGGCAGAGAGCTCTCATTAGGAAAATTCCTAATGTCTTGGAGGTCCCACTGGGTAGGGCGGCCTTTCCCTGGCCTACGGCCACACGTTGGAAGCCCCCTAGTCCACACTCTGAGCTCTCCACACCACGCTAAAACCGGCTCCTGGGCTACAGTGGCTGCGTCTTGGTGAGTCCCTTTTTGTTTTCCATGCTATAGATTTTGGGGGGAACCACTTGTACTTACTTTTGTCGATTATAGGACTCTTGTGGAAGCCGCGGGCCCACGCCAGGAGTTTGATCTCAGCTCAGCAGCTAGACCGGCAAGACCAGGCCTAGCTGAGATGGACTTTGTTTGCTCCCGTTAGGCCTAAGAGCTATTTTGGTAGACACACTGTAATAGACTTAGGTGATGCGATTGGGCATAGATTTAAAATGGGCACTTGCAATTCAAAGCCAGATCCGCTGTTGCCCCTGGGATGCTTCTTACAAAATCTTTATAAATTGGGGCTGTCTGACATATGACCATGGTTTCTGGGCTCTGCGTTCTTCTTGCCCTTCCCTTAGTAGCCAGTGTCTTGTGGCACCGGTCTTAGTAGCTAAGGCCGTAAAGCCTCTGTGTCCTGAGTGCTGGGATTAACGGCATACACCACCACCCACCTGGTTGGGAGGCTTTTAATGACTGTTTCTGTTTCCTTTTGGGTTATAAATCTGTTAAAATTGTTTAACCGACCTTGGTTTAATTTTGGTATATGCTGTCTATCAAGAAATTTGTCCAGTTCTTTTAGGTTTTCCAACTTTGTGGAGTACAGGTTTTTGAACTATGACCTAATTATTCTCAGGATTTCCCCAGTGTCTGCTGTCATGGCCTCATTTTCGTTTCTGATTTTTTTTTTTTAATGTGGGTATTCTCGCTCTGTCTTTTAGTTAGTTTCGATTAAGATTTTATTGTCTATCTTACTGATTTTCTCAAAGAACCAACTCTTTGTTTCATTGATTCTTTGTATTGTTCTCTTTGTTTCTATTTTGTTGACTTCAGCCCTCAGTTTGATTATTTCCTTCATCTACTCCTCTTGGGTGTGTTTGCTTCTTTCTATTCTAGAGCTTTTAGGTGTGCTGTTAGATCGCTAGTATGAGACCTCTCCAGATTCTTTATGGAAGCCATTAGTGCTGTGAGCTTTCCTCTGAGCACCACTTTCACTGTGTCCCATAAGTTTAGAGAACCCAACGATACCACTCTTGGGCATATACCGAAAGGATGCTTAATCGTACCACAAAGACACTTGTTCAACTTGTTCATAGCAACTTTGTTTGTAATATCCAGAACCTGGAAACAAGCTAGACACCCCTCAACTGAAGAACGGATAAAGAAAGTGTGGTATAATTTACACAATGAAGTATTATTCAGCTGTCAAAAACAATGGTATCAGAAAATTTGAAGGCAAAAGAATAGAACTAGAAAAAATTATCCTGAGTGAGGTAGCCCAGACCTGGAAAGACCAATACGGTATGTACTCACTCATAAGTGGATATTAACTGTAAAGTGAAGGACAACAATTGTACAATCCACAGACCCAAAGAAGCTAGGTAACAAGGAGGACCCAAAGGGGGTACGCATGGATCTCCTTGGGAAGGGGAAATACAGAAGATCTCCTGGGTGGACTGGGGATGGGTGGGAATGGGAACTTGAGGGATGGGGTTGGGAGGTGGGCAGAAGAGGGAGGGCTGAGAGATAACTGGAAAGGAGGCCTTTATGGGGTTTGGTAGACGCATGATGCAAGGGAAACTCCCACCAAGCCTACATGGATGGCCCCAGCTAAGACTCCTGGCAGGAGTCATACCATGTGCCTGGAGATGCTCACCTCCTGTACCTGGATTTGTGACTACCTTGGTTGTCCATTGAGAGTCTTCATCCAGTGACTGATGGAGGCAGATTCAGAAACCCAAGTGTGAACACTGGGCTGTGCTCTGGATGTCCTGATAAGGAGAAGGAGGAGAAATTATAGAAAACCAGGGGAGTGTGGGGACATGGTAGGAGGGTGGTGTTAGGAACACTGAAGAAAAATACACAGAAATCACTAACCTGCCTCATGGGAACTCACAGAGTTTGAACCAACAACCAGGGAGCCTGCATGGGACTGATCCAGACCCTCTGCATATATGTGACAGTTGTGTAGCTTGGTCTATTTGTGGGAATCTTGGCATTGGTAGCAGGGGTGCTCCTGGTGCTTTGACTTGTTTTGGGGAACCTGTTCCTCATGCTGGATTGCCTTGCCAAGCCTGAATACAGAGGGAGGTGCTTGATCTTTGGCAGTTTGACAGGCTATGTTTTGCTGATGCCCAGGGGAAGCCTGCCTCTTTCTGAGCAAATACAGAAGAGAGGCAGATGGGGGAGGGTGGGAGAGAGTGGGAGGAAGTGGGAGGAAGTGGGAGGAGAAGAGGGAAGGGAGACTGTGGTCAGAATGTAAAATTAATTAATTAAAAAAAAAAGCAAATAGGGCCTGGCTCAGCCGTTACTTCTGCAGACAACTGTGGAACATCCTTTTACACTGTGTGAATATATGTCACTGTGATTGGTTTAATAAAGAAGATGAGTGGACAATAGCTGTGCAAGATAAGGTTGGGCAGGAGAGCCAACCTGAGAATGCTGGGTTAAAGAAGGGCAGAGTCTCAGGTGTAGCAACTTCAGAGAGAAGCAAGATGGACATGTTGTACAGAGAAGAGGTACCAAGCATTTTGGCAAAGTATAGATAAGAAATATTGTTTAATTTAAATGTAAGAGTTGGCTAGTAATAAGCCTGAGCTATTGACCAAGCATTTATAATTAATAAAAGCATCTGTATGGTTACTTGGGACTGGTAGCCAGGAAAGAAAAGCCCTTCTACAGATAGCCATGGCCACTGGTCTGTGTAGAAGACGGGGTGAATCCACAGCCTTTGGGAAGTCCCTCCACCCTTCTCAGTGACTACACAGTGTGTCTGGGTGTCTCCCTTCTATCCTTCAAGCCATTCTAATCACCATTAGGATTAATCACATGACCATATTACCTGGATCCTACTGTCATATAACTGGTTTTCAAAGCAAGCTTCAGGGTTGGGTTTTACACTTACTGTTTTTCAAGATTATTTTATTTTGTGTGCACTAGTGCCTTACCTGCACATATGTCTGGCATCATGTGTGTATCTGGTGCTGGAAGAGGTCAGAACAGGGCATCAGAGCCCCTGGAGTTACAAGTGATTGTGAGCTACCGTAAGAACGCTAGGAATGGAATCCAGATCCTTTGTAAGAGCATCAAAGCCTCTTAATCACTGAGCCATCTCTCTGGTCCCCAATTTTGTATTTGTTTTGAGACAGAGTCTCATTACACAACCACAGGAGTTCAAACAAGTGATTCTCCTGTCTCAGCCTGGGCCACAGGCATGAACTACTGAAAAATGGAGATTATTTGAAGTCAAGATATCTTTATAATATATGTGTTGGCTTAGCTTAGCAGCCCCCAGAATTAAATGTCTCTCTGTAGTCAAAAATTCAAAGAAAACACAATAATATTCATAAGCTAGATTCTTTGTGTATTTTATTTTTACATGACCCATTGTGATTTTTTAATTTTATTTTTCCTTTAAGAACCTTAGTTTATGTCCTTAAATTACTCTTTTGATCTGTATTTATCTTTTATCCGTTCTTTCTGAAGCTCATGCACATTTATTAAGCAGACTGTGGCCTGTTTAGAGGCCGTCTTTGTCAGAAATCTGTCCTATTGTGTATCTATAATCCTTTTTTGACCAGGAGTGTTTTAAAAATGGCAAGTGGTTTGGTTGTACATGTCCTGAATGCTAACTCAGTCTCTCTCGATCTTTCAACATGAAGGAGGTAACCAGCTCTGGGACCTCCAGGTGGGAACTGTGCTTACCACTTTGACTCTGGGAAACAGCATGCAGCACAAAAACCTTTTTTTGTCGGAGTAAAAGCTTACTCTGCCATGTAGCATGTTGTGCAGCATGGAAACATCTCTGTGTACTGTGGTGGGAATCCACCATGTTTTCCTATGCCTCACAGACCCGATCAGGCTCCTCTGGACCCTGAGCAGGCGTACAAGCCTGCTGTGGGTGGACCTGAAGTGGTGGCATGATGTGGGAGTCTTTTGTTTTGTGTTGATTTCATTGGTTAAATAAAGAAACTACCTTGGCCCTTTGATAGGACAGAAAATTAGGTAGGCGGAGAAAACAGAACAGAATGCTGGGAGAAAGAAGCCGAGTCAGGCAGTCGCCATGATTCTCCCACTCCAGACAGACACAGGTTAAGATCTTTTCTGGTAAGCCAGGTCGTGGTGCTACACAGAATATTAGAAATAGGTTAGATCAATATGTAAGAGCTAGCCAATAAGAGGTTAAAACTAATGGGCCAAGCAGTGTTTAAAAGAATACAATTTCCGTGTAATTATTTCAAGGCATAAGCTAGCTGGTGGCCAGGAGCCGGGCGGCAGGAACGCGGCCCGCTCCATCAACAGTGGCAGGCTATGAGGGCTGGCTGTGGCTGTTAGGTTAACCCTACCAGATGTACCAGATGCAGAATGGAGGCTTTTCCTTGTCTTACCCGGGCCCACTGGATCAGTTTCCCTCTGCCTGTCTGTTCCCAAACAACCACTCTGAGGCTTAATATCAGTTATAGTTGTTTGGCTTAGGATTCTTACTGGCTAACTCTAATTATAAATTAACCCATTTTTATTAGTTTATGTTTTACCATGAGGCTCAAGGCTTGTTACCCCACATCTTGCTTCTTGGGCAGCTACATGGCTTCCCCTTGACTCCACCTACTATCTCTCTCCCCAACCCCCGCCCCCCCTGGATTTCCTGTCTGGCTTTACTCTGCTATGCTATTGGTTGAAACAGCTTTATTCATCAACCAATAAAAGTAACACATATTCATAACATACAAAGGACATCGCACATCAGACTACCAATCTGGCTTTTACATGTTCTAAAGACTTATTTTTCAAAGCACAGTTTTGGATTTACAGGATAGTTGAACAGGAAGAACACAGAGTTTTGTGTGCCTACCTCTTCTCTCCTCACCCAGCATCTTCTCTGTTAACATTTTGCCTTGAAGTGACACATTTGTTAAAACTGGTGATCCAATATTAATACATCTCTATGTGCTGAAGTCCATAGTGTGTGTTGGGGTTCACTCTGTGTTGAGCAACCCTGTGGGTTTTGTAAGTCTATGTGGGATGGCTTCTTGCCATCATTTATGAAAGCTGAACCACTCTCCATCCCTTGAGTTTAAGTTAGTCAAAAAAAAATCAAAGGACAATGGGACCCCTCCATGGTCTGATGAGGAGTAGCTGTACTCCTCCTTCAGCTTAAGAAGTCAAAGGACGCTGGTATTTCACAATGCATGGAAACTATGCACATTTCAAATTACAGTGGTACCCACTTACTGAGGCCTGGTCACCCCCTTGTCTGCCTCTTGTCTATGGCGGCTTTCATTCCACAGCAGAATGGAGTATTACCCTGGGGACTCTTTGGTCTGTCAAACTAAAAACATTTACATGCAGTTCTGCAGGAAAGATTTGGGGTTCTCTGAACACCTGGTGTCAAACATTTTGTGCTCACTTATAGCCAGGATGTCCAGGTCAACCATGCTTCATACTGGATATCCATATCAGTGCCATGTTGTCTAAACCCAAACTGGCCTCATGTCCTTCTGTTCCTAGCAAGGAGTGACCAATACCTGAATTCCTGAAGGTTCTGGGCCATCTATCACCTGCATGGATTGGGTTGTTATAACTTCGACTTTGCTTTAATCATGGTTACACTCCAGACCTAATCTTTCTCACCTCTATTGTGGCGAAGCTGTCTGGACCAATCAGGCTTTTGATAGTTATTCCTTTGTTAGCCTGTTGACTCAAGGGCATCAGGAGCCCAAAGTGGCCTTGATCTCGTGACTTCCTGCTTCTGCCTCTTCAGCATACCTTAGGATATGCCACCACGATCAACCTCCACGTCAGTTCTCAGGCAAGCTGACTCATCACAAGAGATTTGTTTCTTGTGGTCTTAGAGTCTAAGTGTTCTCTAGGCTCGCTTTGGGTCTGCCTCTCTCTTGCTGCCCTTCTAGGGAAGCTGAACAGCGAGACTGTGAGACTCTTCTGTGGGAGGGCTTTATGGTTTAACCCTGGGAGTGCTGCATAGCACTTCTGCCCACACTCCATTTGTCAGAGCTCACACAGAGGCATGCAGTCTTGCTGTGGGCTGAGGGGGAGGAGGGAGAGATAAAGAGTTCGCGACGGGTTAATCCACCTGTACTAAAGTGCCAAGAAGACTGAGTATCCACCTAGTCAAGTTAACCTTGTGTGGACTGTTCTTCACTCTTTGTCCATCTCATCCGCATGTCTCCTCTAGCCTTGGCACCTTGATTGAAAGGCACTAATCTTATGTAGGGTGGCATCTGCTCTCTGTGGGGAGGTGTGTAATAGTACATTCTGGACCAGCCATGGTGCCCAGGACATGCCTCCTGAGGTCAGAAAAATTTGTACCAAGAAACGATATGAGCAGTCTGATGACCCCTAAAGCTTTCTTTCACATACTCCGCCCACAAAGGGAAGAATTGCCCTAATCCACTGGAGGAATGTATGCTTGCTACTTAGTCAAGAGCCTGTCAATCAACCTAGTAGTACTTGGACACGTCTTAGAAATGCAGAATTTCAGGCTCCAGCCTGGCTGCACTGAATCAGAAGTTTAACAAGATCCCAGGTGATTTGCATGCACACTGAAGTTCGGGAAGCAGGAATGTACTTCCCAGAATTAAGACTTTGCGCAGCTGGAGTCAAGCTTCTGCCTGTAACCTCTGTGTAGGAGTCATGCCTCGTCTGCGTGTAGGTATGTGCGCATGGGTGCAGGTATTGTGGAGGCCAGAGGTGACTGATACACCACAGCTGGAATTAGAGGCAATTGTGAGCCTCCCAGTGTGCCTGCTGGGAGCCGATTTGAGTCCTCTGCAACATGCTTTTAACCATGGAACCATCTTTCTAGCCCCTCTCTTGACTTCTTTTTTTTTTTAAATTTATTTATTTATTAAAGATTTCTGTCTCTTCCCCGCCACCGCCTCCTGTTTCCCTCTCCCTCCCCCAATCAAGTCCCCCTCCCTCATCAGTCCAAAGAGCAATCAGGTTTCCCTGCCCTGTGGGAAGTTAAAGGACCACCCACCTCCATCCAGGTCTAGTAAGGTGAGCACCCAAACTGCCTAGGCTCCCACAAAGCCAGAAATTCAGAATTTGGGCAGCTGGATCGCAACCTTGGTATTTCTAATTACAGTGGGAGAGGAAGGAAGCTGGGAAGGGGAGATGGGGAGTGGGGGGGGGAGAGAAGGAAAAGGAAGAGGAAAAGGAAGATCAGCCTCCTTCATTCTAGAGCTTCCCGGACTGTTCCCAGACAGGGGTCACCAGCCCTGTTCAGCGTCGGAGGGAAATGTTCCCCGAAAGTCAGAGTGCTACCTGCTCTGCACAGCAGATTGCTGTCTTAGCGTTCACATTTGGAATATGATTAAGATATTAATCATTGTCAGTGTCTAAAATGACCAAATACCGATTTTAATTGCGTCTCATCTCTATGCCTATACACCGATTCCCTTTTGGCTCAAACAGGAACTCTTCTCTTTTTTTAGTGGGCAGCAGTAACAGGGATTGAAACTAGGGCCTCATGCATGCCAGGTAAGCACTCTGCCCCTGAGCTTCAGCCCCAGTCCTTCAAATGCTTGTTCCTGAATCCAGAGCTCACCCAGGCTCAGGGTCTGTCTGGACTTACCCCGAGGGCCAGGCGCCCTTCAGCTCTTCCACGGCCTGCCTCCTCTGCACCGTTTTATAACCCGGGCTGGCCTCACACCCTCTATTTCCTTCGCAGACGTGGATGCTCTGGGGATCTTGAATATGTTCAGGGGCTAACATCTGAGGTCCCTGGGTTCTGATGAGTCCAGGAAGAACCTTATGGTAGAAGTTCTGCTCAGGTAGAGGTGTTAGGGGACAGGGGCGCAGGATCTCATTCTTGTGCTGCTGGTGGCCATGGTCTCTGTGCTTTGGCTTTTGCTACATACAAAATTAATTTCATGATGGCTTGGGTCTCTCTCAAACAGCATAAGTCAATTATTTTGCGGTGTGTACATCAAGACACCTGAGGATCCGATCAAGTTGGCCTATGTGTGTAGATTCCTCTCCATCCAGCTTTCCCACGTGCCTGTCTTACCTGGCCTTGTTCATACACAACTCAACTGAAAGACGCTAACTGATCTAGTACCAAGGGGTACCTGCTTTTTGAGGGGGAGAGGTGGTGTATATAGGAACATCTTCTGAACTAACTAGGTTGGCCAGAAAATGCCTTCTGATATCAGAGAAATTGGTAGCAGAAAGTGGGCATTAACAGATGGGCAATTCTGAAGACATCCTTTTGCATACTCCACCCATGAGTGGAAGAACCTCTCCTAAGTCCTCTGTGCAATGTGTGCTCTGCTGCCCACTTCAGCTCTCAAGCCAGGGGATTCACGAGTGCAGCTATATGTGTGTTCACACATGTGCAGACATGTGCACACGGGTCTATGTATTGTGTGTGTGTGTGTACTAAGTCTTAGGGCCTGGGGTGGAAAGACCAGTGAGCTTACACATTTTTGCAAATGTTCTCTGTTTCATCTAGCCCATCTGTATGTTGACTGTCTTGACTTTAACTGGACCAGTTTCTCTTATGTTTCTCTTTCACTCAGTCACGCAGCTAAGCGACGGTGATGTGCTGCACACACTCAGAGGTTAATAAGCTGTCCTTACTTGCTTCCCCTCAGGAATTTGCAAGTTTGTTCCGCTCTTGCCTACCCTGCCTCTTCCCTACTCCCACCCTAGGGAGACTCTGAATCCCCCCTTTTTTTTTATTTTTAAATTAAAAACAAAGCGCGTGGTCAGTGGATAAGCAGAGGAGACTCCGACTTTCTGCTGCTCTCCCCATTCTTTTAGAAAGAATATCTTTTACTTACTCTTAGGCAATTGCATTCCCATTGACAATGAATTTTGATCCCGCCCACCTCTCATTATCTCTTCCATCTTTTCCCCCTAGCTCTCCTCCCACCTTCAGACCGTGTGTGTGTGTGTGTGTGTGTGTGTGTGTGTGTGTGAAGTCGGTCTAGTTAGAGCTGCCTGGTGGCAAGCTGGCTGATCTTGGTGGTGCCTTGGGTTGTGCGGTGCCTTTATTGCAAATGGTGAGTCATTGTGGCTCCCTCCAGTCCAGGGGTCACAGGGTTCCTGTGTCCCATCCTACTGGACACACAGAGTACCCACCACTGCTGGTGCTCTAGGTGCTTCGGTCTCCAGAAACTGTCTTTTAGCACCTCTCTTTTTGGGTTCCTTTAATTTTAAAATTCTCATCTGAAATAATGGGTTTGTCCTGACATTTTCTCTTATGTGTGGCACTGTGGTGTAGCCCCCGGTCACACTCTTACTCCCCTCTTCCCTCCCGACGGCCCCTCTCCTCTCCCAAATAGTCTCACTCCCTTGACCGGGTCCTATGTGCAGATATAGCCTAAGTCTGGCTCTCACATCTTATACACCCTGATGCTTATCTTTCACAATCTCGATTATCTCCCTAAACATGGTGACCTTCAGTTCTATCCATTTTTCTGAAAAGCACATGACTTTGTCATTTGTGAATTAATAAGTTTCCATGTTGTGTCTGCACCTGTGTTCTTTATCCGCTCATCTGCTGACAGACTCCGAGCCGGCTCCATCTTGGATTCTGCCACTAGAGCCACAGTTAAGCTGGGTGCGTGGGCGTTTGCTCCCGTGCTGGCTACGCTTCCTCTGGGCCCACAGCCAGGAGTGGGGCAGCTGGACCGGGTGGCAGCTCTGCTGTTCTCCCTCCAGGAGCCACCACAATCACATCTTGCTGATCTGGGCTCCACCCCTGCCTCCTGAGTCCATGCAGCACTAAGGTAAAGTCACGTTCACTAGGCTACAGTGATGGGGTGGAATTTAGGTTACCATGCCGCCCTCAAGGATCTTGTCCAGTCTACCACACAGACAACCTGCGATCTCCAGTATACGAAACAGGTCCTGCCTACCCCATGGAAAGGGGCCGTGTCTCTAGATCTAGAGTTACAAGAAATCAGGCCGCAAACAGAGCAAGTGAGTGCCTGGCTTGGTTGCCTTAGGGAATTTCCCAGGAAATGTCAGGTTTTAAAAACGGACTTTTCTTTCATGTTTGTGACTCATCCCTCCTGGGTGAACCAGAGTCCTTTAATGGAGCACTTTGTGGATGGGTTTAGTGTGTGACTGTGCATCTATGAAGTGATAATTTATGGATGCGCAGGGTCTATGAGGCAACAGCAGGGGCCAGCGTGGGGATCCTGGAAGCAAACCAAGGCATTAGTCTGATTTAGGCGCTGTCTGTCCTTAGGTCCTACTCCAACACTCTGGGCTTATGAAGGACCCTGAAAATACATTTTGTCTTTTTGAAGGAAGGCAACAGGACAGACAGATAGCAGTCCTTCCAGCCGGCAAGCCTGTCCCTGAGATTGCTGACCACAGGTTTCCGGGGGCCCTGCTCCTTAGGTGGACATTGGTCATCACAGGCAAGAATACAATCCTCACAGGCTGCGGGGCCAACCCAGGCAGTAGCCAAGGAAGTCAGCCTAGCCTCAGCTGTCTCTGCTGCACAGTCTCACTAGCTGTGAGGGTTTGGCATTCCACTAAGGGGCCTCACCTCACTGCCACGCTGTGCCCCTGGACCTCAGCCCCTGCAGTGAGGAAAGGCTCCAGGGGAGGCGAATAAAGAATGAGCTGTCACAGCGGCATGGTTCTCGCCTCCTCTTTCTGCAGTTGGGTGTCTTCTGTGTGGTCACTATTAATTCTGACCCTCCAGTGTGTGTGGGATCCTCTCCAGGTCTCTGCTGCTCTTAGACTGGTAGCATCTCTTGTCAGGACTGATGATAAAGACACCCAGGTAACATTTCAGTTTCACCAAAGGAAATTAACTTCTTTGTGCAAGAGCATCCCAAATACCACAGGGTCATATTTACCTGAATTTCAGGTGTGGTTGGGTGGTCTTGTATTAAATATGTTTTCGTCTCTCTTGACCACCTTCCTACTGGTCCTCTTTTAAATTTTGTTAATGTGGTAAAATATATGCAATATAAAAATTGCTATCTTATTTACTTAGACATTTTAAATTATATTTGTTTGTGTATGTATGGGATGCATGTGTGAGCTAGGGTGGGGATATAGAAATCAGGAAGCAGTTTGCAGAACTCAGATGACCACACTCTGCAGCAAGCGCTTTACCTAATGAGACATCACACCAGCCTGAAGAGTCCATATTTTAATAACTTTCTGATGTACGATTCAGTGATAATCCCAGCGCTGTCCATCTTCAGGCTTCTTTCATCATCTCAGACAGAAAACACATGCCTCTCAAAAATATCTTCTCTTTCCAGTGCCTGAGTCCCTCAAGCAAGTCTACTGAGTTCCCCTTTATTCTAAGTGAGTTTGCAGAAATCAGCTCATACAGTGCATGGATTGTTTTGTTTCCAAAGTGATCTCAAGGTCTATGTTGTAACACGTACCAGAGTTGTATTCCTCTACGGTGGCTGGCTGCTATTCTATTCTATGTGTGTAGCACATTTGTTCACCACTGGCTTGTTACAGATGTTGGGATGCCTCCATGCTGCAACTATCCCCAGGACTGCTGCTGTGAACATCAAGACACACAGATCTATTCAAACCTTGTGTTCAGTCTTTGAGGGACAACTAGAAATGACAGTTTTGCCCTTGACTCTAAGTGGCCCTGTCAAATTATTTTCTGCAGTAGTGGCCCAAGTCATGGCTGTTCTGATTTTTCTGAGTCCTCACCAATTGACCCCATGGTTCCCTTTAATAAATAGCAGAGTCTTAATGGGTGGGAAATAGTATCTCGTTTGGGGCTTGGTTTGCATTTCCACAATGTGTTAGTGGTGAGGATATTTTTATGGGCTCCCCGGGCATCCGTGCATCTCTGGAGAAGGACCTATTCAAACCTTTTACCAAGTTTTAAACTCAGTTGCTTTAATAGTTTTATAGGAGATCTTTGAGTGCTCTGAAAAATCAGTCTCTTTTCAATGTATGACTTACAATATCACCTCCAATCTGTTAGTTGTTTGGAGGTCATGTCATTTTGTTTGTTAAATCTGCCTCCCAGTGTGGCTGGGTCCTTCTATGCCATTGGTTGTCCATCAGATTTGTACCACAAGGGCATCTAGAAATGCCTGCAGGTATCTTTAAACGTTTTGTCTGGGTAGAGGCGACACTAACACACAGTGAACAGAGGCAAGAATGCTGCTAAATACCCATCAGCCACAGAGTGAAATTCTCTAGTCTGGTGGGCTCAGTGCCAGAGCTGATGCTTCTCCAGGATCAAGTGGCGGTTCTGGATTCTGGGGTTACCTTGGGACCCGGAACTCATTTTGTCCCTTCTGGACTCAGGTTCTGCTGTCTTGACATAGAGAGGGGAAACCATGGCAGCTATGGGAACAAGATCTTGCTGAAGCATGTTTACAAAAACAACTGTTCTGTGGAGGTATGATAGCTATAAACTCGTTTTGGCAACTTGTTAAGTACTTCGTGGGTCGAAGTTTTAAACCAGTGTCCACCCACGTTCAACTCACTAAGGACCAGAACAAAAACAAGCAGCGTGTGTGAAACAGGTGAGTCACACAGCAGCCAAGAGGAACATCAAGGTTTGCCTTCCCAGTTACGCTGTGAGGTCTCTAAGAACGGGGTCATTGCTGTTATTTTCTGCAGTGGTTCGTGTACCTACGCACACTGGCAAGAATGCTTAGGGTGTTCCATACTTGACTGTTTGCATTGAAGGGAATTGTGTATCATCCAGGGGCAAATAACTCCCTGGGACATGAATGTCTTGGACTTTGAAGTTTTTTTTTTTTGTTGTTGTTTTGTTTTGTTGTTGTTTGCTAAATCATGACTCTTAGCCTCACATCAGGAGACCCTCTCCAGCGGTGGTTCTCAGTGTGTGGTCCTGGGATCAGCAATGCCAGTCATTCCTGGGCACTTGAACGCCTAGGTTAGTGCAGATGATCTGGGTCTCCTGCACACTACCTACTAAATCAAAACTGCAGGCTACAGTGCTTTGTGTTTCAACAAGGTCCTCAGAATAATTGTTTCACAGAAGCCTAGATGTGTCTCTGCATGTTCACTCTTTCCTGGACACACTGCTGATGTTATTAGAGCATCCATTCCATTTTCAGACAATTGTATTTATTAGAACATATACTTAAAGCCGAGTGCTCCTGTTTACAGGGAACATCTTCTAAGACTCCCAGGGAATACCCCAAATCAAGAACTATATTTAAAGTATGTTCTTTTTCAGTTCACGTGTACTTATGAGTTTAGATTATGTTAGATATAACAGGATATTAGCAATAACCGATAAAAAAGAGCTACATACTAGAATAAAAACCACAGAAATGTCATCTCTCAAGTTATCATTCCCAGCACTCAGGAGGCAGAGACAGGCAGATCTTTGTGAGTACCAGGGAAGCCAGAGCTGCAGAGTGAGAACCTACATGAAAGAGATAACCTTACTGAACCATTCTCTCCCTTCCATATGACACTGTGAGATTATCGATGTAAGCAGTGTTCTCCAGATCTGTGGCTACTTAGGTTTTCTTATCTGACAGCTGAGATGGTATAGACCAAAGGGTGGGTTTGTATACACTACGGATATTCTGAGCAGGATGGTGTGAGGTTTCATCACGCGGCTCACAGAAAATACATTGTTTTATATCAATTACTTGCCTCATTGCAACAAAATACCCAATGAAAGCAACTTGAAGAGGGTTTGTTGTGGGTTATAGTTCCAGGAGATATGGTCCGTCATGGCAAGGAAGGAACAATGTAAGCCGGAGACTGGTCATGTTGCAGGAGATACGGTCCATCACGGCAAGGAAGGAACAATGTAAGCCGGAGACTGGTCATGTTGCACTCAGTCAGGAAACAGAGCGATGAATACTTACGTTTAGTTTGCTTCCTCCTTTTTATTTAACCAGGACCCCAGACCATAGAATGTTACCACCCACATTTAGGGTGAGTCGTTGGACCTCAATTAACCTAATTTAGAGGATCCCTTAGACATGTGCAGAAATGTCTCCATGGCGATCCTAAATCCCATCAAGGTAACAATCAAGATTAGTCGGTAAATGTTTGTCTTTGTAAGTTTTTTTTTTTTTTTTAAACATGACTGACGGGGCCTGCTAAACTAAACTGCAGGTGGGGGGTACGGTGACTACTTGGAGGCACAATCTGTAGCAGTTCCTCCTCATTGGCCTCAGTGTTCACACTGCAGCTAGTCAGTGAGAGTTCTTCTCTAGAATTCTCTCTGAAGACAGGCATTCCTTTTGAGACATGAGTGAGGTGAGGGATGGGGCAGGCAGGGCAGCTTGGGCTGCAGGCAGATGCTTTGACAGTCACCTGGTCTCCTGGACCAGACCAACTCGAGCATCATGGGTAGGATTCAGTTACTCACCCCAGAGCCTTGGCTTCTCATCTTCCTCCACAACTGAGGTCAACCTCAAGTATCCCAGAAAAGCTGATCTCTGTTTTTTTTTTTTTTGCCTCTAATTTTCATAAAATCTCATATCCTCAACATAGGAAAGAATCCTAGTGGCCACTAAATATCCTGTTTATGTATATTAAACAGAGGTTCAATAACCAAGTTAATTTCTGACCTCAAGGTATGTCTCCTATCCCAGCTTTATTTACTACTATAAAAGTCATTGCTTAACTGATTTGGGGGTCTCTGCGGACACCAGGGTTGGCATAGTAGTGGTCCCCGTGAATCAAGAGGGCAGTCTGGCTCAATGTGACTTATAATGTAAGCTGGTATTGCTTTAAACATCTGGAGTCTGATACTGGGTAGTCTATTTTAGACGTATTTCAGTACAATACAACTTTGGAGAAAAAGTTTCCTGGTGACAATTACCCCAATGAGCTTTAGGTGTGATTACAATGCTTTTGACAACCACATGTGGCCTCCTCCATAAGAATGGGTTCTATTGGCTGAGAAACAAGGCTAGGGCGAACAATGCGGGGAGTAAGAGTCTGGGATAAACACAATCCGTGGTGTTCAGGTGTGACCCCACTGACAACATCCATTCCCAGCTTTCTGGGTGAAAAACAGGTCTCATCTCCTCCACTGAAGAGACAATTCTGCGTGTTTAACATCGCTGATTTTGTCGTTCTCTGTGGGCACAGGCCCTCACGCTCTCTACATACTCGCGAGTTGCAAAATTCTTACATTTAAAATTCTTCTTGGGATACATTTTTAAACTTTCTCTTTTTTAAAGTCTCTCCTCCCGCTACTTCTCCAATTCCCCCTCCCCTCCCTTCTGGATACACTTCCTCCTCTCTGTCTCTCCTTAGAAAAGAATAGACTTCCAAGAGATAACAACAGAACAGAACAAAATAAGATAAGACAAGAACCATTCACAACGAGGTTGGACAAGTCAAACCAACAGAATGGAAGGTGTTCAAGAGAATGCACAAGAGTAAGAGACCCCACTCTCTATGGAGAGATACCTTGCTCAGCCTAGGTTGGGGGCCTTGGTCCTGCCTCAACAAAGTGAGGGACAGACTTAGTTGACTTCCCAGGGAAGCTTTACCACCTCTGAGGAGTGGGTGGGGGGTGGGATGGGGAAACGTGGGGGGAGCAGGAGGAGAGGAGGGAGGGGAACTGGGATTGTTATGTTAAAAAAATGAATAAGAGACCCACTCATTCATACACTCAGCATTCCCACAATAATGCTAACCTGAAAGCTATACTGTATATGCAGAGGACCTGGTGAGACCCATACAGGCCCTGTGCTTGCTGCTTCAGACTCAGGGTTCATATGAACTTCGCTCAGGTGCCTCAGAAGGCTTTGTTTTCCTGGTGTCCTTCACCCCCTTCGGAGCTTACATTCTTCCTGCCTCCTTTTCCACAGGGTTCCCTGGGTTTTGAGGGGAGGGATTTGATGGAGACATCCCATTTAGAGGCATGTGTTCTAAGATTTCTCTCTTTCTTTGCATAATATCCGGCAGTGTGTCTCTGTTTGCTCCCATCTGCCACAGGAGGGAGTTTCTCTGGTGATGCTGAATTAGGCACTAATCTATGAGTGTAGAAGAATATTATTAAGATTCATTTTATTGTTATATTTTCTTTTTTAAGACCAGTCATATTTGGTTTTACCCTGGATCTCTGGGCTATCTAATGTCTGGTTCATGGTTACCCAAGCAGTGCTGGGTACGGGTTCCATCTCACGGAGTGGTCTTAAGTCAAATCAGACATTGGTTACTCCCACAAGCTTTGTGCCACCATTGCCCTAGCATATTTTTGCAGCAGGAGTGTTGTAGATCACAGGGTTTGTGTCTGGGTTGGTGTTTACATTTCCCTTTAGGTAACCTGAAGAGTATTTTCCTGTATCAAAGACACTTAAAGATAGGAGAGAAGGCTCTATGTAGGCACCAGCCCAACCTCTCTGTGTTCAGTGAGTTGGTTGTTGTCTTCATCAGTGGGGCCTTGCTGTCAGTTTATAGAGGGCAACCTGGGTTGTTTGGGAATTTCTGTGGGAATATTCTGGACAACAACTCTATTGAATGCAACCCTAGTCTAGTACTGGAAGCCCCATTTGGTGACAAGAGATGGCCAGTTGGGGTCATGTCTCTCCCATTATTTGGAGATTTCCTTAGGATTGCCTTTATATATTTTAGGAGGTTTCCACTGTACAAGGTTTCAATACCACCCATCAAATGCCCCTCAATTCTAGCTGTTTCTCTTCATATTCCCTCCCTCAACCTCATCTCCCCTCCCCACCTGAACCTCCCATTCTTACTGTCTTCTATCCCTAGGCTACCCATAAAATCTATTCCATTTCCCCTCCCATGAAGATCCATGCCCCCCGCCCCCCAAGTCCCTTTCTCTATACCTAACCTCTCTGGGTCTAAAGGTTATACCTTGGTATCATTTCATTAATTGTTAATATCCACATATAAGTAAATACATACTTATTTATCTTTCTGGGTCTGGGTTATCTCACTCAGGATGATTTTTTTTCTAGTTCCATTCATTTGCCTGCAAATTTCATGATTTTTTTTTTTTTTGGTTTTTCGAGACAGGGTTTCTCTGTGGTTTTGGAGCCTGTCCTGGAACTAGCTCTTGTAGACCAGGCTGGTCTTGAACTCACAAAGATCCGCCTGCCTCTGCCTCCCGAGTGCTGGGATTAAAGGCGTGCGCCACCCCTGCCCGGCCTTTTCATGATATTTTTTAAGCAGTTAAGTAGTACTCCATTGTGTAAATGTACCACATATTCTTTATCCATCTTCTGTTGAGGGACACCTAAGTTGTTTCAAATTTCTGGTTATTATGAGTAAAGCAGCAATAAACACAGTTGAGCAAGTGTCCTTATGGTAGGAAGAAGTGTTCTTTGCTTATGTGCCCAAGAGTAGTACAGCTGGATCTTGAGGTAGATAGATTCCCATCTTTCTGAGAAAACTCCATATTGATTTCCAAAGAAGCAGTACAGGTTTGAACTTCCACCAGCAATAGAGGAGTGTTCCCCTTGCTCCACATCCTCTCCAGCATAAGCTGTCATTTGTGTTATTGATCATAGCCATTCTGACAGGTGTAAGATCGAATCTCAAAGTAGTTTTGATTTGAATTTCCCTGATGGCTAAGGATAGTGAAATTTTCTTTAAGTGTTTCTCAGTCATTTGAGTTTCCTTTATTGAGAATTCCTTGTTTAGAGCTGTACCCTATTTCTATTTTAAAATTTCTTTGTATTTATTCTTCGTGTCTTTCACAACTTGCTCTTGATCTCATTCATTTCCCTGTCCATCTGTATCCATCCTTTGCCTTTGTAACCCTCTACCAAAGTAAAATAAAATTTAAAGGAAAAATAAAAAAGAAAAGAAAACAGGGAAAGTGTTATCATGGAGCTGTAGTGTGACACAGTGAGTCACACAGCAAACCCTTCCATCCATCTAGCTTCACTTGCAAATGTTCACTGCTAAGAGTCATTGGTCTGCTTTGAGGTCTCTGGTTTCTGTTACATGGTCAGTGTTGGCCCGTTACTGAGCTCCTCTGGGGCATGCTATTGTTGTACTGTGTCATGCAGATCCTGCAGCTTTGGATCCGTGTCTTAGGGTTACTGCTGCTGTGAAGAGACACCATGACCACAGCAACTCTTACAAAGAAGACATTTAGTTGTCGTGGCTCACTTACAGTTCAGAGGTTCAATCCATCATGGCAGGGAGCATGTCGGCATGCAGGCAGAGGTGGTGCTGGAGTTGAGACTGCTGTATCTCTCAGGTAACAGGAAGTCAACTGACACATTGGGCAATATCCTGAGTATATGAAACCTCAAAGACTACATCCACATGACACAATTTCTTCAAGACCATACCCATTTCAACAAAGCCATCATACCTCCTAATAGTGTCATTCCATAAGAGATTATAAGATTATGGGATTATGGGGTCCAATTATATTCAAGCTACCACATTCTGAAGGACCGGTTCCTTCATGTGCTCCCTCAGATGGGGTGGATATTGGGGTGGACCAGCTCATAACTCTGGTTTTGGGCCTGGGTAGTTGCAGGTTTGTAGGTCAGCCAGTTTTCCCTCCTCCTCACCAACAGGGTGAGCTCTTCAGCATCGCCCCAGCTAAGGTCAGCTCCTTTGCCCACCATAGGCATCAGGGTCAAGGAGGAGAGGGTATCTTCTCATTGCCCTTGTCACAAGGCAAACAAGGGGGGGTGTAAACCACTCTCCCACTTTCCCACCCTCAGGGCCAGCCCACCTGCTCCACTGCCAACAGCGTCAGCTCTACTGTGCTGCCCAGAGGAGCAGGGCTGCTTTCCTGAGCGCTGCAGCTTCTAGGGGGGAGGGTTGAGGGGTAAGTGGGGGACATCTCTCCCCTGCCCATGCTGCCACATGACAGACAAGTAGTGGGGACAGCTCTCCCATGCTTACCTCTTCAGGGCTGGCTCACCCACGCTTCCACCAAAGGGGCCGGCTCTACTATGCAGCCCAGACAAGGTGCAGGGTCCGCTTTCCTGAATATTGCAGCTGGCGAATGTACCCATTTCTTAATTGGATTATTTGTTTTATTGATGATAGTTTTTTGAGTTCTTTATATATTTTGGATATTAGTCCTCTATAGGGTATATCATTGGTGAAAATCTTTTTCCATCCTGTTGACTGCTGCTTTGTCCAAATAGTGGTGTCCTTTGGAATACAGAAGCCTTTGAGTTTCTCGAGTTCACATTTATTGTTATTGTTGATCATAGTGCCTAATGGTGTTCTGTTCAGAAAGTCTCCTATGACCACTGGTTTAAGGCTATTTCCCACTTTTTCTTCTATCAGGTTCAGTATCCCTGGTTTTATGCGGATGCCTTTGATCCATTTGGAGTGGAGTGTTGTGTAGGGTCTGCTCACATTCTTCTGAATATAGTCATTCAGTCTGAATAGCACTATTTGCTGAAGATGCTATCTTTCCCCCAGAAGGTCTATTTCTGGTTTTATCCAAAATTGGGTGTCTACAGGTGTGTGGATTTATGTCTTAGGTTTAATTCAATTGCACGGATTAACATGTCTGCTTTTGTGCCAGTGCCATGCTGGTTTTATTATTATAGCTCTGTAGTACAGTTGGAGGTTGGGGATGGTGATACCTCCAGCAGTTCCTTTATTGTTCAGGATTTTTTTTAGCCATCTTGGGTATTTTGTGTGTCCACATGAAGCTGAAAATTATACTTTTAAGATCTGTGAAGAACTGTGTCTCTACTTTGATGGGGATTGCATTCCATCTATAGAATGCTCCAGGTAGGATGGCTGTTTTTACTATGTTAATCCTAAAGATTCGTGAGCATGGGAGATCTTTCCATCTTCTGATGTCTTCTTCAATTTCTTTGAGTTTTTGTCATACAAGTCTTTCATTGGCCTGGTTAGAGCTACTTCAAGATATTTTACATTATTTGAGGCTATTGTGAAAGGTGTTGTTTCCCTGATTTCTTTCCCAGCCCATTTGTCATTTGTGTAAAGGAGGGCTACAGGTTTTTGTGAGTTAAGTTTGTATCCTGATAATTTGCTAAAAGTGTTTATTAGCTGTAGATGTTTCCTGTAGAATTTTTAGGGGTCACTTATGTACACTATGTGCATATGTATCATCTGAAAATAAATATATTTTGACTTCTTTTCCTATTTGTATCCTGTTCATTCCCTTTGGTTGTCATACTGCCTTAGCTAGGACTTCAAGTACTATATTGAATAGTTATGGAGAGAGTAGACCACCTTAGCTTGTTCCCGACTTTAGTTTCTTTCAATTGCTTTGAGTTCCTCTTCATTTAAGTTAATGTTGTCTATATGCTTGCTGTAAATTGCATTTATTATACATGCAAGGTATGTTCCTTATATCTCTAATTTTTCCAAGACTTTTATTATGAAGGGTGTTAGATTTTTGTCAAAGTTCTTTTCTGCATCTGATCATATGTTTTTTCTTTATGTTTATTTATATGGTATATTATATTGACAGATTTTCATATGTTGAACCATCCTTGAATCTATGGGATGAAGCCTACTTCATCATGTTGGATGATACTTGTGTTGTGTTTTTAGATTCAGTTTGCAAATATTTTATTGAGAATTTGGGAAATTTATATGTAATTCTCTTTGTTGAGTTTTATGTGATTTTAGTATCAAGCTGTGGTCTCATAAAATGAATGGGCAATATTTCTTCTGTTCTATTTGAGGAATATTCACATAAACTTGTCTTTGAAAGTCTGTTAGAATTGTGAACTAAAACCTCTTGCCTTGAGCTTTTTTGGTTAATAGAATTTTTATGACTATTTTTATTTCACTAGGGGTTATATGTCTGTCTAAATTGTTTATCTGATCTCAATTTAACTTTGGTAAGTGGTACATACCCAGAAAACTATCCATTTCTTTTATATTTTCCAGTTTGGTGGAGTACAGGTTTTTATAGTATGTTCCTATGATTCTCTGGATTTCCTCTGTGTCTGTTGTGTCCCCTTTTCATCTCTAATCTTGTTAATTTGGATATTCTCTTTTCACCTTTTAGTTACTCAAGCTAAGAGCTTGTCAATCTTACTGATTTTCTCAAAGAATCAATCCTTTGTTTCATTGATTCTTTGTTTTGCTTTTGTTTGTTTCTATTTTATTGATTTCAGACTTGAGTTTGGTTATTTCTTGCCTCTTAAAACTGCCTTCATTGAATTCTATAAGTTTAGGCATATTGTATATTCATTTTCATTCAATTTTAATTTCTCTCTTGGCCCATCTTCCTTTGTTGGTGAGTTGTTTGGTTTGTAAGATTTCTGTTGTTTTGATATCAACTTTACACTGTGGTGGTATGGTGGGATGCAGAGTGTTAATCTCGATGCTTTTGAGTCTATTGAGACTTGTTTTTTGTCTGCACATGTGGTCACTTTTGGAGAAAGTTCCTTAGGTACTAAGAAGAAGGTATATTCTTTGTGTTTGGGTGAAATGTTCTGTAGATGCCTGTTGGGTCCGTTTGGTTTATAATGGCAGTTAGCATCAGCATTTATTTGTTTAGTTTTTTTTTTTTTTGGTCTGGATGTCTAGTTTATTGGTTAGAGTGTGGTACTGAAGTCTCCCACTATCAGTGTATGAGGATCAGCATTGATCCACAGCCAAGCACTAGGCCAAACTCCAGGAGTCCAGCTAAAGAGAGGGAGGAGGGATTAGATGAGCCAGGGGGTCAAGATTGTGACAGGGGAACTCACAGAGACTGCTCACCTGAGTTCATAGGAGCTCATGGACGCTGAACTTAGAGATCCTGCATGGGACTGACCCTCTGCATGTGGGTAACAGTTGTGTAGCTTGTTTGATTTGTGGGTCCCCTAGCAGTGGGATCAGGACCTGTCCCAGGCAAGAGTTGGTTTTTTTGGAACCTCTTCTCCATGCTGGGATGTTTTGCCCAGCCTTGATGCAGGGGGAGGAGCTTGGTTGATCTTGCCTCAACTTGATATGCCATGCTTTGTTGACTCCTTTGGGAGGCCTGCCCTCTTTATGAATGGAGGATGAGTGGATGCAGGTAGGAGGAGGAGTAGGTAGGAGTGGGGGGGGGAAGAGGGGAGGAGGAAATGGAAGAAGAGGAGGGAAGGAAATTATTGTTAGTATGTAAAATAAATGAAAAAAATTAATAATAAAAAGTGACTTAAAAAAGACATTTAGGATTGAATGGCAACATTGAAAGAAATACAAACAAATATTTCCCGGATGTTTCTACACAAACTAGTCTTTGTTAATCAGACGTTCCCAAGGTTCGGTGTCTGTCGGGAAATGACCACCCACAGAGCCAGCTTATACCTGGAGTAATTATCCCCCTATCTGCTTTCTCTGAGGTCATAAACATAAGATTATTCCACCAAAGGCAAGTGATACTTAGAAACAATTAGGAAAAGTTGATGAAAGTAATGATTAAAAGTATATTGAATAACAATATATTAAGTACATCCTGTGCTTGGGATGAAGGTAATTCCATAAGAGTAATTCTGACTGGTGTTGGTGTGACTCCTCAGTCTCCTGGACTCTCATCTAACTGCCAAAATGTTTTTCCCTGTGGGATTGTAAAACAAAGCATATTTCATTTCCAACTAGAAAAAAAAAAAAAAGAATTGCAATGCCCACCTTGTGGATTTTTCCATTGATGAGTACGTGGTGTACTTCCCCAACTATTCTGATATGTTTTGGTTTGAAGTCTATTTTATCAGACATCAAAGTGGCTACATAAACTTGTTTCTTAGGTCCATTTGCATGGAATACCGTTTTCCATCCTTTTTCTCTGAGGTGTCCTTTGTCCTGGGTGTTAAGGCGTGTTTCTTGAACGCTTTCACATCCGTCTGTTAGTTTATATCGTTTTACTGAGGAACTGAGCCCATTGATGTTGAGAGATATCAAGGAGCCTTGTTTGTTGATTCTGTTATTTTGGTGTGTGTGTGTGTTTCCTCTCTTTTGATTTGCTGGTTTGAGATAGTTTATTCCTTGTGTTTTCTTTGGGTGTGGTTAACCTCTTTAAGGATTTATTTACTTATATATTTTTAAGTATATGAATGTCCTATTTTGCTTGCATTCCTGCATGACAGAAGAGGGCATCAGATCTCACTAGAGATGGTTGTGAACCACCATGTGGCTGCTGGGAGTTGAACTCAGGATCTCTGGAAAAGTAGTTAGTCCTCTTAACTGCTGAACCAACTGTCTAGTCCCCATGGTTAACCTCTTTAGGTTAGAATTTTCCTTCTAGTATCTACCATAGGGCTGGATTTGTAAATAGAGACTCCTTAAATTTGGTTTTATCATGGAATATCTTATTTTCTCTATCTGTTGTGACTGAAACCTGTGTTGGGTATAGTGGTCTGTGTTAACCTCTGTGGTTTCTTAGAGTCTGTAGAAAGTCTGTCTAGGCCCTTCTGGCTTTTAGAGAAGTCAGGAATTATTCTAATAGATTTGCCTTTATATGTTACTTGGTCTTTTTCCCTTGCAGCCTTTCTTATTCTTTCTTAATTCTGTACTATTAATGTTTTGATTATCATATGCTGAGGAGAGTTTCTATTCTGATCCAGTCTGTTTGATGTTCTGTACCCCAATAAATGCCTTTTGTACCCTCATAGGCATCTCCTTTTTTAGGTTAGAGAAACTTCCTTCTATTGTTTTGTTGAAAATATTCTCTCTGCCTTTGACCTGGGATTCTTCTCCTTTCTCTCTTTCTGTTACTCTTAGATTTAGTCTTTTCATAGTGTCCCAGATTTCCTGAATTTTGGGGGGCAGGGAGCTTTGTATAGTTAACTTTTTTTTTTTTTTTTTTTTTTTTTGGTCGATGTATCCATTTCTTCTATACTGTCCTCAATGCCTAATATTCTCTCTCCCATTTCTTGGTGAGGCTTGCCTCTGAGCTTCCTGTCTGAGTTCCTACATTTCAGCTCCAGATTTCCCTCAGTCTGGGCTCTCTTTGTTGATTCTATTTCCACGTTCAGGTCTTGAACTGTTTTTTCATTCCTTCCCCTGTGCTCACAGGATCCTAAAGAGGGGATTTAGTCATTCCATCTCTAAGGACCTCTCTAAAGACTATTTGAAGATCTTGTCTTGTCTTTCAGCTGTGTTGCATTTCTCAGGGCCTGCTGTAGTTGGGTTGCTGGCTCTGGTGGAGACATATGGTCCTGGCTGTTATTGATTGTATTTTATGTTGGTGTCTAGACATCTGGGTAGGGAAGACTGTAATTCTAGGTACTGATTTATGGTTTTGTCTTTATTAGGTGGGCGTTTTGTTCCTGGGTTTCTGTTGCCCTTTCTGGTTCTTAGTGGGTGAGGTGGCCATGTGTTGCATGGTAGGGAATTCCTCTGGGATCCTGTTAGGTGTGGCCACTGGGAGTTCTGGTAAAATATGTTTCTGGGTATTAGGAGCTGACACTCGGGAATGGGATTGGGCTAGGAGAGGGGGGATGATGGTGGTGGGGTACACAGGAGGGAGGAATTATCCCCCCACCCCTGGGAATGAGGGCTGAGAGTGAGGGAAGTAAGACAGATGATCCAGAGCTGAGGAGAAGCCTGGGGTAGGAGAGGCGGGAGAGCTAACTCCACAGTGAGGCTGAGCAGTGGAGGTGCACACATTTTTAATGCCAGCACTCGGGAGGCAGAGGCAGGCAAAACTCTGAGTTTGAGGCCAGCCTGGTATACAGAGTGAGTTCCAGGATGGCCAAGGCTAAACAGAAACAGCGTCTCGAAAATCCAAACTACCAAAAGAAAAAAATAACCAACCAAATAAACAATGACAGCAACAACAAAAACAAACAAACAGAATCAAAACCTTAGTTAGGCTAGTTGCTTCCCTGTCTGGAGTGGCTTGTGGGTTCCCAGGGAAGCCTGCTGGGATACAGTGATGAATGGGGAAGGGGGGCGGAGTTTGGAGGGGAAGATCCCTGTGACCCATTGCAGGAGGGAAGGTGGCAGGGGGTGATCTACTGCACAGTGGGATGAGACTAAGGACTGGATTTGGGGGAGAGGAGAAAAAGGTGAAATCCGCAATTAGCCCAACAGCTTCTCTGGCCGAGTGTCAGTAGGCAATTCTTGATGAATGTATGAGTGAATGAAGGGGTAAGCGAAGGATTCACAGTGTTGAAACAATTTTTCCTTGAGTGGAGAACTTACTAGAATTCAGACTCACAAATATACATACCTGCTGGCCAGGCGTCCTGCGCTGGTGATGCAGACTAATACAAGACAGGCGTTGTGAGGTCTGTTAGGAGCTAGGAGAAGCATGTCTTTGATGAAGTCAAGTTCACGTTCTTTACGGGACACTTTTAGACCAGCTGAATGCGGTGGAGTCAGCCTGTGAGCTGACGGTTGGTCTTCTGAACTCAACATTGTCGTGGGTTCCCTCTGATTTGACACAGCCTTGATGGGTGCCTCTCTCAGTTCCTCCTCTCCATCTAACCCTAGTCCTGGGAAAAGACCTAATAAATCCATCCATTCGCTGCAGACACACCACTGAGATCAATACCATGAGATACTTAAACGTTTTACGGGGTTCTTCTTATTGCGAAGACAGAGTGTTCTGATGGTGGGATTCAGGCATCAGCGATGAGGCCAGGCAGAGGCTTGGCTGTGTTCCAGGATCCACGCTGCATGTATCTACCTGCCCACACTTGGGAGCTGGGACACAAAGCTATACAATAAAGCCTTTCTCCCCCAATGGTTGGTGCTTTGATGGCCAGAAGTAGCTCTCCTGGGAATCCGTGTCCCTGGGATATCTCAGCCCAGACAACTTCCACTTGCTGCTAGAGCCCTCACTGTTAAATAATAACATATGTGTGTTCATTTGTTTGTGCATGTGTGAGTGTACGCACGTAGGTCAGCGACTGAACTGTACCCAAGGCTCATAAATTTGGCTAAATTGGCTGGCTGTCAAACTGCAGGGATCCTCCCTTCTCTGCTTCTCTCCCTTCAATAAGAAAACCTAAACCCTGGACTCAAGAGGGGAGTTGGAAGCCTGAGCCCAGGAGCATCCTTAGACCCAGATGATGAGGGTTTGTGCTAAGCTGAAGTCCGGGAGTCCCTTCTACTTCTTCTGAGTACTTCCTTTAAGATGGCTCCCCTCTGCTTTCTGGATCTGGCTGTGCCATCTGTGCAAGCCGCTCTAAGTCCAAATGGGATGTACTGTAAGTCCCAAGTCCTGGTCTCTGGCCTCCATCTTTGGAGGCCCCATCCCTGTGCCTGCCAAGCATTGACCCCTTCCTGGAGGAGGGTCAAGACAGCCCACCAAAATCTTGACCTCCCCAATCTATTTAAGTTATTTCCCTGGAAAGTTCCCGTGTGGTCCCCACCCCACCCCCATGGTGGTCGAGGCTGTGACTTCCTGGTTCCCCCTTGGGGTCACCTGAGAGTGCAGGAATCCCATTAAACCTGGATATTTTTTTAAATCGGCTTGTGATTTGGCTTGATTGGGATTTTTGCGTCGGCAGAGAGCTCGTGTTAGGACAATTCCTAACATGTACGTGGCCTTGGGCTCTGGGGAGTCTCCCCCTCTCATTTCCTCTCTTGGGTGCTTGTGCCCCAGGGTTGGTAGATCGGCCAGGCACACAGGATTGTTCCAGAACCTTCCAGCAAACTCCAGCTCCAGCAGGTGTTCTAGAGGACCCCTTGTCCCTTCTGATGGGGGATGCTTCTTTTGTGGGATGGTGAGATTGGTTTACTGGGTCAGTAACCCCAAGCAGTGCAGATATTCCACAGCTTATGTAAGCTTGCTCGGACCCACACACCTGAGGGTTTCTCTGCTGAATTCCTCAAGACCAAGTGTCATAGAGCCCTAGGGCCTTGGACGCTCCCCAGTTGGCAATGCCTCCTGTGGAGAGGAGACCAGGAAGCTCCTCTGCTCTTCCTTCTGGAAAGCGGCTGTTCTTTTGTCTCTTGCTGGGGAGGTTTGCTTCAATCTGGTAGAAGGTGAGGTCCCTCCAGGTCCTTCCCCAGCATGAGAAACAAAGATCCTCACTTCATAATAAAAGCACTGATGACTCTATATATTGATGTTGGAACACCTGATTTTGCAAAGTCACAAGATCAAGTGTCAGTCCAGAAGGTGAGCTCCATAGTTGAGCACAGAGAGCAATTGTTTGTTTGACGGTTTGTTTTCTGTATTTTATGTATCTGTGCTCCCTCTTGACTGTGTACTACATGAGCGGCGCTGCTCCAAGAGCTGGAAAAGGGGCATCAGTTTCCCTAGAACTGAGTTACAGGTGGATGTGAGCAGCCTAGTGTGGGTACTGGGAACCAAATCCAGGTCAACAGCTAGAGCAGCAAGTGCTGGTCATTGCTGAGCCACGGCTCTAACTCTGGAAACAACTTTTCAAATGTGAACAGCATGATCCCTCCTCTCTCCTCAAGGGCACAACCTCACACACTGTACAGATGTTTATCTTCCTCTTTTTATCTCTAGGTTTGTGTCCTTTTTATTTATCTATTATGTTTTATTTGTTTGTTTGTTAAGACAGAATATTTCAGCCCTGGCTGTCCTGGGACTCATCTACTCCAGGCTGGCCTCAACTCACAGAAAGCCACCATCTTCTGCCTTCCAAGTGCTGGGATTAAAGGCATGGATTTTTTTTTTTAAATGGTGTTAATAGGTTGTGGTTTCCAGGAGAGAGAAATGTTTTATTTCACCCTATAAAATGTTAAGTGGGCTACAGAGCAAGCAGCTGGGCCACCTCCCCAAGCTCAGGCACTCTCCAGGACAGCCCAAAGTTCTCCTTAAATGCACACACCTTGGGATCAACTTGAACTTCACTTAACTCTTCGCTGTTTGTAGTCTCTGCCATCAGGGACTGTGGAGAGAAGAGTGGCCCACTGGGTGCTGAATGTCTTTGTTACAGGACTCCATGTAGTGGGCAGTTTGCCCATGTGGTTTGCAGTTTTGTTCCTTTAAACTTCATGGTTCTTGCTTACACTGGAGAAGCCTCATGCAATGTTGTTGTTTCCTTCCATGAGAGGCCAGCCTGGCCCTGGCTTTCAGTATCACCCAGAACTACTCTGTACAGAGCCATGATCTGGGATGTGGGCTCCGGATTTGAATCCTGACTCAGCTATTTCACTGTGTGTGAAGCTTACGTAAGCTTCCCCTCCTTGGGGTTTGATGTGTAGTATCTTCCTCACAGGCTATTACATTTTCAGAGGCTAAGAGATGAGGCCTGAGAAAGTCAACACCTTGCCTTACTCACTAAAGGCACCACTTTGCCAATAATGCTCTTTCCCTGGGGTTAGCTGCACACTTGGCTCCGTTCAGAGATGGCTGTTTGCTCTCCTCATCCTGGTAAGATAGCACCAGTTCTGGGTGTGAAGATGAGGCACAGCTGCCTCTCCATCCCCAGCCTGGAGAAAGGCAGCATCACGTGGTCAGGGTGGGGAAGTCAGCTCCTCACCCTATCCCTGGGGTTGGGGGGAAGCCTAGGGAAGTAAGATTCTAGTTAAGAACAAGAGTCCAACCGCTGGGACCAGGGGCTGGCAGGTGGAGCTGGGTGGCCCCGAGACCTCTTATGTAGGAGGGCAGTACCAGAAGGCTGGTGAGATGCCATTTCCAAGGAGATGCTCGCGTGTCCAGGAGAGATGCTTAAGCCATCGAGAGGATAGACAGGGTGAGCAGGCCAGCCCGCCACTGCACGGGAAGCCAGAGGAAGGAGTGATTAAAGCTGGGGGAGGAGGCTGGGTGCTGGGTGTGGCAGGAAGTTGAAGCAGCTAGGAGGATTGGAGAGGATGGGAAGGAATTTCCTGGGGGTGGAGGGTGGGGTGGGTGGAGGACTGGGAGGAAAATGGGGGAATGGTATGTTTGAGGATTTGTGGGTTTCTGTGACCCTTAGGGTTTTATCTGCACTGTCAGGAGTGGAGGGGCTGCACTCAAGAGGCAGTTTTGGGGTCCTTCCTTCTACAGCACATAGGTGTGTGAATAGCCTGGGGCCAGTTTTCTTTATAGAGAGTGGATTTCCACCAGTGATCTGAAACAGGCACCGCAGATACCGGCACCGCATTCTTCTCTTTACTTTGTGGGAAGGCTGATTTTGGACATTAAAGGAAGTAAGAAAATCACCCGACCGTTCCAAGCCTCAGCACCCCCAGTTATCAGACAAGGACCAAAATGGTTCGCACTCAGAGGGTGGGATAATAATAATGAGATAACATGTATGAACATTGCCAGACTCAAAATAGAGTTACTTACATCACTATAGAGAAATAGATTATGAAGTGAGGTTCATGAATATTTGCCTGAAAACAAGAACCATAACCCATCTCGAGGAGGACTCTGTTGGGACATCAGCCCAGCAAGGGCCTAGTCTCATCTGAGCTGTGCTTCTTGTAGGATACTGGAGGAAAGAGATAGTTCCATCTGACTTGCCTTCTCGCTTTTATCCTGTCTATGGTGGCTTGAATGAGAAGCTCCCCATAGGTTCATATATTTGAATATTTGATTTCTGGTGGGTGGAACTGTGTGGCCTTCTTAGAGGAGATGTGTCACGAGAGCGTGGGCTTTGAGGTTTTAAAGTCCACAGCATTGCCAGTTAGTGTTCTCTCTCTCTCTCTCTCTCTCTCTGCTTTGTGATTGTGGATCAGATGTAAGTTCTCCATCACTGCTTCTTCTTGCTGCCATGCTCCCCACCACGATGGTCATGGATTCTAATCTTCTGGAACCGTGAGCCCCCAGATTAAATGCATTCTTTTACAAGTTGGCTTTGTCACAGTGTGTTGTCATGGCAATAGAAGAGTAACTAAGATGCTGTGCAAATTTAATACCCTGTGAGGGAGATACTGCACACTAAATCTGTGGACGGTAAGTAACTGCTTAAGGTCACAGATGCAGAAACATGTTGAGTCAGGATTCAAATATGAGTCCATACACCAGACCACCACACTCAGCACATAGTAGAGGAGCTGGGCTGAACAGAAAGCCATGGCCAGGGCACCCTGTCTTGGGAAGAAACAGTAACATCACACCAGGTGGTGTCAGCCTGAGGGAGACGAGCCCAGTGCCAGACAGGTGTCTCTGTAGAAGTACTCTTCCTGCTAGGTTGCGGGCCTGGCAGTCCCCTGCCTTCTGATCTTGTTACCAGGCTGACTGCGTGTGGCTGTCCCTGAAGTTCACAGACTTAGTTTTCCTAGGGCTGATAGAAGTAACTCCATTTTGCACATCTTGGGACTCCTCAGCTTTATTATTTAAAGGGATCAATCCCCTTAGATACTTAGAAAGCACTTGCTTAGTATGCATAAGGTTCCATCTCCAGCACTGCCAGGCATAAACACAAAGGGCAGAAAGAGGAGCAGGGAGAAGGGAGGGACAGGTGAGTATCCATGATTCTACCACAACCTCAGCCTCAGGCAGGAGCTGCTGTGGCCTGTCACGACACCCACAGGCCCATGGATGTTCCCTGTTAAATCCACTTCAAGTGTTCCTGTTTGCTATTTGTTTTCCAGGCTGACTATTCGAAAAGGCTTAGCACAGAGATTGCTATATAACATGCGGTTGCATTTCTGTAAGTACCCAATGTTCATTCATTCACACATGCTGGCTTTTACCATGTTTTACCATGTTACCCGTGTCTACAGGGGCAGGTACCAGAGACACAGGGATGATCAAGGCCCCGTCTCTGCTCATAAGAAGTCAGTGCTAGTGCGTGGGAAAGCAGATGGGTAAATAAGTGATTTCTGCACCCTGGATACATTTGTCCCCAGCAGGCTCTACTCTGATGGGAGCACAGATGAAGGGCACCGTGGTTGCTTTGCAGTAGCCTAAGAGTGAAAAGACATCCCTTGTCCCTGGGAACCATGTCAGGATCAGCTGCAGACTCAAGTCAGGGCCTGTAGCCTTCGTCCTGAAGGCCGCAAAGGGCCACTGAAAACCCTCAGGTAGTGGAGACACCAGGCTGTGTCCTTTGGGAAGCTGACTCTGGCACCAATGAAAGAAGGAAGTGGGGCTCCACCTGAGAGATAAAGAGGCTCTGTCAAGAACGTTAGGGTCCTGATGAGGCTGGACAGCCATGGTCTACCGAAGCACTTCATTGACAGGCCTGGGCTGACAGAAGATCGTGGCTGGAATTCGGGATGGTAGGAATCTCTGAAGGGGAAAGGATCTATTTCTTGAAAAGTTGCAGCTAGTCTCAAGACAGGCTGTTGTAATTATTGTTTGAAAATGCTCCATCACACTGGGCATGTGGGAGGCATCAGCAGGTGGATCTCTATAAGTGAGAAATCAGTCTGATCTGCATAGCAAGTTCCAGGCCACCCAAGACTACATTAAGAGAAAGGATCCTTGGCCGAGGCTACCTAGAACACACTGGTCTGATTTGGCTTCTCTTGAGCCAAATGTGTTATTTAAACACCCAGAGCTTTGGGATTGTACCTGTCAGTCAACTGTCAGCATAGATGGGGGAAGGAGAGGCTCCACCCCTTCTTGAGTAGCCACTGCCAGTTAATGGCTCCTGGGAGGGGAAGTCATTTTCTTCAATGGTATAGCCACTGGCTAATTGCCCATGCTCCAGGAAATGACCTACTATCCATGCACATGGAAGCAACCCTAATTAAATCCTGGGCTCCCGCTGAGGAGTTAGACTCAGAAGGGGAGGAGGACATGTCGGGAAGAAGACAGGGTTCAGTGGGACTGAGAGCAATAAGAGCGCAATGGGGGTGAACAAGATCAAAACCCATTCTATACCTGTGTAAAATGTCAATAAATAGATAAAGATACCTATGCTATATTTTGGAGAGATGTATGGTATCATATCACCGTAGCTCTACCCCAGAGAGTGTCCGGAGGAGAGTAATGGGGTTACCCCATCCATTCAAGGACAGAAGGCAAGGTTCCTGCTTTGCTTGTGCCAAGTTGTGCCCGATAGAACTGAAAGTGAACGTTACTTGCAGGCTTGCTAGTTGGACTTTTGACATCCATTGCAACCACATCTTGTCTTGCCTTGTCAATCACATTGCATGTTTTCTTCTGTGCTGTGGTAGCAGGGACTCCTCTGAGGCCAGGGTCCTTTCTTTGGGGCAGTCAGATGCCGTTTGAACAGAACGTTTACTGCCTGTGGTAGAGAAGTATTTTTTAGGAAGTTTGTCACTCAAAACACTCTTTCCCTACTGCTCGCCCTTCAGTAACTAAGTTCTGTTCTACAGAGGTCTTGGTGTGTCAACTGTATTTGCTATGACAATTCTAGTCTGTCCTCATAGAGCCCATTTATTTATTTTTTCCATGCAACCAGGCTGACCTCAAATTATCTGTGTAGCCAAAGCTGGGCTTACACCCTGGATCATCCTGCCTCTTGGATGCTGGAATTGCAGGCATGCTCACCCCGCTTCTACAGACCCAGCTTTGAATCAGAGACAGCATCCCAGCAAGTCATGGCGAGCAGAATGCTGAGTCAGAGGGTAGCTCTTCACTTTTTAATATGTATCATCTGTATTTCTTGTTTCTGTTGTTTGAAAGAATTTATACCAATGGGATTTGTTTGGAGAAGGTTTTTTTGGTAGGCTCAGAGCAGCCTGATTTCCTGAATTGTAAAGAAGAATTTGTTTGCTGGGACATTTCCATGTTCCAAGGCCTTTCAACTCTTTTCTGAGGTGGTGTTCATGGGCTATCCTGTGAATTCTCAAGAGCGGTTGGAACTGTCCCAACCCCACGGAAGGTTCAAAAGTAGATCTGAGTGAAAGGAAAATGTGCCGTGAGCATGGTTCTGTGTGTGTGTGTGGGGGGGGGGTGGCCATCAGTAGTTTCAAGCTGGGAGGCAGCTTGCTGTGAAACAGAATAAGCAGTGTGCATTTTATCAGGAGAAATAATATATTTATATACGAGACCTGTGCCGTGGAATCTCTATGATGCACGCTCCACTTACAGAAGGCATGGTAGGTAGGGCTTCCTGGGAAGAAAAGGAGAGAAACACAAGGAAAGTGATAGCTAGGGTGGTACTGGTCCAGTCTCTCAGTGCTCTGAGGTTGAGGACTTTGTGAGCTGTGCCAGTGAGCTAGAGGCTGCGGTGCTGGGGACGGAGCCAGGCACCTTGCAGACATTGTCCTCTTAAATCTGCCGGAAAGTCCCTCGGTTTTGTTTCACAGAAAGAGTCAAATGATTCCTCAATGCTATGAAGTTGGCAAGCAGTGGGGCTTGGGTTCAAACCGAAGTCTGTCCAGCTTCAGAGCCCTGGAGGCTGTTCACTTCACACCAAGGCAGCTAGCTGGCTCAGGAACATCTCTGGGTGACGCTCAGACTGGCTCTCCTCCAAGGTTGGACAAGGTCTCTTTCAACACTGAGATTCTAGGTCACAGCTCAAAGCATATGGGGAAGCATTCTGGTAACCTTTTTATTCAAAGATCTGCTTCTGAAGTTTATCTCCGTGGTCTGGAGGTTACCTCCCCCTCTGACACGGTCATTCATCTTGAGGAAAGATGATTGATTTAGGAGCAGGAAGGTCTAAACTCTGGGTTGACCAGGGTAGCCAGGCCCCTCAGTTTTGCTGGTGGGGTCTGAGAGTATTTGGGGGACAGGAGTGAGCTGACGGGAGGTGATGGGTCAGTGGTGGGTTTTATGGTGCGGTTGGGAGCTTTATGCTTTGACCTGAGTGTTTCCTGTAGCCTCATAAAACAAACTAGAAGGCATTACATCATCCCCTATGCCTTCCCAACAGAGACTAAACCTTTTTCCGTGCTTGGAATATTTCCTGATGGTCCACGATGACCAGCCCACTTTTCCAGTTCACAAAGCTCTGTGATACGTGTGGAGAAAAGACGAAGCAGGGAGAATCCATCAGCTCAGGTTGTTTCCCTGCTGCTTCCGGGGAAGACAAATGACTCACATCAGAGCAGAGTACCAAAAACTCTCAGAAACAGGCCCGTTTAGCTTGGGCAGTAAATGAATAAGCCAGTTATGCATCTTTGAGTGGCTGGCAAGTTTGTTGTCATGGCAACTCTCCCACTGAGGGAGGTCTGCTTGCACAAGTTGTCAGCCTCTGTCCCAACCCCAAGCTACCTGAGGAGGAGGAGCCAGTCCAGTCCATTCCTTATTTATAACTCGCTCTGAGTGAGGGGGAGGGATCACAGGTTGACTCCCTAGCAGGCTGCCTGCCGGAGTCACATCCCCAAATGTCTCAGCCGCAGCCGGCTGGCTGCATCCTTCTCACGCTCCTGGGTCTGCTTGGGCTGGTTGGCGCCGTCACCAGGACATACTACATCGGGGTTGTGGAAGAGTACTGGAACTATGTGCCTCAAGGGAAGGATGTCATTACTGGGAAGAGCTTCTCAGAAGACAAGTGAGTGAAAGTGGGGTCCCTCACAGTCTCTCGGTTTGACCTATTTTCAGCTCTGTGCCAGGGAGGTTGTGATTGTTAGGTGACTATGTTGGAGGTGAACTGACTGAGGTGGAAAGGCAGGTTTTGTTTCTGCCTAAGAATCCCTAACCGAGGTGGATCTGTAACTTGTGAGAGAAATTCTCCTCTGTGTGTGTCCACTGAGCCATCTGCTACCCTTGACTGTGAAGAGACATTCACAACAAGGTGTTTTGAATAGTAGGTTTTCTTTGGCAATTTCTAGACTCTAGAAGATCCTTGGACTTTGTTAAAAAGAAAAACAAAGGCAAACTTGTGAAAAATTGAAAATTTCCAAGAATGAAATGTCAAAGCCGTTTTCTTAGTTCTGTTTGCGGAATGCGGCATGTTAGCCATGCTGTACGTGGTCTTGCTTTTCTTTCGTGGCGTAAGATGTGAAGTGGGGGTGGTTATAATAGAACTGGTTGTATCTGAAGAGTTTCCTTGAGTCTACTTAGAAATGGGTCTTCCTCTGCTGAGGAGCTTGTTCAGCCTTGACCCCTTCATCCCACAGGGCTCATGACACAGTTGGGAACTATGGTGCTGGAGCGTCTCTGGCTTTTGATTGAGTAGAGAGTACCCTCCACTCCAGGGCCCAGCATCTCAGCACCTCAGGTCTGTTTCTTGCTTCATGGTCTGCCTCTGAAGCCACCACTGGTTCAGGAAGCTAAAATAGTGTGTTTTCAGCTTCATGGTTCTCAGAGCATTTTGGATCTGGCAACTGTTGGGTACCTGAATTCATATTCCTTTCTTGATTGATAGAGTCCCCTGTATTCAACACCCACATTCCATTTCCCAAACATGAGTCTATTTGCTCAAACTTAGGAATGGTGTGGGGTCTACCAGCAAATCTTCTAGAGCCAGCTCTACACCTAGAGGAAAGACCTAAGATCCAGTTTGCTTTGCTAGTCAACTTCTTGTAACAACACAATCACGACAGTCATGTCCTGTTATTTAAAAAAAATAATGAGGATCCTGCCAACTTGGTGACCAAAGATTGTTCATTGAGCTTTGTATTGAATAGTTTTTTTTTAATTAAATGGGGTTATTTCCAAAGAAAGGACTTGATACATTCCAGTCGCCAACTTCTGCCCCTCACAGAGGCAGTCTTTAACACATGAACAAGGCATTAAAAAGTACCCGAACTGCCAGAGCCATCATTGAAATCAGAGCTTTCCTGCCAGAGAAAGGGGTCACTGGAAAATGGCCAGTTTGAATATCCATAGGACATTAGAATGTTCAGAATATGTACATGGAACGGTACATGGCGATTATTCTTCTTATTTTTTACTCAAGACTTGTATTATGAGCTCTTAACCCACTTGTGCCTACAGATGTTATTATTCCCATTTTTCCAGCCAGGATGGAGGCTCTGAGGCTGAACACTTGTAGTTTACCAGGCAAATGGCCTCATCAAACATGTGGTCTGGGCCCCAGGAACTATGTGTCCTCCTTCCGTGTCACCTACTTCTTGGAAAAGTTGACCATTTACTACTGAGCTGAATCCAGCCTTGCAAGAAGGAAGTAATCTCAGTGTGTGAACTTTCTAGGAAAGTCTTAATTCTTACCAAGGGTGCATTTAATCTCATCTCCTTTCTTCTCAGAGAGAAGTTAAAAATGGTCCTAAATGGTTAGTAGCCACACTGACTTTTGAATTTGTTTAAAAACCTCCAAATAACTTAAATAGTCAAGACTCAAATGCTATTTAGACAAAGCCAGGAACGTGAAGAAAAGGGGGTCTTTCTCTGGATCCCCTCAACTAGAAGAAGGGGCTTTGAATGAAGGGCAGCAGCGTGGACGAGAGTTCTGAGGTGAAAGAGGAACTAGACTCGTTGAAGCCATTTCTGTGGACCAGGTCTGAGGGAGGCACCCTTACACCAGTTTTGGCTCCTTGTAATTGGGTGCCTGGCTTTGGAAGTCGCTGGCACAAGATTATGTCACATTGATGATAGCTGGATTATGAGTACCTCCTTTTGCAGGGGACATTTTTGTCTAGATCTGTGGCTATCTTTTGACAGAAGGCAGTTTAGCCCAAGTGCTTACTGGACAGTTGCAGGCTGTGGCAGGTGACTTGGGGCGAGTTGACAGATTTGATTGTGGCCTCTAGTACACGCCCAGATGCATGTGAAGAAGCCATGATGGAGGCATATAGATGAGCCCCATGCACACTCTGGAGTCACTCAAGCTCCACGAAGAGAGGAGAAGGTCCCGATACACTGAACGACCTTTCTTCCAAAGAACCTTGTCAGCGCCAATATCCCAATATCCATGGGAGACAGGACAAAAAGTCAGTCATCTGGATCTTTAAAGCAAAAGGAAGTCACATTATTGGGATGGACAGACTCCATCCTGGCAGGGCATTGCTTGGGTACTCAGTCAAATGTTCAGCGTTCAGGAGACCCAGGGATTCAAGTGCCAATGTTTCACCAGAATGGAGCAATCTTGAATGACAATCTAGACTTCTAGTTTTTGCTGTGTGGTGTTGAACTTGCCACACCATCTACTGTGTTTCTAAATGTGACCAAGGGGGGGGGGTTAAATCATCCCTAATGTCACTTGAGCATCGGATTTTATTTTTGTCACTAAGTGAAAAAAAAAATCCTACCTGGTTTTCTAGTTTTAGAGAGGTTCCCACAGAGATTAGTGAAACAGAAGAGTGGTTTTCAAATGTCTGCTCTTGAAATCGAAGTCCCAGAAGACCTAGGAATGGAAGTGTGCTTATGTGATTGTTTTAGGAGTGTTTTTTATTTTATCAAGTCCCCTAGTATTAAAAAATAGATGAAAACCAATGTGTGCCTGTGGTGGGTGTGTGCATGTAAGGTGCCCTTAGAGGCCAGAGGCATTGTATTCCCTGGAGCTGGAGTTTCAGGCAGACATGAGCTGTCCACATGGGTGCTGGGAACCGAACTCAGGTCCTCTGCAAGAGCAGCATACATTCTTAACTGCTGAGACATTCCTCAGGTCCCCCTCCAGCCTTTGAGACTGTCAACTCCTCAGTCCACGTTAATGAAGTTCTCTCCTACAGCTCCAGGTGGATCCAGCTCTTTCCCTTCTAACCTGACTGGGGTCCTCCTCATACACACAGATAAACTGTTTTTCTTCCCACTCTATTATTCCGTGCTTGTAAGCCCACACTTACCTTTACAGCCAGTGTCAGAGCTCCAGGAAGACAGAGGGGAAAGGCCCCACGTGTTAACCCCCTTCCACTACACAGAGCCTTGTCAGAGGCCGTATTGCATGTGGAGCAGACCAGAAAGCCTACACTCTGAGTCTCTGAAGCCAAAATGCTATGAGCTGTTCTGGTTGCTTTCACTTTGGATAAGAGAAATTGAAAAGGAAAAGATAATAGGAGAAAGGAGTGGCTATCAAAGTTTCAGCAATGCCAAGACTTTCGGAACCCAAAACTCAACAGGATGGAGATGCTTGAGGTCCTGCAGAAGAGAAGAGAAATAAGTGGAAATTCTTATGCTGAGATTCTCACAACTGGACAGTGCAATTGAACTTGCCAGTGTGATGCCTTTGCTTGGCCATAGTGTCCAAAAACATATCTGGGAGTATCAAGCAATAATGTTTCCTAGAAAGTAGAGGATTTCAGAAGTGTGTTCTATTTAGAAACACATTCTCCATGTGCTCCTCTCCCTCTTCACTGGGTGGAATGGGGACACCAGGCTCCTTTGATTTGCCTGGGATTTGTGTCAGCATTTTGATCCCTTCATGCCAGGGCTGCTGGGGCTCATAAAAATCTTAATTAAGGTGTGACTGTGCTTCGGTGGTAAACCCTGCTCTTTAATGCAGCTGAGTGGGTCATCTTAGTTAAAGCCAGAGGGTTTTTTTTTTTTTTTTAAAAATCACAGACCTTATTAGGCAAGCGCTATACATATAGCTTCTTCCCAGTGGAATACAAGGTTGCCTATGGACGTGAGGTGCCCTTGATCAGGACTGTGGCTGGTTTCTGGCAAAGCTCCCGCATTGGAGGGGCTCCTAGAGAAAGGTCCCCTGACCATCACTGCAGCAGCCCATTGGTAGGACAGAGTCTGAGTCACCTCTAGAAGTAGGGTCTACGATGGGAATGAGAGAGAGACTTCTTCATCTACCCGAAAGAAAGCTGATAGAGGGAACAGGATGGAGGCAGAGAGGCTTCTATAAGATCTAGCACAAAGTCAAGGTTTTCATCTTATCAGTGTTTGGTCTTAGATGAACAGCAACTTTCAAGGCTTTATTTTATAAATTGATTTTTATTGAGCTCTACATTTTTCTCTGTTCCCCTCTCTTCCTCTCCCTTCCTCTCTTCCCCTTCTTCACTCTCCCATGGTTCCCATGTTTCCAACGTACTCAGGAGATCTTGTCTTTTTCTACTTTCCATGTAGATTAGATCCATTTCTGTCTCTCTTAGGGTCCTCTGTGTTGTCTAGGTTCTCTGGGATTGTGATTTGTAGGCTGCAGCCCCCATTCCAACCTATTCAGCACAGTTCAGAAGGGTGAGCGGTTTTTTTTTTATTGATTTTATTGAGCTCTACGTTTTCTTTGTTCCCTTCCCTTCCTCTCCCCCCCTTCTACCCTCGCCCAAGGTCCCCATGCTCCCAATTTACTCAGGAGATTTTGTCTTTTTCTACTTCCTATGTACATTAGATCCATGGATGTCTCTCATAGGGTCCTTTTTGTTGTCTAGGTCCTCTGGGATTGTGAATTATTGGTTGTTTTTTCTTTGCTTTATGTCTAAAAGCCACTTATGAGTGAGTACATATGATATTTGTCTTTCTGGGCCTGGGTTACCTCACTCAATATGATGTTTTCTAGCTCCATCCACTTGCCTGCAAATTTCAAAATGTCATTTTTTTTTCTGTTGTTTAGAACTTCATTGTGTAAATGTACCATATTTTCTTTATCCATTCTCCAGTCGAGAGGCATTTAGGTTGTTTCCAGGTTCTGGCTATGATAAACAAAGCTGCTATGAACATAGTTGAGCACATGTCCTTGTGGCACTATTGTGGCATTCTTTGGATATATACCCAAAAGTGAAGTTGCTGGGTCTTGAGGAAAGTTGTTTCCTAATTTTCTGAGAAATTGCCATCTGATATCCAAAGGGGTTGTATCAGCTTGCACTCCCACCAGCAATGCAGGAGTGTTCCCTTTAGCCCACAACCTCTCCAATATAAGTTGTCATCAGTGTTTTAGATCTTGGCCATTCTTACAGGTGTAAGATGGAATCTCAGAGTTGTTTTGATTTGCGTTTTTCTTTTTCTTTCTTTTTTTTTTGTGTGTGGTTTGTTTCGATTTGCATTTTTCTGATGACTAAGGATGTTGAACATTTCCTTATGTGTCTTTGAGTCAAGGCTTTCATTTTATCATTGCTTGGTCTTAGATGGACTGCAGCTTTCGAGTTTTCAGTTGTTTCCAGTTGGCATCGTTTGCAAACTTGGGCTGGGGAAACGGTTCCGTGGGTGCAGCAGTTGATGTGTAAGCAAGAAGACCTGAACCCACAGAAAGCCAGATGTCATTATGATAGTGTGCACCCAAAATCCCAGCACTCCTGCTGTGAGACGGGAAATGGAGACAAGAAAACACTTGGAAGCAAAAGGAAGATCTTACCTCCGATGAGGTGGAAGCTCATGATGGCTGTCTTCCATATACACACTGTGGCATCCTTCCCCCCCCCACCCCCCCCCTCTGTCTCACACACACACACACACACACACACACACACACACCACAAGGTTTCTGAAAAACATGAATAGCTTGGAGCTGCTATATCTTATACAGATAAGTGCTTGGCTACAGATGCCAGAAAAGAGCACGTTGAACAAATTAAGATTTTATGTTTGCTAAAACACAGTCCAGATGTGAGCAGCCGAAAGTTGCTGGAAAGCCTGAACGAAGGAGATTTAGGGCCTCTCTGTATTTTTGGGTCAACCATCCTTAGCATGAAGCTTCCTTATTCAGGGATATTTATGCTGCACCAGTCTTTAGAGGACTGTCATGGACACCTCACCCAGCCATGTGGGAGTGGAGCTCAGTGGTAGGGTGCTTATACGTGAGACCCCAAGTTCAATCCCCAGTACAAAGAAAAGAAGCAGAAACCCCAACCAGCTGCACCACACTAGACACTCACACACAGGAGCCTGGAAAATAGGGTCAATTATTATGTGATTTCTAAGATGGAATTCAGTTCTGCTATGAGGCAAAAAGGGGAAGTGTGGGCACTGAGAATATATGGAAGCCCCTGTCTCCTCTGTTTCCCCGCAGTCAGGGGCATCTTCTTGGTCCTCTCTTCCTCTTTCTTCCTCCAGGGCAGGGCCCCTGAGATCTGGAAAACATAAAGTATGACAGCTAAGGGTCTAAGACGCCTTCCTGCACATGTCACACAGACACAGCGGTCCTTGTCAGGGGGACTAGTAAGTACAGGGAGACTTCCCCAGCATTGCTTCATGTTGGTCTCCAGGAAAATGAGCACAGTGCTTGGAGGTGTGTTGGTTTCTCATGCCTGTGACCAAATGGTTACAAAGTAGGTGGATTCAGACACCAGTGATTTACTATTTCCTGGTTCTGGAGGCCACAAGTCCAAAATAAAAGCCACACTCCTCATAGGAGCTAAGGCTGAGAGCATTCCTTTAAGTTTCTGAAGGAATCTTGCCTCCCTTAGCGTGTGACCAATCTAGACCTCCATTTTCACAAGGAATGGTCATTGCTTTATCTGAAGGACTTCGAGAGACTAGGAAAGAGAGACTCGAGTGGTTCCGGGCCCTTTTGATCTGAGGAAAGCTGTGCTGGAGGTGATGAAGCTCACACTGGGTGAGCTCTATTCTCCCAGACACAAAGCTCTGGGGATTTTCTTTCTTTCTTTCTTTCTTTCTTTCTTTCTTTCTTTCTTTCTTTCTTTCTTTCTTTCTTTCTTTCTTCCTTTCTTTCTTCCTTTCTTTCACACAAGTTCTGTGTATTCTGAGGGGCTTCTGTGAAAACCAAGTGGGCCAAAGCAGGAGCCGTGCTTTAGGATTCTGTGCTACAGGAATCATAATAAAAGAATTATATGGGAGTACATAACCCAGATAGCTTTTAAAAATTACCCATCTAATTAGGGAAGGCGTGGCTTCTCGGTTCTCATGTGGAATCTGCCTCCACCCTCTTTGCCCAGTGCTGGGTGTCCTGATATGGTCCTGTTTTCGTTTCGTGAGTGATGTCCTTTCCAGGCATAGATGACGCTGAGTCCTGTGTGACTCTAAGAGCCCCACATCTGCTCTGGTCACCTGTACTGCTGCCATGAGTTTCTGACTCACCTTCACCATACCCACTTACCTCTGATATCACAGCTTTGTGCAGCAGACCTGGCATCCAGAGAGACCACACTGTGTTGCCATTTACCAGTGAGGATTTACCCAACCAAACGTAACTCTTCTGAGTACAGGCACTGAGAGTGATAGACCTGGCCTCCACTTACAGTCATGAACCTCAGCTCCTTCATGATGAGTGATGGGAAAATGACCCCAAACTAAGCAGGGAATGGATTTTTGCTGAGGTGCACGCACCTTGTGAGCCATGAACCCCTAGATCCTACCCTGGACACTCACCACAGTACTGAAAGATGCTCTCCAACTACCACCAATTTTACTGCCTTTTGGAGGTCATCTCCATCACAGTTTATGCCCCTGTGTCACTTGAAATCCCCACCCTGGCTTTCAGACAGTTGCTGGTGAGGAACTTCTGAGCCACAGTGTACCCCCTCATAGATGGAACAGATAGCACTCTGGAGTTACAGCTTCTTTCTCTACTTGGCTCCCCAGGGAGCTTCTGTTCTTTCCTTCTGAGGAGGAAGAATCACCTTCTAGAACACAAGAGGGGGCTTCTGCCCCATGACTTCAAACAGGCACCACATACACAGATGTGTGTTGTGTCTTCACCCACACAGCCACCGTGTGCACAGCTGTCTGCTGTGACTTCACACATGCACAGTGTGCACAGCTGTCTGCTGTGTATTAACACACACACACACTGTGTGCACAGCTGTTTGCTGTGACTTCACACACGCACACACACACATACACACACACCGTGTGCACAGCTGTCTGCTGTGTATTAACACACATACACTGTGTGCACAGCTGTTTGCTGTGACTTCACAATACACCGTGTGCACAGCTGTCTGCTGTGTATTAACACACACACACTGTGTGTGCACAACTGTCTGCTGTGTATTAACACACACACAGTGTGCACAGCTGTCTGCTGTGTATTAACACACACACACACTGTGTGCACAGCTGTTTGCTGTGACTTCACAATACACCATGTGCACAGCTCTCTGCTGTGTATTCACGCACACACTGTGGATCCATGGAAATATACTTTTCTCTGGGCAGGCTCTGCTTTCTCCAGGGAGGTCCTGAATTCATTGCTTCTGCCTTCCTCCTTGAGGTTCTCCTGACTGGCTTAGCATCAAGGGCAGTCAGGGCTGGCATATTTGAACAGTGAGGCAGTGCCGGGGCAGGCAGGTGGTTTGGGGCTCAGCTGAGTGACATCTGCAAGGGTGTGTGTGTTCAGTTCTCGTGTGGAGAAGAGACTGATCAGTGAGGAGAGGAGGCTGCATGGTGTGAACGCCCCTGACCTCCCTTAACACTGTGCCGAGAGGAGCTCATCCTGACATCCAGACTAGTCCTCCACAGAGTAGGTTTTAGTGGACACAACCCTTGGGGTCACCAAGATCTGTCCCCTAATTTCATCATAAGCAAAGCCTTTTTCTAAGCCCTAAAACAGTCTTCAGTCCAGAGAACTTTTGGGCGTAGGAACTCTCTTTCTTCAAAGTTATTTTCTTCTGCCCCATGTTACTTTAGCTCCACAGTGATGTTCTAGGCTCCTTGAGGTGAAAGTTGACTGCTCTGACCTTTCAGAGGACTCAATCCCCTGGAAGTTTTTCTACCTTGAGACTGAGGCTAGCGTCATTGGAACAGACTTAGTGCTGGTGTGTTTGGTCTGAGCACATGGTCATATTAGATGGTTTAGGACAGGCTAGAAAGATAAAGGAATAGTCATGTTTTAAAATGAATTAGTGTGCGCACGTGTGTGTGTGTGTGTGTGTGTCACAGTACTCAGGGGAAGGTCAGAGGGCAACTTGTGAGAGTCAGGTCTCCACTTCCACCACGTGGGTGGGTTCAGGGGTCGAACCCAATCTTCAGGCTTGCTAGCATCTTTTCTTGATAATCCTGTTACTGGCCCCATTGATTTAACTTGCCCTGAATGTCTTGTTATACTCTGTTTAAGTGATTTTCTTTTTAATTTTGCTCTTTTTTTTGTAACTGTAGAAAGGCAAGGTGACTATAAGAGGCCAGCAGGCTCTGACAGGCAGACCCAGCAAACTATAGTCAATGACAGCACGCTGGATTTCTGAGATATTATAGCCACAAACTGTGTCCTGGAGTCAGGCATCATGGGTTAAGGTCTGTATCATTTGATTAGCAGGGCCACTTAGTGAGTGAGCATGGAAGGGGTCTTCCCTAGACATACCACTCCAGGAAAATGGCTCAAGGATGTGCCAGGCATTATGACATCTGTGTGCAGACAGGTCACATTCAGGCATGATGTCGTCATCCGTGTGCAGACAGTCACACTCAAAGATCCTGAAGCGTCATGTTGCCTCCTGTCTGGCCGGAGCACAGGCGAAGCACAACTCCACAGCAGATGCCTTCCTGGCTCCCTAATTTTCCCACATGATGCACCTTGGCCCCGCCCCTTTTCTAAGCAGCCACTACCAGCTGCTCAGATGTGAAGCAGAAGACAAAAATATACCTGCCACTCTTAAATGTCTGGAGGCTATTTAAGCTCAAGCATGTCCGCCCGAGCTCTTCTGCAAGCGCAGGTGGCAACACTCTCCTGCCTCTGACTTGTCAATCCCTGAAAAATTCATGGAGGTTTCATTTGCTACTTTGTTTGTCTTAGGTCCCAAGCAAGTAGTGACTCTTTCAGGACATTAGGAAATTAGTGCAAGTTTGGGATAGAAAAGCTATCTGCCTTTAATTAGATCACCAGCCAAGGACAGACAGCACGTTTTAGAAAATGCCATTACTGGTCTAGTGTTCTGAACAGAGCACTGAATATAAAGAGAAATGAGAAAAGGAAGAATTTGGGGCTGGAGCAATGGCTCAGTGGTGAAGAGCAGCTGTTGCTCTTTCAGAGGACCTGGGTTGGATTCCCAGCACCCACATGGTGGTTCACAACTATCCATAGCTCCAGTTCCGGGTATCTGATACTATCTTCTGACCTCTGTAGGTACCAAATAGGTACTTGATCTACATACACATGCAGGCAAAACACTCTCACATAAAATAAAACACATAAACCTAATTTTTTAAAAAGAAAGAATTTGAACTGACCTTGAAAGATGCTTGAAATATTAGTTAGACATACCAAACGTCCGTGTGAGAACCTTAGTGATACGTATTCACAGATGTGCCTGCTTGCTTTCTCCCAGAGCCCATGTCTCCCCACAGTTGCCCTCCTACCATGCTTCCTGATCATATAAATCTGCTTTTGCGTCCATAAGCTGAAGCCTGCCTTTGACACCTGGCTTAAACTACCTCTTCTACTTGGCATGCCCATCAGGACCTCCTGTTTGCCTTGTCTTTATACAAACATCAGAGCTCCTGTCCCTTCCTGTGTCCATCAGTGCCCACATCCAGGGACCACACTCATTTCAGTATCCTCAGCATCAGACATCAGCCAGCACTCTGTATGCACTATGTCCTCAGTCTGTTCTTGGAAGCCAACGCAATGATCTTCAAGATCACCCAGGACTAACATAGAGACACACATGGGGTGTGCTGGGAGGTTCTTAGAGCAACATGCATGCTGACATGGGACAAGGCAGAGGCTTTCACTGGTCCTCATACAAAGTGATCTTGTCTCTTCAAGGGCTTGCCCGACTATGTGGACCCAATTACATATGGCTATGGACTTCATCTTGTCTAAAGGAATCTGCCTCGATCTCAGAAGAAGCATGGGCCTTGGCTCTGTTGTTGAGCAGAAGAGGAACGTGGGGAAGTCTGGCTAAGGGGCACATAGATTTTATAGCAAAAGTTAAGCAACTAGAGAGAGAACAGAGAACACTCAGGTGGACTCTTCTGGAGTCAATTATCTGGTACCAGGAACTCCACTAAGTGGTCCAGCCTGCGGCCAGTAGAGCTATAAATATGACAATACAGCTATAAATGTGACCTAACACAAAAGCATAAACTCACTTACAACATTTTCAGTATTTTGCTAACTTGGTCACACTGTTCTCAAGGGAGAGCTTTGTAGGTGACAAGGCCATAGTCATCAAGGAGATCTTCCACAGATCCCCAGATTCTCAGACTAAACCAACTGGCCACGCTGTCTCTGGACTCTGTGGTCAGGGTGGTCCAGGTTCTAGGCCACAAGTCCCAAGTGATGGGGAGTGTGATGTGCTCGCAGGGGAAGCTGCGTCACCTGCTCTCACTGGCACCCCATTCAGAACACCCAGAAAGCACAGACATTCTCATCCAGATTCCCTGGTGTTCTCAGACCAGAGAATGGCGAGTGGGGCTATGCAGGCGGAACTGCCGACCTCCAGACGGGCCCTTCTTCTCCTCCTTGGTCTCTGTGATTCCTCTTTCCTAAAACTTCCTAGGAAGCTCAGTGGGAGCTGACTTTAGGCAGTGCTTTGTGCAGAAAGCCTCTCCTTGCCTCTCCCACTCAGTACATAATCTTCCTTCTCACAAGTCTCCCTCCCAAAATTGAGCTCCTTAAGGCAGGGGCTGTGTTCCCTCTGAATCCTGAGTACTGAGTTCAAGGCTTTCAAGTGGTACAGGTGTGTAATAGAAGTGTCGACTCAGGAACTCACAGCAGCTGTGGTTGTCTGCAGAAGACTCACACAAGATCAAGCCAGTTAACATTCTGGCATGGAGCAGGAAAGGCTCAGAACCCTCTCGTGCAATGGAGGCACTAGTGGGTTAATGGGAGGGAAGGAGGGAGGGAGGAACAGCTTTTCTTTAAGGGGTGTGGCCTCGGGTAGTCAGCCATGCTCAGGGGATGGTCCCACACCCAGGAGATACAGGCAGCACAAAATGCCTCTGGTAAGTTATACCATTTTTTTAAGAGGACATGAATTTAGGAAGTGGAATGGAGAATAGGACTGGATCTGGAAGGAGGCAGGGAGAATGGGGGTGACTATGATAAGATACATTGAATACACACAGGAAGTTCTCAAAGAATTAGTGAAAGAATTATATTTTTAAAAAAGAAACACTGTGCCTGTATTTGTTTTATCAGCCACTCGGTTACCACGGGCCCCCGCTGCACTGTGCACTGCTCATTTCCCTCCGTTACCATGGGTCTCCCACTGCATTGTGCACTGCTCATTTCCCTCCGTTACCATGGGTCTCCCACTGCATTGTGCACTGCTCATTTCCCTCGTTACCACGGGCCCCCGCTGCATTGTGCACTGCTCATTTCCCTCGTTACCACGGGCCCCCGCTGCACTGTACACTGCTCATTTCCCTCCGTTACCATGGGTCTCCCACTGCATTGAGCACTGCTCATTTCCCCTCTCTTACCACAGGGCTCCTGCTGCATTCCACGGGCCCCCCACTGCGTTGTGCACTGCTCATTTTTCTCCGTTACCCCGGCCTCCCGCTGCATTGTGTACTACTTCACTTTCCCTCTGTTAGAGTCCCTTTCACCTACAAAGCACTGGGCACACATGCAGGGCACAAGAAGTGTGAGCTGAATGAACACCGGAGGGGCGGGGCTGGGTAATGGCTCAGTCAGGAGGTTCTTACCACACTGGGGGGCTGTGCTTGTAATTCTAGTGCTGGGATGAGAGACGGGCAGATTCCGGGGGCTCACTGCCAGCCAGCCTATTTGAATCACCACATTTTAGGTAAAAGCAAGAGGCCCTGTCTCAAAAAACAAAGTGGACAGTGACTGAGGAAGAGAGCTGAGGCTTGACTCCAGCCTCGGTACAAATGTGCACGTATGTGTACATGGACCAACACACACATACACCTGAGCACACTATAGACACACACACGATGAACAAGCAAATAAGTAAAGAGTGAGGACCCTATGACCTGGAAGGGGCAAGTGGCGAGTGTGGCTTCAGAACACTTGGCTTTTTCCAGTTTGGCTGTGGGCACTGTTTATGTCATTTGGCTTGTCAGTTAGCCAGCCGTACCTTGTTTCCACACTGGCAAAGTAAAAGTAATCTTGCAGAATCTACAGAGGTAACTGATACATAGTGTGGCCTCTGACGACCCTTTAAGGACAAATGGCAGGTTCTCCTTGAGCTGCAAGTGAAACATTTGCTTTCTCACTTCCAGACTTGCAACCTTGTTTCTCGAACGAGGGCCCAACAGGATAGGCGGCATCTACAAGAAGGCGGTTTATAGACACTACACAGATGGGAGCTACTCCACGGAGATCCCCAAGCCCCCCTGGCTGGGCTTCCTCGGTCCCATCCTGAGGGCGGAAGTGGGCGACGTGATCGTTATCCACCTGAAGAACTTCGCTTCCAGACCTTACTCTTTGCATCCACACGGTGTTTTCTACAACAAGGATTCAGAAGGTGATTGTGTTTCTGTTTCACTCGTCCAATAACTCTGATTGATACTGCACAGTTGCAAAGAATGCCCTGATTCTAATGCTCACTGTCTCCCTCTGTTCTCTCCCGGCTCTCGCGTTTCCTTCCTACTTCTCTTTCGTATTCCAGGGTCTCACATAGCTGAGGCTGACTGTGGACTTCTGGTCCTACTGCCTCTACTCCCAAGCACTGGGGTTACAACATCACATCTGGTTTATGGGATGCTGAAGACTGAATGCCAGGTTTCACACATGCCAACTAACTGAGCTACTTCCCCAGCCCCCCCTTCTTTCTATCTCTCTCTCTCTCTCTCTCTCTCTCTCTCTCTCTCTCTCTCTCTCTCTCTCCTATCTATCTATATTCTGAACAGGGTTCTGAGCCCAGCACAGCCCTAAAGCTGACCAGCTTTCCTCCATGCCTGTCAGTAGTGTCTGGGAAGCACTGGCAGAAGACAGCCTCTCCTGTCTGCAGTCACAGCGGTGGCTGTGGGGTGACGGCCTCAGAGCCACTGCCTTCGGGGTTCCCCTGTGCAGCACTCCTGTTCTCCTTGGCACTCAAGTTTCCTGATTCCCTGGTAATCTAAAAACTGAAGCCCTGTTGGGCTGGACTTCTGAGATACAAAGACTTTCCAGCCGTCAGACGTACATATATTTGTAACTGCGTTAGGTTTTCATCACTGTGGCAAATACCTAAGACAACCAACTCCTAAAGAGAAAGATCTGGTCTCATAGTCGGGGAGGTTCAGTCATGATTTTCTGGTCCCAGTTGTTGGGCACATGGGGGAGGCTGCACATCCCTGTAGGGACCATGTGGCCTGCTAAAACCACTTCCTCATGGGTGAGACAGGGAAAGACAGGAGGAAAGAATCGAGTCCACTGTTCCCTCCAGTGCCCTGTGACTGTACCCTCCTAATCCACTGTGACCTCAAGACCTTCCACGAGGCTCTGCTCAGCTCCACCAAAGGAATAATCACCTTTCCTCAGGAGAGCAAGTCTTCGACATTAGGGGCATTTTAGGTCCACCATGCAATGGTGCCACTCACTTTTAGATATCTCAATTAACCCAGTTAAGATAACTTCTCACAGGCATGTTCACAGGCGTGTATCCCGAAATTCTGTCAAGTTGGTAATGATCACGGGCCATAGCATATACAATACCACATGACCAGGTACGTAGCTCAGCTGACAGAGCGAGTACTTGCCTAGCACAAGTAATGCACTCTCTGGTCTCTAGTACCTCATAAAGGTGGTGTACACACCTCATAAAAATGGTGTACCTGTGTAATGCTTCCCCTTGGAGGTAGAGGTAGGAGGACCAGGAGTTCAAGGCTAGCTTAGATAAATGGTGAATTTGAGGCTAGCCTGGGCTACATGTGCAATGTGTGTGTGTGTGCAGTAAAAATATATTTATATTTATATCACAAACCCTTCAGAACATCTCTGAAGACCACGGGCTCCTGACTCAGATTGGTTTGAACTCAGTTCAGGGGTTTGCTAGAAACCACTGCAATCCTCCATAGGGCTCTTCTTCAGGAAGCCTTCTCCGGAGGAATCAAGATCCACAAGAAATGTGTGGAGATAGTGACCGTCGAGTTATGCTTGACACAGGCCACCTGTCCCCATCCACCCACCACCACCGTACACTAGTCTCTTGCCTTGTGCTTCCTGTACACCAATGTGGCAAGTCTTAGCTAGGGCTCTGTTAAAACTCAGTGCAATGGCCAGGCACTCTCTCCATGTGATTATGGGCCCTTGATTGACTCTTTTTTTTTTCTTTTTAGATAGTGTTGCTTGGTAGTCCAGGTCAGTCTGAACTGGCAGGGATCCTCCTGCTTCAGCATCATGAGTCTGGTGATTATAGGTACACACAATCCTACGACCAGGCTCCGTTCAGTTTTGCTCACAACAGTACATAGCTTATTACAAATGTCTGATCAAGTCTCTGGTAGGACCAAGAGACTGACCTGGGGAGAAGAGGTGAATGAGTCACCGACTGTTTCCAAACATCAGTGAGCTTAAGAGAAAGGGGCTCAACTGAGGGTCTCAATATGCTCTATTCATCTATATTTATCTTTGCACCAATACTGTCTTTCCTTTCTTCCTTCCTTCCTTCCTTCCTTCCTTCCTTCCTTCCTTCCTTCCTTCCTTCCTTCCTTTTTTGTTGGTTTTTTGAGGCAGGGTTTCTCCGTGTAGTCCTGACTGTTCTGGAACTAGCTCTGTGGACCAGGCTGGCCTCCAACTCAGAGTTGGCCTCCAACTGCTTCTACCTTCCAAGTTCTGGGATTGAAGGTGTGTTCCTCCACCACCCAGATATACTTTCTTGCTTATTGAGTATTTACAGTAAAATTTAAAAATGAATACTATTATGACTCCTTCAGCTTTATTCTTCTTTTAATGAGTTTTTGGTCTTTGTGTATACATTTTATTTAAGCAAGGCAGCTAGGGTAATTCTTTTATGGAGATTAAATAAACTTATTGATCAATGAAGGAGAAATCACCACCTTTCCTTTAAAAAGAATTACACAAAATTTAAGATCCAGAAACAGCCTAAATACATAAATAAAAAGGCCCATATGAAATGGGAAATAGTGACTTGATGTTTTGTTGGTATACAGAAATTAGCAGGAGGGCTGTAGAAATGGTTCAGAGGTTAAGAGCACTGACTGCTCTTCCAGAGGTCCTGAGTTCAATTCCCAGCAACCACATGGTAGCTCACAGCCATCTGTAATGAGATCTGGTACCCTCTTCTGGCCTGCAAGCAAACATGGAAGGAATGTTGTATACATAATAAATAAATAAACCTTTTTTAAAAAAGAAAGAAATTAGCAGGAGTTGGGAGTTTATTTGACTCCCAGCAGGGTCTTTAGTTCTGTGTCCACACTGAGAGGGTCTCTTGCTAAGTGTCCTGTTTGCTGACAGGGCTTTAGGGAAACAATTGACTTGGATATGTCTCTTCTCTTCTCTTCTCTTCTCTTCTCTTCTCTTCTCTTCTCTTCTCTTCTCTTCTCTTCTCTTCCCTTCCCTTCCCTTCCCTTCCCTTCCCTTCCCTTCCCTTCCCTTCCCTTCCCTTCTCCTTCCTTCCTCCCTTCCTCCCTTCCTTCCTTCCTTCCTTTCATCTTTCTTTCTTTTTCTTTTGGGTGGTTTCTTGGTTGTATCTAGAAAAAGAGTTGATGTTGTGTATTGGGCGTGGGTCTTCCTTCTCTGGGTTAACGTGTTCCCTGTAGCTTGAAAATGCAGCATCATCATAAATAAAGACAATTTAACTATTTTCTTGACAACCTATATGGATTTTATTTTCTTTTCCTTATTATACTAGCAAAACTTTGAGGTAATATTTAATGATAATAGTGTCAAGAATGGACAGTCTCATCTTGTTCTCAGTTTTTGAAAGAAAGTGATTGCTTTTCCTTAAGCTTGATGTTGGCTGTGGAGTTTTCTTAGTTGCCTTTGTTGAGTTGAGGAAGAAGTCTTCTACTCCCAGGTGGCTGAGAGTTTTTCAAGGGAGTTCTGGGTACTTGCCCTTAATCCATTATATGTTCCATTAATTGATTTGCAACTTTGTTATCATGAGGCTAAATCTTATTTGTCCATGAAATAGTAAATGTCTAAATATTGGTCTGCTAATGCTTTGCTAACAATTTGTATGTCTCCATGTGTATAGAATGTTTTGTTTTCTTGGACTTTGATATGTTCAGCTTCAAAGACACAGCCTTCAAAATCATCTAAAATTACATTCTTCGCAGTACTTTGCTTTGTTCTCTAGCTGAGCATGTGTTCATAATACAAACCCACTCTGTCCCACAAGATGGTAATATCTTTGGAAGTCAGGAGAACCCTAAACCCCTTTTCTTTTTCTTTTTCTTTTTTTTTTTTGAGACAGGGTTTCTCTGTGGTTTTGGAGCCTGTCCTGGAACTAGCTCTTGTAAACCAGGCTGGCCTCGAACTCACAGAGATCCGCCTGCCTCTGCCTCCCAAGTGCTGGGATTAAAGGCATGCGCCACCACCGCCCGGCCCTAAACCCCTTTTCTCATCTCTTGTGCCACCCACACGGGGGATGAATCTGTCATAAGTCCCCAAGTGGTGCTCATTATTCCCTTCCCTGTTTGTCTGTCTTGTCCCAAGACAATGGCGAGTGAGGAGATCTGAACCCCTTCGGACCTGTGCAGCAGGGTCATCAGCATCTTTATTTGGAAGTCTGTGTTTCTGGGAGAAGCGATCTGGACGCATTTCCTCGCTGAGCTCTCCTGTCTTTGTGGGTACAGACCTCAGCATTCTGGCTTTGCCGGCAGAAACCAGGGCACTAAGAACGTGGCAGGCTTCCTCAAGTTCCACAGCAAATACACTGAAACTCACTTGTATTCGACTTTAAAGTTCTGCCCTCTCTGCTGCAGCGTCAACTCTCTGGGTTTTAATAGCGTCTTTTGTTTTGGTTGAAAGGAGCCTTATACCCAGATGGGACATCTGGAAAGAACAAGGATGATGATATGGTCCCCCCTGGCCAGAACTACACCTATGTCTGGCCGGTGAGAGAAGAGTATGCACCCGCCCCGGCAGATGCCAACTGCCTGACCTGGGTGTACCACTCGCACATCGATGCCCCTAAGGATATCTGCTCTGGGCTAATTGGACCCCTGCTGGTGTGCAAGGAAGGTAGGCAGTCTCTGAACCCCCAAAAGCTTCTTCCCTGGAAATGGGGGGGGATGTTGAAAGTGTGCATAAGATTTGGGTCTCGCTTCGCTACCTTTCTTGCTTCAAATAGGATGTGTGTCTTCCTCTATTCTTTCTTTAGGCCACGTGGAAGGTCATGCTGACACTATAGCAGAGCAGACAGTCCAGACACTTGTTGAAAATCATGGCAGAGTTCTGTTTAATAAAAATAAAATTCCGTCAGCTACATGTCGGAGAGTGAATAATGTAGCCAGTGACCAGCGATACCTTCAGTTTCCTCTTGCTGATTCCACGAGTGTCTGTGCTCTCTATAGTTGTTCCTTGGGGAGCAGCCAGGCCTCCAAGTCCACATTGCTCAAGCCTTGGGACTCTTCTACAGTTCTGTCATTTGCTAGAGCCGGCTTCTGCTTACATGCTGTAGGATGTCGGTTATTCAGATTTACCCCTATTGAGCTTACTGGACACTGTTGGCAGGAGAGACGCCTCACTTGGGTTTAGTTGATGTCTAATTGCTCTTCCTTCACTCGTCCGGCGTTCCTGGAAGGTGTGCTGAACAGATACTCAGGGACGAGGACTGACGTGGACCGAGAGTTTGTTATCATGTTCACTCTTGTGGATGAGAACCAGAGCTGGTACCTGGATGAGAACATCAGGCATTTCTGCACTGACCCGAATTCCGTCGATAAGACTGACGCTGTTTTCCAGAGGAGCAATAAGATGCATGGTGAGTGTTTGCCATGAGCTCAGATGTGCAGCAGGGCCTCTGCATGATCAGGCACTTGAGGGAAGCAAGACAGATGGGAACCTGGACCTCATTCTGCGAGATGGTGTAGATTGGGAAGACAGTGGTTTGAAAGTGACGTAAGATACATACGGCACACCTTGAATCCCAACAATCTGAGGCAGGACAAGGCCAGGTACACCAGCTACACTAAGTAGACAAGTGCTACATTGTACTGACAAGACAGTACAGAAAACAGAAGGGAACCTTATAATCAGGAAGGGACTGGGTCCTGAGGTAAGCCCAGAGGATAGGTGGATTTAGGCTGTCAGAAGGGAGAATAAAATCTCATCACATAACAACTCTCTGATTATCCAGCAACTATCTTCCAAACCTTTGTGAAATTGTCAGAACTATGCTGTGCATGGAGTTTAAAGGCATACTTGTGAATTTGTTGTTTCTTGGGCATTCTTTAAATCATCAAGACTTAGTAAACACTCGCTGTACACCAGACCTGTGTACACTCAGTTGTAAAAGAAAAGAGCTGCTGCAGTATGGAATGGGGTCAGAGTCCGAGTCAAGACTGAGGCCAGGGGATCTGTCCCAGAGATCTGCCCGAGAGAGCCTGCACAAGGTCCACAGTCAATGCATTTCCGTTTGACTGCCTCTGCTTCTAACACACAGTCAGGCAGGACCACGTCAGTACACACGCTCTCTCTTGTATAACATGCCATCCGTCTTCTCTGTGGTGACTTCGTCAATCTTGTATGCAGTGGTGCTTGGCAAATGTTTTAGGAGGGAAGGAAAGGGAGGAGAAGAAACGGACAGGAAGCCACGAAAACAGGACTTGAGTGGAAATCATTGCTTTGACCAGTTTTATCTCTGTTCTTCAGAACTTGGGGATGAGACACTAAACACTGCAGAAAATCAAAAAGTTCAAGACTCAGCTACCTATGCAGCCCTTCCCCCACCATTCGGGACTTATTCTTCTGTAGTGAAATCCACCCCACAAAGAAATGAATTGTGAAAGCAAAACTAACTTACTTTTAGAATAAAAAGCACCCTGTGTGCAGAAGTGGGAGTCTGCAAACAGTTAATCCTAGCAAAGGAGACACGCCAAGTACAGAAGAAATAACTGGAAGAGAAACTGATCTATAAAAGGTGTTAAATCAATACAAAGTTTATCGATCAATTAATTTAAATTCACTAAAATGACTTAGAATAAATGATGTTGTCTGAGCCATTACCACATTAGGAACAATAGTTTTATTTTTAACTGTGTATGTATTTTGCCCGCACGCATGTCTGTTCCTGGTGCCTGAGGAGGCCAGAAGTGCTCCTAAATGCTGAGCCATTTCTCTAGCCCCCAAAATAATACTTTAATTTATTCTTTGAAAATTTTCATACATGTATACAATGCATCTTGATTGTACCTCCCCTACTTGCTGCTCCAAGGGCCTCTGTCACGTCTCTGTCCCGGCCTCATAACTTCATTTAAAATTTTCTTTAACCTACTGTCCAATTGATACTGCCCATATGTACCTGAGCATGCCGTGGCTACCCAGTGGGCCATGGCCAACCTAACAATGACTATGCTTCCAAAGAAAATAACTTTCCGCCCCTCAGCACCCACCAACTGCCAGTTATACCTCATACACTCCCGAGTCCCTCCCTTCTCTCTGCTGGGATTTTTAACTGGCTTCATCTTGTCCAGGTAACCACAGATGCCGTAAGGTCATGAGGGCAGCAGCCATACCACATGAAGAAGCCAGCACTCCACAGCAGCCTTCCCCATCCCGCCACTCTTAAGCTCTTTCCAACCCCCTCGTCACAATGTTTCCTGAGACTTTTCAGGGCAGGGTTGATGCAGATGCCCCTTTTGGGGCTGAGTGCCCAGTCACTGATTCTCACACCATAAGTAGTGAGACTTTTCCAGGTCGGAGATTGCTGCAGGAAAACATTGTAGCAATGACCCACGCTGACTGTCTAGCCTTGCTGGTGAGTATGTTGCCAAGGCTTCGGTCCTGATCACTTCTGCAGGGGAGTGTCTTCCACCGGTGTGTTTGTGTTTGCAGCCCTCAATGGATTCCTTTTTGGAAACTTCCCCGAGCCCGAGATGTGTGTTGGTGAATCTGTGTCCTGGCACCTGTTTGGGATGGGGAATGAGATAGACATCCATTCCATCTATTTTTATGGTAACACCTTCATCACCAGAGGGCACCGGGCAGATGTTGTCAACCTGTTCCCAGCCACCTTCCTCACCGCGGAGATGACAGTGGAGAATCCAGGGAAATGGATGATAACCTGCCAAGTCAGTGACCATCTGCAAGGTGAGGAATGGATGGAGACTGTGTGGAGAGGCTTGGCATGGGCGGTTCACCTTGTACTGCTCTTGAGTAGATTCCCACATTCATTGCATCTACCTGACTATTGAGTATCTTCAGAAACACAGTGTGCACTTGTCTAGTGCCCCCTACAGGTGTTTATTAATAATGTCCCTAAGAAGAATCTGAAACTTTACAGGAACTTAGGTACTTACAGAGTACACAGAATGGACAACATGAACTCCCAGTGGGTGTGCTACTCGCTCCCATAGAGAAGTCTACGGGGCTCCTGGGGAGCCAACTCCTAAGCTGAGCCTAGATGTGTGGGAAGGGAATGAATGGATGGAGGGAGGAAAGGCCACAGCAACTGAAAATGAAAGTCCTGGTGTGCTCAGGCGTCTTCCCCACCCAGTTCTTGAGTTTCCTCCTGATCATCATAAGTGCTGTGTCAGCTCAGCCCAGCTCTGCATGGCTCTGGCAGAACCCTCTTTATATGGAGACAAATGTCCATTGGCAGATACCGTTCTGTGCTCAGCGCAGGCAGATTCTAAAAAGAAAAAAAAAGTTGACCTATGTGCTTGCTGGATGTCCTGGTCTAGGTTCCTCAAGACAACCCACAGTGTGTCTCACTTCCTGTGGAGTTTGTGACAAAGGACCGTAAGAGAGACTAGGAAGGCAGATGACCCTGCAGGGAGGGACTTAAATGGCCAGGCTGAGAAGCTGACAGGTGTCTGTACCAGGTGTGACATCACACCCCCAGGCACTCTGGGGCTTTGCTGTGCTCAGTACAGTGGCTTGGGGTGATCACTGTACACACGCAGAATGTACCCCAGGGGGGAAACGCTGGCCCCTGCACCAGCCAGGGATCAGTAGCAGAGTTACACCACACAAAGGGCCTGATCTTAGATGGTGAAAACAGGAAGAAAAATAGATGTCAGTGACATAGACCCAGATGAATAAAGTCTGGTTGAATGTGGATGCTGCTACCACACGCAGATGCTAATAGCGAGAGTCCTGACATTTGAGTGATACTGATAACACTTTCTTGTTCCTGTTACCCTTCTGCAGCTGGTCCTGGTGTCAGTCATCTGGGTTATTCCAGCTAAACTCAGCCCAGTTAGTAAGTTCTGGACAATAGTATGGAAAGACCAGATGGACAAGACAGGTTCCTATTCTTCTTTTAAAAATTAGTTTTAGATTGATTTTATTTTATTTTTATGTATATGAGAGTTTGCTTGCATGCATGTCTATGTACCATGTGTGTATCTGGTGCCAACAGAGGTCAGAAGGGGTGGTCATATCCTCTGGAATGAGAATTAAAGATGGCTGTGAGCCTCCACGTTGGTGCTGGGAATTGAACCTGGGTCCTCTGCAAGAGCAGTTAGTACACTTAACTGCTGAGCCATCTCTCCAGTCCCCAGGTTCCTACTCTTAATGTTGCATACACTCTTAAATTTGGGAAGAAACTTTCTCATGTATGAATTTCAAATTTAGATCTAAATCAAGACTCAATCGTTATGTGAAACTAATATGGCAGCTTGGTCTAGCTGGCAATTGTAGCCACAATTGGTATTTATATAGTGACTAATATAAAATATTTATTGAACTGCCCATTCCCTCAGAAAATATTATCATGAAGCATAAATTTATGTGATTATCTTTTTTAAAAAAGATTTATTCCTATTTTATGTGTATGAGTTTTGCCTACATGTATGCACATGAACTGTGTGCACAGAATGCTCACAGAGGCCAGAAAAGGGAGTTGGACCCCTTGCAACTGGAGTTATCGGCAGCTGTGAGCCACAAATGGGTGCTGGGAGCCAGACTTGGGTCCTCTGCAAGAGCAGCAAGTGCTCTCAAGCACCCAGCCCTCTCTCCAGCTCCTGTAATTTGAGTTTTGTAACCAATGGCCCCATCTGGAGATAGCTCTGTACTTGGTGGAATAAAGCTGCCCTATTTCCACTTCCCTGTAGCTACTTTCCTACTCATCAGCATTCTGTGGCCGTGTTTCCGTGTGAGTGAGCAGAGTGACTTCGTCAGTGTTGATGCCTCCAGCGTCACAGGTCCACAGCTGGCCTCACCGCTGCTCTGCTGCTCAACACTGCTGCTTTCTCTCCTTTTTGCTGTAACTAGTTACAGATTTGTCTTCTTATCCTGGATTTGGAAGTCTTGGGTCAGAATTGGATTTTTTTTTTTTTAAAGCTTCAGACACACTGCTTAATTCCCTACCAGACACTGTTACTCACCCACCCACGGCATGCAAGCATGCCTGCCCTCCACCTGTCTGACAACCCTGGGAATTGTGAGTCTTAGATGCTATCAGTTCTATCCACAAACAATGGTGCTGCATAATACAGTAAAGACAGAAACTTTTCCATTTGTTTACTGACTGCTGTTACTTCTTTCCCGAAGAACCCAATCCTGTACCTTGCCCATCATCTACTGGGGATTTACTTTTTTCTTTATGTTTAGAATAATTAACTTTAATTTGTTAATATTCATTTCATTTAAATGTATTAAAATTCCCCCACACCATTTATCCTGTCTTGTTAACATTGTTTGTCATCCAGTTTTCTGTATAAAAGTTTCAAATGCTGACGAAGTCAACTCTGTGAGTTTCTCCTGAGCATCTTATCCACGCCTAGGCCTGTGTTTCCTCCGTCCACAGCTGGTATGCTGGGCCAGTACGACGTGGGTAACTGCAGAAGTAATGTCCCTCACCCAAAGATGCAGGGTCAGCAGAGACACTACTTCATAGCCGCCGAAAAGGTCCTTTGGGATTATGCTCCTCAAGGCTATGATAAGTTCACCGGGTTTCCCCTGAATGCATCTGGCAGGTAAGAACTCTGCTGGTGTTTCTAATTCCTCTCCAGAGAGGTGTGCAATAGACTTTTCCCTGTGGTCTCTGTGTTTCCGAGGGCAGACATTATGATGTCATATCTTATAGAATCCTCATTTTTTAAATTAATTTATTTTTTAAATAAATTAATTACCTACGCTTCCCCCTACCCACTCCTGCTCTGCTTGTGTTCAGAAAGGTGCAGGCTGCTGAGCAGTGGGAAAGTAGTGATTTGTGATTGTTGGTTAGATCAAAACTCTAGAAACACCCATTCGCTCCTTCGTTCAATTACTCATTCATTCACTCACTCACAGATTCACTGACTCACGGATCCATTTATCTGAAGTGATATTAATTTATCAGTCATTCATTCACTCACAATTCATTCACTTATCCATTCATCATCTGCCCGTTCATTAACACTCTCACTCGTTCACTCGTTCATTAACACGCTCACTCGTTCACTCATTCGTTCATTAACACGCTCACTCGTTCACTCACTTGTTCATTAACACTCTCACTCGTTCACTCACTTGTTCATTAACACGCTCACTCGTTCACTCACTTGTTCATTAACACTCTCACTCGTTCACTCACTTGTTCATTAACACGCTCACTTGTCCACTCACTTGTTCATTAACACGCTCACTTGTCCACTCACTTGTTCATTAACACACTCACTTGTTCACTCACTTGTTCATTAACACGCTCACTTGTCCACTCACTCGTTCATTAACATGCTCACTCGTTCATTAACACGCTCACTTGTTCGCTCACTCGTTCATTAACACGCTCACTCGTTTGCTCACTCTTTCATTAACACGCTCACTTGTTTGCTCACTCATTCATTAACATGCTCACTCGTTCGCTCACTCGTTCATTAAGACGCTCACTCGTTCGCTCACTCGTTCATTAACACGCTCACTCGTTTGCTCACTCGTTCGCTCACTCGTTCATTAACATGCTCACTCGTTCACTCACTCGTTCACTCTGTCATCCACTCATTCACTAACACACTCGCTCATTCACTCGCTCGCTCATCCACTCTCTCCTTTGTATACCAGGTGTTTCCTGAGAACGCCTTAAGTGTAAACAATGGCAGTCAGGGCCATCTGAGAAACTGCACCACAGAATGGACGGCCATTGCCCATGTGGAGCAGTATCAGGGGATAAGGAACTCTGTACTGAGATAAGCCGTGAGGTCTAATGGGAAGCTGTGCAAGCCGCACAGCCTCTTCGTCACTTTTCCTTCGAAACCCAAGTCTAGTGTTGCCTCTTAAGTCTCTGGGCTTCCATATGACATAGTATTTTTCAAGTTGATAAAAAATAATTGTATTTTATGTATATAGGTATTTTGCCTATATGCATGATTATGCACCATGTGCAAGTCTGGTGCCTGTGGAGGCCAGAAGAGGGTGTTCTATCCCCTGGAACAGATGCAAATGAGGTTCCACGATGGTGCATCTGGGAGATGCATCCGGATAGATTCTCAGACTCCCACATCTTTTCACAGTGACTCTGCAGCGTACTTCACACAAGCTGAAAACAGAATAGGAGGGCGATATTGGAAGGCTCGGTACACGGAATATGTTGATGCCACCTTCAGTAGAAGAAAGATGCCCTCTGAGACCCAGGACCATCTTGGAATCCTTGGTACAGGACATGCATTCTGATGTTGAAGGGTAGATAGATTCACCTGGGAGTGGACATCACGTCAAAATACTCTGATTTGTTTCTCCTGTCTCTTTTCATCCTCTTCTCTGGCTTCCCAGGTCCAGTCATCAAGGCAGAGGTGGGGGACACCCTGCTAGTGACCTTTGCCAACAAAGCAGACAAGGTCTACAGCATTTTACCCCACGGTGTGTTCTATGACAAGGGGTCGGACGCAGCTCCGAATATAGATGGTAAGTCTCCACCCAGCTTACCCAGGACACAGGATGAGTGAGGGAAGGGTTAGGAAGGAGACAGAGGTTCTGGGGGGTGACTTATCAGGTAGAGCTCTTACCATGCAAGCAAGAAGGCCTGAGTTTGAATCCCAAGCACCCATGCCAAAGCTGGGAGCAGTATGGAATATTCTGCAACCCCAGCTTTGGTGTGTATGTGTGCACGTGTTTCATGTGTGCATGTGTTTCATGTGTGCATGCGTGTGTGTGTGTGTGTGTGTGTGTAAAGCTCCCTGAAACTTGTGGATGACCAGTGTAGAAGTCAGTGAGCTACGTGTTCAGTGAGAGACCCTATCTCAAAGAGTAAGATGGAGAGTGATTGAGGAAGGTGTGCAAAGTTGACCTCTGACCTCCCAATGAATGCACCCACGTTACATCCCCCCCCCCCCCCCATGAACGAGTACACCCATCATCTACACAAAAAAGGAAACAAGTTTGGTTTACGTTCCTAGTCCCTTCTTTTCCCAATTCCAAGAGTGGATGTTGTTCCTCTTGCTGATCAATTGCACATCCTAACATCAACCTCACAAGGCTTTGAGAGGACCGAGAGCGTTTGGGGCTCATTTCAGCCCAGTCATCTCCTAGAAAATGTTCGTTTCTTCCCTTTCCCTCAGTGAAGAGACTGAGCCACAGTCTCCTCCAGTTCCCCACATGGAGAGTGCATCTGCTGCACATTGCAGGAGATTCTGCTGTGAGAGCTGGGGGGGTTTTGTTGGCCATTCCACACATGGTCTCTGTCAAACCCACGAGCAGATATTTATAAGAAATCAGTATTGTGAGCCAACATCTACAGTCTCCGTCCCTCAAAGAGCAGGAGCACAGGCTCTCTGCACGCAGGAGAGGCAGCGGGAACTATTCTTGCGTTGCTGATACGCCAGGGTTTTTGGTACACTTCCCATCTCTGTACTAGGTATCATGGCCGCCTGGGATAAGTGTTTGAGATCTAGAATGAAGCCATGCCAGTGGAGAGCAGACTTTATGGTGATGGTGATGGTTGAAACAGAACGGAGGAGGGAGGTGCTCTCTCAGATCTACACTACCTCCTGCTGCAGAACTTCTGAGCTCATCACAACCCCTGTCTGCCCTCCGCTTTCCAGTCCCAGATACTCAGGGTTGCTGGGGTGGGATCAGTTCACAGAAAACACAGGAGACAGGGACAATGTTTACATTTTCCACTTTTCTATTCAGAAAACTCACTGGGCAACTTTTTGAAGAGCAAAAGTCAGATACAGAGTAAACATGTAGCCTTGTCCACATCAGAGAGAACAGTGTGCCCTTGACAGCACCGAGAGAGAGCTAAGTACAGAGATTTGCAACCTTAGTTTCAGCCCAGGCTGCCTGTTTAGCAGCCCTGAACCCTAGACACTTGCTCAGGAGCTCTGGCTTTTGCTGCTTGATTTATTTGCTACATTTGCCTCCCAGGTACTCTGTTTTGATGATTTATTTTTAAATTTTTGTGTGTATGTGCCTGTGTATCTGTGTGTGTGTGTGTGTGTGTTTATGCAGGTCTCTACTAAGATCAGAAGGTATTAGATCTCTTGGAATTGGGATTACAGGCTGCTGTGAGCCTCCTAATATGGGTGCTGGGCACTGATCTCAGGTCCTCTGCAAGAGCTGTATGTACTCTTAACTGCTGAGCCTTCTCTCCAACCCCCAAAGATAGGTTTCTTGCTGAATTTCTCAGGTGTCTTCTGTAGGACTGAGTAAGATATGTTTCACATAGAAGTTATTTGGTGCTATCTTACAGACTTGTGTTTAATTGTGTGAATGGAACACTATCATTCGTTTAAAACTGGCTGGCTAAGCATGGTGTGAGAACAAAACAAAATACAACCTGTAAAGAAAGCAATACTTTGATTTCAGTATTTATCTCATAAAATAGCATCTGAGGTCCAGGGGTTCTCAGGGTAGAATTTGTAAGAAAAATAAATAACCTTCCTTTTTTTAAAATATGTCATCAGAGAGAGTCACGCAGGACTGAGACCCAGCCTGGCAAGTTTAATGTTCTTGGCTTGTCAAACTTTCATTTGTATCCTCAGGATTTCTGAAACCAGGGGCCCATGTCAAGCCAGGCGAAACCTTCACCTACAGGTGGACAGTGCCGGAGAGTGTCAGCCCGACAGATGAAGATCCCCCCTGCCTGACCTATCTTTACTTCTCAGCAGTCCAGCCAATCAAGGACACTAGTGCCGGGCTTGTGGGACCTTTGCTGGTCTGTAAAAGAGGTGCCCTCAATGCTGATGGGACACAGGTAGGCCACCAGTGTCACCATACTCTTCCCAGGGCGGTGGATAGGAAGGACTGGCAGTGTACCTGGAGGTTAAGCAGCAACGGCGGGCGACAAAGCATTGCCTTCTGAAATTGACTTCTGTGGTTATGAGGGTTTGTTTAATTTTTGAAAAATTAAGACCATGACCCAAGATTTTAGCATTTCTGTTTGTGGTGTGGTTGATATTTGGTTGGCATTCTTAGCTATCTGTTGCCTTAAATCTTGACTCTTCAACATCTGTAAGGGTGTGTGATTGGGATCCTTCTTGCTGAGAGAGGTCTCTGACTTGGCCACATCCATGAGCATTTCTGGCTTCCTTTATCCAACCACTCCACACCAATCAGAGTCCAATCAGAATCTCCAGGTGTTCTAGACTGTGTCAAAGCTGAGGGTTGCTGTAAGTCCCTGGACATCAATCATGGTGGCTGAAAGAAGAAGGCACATAGATAGCTTCTTGTATGACCCTGCTCCAGGGTTTGGGTGGATGTATGGAGGGACAGGCCCAAACCTAGGGTTCCAAGTTGCAGTTACACAATTTAAAGTCACTCATGAAAAGTGGAAAATCTGCTCACTCAACCACGCATTTCATCAGTTACCTCCCAATCAGGAACAGCAGGCTAATTCACATAAGTGCTGTATCTTACACTATCTGGCATTGTACAGGCCTCTTACAGGGGCTCAAGGACTGTTTATCTAGGACAGAAAATTCTTGGTTTGTCTTGGATTGTCATCTCTCTGAGGAAGCAGCTTTAGAAAGCTGTGCTGTGAAACACAGTGGGTGTGTGCCTGCCCTGTGCCTCAACAGCAACAGAAGGCAGTGCTGTGTGGTGGTTTACATTTCAAAGGTGAAGAAGTGGAGGCCAAAGAGACACTGAGTGATACTCAAGGAACTACAGCTAGTAAATCTGAAGGTCCTTAGAATTGGAGACTTGGCAGGATCTAACCCAAGTACGCTAACCTGCTTATCACTGTCGGGAAGTCCTGAGTCAAAGAGATTAAGAGACAGGAACTACTTGTAAAGTAGTTCTGATTTTCATTTTTTCTTTTTCTTTCTGTTGCATCTACTCAATGAAAACTTTGACAATTCCTCAAAGTCTTCAAAGAATGTTGCTAAGTCAAATATTATTCATAGTAAGACTATTTACTCAAGATTGATTTAAAAAGAGACAACAAGAAAAAAAAACAGTAAAATACTCCATGTTTAGTTAATAAATAAAACCATTTGGCCCAAGACAAAATCATTTGTAACACTGGGTAGTGGTGGCACATGCCTTTAATCCCAGCGCTGGGGAGGCAGAGGCAAGTGAATCTCTGTGAGTTTAAGGCCAGCCTGGTCTATAGAGTTAGTTCCAGGACAGCTAGGGCTGTTACACAAAGAAACACTGTCTCAAAAGGCAAACAAACAAGCAAAGTCATTTGTAGTGTAAAAGGTACCTTAGAAAGTACATCAATTTCTCTGTAGACTAAAACCTGGGCACGATTCTTCTAGGCAAGCAGAGAGGGGGAGGGGCTTAGAGAGGAGGGTTTCCTTCCTGTCAGTTGTCAGTCACTAACTCTCCCAGAGCTGAAGGTGGGTCACAGACTATGGTCAGGTGACATAAGATTGATTCTGACCATCATTGCCCTCCACACAGCCAGTCAACTAAACTCCCAATTCTACCTTCTGTCCGTTCCTTCCTCCCCACCTCCTTTCCTATTTCCTTCCTCAACTTCTTCCCTCTTACTCTTCCTCCCCCTCACGCTCTCTCTCTCCTCCTCAGCACACAATGATAAAAATGTGTAGACTACAGGAAGAGCAGGCGGGTAGAAAGGGGGTCATTGAGCTTACATAACGTCATGGAGAGAGAGGCAACCGGACACCATTGCTAAGGGCTGCTGTGAGGCAAGCAGCGGGGGAGAGAATGGTTTGGACAGCACGTGTTAGACACGAGGGCAGCAACAGACAGACCGCACTCAGAGTCCTGACTTACGAAATGACGGGCGGGTCTATGGCTAATGTGGATACCCACTTTGTGTGAATTTTAGGACTATTCAAGCTGTACATCGTATGTCTTGGTTTCTTCATTTTCTCTAGAAAGGAATAGACAAGGAATTCTACCTGCTGTTCACAGTCTTTGATGAGAATCTCAGCAGGTATCTCGATGAGAACATCCAGAAGTTTACTTGGCGCCCCTTCAGTGTCAACAAAGAAGACAAGGAGTTTGTGAAGTCCAACAGGATGCACGGTACGAAAGGCTGAGGCATGCGGGGAAGTGTGCTGAGTCCACCCCACTGCCTAACTTTGGTGTCTTTGGTATTGCTCAGGGTCAGGAGGTAAATCATTTCATGCCTTCAGCTTCGTGAGCTCCCAGAGCTGCTGGGAGTCTGACACTTCTAAGGCCTCATGCCGCCCTTAACAGGAGACCAGGAGAATGAGCGTTCTGAGTGTTTGTAGTCAATTACCATGAGCGACTGCTGCAGGACTAAATTCCTCAAACAACTCATCTCAGTTCAGGAGAAATGACTTGATTCTTTTTATATCACAATGGCAAGCCTCCAGTGATTGTCCGTGACTAACAGAGGATCCTGTTGGCCTCAGCCAGACAGCAGAACCATAAGAGCAAGCAGCTCGCCAGCACACTAACTGTGTGTGTGGCTGTGAGGCCTCCCAGGGCAGCTCGGAGCGAGCGTAACGTTTCCATTACCTTTTAGAACAATAGAGAAGAATGCACGAATAGGCTCTCAGATCCCTCCACATCTCAGGAGTTCCCGAAGCCCAAGGTTACAATAACCCACAGCAGTCAGGTCACAGGCTCCCTTAATTCCCGGTGCTCTGGCCCAACAGAGACACCTCTTAGACCTGTGGAATTCAGGGAGCAGTGACCTTCAGCGTCATCTTCCAGGATAGTTTTTCTATAAATGGACATGGAATTTGTTTCTGATGTTTGTTTGTTTGCTGGTTTGTGAGACAGAGGCTCTTGTATCCCTTCCTGGCCTCAAACGCTGAACACCTGATCCCTCTGCCTCCACCTTATAAGTGCTGGGATTGCAGGCATGCGTCATTATATTTTTCCGTTGATAATAAAAGAGATGCTCGTCATATAACACAGCTGATGGGCCACATCAAATCCAGCCTCAGTGTAATTTGACCGTGTGACACTCATGTTCACATTATCAAAAAGCACACTTCAGAGAAATCAAGGTTTCTAGGCTCAAATTTCATATCAGTTATATGCTGGGTTCTAGTTCCAATCTTGTTTATATGGCCTGGAAAGGAACCTCCCCCCCCCAAAAAAAACACCCTAAGGATTAAAGGCTTCTGATGGTGCCCTGCCATGAGCTGTGTGTATTTTATAAGCTGTATTCAAATGGTATTTGATGAATGAACGAAAGGTCTAGAAACAGAAGCATTAAATCCATGTCTAGAGTCAGAAAAGGTTCTCTTCCAAGTCATTTAAGTTCTAGATTGCTTATGGTAATACTCTTTCAAATTTTATAGACAAGGTTTAGATAGTTTACTGGTGAAAGTATTATCAATGTTTCTTTAAAAATATGTTCCTTTTAGAAGCCCTGGGGCTTCTTTTACTAGTAATTCTAAATTTAAGCGCACTTGGTAAGCTTCGCTGGTTCAAACAACAGACACATTTTATGCACAAGATTATATGAGAAGACCATCCCCGTTAGACCTCTCACTCTCTCATCAGGGTGGACAAGTGACCATTAGACACAGCTTCCTTACTCAAGTCCTAACCTTCCAGAAACACAGCTCTTCCTAACACCCCCAGTCTGCCCACTGGTCATAGCTGCAAATGCAATGCCAATTTACTGAAACGCTTCTAGTTCCTCAGGATCTAGGAACTCTGTAAATGAACATCTGGTAACTTATTCTAGAAGCAAATGTAAAGTCATTGACAAATGAGAGTCTGTCTCAATTAAATTAATTGAATCCAATACGCCAATAATGGACGAAGTCACTTGGCAAAGATAACAGGATAAGAACCTCAAAGAAAATAATTTTTATATTAAGAATTTTTAATAGAGGAATATGAGAAGATGGGGAAGTCAACTGATTTTTTTTGAAATTATTTTATTATGCAAATGAATGTTTTGCCTTCATGTTTGCTTATGCACCATGTGGCCAATGGAAGGCAGAAGAAGGAGACAGACTCCCTGGGACTAGAATTATAGATGTTTGTATCACCCTATGGGTGCTGAGAATTGAACCTGGGTCCTCTGGAGGAGCAACTGGTGCTCTTAACCACTGAGCCATCTCTCCAGTCCCCTCAGAGGACATTCTAATAGGGATGATGCTCTTCCAACATACACAAATAGAATGTTAACTGAAAGGCTTTCCAATATGCTATCAGGCAGTTTTGTCATGCGAACAAACAGACCTGCAGAAAACAACCTTATACCTTAGTGATTACTGTCTTAGAATATGTATTGCTAAATTTTATAAATTTAGTATATTTTCAGATTTATTGTTAATTCTACACACCATGTGGGTTTTTTTTCTATTAACATTCATCCTCTAGTAACAAGGATCTTATGTACTGTTCATATGCTTGTAATTCTCCCTCAAGCCCACTGATAGTTGCTTTGGGAGATAGTGTTTTCAATATGACTACAGAATTACAATGGGCCCTCGTGTTGGTTTTACTCTTTGGGGGCCTGACACTCAGCTCCCAAATAAATACATGGAGACTTATTCTTACTTATGAACGCCTGACCTTAGCTTGGCTTGTTTCTAGCTAGCTTTTCTAGTTCAAATTATCCCTTTTCTCTTTAACTACATTTTGCCTCCGGGATTTGTACCTCTCTTTGTTCTATATATCTTTTCCCCTTCTTACTCTGTGGCTGAGTGGCTGTGTGGCCCCTGGCGTCCTCCCCTCCTTCTCCTTTTCTCGTTCCTCCTTCTTTTCTTTCAAGCCTAGATTTCTCCTCCTATTTATTCTCTCTGCCTGGCAGCCCCACCTATCCCTCTCCTGTCTAGCTATTGGCTGTTCATCTTTCTATTAGACCAATCAGGTGTTTGGGCAGGCAAAGTAACACAGCTTTATAGAGTTAAACAAAAGCAACATAAAAGAATGCAACATATCCTTGCATCATTAAACAATATTCCACAGCACAAATGAATGTAAGACATGTTAACCTAATAGTCCACAACAGGTTCTCACTGTCTTCCTCCTTCCATTTAGCTATCAATGGCTACATGTACGGCAGCCAGCCGGGACTAAGCATGTGCAAGAAGGACAGAGTTTCTTGGCACTTGATTGGGATGGGCACCGACACAGACATGCACGGAGTTTATTTTCAAGGCAACACCATCCACCTACGAGGGACTCATCGTGACTCCCTGGCTCTGTTTCCCCACATGGCCACCACGGCGTTCATGCAGCCGGACCATGCAGGTAAACCGTATGTACTGACACCTAGTGCTTCAGCAGTGGGAACAGGGCCATTCCTGGGGCTCACTGGTTGGCCAGCTTCATCTAATGGTTGCGTCTCAGCCAATGAAAGACTTTGTTTCAAAACTGAGGTAGTTGGCTCCTCCCCCCCCAAAAAAAGACAGTCCAGGTGGTCCTTTGGCCTCTGTCTTAGTTAGGGTTCCTATTGCTATGAAGAGACACCAGGACCGAGGCAACTTTTATAAAGGAAAATACTTAGTTGGGGTGGCTTACAGTTTCAGAGGTTTAGTCCGTTATCGTCTTGGCAGGAAACATGGCAGACATAAGGCGGAGAGGGAGCTGGTAGTTCTGCATCTTTCTCTGCAGACAGCAGAAGAAACTGTGTGTCACACTGAGTGTAGCTTGAGCAAAAGAGACCTCAAGACCCATCCTCACAATGACACATTTCCTCCAACAAGGTCACACCTCCTAATAGAGCCACTCCCTATGGGGCCATTTTCTTTCAAACTACCACATCCTGCACATGCACTCTTACACACACACACACACACACACACACACACACACACACACACACACAGGTGTGGGTAGAGCAGACCATAGATAGCAACTCACACTGATTTCCTTCGCTCCTGGAGGATTTAGTGACTCCATTCAATGAACTCTTGATTGTGTTCTGTCGGGATAAAAGTCCATGTAGAAAGAGGTCTTTCCTGGGTGTCTTCTCTATGGTGTAGAGAGAGGTCTTTCCCAGGTATCTTCTTTATGGTGTAGAGAGAGGTCTTTCCTGGGTGTCTTCTCTATGGTGTAGAGAGAGGTCTTTCCCGGATGTCCTCTCTATGGTGTAGAGAGAGGTCTTTCCTGGGTGTCTTCTCTATGGTGTAGAGAGAGGTCTTTCCCGGATGTCCTCTCTATGGTGTAGAGAGAGGTCTTTCCTGGGTGTCTTCTCTATGGTTTTAGAAAGATGCTCCTAGTGTCTATAATACTAATAATACCTTTTGTATTAACTATGCTTTATTGGGATTCTGTTCGAAGTGGGTGAATTGGACCCATTGAACTAACCAACTCTGCTCACCCAGAAATGACAGTCATAATTTAGACAACAGCTACCTGTGAAGCAAGAGCAGAGCTCTCTCTGTATGCTGTAGGTGATTATAGACAGCTAATCAGTTGCCTCCAAGAACAGTCTGTTAGAGAATGGGAAGATTGAGCCAACAATTTTATTGATAGTTAATATCATCAATGATTTCATTTTACATAATTGTATGGTAAGTTTAATTTGAATACATGTATATTCTAAATACACACATACATACACATCTCAGAAGCCAACATGTCTAGAACTTCAGTTTTTAAATTACATAAATCTCAGCGAGACATCCTAGCTGGTATTCTATAGAGAACTACAGGTGCTCTTTTCCTTCCTTCCTCTGTCCCACCCCTCATGAGATACACGAGCCCTCCCTGGCTCAAGGCTGCAATGGAGCAATCCATTTGACTTTCATGCTTACTCGCTTTATAATTCACGAAATCCTTCAGGGCAGAATCCTAACCGTGGCCTAATTTGAACGTTGTCTAGGTCTTTCATCTCATAGGTAATGAGTTCTTTATAAACTGGGCTGGGCTGGGAGTCGTAAGAATCAGTAGTTTTCCAGAAGAGACTGGAAGCAGGTGTGTACAAGAGGAATGGTCCAGAGAAGTCCTTTCTCAGCCACAATATTCTGATTTTTCCCTACTACAAATAAATTTTAAGTAATATTTTCCCTCAAAAATATTATAGTCAAAGTAATTTATTCCTCATTAGATATGCCGTAAAAAATACCGTGAGGTTGTTATTCTAAATGTCCGCATTCCTGGTTACTGATGTTGGGATAAGATGCGTAAATTTGGTAAGATTACCACCACCAGAAATATCAAGTCGTGGGCACCATGCCAAGCCTTTTCTCCTCCAGGTATTTTCAAGGTGTTCTGTTCCACCTTGCACCATTTCGTGAGAGGCATGGGTCAGATCTATGAGGTCAGCAGCTGTGGCAACAGGGACCCTTCTGAGCCACCCTACGGGATGCTAAGAACCTTTTTCATCGCCGCTGAAGAGGTAGAATGGGATTATGCCCCTAACAAAAACTGGGAGTTCGAAAAGCAGCACTTGGACGCAGGAGGGGAAAGGTACCATGGGCGAAGCCACGGCTCTTCGGTGGGAATGCGCATGCTCTGTGGGCCTTAGCACCCGTGGAAACCAAGCGGCCGGGATTTCTGGGCACAGTTCTGCAGGCAGAGACTATTCCTTATGAGTGCAGAAAATTAGCGAGTCTTCTGTCTCCTCACCTGAAAGTAGATCAGAGGTTACCCTAAGGGCACCATAGTGGGTTCCTGTGCCTCTCCTAGTCCCCTAGACTGGTCTGCTTCATGACGAGGAGGATGGATGAACGGATGGATGGATAGAGTTTTGAATGAGAATGCAGATGGGCGTGCTCAGAGGAAAAGTGGGAGCCGCAGCAACAGTGGACAGGGAAGAAAGATTAGCCAGACGAGGGAGACAAGGTGTGTGGAATCCAGGCGAGAAGAAAGGCCGCTGTAGACCCAGTAATACAGGGGAGGGGAGCAGCAGAAATGCTTCTGGCTGGATCCAGATGGGGACATCCAAGGATGATCTAAGGCCTTGAGAGAGATTCCTGAGCCAGGGCAGGTAGAGCAGATTCCCAAGCTACCTAGAAAATCGAAAAGACTGGCCCTTTGTTGGAGTGATCACAGCCAGGATAAGGTCTTGATTCTCCACTGTCCTTACTCTGGAACTCGGGACCAAGTTCCTGGGGGCACACAGGGGTCTCTGGGCACCAGGAAGGCATCCAGCACAGAGTGCCGACTTCCCCAACCTTACCTCGTCTGCTCTGCCACTTCCTGCTGCCTTGGCACAGAGATGAGGGCACCTCGGCGGGAAGAGCGGGCATCCAGAGCAGGAGCTGAATGCAGATGTCCCAGGGAAAATCGCTTCTCTCCGACGTAACACACGGTCCTCCTGCTCTTAGCATCTACCCCAGGCTCTCGTTACCTGCCACCTCCTACAAACCCTTCATGTCTGCAGTACACCGACACCTCCAGCATCGCTTTCCTGAAGCTCAACACTTCAGTCTCTTTTCTTTCTTGCCAGCCATTGTTTTGGGGAAGAGCAGCTGTAATGGAAAAAAAAAAAATCAAAGTGACTATGAGAAGGTTTTACCTGAGGGCAGGAGCGTTTAAAATCTACTCAATTATTCACAAATAATTTGCCAATCTAGACATGTTTCTTTGGGACAGCTTGTGTTGCCGGTCCAGGTTAAACACCGGTGGAACATTTTCTGTGGAAAATGAAAACCAACTTGGCCATTTCTAAAGCAGTCATTTCACTAAGAGGCTGCTGTTAGTCACCACAGTCTTCACATTAACTTATGTTTGAAGCGCCAGTCGATCTGAATGAGCAGGGAAGTCTAGCTTCGTGCTCTGCGACTCTGGGACTCTGGGCTGAAGGCACAGAAAAACAAGAGACTGCTGGTGGGAAAGATGGATAAAATGAATTAATTTCCCACTGCTCTGGTTATTGACCATAAACCAATATGGACACCGTCACACATTCAAAGTATACCAAATTCTGTGGTTTTATCAGTTTATATGAAGCCCACGGACAGCAAAATGGCTCAGTAGGTAAGGAGCTTGCTGCCCAAGCCTGATGACCTGTGTTCAGTCTCCACATCCCACAGTGGAGAAGGACAACCAGCTCCCAAATGTCGTCCTCCTCTGACCCTGTGCACACCCTGAGGTGTACATCACAGTGTCTCCAGTGATAGGAACCGAGAGACCAGGCTCTCTCCCTCCCAGCTTTTCTGCCTATGGCTGTTTTCAGTCCTGGGGATCAAACTGAGGCTCCTGCACTCTACCGCTGAGATCAGCAGCTGCTTGTTAGAGACCAGAGCTCATTGAGTTACCCAGGTTGGAATTCAATTTCTGACCCCCCTTCTGTGAGCAGAAGCTCACAGGTGTATCTGGACACACCTCTGGCTTACACATCTGATTTTGCCCCAAGACTGTTATTTTTTACCCTGTTCCTGGCACAAATCATCTCAGAGACATTTATTGCTGCTGTCCTGATCAGCACAGACCCTCTTAGTACCTGAATTTTTTCATTAGGGGTTTCTTTCTTTCTTTACTTTTCTTTTCTTTTCTTTTCTTTTTTTTTTTTTGAGCTAGACATTTTTCTTTGCTCCCCTCCCTTTCTTCCCCTCCCCTCTACCCTCTCCCATGACCCATTGGGGGTTTCTTTAGAATGTGTTGGGAAGGCATAAAAATTCCAAAATGGTGATACATATACCCATCAGCACAACTTCACATCAGATTTGTGCAAAAAGAGGAAATCTGGGGAAAAAAGTAGATTAAATTGTTAAAGAAAATGAAGTTGTGGTGCTAGCACCCTTGCGCTTGAAGACCAGTGTGTGTATAATTTAGCAATCCCAGGAGTCACCATAATGAACATCTACTGAACAATAATTATACAGCAGGCATCTGCTAAAACTTTTATAGGCGATTCGTCATGATGGCTTTGCAGCACACTTGACTCATTCAGGCAGCGCCTCCCCAGCATCAGCTTTGACAAAGCTCTCATACATCAATTTCTGCTGCCTTTTGCAGCAGAGGAGAGCTGGGGAATAGCAAGCAGGGTCTGTGCATGTCACAAGCTCAGCTAAGCCCCACTGACTGTAAAAGTAGACTCTCTCCTCTTGCAATAAGTATAGCCAGGGCAAAGGTGCTATTGTATGTATCTATTGAATATCCACTGTGCAAAATGCTGGTGAAACCGTGTGGAGCAAAGACTGGGGCTTTCCCACACTGAATACGTGGTCCCCAAGGATAAGGCTGGAACAAGCAGGGAGGGACACTCTCTAACAGATGGGAGCTTTAGTGAGAACTCACAGTGGAACACACAGTCCCATCTGGAGGCAGGGATGATGGGGGAGGCTCCCGGAGGAAGCAGTCTTTGAAATGAGATGTGGAATAAGGCAGTGCAAGAAGAGGGGACTAGTTCTTGAAAGAGCAGCCAGCATACACAAGGGCTCACCGCGACCAAGAGAGCCAATGCTTAGGATGACAGAGTGTCTGGAGGTGGGAAGGGACAACCAGTCACGTTCAGAACTTAGGGAAAACAAATAGTGCAGTGCCTGAGCCAAGCTGAGAAGGTTTGCAGAGAGGGTCACTAAGAGGAAGAGAGAGGGTCAGTCTTGGAACTGGGGAGCACTCTGTGTGCAGAGAGGAGAGTAGAAGGGAGGCTGTGTAGGTGGAGGGAGAACCATGCAGCACTGTTCTTGCCTTAGAACACAGGTAGCTGATTTGGGAGACGTGGAAGGACATTACACTCACCCTGTTTGAAAGAGAGAGTGATTTTTGTTTTCTTGGGGACAATATCCCACTGTGTAGCCCAGTCTGGTTTTGAACTAGCCATCCTTCTGCCTCAGCCCTGCCCCCAAGCAGATGGGATTATACTTGGGCCATGACACCCAGCTGTGTCTGAGTTTTCTTCTCCATCTTTTGTGGTTTATCTCGGTGACAGACACATTGAGCTTGTCCTTAATATTCACAGGCTTCACATTTACAAGTGTGCCTACTTGTTAAAGTCTGTTTGGCGTGCCCCACTCCCAGAGTGGTGGTGTCAAAGGCCACTTCTCCAGGAAGGCCCAGGGGACACGTTGGAAGGGAGGGCGACCCCAGAGTATTCTCAAATCAGTCATTAACCCTTGAGGTTCCCGTGAAAACGTGAAGCTATCTGAAGAGCTGTGAAAACATCAGAGGCTCAGTGCACACATCCACAGCCTGAAGCAGATCTCGGAGTCCTGTTTCAGCTCTGCCGTCGTGCACAAGTGCTCTTGGCCCGTTTCCTTCCACGTGTGCACGTTTGTGTGCTTTATGGGGTCCACTGTTGGGAAGAGCAGGGATGTGGAAGCCCTGTCTCAGGTCCCTAAGCACAGCAGGTCTGGGATATGTTTGTGGAGAGGATAAAAGAATCGGAGCGGCTTCCTTCAGGCTGAGTACAGCACTGTGAGCTGAGGTCAGTGTTAGCACACCCTGACATCTGCTAACTTGTCCTCAAACAGGTACACACAAACCCACTGTTCGGTGGGTGACTAGAACATGAAAATAACAAGAACTATGCACTTGTACATTCACAGTACCCACCCCGCAGGCTTTGGGGGGGGGGGGTTCAGAGTGGAAGAATGGCAGTCATGGAGCCTGGAGGGTTTTAGAGTAGAGGAAGGCACACATGTGCCCGTGTGTGTGTGTGTGTGTGTGTGTGTATGTGTTTTCTGTGAGGACGGTGTATGTGTATGTGTATGTTTTCTGTCAGGACGGTGTGTGTGTATTTATTGTGTGAGTGTGTTTTCTGTGAGGAGGGTGTGTGTGTGTGTGCTCACCCAGCACCAGCCAGACAAGCACAGCCTCTGTTGAGCGTTAGGATTCTCTAAGGTTAGCCTAGTGTAGAGCTATCATCATTGTGGGTAACAATGATGGTTTCCAAGGGTGGCCATGGGTCCATGCTAGGTTGAGGACATGAGGAGCTCTGAGGTGCCATTGCTAGCCCTGCTCTCAGTGGCGTTGCAAAGGCCAGCTCTCCGGGGAGACCAGCTGGAGTTGGGGAGCACCACCCCAGAGCCCTGCAGATAGCAGAGGTACTCTCCGTTTTCCTGCCTTCTGATGACCTTGATTTCTTTGCAGACATGGGGACATATTTATGAACCACACTGAAAACTGGATCGGCTCTCAGTACAAGAAGGTGGTTTACAGGGAATACACAAATGGAGAATTTGTGGAGATTAAAGCCAGGCCACCGAGAGAGGACCACCTACAACTCCTGGGTAAGGCAATTTCAGCCAGGCGCTGTCAGCCCCAAGGGTAGGCATGTCTCTCCACCCACTACCGCCCCATCTTTCACACACACCTTGGGATCCCTGTCGTCAGGGTGATCTACCAGGTGTCTCATGCTCTTGAGCCCCTTTTCCACCTCTCTGCTGGGCTGAGAAATTTTTATCTAAATAGTTTGATGACTCAGGACTTTAGGCAGAGTGTCTGCGGGACCTCCTCAAGGTCCTGGATCAGTGTGCACAGTGACATAGAAAACTGACACTATGAAACTGAGCATGAGCCTAGAAGAGAAAATGGGAAGCACACTTGAACGCTTTGGCACAGGAAACCACTTCCGAAATATAACCCCAGTAGCACAGACACTGAGAGAAACAATTAATTAATGGGACCTCCTGAATCTGAAAAGCTTCTGTAAAGCAAAGGACACAGTCAACAAGACAAAACGATAGCCTACAGAATGGGAAAAGATCTTCACTAGCCCCACATCGGACAGAGGTCTGATCTCCAAAATATACAAAGAACTCAAGAAATTGGTCATCAAAAGAACAAATAATCCAATAGAAAAATGGGGTACAGACCAAACAGAGAATTCTCAACAGAGGTATCTAAAATGGCTGAAAGACACTTAAGGAATTTTTCAACATCCTTAGCCATCAGAGAAATGCAAATCAAAACAACTCTGAGATTCCATCTTACACCTGTAAGAATGGCCAAGATCAAAAACACTGATGACAACTTATGCTAGAGAGGTTGTGGGGTAAAGGGAACACTTCTGCATTGCTGGTGGGAGTGCAAGCTGGTACAGCCCCTTTGGATGTCAGTGTGGCGATTTCTCAGAAAATAAGGAAACAACCTTCCTCAAGACCCAGAAATACCACTTTTAAGTATATACCCAAAGGATGCTCAATCATGCCACAAGGACATGTGCTCAACTATGTTCATAGCAGCATTGTTCATCATAGCCAGAACCTGGAAACAACCTAAATGCCCCTTGATTGAAGAATGAATAAGTGAGGAAAATGTGGTACATTTATATAATGGAGTACTACACAACAGAAAAAAAATGACATCTTGAAATTTGCAGGCAAATGGATGGATCTAGAAAACATCATATTGAGTGAGATAACCCAGACCCAGAAAGACAAATATCATATGTACTCACTTATAAATGGCTTTTAGACATAAAGCAAAGAAAAAGCAGCTTACAATTCACAACCCCAGAGAACCTTGACAACAAAGTGTGTGTTGGGTGCCAAGAGTGACAGGTCTCAACCTGACCTATGGACCTCACAACCAACCGTGTGTAAGCACGGACTCTGGGCTGGCCGATGCCCCAGCTGTGTGACTGGCCATCAACAACGCCCTTCCAGCTTCCTTCTCCATCTCCCCTCACCTGGGAGACATCAGACCCACCCCATTTGAAAAGAATATTTTGAAGGCAGAAGACTAAATTACAGGACTTGGGAAAGACTTCTCTGGTTTTTACGCCAGAGGTAACTTCATGAGTGTGGATTACATGGTGTTTCCAATATCACAATGACGGCTGTGATAACAGCCTGGCATTGATGACGTGCTCTCCTCCCCCACACCTCCGTGTTCGGCTGTCTCACCAGCTTGTTTGCCATTTCCACATGAGTAATCCATGAGTCACTCATTGGAGCTGCGAGTGCTCTCAGAGCTCCAAAGAAAAGGGTTGGGCTAGCAGAGGGGGCTGGGCGAGCTCCTCAAGAGCCTGGCTTGGTTGATATGGGAAATGAGGGACATACATCAGGAGCAAGTTCACAGCCATCGTCCAGTGGAGAGCGAGGCTCCTTCACTGTTTGCAGCTTAGAGTGGCCTGGACTCCCAGTAACTCAGCGGGGACAAGGCAGGTCTGCCTCTGTCCACCACTGCTCTGTCCCCTCACATTGCACTGCCAGCTGGAGGACACTTTTTTAGCCAGTAAGGCTTGTGCAGTGGACTGGTAACCAGTAGTGAGTGATGACTTTAATGTGTGCAAACTGTCTGATCCATATCCATGCTTACTGCTTAAACACATAGCAGTTCCTTTTTGCTTCTGGAGAAAACCATAGTTCAACAAACTTTAGATGTATTAATGACTTTATCCGTGTTCCTCAGGATCAAAGGCATAGCTTGCTTCAGTGACAAATGAATGGGTGTTGCCACACTGTTAACCCTCCAAGGGCATATGTCTGGATGAACATAGAACACACCAAATGCCCAAGCTGTAACCTTAGGGCTCAGGTGGGAGATGCTTCTGCAGTGGGAGTCTGAAGATGACTGTGAGCCCCTCACTGCATCTTGTTGAGGTGTTTCTCTAGCACTGCAAAGCAAGAGGCACTTGGCATGAGGAAGACACCACTTGTCAGGCACAACCTCTCCTGCAGGGGTAATTCCTTCTGTGTGGACACAGAAGCCCACAAGAGAGGCCGGAGAGCATTGTGTGCTCAGGGCATCTGGCCTAGTTTCATTTCTGTTGCTGTGATAGAACAAACAAAGAAACCAAAACCTGACAGAAGCCACCTAGATAGACGAGGGTTTGTGTTAGCCCACATCTCCAGGCTACAGTCTCTCTGATGGAGAGGTCACAGCAGCAGGAGCCTGAGACACTCCACATTCAAGAGCATGCCGAGTGCTCAGGGAGCTTTCTACTCGCATACAGTCCAGGGCCCCAGACCAAGGAGCAGAGCTGTCCACTTTCAGGCTGTGTCTTCTTCAGTCAGCCAGGGCAGTCAAGACCATCTCCACAGACAAGAGCACAAGTAAGAGCTAGAAAACCCCTCCCCAAGACCCTTCTCAGCTGATTCTAGGCTGGGTCAAGTTGACATTTAAACTAACCATCACGATATCCACGTGTCGAGAGTCAGCACCAGACATGTAACATGGCTTTGCTACCCTAAGTCCCTTTATTACCCATTGTTTCATGGGAGCTCATTATTAATATCAACCCCATTTACTAAGCCATAAGCGATGTTGATCCCTCAAGGTTTCACACTGCATTAGCATTCATCAGTCTTCTGTTCCTGTGGAAACACCATGACCAAGAGAGCCTGGAGAAGGATGGGCTTTTCTGTGCTTCTGCTTCCAGAGGGTAGGGGTCTGGCACGGCAGGGAGGCAAGACAGCAGGAGGCAGCAAGAGCAGGAAGCTGAGAGCTTGCATCTTTCAGGGCAGACACAGGGCAAACTTTTAGAGCGAGCAGACTGGAGATGTGGAGATTTTAATCTCAAAGTCCACCCCTACGGACATACTCCAGCAAGTTTAAGCCACCTAAACCTCCCAAACAGTGCCACCAACTAGAGACCAAGGCTACGGGGGACACTTCTCATCCAAAGGATCACAGCTTACAATGAAACACTGCTGCTCCTGAGCAGCAAGAAGCTAAGCATTTCCTGAGTACTTGGCTTTGTTGAGAGAAATAAACTCTACAAAACCTATGCAATGCCATTTAATAGTCCTGTGGGAGTAGTCCTAGTGAAGCCATTCTGCAGATGAGAAAACTGAGATTCTGATTACACTATTCACCCAAGGCCTTCAGTTAAGGGAAGGAGGGAGAATTTGGACTCAGGTTGGCCCCACTGCTAAGCATGACATAATATTTGTGATGACCTGGCTGTGTTTTGCTTTAGGCCCCATGATCCATGCTGAGGTGGGGGATTCCATCCTCATCATCTTCAAGAACAAAGCTAGTCGGCCTTACTCCATCACAGCCCAGGGTGTGGAGGACTCGGATAGTGGGAAGCGTCTCGAAGTGCCTGTTACACAGCCGGGTAAGTCACACGCAAGGTCTGCTGCATCCTGATGAGGTAGGTCACCGAGATCTCCTCTTCTGGTCTCCGAGGGTCTTGAATGATGTCCTAGGTGTGTCTCAGTCACAGCCTAGTCCCTAGGGTATGGGCTCTTCATACAATGGGAACACCAATGGTGAACCCACTGAGCGGTACCTTGGGTCAGAGATAATTTTCAACATTTGAAACAGAAAAGAAATAACAAAACACCCATAATCCATCCTAATAGCAATCCTACAATGCAGACACCATTTTGTCAGTTCAGAAGTCATTAGTCATAGTGTCCACTGTTGTCTTATCTGTTATTAAAACAAGGAAAGAAAATGCACTTTTAATTAAACTATAACATGTTCCGAATTTGGAGACGTATCCCATCCGATTATGTTAAAATGGGAGCGTTTTACCTTTACAACTCATGAAATACACATGGCTATGGCCATTCAACCAATGATGAAGGCACAGAATAGCAAATCACTAGACCAGGCCCTGGATGAATGACCGTGGCAACTCTGTTTGTTTGACTCCAGGACCTGACCCCTTCACCACTTCTCTGACGTGACCAAGATGAGCTGGGGGGAGAGAAGGGAGACACAATGAGCCATTTCAGTAGGAACATAGATTATAAAAAGTTCTAAATGGTGGAGAATTTTTTGAAATATTCACATGAAGGTTAATGTATGGTCATAAATATTCAGCTCCTTTGAGTACATGCTAAGGAATACGTCCACTGGGTTGTGTGGTGAGAATGTGGTAGTTTAAAAGAAACTGTCAAAATGTCTTCAGAAGTGACTGTACACTGTTCCCACCTTGAATGAGAGGGCCTTCTTGTCCCATATCCTTACCAGAATTTTCTGTCTTAACCTTCGGTCATTCCAACAGGCACATGGTGGTATGGACTCACTGCCTTAGCTGGCAGTGCCCCAATGGCATATGATTTTGATCATCTTTTCATTACATGCTTGCCTTTCTTGGTGAGGTGTCTGTTGAGTCTGACCTGAGCTTAGTCCCTGGAACTCATGTGAAAAGTTACATGCGGTGGTTTGTGTCTGTTATCCCCGCACTCGGTGTGCGGTGTGTACTCGGTGTGTGTCTGTTATCCCCGCACTCGGTGTGTGTCTGTTATCCCCGCACTCAGTGTGTGTCTGCTATCCCCGCACTCCTACAGTGAGATGGGAGGCAGATGCAAGAGAATCAGTGAGAAGCTGTAGGCCAGGCAGCCTCAAGTATGCTCCACAGCAGAGACAGCAAGAGCCCCAGCCTCAATAAAGGGGAAGGCAAGAGCTGAGTCCTGAAAGTTGTCTTCTGACCAATGCGTGCTATGACACACACCACCTGTACTCTCACGCACATCATCACGTACATATACACACATACAGCGATAACAAATACGTTTTTAAACTGAAAAGTAAGCAGCCCCTCTCAATTTTGTTCTTTTGAAATGGCGCCATTGTGTTTGTTGCTGTTTGTTGCTGCGATTTAGCACTAGAAAAGGAAGGGCTTATTTGGGCTCGCAGTTCCAGAGGGAAAAGCTCTGTAAGGTCGGAGGAGGCTTCAGGCATCTGGAATGGGAAGTTAAGAATTCACACTTCAAACACAAGCGACAGAGCTGAAAGTGGGGCGAGACTATGACCTCTCAAAGCCCACCCCCAGAGATGTACTTCTCAGCAAGACCCACCTCCCGAAGGGTCCATGACTCCCCAGACAGTCTTACCAATGGGGAACAAGGTGGAAGACATTTCTCATTCAGACTACCACAGCCATTCATGCATCAAACATTTACCGAAACCCTTTCCTTTGCCACTGGGCAAACAACAGATTAGTCCAGGTTAAAGAGCACCTGCAGCCACTTGCCTTTCTGACGCTAAATCCAGCTCTTTGTCTAGTCCCTCACAAGGCAAAGGACTTCAAAGAGACCGTGGAATCACACCTGAAGCTGTATCCCTGCCCACTGTTACAGCAGAAGAAAAGGGAGGTCCATAAATGCATCACTTCTGTTTTGCTTTGTATACATACACTAAGGCAACGGTTTGTCGTTCTGATCAGATGGGATCCGGGTGTAGATAGTCCAAGGAGCTCATGACTTAGAACACGCTTCCAGTTGAATCTTCTGCAATGTGGCTACCATGCTAGTTAATATGAATATATTGACTCAGGGCAAGATCCTGGGTCAGCCCCAGTGATGTATAGATATGGTGCCTACTCATAGTGGGTGTGTACACTTGTTTTTAGAGTATAAAAAAGTCAGCTAGGTGTGGTGGTATTTGCCTATAAGTATTCAGGAGGGTCAGGTGAGAGTCCTCCAGGCTGGAGCTAGTTTAGTCTGTCAGCAACAGTGGGAGATGAGGCCTGTTGACCTCTTACCCCTGACGAGACACTGTTGCCTACGCAGCTCAAGGAGGAGTCCTTTCCAGAAGCCTCTGTGTGGGTGTAGCAGGCATCAGAAGGAAGCAAAATTGGAGTTTATTAAGAAGAGGGCCACACACACTCAAGGGGTTGGGGTAGGCTTCTCAGAAGGTAGGCTCATACTGAAGTATCTTAGCCATTGCTGAGGGGTTGGGCTGGGCTTCTCAGAAGGTAGGCTCACACTGAAGTATCTTAGCCCTCGCTGTGCACATGGTTTTGTAGCCTCTGATGTCAAGTTGTTCAAATGTTGTAATTTACAACCAGGTTCAAAGATTAAGCAAAGTTTAAAGATTCAGTTTACAGTGATCCTGCTTACTCAGTTCTCTCACTGTAGAGAACTTCCTCTCAGTTTGTAGATGAAACCGAAAGGTGGTGTGTGGTTTATGAGGGGTACTGATAAGGATATTCAAAGGTCATGGAGTCTAAGACATCCTTAAGCCTGGCTCTTTAGCTGGTCACCCTCTAGTTTGAGCTATCTCTCAGAAAACGGAGTATGGATTCCGCCAAGCGGGCCTACATAGTGGGTTTTGTTGATCATACAAGTTTGTTGTTTCATACATGAAACCGTGAGACTGAGGGGCTTTGTTCCCTTCTCTGTCCCCTGTTTCCTGCTGCTTTGTCTTTACTCGGTACTATACAGGGAGGCTTTGTTTCAGAAAACAAAAACTCAAACAAAAAAATTAACATTTATTAACCACCCAGAGTATGAAACACTGCCTCCGTGTATTTAATTACATAATTTCAATTAATCCTTTAAAAAAAATCTCAAAATATGGAGAATAACCTAGTATGCTGATAAGGAAACTTTAAATCAATGAAATTAAGTAGTTTGTCAAATATCAGTTAAACAGAAAGTTCCAGTCAGATGTGCAGTACATGCTAAGCAGTTGAGAAGCCAACGCAAGAGGATTGTGAGTTTGAGGACATCCCGGGTTATATGGCAAGACTCTGCCACTCTCCAAAGGCTCTCACAAAGAAACTTAAGGAAGAAAGAGTTCCAGGTCACAGTTCCTGTCGAGTCAGGGTAGCAGGGACATGAGGTGGTGGGTCATCTCTCATCAGTGGTCCGGAAACAGAGAGATGGACGCTGGTTCTCGGCTTGCCCCCTTTCTATTCTGTCTAGGATCCCATCCCATGGGACAGGGCCACCTCAGTTAACCAAATCAAGATTTTTCCTCCCAGATAAGCTCAACAGCTACCCTGACATGGGTAACTTGTTATCTAGATCATAGAGCACAGGGTCTAACTAGATCAGGTGCCGTAGGTGCGCCTGTACTGTCTCCTAGGTGACTGGAGAGCCTCTCAAGCTGGCGATCAGGGTTAATAATCACCGTATCAGTGGCAAAGATGGGGACCCTGGGGGACAAAGTGTGCCAAAGTCAAGCAGAATGAACAGTGGAGTGCGAAATACATCTTTACATCCTGAATGTTGGTCAACAATAGAAATAGCAAACCTAAGGGAAATCACAGAGATGCCCTACCAGTTCAAGACCGTAAGAATCAGGTGTGAATGACGTTAGTAAGAACATGTCTGGCAAGCGAGAAATTATCTCCACTGACTAGAGCGTATAAAGATCTGTGTGTAATTCTTCAGGTAAATCTAATAACCAATTTCGATTTTCTATTTAATGTCAGGGGAAATAAAAACTTACAGATGGAATGTCCCCAAGAGATCAGGTCCTGGACCCTCTGATCCTAATTGTATCCCATGGGTATACTATTCCACAGCAAACTTTGTGAAGGTAAGGTGGAGAGAGGAACCGGGCTGGTGGCAAGGTTGAAGCCACTCCCGTTCTGTGGGCACATGTAAAAGGGGCATGACACAGAACAGGGTCTCAAACAATAGTCCACTAGCCAATCCAGCTGCATCTACACATCAGTACCACCCATGGGTGTAACAGAGGCAGTATGACCCACAAGGCATAAAAAAACCAACCTAGTATATAATGCTTAATAACTATTTCAAGTTTTTTAACTGCTGGTATAGGAATACACAAATGAAATACTATTTAATTTCCAAGTATAGAACCTCCAAGATAATCTGAATCACGTGAGAATATGCTAGTTTGGAAGGAAACAAGTGTCCCACAATAGATTTTGTTTTTGATTTAGGGAGGTGTGGAATCTTTTCCTTTTAATTACATTTATGCATGTGTGCGTAAACACATGCACATGGCACAGCACATACGTAAAGGTCAGAGCACAACAAAGAAGTAGGTTCTCTACTTCTACTTTGTGTCCCAGGGATAAGGCTTGGGTCACTAGGCTTGGTGGCAGGTCTTTCCTGGCTGAGCCGTCTCTCAGGTTGCTCATGTTAGAAGAATGGTTGGGGTTAGAAGACACCCCATGATTAACTAAAACTGCAGAATCTTTGGATCATAAATAGTCTGAGAAATAAAAAGCAAAGATTCAATGCCGACTTTGAGTTATGAACCTGTTGTATGTAAAACTGCCGTAGCGTTTAATCAAATGACATAAACCAAAGCCCAAACCAGAGTCATATCCTATGCAAAATGTAATCGTTGTTAAAGTCGGGCGTTCTCTTCAGCTTCTGCTCTCTCAGCAGCACCTTAGATATTAGGGATTAATTCTCGGAGTTCAGGAGATCAGCACACAGGTCATTTGGAAAAGTGTATTTATACATGAGCAGCATGGGAAACTTATTTGATGATTCAATTATGCATCTCAAATATATGGAGTACTTGTGTTATGAAAATTCCAGCTGGCGGTGGAATGAGCCAGGGCGAGAGCAGGTGGTGTCCACGCTACAAGGGTGGAGGATGGCAAGGATGTCACATTTAATTGCTCATCAACGCTGGTCATTTTATCCTTCCAGGACACATACAGTGGCTTGATGGGGCCTCTCATCACCTGCCGAGAAGGGGTACTGAATGAGAAGGGAAGAAGAAGTGACGTGGACTACGAGTTTGCTCTCTTGTTCCTGGTGTTTGATGAGAATGAATCGTGGTATCTGGATGACAATATTAAGAAGTATCTCAACAAAGATCCACGGGATTTCAGGCGCACCGATGATTTTGAAGAGAGCAACAAAATGCACGGTATGCGAGCCTTATAAAGAGAGGCTGCTGCTGAGACAGGCCGTTGTTGAGACCCAGGCCCCGCCTCTGAATCTCCTCTCCTCCAGGGACACCTGCAGAGAGCCGGCTGAGCCTGGAGGCTGTGAAGAAGTCACTATTTAAAGATCCAATTGTCAGTTATTGACAAGTTTAAATGTGACTCCATCGCAGTCTCCGTGTGGTCAAAATTAAGGATTTGGATTAATTCTCCGGTACATGAAATATCACTCACAAATTTTATTTTATGTGAGTGTGTTACTGAATTGGGTGCCATTTAAAGAAGCTCGCTTTTTGATAGTTTGGGCAGGAGTGACGTGTGTGCAAGGGCACACTCACACTCTCTCACCAAGATCTGCATTTAAAGATGGACCTTGCTCCAGGTTTCTGTGGAGTAGAACTCCGTGGCAGGATCCCCCATCCAGACACTCTTTCTCACCCATCTCTGCAGCCCCTCAGCATGTTCTCGGCTTGCAGCAAGTAGAGCTCCCTGACTTGGCTGTGTCATGGTCCACAGACTGGAAGGCTGGTAGGAAGCAGAGGGCAGAGGCAGCACTGCAAGCTCAGCCTGCTTAGCTCACAGTGAGGCCTGTGCAGCCTGCCTCGTGCCCTTTTAAGAGACTCGGTTGGGCTTATTCTTGTTCTCAGAAAGTGAATCATTAAGAGCACAGTAGACATAGATTCAAATGGATTCAGCATGTGCATGTGTGTGTGGGGTGTGATTTATTTATATATGTATTTAGTTATATTTTTATAAATATATATAACTTATATATATTTATACACATATGTTTTGTGCACACATGTATGTGCTAGTTTCTTTGTGGCTTGGTTCACTCGTGTATAGTATGGGAGAAATCTGAATCTGGCTTCTCCCAGCACTCTTGCAGTTGGCTTCCTGAAGAGGCCTGTGGGGTAAATGACAAGCACCATGTTACTTGCGATGCAATTCTGAAAGAAAAACTGGGATGAAACTTTCCCATATCCCTACATGTGAAGATTGCGTGGTTATCTGAGTTCTGGATCTAGAATGGTGGGGTCTTTGACACGTGAGGGAGGCCTGCTCCCATCTGTCTGGCAGATACAAATACGAATAGCCTAGACCTTGAACCATTTCTACCATGGGGTGAAGGGTTCCTGTCTTCCACTGACCTGAGGCTGTCTTATTTTCATCTTCTTAGCCATTAATGGCAAGATATTTGGAAACCTTCCTGGTCTCATAATGACAGAAGACACGATGACTAACTGGTATTTGCTGGGAATAGGAAGCGAAGTGGACATACACACCATCCATTACCATGCCGAGAGCTTTCTGTTCAAGGTAAGTATTGGGAAAGTGTTCGGGGGAGACTGAAGGAACAGTTAGGGCATTTCTGAGAGGAAGGGGGTTAGCTGTCGATAAGGCCAAGAGGGACTCATTAGAGACCAGAACAGAGTGGGTTCCCTGGTCCCGATGTGTTTCTTAATGTTTATGTCTATATCATTTCGTGTAAACCACCAGCCTCTCTGAGTTTCAGAGAGAGTTTTGCCGTCAGTAGTCTGGCCATAATTGTGAGCAATGTGGAGTATGCTGTTAACACTGTCTATGAACTCCCATGTGTTTGGGGCTTCCTTGCTCCTTCCCTTCCCTTCCCTTCCCTTTCCCTTCCCTTCCCTTCCCTTCCCTTCCCTTCCCTTCCCTTCCCTTCCCTTCCTGTTCCTTCCCTTCTCTTCTTTTCCCTTCCCCCCCTCTCCTCTTCCCTACCCCTCCCCTCCTTATTTCTTTCCCTTCCCTGCCATCTCTACCTCTTGTTCTCCTTGACCAGTTAATGAAACAGCCCTGTCTAGTAAAGGAGATCTTTTGAGCTCCAGCTTGGGCAGCTTCATCTTGACTTTTGTCCGAGAGCTGAGATTCACCGCGTGCGACCTTCTGCCATGTGAGCAATGCTGACCGCATGGTAGAATCACCTTTGGAGCTGTTTAAAGAACACGCCTCACCCCAGACCTGATGAATCAATGTTTAGGGATAAAGTCTATAAACATCTCGGGTTCTGGTGCTTCCTACAAGAGGCAATATAGCCAAATCTGATACACGAGGCAGCAGAACCAGCCCATGCTAGTGTACAGGAGTCAGCAATAATCTACTGAAATGTCTGTTTCAGAGCAGTCAGGTGTTGCCAACAGTGATTAGAGTGTCACAGGTTGAAGAGTTTTCAGAAAGTTCATTTTTCAATACACATTTTAAATGTTAAGTAAAAAATCATAACATTATAAAAAGCTCATCTATACATTACGTATGTTTTAAACCAAGATTTGATTCACATTGCATAAAATTCCACTTATTGTAAGATTCTTTTTATTGTTGTTGTTAGCACAGTGATCTAGCCAGCAATTAAAGCAGAGAATCCCCATCACGCCCACCCTTCCCCACCCTACTACCCCTGTAGGTTGCTTCAGCATCCAGGGTGAACATTTGGCTAACACCATTCTATTTCTGTCTCTGCTATGATCTGAATGTGCTTCCCCACAAATCACATGTTGGAGACTTGATCCCAAGTCCCATCTCTGCGGGCAGGTGGGGCCTGATGGCTGGGATCAGTTTCAGGCTGTAATTCTCATGAATAGAGAGATGCCAGTCATGTTGCCGAGGCTGCAAACTTGAGTTGCTGCTCTTCTGCATTGTGTCCTTGTGCCTTTAGCCACGGGACAGTGCAGCAAGGAAGCACCTACCAGGTCAGGCCTCTTCATCCTGGGCTGCCAGCCTCCCAAACTGCAACAAGAGATTCCTCTTCCTGGGCCTTCCAGATGGCCCATCAGGCAAAGGTGCTTGTCCTGCTAGGCTGATGACCTGAGTTTGGCCCTCAGGATTCACAGTGTGAGGAGAGAACCGAGCCCCTAGAGCAGTCTTCAGACCTCCACACATGCCCTATGACATTCTTATGAACACACACACACACACACAGATGTTAAAATCTAAAATGAAATTAAAATAAATTTCACAGACTATATCTGTAGTAATATTTCATTTATATTTTAGTAAATAAAGCTTGTCTGAAGTTCAGAAAGTAAAATAGCTGCACTGATCAATCTTACAGACCAGGCAGTGGTGACACACACCTCTAATCCCAGTAGACACACTAGCTTGCCATAGAAACTGGGTGGTAGTGGTGCAGGCCTTTAATCCCAGCCCTAAGAGGAATATAAAATGGGAGGAGACAGCTCTCAGTCTCATTCTGAGATTCCTGGAGGCAGGATCACCATATTAGCCTGAAGTAGAGGTAAGAACCAATGGCTGGCTGTTTTGTTTTTCTGACCTTCAGGTTGAACCCCAATATTTTTCTCTGGGTTTTTATTAATAATGCTACGTATATCTCTTGTGTAGAAGCCAAGCAACTTGCAGTATCTCACATCTGTCTGTTTTGTTAGCACAGGTGCTGGGTCTCATGCATGTGACAACTTTGTTTCACAGAGTTGCAGTCCATCATGAGGACACAGTACCATGTATTAATTTTCCCGATGAGAACCATGAGAAGGTCTCCAAGGAGAGTCAAAGTCACTATAAATAGATGCACACATTTATGCATGAATCCAAGTCTTTATTTCCTAGACAAAATGTGCTGAGTCTCTAAGCCATATGGTAAAGGTGGAGTTGGAATTTTCTTTGGGCCACCAACCAGCTCCCAAATAAAGACATGGAGACTTACTAATTATGAATGCTCAGCCTAGCTTAGGTGTGTCCCACATGTTTAACTTAATTTAACATGTTTCTCTTCATCTGCATTTTGCCTTGGGGCTTTTTACTTTTGTTTCATTCTGTATGTCCTACTTTGTTGATTTCTCCATGTCTGGCTGGGCCCTGGTATCTCCTTTTCTTTCTTCCTGGAGCCTAAATTCCTCCTCCTACTTAGTCTCCCTGCCCAGAAGTTCCACCTATACCTCTTCCCTCACCATTGGCTATTCAGCTTTTTATTAGACCAATCAGGTGCCTTAGGCAGTCAAGGTAAAACAGCAACACATCTCTACATAGTTAAATCCAACACATTTTTGCATAATTAAATAGCTATTCTGCAATATAAACAAATGCAACACATCTTTACATAATTAAATAAATATTCTGCAACATTTCCCCCTTTTGTCCAAATAAAAAGAAACGTTTAGCTTTAACACAATAAAACTACATACAATAAGAACAATTATCAAATAAGAATTACATTTACAATATCCAGCTCATTTGCATTTAGCACATTCTGAGAAAGTACTCCATTATCTATCCTATCTTGGTGAGTCCAAAATTATGTACTAAATTTACTTCCTATCCTAACTTGTATTGCCAACCCAATATTATATTTTTAGACCTTAAAACATTTTCTTAGATAAACAATTTAAGCTTTTATGCTTCTCAATCTAATGAACTTTACATCTCTTATGTAAGTTTTTTTTCTGAATTTGGTAACAAGAAAAACTATAACTATCTAGTCTTCAGCTCCATCAAAGACACAAGAAAGATATAATATTACCTGAGTAAACAAGAAATGCAGAGCAAGCAATTTCTTAAACTATAGAAATGATGGACGCAGCTGGCTGACTGGAGATTTTTTGACACCCCTCATTCTTTTATGAAGTAGATTGTTGCTGCCGGGAGCAGATGTATCTCATCACTACCATGAAAAGCCTTGGATTATTAAACATCTTAAATGCCATATTATATAGGTCTATGAAGCATTTGAAGATCAGTTATTTATCTAAAACATATCTATTTAACCTCAAAAACATGACTAACATGACTACAGGTTTGATGTTATCGAGGACTAACTACTACCCTGCATTTTTAATTGTCCTAAACAGTTTGTAATAATGGCTTTTAAGGACTAGAGCATTATATTATACTTTTAAATGATTGCATAGCTATAATACCTTAAATAAGAGTAGAAACAAATGGTATAACAAAAATAACCTTAAATTTGTACATATATATCCATAACAATGTAAAATATTTGAGATAAATAGTTGTTTTTTATCTTATATTCCTATATCTCCACTGAAGGATAACAAATATCCATAAACCACCAAGGGACCAGATACCACCCACCCCTCCTTTTGGGAATATGGGTGTTGCATTCTCTAGACTGCTTCCTGTTGTCTGAGAATGATGGCATCTCCAGGGAACCCTGAGAAAATTGAGGGAATTGTCAACTCCTAAGAAAACTAGCTGCCACGGACCGGCTCAGGTGTGCCACTCAGACCGTGGGAGAAGCAGGGTCCTGGTAACAGGAAGGCACAAGTTCGGCGAATGACAGACAGACACAACACACAAGAGAGTGGTTGGAATCTGCTGCGATTTTACTGAATTCATGTTTTCATTATACAGTATTCAAACAAAGAACAAATCAGAAGGTCATGTGTCATTGGTTGGCACAGTATGAAAGCTTCTTTTAGTCACATCAGCAATATTTAAGAAAAGTACATTATCAGGAACGGGTGTTAGACATAAAGCATCCTTAGAAGAGGAAATCTTGTCCTTGAGACTGTAAACCTCAGACAAGTGGTTTCATCTTATGAATAGAAAGTTTCTGTCTCATCATCACTATAATGGTCCTTCCTAACCCTTTATTTCATCTAGTGACCAAATATACCTAATCAGTTCTCTGCACCTGTTGAACTATACTTTTTAGTACCTTCTTATGCAGTAGACATCATGGGGGTTGGGATCTAGCAAGCCTATCCATAAGGTTCAAAGTATAATATAACAGTCTTTGTCCATCAACATTAACCCATCTATTCCCTTGCTCATCATACATCCTGTGTATGACAAAGGTTCTGCTGTAGTCTTATACATTCCCATACTGTGCTTCCCTATCCCAGAGCTGTTCCTGAAGAGAATGATCCTTGTCTTGTATATATAAAAACTATCATTATTATAAAAGAATTGGTGCAAAGCTCATATTCCATATAGCCAGCTACTCGAGAAACCCGTCTATGCCTCAGCGGTGGCTAATACCGGGCCATCTGCCATTGACCTTCAGGAAGCCTAGTCCCATAGGACACATATCTCCCGTCAGGCATAATGACAACATGTCACACAGATGACACTGGAGTTGGTGTGACAACTAGCTATAATATTTGTTGTCTAATCTTTGTGTAATGGAAAAGTACAAGTCTTATGTGAAGTCCTTACTAGAATAGTCTGTGAGGCTAGACCATCTCAGCTAGCAGCCTTGAGGAATCATCAACAGAGACACTCTGAGAGGCTAGATCACCTGAGCTACCCAGTTTCATGTTCCTCTTACTCTGAAAACACACAAACTTTCAAAGGGAACATAAATGTCTTCATTAACACAAGTATGGACTGTGCATTGTACACAAGGCAGTCAAAGGTATTTTTTGTTTTAAGTTAACTTTATAAGTTTGTTTGGTATATAACCAAACCTCTATCTATGTCATATGTAATAATAAGTCATGAGGATTCTGTACCCAACAAGACTTACCATGTCTTATCCTGTCTTAGAGTTGTTCCTATGTCAAGAGATCAGCATATACATCACCTACATTGTAGATTTTCTAGGTTTATTTCTTAATGTCTGTAGCAATATTTTTAGGGGGTCTCCTCCCATCAGATCTGGTCTCTAGTAACCTAAAAAATATCCATAGCCGTTTATTTCTTATGGAAACAAGAGCACAAACTCTCCCCCAGTGCAACGTATTTTCTGAATTCCATTTTAAAGTTAAGACATCCATGAAGTATCTAAGCTGCTTTAATTCAACAATTCCTTTTACAATCAAGTGTCTCTCAAAAGTTGTCATTCACTGATCAGCATTCAAAAAAATCAAGGTCAACAAAACACCATACAGGATCCAGAGGCCCTGTGTATTTTCTATCTTTATAGAGCTTATTCTTTTTTATATATTACTTTATTCTTTTTTAAAGACTTTAAGTAATTATTTTAAAACTATTTCTTCCTAGGATTGTCTGTACCCATTTTCTTTTCTTTCTTAAGCACCCATGAACAGTGTAACCCGTTTGAAGGTTCTGATGGTCTGGACCTGTTTCACTGTATATTTGTAACATTCTCTGATCTCATGAGCCAAGCCTTAAACTACTAAGCAGCATCTAGACCCTCCTCCCTGTGACTCTAGTGGTTGGCTCTGCCAACCCCTCGGGTCCTTAGAGCTGAACCTTAAGCCCATGGGTTTGGTTTAACTGGGAGCCTTGTTTAATTGGGAGCTGCTCTAGGAATTTGCTGATCACACTATGGCACATGTTTTTACTTAGCTTGCTGTTTCTACTTAGTGCCCTAGCTGCTCAAGTGCTCTGCTGCACAGCAACGCCTCTCAAAGGAGCCATATCTGTTTTTGTGTTTTTCAGTTTTCTCAGGCCCTATGTGAAATTCAGGCCCCGTGTTGGGCGCCATAAGTGTGTGTTTAATTTTATAAGAATCTGTCCAATTGTTCTAGATGAGGTGGTGCAGTTTCCTCTCCCAGGGAAACACACTAGAGTGCTTATGCCCCTGGTTACACCTGTGCTTTGAATGCTGTTCCTGTGTCATTTTTTTTTCTGGGTTTGCTCTGCACTGGCCTTGTTTTACACTGAGGTGTTAGGGCCATTGTTGATGGTCATCACTGCAAGTTTATCAAATTGATCTGTTAAGAAAAAACTCAGTTTTACCTTTCTTCATCTCTTTTGTGCTCTGTTCTTGCTTTTCTTGACTTTTGCTATTTTTTAATTCCTTCCTTCTACTTACTAAGTTTCTTCACTCTTCTTTTTCTTCTTACCATGCTGAGCAAAAGAAGCCACAGGTCATGTCTTTTGATGTTTGCAGATAGATAATTTCTACCGAGAAGATGTATATGATCTCTTTCCTGGGACATTTCAAACCATTGAGCTGTTTGCTGATCACCCAGGGACATGGCTGCTGCATTGTCATGTATCTGACCACATTCATGCTGGCATGGAGACCACCTACACTGTCCTCAGGAACATAGGTACTGTCTGTCAGTGATGCCAGTTCATGGCACCAATCCTCCCATAGACCTGGAAAATAGGAGGCATGAGGAAAAACACAGGTACAGACCCCAAGGGGCTCAGAGTCAACTAAGAGAGACAAATAAGTGAACGTGTAACCACATGGAGAAAGATATGCAGAAACGGAGTGCAGAGTACAGGGTCCAGAGGCAGGAGGAGGAGGAGGCAGAGGAGGAGGGCATGTTTGATCATCTGGGGCATGAGCCAAGGCATAAGATGCTATAATTTAAAGAGGGATCTCAGTGGATGAGCAGACACTCAGAAAGTGGAGAAGGTGGCACTTGATACTGCTGTTAAACAGTCCAGTAGGTATTCAAGAAAGACCGTAGAAATGGGGTGGGGGTAAAGCCCTTACTGGTCCAAAGACATGGCTTTCATGTACCATGAAAAGGATCTCTATTTATAAACATTTATACACACACACACACACACATATGTATGTGTGTATGCATGTATGTATGCATGCATGTGTGTATTTATTTTGTCCAGACAACAGGACTCCATATTCTACCAAGTCCCCTTCTGGAGCAGGATCCCATGCAGTCACAGTGCCCTCCAAAGGTAAGGACACCTTCTCCAAACCCTGTGTGAGTATCCCAGTGTTTGACTCCTTGTGGGAGGCAAGTACCTGATGTCTTACTTCCTTCTCTCACAGAACAACCTGGCAAGGAAGATCTCTATTTCTTCGGCAAGAATCTGCGCCCAAGAGGAGCCAAGGCAGCCCTGGTCATCCTCTTCATCCTGGGTCTCCTCCTTCTGGTCGCCACTGTGATTCTCTTCCTCAGACTTCGCTCTGCAAGAAGGCAGACAGCTTACAGGGAGGTCCAGTCCTGTGCACTCCCCACAGACGCTCTGTGAATGCTCAGGCCTTCTCGGCAGAAAGCAGTCGGGCTCTGTGACTGGCCGCAGAGTGGCCAACAGGGACACTGGACTGATGCATTGTTCACCAAGGAACTTCAACGCTGTATCCTAGATCAGGCTTCTGAGCCTCTGGAATGCCATCTAAAGCAATGTGCTTTTATTTATTTATTTATTTTAACGGCTGTGAATGATTCTCAGGTAGAAAATACATAAAAAAGGAGAATGCACTGGCTTGAGAAGTGCCAGCCACCAGTCTGTTTTGTGCACAACTCACTGAGGGGGGGGGTACCCTCTGAGAGATACTTTCATGGCTTTAAATAGAATGGTGCTTCCTCAGCTAGTCACCAAGTTTTCTAGATTGGAAGCTCCTAGGGGGTACGAGAGAGCCTCAGACATCTGTCTGTCTGGAATCACACTGACATGTGAAATCATCCCCTCAGCTGTGCCAGGGTGAACAACTTTCTGAAGAGTTGGTGGGAATGTGCAAGTCAGTATGAGCTTGGACCACATGAGTCTCTCTGAGGTTTCCAGTGGCTCTCCAGGCCTTTCCCCCTTTGATGCAGAGAGCCTGTGCACTGTCTGTGATACAGGCCAAAATTATATGGTTATTTATTTCATTGCTGCTGTTTTTAATCCAACCTGTAGGAATACTTGAACGTTTACAATTCACTTCATGCTACATTTTTACCACGTGTCTCCGTGGCTTCGTCTATTTTCACAACTCAACTAGAGGGTTCTTATTTCAGGATGAGGGAGGACTAGAATCAGTGAAGGAGCATTCTTGGCTTCTTCACTGTAAGCCAGAGACTCCCTGTCAGGGCTTGAACCCTCAGTCTGACTTTTCATTCATTTGGGGGGCATTTTTCCACATCTCCATTTTCTGTGAAAGTTACAGTTTCATCATGTGAGGGACGGCAGGAGGCATACATCAATGCAACTGACTGGCTGGGAAAATCTCTTAAAATCCTGTATTCCATGCTTGTTAAAGACATAGCCTTGAGAGGATGGAGGGCGGCTAGAAAGGGGGGTGTCCTGGCGGTTCTTAAACCATTAGATCAGTTTTTAAAATAAGTATTATAGCTGCCAAGACTCGCGCAATCAGGAAACAAGGAACAAAACTATGGAGGAAAGGACACAGTGCATCCTCTCCGAGGGACCCTAGAGGTTAGATGTAAGACTGATGAAAGCAACATTGTTTATTACTAGACTGGGAATCTACCTTGGCTCAGGACAAGCTGCCCTGGGATGCTGTGGCCAGACACATGATGTTAGACCTGCCTTAGCAGGGGGTCACTTGAGTGTCCAGGTGAACGAGTAGGGCCTAATAAACACTCTGGTGAAGGGATCTCTTGTGCTTTATTTTAATCTTCTTGGTGAGGGGAAATTGATAGAAACCACAGTTTTACATAAGCCAGATGCTACTGCTAATTCTGTTGTAGTCTGCTTGAACGCGCTGTCAAACAGGGCGTCCACACGACTTTGAACCTGACCTGCTAACCACTGACAGTGTGATTTTGTGGCTTATTGGAGTTCATGCATGGTAGGCTGAATGATTACATGAGAAGTACGGTGAGCTCCTATGGCTTTCCTTTAGTCAAAAGCTGTTTAGTTGTCAAAGTCCTTTTTCCTTTTTCATTTATTTTTTTTAATGAAAACAAACCACAAAGTAGTTTTGTCGCACTATTTCTCTTTTTAATAAAGTTTCATATATTCTTAAATGGCAAATTTGCATTGTTTTTTTTTCCACTCAGAATTAGCTGTCACTTAAAAGGTGGTCGGAACCGAACCATAGGAGCTGGAGAGGTGGCTCTTCCAGAGGACCCGGGTTCAGTTCCCAACACCCACCTCGCAACTGTCTGTAACTCCGAGACCCGATGCCCTCGCACAGACAGACATCCAGGCAAAACACCAATGCACATAAAATAAAAAATAATTATAAAAGAAGAACAGAACTATATTACATATTTATCCTCTATAACTATGTCAGTTGTACCTATTAAAACGAACAAAATCATATATTACCCAATATGACTCCTCCCATGTGGTCATTTCTGACTCTCAAACTCGCTCTCCTAAGATAATCACCATTTCTCTCACCGTAGAGGAGGTATCCTTGCTCCTGGCAGAGCCAGGGTCTCTCCACTTGGTCCTGACCTTCCCTCATTTTGCTTTCTCGGAGGCTTTTATTCCCCTATTATCAGTTTTTTCTATCCATATCGTTCTACGAGCTAAGCTGCCAGCCATGTCCACCATTAATAATGGAGAGCTAGGAGCAATCTTCCTTAACTCATTAGTCAGTCTCTCCTTAGCGCAGAGTGTAGAGAACCGCTCACATCCGCCTCCTGTACTGTGACCCCACATACTCTTCAGGCTACATCAAGGTCTTGAAATCATCCAACCGGTAGGAAGGCCAGCTCTGCACCCCAACCAGGTGGCATTAAGAGGACATCTGTAAGACCTTTTTCAGAGGCTTCTCCACTTTCCTCTTACCTCCAGCCACGAAGGACGACCTTCTAGTCCCCGGCTCTGGGATGCGACTCCCCAGGCTTCCGTCCTCTGCTATTTCTATTTCTTCTCACTCTTTGGCTAGTTCCTCTCCTGACCTCTAAATGTTGGCTTTCCCCGGAACTGGACACTGGGCCCATTGTGCTTGTTTGTCTGTTAATTAAACAACAACATTACTGTCCTCATTAGTGTGTGTGATGGCGTAGGCTGGATGTGCCATGCCATGCATGCGGTGGTCAGAGGATTGCAGGTCCACGGGTCATTGCAACAGCTCCCTGCACAATGCTATTCCCATGTCTTCCATGCGCTGTCGTCCACAGAGTTGTCTGTTGCTATGCCATTCCAAATCTCATCAGGTCACTCCCTGGGGAGTACACTAACGTCTTCCCATCACACTTTTAATTTCTCCAGACTTTTTACCCAGGTCTGTGAGACCCAGCATGGTGGGACCCACGCCCACCTCTCTAGCTTCCTGTGTTCTTTCTCTTCTGCTCAGCTTTTTATCAGCGCTGCTCCTAGGATTTCTTGCCTCACGGTCTTTGTACACGCTCCTCTCTGTGACTTTTATTCTCTTTGCTTCCTCTAGGATCTTATTCCTCTTTCTTAGGTTTTTTTTTTTTTTAACTTTAGACACGAGCTCCCCAGACTGCCTTCCCCAGTGTGGTCCCAACTTCTGCTGTGTCCCATCTCCGATGTTCTGCTTTGTAGCATTAATAGTGGGACATAATTATTTTGTCTGTTAGTGTCAGTTTTGTCTGTATCTTTGGTGGCTATGGAAGGGCCCTGGAAGTGAGAACTGTTGATCTGTTCTGCTTGTTGCTGCATCTGCAGAGCAGGCAGCCATGCAGTCCACAGCAGTTGCTGCATCTGCAGAGCAGGCAGCCATGCAGTCCACAGCAGTTGCTCAGCAAGTATTTCTCCAAGGAGTACGTGAATATGTGCACAGCTCAGACAGCCTGGGAAGCTTGACTATTTTGACTTGAACTGTTTTCATTGCTAAAGATCTTGTAATCAGATGCCAAGGATGTCAAGCAAGCAAACCAGAATTTTGGGAGGCTGGCTGTAAGGTCACACCCCACCTTGGGTCACTCTGCTGCCAGGAAGAGATGGGGCAGGGCAGACTTGATGTCATTTATTCCCCAAGTGCCTCTTATAGTTATAGAAGGTAACGTCATCACAAAACAAAGGACATGAGAAGCTCTCTCTCTCTGTCTCTGTCTCTCTCTCTCTCTCTCCCTCGCTCCCTCCCCAACACACACACACACACACACACACACACCATCTTTCTATGGTGATTCATTATTGGAGCCAATGCTGACAACACCAGGAGACTCTGAGCACAGGAGTGGGGTATATAAGAACTGACCAGGAGACTCTGAGCACAGGAGAGGGGTATATAAGAACTCCCAATCTTTTTACCACTCTTTTGAAAATCTGAAAACGAACTAAAACCAAACTGAAATCTGGGGCTGGGAAGATGGCTCAACTGGCAAAGTGATTGCCACACTAATATGAGGACCCGTGTTTATATCCCCAGCAGCAATGAGAGGAGCCAGGCATGGTGGTGCGTTCCTGTAGTGGCCGTGCTGGGGAGGCAGACAGGAGGACCCTGCACTCCTTGGCCAGCTAGTCTTGCTGACCCGGTGAGCTCCGGCGTCAGTGAGAGAACATGTCTTAAAACAGTAGGGCGCGGAATGAGAGAAGAACATCTCTGACTAGACTCTGCTTTCCACACACAGACACAATTTAAATGAAAATCTAAAGTCTATTTTGACAAAAAGAGGAAACCCGCTGGGTGGTGGTGGCGCACACCTTTAATCCCAGCACTCGGGGGACAGAAGCAGGCAGATCTCTGTGAGTTCGAGGCCAGCCTGGTTTAGAAGAGCTAGTTCCAGGACAGGAACCAAAAAGCTACAGAGAAACCCTGTCTCGAAAATCAAAAAAAAAAAAAATAAAAAAAATAAAAAGAAAGAAAGAAAGAAAGAAAGAAAGAAAAAAAAAGAAAAAAGGAAAAAAGAGGAAACCATGCTGCCTACACTTCCACTTGATTTGTTAAAGCCCTGAGGTTGCTATGCTAAGAGTGTGCAATTGAGGAGAGGTTTTAAATAATGGCACCCTCACTGGTCTCATGAAGTCCAGGCTGTCCAGAATTCACTGTGTGGACATGGGTGACCTTGAACTCTGGTCCTCCTGCCCCTCAAGTGCCAGAACTGCAGGTTTGTGTCACTACACTCCTCTGGTATCCCATTGATTCTAAAGACAATCTCTGAGGGGAACCTATGAGACCGTCCTTATTTGGGTGACAAGTTGAGGACCTCTAATGAAATATCCTGGCCACACAGCAAGCAAGAGACAAACCAAGCACTAGGCTCATGGCTTTTGCCTTCTGGTTTTTGCCCAGGAATGCTGGCCTAGGCCAGATATTTTTTCATCTGACTTTTTGGAGTAAGAAAAACGACTCCTTCAACTATCGTGCCTTTATGTACTGCTTGTTTCTTCCTTTAGCCGGAGGCTTTCTTTACTTCTCGTGGACACATTGAAAACTTCTTCCCTGCAGCCCCCATTCCAACCTATTCAGCACAGTTCAGAAGGGTGAGCAGATTTTTTTTTTATTGATTTTATTAAACTCTACGTTTTCTTTGTTCCCCTCCCTTCCTCTCCCCCCCACCCTCTCCCAAGGTCCCCATGCTCCCAATTTACTCAGGAGATCTTCTCTTTTTCTACTTCCTATGTACATTAGATCCATGGATGTCTCTCATAGGGTCCTTTTTGTTGTCTAGGTCCTCTGGGATTGTGAATTATTGGTTGTTTTTTCTTTGCTTTATGTCTAAAAGCCACTTATGAGTGAGTACATATGATATTTGTCTTTCTGGGTCTGGGTTATCTCACTCAATATGATGTTTTCTAGATCTATCCATTTGCCTGCAAATTTCAAGATGTCATTATTTTTTCTGCTGTGTAATACTCCATTGTGTAAATATACCACATTTTTCTTATCCATTTCTTTATCAAGGGGCATTTGGGTTGTTTCTAGGTTCTGGCTATGACAAACAATGCTGCTATGGACATAGTTGAGCACATATCCTTGTGGCACGATTCAGCATCCTTTGGTTATATACCCAAAAGTGGTATTGCTATGTCTTGAGGAAGGTTGTTTCCTAAGTTTCTAAGAAATTGCCACACTGTATCAGCTTGTACTCCCACCAGCAATGCAGAAGTGTTCCCTTTACTCCTTAACCCCTCCAGCATAAGTTGCTATCAGTGTTTTTGATCTTGGCCATTCTTACAGGTGTAAGATGGAATCTCAGAGTTGTTTTGATTTGTGTTTTTTTGATGACTAAGGATGTTGAGCATTTACTTAAGTGTCTTTCAGCCATTTTTGATTCCTCTGTTGAGAATTCTGTTTAGGTCTGTACTCCATTTTTTTTATTGGATTATTTGTTCGATGACCAATTCTTGAGTTCTTTGCATATTTTGGAGATCAGCCCTCTGTCTGATGTGAGGTTAGTGAAGGTAACTTTCCCCATTCTGTAGGCTGCCGTTTTGTCTTGTTGACCGTGTCCTTTGTTTTACAGAAGCTTCTCAGTTTCAGGAAGTCCCATTTATTAATTCTCTCAGTGTCTATGCTACTAGGGTTACATTTAGGAAGTAGTCTCCTGTGACAATGTGTTCAGGTGTACTTCCCACTTTCTCTTCTACGAGGTTCAGTGTGGTTGGCTTTATGTTGAGGGCTTTGAACTCTTTGGACTTGAGTTTTGTGCGTGGTGATAGATATGATCTATTTTCATTCTTCTACATGTTGATATCCAGTTATGCCAGTACCATTTGTTAAATATGCTTTCTTTTTTCCATTTTATTTATTTTGCTTCTTTGTCAAAAATCATGGTGTGTGGATTAATATCCAAGTCTTCTATTCGGTTCCATTTGGTCCTCCTGTCTGTTCTTACGCCAATACCAGGCTGTTTTCAGCACTGTAGCTCTGTAGTAGAGTTTGAAGTCAGGGATTGTGATGCCTCCAGAAGTTCTTTTATTGTACAGGATTGCTTTGGCTATCCTTGGTGTTTTGTTTTTCCATATGAAGTTGAGTACCGTTCAATCGAGGTCTATGAAGAATTTTGCTGGAATTTTGCTGGGAGTGTTTAAGGTAGAACTGTCCATTTACTTTCCTCCAAACACTAACTACTACCTACTGAAAAAAGTTCAGACTCTGTGCTTGTCTTTTCACCTTTGACCCCATACGAGTGTCACATTCTCTTCTTCCCAGTTCCCAGCAGCTTCTCTTGTCTCTGTTTTAAGTTCATCAGTCTTTGATTGATGTCCTAACCAATGCACAAAACCTGCCAGCAAGGAAGGTCGTTTATAAAATTACCGAGACTCAACCTAGAAACTCCGAAGTTTCATGTGTGATTACAGAGCAGATATCCAAGTAACCACTATCACCTGCCCAGGGCAAACTGGCTGCCAGAGAGTTGGGAGGGAAGCACCAAGAGTATTTCCAACTAGGGGGCGGGCCATGAGATGGTCCCCAAAAGGGGTCATTTCTCCTCTTGGATGCGTTGACCCTGACAGGGAGAAGAACATTTATGACTTATTGGTTCCTTGAAAACACTCATTCCCGCTCTGCCGTCCCCAGACTCACCCTCCCATGCCCCGCTAGCCTAGCCCATCACTGTCTCATACCATACCCTTGGGAGGAATGGACAGAGGAGTGGGAACTGGGCCACTTAAAAACATTCCAGGCGACAGTCATTCGGTTTTTGACTGTTTGGATGAAATTAATTAATTTTATTTCCCCACACTTGACAACTGGCTCGGAGAGCATCTTCCTGCAAGCAGTTAGGTGGCGGTGGGGTAAATTGGGGCACTGTTACTGGTTGTGCAGGTGGGGAGCTGTCAGATCTGCCAAAGAGAAGCACAGAAATTCAGACTTACTTGGGGCAGTTGTCAAGAGAGATGGGAAAGCTAAAATTGGAGCCCCAGGCTTCTGTCTTGGGGCGAGCGCCAACAGCAATGGCCTGGGGAATGTGGAAGTCCGCAGCAGCTGAGGTCGAGGTAAAGAGTGAAGTCTCTGAAGGCTTTCTGGTGGGGAGGTGCGAGCCTTGGATTTACCCCTGAGATCCTGCTGATTTACACACCCAGAGAAGCTGTCCAGGCCTGCCCCTTCACCTTTCAAGGCAGCGAATGGTTGGAGCATTTCCTGACTGTCTCATTATCTCCTTTCAGAAGCAGCTCTCTGTGGGTACTCAATACCACACACCCACCTTTTGTGACCACTCCTTTGTGGCCTTGGCCACTGCTTTGCAGCACCAGGACTGAGCAGAGAGGGCTGGGCCTGAGACCAGTCACACACTGCAGGCCCCATTCTCTCTCTCTCCCCCTCACTGAACTCTGGAAAGGTCCAGGACCCTCTCTGCAGCATACTTTCGCTCAACACCGCCTGATTATTAAAGGCTGTTCCTTGAAGCTCTTACAGAAGCGGGATTGCACGTTGGAGCGTGGTGCTGTGGTAGAGCGCTGGTCTGGGCAGGAGCTAGGCTTGGGTTCATCTTCAGCATCACACGCCCACACAATGATGGGCAAGGCGTAGAAAGGGGTTAGCTCTTGCTCAGGGGAAAGGGCTGCCAACAGAAAGGACTGAAAAAAAAAAGACAGAAAAGGAAAAAAAACCACATTTTAAAAATTTTTATGTGTTAAAGAGTTGGGAGCAGAGGGATGGTAGGGGCGTGTCTGTCCTGAAGGCAACAGGGTGGGGCGATCCTTCTCCAGTCCGAACTCCAGGGTCCTGGTGCGGCCGCGCCCACCCCGCCCGCGTAAGCGCGCTTCCGGAAACTGCTCGCCTGGGAACCCGGTTTCCCCGCGCAGGTTCCGGAAGAGCTCAGCTCCCTGAGCAGGGCGTGCAGTACAGCCGCGAGCTGCTGTGGCCACTGGGGCCAAGTGCTTTGTTCCCGGCTCCTTGTTGCCCCTGCGCGCGCAGAGAGGCCGAAGTCCTGGTATCGCGCGCGCCTGGTGCCGCGAGGGCTGGGCACCGGGTGCGATCACTGCAGCCACTGCTCAGGAGTTCGTGCGCCCTGCGCAGCTTGGGGGCGGTCCGACGCAGCTGCGGCTCCCGTGCTGTCCCTACGAGGCGGTCGCCCCGAGACTGCCTAGGCGGTGCGATGCTGGGCCTGCCCGGGAGCCCGGGAAGGGAAAGCGGAAGCCGCGAGCCGGGCCGGTGACCGCGAGGACTCGGCGCCTCTCCACGGCTGCCGGCAGCACCCGCGCCTGTTCTCGGCTGTCAGTACTGCGGCACCCGGCGCGCCGTAACCATGGCCATCGCTCACCTGGCCACGGAGTACGTGTTCTCGGACTTCTTGTTGAAGGAGCCCACCGAGCCCAAATTCAAGGGGCTGCGGCTGGAGCTAGCGGTGGATAAGATGGTCACATGCATCGCCGTGGGTCTGCCTCTGCTGCTCATCTCGCTGGCCTTCGCTCAGGAGATCTCCATCGGTGAGGCCGGGGGCGCAGGGGCGGCCTGGGCTAGGCTGGCATTGTCTGGGGTTGGCAGGGCCCGCTAAGGGGAGATCTCATTGTACACAGCCGGCATTTCCTCACTCCCCTCACGCCCCTCCTAATGTAGCCATCCTGCTTATACCGGATTTGAGACTAAAGACTTATTTTGCCTATGTGCAATCTGGGTACCTCTGTTGACCCTGCTAGCATCCTCCCTGCAGTTCCTTTGTCTCCCGCCCCATGGTTGTGGCTTGGAGTTCACATCCAGCCTGTTGCAGCTAGACGTTCCAAGAGTGTCTTTTCCTACTCCTCTCCCCAGAAATTGTGCAGTCAGTCACCTAAAATTTCACACCAAGGAAGTTCCCGAGTCGCTCCAGGAAGGATGTAAAGACAAGCGGTCCGTGTACAGTGTTTCACTGTGTTTTTCAGTGATCCTTGGGGTCTGTCTTAGGGTGGTGTGTGATGGGGAGTAATACCGTTGGAGGTGGAAGAGGTCCTTCACCTAGGCCTTGCTGTGAATGAAAGTTGAAGAAATGACTTAATCTTCTTCATATAAACTATCATTTCATCTTAATAGTTATGCAAAATCCAAAGTCTAGTGTTTGGGGCGGGATCATGAGCCAGAGTGAGTGGTCTTACCAGCTACCCTGACATTCAGGGTGTGAATTGCAGGTAAGTAGTGTGTGTGTGCGCGGGGAGTGGGGGCAACGGCACTTGCAGGTGGGGCAGGACCTTGTAGAGTGTGGAGTGACCCAAATGAGATGCTTGTCAGGGGGCTGTGACAGCCAGGGGGGGGGGAGCTCGCTGGGGGAGGGGAGGCTCTAGGAGCTTAGGGTAATGCGGGCCTGGGTCAGGTTACCACAGAGAGGCACCTGCTCACTCACCTGGGATTGGGAGGCCGTTGATTGGCAGACTGGTCGACAACAGCACTCAGTAAGTGATAGTGAGAGTACATTGGTTCTGGATGTAGGAAGGGAGTGTGGATCTGGACACGTGACTGCCCTGAGCTATGGCATCAGTTGAGGTCTTGTGATTTGATGGGGGCTGAGTGGAGGAAGGAAAGAGGGGCCCTTCTGAGAGACGAGGGAGCAATAGGAAACAGCTGGGTACCTAGATTTTAACGGGCTGTTGAGAGGAGAGAGCGAGGCCGTCTGTACACCCGAGTGAGCAGAGGTGCCCGTGGCAGCTGGAGTTGAGGCAGGGCTTAGGGTATGGCTGGTGCAGCTCCGTGACTGTGTGGCGGAAAGTCGCTGAAGCAAGGGTGCAGAGTGAGCTGTGGATTTTCCTGGTTCTTGGGCAGGGATGGTCCCGCTGAAAGGGAAACCACAGAGTTACTTGGAGGCTGATGATAGTCTCTGCGGCTTCCAGCTATGGACTGAACCAAGTGCCAGGCATCAGAATCCCGGGAATAAATGTCCCTGTGATAAAGATGCAAGTCCTGGACACCTGGTGTGGGCAGAGGCCAACAGGGAGGAGCTGGTTACTCTCTGTGAAGTCCCCCTTCTAGAAGGCACCTGGAGCTGGGGTCTGTTATGCAGGTCCAGATGGATGTACTGTGTGAGAGGCATCTTGGGGGACATGGAGTGGGTCCAGCCAGCAAGACTCTGCTTGTGCTGTGTGTGCGCTCCACTGTGCACTGTGGGGGATAGGAAAGGATTCAAGGCATGACCCTCCCTACCAGCAGGAGTTTACCATCCCACTGGACACCAATCTGCTACCAGGTGACATTCCTCCACTCGTGTGATTTCAGGATAAGGCAGAGGGAACTCCTGAGCACCAGGCTGGCTGGCTCTTAGGCGAACACTCAGGCAGATGGCCCTGTCTTCTGAGGGCTCAAGCCTTTTGAGGGGAAGACAGGTGTGTAATGAACCCCACAGAAAGTCCTAGGAGATCAATATTCACAATCAAGGATTAATTTTGTGCAGTTTAACTGTGTGCCATCAAATGAAAAACACCCCCAAGAGAAGGATGAGAATGAATATTGTAATAATTGTAATAACCCCAGTGTGCTGGCTAGTTTTATGAAAACTTGACACAAGCTGGAGTCATGGAAGAGGGAACCTCGGTCGAGAAAAGGCCCGCACCAGATTGATAATTGATGTGGGAGGGCCCAGGTCACTGGACAGAGCACTACCACTGGGTGTGTGGTCCTGGGGTGTATAAAAAAAGAGGCTGAGCAAGCCACGGGGAGCAAGCCAGGAAGCAGCACTTCTCCGTGGCCTCCAGGTTCCTGCCCTGATTTCCTGTCCTGACTTCCCTCAGTGATAGAGGCTGACATCAGAACTGTAAACTGAAATAACCCTGTATCCCCAAGTTGCTGTTGGTCACAGTGTTTATCACAGCAATGGAAACCTTAATCGCAACAACCAAGGATGGTGGAGCTGTTTAAATGAAGCAGGCAGTTTGCCCACCACACTGTTGGGAAGGACAGCCCCGGGAGTGTGGGGCAGGACTTGGCACACCCTCTGGAAGGAGCTGCTCAGAAATGCTCTTAACTTCCAAGTCCTGGATCACATTTTGAAGATTGTAGTTTCCCGGAATGTAAGAACTCAGAGCTCAGTTGGGCAGCTGCTGTGGTTGCTTCTAATGCTGCACTCCGTGGAAGACAGTTGGAATGGAATTGTGAACTGGGGGTGGAGAAGGGAGAGTTGGCGCCAAGTGCCCAGCGGGCGCTCACCCTGCCCCTCTCTCACCTCGCTTCAGTCTTGTGCAGTGTGTGCTGGATGGTCTCAGAGAAGGCTTTGAGGTTGCTGGCCACTCCACCTGTCTGCTCTGATTTTCAGCCCGCTGAGATGACAGCAGGTAGCTCTCACAGCTGTGGAGTTGCCTGCTACCAGACCTCCCCAACCGGGAGGGGTTTGTGAGCTGTCCCATCAGCTGCAAAGAGCTGTTGTCTGTGTGAGCGGAGAGTGATCCTTAGCTTCCCAATAACAGCACGTCCTCAGTTCACGCACCTTTAGCTCAGGCATCCTTGGCTCACACACCCTCAGCTCAGCTTGAGCATTCTCAAGTCGCACACCCTCGGCTTACACGGCCTTGCTTCACACGTCCTTGGCTCACACATCATTGGCTTGCACGACCTCCCTTTGCATATCCTCAGCGTACGTCCTCAGCTCGCACACCCTCACTCGCACACCCTCACTTGCACACCCTCACTCGCACATCCTCACTCGCACACCCTGGGCTCGCACACCCTCACTCGCACACCCTCACTTGCACACCCTCACTCGCACATCCTGGGCTCGCACACCCTCAGCTAACACTCAGCATCCGAGCACCTGGAAGAGGGTGTGGAGGTCAGGAAAGCCCTCTGGCACAGGTGTCTGACCTCACTGTGTTTCTAGAGGATAAGTGGGAACTTCATAGGCCCTCTTCTCCCTTCGCAGCCTCGTGTACGCATCATACTTGTTAGGCAGGCCCATTCCGCAGTAACCTATTTCCTCTACTTAGTACATTTGGGGTACCTTTTATGTCGTAACACAAGTGTCACCTTGTTGGGCTTTTGATTGTTGTTGTTCTGTGTGCTTACATGTACTTAACGTGTCTGTGTGTATGTGTGGGTACATACATGCCACACCACGTGCATGAGTGTTGCTAAGAGGACAACTTGCAAAAGGGGTTTCTCTCCTTCCTTCATGTGGGGCCTGGGGCTCAAACTCAAGGCACCAGGCTTAGAGAGCCATCTCACCCCTCGCTGGCTTCTAATGGCGGAATGAACCCCGTAGCATAATGCAGTCCAACCACACATCAACTGAACAGTCCCCTGTGTCAGCCACTAAGATTCAGCTCTGACACATTTGCTTGTAATAATCTTGGCAAATGCTTCCCTTTTCCCCTCACTGAGCGAAAGATGAGAACAATATCGGTTTCCAGAAAGATAAACTCATCTCCCAGAATGACTTTGCCATCCTAAGTTCGTATTTCAGCCAAGTATAAGAACGCATGCCTTGACCTGTCCAGGCTTGACTCCTGCAAAGTCGACTACCAAGGTACTCTGACCTCCATATGTGTACAGAAGCACATGCCGCCTCTGACATACACACACACACACACTCACGCACGTATGCACACACACACGCACACACTCAGATAAAGAAATGATTGTACAAATAATTTTAAAACCGATTTTATTTTTTCAACTTCATTATTACTAGAATACTATCCGTTTATTTTTTTTCCTGACCATCTTCAGTGATTTTATTTCACATTTACCACTCGATCTGTTTTGTTCTTTCAATACGATATCAAAACTTTATTGATATCTTCTCACTGCCACTTGCTGGGAAACCTAGGAGTGCTGGCTAGTTTTATGCTAACTTGATACAAGCTAGAGTCATTGGAGAGGAGGGAGCCTCAATTGAGAAAGTGCTTCCGTAAAAATCAGGCTGCGGACAAGCTTGTAGGGCAGTTTTTAAGTTAATGATTGAGGTGGGAAAGCCCAGCCCATGGTGGATGGTGCCATCCCTGAGCTGGTGGTCCTGGGTGCTCTCAGAAAGCAAGCTTAGCAAGCCTTGGGAACTAGCTAGCAAGCATACCCCTCTGTGTCCTGTGCATCAGCCCCTGCCTCCAGGATCCTTCCCTGCTTGAATTCCTGCCCAGACCTTCAGTGATGAACAGTGATGATGGAGAGTAAGCCGAACAGACCCTTTCCTCCTCAAGGTGGTTTGGTCATGGTGTCTCATCACAGCAGTAATAACTTTGACTAAGACACTAGGCCTCTGATGGGCAGTGATTTTCCTATAGTTATCTTTGGGTAGGTGCATCTGTTTTAGGGCTCCTTTCACTGCTTTGTTTTTTTTTTTGGGGGGCAGTTATTCCTGTACAGTAATCCCTGACTGTTCTCTTACTGGGTTATGCTGGTTTGTCAATTAAATGCATTTCGCATCAGAATCAGAATCCGGGGAGCATGAATGGGAAAACCGAAGCTCGGTGGTTGTTGCACCTGGCATGCGTGCCACTTGTTGGCATTCATTCTGCACAGTATGCGAAGTGTCTGGAAGGCAATGGGTCACAGGAAGAAGTCATCGTGCGTCATTAAAGTGGCCTGTTCGTTGGTTTTGTTTGTTATTTTCCTCCATTGAACCCAAGGCCTCATGCATGCTAGGCAAGCACTTTACCACTGATCTGTATAGCCCTTACCCCTTTACTCTTCATGCTTTGGTCATAGCTGTTAGTGACTGCTACCAGCTGCTGTGATTGCATTTTTAGCAGTCAGTCTTAGTTCAGGCTTCTCCCTTTCCTTTCCTTTCCTTTCCTTTCCTTTCCTTTCCTTTCCTTTCCTTTCCTTTCCTTTCCTTTCCTTTCCTTTCCTTTCCTTCTCCCCTCCCCCCTCTCTCTCTCCTCTCTCTCATTTATTTGTTTTTTTGAGACAGAATTTCTCTGTAGCTTTGGAGTCTGTCCTGGAACTAGCTCTTGTATACCAGGCTGGCCTCGAACCCACAGAGATCCTCCTGCCTCTGCCTCCCGAGTGCTGGGATTAAAGGCGTGCGCCACCATCAGGTTTTTGTTGCTGTGATAAGCATGACCATGAGCAACTTGGGGACAGATGATTATTTTGCCTAAACTTCCACATCAGTCTGTCATCAGAGGAAATCAAGGCAGGAACCTGGAGGTAGAAGCTGACAGAGGCCATGGAGGACTGCGGCTTGCTAGCTTGTGCTCAGGACTTCCTGAGCCCACTTCTCTACTGTGCTTTTGTAGGTCATAGCCCTTGAATGCCCATTTGTTTGCAGTGCAGGACTGAAGTCTCTGAAGGTCAAAATCACAGACCTCTGGGAGACTAGCAGGCTTATTCCCCAGAATCTGCTAAGGGCAGATATAGAAGCCGCTTCTGCCCTTATCAAATAACCTTATTATCTTGGACAGGTCAACAGGTTTAATTACTGTACACCCTTTAGTTGTGCTGGCCAGAGGAGGCTGCTTTCACAGTTCAGACATGACACTTACTTCCTTATGTCCCTCCTGATTCTCAGGATGTCCTTTGAGTCTCTCATTTGTGTGGGTGGGTGAGGTGACCTGGCTCACTGATTCCCTCACAGTTTGCTCTGTTACTACGAGAGGGGGGCCTCTCGGGTGCCTTCTTCTCCCCATCTCTGCTGAGGTCTTCAGAGGAAGCTATTTCCTGCCCTTGTCGCGTGGCCTTCCCTCTTGGGCTGGAGCTGGTCGGCCCTGTTGCTGCTTCTGCTGATCCCCTCACTGACACCTAGAACCCATCTTCCCATGCTTTCCTCATGGTTGGATTTTTCTGGGCTGTGGGTACCAGATTGGGACCGCAGAGGCGCCCTGGACTGACTGACAGTGGCTGCCAGTCCCCAGTGCACAGTAGCTATTCTAGGACTGTTCTGACTATTGAGGCTCCCAGCCTCAAGGACCAACCACCATGTTCTCAGCGTCTCAGATGTGATTTGGCCATCATTACAATTTTAAATTCGGATATATATTCACCTCCTAGAGGCTCTGTTTTCCTAGACAACCCTGACTAAAGCAGTTCTTTCAAGAAAAGTACAATTTCCGTGTTAGCGGATGGTGAAGATTCTGGTCGAAAGAATGCGGTTAGTCTACAGCCTAGTGCTGAGCTGGTGGCAGGCAGTTGCCAGTGCTGTGTGACTGCCCCACTGTGCCCTTGCTGTCACCCTCAGCAGGCAGGTCCCACTGACTGTTGTGCAGTCCTAGGGAAACTTTCCAGCTGTTGTGCGGCTTGTCCTGGGAGATGGTGACAAATTTGTTCCCTCGGGGTACGGGGCTGAACCCTGTGTAAGGGACAGAAGCTTCTTTCCTGGCCTGTAGTGGTGTGAGTGAGAATAGCTCCCGGTCCGTGTGGTGGAACTGTTTGGGAAGGATTGTAGCATCCTAGGGCAGATGTCTACTGCACGTAGCTCCCAGGCCAGGGCCTCGGAACGTTTGTGAGTCCCACTTGCCTCCCTGATTTCCTTCTAGAGGAAGGGTTTCAATCCAGAGGAAATAGCTCCATATCAGTTAACTGCAGTTTGCCAAACTGTGTGTCTGTATGTGTTAGAGTGTATTTGTTAAAGATCCAGACATAGTGGGAAAAGCTAAACCCTTACCCTTTTTGCGTGTGTACACATAGTGGGAAAAGCTAAACCCTTACCCTTTTTGCGTGTGTACATACTCTAATCCCAGTCTCTTGGCCAGAGGTAACTTCTTGTACAGAGTAAAATATGTTACACTTCTTTTTTGTTAGAAAAATATCATTGTGGTAGCATTTTAATAATATTAGAAAATTTGTCGGGTGGTGGCGGTGCATGCTTTTAATCCCAGCACTCAGGAGGCAGAGGTAGGCAGATCTCTGTGAGTTCAAAGCCAGCCTGGTCTACAAGACCTAGTTCCAGAACAGGCTCCAAAGTTATAGAGAAACCATGTCTCAGAAAACAAAACAAAACAAAAACCAATATTATATTATATAATTTAAACAGACCAGAGAGACAGCTCAGTGGGTAAAGAAGCTGCCAACCTAAAGCCTGAATTCAGTCCCCTTGACCTTCGTGGTGGAAGGGAGAACTGAGCCCCTCGAGTCGTCCTCCGGCCTCCACGTGCACACAGCAGCACACGCACATGTAAACACACATGCAAAGCAAAACCGTTACAGATTTAAACAATGTGCATGTGTACTGTGCTGCAGGTTGTTCATTTATCCACATTAATGCCTGGAGATATTTTCATACTCATACTACACGTGTGTGTGTATGTGTCTGTGTGTGTGACTGGGAGAGAGAGAAAGAGTCTGTATGTGTGTGTATATGCGTGTGCAGGCAGGCATGCGAGCCTTTCACCTGGTGAGCTATTGCTCTTCCTGTCGAGGCTCTAGTCTGCTGGCCTGGAAGCCAGGCAGCTTTCCTGTCTCACCCCCAGTTTGCCCCGTCCATCCAGGTCTTCAGGTTTGGGCAGTGAGTGCCTTTAGCACCAGGCCACCTCCGCGCCCCACCTCATTCTGTTTAAGCGGAGAGGACTTTTCAGTGGGACTGTTCCTCACTTTACCTAGCTGTTGTGTCCAGATGCACCTACTCACGGGCAACCTCCACGCGAGCCCTTGTGCAGGCATGGCTCTGGAGTTCTCAGAGTCTCTGGTCTCGTGCACACTTCACTGTTAGGCCTCTAAAGAAGCTTTTGTTTATGACTTACAGATTTTGCCACTTTACAAGAAATTAAATCTTTGAAATTTAGAAAGTATTTTTTAATATTTATTTATTTATTATGTATACAATATTCTGTCTGTGTGTATGCCTGCAGGCCAGAAGAGGGCACCAGACCCCATTACAGATGGCTGTGAGCCACCATGTGGTTACTGGGAATTGAACTCAGGACCTTTGGAAGAGCAGGCAATGCTCTTAACCTCTGAGCCATCTCTCCAGCCCCGAAAGTAGTTTTCTTAAATAATACTGGTTCCCACTGGTATTAGCCCCTAGCCAAAGACCAGATGCTTCTATATGCTGTCGCTCGTCCCTCTGATGAGCATGTCACAGCCTCTGGGGAACCCCTTTCACAAGAAATAGACTGGAAAGGCAGGCGGCGGTGTGGCGTCACTGCAAATGCATGTCAGCGCTCCTTCTGCCAGGGGGCCCCCCAGTCCCTTCCAAGGTTGCCAGGCCTCTCAGGGCAGTCGCTCTGGAACCACTCGGTTTCAAAGGGCACTTCTAGAGCCCTTCAGAGTCCCATGTCCCCTGTCAGCAGGTTGACAGCTGTCTGGTTTTGTACCTTTCAGACTTAAAAGTTTACATTTTTAAGACGGGCGCATGTGCACACGTGTGTGTGTGTGTGTATGTGTGTGCATATCCGTTGTTCATGTTTGTGGACACTTTAGGAATTCAGTTCTCCCTTTTCTGGGGTCTGGGATCCAGTTCAGGTTGTTTGATTTGCGTGGCTTTTTCCCTCTGAACTATTCCGCTGGCCCAATGTCTTCCGTTTTAGTTTGTTGTTTGTACAATTGAAGTGGCATTTCCAGGTTTGTAGTCCTTATTACACCATTACACTAAGGTGTGGCTGTCACTCTGGGCAGTGTCAGGGGACTGCCCCTTCTCACCTGGCTGGCACCATTGCTGTTTGGCCTCTACTTGTCATTGCCTTGTAAAGTTCTTTCTTCCTTTGGAAGCCAGCCATTCCCCTGATCCACCCCTAACTGTCTGTCTGCTGTCTGTCTCTGCTCCGCTCTGCTTCCTCCCTGCCTCCCTCTCTTCCTCTCTTGCTGGCTCTTTTAAACATAGTTTCATGTAGCCTAGGCCGGTCTTGAATTCACTATCCTCCTGCCTCTGCCTCTCAAGTGCTGAAATCACAGGGGTAGGATACTATACCTGTCTGAACTTTTTGTTTTGTCTTGTTTTTGAGACATGGTTTCTCTGTGGAGCCCTGGCTGGCCTAGAACTCATTCTGTAGACAGACTGGCTTCTAACTCAGAGATCTACCTGCCTGTGCCTCCCAGATGTTGGGATTAAAGGCATGAGCCACCACTGCTCAGTGAACTTTTTTTTTCAAGCTGAAAGCCTTTTCAGAGAGAGAGAGAGAGAGAGAGAGAGAGAGAGAGAGAGAGAGAGAGAGAGAGAGAGAGAGTTTCACTTCTGAGCCCTCTTTCCTGTTTACACTTAGTCAGCTGTGTGTAAACCTACTACATGCGCTTCAGTAGGAAGTTAGAAACTGGCATTGAACATTTGCTTTTAAGTTTTAACGTCTACTTTGCACTTGATCTAGCCTGGGGTTCTTGAGAGTTCACAGGGCTGGCAGCTCCCCTGAGGAAGTCCAGAGCAGCTGCTCCTAGACTGCTCTGGCTGGGAGGCTGACCTCCCTCTCTGACTGCAGCCTGCTCATTTGCAAGCCAGAAAGTAGAACCAAGACCCTGGCAGTGGCTCTGACGTGGTGGTCAGTGGAGCCTGCTGCTCGGAAGGGAGGGAGGTGAGGTGCGCACAGTGGCGGGTACTTGGTAGATCTGAGCAGGCACATGCTGAAACTTCCAGGTTACCACTCAAGCTCAGGCTGCTGAGTGGGCTCCCTGGCTCTGCTCAGATGAGGCTGGCAATGAAGGACTGGGAAGGGCCTGTCTTCCTCCCCCCAGAGGCCTTGGAGGGAAGACAGCTCAGGACTATTGCTCCCCACATTCTTCTTCTACTAAGGCTTCATCTGTCTCCTGAAAACTCTTTGTTCCCAGTGCACACACAAGGGAGCAGAAAGTCAATCCCCTCTTAAGAACCAAAGGAACAAACACACTTAAGGTATTTATCCCCAACAGCAAAACCCCGCGGGGTGGCTGATACCTGACCAAAGGTGCCTCTCCCAAAATTAGTCTCAGTCTGTGAGGTTACTGTATTAATGTTAGCAAGGAGAGGCACTCCCGGTCCTCCCCAGTGGGAACCACGGTTATGTGGGCTGTGGGGTGCTCAGCTATTCATTGTTTCTCTCTCTCTCTCTCTCTCTCTCTCTCTCTGTGACTCTCTCTCATTGCTGTTCTCACCTTTTGATACAAACCACCTGTGTTGCACACTAAGCTACCGTGCTGTGTCTCCTGAAGACTCAGGAGGAATGCAGCCTTCAGAAGGCGTGAACCCCGGGCTCTGCCTTGTGAAACCCATGTGATCTGTGTAGAATGTCCTTGGGTTTGCAAGTCTCGTGACAGTGCCCTCATAATGGTGACAGTCATCATAGCTTCTTTTCATTTTGTCATGGTCAAAATCTTACTTTGAGCACAGAGTGGAGATATTCAAGGCCTTTTCCCCAGAAGGGCTTCTTTGTGTCAGGAACTATAAAGCCAACTTTCAGACAGCGTCTTCAAGGGAGAGATGATGAAGAGGGGCTTGGTTAAGCTCAATCTTGCTCAGGCTGGGGCATTTTTAAGTCCACCTTCATGGTGGTGGATTTGCTGCAGAATTTAAAAAAATAAAACCAGTAAATAAACGAGAAATGAATCATGTGTGCACTGAAGAAAATATGACAGCTTGTGACTCAAGAAACCTGCATCCTGTTCCATGCTGCTTGACAGAAATAAAAACCTCAGCTGCCGGGGGGGGGGGGGGGGTTTACACTGGTCTAAAACTCAATAAGTAGCCTAAGTAAGCTGGTTGTCAGGTGAGCCCCAGGGATCCTCCTGTCCATGCTTCCCCGGCACTGGGGGTACAAACACAGACAGCTATCTCTGGATTTTTCTCTATGAGTTTTGGGGGATCAAACTCAGGTTCTTGTGCTTGTAAGGTAAGCCCGCCATTGGCTGAGCTCACTGTGAGGCTAACTCTATGATGGCCATCTCCTTTTAAGCCTCTCAACAATCTGTGAAGCTTAATAAATGGGAAGAGTTAGGTTGTATAACTCGATGGGAAGAAAAAGCAAACCCAGTGCCTATGAATGTAGTGGGTTTGTTTGTTTGTTTGTATAAAGCAACAGTGATGAAAAGGGATTCTGGAATCTCCCTTCAGGAAAGACCCCCTGTGTGCTGACATCCCCCTTGGCCACATTTAGTGGACTTCCAGGCTGCTTTCTGTAGATGAGGTTTGTGTTGCGACTGCCATCCTGACAACCTGTCCCTGCCCTCCCACCATCCGTTTCTTTAGCATTATTCTCAAGTCAACTCCTTCGTCTCCCTTTCACAGTGCCCACTTCTAGTGCCCACTATGGGTCTGGGCCAGCTTTCCCCACTACCCTCTAAAGATGCAAAACCCAGGGCCAACTCCATTTCCCCTCGGGGAAGCTTGGTAAGCCTGGGTTTGCTTTCTGAACCTCTTACGTCTCGTTTCTGTTGTGATATTTTTAATGAATCTGTTTATTTAGGCCATCTCTGTTCCTACCAGGTAGGCTCCATGCAGACGGTCACCACCTTTCTGGCTCTACACAGAGAGACCTAGGTGCTTGGAGAAGGTCTGTGTGTGCGAGCTATTAGCTACAAGTCATGATGGCTCTGTACTGTGTGTGTGTTAGATGCACACGTGTGTGAGTACACACAATGAGAACAGCATACGAGGGATCATGCTGTCGCTTCTGATGGCTCTGTAGTGTGTGTGTGTGTTGGATGCACACGTGTGTGAGTACACACAATGAGGACAGCATAGGAGGGATCGTGCTGTCGCTTCTGATGGCTCTGTAGTGTGTGTGTGTGTTGGATGCACACGTGTGTGTGTACACACAATGAGGACAGCATAGGAGGGATCGTGCTGTTGCTTCCTTCTCTTGAGATGGGGCAAGCCCTCTTACTTTCTTCCTTCTTCCCTGGAGCCAGACAAGCCCTAGCGGTTTCCTTCTTTGGCCCTGACAGTCCTGGGGTTGAAGGCCCACATGTGCCCTGTGCCCTGTGCCCTGCTTTATGTGGGTGCTGGGCATTGAATGCAGATCCTTATGCTTGTTCAGCAAGCATTCTTAACCCACTGAGCCATTGCCCAACCTAACTTTGTAGTTTAAATGATACCTTCTTATGAACCTGGATCTTACCTCAGGCTTGGCTTTCTTGGGGCTTGATTCTGGCCTTCGTGTGTTCCTTTATATTGACCAGCCCTGCATTTCGTGGGTCTGATTATCCAGACATGACCTAGTCTCAGGTCTGTCTGTTTTTTTCTCCTCCCCAGTAATTGGTTACTTACTCTTAGGATGCCGTGGTGTCAGGAAAGGGTTTGTATAACTATACACTTAGGCTTGAATTGTTACCTAACCCAGTATCAATTGGCCCCTTTAAATCCCCTGAGCCGCCTCTGTAAGACAAAAATAATGGCAGTAATTCATAAGTTTCTTTTATTGACTGTGGTTTGGATCAGCTACTTTTACATTGCTGTGACCAAACTGCTTGACAGAAATGGCTTAAAGGCTGAGATGTTTGCTTTGGCTCATGGTTTCTGAGGGATCAGACCATCTGAGCAGAGGAGGTGTGGCAGAGTGGTTTAGTCTATTGTGGGGGCAACCTGTGGTTGTGACTGCTTAGGCTGTGGTAGACCAGAAAACAGAGTGGCCTGGTCTAGACTAGGAGTCTGGGCTGTAACCTCCAGAACCCTGACTCTCAAGACTTATATTTCTTATAGTTGCTTCCCTTCCCAACCCCATAAAGATTCTGCTTCCACCCCAAGTTGGGGAGTAAGCATTCAAAATGAATCTGTGGGACCATCTCAGACTCAAATCATCACAGTTGGACTCAGGGAGGGGGAGGTGATCCCAGTGCCATATTTGAGCCACACTGGTTTGTATGTGATCCCCACAGAGTGTGAATGTCTGTGCCTCCACATCAGATTAATGGAGGAAGCAAGTTGAAGAGAAATACAGTTTGTATATGATGTGCTGTTTCCCGTCTCCATGGTTTCCCTCAGATCCCTTAGCATTTCACAGGGGAGCAGCCAGCATGATAACACAGGGGACATCACCACTTAACAGGAAGCTGTCATCTTGTGCCTCTCAAACTGGGATGGAACCTAAGGAAAAAGCCAGGACCTTCCCTGTGTTCTACCTCAGTTGTAGAAGTCCAAACAGTGGAAAAACAGACACGCACAAATCAAGGTGGGCGTGGCATCGGATGGGAGCCTGTGTTTAACACATGTTAGGAGAATGGATGACATACAGGCCATGGACATCCCAGGATCAGGTGTGGCCATGACAACTACATGCAGTGTGTGGTACAGAATCGAGTCTTGATTGGAGAAAAAGCAAGTTGTTGCTGCTGTACACGATAATTTGGTAAATATGAAAATGGGTTGAGCATCCTTAATTTGAAAATCTGCAATGCAAAATGCTCTGAAATCTGAAACTTTATGAGCTTCAACATCATGCTCAAAAAGTTTAGATTGTGGAACATTTCTGAATTCTGATTTTTGGAGCTCAGCTGGTAAACTCTATGCATGTGTTCTGAAACAGTTCTAGTTCTAACCTGTCTTAGTTTTGTTCTGTTGCTGTGAAAACAAAACAAAACAAAGCACTGATCCTAAGCAACTTAGGGGAGGATGGGTGTCTTTCAGCTCACAGGTCATAGCTGCCACTGAGGAGAATCAGGACAGGAATTCAAGTTACATCGTGAAGGAGGAAAACTTGGAGGAACGGTGTTCATTGGCTTGCTCCCGGACCCTTAAAAAGCCCAGGATCACACGCCCAGGGAATGGTACTGCCCACAGTGGACTGGATCATCCTTCGACATTTAATGAGACAGCCCCACACAGACATGCCCACTGGCAATCTAAGCCCTTGTTCTTAGAAGGTATACAGTCCTGACAGAAGGGACCGTGGTCTGCAGCCACGGAAGGATGTGTGTGTTGTACAGATGCAGATAGAGGATGTGAGGTCTGAGTTCTGCGATGCTTAAGTCTAAGCACAGAGTGGGATGTCACTGTCATGTCCTTGTAAATTTTCTGTAGTTCTGAAAAAAATTCAAAATCAAGTGTTGAATTAAAAAGGTGATGAGGTCAATATAGCAACATATCCTTTCTACCTTAAAGTCCTGCGTGCCATCTGGCTGGGCGTTGTGTCGCAGGCCTTTAATCCCAGCACTCAGGAGGCAGAGGCAGATGGATCACTGTGAGTTCAAGGCAAACCTGGTCTACAAGAGCTAGTTCCAGCACAGGCTCCAAAACTACAGAGAAACACTGCCTGGGAGGAGGGGAGCTCCTGTATACCTGAGATACAAATTTTTGAATAATTTTCAGTGTCTGAAGTAGCTCATGGCAGATGACAACCATATTTAAATGATTCAGGATTTCCCATCTTTCATATGCCGTTAGGCTCTTTCGTAGCTTTCTTTTACTCCCGTCCCAGTCACGAACTTTATTCATGGGACGGTTGTCAGGTTTATGTTAGGTTTAGACAAGTTTTCTTTATGTGATGTGATACACACCCTGGTGGGTGTGCTCAGGGAGTGACTTCAGGCACTGGAGAGAAACCTCAGACACCACAGCTTATGTGCGTCCCTGGGTGGACTCCTGGCCGTGTGGCTGTGTGTTTCCCTGGGTGGACTCCTGGCCGTGTGGTTGTGTTTCGGACTGTGTTGTCACTCGATATTCTTTGATGACACTTGCCAACTTGGCGTTTCTCTCTCCGGCGTGGGCTGCCTGTCCTGGTTCCTGACACCAGTAGGCATGGATGTTTTCTCCGCTCTCATGGCGGTGCCTCATCCAGTTTGTGGGACTCGAAAGGTGCAGCATCTAATGCGGTTCAGTGACTGGTCAAGCTCTGGGATGTTTAGGGGCTCCTGTAGGTGATGCCTGAACCAGTCTTAGCCAAGAGCTGGTCTCACAGGTCCCACTGTGCAGAGGTGTCCTCATGAGTTAGCCGGCCTAATGGCAGTGAAAACCACTTCCATTCCAATTTTGAGTCTGGGCTGTTAAAGTGCTTATGTTTTCACCAGTGTGAAATAGCGTGGATGCTTTGATGTCAGTTCCTGCGGAGAAAGGGAAGTCAGTCCTGGGCAGATTGGGTCTTCCAGAATCTAATTCTACCATTCTAGAATTGTGTTTGAAGCTGAGGATGTTTGGATAGAAGCTGGCCGGAGAGGTGCGAGGAGAGGAACGGGCTCCTGCTTGGAAGGAAAAGTTACCGTGAGATTCTTGGAGCTTTGCAGAGCTTTCTGGTGGCCAGGAGCTCCGAGTGTCGTTGGGAGAGACCCAGGGGGAGTGTGTCTGCAGTGGCTTGCAGCAGGTGGAGGCCAGTCCTGTCCCGAGGCCTGTCGCTGTAAGAGCTGACGATTCAGCTCTGCTTTCTGCTCTGCGTTCATGGTTGTCTTTATGATTTCTCTCACTGCACTTGGGAGTTTACAAGAATGGTTTTCAGGTTTTTCTGGCATCCTTAAAAGGTAGCCAGGACTTTGAAGTTCAGAGCTGTGAAGGTTGTTTTACGATCTGCTGGATTCCTTATATGAGATAGGTGTGTGTGTGTGTGTGTGTGTGTGTGTGTGTGTGTGTGTGTGTGTGTTGGTGTATAGTTTACAGTAGATGAATTACAATTATTTTTGTTTTTTGAAATGACAACATTTTGTTCACTTTTAAGTGGTGCAGAAGTTAGCTATCAGCAATATAATCACGATGATAGTTTTCCCTTCGTGTCTCCTGTAAGAGCCGCCCCACCCAGCGCACGTCTTTCCCATCAACAGACTCTCACAGTCCCCTGTCTCAGACCCACTTTTATCCAGTAGCCTGTGCCTTCTCTTTCCTCTTTCTCTGGAGGCTCAAGTTGCTGTCTCTCTGTAGTCAGGGGGTTTTGTGCCTCACTTGCCTCATAGGTGGGGGTGAAAGCTGACCGCGGGGACCACTTCCCTGGGCCTCTGCTGCCCCCTGTGGTTTCTTCAGTGAGTTACTTCCTAGAATCCCGTGCATTTTTTAAAGTTCTCTGAAGATCTAGGTAGCTGACTAGATTTCTCTACTGATGTTTTTATTTTTGTTAAGTTCTCTGCTTTGATGAGATTCATCAGCTCCTTCGTGAGCCTGTTCCCGATGCTCCCTTCCCTATAGCTTTCCAGTCTGCAGCACAACAAACTCCCTTGGCAGGGAGTGGGGGGTAGGGAGGACAGGAGGAACTGTGGGTGTTTGTTAGAAGGGATGGGGTACACTGCAGTCCCCCCTTCCATCTTGCCCTTGCTCTCCTGCCATGTTCTGTGTCGGTACTGTGTACGAGGTAAAGAAAGAGGAGAACAGTAGCAGAAGTAGACCAGAGTCCTGCCCTGCCCCTACTCCCGCCCCGGACGGTGGAGTATGGAGACAATTCCAACTGGCGTTAGTGTCCCTGAGAAACCTTGGCTGACTTCGTCTGCACCCCTGCCCTGGGTCTGCTTCTTGGATCGCATTGCTCTTTGTTTTTTCGTAGGCTAGTGCTGCAACTGCAGTAGATGAAGGTCTAGATAGCACTGGGCCCCTGGGCTCAGGCAGAAGGTGTGAGCACACTCTGGGCTCGAGGTGATGGGAGACCTCCGTGGCTCCAGCTCTCTGCTTAGCGGATGAGACGTCCTTCATGAAGCCCCAGGAAGCACACATTTCCTCTCCACGATCTTGCCATATTTTGCCAGCTACATGAGTGTGAAGCCCACAGCTGTCTCTGCATTTCAGCCAACCAGAAGGAGTGTTTCTTGTTCTTTTTGACATAGACCAGAAACTCCTGACTTTCCCTGTGTGTGCTGCAGAAATTCTTTCTCAAACAAAAGAACTAATGACCCAAGTCCCTCAGAACAGATGGGTGTATTTGGGCTCATATTCTCGGAGGTGCCGTCTGGGGGTGCTTGGCTAGAACCCCTGGCTGTGGGAGCATGGGGGAATGAAGCAGAGAACCAGCTACACCCTACAGAGGCACACTCCCGTGACCTGTCTCTCACAAAACCCCACAGCACAGTGCCAAGTTTCCAGAACTCCCCAAAAGAGTGCCACCAACTGTGGGCCAAGTGTGTGACTCCTGCGCCTGTGGGAACATTGTCTGTTCAGATCAGGACACGTGCATTTACAGAGTGGTGGGCATCACACTGCCTTGCCCTAGAGACTCTAGGCTGTACTCTTGCATTTCCTGGAATGCTCCCAACCCTTGCCAGAAGGCTTTCCTCTTCCGACCACTTGGAGGAACCACCTGCCGAGGCCAGCCTATCCTAACAGACCCTGGTGGGGACTCCTCTAGAGGGGGCTTGCTGGAGTAACCTGTTCAGAGGCCTGTGCAGAGATGGGTGGATGACGGCTGGACCACTCTGAGCTCTAATTCCCTCCAGGGTGATGGAGGATTGGCTGTTTCTCCCCATATGACTGAGGCATAGAGTCGGTGACAATGGAAGGAGCTGGAGGCCTCCAGCGGGTGCCATTGCCTGCTGTCTCTGCTCTAGATGAGGCTCGCTTCTGTTTGTCCTCCATGCGGAAAGCCCCTAAACCCCAAACTAGAGCTTGAAGCAGTTTTCTTCTGGGGATGGTATCATGTTCGAAGCCAGGCAGGCTTCCATGAACTGTCCGTTTTCATGAGTTCAAATGTTCCCTAGCAACTAGCTTATTGGCAAATCTAGGAGAACTTGGAGCTACCCTCCCCGCTTGTCCCTCATACTGTGCATGTATGCCTTGGTAGGTAGTGATGCAAGAGGCATCAGCTCAACTGACACAGGGACAGTGTGAGAAGACCCGTGCACCCTGACATTCCTGTTTTATAAAATGCAAGATTTGAGTTTAGTGGGATAAGGGGAACCTGCACGTGTCTTGCCTGTTCTGACTCATGCTTGACACCCTCGCTTGGTGGCAAGAACTATCTCTATGATAAGACACTTTGCAATGGCTGGTGACTTCAAAACGATCTCCCTCAAGACTTGCTGTGAAGTGCTTTTGTTACAGTAACCCAAAGTCTGGATCCCCAGAACGTCACCACGTATCCGATGCCAAAGCAAAGAGTTTTTATTGCAGGTTAACTTGGGGCCCTCTGTCTGTCTGAAGTGGCAACAGCAGCAATGACAACAGGAACAGTGCAGGAGAGACCCTAGCAATGAAAAGAGGAGATTTATATAGGGGAAGAGATTTGAGGAATTCTAAGTCTCTAAACTTGTGATTGGCTGCCACCTAGTGGGGTGAGGGGAATTCCAGACTTCCAGGCTTGGGATTGGCTGCCCCTATGATGAAAGGGGGTTTCCAGGCCTGAGGGGAATTTCCAACTGCCAGTAACTGCCTCTAGGGACTCAGTGATTGGTCCATTTTCCCTGTTCTGGGGTTGGCTGGTTTTGTGTCAGGGCAGAGGTGGTTCTGATTCTGGGGTCTTTCTTTGGTTCTTTTTTACTTTTTTGACTCAATTTTGGGACCAGGGTGAATAATATCTTTGGTATAGTCTGAATCTAGGGGCTTAGTGTGTTCCTTTGGTCCTGGTTTCAGGTTTGGGGACAAAGTATCTCTTAACACTGGCTCTGGTGCCATTTTCAGAGTGAGAGTTTCTATCCCTGGCTCTGAACCCAGAGTCAGGCTGCTCAGACTCAATGAATCAGTGTGGGCCTGTGCCTCTCACTTTCTTGTTGTCTGGGTGTCAAGTCACCTGCTGAAGAAGAAGGGGTGCTCAGAGCTTTTCCGTGCATCCCCTCACCACCTCCAAACTCAACCCTCCTGACCCTGCAGACTTCACTTCTTTTTCTTAATACAAGTGTTTGGTTCATCCCTTCTCCAGGGGATGGTGACCGTTGGAGGCCTATGGCATTCATAGGGAGGTCCAGCTCACTGTCTCCGCCCCTTTCCATGCAGTAGAAGGCACAGTGATGGTTGTGCTTTAGTCCTTAAAGCAGTGCAGGAAAGGTCAGCCTGTTGCTTCTTGACAGAGGAGCAAGCAATGAGAACCAGGCACTACAGGAACCACTTTGCTGCCCCTTTCCCTCTCCACAACAGCACTGTGAAGTGTTGATGTTAATGTCGTGTGCATTAGAGACCCAGGCTTAAAAGGCTGAGTGATTCATCTGCCGTGAGTCACCAATTAAGTGGCTGGGTGAGGTTTAAATACAGCCTCAGAGCCCAGGCACTTAGCATCCCTCACCCTGTGTGGGATGTGAGGGAGAGCTTGCCTCATGGGGGGAGGACTAGAGAGAAGAGGGGGATGCAAGGGACACAAGGATGCCCGTGACACGTCTGTAACCCAGTAAACACTCGGGGACTTGCAGCATTTTACTTAAACCATAACAAAGGGTTCGTTTGAATTACACTTCCATATCATAGTCCATCACTGAGGGAAGTCAGGGCAGGAACCTGGGAGCAAGAACTGCAGCAGAGGCCTAGGAGGGTGCTGCCCACTGGCTTGCTCCTCCTGCCTTGTTCAGTTACCGTTTACATATGATCCAGGCCCACCTGCCTGCCCACGGTTGGCACCTCCCACAGTAGGCTGAGTCTTCCCACATCATTAAGAAAAGGCCCCCAGACATGGCCACAGGCCAGTCTGATAGACGTCATTCCTCAGCCGGCTTTCCTCTTCCTACATGACTCTAGCTTGTCAAGTAAACAAAAAGCAAACAAACAAAAAACTATTACAATAGCATACAGTAGGCTTGGCTGTGAGCTGAGGTGCTTCAGGCCGCATTCAGGGTGTAGCGTGGTGCTAACTATGTGCTGTGTATTCAGAACCCAAGCTGCTGTGAAGCCGCGCGGTACTGCATGGATGGGCACTTACAGAAACCTCTCCATTTGTTACCCCGTTGACTTTGAGTTTTTGGTCATGTTCAGAAACCTTTCACTGTCAAAAGTTTTTGATGCTGCATTCAGTTGGTGTATGACATTATGACTCACAGTGCAGGAAGCGTTGACTTGGGCATCAGTGGGGATCAGGGAGGTGCAGGCCCGGAGCTTCATTCATCTGGAACTATCTCCTTTGCTTCCCAGGTACCCAGATAAGCTGCTTCTCCCCAAGCTCTTTCTCCTGGCGACAGGCTTCCTTTGTGGATTCCTACTGTTGGGCGGCTGTACAGCAGAAGAGTTCCCTGCAGAGCGAGTCCGGAAACCTCCCACTGTGGCTGCACAAGGTAAGGAGATATGGTCATACCTGCTGTGCTTGCTTTCTGGATATAGACCTGGAGGCCTGGAAGGGCTGTGCCCCCCAAGGCCATGTACACTGCAGAAGCCACAGCAGTGACGGCATCAGATAGGCACTCTCCGAATTTCAGGTTTTCAGGCATCTTGTACATCTTTGTTTCTTTTGTGTCCTTAATTCCCCTGCAGAAAGTCTGGCCCATGGTGGGCCCTCACTACCTTTTGAACATCCAAATAAGCAGAGCCGGGGTTTGAATATTGGCCAGAGCCTTGTTTGTAACAAAAGTAAAGCCTAACACATAGTTGAGTTGCTTCTGGCCACTGTGTTGCTGAAGCACCTAGAAGCCTGGTCACGAATCCCGGGTACACAACTCTTGTTGGGTTTCTGGTGGGACATGTGTTATGATAAAAATAAAATGCTGTAGGTCCCCAAGTGGTGGCAGTGGGCAGCAGGCACGAGACCATGGCGGGCCATGAAGGCAGCCGTCCCAGGTAGGGAGCCTTCATGGGCCAGTGGGTCCTAGGCAGGGAGCCGCATGGTGGGTGAGAGTCCTTGGAGGGGCAGCCAGTCCCACGAGGAGCCGCAGCCATGGAGGGTGAGATACAGAGACCTGTTAGGCACCACCTGTGTGGTGGGGTGAGAGGCCGAGAGCATCAAGTCCCAGGCAGGGAGCTGCATGGTGAGTGAAAGACAGAGATGGAGCAGCCAGTCCCACGAGGAGCCGCAGCCGCAGCAGGTGAGACGCCATGCAGGGTGAGGTTGGGTATTTATTTAGTGGGTTAGGGAAGGGGAAGGGGAAAAGGGGAAGAGCAGAGAGAGGCAGAGAGAGAGAGACAGAGAGAGAGAGACAGAGAGACACACACAGAGAGAGACAGAGAGAGACCGAGAGAGAGAGAGAGAGAGAAACAGGGGAGGGGGAGAGGAGAGGAGCCACAGCAGCAGCTACCTCTTTGGGAGAGAGACAGAAAGGAAAGGCTCAGACTGGAATGGAAGGAAGATCTGCCTGTGCCTGCCTGGGTGGTAGACAGTGGGGGTGGGGGGGGCTTGTCTCTTAAAGGGACAGAACAGACCATTACAAGGGGGTAGGGCACTGTAGGGTGGGAGTGTGCAGGAACTGGACAGTAAGAAGCTACAGCTGAACCTAGCTGTGTGCAGAAGAACACTCTTAATACTCTTACATGGCAGCTTGACACCGTCAGTCTTCTCTAGCAGTGGTGATGTCACACCTTAGGTCTTCTCTGTGAGTAAGGATGTGACATCTCAGGTCTTCTCTGTGAGAGAGGATGTGACATCTTGGGTCTTCTCTGTGACACTCTGGGTCTTCTCTGAGTGATGATGGTGACACCTTGGGTCTTCGCTGCACACATAACAGCAGGGCTCTGCTTCAGCCTGCCCTTCATCTGCTGGTTCTTTTGCCCTTCATAACAATAAGTAGAACACTTGTGTCCTCTGATGCTCACATCTCCTGGGGAAAGCACGTGGTAGCTTCTACGCTGCTAGAACTGACCGTAGATCTTCTGCTGCCTTGACTCCCCGAACACCCAGTTCGTGGTCTTCTAAACAGACCTCTTTCTGCACACAGTGACTCGCGCTGGCTCTGACCTGCCTCCCCCACACCTGTTCATTGCACATTTGGCACGGAGGGCACCACACGGTGGCTGGGTTGGGCTTTTCCCTCTGATTTGCAGCCCGAGTGCTAGGTGGGCCCTTGTCCACGTTGAATGATTTACTGGTTAGTATGTTACTCTACCACAGTGTCAGGACCTTCAGCATAAGTGGACACACTTGCAGGGGATAAGAACCTTTGTTTGGGGGACTGGTGAGATGGCTCAGTGATTAAGAGCACTGGCTGTTCTTCCAGAGGACCCAGGTTCAGTTCCCAGCACCCACAAGGCAGCTCACACCTGTCTATAACTCCAGTTCCAGGAGATCTGACTTCCTCACACTGACGTCCATGTAGGCAAAATTTGCCAGTGCACATAAAAAAAAAAGTAAAGTAAAAGGAATAAATCATTTAAAAAATAAAGAACCTTTGTAAATTTCAGCCCATGCTTCTGTAGTTTAAGTCCATGTTAAAATGTCATTGTGGAAGCACAAGCCGTACAGTCTCTGGGTTGGCGTTGGCTGAACTCAGACTGTGGCTGGGATTGCATAATGGGATGACAGCCACTGTGGGCTTGTTAGAGCAAGAAAAATCCAGATGGTTCTCACAGCAGCAGTGGGCCACATATGGCATGTCAGATTCTCAGAGTTCACTGGTGGTGAAATGAACACGCAAGAAGACAGAAAGGGGAAAGAGTGGTTTTTCACTGAACCGGGGACAAGCCTGCAGACTGAGCTCCTGAATCCCCCTGCTGCTGGGGTGCAGCCAGGCCTGTGTGCTGTTAATCCTTGGAGCTCCTGGGTGTGCGTGCGTGCGTGCGTGTGTGTGTGTGTGTGTGTGTGTGTGTGTGTGTGTGTGTAAGAAATGAGGGTGATGCTTTAGAAGAACAAGTGGCCTTTTCCTTAGAGGATGTGCTCTTCTTGTGGGCAGAGGTAACAAATTGGGCGGGAACAGGGGAGAAGGCTTCGTGTCCAGGAAGACTGCACTTGTGAGAGTCCAGAGAAGGAGGGGATGAGAGGCTGGAAAAGAGACCAGAGATGCTGAACCACCAACCACTGAGGCACTGACCGGGGCAGCAGTTCTCAACCAGTGGGTCGCCACCCCAGAATAGCCTGCATATCCCATATTTACATCATGATTCATAACAGTAGCAAAATTACAGTTATGAAGTAGCAATGAAGTAGTTTTATGGTTGATGTCACCACAACACGAGGAGCTGTATTAAAGTGTTGCAGCATTAGGAAGGTTGAGGACCACTGGCCTGGGAGCGTAGCAGTGAAGCATCCCCCGGACATGCCTGTCCTGATGTAGACCAGGATGGAGGCGAAGTTGCGGAGACGGGGTCTGATCTGCGACTCCCAAACAGGTGTTGCGTCAGTGGGGCCACTCTATGTTCCTGAGCGGTGCTTGGTTTCTAAGAGTTGGTCCTCCGCAGTGGTTGGAGGAGAGGCTGAGAAAACCTAACCAGGCACAGAGGAACTTCTGGTCAGCAGGAGGGGAGACAGGGAGGGCCACTAGCCAGACACAAAAGGGGAGTTTAGATTGGGAAGGAAGAGAGGCAGGGTGGGGAGAGCCTAGTGAGGCGCAGAAGACCCCGAGAGCCAGGCTCAGAGCAGGCGAGGCAAGCGGGTGTTTCTGAGGTGGGAAAGCAAAAGCAAGCAGGGCTTGCTGTCATGTAGCCAGCTACAAGGTGACACCGTGAGATCCTGAAAGGGGATATTGAGAGCCTGTGCCGGGGCCAGCAGACTCACTGTGGACAACTGGACGGTGAAGTCACACCAGGGCAACAGGCAGTGTGCTCGTGACTAGTTAGCAGTTAATCAGCCCCACACACTCCACCCGGGATAGCATGCCTGGGGACACAGGAAGACGACATTCCACGTGTCTGAGGAGCTAGGGCCAGAAAGATGTGCTATTGGAACATGGAGACTTAGCGGGGGGGGAGGATGAGAGCCTGGGTGTGGCCCAGGATTGGCTCGGGATGTGGGAACTCGGAGGAAGAGAAGGGGATGGCTGCTCAGCTATTAACTAGAGCTGCTCTGTGGCCGCTGGGCCCCTAGTAGATAGGAAAGACGGTTCTCAGTGCATGGGCGTCTATCGGGAATGTGGTATGGAAGCCAGGAGATTACGCTAGGGTAGGTGTAGACGCAATGGGGTCTGTTTCAGTTGGGATAAACACTAACCAAAGCAACATGGGGGGCAAGCATTGGTTTGGCTTCCACTTCGAGGTTATAATCGGCCACTGAAGGTACTGAGGGCAGGAGCTTAAGACAGGAACTGTGAAAGAACACTGCTGGCTAGCTCTCTGACTCATATGCAGGCTCTTGCCTAGCTTTCCTATACACCTATGCCCCCCTGCCCAGGCAGTGGTGTTGCCCACAGTAGGCTGGCTCTTCCTACATCACTTAGTAATCACAGCAGTTCCCTCAAAATGTGCCCACAGGCCAAGCTAATCTAAGCACTTCCTCATTTGGGGCTCCCCCATCGGGTAACTGTAGGCCGTGCCACGCTGACGAGTAAGAGGGCCATCTAGCTTGGAGAGTTGGGGCTGAAGAGGAGCCCACAGAAGACAGAGTGGTGTGGCGAGACAAACAGAAAGGCATACTGCAGGCGTAAAGAGCTGGTGGTCCTATAAGTGTCAGCTTGTCAATACAGTAGCCTGTGCCAGATGCTGCCAGGGGTGTGCTGGGGACTGAGACCAAGGTGACCTACAAGGTTGAATTGTGTCCTCTACAAGATTAGGTTGTTGTCCTAACCCTGTGCACCTTAGATATGACTTTATCAAAGCAGATCTGCTATTGATATAGTCAGTGTTTTAGGAGATGCCATCCTGGGGTCGTGTGGGCTCCGCCTCCATTATGGCAGGTGTCCTCATACAAGGAATGAACTTGGACATAGGTATGCATAGAGGCGAGATCGTGTAGGAATACTTGTGGGGAAGGTGTTCTGTAACCAAGGGGTACTGGGAGGAGCAAGGAAGGACAGCCCCAGGGCCCTTGGCGGGAGCATCTTAGCTTACAGAACTGTCAGAGAAGACTTAGACTGTCAGGGTGTGGAACTTGATCGCAATGCTCCAGGAAAAGAGCAGACTTTACAAAACATGGTTTGGGGCTGAAGAGATGGGACCGTGGTTTAGAGCCTGTACCGTTTTCGGAGGCCCTTAGCTTGGTTCCCAGTTCCCACACCAGCTAGCTCATGACTGCCTGTAGCTCTATTCCAGGGGATCTGATCCCATCTTTTGGCCTTTATAAGCACCCGCACATACATGGTATACACACTTCACACACATAACTAAAAATAAAACAAGTCTAATATGTAAAAGAAATCAGGATTGTCTCTAACTGGGAAATAGCCCATGTAGATGGAATAAGGATGTGGCTTCTTGAGTTGGGCACAGATGTGGTAATCATAGTTCCTGTACCCCACACTGAACGTTTAAAGATAGAATAATGTCTAAGTAAATAAATAACGTGTAATATTTAAAAATAAAATCTAGAAACGTAGTTAACCTAAGCTGGGCAGTAGTGGCACACTTCTCAATGCCAGTACTCGGGAGGCAGAAGCAGGTGGATCTGTGAGCTGGAGACCAACCTGGTCTACAGAGCAAGTTCCAGGACAACCAGGGTTGTTACACAGAGAAACCCTGTCTGGGGGGCGGGGTGTGTGTGAAGTGAGAATGAGAGAGAGGGAGGGAGGAGAAGGAGAGAGAGAAGAAACAAGCAAACTAGGTAGGTAACTAATGTAAAACCGGAAAACTTTTTAAAAAAGTAAACATACTTTACAGTGGTACAACTTACACATTAAATAACTGTGCAATAGGATGAGTTGATGTAGTTTTAAACAAAAACATGGGGAAAATTTCAGGACATAAAACCCCTTTGCCCAGAACATCTTCTAAAACCCCTTTCCTAGGGGGCTCACTGTGGCAGTCGGGGACGAATCTGTGGGAGAGAGGTGGGGGGGGGGGGGCAGCATGTGTGTCCTGCCTGGGGTCTCCAGGTGCTTGCTCACAGACTGGAGTTTATTTAGACATGTCTCAATTAAACGCCGGCTAAACCAGGAAATTCACACCCCCCAAAGACATTCTTCAGTGTAATGTGTAAGTGACTGTCACCGTGGACCAGGTGGCTTCACTTCATTCACTGCTGATGGCTGGCTGTGGCGCTAAGAGCTGGGATTTTGGTGACCCATGTGCATGCATACAGGAGGCCAGCAGGGGGCGCTCTAAGACTGGTGAACTCTCCAGTCATTCCTGTCCAACTTGTTGGCAGATTAGTGAGGTTTCGCTTTGAAACAGAGCCCTTAAAAGAAAGAAACAATAAGAATAAAAAGTACTTAACAAAGCAGGCAGAATAGTTTTCTAATGTGGAGTCAGAGACCTATGGGAGGATTCGCATGAAGCCTGTGGCATTACCTGGAAGATATGCAAGCAAGGGATCTGAGCCCCACCCACAGTGCTGGGGTGGAACTTTTAACACTGGGGGGTGGGGGGGCGGGGCATAAGGCCAGGAATTTAGCTGTGCTGCTGGCCTGCCTGGCTTGGAGTCCTGACCGGGCACCATCGATTTAGACTGGTGTTTCTTAAATAGCGTGTGTCCGGGCAGATGTCATCCCCGAGGGCCTGCGAGTCAGTGTTTTAGTTTCATCTCTGTTGCTATGATACCTTGGCAGAAAGCAACTTAGGGGAGAGGCGGCTTATGCCGGTGTACACTTCCAGGTTATATATAGTCCGTCACAGTGGGGACATTTTCTCATGCTGTGGTGACCCCCAACATAAAATTATTTCCATTGCTCCTTCATTACCAACTTTGCTACTGTTAGGAGTTGTGTTATAAATATCTGACGTGCAGGATATCCAATAGGCAACCCCATGAAAGGGCCGTGTAGGCGGAGTTTTCCTGTCCCACCAGCTTGCTCCTAAATTACCAGCATGGAGGCTTAATATTAATTGAGAATGCTCGGCCTATAGCTAGACTTGTTACTAGCTGACTCTTACGTTTAAATTAGCCCATATTTCTTACCTGTGCTTTGCCACGTGGCGGTACCTGTTCTCGTGTCGCATGTCCATCTCCCTGCGTCTGCTGTCCGCCCCTCTGTTCCACCCTTCTTTCTCCCATTCTCCCTTCATTCTCTGGTTGACTTTCCCGCCTCACCTTATCCTGTTCAGCTACTGACGAGTCAGCTTCTTTATTAAACCAACCCGTGACAAATCTTCACAGTGTACAGAAAGACTATTCCACAGCAAGGTCGTGACCCACGAGTTGAAAACCACTGTCCTAGACTATGTCAAGTTGACAGAGTTAGCCATCAAAGAGATGCTAGCCGCTCCAGGAATAATAGCGAAGGCACTGGTCTGAGGACCAGGGTGCTCTTTTAGAAGGAAACTCAGGTCAGGTTGGCAAACTGGGACACCACATGTTCTCAAGCCAAACCCAGGCTCTCTTCAAATAATGTTTTAAATTGGTGGCATCCTTACGCATTAGCCCACACAGTTTTCACAGTCTGCAGCCAGGGGAATGGCAGCCACAGGAACAGTGTGGCTCCCAAAGTCTTAGCATTGCGTAGGGACCCTTTGTCTGGTCTGTAATCCTAAAGTGCCCTCACACAGGGCCGAGCACACAGGAGTATGTGGTTCCCTGCAGGCTTCACCCCTTGCATGTATGTGGCTCTGATTCGTCTGGCTCGGTCCTTTCTGTCTTCCATGTAGACACTGGGCTCGCTGTCCTCTCCAGGACTCTCTGAGTGGTACCCACCCTCAGATGCCACCCTCCTGGTTGTCTTCGCCCTGATGTCTTTACTGTCTGCATTCTGCACCGCCATTCAGGGTGGATGGCTCCCTTCTTTATTCCCCGTACTTGGGACTGTCTTTAAGTGAGTTTTTATGTGAGCATCCCACAGCCAGTGCCAGCATCCTTCACACCCTTGTATTTCATATCCCCAAGTCCAACATGATCTTGTTTTACCTACGTCCTACTTTTTGACCTTCTGTCTGGTCCACTATTCATTCTTTGTCTGACCCTGAGATGTCACAGGACCGCAGCTGGGCCCTCTCTCTGGCTTCCCCATTCCCTGGGGTCATCTCCGTTGTTGTACGCTGGGCTCCGGCTGTGTGCTGTCGAGTCCTGAGCACAAGCCGTATGCCTCCCTTGCTCTCCGCTGCTACTGCAGATCTCCCCCAGGGGCTTCTTGAGTAGAGGCATCTCATGCCAGTCTCCCAGTTTAGATCTGCCTCCTATGCCCCTCCCTCTTCTCTCCTGTGCATATGTCAGCTGCCAGTGCCAGCGCCCCCACCCCTGCATGGACCAGAGGCCACCGTAGTCCTCAGGGCTTCTGCCTTTTGTCTCACACGAGTGTCCTTGCTCTGCTCGTCTGTCTCTGGTCCCATCACTTCTGCTGCAGTGGCCACCTGCCTTGCCACTTCTGCACGTTCTCTGAATTGCTTTGTTGTTTTGGCAGGGCATTTTTGATCATGCTCCCTACCAGTGTCTCCCACTGTATCTGGTGTTAGGGTGGGGCCTTCATAGTTCAGTTGCTAGCTTACGGACGTTTGATGTTCCCTAGAACCTCTGTGCCAAGCACCACAGACCAGAGCAAACTCCACAGCAGGGTTTGGTCTCTCCTGGATCCGTAGATCTAAGAGAAAGTGCTGATAGAGATGAGAGAGGACTCTGCCATACCTGTTCCTCGGGTGGTAGGCACAGGTCTCCACTCTCTAGACCCTCTGCCTCTGGTCTGTATCTGCCGTGGTCTGTGGTTTATGTCCTCCCTGGAGCTGGCTGTATCTCTGTCTGCCACAACCTTATTTCTGAGCAGTTTCACACTCAAGGGTTTTTGGTTTTGTTTTGTTTTAGTTTATCTATTTATTTATGTGGGTTTTTTTTTTCTTTTTGTCTTCATGTATGCTTGTGCACCATGAACCTGCCCGGTTCCCAGCAAAGGTCAGATCCCCTGTAACTGGAGTTATAGACAGTTTTGCAGTTTTGCAACACCATGTGAATGCTGAGAATCAACCTGGGGTCCTCTTAGCCACTGAGCCATCTTTCCAGCCCTCGTTCTTGGATTTTCAGGGGATCCTATTCACCCTCTGTCAATCATTCAGCTCCAACCCTTCTGTCCTCCCTCGCTCGTGTCTCTGTTATTTATGGTATTTATGTTGGGTGGGTGAGAACTCACCAAACAGAAGCTTCCAGACAGAGGTGAGAGCTCCCCAGACAGAAGCTTCCAGGCAGAGGCAAGAGCTCCCCAGACAGAAGCTTCCAGGCAGAAGGAAGCAGACACTCTAAGGTCCACAGAGGAGGAGACTGTGGTCAGACTTCTAGTTTCGTTAGCTCTTTCTCTCTCGTGTGCTTCACAGCGCAGTAAGCAGTAGGCTCTGCTCTCTTGTGACGGTGCTGACCTCTTTCTCTAGGGTCTTTTCTGTTTTCTCTGTGCTAAGTACTTAGACTCTGCAGCTCCGCTGTGTTTTGATTTCTGATTGTTGGGCTGTGTGATCTTTGGTGAGATGGCACTACTTGAACCTGGAGGGCAGGTGTGGGGTGTGCACCCTGTCACTGCCTGACACAGGGCAGGTGCTAGGAATGTTTCTGAGTTCACATCACGTCCATTTAACCCTGTAAGACAGGTGGCATATCCCTTTGCATGGATCTTTGCCTTAAATGAAAAGTCAGACCATGGAGGTAGTTGTTCTGGGTGACCTCAGGCTCCTTCCACACAGAGGTCATGTGACCCCAACCCCTTCCAGGAACAACAAATTTGAAAGTCAACAGGCTGAGAGAAGCAGGTGGAGCAGCCTCTTGGTTCTCCGAGAGGGTCTCACTGTCTTGGGAAGAATGCAGTGCCAATCATTTGGGACATTGTACCAAGGGGTGCAGTCAGAGCGCAGAGTGATGTGCACCCCAGTCCTAACATGGAGCAGGCAGCGCTGGCAACAAAGCTTTCTCCTCATGCAGACACCTTGGCGATTCTCCATGTTCTTACTCGGGCAAAAGGATTGTAAAGTCTATAATTTAACTAACACTATTTGGATTCATATTGCAGTTGAATTGATTTGAATGCCATGTTAAAGACTTGCAGAATGGCCCTTTGTTTTTGATGGGTGTGGGAAAACTAACAAGCAAGGCATTTCTATACGTTCCTGCAGGGGCAGCCAGGCTGCAAGGAGAGCAAGGCATTTCTATACGTTCCTGTAGGGGCAGCCAGGCTATAAGGAAAGTGAGGCATTTCTATACGTTCCTGCAGGGGCAGCCAGACTGCACGGGTATTTGGGAAACAGCAAGTGCCCTCCATGTAGATCCTTAAACACTCATTTTTCCAATTACAGTGCACTGTGCTCTCTTGCCCTTGGGGCTCCATGCCACGCTCCTTGGGTGTGTTTCACAGATTGTACACTGTTACTTTGGGAGAACAGTCCAAGGTAAATGCTGTTATTCAAATAACCCCCAAAAGAGCATGACCTATAAAACTATTTCAGAAGCCCAAGCTAAAATAGTTCTGCTGCCCAAAGCTCCCAGAGGAAGTGCTTAGCTGTTCCAGTGTGGGAAACAGCTTGGCTGTCGGGCTAATTTGTACAATAGACCATGACTAGATAGACAAGGATGGAACGAACACAGCTAACTGTAAACTAGATCAGTCGTGCCCAGCCTGCAGTGTGTGCAGTTGAGACTAACGCTGAAGGACCCCGACCTGTGCGAACCCCAGAGTGTAGATCAGCCGTGCCCAGCCTGCAGTGTGTGCAGTTGAGGCTAACACTGAAGGACCCCGTCCTGTGTGAACCCCAGAGGGCAGCCTCCTGGAGGGTGCTGCCGAGTTTGGGTTCACTGGGTTTCTTTCTCTGTTTCTGTTTACATCAGGGATTCCAGGAAGGACTCATGGGAGCTTCGGGATGTTTGTGAGTGGATGATTGCCTATTTCTTGCTAACTTCTACTAGAGTTAGCGTTGAAAATTACTGTAGGACACACCAGCAAGAGCTTCCTCACCCAATGAAGGCACAGTCTGTCTGGACTAATGCGGTTCCCTCGTCTCTGCTCCAGAACTGTGGTACTAACAGGCCATCCTGTTGAAATTGGGGCGTCAGGGTTGTGTCCCCAACATTCCGGTCGCCTGGCTAGCTTATGCCCAAAATAACAACACACAAACTGTATTCATTTAAACACTGCTTGACCCATTAGCTTCAACCTCTTAACCCATTTTTAATCATCTATGTAAGCACCCCAAAATGCGCTTACCGGGAAGATTCTAGCCTACATCCATCTCGGGTCGGAGTTTCATCATGAGCGTGCCTCAGAGAGCAGAGCTATCCTGTCTGGCCCGCAAGAGAGGAGGCTTCTGTCTCTGAGCGGAGCTGTGTGCGTTCTGACCTCACTTCCTCTTCCGCCCAGTTCTGTTTACTCCACCCACCTATGTTCTAACCTATAGGACCAGCCAAGCAGTTTCTTTATTTTAACCAATGAAATCAACAGATTGATATGACACTCCCACATCACTTCCCCTTTTTCTGTTTAAACAAAAAGGAAAGGCCTTAACTTTAACATAGCAAAATTACATAAAACAGTTATCAAGTAAAATTACAATAATCTTTATCATAACTAAGTAAAAGTATAACTATAACTAACTATTCTTAACTCCATCAAAGACTCCAGAAAGATACAATATCACCTAAGCAAACAAGAAAAAAGCAACCTTTAAACTCTAGAAATGACAGAGACATCTCGCACCCAAAGTTCCTCTGTACCGTTGGGGCATCCATCTTTGGCCTACAGGCCTATAGTTTTCAGCAGACATTCTATAAAGCAGGAAATTTCAAAGGCAGTCACTATCTGCTTGTCCTGAAGAATGTCTTGCAGACTCTTTCATGAATCAGGAACCCCGAAAGACCGTTTCACCTTTAGGCAAGTTCAGTAGTCCTCTCTCTGAGGGTTCTCTGTGTCCAGTTTATGCAATAGTCCAGGCAAGAGCAGTTTTTTGCCCAAATGGCTATCAAACTCCATAAGGATCCTCTTCGATGCCCATCTTCTTCTTTAAGTAGATTGGTGCTGCCAGGAGCAGAGTGTCTCATTGTCATGAAAAACCCTAAGTTATTAAAACATTTAAAATGCCATATTCTCTAGCCTTTGAAAGATATGAAGAATGCCTATCTAAAATATATCTATGTACATCTAGAAAATCTTAACTAACATGACTACAAGCTTAACTATTATAGATGACTATCCATTAACAACCTATATACATTACATTTTTAAGTGAACTACATACACAATCACTATACCTAATCAAGATCAGAAACACATATACATATAACAAAATTGACCTTAAATTTAAATCACTAAAGCAAAATCCATATCAATGTAAATTATTCATACCTATACCATTTCCCCCTTTAAATGTAAAAGAGCACTTATAAACCATATTTGGGAACATGGGCGCAGTTATCTCTCCAAACTGCTTCCTGCTGAATGGGGGCGTCGTTAATTGGGTCTTTCATGGTATAACCTGTGTGCTAGTTTCATCTCAGTTGGCAGTTGAGAGAAGCGATTTTCTGAAGGCCTTCACAGCAAACCTTCAGGAGGGCGTGGTCCATCATACCATATTGGAATAGAAGAAATGAACAGGGTCTCATCCTCTGTGAAAACAAAACAAGAAACTCCTTTTCAAAGTATCATATCCTTAGATCCAAATTTCAAAGTCAAGGCATTTTCACAATATCTATGTTGGGTTAGTTTAGCAGCATTTATAAGGAAATACCGTTTGGCATCTGTTGCTCCTTCCTCAGCGTTCAAACAATTTAAAGAGAGCATAATAGCATACAGTATCAAGATTCTCTGTGTATTTTCCATCTTTGTACAGCTTTGTTTTAACCTCTACTTCGTTTATTTTTACTTTTAACTTTTTGCTTTTTAAGCGTATATCTTTGACCTGGACACTGTAGACCAGGCTGTTCTTGAACTCACAGAGATCCGCCTGTCTCTGCCTCCCAGGCACTGGGATTAAAGGCGTGTGCTACCACACTTTGAAGTCACAGAGGTGAATCTCCCTCTGCATCCCAAGTGTTGGGATTAAAGGCGTGTACTATCACAACCAACTTTTCTTTTTTTTTATTTTTTTTTTTACTCTTAAGAACTTACTTTTAGCTTGCATATATTTTTAACACACTGTAAACCATTTAAAAATTTTCTTTATCTTTGAATCTCTTTTTACTGTATCTCTCTCTGTCTTTTTTGACCACATAGGTCTTTAATTTACCAAGCAATCTCAGTAGGACTAAAGGCGTGGCTTTGCCAGCTAGATGTAGTCCATTCCTTAGCTTTTCGCCATTCCAACCTTGTGGCTGAGGTACCGGCCAGAGCCGCCTTCAGTGCCACAACTCTATGGCATTTCAAGGTCCCTGCCAGCCAGCGAGCTACAGCAGACAACACTCAAGTCCTTTCTCTGTAGCCGGCCCTCCTGCCTCAAACAGTCAGAGTTGCCCTGGCAGGATGGCCCAGAAAGCTGGCATTTTTAAATGGTGCAGCTTTTTTTCTGCTACGGCTGAAAACCGAAAAGCATGTGTTCAGCTTTTTGTCAATTCCGTTTAAGTGTTTCGTGGCAGGACCTCTTAATAAGCTGCAGGGTTTTGCAGCTGAAGCTGAGTCAGGAAGCCTCTCTTAGATGAGAGCGCATGCTTGCCTCTAGCAAGCAGAGCAGAACTGAGAAACTGCTGCTACCAAGAAAACATGCTTTACTCTATTCTTTTCCAAGTTTTCTCAGACTTTCTGTCGATTCAGTTGTCCACACGTTGGGCAGCCATCTGTTGAAATTGGGGCGTCGGGGTTGTGTCCCCAACACCCCGGTCGCCTGGCTAGCTTATGCCCGAAATAACAACACACAAACTGTATTCATTTAAACACTGCTTGGCCCATTAGCTTCAACCTCTTAACCCATTTTTAATCATCTATGTAAGCACCCCAAAGTGCGCTTACCGGGAAGATTCTAGCCTACATCCATCTCGGGTCGGAGTTTCATCGTGAGCCTGCCTCAGAGAGCAGAGCTATCCTGTCTGGCCCGCAAGAGAGGAGGCTTCTGTCTCTGAGCGGAGCTGTGTGCGTTCTGACCTCACTTCCTCTTCCGCCCAGTTCTGTTTACTCCACCCACCTATGTTCTAACCTATAGGACTAGCCAAACAGTTTCTTTATTTTAACCAATGAAATCAACAGATTGATATGACACTCCCACATCACCATCCACTGGGCCTGTGTCGTGGTAGTGATAGAGAAGCACATGTCAATTGACTTCTCCATGTTTTGGTAACTGGATCCGCACACCCATTTCCTCTGTGAACCTGTATGTGTTGTTTCATGCATTTAAAAACAAAAACAAATGAGACAAACAAGCGAAAACCAGGGCATTTTGACAAAACCAAGGGAACTATGAACCCCCAGCTGCAGAGGTAATGGGTGCCTGCGGCCAAGTCCTAGATCAGGAAAGGGGACAGCCATGGAAACTCTTGTGGGGTTCAAACCAAAGCCTGGAGTTTTACTGTCTCGTATATTGTGCCAGCTGAAGTGTTCTGTGGACATGTAAGGCGTTCCCCCGGGAAAGCTGGCAGGGCTCTGGGAATGCACACACTGCCTTTGCAGCCGTAGTCTCCTGCTGCAGGCAGAAGCGCAGGCCTCCTGCATGGGCCTCCTGCACGGGCCCAGGCCTCACACAGGCCTCCTGCCCGGACCCAGGCCTCACACAGGTTCTGTGTGCTCTTAGAGATGGTCAGGAGAGGATGTGCATCCAGGAAGATGGAGCCTAGTGTCACTACAGTGAACCGTGGGGCTGGAACAGTGCAATCTAATACAGTGTAGAGGGTGCAGAGTTGTAGCTTGGGGGTCAAATTCTAACTGGGTCACTTGCCAGCTTTGGGACCTAGGGCCAGAAACCACTCCGAGCTTCCTCTCCCCTAGCCTCACAAGCCTGTGGGTCATCAGAAGGGCTCAAAGGAGGAAACCCTGTTGTTAGCTTTTCCTGGTGATCTCTGGTGCTTATGACAGGCCAGGCATCAGTCTTGTTTAGCATCTTTACGGGAGTGATCCAGTTTCTTCTTCATGACACCTGTATCACATGACTACTTCAGAGAGGGGAAATTGAGAGTCAGAGGTCCTGTGACCTCATGGCCCAAGCCACAAGGCTGAGCTTCACTGGAGCCCAGTGCTCCCGCCTTCCCTGGCTTCTAATCAGACGGGGTTCCAGGGCTTCTTTCAGTCTCCTGACATCCTGACATCCTGCTCTGTGTGTCCCCCAGACCCTGGTACCTCGCCATAGATCTGTCCCAGCTGTGACCGTCTCGCCCTCCACACCCTGGAGGTTTTAGGCGCTTATTCCAGCTGCTTTACAGACCACTGACAGAAAATAAAACCAGCATTTTTCATAATGTTTCTTTGGCATTTTCCCAGATTCCAAAGAAGTAAAAAGCAAAACAGAAAACTAGAACTTTAAACCAGAACAAGTAAAAATAAAAACAACAACAACAAAACCCAGCAAAGGTCACTGTGACCTCTACCTGTTTCTTAATTGTGGTTCTGTTGAGGAGTCATTCTATGGGACAGGGGAGTGCTTCTTCTTCCTCTTCTCCTCCTCCTCTTCTTCCTCCTCCTTTTATTCTTCTCTGTGGAGTCATCAGTTCCTTCAAATTAATGTCTGTTGAATGAAAAAGGGTCAACTCTGGGTCCAATACTGAAACAAACAGTAATGGACAGGCAGCAAGCTGGTGTCCATGAGCGACATGGGAATGCTCGCGTGTCTCCAAAACGGGGACAAGAGCAGCTCCTGGCAGAGTTGGGACAGCTTCCAAGCTTCTTGCTGCTGACCGAGGCTGGCTCTTGCTTTCCAGTTCTTCCCCTACATCCTGCTGCTGTTCGCCATCCTCCTGTACCTGCCCACGCTGTTCTGGCGCTTCGCGGCAGCCCCGCACCTCTGCTCAGATCTGAAGTTCATCATGGAAGAACTCGACAAAGTCTACAACCGTGCCATCAAGGCTGCCAAGAGCGCCCGGGACCTGGACCTGAGAGATGGACCCGGACCGCCAGGAGTGAACGAGAATGTGGGACAAAGGTAACAGCGCCAGAAGGCTGCCCGTAGCCATCCTAGAATGAGTTCCCTGCCCTTTCTCTTGCCGGGCTAGCCCAGAGTGCTGATTGCCAAGAGTGGGTAGGAAGGTAGGGTGTCTGCCACCAGCTGGCAAGGGACAGCCCCTCCCCACTGTCCTCAGGTCAGTGTTCCTTTCCCTGGCCGGTCTCATCCTTTGGAAAGTAGTTCTCCGAGGGATGATAGATCAAAGTCTCAAACAGAGCTTGCTTGCTTTGATGTCTGTAATGGAAAAGTGCAGAGGATTCTGGGACAATCAAACATATGGAAGGGATGAGAGAAGTGGCCCCAATAGGTGGAGACCCTCCTTGTCACGTTCTTCCTCTGGCCCTGTCATTGCCAGTAATAGCAATAGTAGCAACAGCTGTCTTATGTGTAAGACTTCTTGCCGTATTCCTGTCATAGGGCTTCTGTTGCTGTGATAAGACACCATGACCAAAAGCAACTTGAAGGGGAAAGAGGTTATTTTAGCTAACCATCCACCATTCCATCCCGTTATTGAAAGAGTGAGGGCAAGAACTCAAGCAGGGCAGGAGCTGATGCACAGGCCGTGGGGGAGAGCTGCTGACTGGCTTGCTCTCAATGGATGGCTCAGCCTGCTTCCTTACAGCCAGTCCAGGGGCAGCACTGCCCACAGTGACCTGGGCCCTCCCACGTCACTCAACAGTCAAGTAAATGAAGCCCAAGCTTGTCCACAGGCCCCCCTGCTACGGGTCTTTTCTCAGTTGAGGTCCCGCTTAGAAAAGTGCTCTAGCTTGTGTCAAGGTGACAGAAACTAGCCGTCCAGTTCCAGGCTCTGCTTTATTGTGCAGCGTTATTAATTAACTGCTTTGTTTGCCTCTTCTGCCCTTCTGTTTCTAGGTAATAGATAAACACTGTCATCCAGTCTCTTCTGGGAGAGCCGGGGACCCGAACAATGCTATTTGGGTCCCCCGAGTTTCCCTAACCCTCCCTGGTAGAAACATATGTGTTCTAGTTGGGCTTAAAATTTCTTTATTAGCTTGCACAGAGAGAGATTGTAGTTTGAAAACAACAACAATAAGCCGGCTGTTATTCTGGATCGGATAAATTTATTTAATAGACATTGAGCTCTGGGTACCGGGCATTTCCCTAAAACTTATTAAGTATTACTCACATTTAATCAACCAAATTGTCTTTAAACTATTAAAAGGGGGCCTGGAGAGATGACTCAGCGGTTAAGGGCACTTATTCCTCTTGCAGAGGGCCTGAGTTTGGTTCCCAGAATCCACATGTTGGCTTACACAGGACTATAACTCCTGCTTCAGGCATCTAACACCCTCTTCTGGTTCCTGAGGGCGCTATACACATGCAGGCAAAGTACTCATATAAACTCTTGAAAAGTCTAGAATATTAAAATGAAAAAGAAGGTTTAAGCATGGTTTTATTCATTAGTGCTTGAGTGAAGTTATAGTCAATGCGTTTGAAGTTTTCAGTGTGCCGGTGTTGACCGTGTTTGTGCCTTTGACATTTGATGAGACTGGCAAGCATCTCGGTTACTGTTGTTTGCTTCGTTTTCCAGTCTGTGGGAGATCTCTGAAAGTCACTTCAAGTACCCAATCGTGGAGCAGTACTTGAAGACGAAGAAGAACTCTAGTCATTTGATCGTGAAGTACATTAGCTGCCGACTGGTGACACTGGCCGTCATCCTGCTGGCGTGTGTCTACTTGGGCTATTACTTCAGCCTCTCCTCACTGTCAGACGAGTTTCTGTGCAACATCAAATCGGGCATCCTGAGCAATGACAGCACCATTCCCGACCGCCTCCAGTGCAAGCTCATCGCCGTCGGCATCTTCCAGCTGCTCAGCTTCATCAACCTCATCGTGTACGCCCTGCTGGCCCCCGTGGTCATCTACACACTGTTCGTCCCGTTCCGGCAGAAGACAGATGTTCTCAAGGTCTATGAGATCCTGCCCACTTTCGATGTTCTGCATTTCAAGTCTGAAGGCTACAATGACTTGAGCCTCTACAACCTCTTTCTGGAAGAGAACATAAGTGAGCTCAAATCATACAAGTGTCTTAAGGTGCTGGAGAACATTAAAAGCAACGGGCAGGGCATCGATCCCATGCTGCTCCTGACCAACCTAGGCATGATCAAGATGGATGTCTTTGATGGAAAGGCCCCCATGTCCGCAGAGATCAAGGGACAGGACCAGGGGAGCCGGATGACGGAGTTCAAAGGTAGGCTTGGCTCTCTGGACAGGCACGCCTTTGTGTCAGTCGGGGCTGCCTTCACCTGCCTGTCACTTGGACCATCGCCCTAGTGCCGTCCTGGGGAAGAATGTGGGAACAAATTGCTGTTACCCCGAGTTTCCAAACAAGGATCAATCTGTACTTCTCCTTGGTCTCCTCTCTACCTACCTTCTGCTTCTTCTGTCTGTGTCGTGTTCTCTGTCTCCTGCCCTGCCTCTGTTTCCAGCACCCTTGTTGTCTCTGTCTTCTCTTCCTGTCTGGACCTCCCATCTTTTTGTCCTTCTGCCTTTCCTTCTTTTTAGAATTGATTGTTTGTTCTTTGACAAGTTCATACGTGTTTACAGTACATCTTGATATCATATCCAGCTTCCCCACAATATATCCCCTAATATAGCCCCTTCCCACCTTCATATCCTTTTCTTTCCTTTCCTTTTTCTTCTATGACCCAGTGAGTCCAGTTAGTGCTGCCTGCAAGGATGTTGATTGCTCATGTCGGCGTCTTGTACAGGTGACCATCGCTTCAGTGAGCTGGGTGCCAACCACGTCGTGTTCAGGAGCCAGCGTTTTGTCCCCCTGCCCCTTGCTCTTAATTTTTTTTCCCTCTTCATAGGCATTCCCGGAACTTTGATTTAGAGGTTCGGGGGTTAGAATAGATGTCTCATTTAGGGCCGAGCGCTCAGCAGCCACTTCACTTGCTCTCAGAGCTTACACCAGTCGTGAGCCTCTGCACTGGCTGCTGCCCACCACAAAGGAAGGGTTCTCTGGCCTAGGCCACACTGATCTATGGGTAGAACTGTCAATATATAGAAGGGAGTTTGATAATTTGTCCATTTGGCCTCTCTAGAACCTAGGACCTCCTGAGCTGTGGGCTTTGTACTGTGTTTACTGTACAAGTGTGAATTCCCTCCTCTGGAGTGGGCCTCATAAAACCAAGAGAGTAGTTGGTTACTCCCAAAGCCACCATTTGACTTTCTTTCTCAAAAGAGGGACTTTCTTGCCGTGACCTGACTTCAGACTAGGAAACAGACACGGTAAGACAATGTGTGTGTTGTGTGAGAAGTCCTCCCAGCAGAGTAAACAGCACCATGCTCCCTACTAGTCCTCCTTTCTAAATAGTGGTTTTAATTTTGACAGATTTGGACCTGAGCAGCGACACTACAACCAATAATGGAGAGAAGAACTCTCGACAGAGACTTCTGAATGCTTCCTGCTGATGGTTTCGTTCTTGAGTTTCAAGTCCGTGGTTTCTGCGGCCGAAGCCCCGCTGTTGGGCCTGTAGCTAGTTGGCAATAAAGTGTCTTTGTTAGTGATGTGGCATGTGTTTTACCAGTCCCCGATAGACACAATGGCCAAAGTGTCGTCTGTCACTGTGATAGATGAGTGCCATGGAAGAAAGGATTAGGACTGTCCCACAAGATGGAATATGGAAATGAGTAATGGGCTCTGTCCGAGGTCCTCATCAAAGGGCCGCTAAGAGCATAGAGCCTTCTAGAGCCTTGAAGAAACGCCATTCTGGACTGACGTGTTGCGAGACCTGGAGCTTCTGGAGAGCAAGCACTTTGGGAGATGTCTTGTTTTATGACATGATAATAAACATGGCAGGATATAATTTAATAATGCCCCCTGTGTGCTCTTACTGACCGTTGAAGAAGGAAAGCGCTCACTGGTCCGACCAGCAACCTTGGCCTGTGCACGGCAGCACCCTAAGTTGGGTGTGACCTGGAGTCATGGCCCCTGTACTGGCAGACTCTCCTGTCATTCGCCAGCCTCAGCTGATTGTTGTCCTGTAACCTCTGCTCGCTGCCCTTTGCCCTCTGCAGGCACAGCAGGCTGAGGCCGTGCCGACTGAAGCCAGCTGAGGAGGCAGATTGTGTATCAGTGATGCTATGGTGACTCTTGGAAGGAAGGCTTCAGAGACAGCCCAGTGGGAAATCTGAATTTAGATGTACTGATAGATGTCGTCAAGAGATCTGAGACAGGAGAACAGCGTTTCACGGAAGCACAGGGAGGGGCACTTTGCCCAGTGTGGGCTGTGCATGGAGCTGATGCGGTTGGAGACAGGTTGTTTATATTGGAGCACAACTTTTAAACTTGCAGATTAATTTATATAATTGAGATCATTTGAGAAGAACATTCTAGCATTGATAAGAATTACAGAATACATTACACATATGAGGTCAGGATGGATGTAAGCACTGCTTTGTGAACAGGTTTATTATGGTCTCGCTCTGTAGCTCAGCCTGCTCTTGGAATTGTGACAGTCTTCCTTGCTTGGCCTCCCAAGTGCCAAGCTCACAACTGTGTCACAGGGCCTGGCTTTATAAACAGGCGTGCTGACTGGAATCCGGTAAAGTCCGTTCTCATTCTGACCGTGTGAACACGCCGTACATTCTCGCTTTGTCTGCAGACCTTCCCATTTCTAACACCTTGTCTATTGGAAGCCCTCAGGAATCGCGCAGGGTAGCTCTGGCCAGTCTTAGGGGCAGCTCTTTACCCTATCTGATTGCTTTTGGATGAAGTCAGACGTTGCATGAGTGGCTGTCTGCCTTTGGGAATGTACAGAAAAGCAGATTTGCTTATGCTTCCGTGGCAGAGTCTGAGTTGGGAACTCAGACGTCAAGAGCGCACTGGGTGTTTGAATGGTGCTGTTCCACGGTGCTTCCTCCTGTTGAGTTATGTGTGATGGGTGCCATGGTAACTAAGGACTGAATTGTACATGTTTATACTGCTGTGCTGAAGACATTTCTTTACAATCCTCTACAGTGTGTATGTGTGGGTTTTGTTCTTTTTTTTTTACTTTGAAATGACCTTTAAAGTGTTTTTTTCTAGGCTATGGATATTTTTTTTTTCAAAAAGCGTCATCTTGTAGCATAACGTGTACTTGAGGTAATAAAGAATGATATTTTAGGAGATCGGGAACTCTCCGAGCCCAGCCACATGTAGTTCTTTGGTCAAATGTGTGCTTGGGTCCTTGGTCTCTGTTTAGTTTGCCCTTCCTTCTCTCTTGAGCTACAGTAGAACCCACGGCATCCCAGGCATCTGACTTGGTACTGACTGTGACATATACGGGCAGGCAGTCCTGTATGGAGGGCGTCAGAGCCTAGCAACGCACAGTGAAGACATGGGTAGGTTTAAGAGATGATAGAATACTCACAGGAAAGACTTCCAGAAAGTAGAAAACCCTTTGTGGTGTTAAGAGGAGCCATATTGTCCGGTCCCCTTGCCTCTTCCCTGCCCTAAGTTCCATAGCCGGTGGTTTCCAGGAGGCCGGTGACCATCTTCAGCCGTAAAGCCCCTAGATGAAAGTTTAGACAGAACAGCACCCGTTGGTTTAAGCAGTTGAGCTGCAGCTGGCTTCTCTACTTCCCTTCCAGGACATGGGGAGAAGCCCGTGGGGCACGTGGTGCTGCTGCTGAATTACAGCTCCAAGGAGCTGGTATACTAATGCCCAGCGGTGCACTTTGGCCTGGAGTTAACCCCTCTGCCTGCTGACTCGCTGGCTTTGAGCCCTTCTCTAGGGATGAGGGGGCTGCTTTTGTCAGCACTTGTCCCTTTATTACAGACATAGCAGCTCCATGACCACTGTGGGGCCACTGGCCTTGTTTTTAGTCTTAGTGGACTACGGAGGTTTCCAAACCAGACTCACAGTAGCGTGGCAGCCTGAGCAGCACAGATCTTTCTGAAAGCAGTGTTCTGGCGCATTTGCCGTTTTACCAAGGGGGGCACACAGAGCTCTCCAGCGTAGAGGCCCTTCAGCTCTGGGTGGGGTGTTTAAAGTTACAACAGACCCAGATCTTGTAGCTTGTCCTACTGAGGGGAACGTGCCTTGCCCTTAAGAAAGCTGCTGCCTTCAGCCTGAGACTGGGCTGGATGTTGGCTCAACTGAGTCATGGTTGCGTACCTCTGAGAGAATGTCTTTTTGTTATTCCCCTTCACTTTCTAGAATCAAAGTGAATCCGAGTGAGGTGGGCAGCCTCCGGCCTGGAGTGACCGGGTATCCAGCATTAATCTCGTTTTCTCTGGAGTCACAAGGCTAGCACTTCGCAGTGTTCTTGCCTGTTGTGTGTCTCTGGAGTGCGGGTGGGGAGGTTGGGACACAGCAACATACAGCTTACATAACATCACCCTGCTTCACAGTGGCGCTGTTAGGGACTGGAAACCTCGCCTTGTTTAGTGGATCTGTATTGCATGTGTGTTTTAGCATGCATAAACACCTTTATCATGTATCCATTCCCACCCAAGACCTAGCCCCTGTGGCTTTGTTCTCTGAAAGACAGATGGCTACACCTTTCAGGACACGCACACTGCTTGCTTTAATCTGCTGTGTCTCGGTACAAATCTTCAAAGGTCCAGCGTTCGCGGCTGTTAAAACTAGCTTAAGCCAGCAGCCTAGCTCACCAGGCCCCTTGTTGAACGAGCAAGGAAGGGAAGATAGTTTGTTGGCATCTCTGATTTAATGGGCATGTGGTCCTCTGCAGGAGAGTGGGAGGCTCTTTCCACTGACCTGTAGCAGCAGTGCAGCAGACAGATAGTCCTTCCCTGGAAACATGGGTGATTCTTAGCTTCTGATGTGAAATGAGTCATGATCACTCTCCGAGTTTATTTAAGTTCAGAGTTGTCTTGCAGTGGCTGGGGAAGTGGGGTTTTAAGATCCTGGTCTCGGCGGTACAGAATAAACCTCTTAAAGAATCTGTGGCTGAAAATATGCCATTACCAATGAATGTTTTGTCTTCAGACACTGAGATGAATGGCTCCTTGGGGTGATCATTGGCATTTCCGCCTTGGGTCTCAAAGGAACCACACCTCTTTGAAGGGATTGACAAATGCTATCGCGTCAAATGTGGAGTTCGTGTCCCTCCTGCATTCAATTAGAGCTATTGTGTTTCTGGATCTCTTTAGCTGTGGGGTACATTGTAGCTGGAGCATGTAGTTTTCAATCAGTAATTGTTGGTAAGTTCCTGAAAGGTACAAAGTTTCTTCTGTCTTAGGTACTTTTTTTCCCTTGCTCAACACAGGAGGAAACATAGCTCCACTTTGTAACAAGCTGGCCTTTCTCAAATGCCCTAACTGCAGTGTGATGGCCGGTCACTACAGTGGCATTCTGTGTAGAAGTTTCGGGGTGGTGGGGGAGGTTGTGATAGTGTTTCTTTGTGTAGCCAGCCTGCAGAACTTTTGGTGGTTGTTTTTGTTTTGTTGTTTTGTTTCTCTGTATAGCCCTGGCCGTCCTGGAACTCACTGTATAGACCAGGCTAGCCTCAAACTTAGAGATCCACTTAGTTCTGCCTCCCTAGTGCTGGGATTAAACGTGTACCGTTGTGCTTGGCTAAGTTAAATTTGTAATGATTAAAATTTCTCTGAAGCCTTTCAAGAAAAAATATGTATGTTCTTTTTGCTGTGTCATTTGGTAAAAATACTGAGCCTTTGAAGAACAACTTCAGACATTAAGTTCATCTTCAGTTTTGTTCCACAAAGTCCAAAAACTGAGACCAGATGATGGCGTCAGAGAACAGCCTTGTGAAGACCACGTGGGATGCTCGCCCTACTGCTGAAGGCAGTGCTTCCTGGGAGGTGCTTGGCCACATTACGATGACGCTAACGTTCATTTAAAGGGGGTACAGAGCTCACAGTCAAGGCTGCTGTGTCTGCAGACAGGAGCAAATGGTGCTTTAGTTCTGTGCTCTGATGTTTCCCCAAATAAAACTTTTCTAAGTAACAGAGTTGTGACCTCACCTACCTTCTTTAGGAGTTGCTCCACTGAAGATGGAGCAGGAGGATGGGTCTTGAAACGCCTTGGGGCTCCTCCCTGTCTGGTGCTGCGTGACATTCAAGAGTCTCCACAGTACTTGGTAAAATCCAGCTGGCAGTAACTGAAGGAAGCCCACAGGCTGGCTGGGGTTTACAAGGTTTCTGGTGTCTGGTTGAGCTGTCTGGATGTGGGCAGGCGGACATGAGGGCTTGTTCACCTCTGCTCAGGAGAAGAACACTTCTGCGATGGAAGTAAACACACTTTGCAGGTTTAGTAGACCACAGGCACGCACAATCTTGGCTGAGTCCGTAGCTGTAGTAAGCACACTATAAAAGCTTCCGGGTCCCCAGCTGTCCCCCGGGGATCTGTGTGCTGTAGCCCCAGAGTATAATTGCATACTCAACAGCTCAGAGCACCATTGCTGCTCTTGCAGCTCCCTGTGCCAGGAGTGTGGACAGCCTATCCAGGTCCTCAGCTCAGGGTCCCAGGTGCCATCGATGTCAGGATGGCAGGTGGTGGTCTCTGAAGACTGAGCTGGAGAAACTGCTGCCTGCAGCAGCAGCCAGCCCTACCACCTGCTCATCTCTGGGGTTTTGGCCCGAACCCCTCCCTCCTATCTGAAGTAGCCACATGTATCATTGCTTAATGGCTTTGCAGCCTTGGCTGTTTTACTGTTACCTCCTTTCTGTTAAACCATCAGCTCTAAGATCCGCTGCAGAAAGTTCCCCCACGTCTCCACCCAGCCTCCTATGCTGACACCTGTTCCTTCCGCCATCCCGAGACGCCCACGAGGCAGGCTGGTTCCTTGTCCCTGAACTCCCAGCACCTAGACCAATGCCCACCTACAGAGATTGCTTACCCAAACACTGAATTCTGTGGTTGCTGGGTGCGGAGGGGAGCACGGATCAGAAGCGAACTCTTCTCTGGGCCAGTTACTTAGCTCTACTACACATCTGATTTGCCCAATTTAAGACAGTCGAGTTCACACCTGTCTCCCCCCCCCCCACACACACACATTAGTAATTGAGAACCTGACCCTGAGCCTCTCCTTGACATGAGTGCCTGCCATCCACACGGGTGCTCACTGCCCCCGGCAGTGCCTGCCATCCACACTGGAGCTCACTGCCCCCGGCAGTGCCTGCCATCCACACTGGAGCTCACTGCCCCCGGCAGTCTCCTCTTCTTAGGGTTTTCACATCCACATTGTTATATAAGAGTTCGTCTGAGTGTTCTAGTGCCTGCTGTTTCTGGGATTAAAAGTTCCCTGACGAAAAGCAACAGGGAAGAAGGGTTTATCTGGGTTTGCGGTTCCAGAGGAATCGAGTCCTTTGTGTTAGGGAAGTCTTGGCTACAGGCAGGGGAGATGTGGCCGGAGAAGGAACCCAGCTGATTTCACCTGCAGATGGGGAGACGGAATCAGATATGGGCTGAGGCTGTAAAACCTCAGAACAATCCTATTGTACTTCCTTCAGCCAAGATCCCCTTCCCAGATGTTACATAACCTCCTTAAACAAGGCCGCTGGCTGGGGACCAAGTGTTCAACTAAGAGACCAAGTTCTCTTCAAACCATAGCGGGCTCATCATCACCAGTTGGAAGTGCCAATGCTGTTACAGTAAGAAGGGGGCACCTGTTCTCAGTATGTATCCATCCACAAAAGAGGTTTATTCTGTGATAGCCCCTCCTGTCACCCACGGGTCTAACAGGAAAAGAAGGAGATGCTGGACTGGCAGCTGCTGACCTGGACCCACAGCCCTAAGCTCTTCCAGATAACACCGAGTTACAGCAGCTAAACTGTAGAATCGAGAAATAGTCGCCTTCTATTTCTTACACCCTCAAATAACTCCCGTGTTCTGGCAGCCCCTTCATGAAAGCAAAACAGAGGAAGAGCGTGGTGTTCTTGGTGTTCTAGCAGAGATGGGGCAGACAGGCCCCTGGGGGAAGGAGGGAGCAGGCCTATCAGTGAAGCATCCCTTTCAAGAGCCAGTTTCTGAAGTTGTCGTGTGTCTTTTCTCTCACACACACAAATAAAAAACAAGAAGAGCTGAAGTGCTGTCAAAATCACTTCCAAACCCCCAGAAATGAAATCCGCATCACGTCTAAGTGAAGACGGTCATCTAGAACCCAAGCTTCCATGAAACTTCAGGAACATAAAGGGAAATGTTCTGCAGGTAATTTCAGAGGTAAGGACACTCGGAGATCTTAGCGTTCCTGTCATTTGTTCTGAGTCTGAGAAGTGCCTGTTACAAAGGAAGCTTTGCTGAGAACAGAGGCCCTTGAGGCTCTTCACCGTCGCTTTGTACTTTACAGACACCATCTCCGTGAGAGAAGTTTCATTTTAGAAGAAAAGAAATTGCAAGAGTAAGTGAGGGGAGGAAGAGTAGGCTACAGGTATCATCAGGTTGGGAGAGCTTGTCCAACGGGATACAATGGAGGGCACTGTGGAATTTTCAAATTTCTTATCCACATAAAGAAATGAAATGGGCAGAATGAATGTTAGTCGTCATCCTCACCAACTGAATAACCCAGAATATTAGTTCACCTTTCAGTATAAGAAATAGCGGGGGGCGGGGGCTGGAGAGATGGCTCAGTGGTTAAGAGCATTGCCTGCTCTTCCAAAGGTCCTGAGTTCAATTCCAGGCAACCACATGGTGGCTCACAACCATCTGTAATGAGGTCTGGTACCCTCCTCTGGCCTGCAGACATACACACAGAATATTGTATACATAATAAATAAATAAATATTTAAAAAAAAGAAAAGAAAATAGCAGGGGGGCTGGAGAGATGGCTCAGAGGTTAAGAGCACTGATTGTTCTTCCAGAGGTCCTGAGTTCAAGTCCCAGCAACCACATGGTGGCTCACAGTGAAATCTGATACCCTCTTCTGGCCTGCAGGCATACATGCAGATAGAACAGTGTATTCAAAATAAATAAATCTTGTTAAAAAAAAAAAAAGAAATAGCAAGGTATTTTACATCTTTCGTACCTAACTTTTTAAGTTTGACATAAATGTTTGGCTTGCAGTGCTTCTTGTTTGAGACTGACCATACACAAGTGCCCACAGTGCTGTGGTCGTTACATTGACAGAGCATGTCAAAATAGGTTGCGCTGCGTTCCCACCTAGTGATAGCCCCTTCTCTGTTTGCACCGAGTGTGCATTGTTTGATTTGCGTGTGCACTTCTTACTCCTCCCTCCCCAAATAGGCAGAAGTGCTGTTAGATCTTGGTGCCTTCATTGCATTTGACCACTGAAGGTCAATAAGGCAATAGTTATCCAGGACCTCTGCAGTGGGTTTGGAAGCCTTGGAAATGGGACTTCACAGTGAAATTTTGAGCCCAGTCCCAAATACAGTAAAGCCGGGTGAGTTAGATACTCAGGAAGAGGGATAGACTCAGGAGTGGGAACTAGCAAAACAAGAAGGGTTCTGGCTTACTACGGGGTGGGGGATCAGACACTCCTGGCAAGAGGCAGACATGGGGCCTTGGTCTGACATAGAAGGTGGTCAGGTGCCATGGAGGGTTCTTGCTAAAAGCAGATTTGGGAATGCTCACTAAAGAGCCTACAGGAAGGTTCAGCAGGCAGAGTGGCCAAGAGAAGAACCCTCACTGGCACCTCCAGCCTCAGACTGGTCCCTTGCAGAGCACAAGCTGAAGGGAGAAAACTCAAAGCTTTTACCCACTGAAGGCAGCCACGGTGCCAGTCATTCTTCAGTGGGAGCCCGGGTGGATGTGGGGCAGAGGCAATGAGCACACGAAGTAGAATAAGGTTAAAAAGGCCAATCAGTAGACACTGAGTTATTGGTTGATTTAGTGGTTTTACTTAAAGCACTGTTTGTACTGCCTACTTGCCAAGCACGATTTTACTTGCTACCTGAGTGTTACGAGCTGGGGGACTTCAGCTCCAGGTTCTTTTCGAGTAATATCTATGAGGACTCCATGCCCTTTTCCCCAGAGAGTGATGAGTAACCAGACCAAGCAAGAGAATTGTTTTTATGATGATTCTTTACTAGCAACTTCAATATCCAATGCATCAATGGGGGTTACAATCTCAATAGGTATGGGGGATTGATAATGGGCAACACACAGGCACTTCAATATCACAATTATTAATCCTACTAAACCTAATACATAAAACCAATTCATGACCTTACTCTAATTTATCACTTATTCATAAAACACTTCTTAACCTAAATACAACTTATCCATTACTTATCTATAACCTTAATACAACTTACACATTACTTATCTATAACCTTAATACAACTTACACATTACTTATCTATAACCTTAATACAACTTATAAAACACTTCTTAACCTTAATACAACTTATCCATTACTTATCTATGAAACGCTTCTTAACCTTAACTTATCCATTAATATTTCCTAATCTTATCAATTATCCATAAAATATCTCTTAACATTTCACACACTAAACATATGTATTAACACATCTATGCTCTTTTCTTAACTTCTCATACACACATGAAGTAGCATCATACGACCTGATAGTCCCTGGCTTAAAAAGGGCTTTTTGAATTTCTTCAGGCTGGGCTCTTGTCCGCACTGGGGGCTGGGTAGTGAAGATCGACTCTTGACCCCGTAGTCTGCACTCGGGAGATAAGGTCCTGATGTTCCAGGCTGGTATCTGGTAGGGCCTTGGACTCAGCTTTCGGGTGACCGAGTCTCGGGAGACAAGGCTTTCAGTTCTCTACTCTCGAAGATGAGGCTTTGCTCTCGGGATGGCAAAGCGTTCTGTCTGCTCAAAAGACGAAGCTTTGCTTTCGGGATGGCAAAGCATTCTGAAAGGCAGAGTATCTAGTCTGTTCTCGGGAGACAGACCTTCAATGTCCACTCTCAGTGAAATGAGGATTTGCATTCGGGATGCAAGGCGTTAAATGTCTGTTTTCGGGAGACAAAGCTCTGTGCTCGGGAGACAGAGCATTAAATGTTAGGCAAGGCATTCAATATTGCTGCTTTTCGGGAGGCAGGCTAGGAGGATCTCTCTTTCACGGAGGCCTGGTGCCAGAGCCATTGTGAGAAGTGAGATAACCACCCTGCTTCAGCCACCTCTTTTAAGTCAGTTCATAGTTGCCCCTCGTTTGATCCTTCCGATAACCAGATGTCCTAGGTTATCAGTATCGACTGGCCACAGAAAGGTGGGGGTCCCTCTTGTGTGGCAAGATTATTTCGTTGCCATGGTTGCTGGGTGCAGCCCCCACATCTGGCAGGGCCAGATGGGTGTGGCAGCCTTCAAGTGGGCAAATGTTCTCCCAATATTTCACCTTAGTAATTTTCCATACCACACACAAGAAGAAATGCTTTTACATTACACCAAGTTACATTCATTCTTATTCTATAAATTTCCTGCTCTATCTACCCTACAGATTCCCCTTTATTTATTCATTCAGAGGAATCTGCTTCCATGCTCATTACACTGAGACAGAAACATGGAGAATTGGCTAAAACAACCCGCTGGCTGCCCCGCCTGGTGGTTTGTGGGTAGAAAATGAGAATACAAAGAGGACCCAGGATTGAAAGCTTTCAGGAGCTAGTCTGCCTTCCATCCACTGAGGACATCTCTCTTCCACTCCACTGGTGTTGAATGCTTAGATTCCCACAACACACTACAGCTGAGTCTGTCTAAGGGGGGAGCTGGCCGCCAGCCCCTGGCCAGGGTAAATGAAACCTGCACCTACCGTCTCCGGCAGGCTCGGGCACAGTGGATTTAACGAGAATACTCTGGGAGGGGGAGCTTGAGAGAGTGCAGCTGGAAACTGTCCTGGAGATTTCTTTCCACACGCAAATCACTGACTGAGGTAGAGAGAAACTCGTGAGTGTGGAGTCAGACACAGGCGTCGTATCTCAGAGTGGTGCGGCCCTTTATGACCTCGCGATCCTTATCTGTAGGATGGAATAGTCTCCCAGGTTTGGGTGTGCGTCAACTGTGAAGTTAATTGTGAACATACGGGAAGCTGCCAAAGCAGCGCAGCAGAGAGAGATGTCATTCTGTGGTACCCCTAGCTTTTCTCAATGGCGCCCTCTTACATACTGTTGTTTCAAAACAGGAAACACCAACCCATTGATCCAGGCTGCACTGCACAGGTGTGTACCTGCATGTAATTTCCAATGGAAATAAGAATCATTTGTCGCTGCCAAAGGACTCTTCCCACCACCCCCTGCATAGTCATGCCCACCCTGCCCCAGGTAACCACCATCCCCAGCTGTCACTCTCATCTAGAGGATGCTCTAGTACTGGACTCAAAGTCTACATTCAAGACCTACTGCTTTCAGCCAGTGTAACGGTGACCCGAGGTCCATCCATGCATGCACTCATGGATCGCTTCTTTTGTTGCTGAGTAGGATTCTACACAGGCTTCTTGTGAGCATCCCACAGAGGACACAGATTCATGGGCACAGTGCTCAGGGTATAGCAGCTCCCCTTTCCTGGCAGCAGCTCTGAGCAGTTCCTGAATATGAAGACCAGCTTGAGAGGCAGTGTTCAGAGCCTGCAAATCCCTGCTCGCTTCCGTTTTCCTTTCCTTGTAAAACTTGGTGGTTAGACCTTAGCTAGCACTTCTTACCTTTAGAGCCAAGGGTAATAAACCCAGAGAGGTGAGCAGGCAGGGAAGAGACCCCAGGTTAATTGCCCCCATTTCAGATCTTCCTTCCACACAATGTCTGCTTCTGGGCCCGCAGTTAATGCGAGCTGCAGAATCTGCTGCATGGCCCTAGCTGGTCTGCAGAACGCTTTGCTGGGTGTCACTCAGGAGCACTGATCAAACTGGGGTGGAGAAGCAGGATGCTTGGCTTTTCCTAGACATCAAGACCCCATGAGGAAAAGGCCTTCATTGCCTTAAACTCTATGCAAAGATGGCATTAACATCCAGTGAACAGATTTCTCAAACCCCTCCTGCAATGTGTGTTTGCTGGGAATCATGGTGGTGAAGTAAGGACAGAGAGACAGCTCAGCTGCAGAAGCCTGGCCACCAGAGAACTTTCCCTGGAGTCTATGTGAAAAGCTAGATTGGGTGGCATGCCTATGTGATACCAGCACCCCTAGGGCAATGATGTGGGAGTGATTTCTTATCAATAAAGAAACTGCCTAGGCCCATTGATAGGCCAACCCTTAGGAAGGCGGAGTGAACAGAACAGGATGCTGGGAGAAAGAAGCTGAGTGAGAGAGTCGCCATGATTCTCCCACTCCAGGCAGATGCAGGTTAAGATAATTCCTGGTAAGCCAGCTTGTGGGCTACACAGAATATTAGAAATGGGTTAGGTCAATATGTAAGAGCTAGCCAATAAGAGGCTGGAACTAATGGGCCAAGCGGTGTTTAAAAGAATACAGTTTCCGTGTAATTATTTTGGGGCTTAAGCTAACCATGTGGGCGGCTGGGTGCCGGGGACGCAGCCCCGCCGCTCCTATTACTACAGGGCAAGACTGGAGGGAAGAGAATCAGCCAACTAGCCGGGAGACCGCAACACAGCCACAGGACAGTAGAGACCCAACCTCAACAAGGCGAGATCCAGCTTCTGAAAGGCATGAGCGCTGTGGTGCACACATGCATGTGGTTTTTGCTTTGTCTTTCCTAAGAAAAAAGAAGTCCAGGGAAGGGAAATGCTTGGCTTTTATCTATAATTTCACTGAGGGGCCGTTTTCCCAGTGAGCAGCTTGAACTACATCTCTGAAGTGCACTAGTCTGTGATTCTGGGCTCTATTTCTTCTCCCTGGACAGAGGAAAGTGAGGAAACTAGTGTTTCCTGAGCACTAATAATGTGCCGGGCGTCTAACTACACAGATTGGGTGTTCGCTGTCCAGTAAGCACATTCCGCTCGTTTTGGGTGAAGCACCCGAAAAATGTCCTCTTCTGATAGGCTGCTTGCGACTTCTGGGTAAACTTGGCTCCTGCCTCTTCTAGGCATCAGTTTCTTTTGGGTCTCACAGAGTCGAAGGTATTATTAAGAATTAAAGTAAATTAAATAAAGACATTAAGCCCAGAGTCCACGTTCACCAAGCACTCAGGGTCAAATAAACAATATTTGATTAGAAAGCTAGAAGATCCCAAGTTATGGGTGTTATTCCCAGATCTTCAAAGTCCCCGCAAAACCAACAAGGTGACCAAGTCCTATATGTAAAAGCCAAGAGCTTTTATTTATGCAAGTTTGCAAAGTTGGTCTCTCCACATGTACAACATATTGGAATAATCCGAGAGCCCCAAGCTCAGTTAGAGTTGGGTTTTTATAGTAGTAAAGGTGGGGGTGAGTTTTATAATTTTTTTAAAAATGCTTCAAGATCCCCAGTGGCAGTAGGCAGCAGAAATGCTGTAGGTCCCAAATGGTGGTAGCGGGCCATGTGGCGGCAGACAAAGGGCCCTGGGAGCAGCCAGTCCCAGGCAGAGGCGGTTGCCAGTCCCCAAGCAGTGGCTGGTCCCAGGCAGGGAGACACATCGCAGGCAGGCAGAAGACAGAGACATGGATAGACACGACTTGCAGAGTGAGGTTGAATATTTATTCAGGGGGTTGTGGAAGGGAAAGAGTAAAGGAGAGAGAGAGAGAGAGAGAGAGAGAGAGAGAGAGAGAGAGAGGAAGAAGAAGAAGAGGAAGAGGAAAAAGAGGAGGAGGAGAGAGATGGGGGTGGGGTAGGGGAACGGAGAAGTGGGGAGAGAGGCAGAAGCGAAGCTGCCTCTCAGAGGAAGATGAAAAAGAGAGCGAGCTCAGGCCAGAAGCTGAAGATCAGCCTGCCTCAGAGGATGGGGGAGGGAGTGGGCGTGGCTTGTCTCTTAAAGAGACAGAAAACCATAACAGTGAGGTATTTCTAAGGTTCAGAACCCCTGATTGGCTGACATTTGTCTAGGGTGTCCTGGTGAGTGTGTGCTGGCAGGTGATCCTATCTACAGAGGTTGGAACTTTAGGCATTTCTTTTGGATGGTCTGTTTTTGGGTGGTGCTCGGGTAATCTCAGTTTGTGGTTTTTCCTGCAACCAAGTATTGCTTCAGGGTAAACTACTGAGACTCAGGCCTCCATTAATTTTAACGATGGCTGAGTCCTATTCTGGAAGGTGATGATGGTTGGAAGTAAAGAACTTCCTTTGGGTGGTCTGTTTCTATTTAGCTTATCATGGCTGGATCCTACATTATGGGAACAAAATGGAAAATTTTTTGTATGGGGTAGCCAAGGAGGCTCAGTTTGGGTTTTGACACCAGAAAATCTGGTTTGGGGTCTAACATCTCTCCAACATCTAAGTTGGCCCTGAGAATCAGTGTCTCTCTGTTTTTCAGGGTTGTTAAGCAGACACTGCGAGATGCTACACTTAACAGCCAGCAGGAGCTCTGCAAATAGGAGCTGTGTTTGTTTAGAGACAGGCCTCCGGTAGTCCAGCCTGCTTTTAGACTTGCTATGCAGCTAAAACTGACCTTGAACTTCTCCACCTCTCGAGAGCTGGAATTACAGGCGTGGAGCACAGCACCTGGTTTAGTCAGTGCTAGGCAGCAGATTGAGGGTGTTGTGCATGCTAGCAAGCACTGTAGTGCTAGGGCTGTAACCCCAGCCCCAGAGACTAGCTTCCTGTCTGCCCCAGAAAGAAACAACTATAAATGCAAAGAAAGACATTGGGAGTTTCAAGGGTGGGAAGTCCATTTTGGGGAAGAGCCCTGGAAGGAGCAGTTGCTGAGAGGCAGCCAGGGCTTGCTTTACTCCGAGCTCCATTTCCTGGCCCTGCACCAATGGAAGCAAAGATCGGCAGCTGTGTGGGGGTGGTGTGGGTATTGTCAAAGCGACCCAGGAATATTCTTGACTCAGAGAACCCCAAAGAGTAAACCAGATGGGCAAGAACCTCCCCCAGCCTGAGGTGGGGAGGCTGGAGGAGGTGGGGGAGGGGCAAAACCCATCCCCCAGGCCTTGCACAATGCTGTCTGGGTACTGCAGAGAACCCACAGGGGTTCAGGACCAAGGGCTCTGGGCATACTTCCTTGCCTGGTGGCTTTGCCAGGTGGTGGCTCCCCAGATATTCACACTTTATTTTTGATTTTGAATGACATATTAACTGCAGAAATAATGTTTAAAAACAGAGAGGAAATTCAGAGAGTGTCGACATAAATGGAGCTCTGAAACCCTCCCTGGTTCTTGCTACCTCTGCTCCACTCGGGCACAGAGCCTGCGGGAGTGACTGCCTGACTTCGGGGTCACATGGGTTTCTGTACTAGGGGCCCTAAGCAGGTACTCCAGACATCTGCCGTGCTTGGCCCTGAATGGTTTAAGTCTGTACTGCTTAGGAGGGGACAGAGTATCAGAATCCTTCGGGCACATGTTGAAGGGCATCCCTACCAGGATGCAGTTCCTGGATGAGGGGACATAAGGGGAGGTGAAGGACGGAGGGAAGAAGGAAAGATTGGGAGAGGGAAGGAGGAAGGAAAAGAAAGGAGAAAGTAAGGGAGGGGGGTAGGAAACCATCACATGGTCAGGCAGGAAGCCAGACTGTAAATCAGGAGTCAGGCTCAGCATTTCTGACAACTCTCTTTTGTGAAAACCAACACAGGGCTCCCACAAGTCGAGCTGGTCCCTTTAGAAGGCAGCACCCAAGTGACCTAAAGGGTAGCCTGGTGAAAACCCCACAACCTTACACAACGCCACACTGGGGACTAAGCTTCCCCCTATGAATTTGAAGGGACCAAGCCCATCCGAGCCTCAGGAAGACCCACCTTGAAACCTTTTGGGCAATTCCTCCCCTTCCAAGTGAAGCCTCAGTGTCCTGGCCCAGCCTCACTGACCATTCCATCCTGGACAGGCCTCTTCCAAACCCCAGGGTGTGATCACCAGTTCAGAGCTTTAAGAGTGCTCCTTAAAGTGTTCCTGGGCTCCTCTGCAGACCCAGAGCTGGAGTTAGGGGTTATGAAACCAGGCGAGGATTCATGTTTGTCTCCAGCTGCCTTGCAGCAAGTTGTGAGCCGCTAGGACATGGGGAGGGAAGGGTTGTTCCAACCAAGGGATCAGCGCCGCCAACACCTGTTGATTAGGAAGAGCAGGGAGGAGTCCTGAGACTCCTTGAGGACACTTGGACTTCAGCCCTGCTAGCTGTCTGGGTCCCCACATTCCCTTCACCCAAATGTTCCTGTTTCTTCCTCTGTCCTGGAGAGAGACAGATCTCCAGTCCCATCCGGAACTCAGGGCATTCATTGACAGACACAGTCAGGGGGCGCCAGCATGGGTTCTCGGCTGCCCTCCCCAGTCCAAGAGACAAGCACCTTGGGTACCACACCTTTCTCTGAGACTAGCCAGTCCTGAACTAGGGCTTGGTGGAGCCAGTGAGAGTTCTTTTCTTTAGTTACAGGTGGGCCAAGGAGTTCAGAATCTGGAAGTCGTTTTGGACTGCTAACACAATAAAAACACAAGAAGAGTATGCAGTGTAAAAGCTGGGGGTTGGGATTCAGTTTTTGGTGAGACCCCCTTCCTTTGCAGGAAGTCACCTTCTTCCTCTACTCTTATGTGACTGACGGGGGCCAGCTCACTCTCTGACCTCCTTTTAGTAAGTTCTATGATTCCATTTGTGACTTATCACCTTTCAAATGCACACCCTTAAATTCCATCATGTTAGGAACTCGGGCCTTCATATATGAATTCAAGGACACAACCTTCAGGCCTCACCTCAACACTTCATTTTATCCTGTGAGTTGATCACACCATTTTACAGAAAGGTATTATACCCAGATATGGGGAGTACCCCCAAAACAAACAAGGAGACATAAAAGCAAAGAACCTTTATTTTTACACAAGTTTGTGAACTCAGACTCTCCATGTGCCCAATGTACTGACACAATCAGAGAGCCCTGAGCACAGTTGGGGTGGAGTTCTCATAATAGTGGAAGGATTTTGAGGGTTCAGGACTCCTGGTTGGCTGACATTTGTCAAGGAGTGTCCTGACAAAAAGGGGATGGTTGTGTGTTGGGGTAAGAGACATCAAGTGATCCTATCTACAATGGTTGGAACGTTAGGAATTTCCTTTGGAAATTCTGTTCCTGGGTGGAGCATGGGTGGTCTCAGAAATTACCTGGCATGGGTGAGAAGGAAACACGGAGCACTCAACAAACCCACTTAGGAGTTTATTAGAGGGGGAGGTGTACAGGCCTGGTGAGGTTGGTGTGCAGAGAGAGAGAGAGAGCTTGAAGATGGCGCATCCAGTCTTTAAGGGTTGCCTAGTGCATGCACATAGTGGGATGACATGGTTATATCATACACAGATGACAGAGCTTAGACGTGTGTGCAAGGGCTCACACAGCTGCGTGTGCAACAATGCTGCACATGGGTCATGCCTGAGGGCTTGTCTGCACATGCGTGGCCCTGGAACCTGAAAGTGTCAGCCATATTGTGGCTGAATCTTAGCATTCTACCCTTTTGTTTATTATAAAAATTTGGGGAGTTTGGGGTCTTTAATGGCTGGGAATGGGGAAACAATTTGGGGAGTTTGGGATCTGTAATGGGTGGGAATGGGGCATCATAAGGTCTCTTATGACAGCTTCCTGCTGATTTTGTGGGCATTGTCAGGTCTCTCGAGACTGCTTTTTGATGAGTTTGTGGGTGTCAGAGAGCTGAGATGCTTGACCATGTCCTGGGGTGGCTGATTACTTTCGTGTTTTTTCCAGGCTCTGTGGAACTGGCTGCCTGGCAGCTTGGACCTCGCAAGCCACTGGAAAGGCAGAAAATTATGTCTGGAAAAAATTTTAGATCCTGGTGATTAAGGGAGGAGAGTCCCAAGATGGGAGATAGAGGGGTTTTTGGGGGGGCTGTGGAGGAGGGAATTTCCCAGAGATTCCTGAGACCAGGAATAATAAGGGAAGGATTAAATGATACTTATTCTGGGCGAGTCTAGTCTGTTTAGATAGGTCCAATTGGCTTCCTGGAGCTTATGAAAACATGTTTGAAAAGGAATATATTTTAGACATATTAAAAGCTTATGATTATGATGATATAGTGTTGGAACAGAAGACGGTGGGGAGGAGGGAGGAAAAGAAGGGAGAATTATTGGAAAGGGAAATTATTAGACCCCTCAATGTTTTACCTGAAGCAAATCTTAAGGCACTTGTTCTCTTTAGCATCATGCTTTTACCTCAACATCCAGGAGACACTGCTGCAATCAGTGATAAACCTGTTACGTTAAAGTCTATTTTGTCAGTTTTTGGAGTCTGGGGCTGTGAATTCCCCAAATTCATTATTGTTTCTTACCACCTGGGCTTTTTGGCAATCCTTGTATTTCTGGCTCTATGTTCAGTGATGGTCCCTGTAATAACAGCTGAATGGTTAACTGGAAATTTAGGTATGATATTGGAGATATAGAGAAGTTGGTAAAGCAGATAGGAGAAAGAGAAAGAGGGAGAGTATATGGAGTTTTTGGCACAGGAGAGTTGAGTATAGTGATGAAACTTTTGTTTTTCTAGAACTAGAGAAAAAGTGACTGATCTTGGTGTCCTTTGGAACTTAAGGGAGCAGGGCCCTGTTTGAGTTACCATATATGAGGGGATATCTTCATCTGGAAGAGTAAAAGGTTTAGGTGGGACAGGTGGATCCAATGAGAGAGTCGCTCAAGCTTGGCAGCTGTGGGAGTTACAAGAATTACTTTAAAGGGTCCTTGCCATTAGGGGAAAGGTGTGGGAGGCATTGGTCTGGGGGAGAGAATGGTACCTGATCCCCTATTTTAATCGGCGGTGGGCATGGATTGGCACATGGTTGAGGTAATGAGTAGTCGGTAAAATCCCATAATAGGGAGCGAAGATGGGATAACAGCTGAGTAAGCAGGTGATCAGGAAGGGGAGAGGTTTTAGGTGAGAGGCCAGGAGTCAAAACCTGCCGCCCATTCATGAGTTCAAAGGGCGAGATGGAAGGGGGGCTTTTGGGGAGAGCCCTATGCCTTAGAAGGGCCAGAGGTGAAAGTTTTACCCAGTCAAGGTGAAGCTCCTGTGACATCTTAACAAGAACATTTTTAAAAGAATGATAGTTTGTTCTACCTTCCCAGAAGATTGAGGATGGTATGGGATATGAAAATGTCAGGGAATGTTAAGAGCCTTAGATAAAGTTTAAGAGATCTGAGAGATAAACTCTAGGTCATTATCTGACTGAAGAGAGGCTGGGATTCCAAATCAGGGGATGATTTCTCGGAGAAGAACATCAGAAATTCTCTGGGCCCTCTTGTTAGTGGTGGGAAACACTTCAATCCACCCCAGACATGGTGTCCACCAAAACCAGGAGATATTCAACTCTTCTGACTATAGGCATATTAGTAAAATCAAGCTGCCAGTCAGTTCCTGGAAGGGAGCCCCTGGCTTGCTGAGTGGGAAAGGGGAAGCTACAATATTTGGTCTTGGGTTCTGACTTTTGACAAATTTTACAAGAGGCAGTGATAGCTTTTAAGAACTCTAAGTCATCAGGGTTTGGCTGGAGGTGAGCCTTGACAAAATAAAACAGAGCTTTGCTATTAGGATCAAAGAGCTGATATAGGTAGGATAGAATTTGTTGGGTGTCAGGGGTGTCTGTGAGAATGTGGGCTGTATGTATTAATCCCCTGAGGTGACTGAGGTAGGTTTGGGCCCTGGAATGCTGCTGTTCTAGCTGCTTGGTCAGCCTGGCTATTTCCCTTCGAAATAATGGAACTGTCGGTCTGAGAGTGAATAATTTCTATAGCCTTGGGGAGGTGGGAGGCTTTTAACAGGTCCATAATGTAACCTGAGTTAGTTATGTATCCTCCTTTTGTTGTAAGAAGCCCATGCTCCTTCCAGATAGCTGTGTGGGACAGGAGGAAATGAAAGGCATATTTGGAATCTGTGTAAACATTTAAAGATTGTCTCTTTGCTAACTGGAAGGTAAAAGTAAGGCTATTAATTCAGCTTGCTGATTAGTGGTATGGGCAGGGAGTGCCTGTGCCTCCACCACCCCAGTATTTGACACTATGGCATAGCCTGCTCTATAGATCCTTTCACATAAAAAGGAGCTGCCATCTGTGTACCAGGTATAAGTGGCCTGGGACAGTTTGCCCTCCTGTATATGTGAGGGGTGGGTCAGTAGATCCTCTAAGGTTTTTATACAGGAATGAGATGGGGAATAATTAATGTTAGGTTGAGGTAAGAGATTTGAGATATTAAGGGGTGGGCAGCATTGGAAAGTGAGTGTGGCATCTTCTACTAGTGCCACCTTGAGGGAAGGAACTTGGGAAGGGGGTAAGGTTTGTAAGTCTTTGTAAGTTAAGAGATGGGACAGATTGTGGTGGGAGAAGACAGTGGTGGGTGACCCAAAGGTTAGTTTCTTTGACTCACGAATCAGAAGCTCAGTGACCACTAAAACACTTATGAAGGGTGCCCAGCCCTGAGTGGTGAGGTCCATCTTTTTTGGCAAGTATGCTACAGGTGCAAAGGAAGGTCCCAGCTGATATCCTAGGACACAAAGGGCATATCCCTCCTTCTCTGTTACATAGAGGGAGAAGGGACAGGTTAAATCTGGGAGATGAAGATCTAGGGCCTGGATAAGGGCCTGCTGGACTCCCTGGAAGGGTTTAATAATGGGTTGGAGAAGGGGCTCAGGCAGAGAGTCAAGAGCTATCTCATATAAGGGGCGGGCGAGGAGAGAAAAAGAGGGGATCCAGGAACGCAGGAAGCCAGCTATTCCCAGGAATGATAAAATCTCTTTTGTAGAAGGAGATGCAAGGGACTGAATTAGCTTTTTTCTGTCTAGGGTAATAGCTTTTTTGGGTTGGGGTTATAGTTAATCCCAAGGAAATGACCTGAGAGGTAGACATTTGGGCCTTAGAAGGTGAAGTTCTATAGCCCCTTTTGGACAGGAAATTTAAAAGAGCAGAGGTATCAGTTTTGCTGATTTCCAATGATGGACTGCAATGTAAAATATCATCTACATACTGTATGAGTTTAGACTTAGGGAGAGACAGTGAGAGAAGATCAGAAGCTAAAGTCTGACCAAATAGGTGTGGGCTGTCCCAGAATCCCCGGGGAAGGACAGTCCAGGTGAGCTGTGTGGAGAGGGGAGTGCCAGGGTCAGCCCAGGTGAAGACAAAGATATTCTGAGATTGAGAGCTGAGAGGAATAGAGGAAAAAGCATTCTTAAGATCTAGAACTGAGAAGTGGGAGCTTCCTGGAGGAATAGTGGAAAAAGTGTGTAAGAATTAGGCACTCCAGGATCAAGCGGGACCACTGTGGAGTTAATGAGCTGGAGGTCTTGAACCAGGTGATAGGTTCTATTAGGTTTTTAACAGCAAGTACAGCAGTGTTAAAGGGAGAAGAGGTGGGGCAAAATAATTTTTTTCTTAGGAGGTCAGAGATAATAGGCTTAAGTCATCTAAGGCTCTGGAGAGAGAAGGGTTACTGAGCTTGGGTAATGTACTTAGTAGGATCTTGTAATTGTGTAACAATGGGGGAATGGTGTTTAATAACAGAGAGGTTCTGGGTGTCCCAGACTTTGGGCTCCACCTGAGAGGCTGGTAGAGGAAAAAACACATTGGACCTGGGAAGTTGGAAGGCTAGAGGGAGGAGGAGGGAGCTTTTGGCAAATCTGGGGTAAGGTGAATGGAAGGAACAAACTAGATGAAAGCTCCTACTTTTGCTTAAAAAAAATCCCTTCCCATAAGAGGTACTGGGCAGGTTGGCATGACTAAAAATGAATAAGTGAGATAAATACCCCTAAAACACAGCTAAGTGGTGAGGTCTGCTTAGGTAGATAAGGCTGTCCCCCTACCTCGACAATAGAGAAACTTTAAGGAGAGGTAGGCCCCCAGAATTCCCTCAGTACCGAGTATGTGGCTCCGGTGTCCAAGAGAAAGGAGATGAGCCATCCTGATACCATGATGTTTACCCATGGCTCCCTGTTACAGATGATCATTATGGTCGGATCAAAGGAGCCCGGACAACCTCACTTGCCAGACCTAGAAGGTCAACTTGGGAATTTTTGGGGTTTGATGTCTCCATGCCACCATGTGCATGAGGACAATCAACTGCCCAATGTCTTTTCCTATGGCATCTTGGACAAGGTCTTGCAGGACCAGGATGAGGATTAGGGCATGCTCGGGCCCAGTGACCAGTTCTACCACATTTGAAACATGGACCTGACTGTTCTTGAGCTCCAGGGGGCAAGGGAGCAGCATGAACAGCACAGATAGGGTGGTCTGTTGCCTCAGCCAGTTGGGTGGCTGTGGCTAGCACATGACAGTGATAATTGTGGGCTTTGTCATCCCTTGCATGGTACACCTTAAAAGCCAACTCTAAGACTTCTGCCTGTGGGGTCAAGGAGCCTTTCTCCAAATGTCCAAGCTTAGCCTTAATGTCAGGGTAGCACTAAGAACAAAATGAGTCATGAGTAACTGTCTGCCTTCTGTGGTTTCTGGATCGAAGTTAGTATATTGTAACAGGGCTTTAGTGAGGCGCTCCAAAAATGCAGAAGGATTTTCCTTTATACCTTGAATGACCTCTGAGAGCTTATTATAGTTTACTGGCTTGAGGTTAGCCTTACAGAGACCTGCCAGGAGGCAAGTCAAAAACCCGTTCCTAACTAAAATTCCACATGGGGTTTTATAATCCCAGTGTGGTTTCTGCTCAGGGACTGCCTCTGCTCCCATGGGGTGTGTTGCATGTGTTTGGTGAATCTTGTTTGCATGTAGTCTGGCCTGCTCCCAAACTTGCCTGTGCTCTTCAGGAAGTAGGTTATTAGATAGGATCATATAGAGATCATGAAAGGTGAGATTATACAAATGGGATTTAGAGTTTGGATAGTAAAAGGCTTGGATTTAAGGAAACTCCTTCCACTTGCGTGTGCACTAACAATAGTTAGAAAGCTCTCGTAGAATATCAGGATCAAAGGTGCAGTTAGGCGGCCACTTTAAATTGTTATCTAAATTGTAAGGAGGCCATTTTTTGAAGAAAAGTGGACAAGTGTGGGAATCTGTAAGTAGGGCATTAAGGCCTGGGGTTTAGGGCCTCTAAAAGGCATTCCAGGGGGAAGGCTGGGTTGATGGTCTTGGACAACTTGCTCCCATATCTGAAACCATGAAAACCCCTAAAAAATGGCAGCACCACAAGGCTTATAGGGGGACATCTCCCCTCTATAGGCGGGGTGTGAAACAGTGGCAAACATCTCAGGGCTTGTAGAAGAGCATCCTCTATCTACAGGCAGGGTGTTAAAGCCTGACTGACTCCAGTCCTGGTGACTTGGAAGTCAAAGAGGCTTAGAGGCTGCTCTGAGCAGTCTCTCACAGTGGGGACCAGTGGCAAGTGGTCCAAAGAAAAGAAAAGAAAAAAGGAAAAAGTAAAGAAAAAGGAAAAGAAAAACCTGAGGCGGCAGGCCAACCCTAGCTGGTCCAATCATGATTTTAGCTAAGGGAAGCAATCCAGAAATTAGCCATGAAGGCCATGGTTGGGGGCTGCCCCCCCCACCCCCGTTTCTAGGAACACCAGAAGATTTTCAGGAGCTCAACACTCAATTCCTTGGGTTCGGAGAAATGGTTAAGCTGACCAGAATGGGAAGCTCACCAATTGAAGCCAGTAGTGTGTGTAGAGGTCACACTCAGGCAGACGGAACACATGAATATTGTGGAAAAATTACCCAGTTCCAGATCCTGACCCTGGGAGAGGGGCGGGAGAGCCTCCCGAGTCTCACGGCACCAATGAAATTCCCTGGCATGAGTGAGAAGGAAACGTAGACCACGTGGCAAATCCACTTAGGCGTTTATTAGAGGGGGCATGCAAAGGCCTGATGAGGTCAGTGTGCAGAGATAGAGCATGCAGATAGCGTGTCCAGCTTTTAAGGGCTGCCTCGCACATGTGCACAGGGAGATGACGTGGTTATATACACAGATGACAGAGCTCATGCATGCATGCAAGGGCTCATGCAGCTGCGCCATACGTAGATGATGCAACCATGCTGCACGTGGGTCATGTCTGAGGGCTTGTCCTCACATGCGTGGCCCTGGAATCCAGAAGTGTCAGCCATATTGTGGCTGAATCATAACAGTCTCAGTTTGTGGTCTTTCTTGGAACCAAGTATTGTTTTAGGGTAAATTGAGACTTGGGCCTATTTACCTGTTAGTGTTTTGAGCCTGTCTTGGCAGGTGTGTTCCAAGCTGCCCTGGGTCCTACAAAAGGAGGACAGGGGTCAGACAGGGAACAGAATTAGAGCAGGGGTGGGTGTGGGCAAAAGAAGCCACATTCTTATTTGTATTGAGATGAAAGTAGGACAGCTGGTGGTTGTCACATGTGTGCAAAAACAGTGGGGCCTGGCTCCTGCAGTGTGGGTCTCAGAAACTCAGTAGAAGATCCAGCCTAGCCCGGAGGAAGAGGCCCCACAAACCATGCCACTGAACCACTGTCTGGTTATCTACCCATGATGTGCCCTTTCCAATCCTGGAAAGACCAGACACCTCTGGCACCAATGTAGCCCATGACATTGGTGAAGGGGTCACTCCAAAGGCTCCAGTGCTGCTCTGACAGAAGCCCCAAGGATCAAGTATGAGTCCCAAGCAGGGGTTAATTCTCACTGTTGCTTATGTGTCTTCTTCCCATTTTCCAATTGAGAGTATGGGAGCTAAACATGATGCAAAGGCTTGCTGATGTACCTGAGAGCCCACACTTTGAGGCACAAGCTTGCTGGCCTACCTGAGAGTCCACGCTTTGCCAGGGTGTGGGTGAGTGCAGGTTCCAGTCTTACCCTGACTCAGGAAGGAAGCTGTTATGCTCAGATCATGGAGTCCCCTGCAACCAACTAGGAGACCAGGTCCTGTATTTAAAAGCAAAGAGACTTTATTCTTACACAAGCTTGCAAACTTGGAGTCCCCATGTGTCTAAGATATTGGAGTGATCGGAGGGTCCAAGTTTAGTTAGGGTTGGGGTTTTATAGTAGCAAAGCTAGGGGTGAGGGATTTCTAAGGTTCAGGACCCCTGATTGGCTGGCATTTGTCTAGGGGTGTCCTGGTGAAAAGCCATGGGTGTGTGCTGGCAGGTGGTTCTAGCTACAGTGCTTGGAACTTTAGGAATTTCCTTTAGATGGCCTGATCCTGGGTGGTGCCTGTGTAGTCTCAGTTTGTGTGTGTGGTTTTTTTTTTTTGGACTTATTTACAGTGTTCTGACTGCATGTATGACTCCAGGCCAGAAGAGGGCACCAGATGTCATTACAGATGGTTGTAAGCCACCATGTGGTTGCTGAGAATTGAACTAGGAACCTCTGGAAGAGCAGTCAGTGTTCTTAGCCTCTGAGCCATCTCTCCAGCCCCCCTCAGTTTGTGGTCTTTATTGGAACCAGGTATTGCATCAGGGTAAACTCCTGAGACTCAGGCCTCTATTGAGCTTGCCCTGGCTGGGTCCTACAGAAACCTCTGTAGTGATCCCCAGAAAAAGCATGTTTCACCACTGCATGTTAAGTAATTCTGATGGGTGAGGAGGCTACAGGAAGCTCTCATATGCACCTCAAGGTGTATTTAATACCCAGCATGTGCTGGACCTTTGTAGTAGTAAGCAAGAGCCGTGTACTCTAAAACTATTGGGACGAGAGCTGCCCCCATGGCTGTTATGACCAGAGGATGCTGACCCTGTGGTCAGCAGCAGCGACAGAGGACAAGACTCTGCCTTTCCTGCTGAGAGTTTTACACAGCCTCATCAGAGCTGTCTAACGCTTATCCTACAGTTTAATCTTGATGGTTTAGTTATGAATATGTTAAACTCACCTTTCTCCGTGGAATTGTGTGATGGAAACATCTTTTATGCTTAAAGTTTAGGAAAATGAGGCCTCACCCACACAAGCTTCCTTAGATTCCCCACTCCCAGCAGCCCCACAATTATACCACAATTTGAGTAAAAGTACATCCTCCATGTACATCCAGTTTCGTAACAAAACATTAGCACATGCTTAACTGATACGGCTGCTCCAAATTCTCCCAGAGCCAGAGGCTGCCAGGGTTCTGTTAGCACAGCCAGAGTAGGCCTCCCAGCAATAGCCGTGTGGTCCTGGGTGGCAAGGGGCAACTGAGAAGGCTGTCTGCCTATCTGAACCACACTTAACTGTGGCCCCATACAGAGTGAATCTGCCATGCCCACACCTGTGGTACATCATGGGTCACCCTTTTGTTTGTAGGACACTTCCACTCCCTGCCCACTGCTCCACCTCCCCTATAAGCTTAGATGCAACACCAGGCTGAATTCACAAAGGACACTCCGACTCCTTGTTGATTTACTAATTGAGTCTGTTTGTAATGATCTGTCCTGTCCCTTTAAGAGACAAGCCATGCCTACTCCCCCCCCCCATCCATCAAGGCAAGCTGATCTTCAGCTTTCAACCTGAGTCCCTTCCTTTCCAGAGCCTCTGTCTCTTCCTTCTCCCCATTTCTCCCCTTCCCCTCTCTGTTTCTCTCTTTCTCTCTCTCTCTCTCTCTCTGTCTCTCTGTCTCTCTCTCCTCTTCCCTCTTCTCCCCTTCCCTTCCATTACCCACTAAATAAATATCCAACCCCACTCTGCATGGCGTGCCTATCCATCTCAGTCTCTCACCCACCATGCGGCTTCTTGCCTGGGACCCCGCTGCCTTCGAGGCCTGCTGTGGTCTTATGGCCCACTGCCACCACTCGGGGACCTGCAGCATTTTACTTAAACCATTACATTGTTACTATGGAAACCACCAGCTTCTAGTGTAAGTGTGGGACTCTGGCTTTATACTTACTTTCTCAGTTTGTTCCTCTGGCTGGGTTAGGAGGAACAGCTGGGAGCAGAACTGGAGGAGTGGTAGTAACCCCAGGGATGATGTTCAGTGGCCCTGGCGGATGGAAACCCCATCAGATGCAGCCCTTTGGCTGAGTACAGGCCAGAGCTCTAAATTCACGGTAGACATGGGTTCACATCTTGGTGAGCCACCAACTGTATCAGACCTGTATTGACTGGATGACTATGCCCTCAGAACGATCTGGTAACTTTGAGGCATCAGCTAACCTTGGAGACAGGACCTTGAGGGAGAGCAGGGATGTGGCTCTATCCACTGTTTGATTGGTTGTTTGTTTTTGATCAGGTCATATCCTTATATACTTGTGTTTATTATATATGATATATACCTTTTATCTCTGTGTTTATTAGGATGAGATCTTTATAGTTCATTCTTTCTCTCATCTCCCAGGCCTTTACCCAAGATGTCACCTACGCTCATCACAGATTACCACTACAGCTTCAGCTACGTTTCTGTCACCCAGCCACGCATTCATTCACCCACACTCCTGTACACCCGTTCATGTCTTCATTAAATAGTGTCTAAATGTTACTGTACCCCAAAGACTATGTTATCAGGTAGGAATATGAAGATGGATAAAACAGTTACCTCTCCCTCTCCCCCATGTGGCGGTAAGCAGGAAGGTAGTCGCCCACAAGCCAGGAAGTGGGTCCTCAGCAGACATCACACACAGTCTCCTGGTGCTTGGACTTGGGGATTCCCAGCATCTGAGCTATGAGAATAAATATTTGCTGTTCAGCAACTAAGTAGATAAGCAAACAGCTGTGATAGAAACAGCATCAAATAGCAAAAAAAAAAAATGTATTTGCCTATGCTAGGAGTTAGACTCCTTTTTTATAGGAAAGAAAACCTTCAAGCTTAAAAAATACAATTCTAGTCTAATCCTCTTATTTCAACAAAAAGCAAGAAATTTCTGGGAAAAGTGGCCTTTTCCCAGAACCCTGCTCATGACCTAGGTATATAAGGATATGACCTGGTTAAAAATAACCAACAAACCAAACAGTGGATAGAGCCACATCCCAGCCCACTCTCCCTCAAGGTCCTGTCTCCAAGGCTAGCTGGTGGGTTTCTGAGGAAATTAAAAAGCAGAGGCTAGATTGATAGCTGGATAAGCCCATGCCCCCGTCTGACACTGTTTACCTATGTGTGAGTCAGCTCATTGGAACTGCCCATAGGGGTAGAGGAGGGATGACATGCATAGCCAATGGGTGCCTGACTGTCCTAGGCCCAAGATGCATAGGTAGAGGAAGCTGAGCCAGCTGTGACAACCACTTGCTGGTGTGGGGCAGTGTCAGGGCTTGATTACCTTGTTTTCTCTGACCTTCTGCCACTACAGGAAGCTAAAATGATCAAGTACGTGGAGCTGGAGTCTGGTCCAGGCATATTGAGTTGATCCATGGTCTAACCCACATACAGCAGAGTGGCTAGTGTACAAACCCACATACAGCAGAGTGGCTAGTGTACAAACCCACATACAGCAGAGTGGCTAGTATACAAACCCACATACAATAGAGTGGCTAGTGTGCAAACCCACATACACGTCGAATGGCTAGTGTACAAACCCACATACAGCAGAATAACTAGTGTTCAAACCCACATACACGTCAAGTGGCTTGTGTACAAACCCACATACATGTCTTGTAAGTATTATTGCTGTCAATAGTGATCACAGACACTCGGGGTCACAAATGATCAACCCAAATCATCCATGATTATTTTTATTGTAAATACTGGAAATGACTTTAAAAGTCAGCCTTGGTAACAATATGGTAAAATGGGGAGATTTACTAGGTGCATCCCACCTCAATGGGATAAGTACCCTTGACCAATAGTGGCTCTGTAGAGTCTGGGAAGCTAGTAGAGATGTTTTAGCACGTCATCATCACAACAAAATTTGACTCCAGATATATTGTGGTGAGTAAAAAGGGCTTTTTCACTAGATCCATGTTGTCGCTAAGGTGGTATATTAACAGAGATTTTCTTGGCCTGAAATTTCTATAGCGAACCGTGTTTGGCCTCCTTGGCCCCGCACTATGCTGCCCAAGAGACTTACTCCCTCTCACCTCATCCAGGTTACTGAGGCACTCAGCACAATTGGGGGACTGGGAGTGAGGCAAAGAGGCCACAGATCCTAATTACTTCCCAGCCTCCATCAGAAAAAGGTAAGGTGAGTGGTACGTTTCACCTGTGTTTCCGCACGCAGAATGACCCATAGATACCCTAAGTGCTCTGTACACTTCACCTTCCCTTCAATGATGGTTACTCTTGGTTGTCAGTTTGAGGGGAGATAGGCAGGCTTCTGGGCGGTGCTGTGAGTGAGGACATTTTCAGGAAAGAGCTGCTGAGGGAGAACCACACCCTCACAGAGGGCAGCACCTCTGGAAGGCATCCTACAAACAGAGAGGTCTTAGAAAGAATTAGTGCTGCGTGCTTGCTTGCCTCTCTCGTTGACGACTACATCTTGTCCTGTGATGAATCCAACTTTTCAGCCTTCCGGTGTGGATTGGAGACCAGTGGCTCTCCAAGATTCCTCCAGGCCTTCAGTACCAGATGGGGACTACTGAGGTATTTAGCTTTGTGGACCGAGCAACTCTTGGGTTACCAGTCTGTCTGGTGTCTAGACAACCATTGTTGAACTAGCCAGACTTCTCAGCTGTAAGACATTCTAGTAAATTCCATTTTGTAATATAAGGACATTCTGCTGGTTCTGTTCTTTGCTGATGTTCCCTTCCCAGGCCATTTCCTCAAATGCACTCAGTGTGACAGAAGTGGAGGAAAGGTCACAAAATTGAGCACTTCAGAGCCATCATCCCGAGAGAACCAAATGAGAGGCTCTCTGCAATTTGTTTGGCTTTTGGGGATCAAGGGAGACACAAACATAATGGCCTTCCAGGAAGAAACATGCAGTACGGACTGGGCTCATCCATTAAAAAAGTTTGAGAGAGTCTCAGAATACTTAGCTGCAGTGACTGGTGTGTTCCTCTTCTGAAGACAGTAAAGAGTGTAAAGAGGTAACTATTTTTTTCAGATGTGCAGACAGTGGCATGACTTCCCAGGAACATGAAGAAACCAGCAGAAAATGACACTAGCAAACTAACACAATAGCATGATCAGTCGCACACTCAAAGAAATGGAGATCTGCTGGTTAGCTGGCAAGGAATTCTAAACGATCACTTCCAGGTGCTCAGCAAGCTGCGAGAACACAGGTGGATGCACACTCAAGTCACAGATCAGGCAGTGGAAGTGGGAGGAGCCAGGGCCAGGCTGTACAACCTCGGGGCTGAGCCCCAGCGTCCCATGCCCTTCAGTCACTCTCCTAAACTGCAGACCTTCAAATGTAAGTTTTCAAAAATATTGACAGGGACAGAACATCAGGTAAACAATGTATGAACAACAACAACAAAAGTTCAAGAAAGGGTTAAACAAATTCTAGAGCTGAAATATATAAGGCATTGTCTTACTTAGGGTTTCTATTGCTGTGATAAAACATCATGACCAAAAGCATGTTGGTGAGGAGAGGTTTGGGTTGGCTTATGCTTTCAAATCCCTGTTCATTACTCAAGGAAGTCAGGACAGGAACTCAAGCAGGGCAGGAACCCAGGACCCCCAGTCCAGGGCTGGACCTTCCCTATCAGTCACTAATTAAGAAAATACCCTACAGTTGGATCTTACAGAAGCATTTTCTCAGTTGAAGTTCCCTCCTTTCGGATGACTCTAGCTTGTGTCAAGTCAATATGAAACTAGCCGGGACAGTCATAAAATGAAAAAGTATAATATTTCATTTCAATATGTACTTCAGGAAGCAGAAGAAAGCAACAAAGATAGGTCACGGGACAGTGTCCAGTCAGAAGAGAAGGAAAGGGAAAGAGAAAAGACTGAAAACAACTGAGAGAGCATCCGAGAAGGATGGTGTGTAAGCGACAGTAGCATCCCTTGTGGTGCTCTCCGAGGGAGTGGAGAGGAAGGGGTGCTGGGGCGCTGGGGCACTGGGGAGCAGAGAGCTTACTTAGAGAAACAGTGGTAGATGTTCTCATAAATCTAGGGAGAGCTGTGAGCATACAGGTACTGCAATCCACTAAGATCCAAATGGGTTTTGTAGTGTCCGAGTCGCAGGGACCCCAAGAAGACCACTAGAGACTCATCGAAATGCAAAAGCAAGATTTAATTATGCAAATCATGATTCTGATCTCGTCTTGCACCCAACGCAGAGGGAGCCAGAGGAGGTATCCCTCCGTTCTTAGGTAGGGCTTATAAAGGCAATAAAATAAAATAAAATCACTAATCTATTGTTATGGGCATAAGGGGTACAGGTTGGCTCCAGTCCAGGGGATTTTCCACTCTGCTGATATCAACCTCGAGCAACTGGACTCCAGTCTAGGGAACTTCCCGCTCTGCTGACAGCACCTTCAGCAGCTGGGCTCCAGTTTAGGGAACTTCCTGATCTGCTTACAGACACCTTAGGGCCTAGTACAAAAATAGAGTTGGTTTTGTCGCTTCGGTGAAAGCCAAAGAAAATACTGCAGACTTGATAACTAACACATTTTTAAAGAGAGAGCATTAAAAGCACCAAGAGGAAAGAACCTTGTCACACATAAAGGACAACTGAAACTGTACAAGTCAGTGACATTATTCAGGGCGCTGAAGGAACAAGACCATTGCACAAGAACCTCCTACCCAATAAAGGTGTCCCCCACAACAACAAAAGAGATCTAGAAACTTCTCTAGACAAACATCGCAGACTCCAGTGTGTCTCTTTTGGGCGAACTGCGTGGCTTCAGAAAGAGTGCACTAGATACACACATACGCAGTTAGCAGAAACTGTTAAATCAGCCAAGCACTGAAATCGGACCACTAAAGGTCCTCTGTGCTTTAGAGGGCTCCAAAGCTCCGACTATCTGTAGAAATCAATTTTATATGTCTCTAATGTGTCCTATCACCAGGAAAGGAAAGTAAATTTAGGCAGTTTTATATCAGAACCAAGGGTACCTGGGCAGTACATTGCCATAAAATGAGGGAAACACCCAGAAACAATCTTGCCAGAGGTCGGATTGTCTGTAAAGAAAAAGAGTGAACGTTGTTTGACAGGCCAAGGCCATTTTCTGTTGTGTTGGTTCTCTTCACGTCAGGAGCAGCCAAGGGAGACTGACGCTGGGACAGAGTTCACTGTTCTGTGCCCGGGGCCTTGCAGCGGCTTCACAAGAGATGCTCTCTAGGGCTCATGTTTGAACCCTGGTCCCCAGAAAGCATGCTGCTTTGAGACGCTGTGTCAACCTCAGGCTTCTCCAACATTTTCCACCTGCAACCTCTTTGCACCCAAGAAGTTTGCAGACAGCCCAGGTATATAGGTAAACTGGCATGCAAATCAAACATTTTCTGGTAACTGTTAGGGCAAAAGAAGCTCCATTGTATGCTAAACTTCTTTCTTGTTACCGACCAGCCATTTCTATCTGACTCTAGTCCCTAGATGACAAATTCCCAGTCTTAATCCTACCGGACTATAATAAGGCCACTACCACAGTTTAAAGCCAAATTGGAAGCAAGCTTTAATTAAATACTGGCCCAGATGGACAGGTTCTGGAGAGGTCCATACCCAGGTTCCTGGGAAACTGGCCCAGAATCAAGTACGTCATGGGCTTAAGAAGGAAAACCCATAATTCATTGCATTTCCCATCAGGTTCAATCAAGGACAAGCATACATCCTGCCAAATTTCCTGCCTACGTAGCTGCTGTCCACACGTGATCAAGCACATCCGGTGCAGGTGGGTCAAACAAACTTGTCTAGGGGAGTGAAAACATGTGACTTGTTATCTGGTAACAAGAGCCTCTAGCTTTTCAGGAACTGTCTGTCCCTGGGCAAGGGGCTTGCAGATCAGAGGCATTTGTGTTTCATGGATCTCTAAGAAATAGTAATTAAAACTTAAAATGTAACGACTCTCACACCAGTGACCCTGGTGACCCCCCCAACCCAAAAATGTACAGTTGTGACTACTTGTTACAATGTAATTGTTTTCTTTTTCTTCTGTAACTTGCTTACACAGATAGCCAAATATTGGTTTGAGTTGCCTTAATCACATAACTCGTCAAAACAGAACAGTTTTCACTTGCTTGCATAGATATGAAAGGTGGTCACGTAGTTTTTCTCCTTTAAAAGTCCTTCCTCACACACCCCTCCTTCATGGCAAACTCAGATTGGCTCAGAGGCTGCTCATCCTGCTAGCAGTTAATCAATAAATATTTTTAATTAAAATTAGATTGAGTCTATGGTGTTTTCCTAGGGCACAAGCTTCATAACAATAAAACATTATAAAAATATATTTTATAACATTTCTTTGACATGCATTTAATTTTACAGTCTATTAAAAATTAAAGCAAATTTGCATACTAACTTGATGGATGTGTTTGTTTGCCTTAATGCAATCCAAAGAATACTAATTAGATCCTTACATGTTGAGGAGTGATGATAGAAAAATATTGAAAGTCTGTTTTCCACAATTAAACCGTTACGTTTCTGTAAGAGCAGGGACTGGGGTACATTCAGCAAAAATACTGCAGTTTGTATCATATGGTTGCCTGGAGTGTGAGCGAAGGTGGTACTGCATGGTGAGGTGGTGGCATGGTGCTGTCTGAGGGTTGTGCGTCCAGAACCAAGTCTGCCGAGAAGTCACATACGCGACCTATGGGACACTGCCAGAAATACCCAGACCCATTCCATGTTTGCTGCCTCCTCTGCTCTCAGTTTTTGGTAACGTCACATTTGAAGACCCACGGCCTAGGAGAGTTTCATTAGGAGTTGCTTGAGGACTTGGAACTCTGGGGCTCAGCCCTGAGGCTGTACAGCTTGGCCCTAGCTCCTGTCTAACCTCTGCTTCCCTATCTGTGACATGAACAGTCTTGTGCTCCCTCCACCTTGAAGTCACTGTAATGGTCTGTCCTATCACTTTAAGAGACAAGTCCTGCCCCCCCCCCCCATGGAGGCAAGCAGATCTTCTTTCTACATCTGGCCTGAGCTCCTTCTTTTTTATCTCTCTCCCAAAGAGGCACCTTCTGTCTCTCTCCTTTCTCTCCACTTCTCCCCCCCTCCTCTCTCTCTGCTCTTCTTTCTCCCCTTCCCCCACTTCCCTTTCCCCTCCATAACCCACCAAATAAATGCCCACTTTCTCTGCATGATGTGTCTATCTGTCTCTGTCTCTCCCTTCCTGGGGCCCACCGTGGTCTCGTGGGCACTGCCCGCTGCAGCCACTTGGGGTATGGCACCATTTTATTTTTACTATAACATTTGGTGCTCGTGACTTGGCCACACTCTCTCCATGTTTCCTCCTGCCTGTGGGCAGGCCAGCTGAAAACATGTGGAACCCTGGGCTTAGGAACCAAGTTTCTTTACAACAGTTCTGCATTGTATCTACCTGAATGCCAACCTCTATGCACACCAGTGGCTTTGGTGGTGAGTTTTCCCCTTCCAGTCAGCCAACCACAGCCTTCACAGCTACAGTTGAGCCTTTCCCTGACATTCATCTCTGGTTGCTTCCCATAGCTAAAAATGTGACTGGACTAACCAAGTTGGTCCTCCCGTGCCAGCACTGCACATGCTGTGTGGTGCATTCGATTTGGGTGCCCAGGCTCCCTCGACTTTTTCTTTCTTTTTTCTTTTTCTTTTCTTTTGGACTGCTCATAAGTGAGAGACCACCTGCTGTGAGAGACCACTTGGAGCGAGCAGACTCTAGCCTCTGGCTTCTGCGTCATATGGACCTCAGCCAGTCAGGCTTCAACACCCCGCCTAGAGAGGAGACATCCTTCTATAGGCCCTGTGGTGTTTTTGCAGGTTTTTATGTTTTCAGCTATGGTATAAACCCTCAAACTATCAGCCACCCACCTGTAAGTGCTCCTGCCAGCTCCACTTTTCCTCAAACTATCCCTGCCATCACTAGCACTGATCCCAAGGAAACCTACAAGATTAGTTGGATCCATGAGGCAGCTGTTTTCAATTCCAGCCCTTTCTTCCCATGGCAGCTTGTGGTGTGGCAATTCAGTGACAGGACGGATCATGTCTCAAGGTCTTTCTTGTTATTATGTTTAAAACTCCCACATTCAAAAACATGGCTTCTCCATACAACATGTGACAGCTGCCATTTTGACAGAGGTCAGGTGACCTTACTGCCATCTTAACTAAGAACCAGGTCAGGTGACCAAGTACCGCCATCTTTACTGTGATATTCCCTGCCTGGTTTCTGGGTGCTCACTTTGTTACATGTGTGTTTTGTGCAATGGCATGCCTTTGGTAGGGCCCACCAAGAGCATCCATTTCACCCAATTTCAGTTCACTGTGTGTGTGTTTGTGCATACATGTAAGTTAAATGTTATAATTGTTTGTTTATTGTATCTCATTCCAGACTACAAAGCAATAAGTCTCATGTTTTAAACTGGTATGTACTTTTAAGTCTCTTACAAAAATACAGTATATTTAATCCAACCATGATTTAAAATACATTAATCTGTTCTCTACTATTGTCAGTTTTACTGTTAACCTTCTATTGTAAGCAGTTTTTCTTCTTTCTGTCTTCTACAAGTGTAAATCTCACATGATAAGTTGAGAGCCAGTACAGTCAAGCTTGGACCCAGCTCTGTAGCAAGATTCTATAACTTATCTATAACTGATAAACAGCCCTCCACTGCTCAGATATCTGGGGAATATGGCATTTAAATGCTTAATTATTAAAAAAAACTTTTCATAACAAAAAGAGACAGGTTGGCTCCTAGCAGCAGTATTCTATTTCCTCCAAAGAAGACAGAAGACAAATGGGCACAGAGCAATGTCCATCTGCAATTTACTTCAACTGCCAAGCACTGACCACTGGGCAAAATTATCTTTCATCTAAACTGAAGCTCTCCAGACAGTGGACAGAATCGTTGGAATCGACAGCCTAGATGCTCAGCTCAAAGAAGCCTTTTCCTACAGATTCCTAACCTACAAGATCTTCTAAAATCTGACAGGCCCTGCGCTAAACAGCAAAAGTCAAATACAACCCTCAGTGACCATGGAGGACCCTGAGGAGTAGCTCTGGGTGCCAACCAAGTAAGTTCTCTGTCACTTTTTAATCAATAACGCAAGTAAAATTTTATCCTTCTTAAAGATCTCTGATGCAGTTTGACAGCTGAGAGGTTTTGTCAATTTAAAAGGACAACATCACCAAACAAATTTCAAAAATCAGTAAAATACAAAATACAAGTTATTAAGGTGTGTACTTGCAAGTTATAAAGGTATGAGGACAAGTGCATGCTATCAAATTCCTCTCTCACGCTGCCTTTCATAGTCTTAAAAATACTTATCATTGTGCAAAAACATCTGTCACAGTCATTCTGACATAAATAGGTTAAAACTTATGTTTTCGCAAACCCCAAAAAAATTCTTGTGAGTTCCAGGGAGCTGAATTAAAAGATCCACCTGAAACAAGTCAGATATACCCCTCTCAATTCTCTGGTCCTAGATGTTTTTCCCTAAACTTAACTTTGTCCTCTGTTCTGCCAATGCCTTAAGGTATAAGAGACACCAGGTATTTCCATACCACAAACACCAGAAAGGAGCAAAGAGACCAGCTATGCCAGGGAGTGATCAACACCCAGCTTTTTCAATCCCCCCCCCACCCCTGCCACAAGATGTTGCCCACAAATAAGCAGGAAGCAATCTTGAGAATCTGCCATCCCAATTCCTTTAGCCTGTTGTGCCTAACCTCCAGTCTTTTTGCAATACAAAAGAGATGGGAATGTAATGGTCTGTCCTGTCCCTTTAAGAGACAAGCCCCACCCACTCCCTCACCCATTTGCCGAGGCAAGTATATCTTCTGCTTCCAGCCTTCTCCCCTTCCTCCCTTTCCCCTCCTCTCTCTCTGTCTCTCTTTCTCTCTCTCTGCCTCTCTCTCTGTTCTCCCCCCTTCTCCCCTCTGTCCTTCCTTTCCCTTTCTCCTCCATAACCCACTAAATAAATACCCACTTTCTCTGCATGGTGTGCCTAATAGGTCTCTGTCTCTCACCTCCTGCCTGGCTCCCTGCCTGGGACTGGCTGCCTTCGTGGCCTGCTGTGGTTGGCTGCCCACTCCCACCACTTGGAGAGTGGCGCGGTTTTATCTATACCATAACAGTCACCTGGCACATGCTCTCCCCACCACAGTGGCCTATATTCTGTAAAACAGGAACCAAATTGTTCCTCCCGAACCTGCTTTCGTAGTCACAGTGATGAGACCAGCAACCAGTGCAGGGCAGAAGGTAGGCTGAGGCTCAAGTAACAGAGGAGGATGGGAATCCAGAGAACCCCAGTCACCTACGGGGTCAAACCAAGTGCCCAGCCACAGTGTCCACTGGACAGTGACCTGGAGAGGCAGCCAAAATAGCAAGCCAGGTAGGAAGGCTGATCTCCTCTCCCCCATAGACACACAGCCAGACTCTAAAAATGCCAACAGCTCAGAAGCCATACCAGGTGTTTACCTCTCTTCCCTTTCAATATAAAAATAACCCAACACTTTTTAAATGTCAAAGGAGGGAAATAAAGCCATCCATCATTTCAAACATGACCTTGTGGCCACGGTAACTTTTCGACTGAGCTGTCAGACCTGGCCTCTTGGCTCTTTGTTTGTGGGTTCCTTTGTTTTAACATTATTTTTCAAGTGCTTTCCCTAGAATGTGCCAAGAAATCCCTGCAATGCAACTGGAATGCTGTCTGAGATTATAGAACGCCAGTGTTCCATCTTCTGAAGGATTCTTTATGGAGTTCTGCAGAGGTGAACTCCAGGCTGTTCCCACCACCCCCGCGATGGTTTGCACAAGTCTGCTGTGAGTGGCACTTTACTGCAGAGCAGATGACTGTCTTTGTCTTACCTTAGCATCTGAAAGCAGTTCACCTCCCAAAGGGGTTAGCCAAGCTTTATTTAGGGCTGGTGTAGTCTGTCAATGGTGTCGTATTGAACATGACAGGTTTGAGATGGGATGTGTTGGCGGCAGTGGGCAGCTCACAGACTGTCAGGTCCTCTTGAGTTATGCTTATACACACCTGTAGTGCAGGCCCTCCTTCTAATATATATTATATCATATATTATAAATCGTTATGTATTATTATATAATGTGTATTCTTGTTGAAATTGGGGGGTGCCGGGGTTGCGTCCCCAACACCCCAGCTGCCTGGCTAGCTTATGCCCGAAATAACAACACACAAACTGTATTCATTTAAACACTGCTTGGCCCACTAGCTCTAGCCTCTTACGGGCTAACTCTCGCACCTGGTCTAACCCATTTCTAATATTCTGTGTTAGCACCCCAAGGTGCGCTTACCGGGGAGATTCTAGCCTATGTCCATCCTGGGTTGGAGCTTCATCGCGAGCATGCCTCAGAGAGCTGAGCTATCTCCTCCGGCCCGCGAGAGAGGAGGCTGGCTTCTCTGAGCTGAGCTGCATGATTTCTGACCTCACTTCCTCTTCCGCCCAGTTCTGTTTACTACACCCACCTATGTTCTAACCTATAGGACCAGCCAAGCAATTTCTTTATTTTAACCAATGAAATCAACAGATTGATGACACTCCCACATCATATTCTAATATTGCATAGCTGCCAGTATGGCGCTGAGACATGATTTGCCCTTTCTCTGTTCCCTGCATACATCTCTCTCCATCACACTAAATGGTGTGAGAAGTATCTAATCCAATTCTAGGTTCAGTATTGAGAAATCCACTATTGTTTACCCCACGCTGTTTCCAATATCAACTTACTGCTAACAAAAACGTATTTCATTTCTGCTGACTGTCCCTGAACCTTCAACATATGTACAATAAATCAGCAATTCATGAATAAAAGAACAAGCCAGGCTTGCTGGTACAGACCCACCCTACTAGCTACACAGAAGGTCAAGGTAGGAAGATTATAAATTTAAAGTCATAGTTCAAGGCCAGCTTGGTGGTTTAGTGAGACTCTTTCTCAAGTTAAAAAAAAAAAACTTTAAAAGGGCTGAATGATATAATTCAATAGTGGAGTATTTACCAAACTGTATAAGGCCCTTAGTTCAATCCTCAATATCGCACACACATACACACACACACACACACACGCATGCACGCATGCATGCCCTTGCGTGCACGCATAAGCACATAAAAATAAAGATAAAAACAAAGACTATAATGTGGCTCTGCATTAGACTGAACACCGAATAGAAAATCAATCTGCGCTTCCGTCTTCGCTGCCGGGACCATTTTTCTGAAGTGTTCTGCACTTTCCCACTGCTCTCTTTAGAAGCAAGCATCCTTGCCTATTAAATTCCGAAGGGCTGCTAATACTTCTGACAGTTAACAACCGGTGCTTAGCATTCTCAGTGCACCGCAAGTACCTTTAGCTCATTTGTGTCATCCACAGGAAGAATAGGCATCCCGTCATCCTCCACAGGGAGAAAACCTGACTTGGGAGGTTTAGCAGCTTCTCTGTGAGAGGCAGAGCTAGGCTCAGGGTGTACCCGGCCAGAATGTAGCCTAGTGTGGCCCGAGGCCAGGCCCTGTGTACAGAGCACACACACACACACACACACACACACACAGGCCAGCATCTCCTCAGGCTCTACCTCCACGTGGCCCACACTCTGGACTCCCCTGATCCCTTGATATAGACGTTGTTTCGTGGTCAGCTGTGGTCAATCAGATAAGATGTGCTGGACTTCAAAACCAAAGCTTTTTGTTTTTTGTCTTCTCACCAGTCCCTCCTTTTTCTCAGTAACAGCTGCGAAAACTCAAAGGCACCTTTGTGTATGCAGGACCACAAAACCTGGGGTGGTGAGACAGCAAAGGAAGTCCTGTCTGGTGAGTGAGCCACACAGTTCTGTACTGGGCTTTGCTTGAGCAAGAATTTAGTGGTAATCAGCTGTAGTCAGCAGGGAATGTTACAGCTCTGTCACAGTGTGACCTTGTCTGGGCTGTAGTCAGCCGGGGATGTTACAGCTCTGTCACAGTGTGACCTTGCCTGGGCTGTAGTCAGCCGGGGATGTTACAGCTCTGTCGCAGTGTGACCTTGCTGGGTTGTAGTTAGTGAGGAAATGCTACGTCACAGTGTGACCTTGTCTGGGCTGTAGTCAGCCGGGAATGTTACAGCTCTGTCGCAGTGTGACCTTGCTGGGTTGTAGTTAATGAGGAAATGCTACGTCACAGTGTGACCTTGTCTGGGCTGTAGTCAGCCGGGAATGTTACAGCTCTGTCGCAGTGTGACCTTGCTGGGTTGTAGTTAGTGAGGAAATGCTACGTCACAGTGTGACCTTGTCTGGGCTGTAGTCAGCCGGGGATGTTACAGTTCTGTCACACTGTGACCTTGCCTGGAGCCTTCTAAACTTTCTCTACCTGCAACTCTTTTCTGCTAAGAAATTTTCACTTAATTCCAGTATGTAATTACAGAAAGAGGGTGTGCAGATCAAACATTTACTGGTCGTAAAGAAATATATTTTAAAGCAATTCTTTAGTGTACAAATAAATCATTTTAGCCTTTACTAAAGCAATTTGCATACTAATGAATGTGTCATTATTATTATTATTATTTATTTTTACATATGTGAGGGTAAGAGTGCGTGTGTGCACATGTGTAAGGTTATAGGGCCACATGTGTGCACATGTGTGTGGAGGTCAGAGATTGATGTTGATGGTCTCCTCTATAACCTTATATTTTGAGTTGGAGTTTCTCACTGAACCTAGAGTCTACCAATTCATCTACACTGCTGGCCAGAATGCCGTAAGTTCTTCCCTGTCTTCATTTTCCCAGGGCTACAGTCACAGACACGCATCAGCGTGGCTGGACAGCCACAGACATGCACCACCATGGCTGGACAGCCACAGACATGCACCACCATGGCTGGACAGCCACAGACATGCACCACCATGGCTGGACAGCCACAGACATGCACCACCATGGCTGGACAGCCACAGACATGCACCACCATGGCTGGACAGCCACAGACACGCACCACCATGGCTGGACAGCCACAGGCACACACCAACCATGACTGGACAGCCACAGGCACGCACCACCACAGCTGGACAATCACAGGCACACACCACCACAGCTGGACAATCACAGGCACACACCACCACAGCTGGACAATCACAGGCACACACCACCACAGCTGGACAATCACAGGCACGCACCACCATGGCTGGACAATCACAGGCACACACCAACCATGACTGGACAGCCACAGACATGCACCACCATGGCTGGACAATCACAGGTAACACCACCACAGCGGGACAATCACAGGCACACACCACCACAGCTGGACAATCACAGGCACACACCACCACAGCTGGACAATCACAGGCACACACCACCACAGCTGGACAATCACAGGCACACACCACCACAGCTGGACAATCACAGGCACACACCACCACAGCTGGACAATCACAGGCACACACCACCACAGCTGGACAATCACAGGCACACACCACCACAGCTGGATATTTCACATGGGTGCTGGGGGATCAAACTTGGGTCTTTACACTTCCACAGCAAGCGTTTTACCCACTGAGCCATCTCTCCAGCCCTGCTTTATTATTTTTGAATAAAGAATTAAATCTGAGTATTTGATGTTGAAGACCAAGTATCTTCAATGTGTTTCAATATATTGATATTGGGTTTTATAATCAACAAGGCTCATACTACTGCTTCACATAAATACCCAGGGAGAAGTGGCAGATGTGGGGCCGGGGACATGACTCAGAGCCTAGGAGCACTTGCTGCTTTCCTGAAGGCTGCAAGTTCAGTTCCCAGCACCCACATCAGGCAGCTTGCAGTCACCTGCAAGTCCAGCTCTAGAGGATCCGACCGTGTCTTCTAGCACACACTAACCCGGATGTACATGCACATGAATAAAAAAAATCCTAAAAAAGAGAAAAAGGAAATAAAAAATGGCAAAAATAGATCTAGGACCCTTTCAGAAACTCTTGAAAATTCTGTCCTACCCAAGCTAAAATGCATTAAATAAATCTTTGTGAAACGCAAGTCAGCAGCTCAAACAGCAAATTTTAAGAGCAATCATTCTAACGCAGCACGTCTAAAAGATGGACTGATTTGATACGCGCTGAAGAACGGTGATAGGAAAACACCAGTCTTCGTCTTCTGTAATTCAATCATTTTGTTTGTAGGATAGCGGGGAAATGTGCATGTACAGTGTCATAACTCCTTAGTGTCCGTGCAGACAGGGGCCACGCTTCACTCACCAACAGGCACCCACAACACCCTTTCCTCCACGTGAAGTCAGGCAAGAGGCTACTGACCAGTATAGTAATAGTGAGCAGCGTGGCTCCTGCGTCCCTGCACCCGGCTGCCCGCATGGCTTAGCTTATGCCCCAAAATAATTACACGGAAACTGTATTCTTTTAAACACTGCCTGGCCCATCAGTTCCAGCCTCTTATTGGCTAGCTCTTGCACCTGGACTAGCCCATTTCTGATAATCTGTGTAGCACCCCTAGGTGTGCTTACTGGGGAGATTCTAGCCTGCATCCGCCTGGAGTGGGAACATCATGGCGACTCCTGACTCAGCTTCTATCTCCCAGAATCCTGTTCTGTTTACTCCACCCACCTAAGGGTGGGCCTATCGAATGGGCCTAGGCAGTTTCTTTATTAATAAGAAATCACTCCCACATCAGACCAGCACCTTGAGATTAACACTTGGTGCTGCATCTAGCTGGAGGTGACAGAATTATGGCTCCATCTCCGCCATCTGCCGGATGGTTTCAAGATTCCACATTCCACATGCTTGTCGCCTGTTCCTCAAAGGCTTGGGGCTAGTGCTCCTTGTTAAACCACAGGTGGCCAGACTATAAACTGACTGACAAGAGGGAGCGCATACTGTCGAGCAAAAGGATTGTAGAGCCAACAGGGCAAAAATAAAAGGACCCAGAATAAAACAGCAACATCCTCTGCAATCTAGCAGATAAACCCAACCTCTGGGAGCAGGTCCCAATGACTAGTGACATCTTATACAAACAACTTCAGCCTGACGCCTGCCTACTTTATTGCCCTGGACATGAAAGAAGCCTTCTTTACTGTCCTTGACACCCTGATGCATTGCATACTTCCTCTTTGCCTTCACCTGGGAGGACCCTGACTTCCAGTCCTCCAGATGGCTCACATGGACTGTTCTCCCTCAGGGTTTTCAGGACGGCCCCCATTTCTTTGGCCAAGCTCTGGCTAGGGAATCTATCGACCTTTGACCCTGGTCCTAGCACACTTCTTCGTCCATCACCACTTCTCTCTACTGCAAGATGCCCTTCTAACAGCCCCTGCTCTTGCTCTTCCAGACCCCACAAAGCCTTCCCTTCTCTATCCAGATGAGAGGTCAGGAGTGGCCACAGGCTGGGCCTGCGAATCAGGCTGTCGTCTTTTTATCCAAACAGCTGGACCTCACCGTCTGTGGATGGCAACCATGCCTGAGAGCCCTGGCAGCAGCAGTTAAACTCACCCAGAAGGCTCCCAAGATCACCCTGTCCAGGCCAGTCATGGTATATGCCACCCACCGCCTCGCAGACCTTCTGAGTTATTCCTCTCTCTCTCTCTCCTTGGGCCTTCACGAGTCCAGATTTTCACTTACTGTTTCTAGAGAACACCCAAATTACTTTGGCCTCCAGTCCTGCCCTAAACCCTGCAACTCTCCTTCCTGCCCCCTTCCCCTCTGGTACCTCCTCTCACTCTTGCCCAGAGGCTGTAGAGGCTTTAATCTCACCTCCACCTGGTCTCCTAGACCAGCCACTGACAGATCCCCAACTCACCCTGTTTGTTGATGGAAGTGCCCTTATAGATAAATCAGGAAACCGCCAGGCAGCATATGCAGTGGTCACTTCCACTAAAAGAGTTGAAGCAACTCACTTGCCAATGGGAACCTCATCACAGAAGTCTGAATTAATTGCCTTGACTAGAACACTCCAGATAGCCAAGGGCCAATTGGCTCATATCTATATAGACTCTAAATATGCCTTCTTAATAGCCCATACCCACTCTGCACTCTGGAAGGAAAGGGGCTTTCTTACTACCAAGGGCACACCTATAGTTAATGGCCCCCTTATAGCCTACCTTTTGGAGGCCCTCCAGCTCCCTGCAGAAGTAGCCATTATTCACTGTTGGGGACACCAGTCCTCCAAGGACCCAGTGGCCTTAGGCAATGCCAAGGTTGACTCAGTGGCCCGGGGGCTGGCCTCCAGCTCCTCGGACTTCACAGAACATATTTTGTTTTTAACTCCCTCCTATCAGCCCTGTTACCAACCAGAAGAGAGGGATAAACTCATAAAGTAAATGGGGGAGGGGGAGCACACAAACAAAAGATGGATGGTTCTTCTCACATAACCGTCTAATCCTTCCTCAAGACCAGGCATTGTCGATCATTTCAGACATCTACCAGACCTTACACACAGGCCACAAGGCTTTGTTCTACTTCTTGGAGCCCCTCTTTGACCCCACCCATCTCCGAGATTGTATTTCGCAGGTTTACTCCTTCTGCCAGATATGTGCCCAGGCCAACCCACAGGGGGCTCTCTACCTGGTCAGTCTCTACACCAGCTTCATGGACACCAACTGGGTGAAGATTGGCAGGTTGATTTCACCCATATGCCTACTCATAAAAAACTCCGTTATCTCCTAACACTTGTGGACACTTTTACAGGATGGATAGAAGTGTTTCCGGCCTCCAGGGAAATGGCAGATATGGTGGCTCAGGTACTCCTGGACCACATCATTCCTCAGTTTGGCATTCCATAGACCATCCAAAAGGAGAATGGGCCAGCCTTCACTTCCAGGGTCATGGAGCTTGTATCAGAAGCTCTCAACATCTGGAAATTCCACATCCCCTACCATCCACAATGCTCGGGAAAGGTGGAGAGGGCCAATGGACTCATCAAACAACAGCTAACCAAGCTCTCCATTGAACTCAGGTTGTCTTAGCCCTCCCTTCTCCCCATTGCCTTTACTCGCCTCAGGACCACCCTACATTCCACTATGGGTCTGAGCCCCTTTGAGCTCCTTTATGGCAGGCCCTTTCTCCTTAACCATCACCTCCCAGTCCAAACTCCTCCACTGGTGGGGTATCTACCCTACCTCTCCCTTTTAAGGTCCCTTCTCCATTCACATGCTGACAGTTGTCTCACTGCCCCCCACACCAGTGGACCCTAATGCCCCTAAACCTGCCCTGCTCTCCCCAGGGGGCAGAGTACTCCTCAAACAGCCAACTCCTAGGTCTCTCGAACCTCGATGGACAGGACCTCACACGGTAATCCTCACCACCCCCTCGGCTGCCAAGCTCTTGGGACACCCATGCTGGTACCATCTCTCCAGTCTCAAATGGGCACCTACTCAGGACACTTGTCGTCTGCCTTCTCATCTCCCTCAAGAAACAGATGCCTGGCATCTCCGGGATGACAGTACATGGAATGCCTTTCCAGCCACACCTCTCGCTGAGCGTGGGTCCACCAACACCCAGTTCTCCCTTCCCCCATGTCACTCCATGCCCGCAGGAAGTAGCCAGATTTGAGCCAACGATGCCCCTTTATCCAAAGAAAGCCTAAAATGTTGGTCATAAATATCACCTCGGCTTCCTGTCATTCTTTATACAAAGAATCAGGAATGTAATCCCAGTCCCCAGCCTCCATCTTTGGAAACCCCCTCCCCTGAGCCTGTCAAACCTTGACTCCTCCCCAGGGAGGATGAAGAGAGCCCCCCCAAACCTTGACCCCTCCCCCAGGAAAGGTCAAGGCCACTCCCACAGGCTATTTAAACTGCACCCCAGAAAATAAACACATGGTCTTTCCTCTTCCTCTTCTGTGTCTGTCAGCTTTCCATCCCCTCACAGGCCACCTGAGAGCACAGACGTCCAATTAAACCTGGATATCTTTTAATTTGATTTGGTCTGCTTGGGATTATTTGTGTCAGTTGAGAGCTCGTTTGTAGGACTATTCCTAACAACTATCTACTAGCTGAGAGACCTAGCAGGGCTCCTGAATAGCAACAGAGCTTTCTCATCTCTGATAAATGTAGTAAAAATTATAAAAACTATCCCTACATTCTCTCTCTCTCTCTCTCTCTCTCTCTCTCTCTCTCTCCCTTCCTCCCTCCTTCCCTCCCTCACCAAACCCCACCACTTAGTTGTATTTTTAGGAGTATCCTTCTTACCCAGTCCTTCCTAGTGATACCAACCTGTCCCATCCCTGGTTGGGAAGGGACCTCTTAGCCAAAGTAGGAGCCCCTGTTTCCTCCACCCCCTACCCCCGCTGAGCCCAGGCTCACCAGCCAGTCCCTTCCTCTTTTTCCTCCAAACCACACAATCTTACATACCTTCTCCCTTACTAGCCTCCCAGATGCATCCCCAAATATGGACACCCAAACCCCCTCTATAGCCAACATGATCCCCTCTCATCATTCAACTACAAAAACCCTGCCAATGACATCACACAGGTTCAATACCCGCTCTCTCCAAAATCTCAGGGGATTTAGGCCTCTTAGGCCTTCTGGGCCCTGCACCTCCCCCTGGGCAGCACAACAGAGCCAATCCTATTGGTGGAGGTGTGGGTGAGCAACCCCAAAGCTGCCTCCCTGTACTCATCGGTCCTGTGGCAGCATGGGCAGGGGAGGTTGCAAGGGCAGAAGGTGTCACACTGCAGCTTCCATGATGAGATTGATTTTTTTCCTTCTCTCATTTTTCCCCACCCTTTTTTTTCTCTTACATTTTATTTTATTTTATTTGGGCTGGAAGGACAGAGGGTGAATATGAAGGAATGGGAGATGAATGGAATAGAGATACGTGATGTGAAAGACACAAAGAATAAAATTTTAAAAAAGAACAGAAAAACTCACAGGATTATTTGATATAAAAATAAATATTTTCTATCACATATTTAAAAAGGAAAAAGAAAAGACCAGGCCTTCTGTGCCCTGTGTTGTCTCCCACCACTTGGTTGGGGATCTCTTCCTTACTCGCTCTGCCATGGTTTCTCTCTGCCTGTGGTACACCCTTCACTATCCTTCTTTCCATCTCCCCATTAACCCCTCACTTTTCCGTCCTCAACCTTAGTTATGCCTTCCTTTCCATTCTTCTTGATCCCCAGTCACAAATTAGCTTCACCTTTCCTTGGACTCAGACACCAGCTTTCTACCCAGCTCACCTGGCCTGTCCTACCCTAGGAGTTCAGGACGGCCCACACCTCCCCTGTCCTGTCCTACCCCAGGAGTTCAGGATGGCCCACAGCTCCCCTGTCCTACCCCAGGAGTTCAGGATGGCCCACACCTCCCCTGTCCTGTCCTACCCCAGGAGTTCAGGATGGCTCATAGCTCCCCTGTCCTGTCCTACCTCAGGAGTTCAGGATGGCCCACAGCTCACCTGTCCTGTCCTACTCCAGGAGTTCAGGATGGCCCACAGCTATTCAGCTTGTTTTGGTCTCTGACTCATTTTCTTTGTCTCTTACTAAATCCAAGCTTATACAGTACATAGATGATCTTCTTCTCCGAAGTCCATCCTAAAATCAGTCATGCTGACTCCTCTACTCTACTAAACCTCCTGTCTGTCTTCCTCTCAGGTCCAGCTGTTCACCCCTCGCCTTACCTACCTGGGACTAGCTCACACTCGCAAGGAAACACTTAATTCAGTGACTCACAATCCCCACTACCAGTGACAAAATTCTATCCTTCCTAGGGATGGTCAGCTTCCTACGTTCTTAGACCCCTTTTTATCCTCCTTCCCCGCCATATAAGGCCTCTCCTTATGAGCCTCTTCTTGTAACTATTGTACATTGCCAAGCCTTTTCAGAAGCTTTGATGAGCCCTCTCAGGCAGAACCACTGATCAACAGGATGAAATAATAGCTCTTACCATGCCTTTCAGCTAGCAAAGGGACTAGGCTGCTCCAAACCCAGCTTCTGACATGTGGATCATTTGTTTCTGTCACCCACCATATTTGATTCCAAATTCTAGACTCTGCCTCTTCAGTTGCTTCTTCCTTCCCTGGCTCTAACCATTCATCTCTCCCCCATACTCAGTAAGTGGCCCTTCTCTGGCTCCTGGAGCCTGCAAGCCCTCAGAGGCCCCCTACCACAGGGTCAACTCTAGTTACTAAGACACTCCTCTCCTATTGGAACCCTCCCTGTGTCCTTGCCTCCTCCCCTTAGGAGCTGCCTGCTAAGTCTCAGTTTCCTTTTTGTTGGTACTGTAGTTGCTTTGTAGTTTGTTTGTCTTAAATTTTTATTTATTCTTCTCTCATATAATACAACCCAACCAGAGCTTTCCCTCCTCCACTCCTTCCAGTTTCCCTCCTCCTCCCCTCTCCCCAGATGCACTCACCTGCATGTCCACACAAGAAAAGAGCAGACCCCCAAGAAACATCATTCAAACATGGGACAACAAGATTCAATAAGACCAGGCACAAACCCTCGTATCAAGGTGGGATGAGGCAACCCAGTAGCAGGAAAAGGGCCCCAATAGCAGGTAAAAGAGTCAAAGACACCCCCTCTTCCACTGTCAGGAGTCCCCCCAAAACACCAAACCAACAACCATAGCATATATGCAGAGGACCTAGAGCAGACCCATGCAAGCTCCGGGATTGCAGCTCCAGGCTCTATGAGGTTCCATGAGCCCTCTTAGTTAATTCCACAGGTGCTGCTCTCCAGTCTCCTCAATCCCTCTGGTTCCCACAATTCCTCCTCCCCATCTTTGGCAGGGTTCTCCAAGCTCCAAGGGGAGCGGGCTGATGAATACTTCCAACCTGGGCCCTCTCCCTAATTAACGTTTGGCTGTGGGTCTCTACATCCACTCCTACCAGTGGGTAGAGGAGCTTCTCTGCTTCTCTGATGATGACTGGACTAGGTACCTCTCTATGAGTGTAGTAGAATGTTTCTTCTTCTTCTTCTTCTTCTTCTTCTTCTTCTTCTTCTTCTTCTTCTTCTTCTTCTTCTTCTTCTTCTCCTTCTCCTCCTCCTCCTCCTCCTCCCCCCTTCCCTTCCCCCTCCCCTTCCCCCTCCCCTCCCCCTCCCTCTCCCTCTCTCTCTCCCAGTCATCTTTGGTCTACCCTAAGTCTCTGGGCTATCCAGTCTCTGGTTCCTGGCCATCAGAACAGTATCAGGCACGTGATATGGGCTCAGATTAGGCAAGTCATTGGTTGGTCACACTCACATGTTCTATGCACCATTGCTTCAGCACATCTTGCATGTAGGACAGATTGTAGGGCCAAGATTTGTGACTGGGTTGGTATCCTAGTACGGCTACTAAAAGCTTTGCCTGGTTACAGAAGACAGACGGATCAGGCTCTGTATCCACCATTACTAGGAGTCCTCTCTAGGGTTACCCTTGCAGATTCCAGGTAGTTTCCACTACAGTGGATTTGCACATCGCCACCTAAATGCCCTCCAATTACAGTTGTCTCTCCCAGTGCTTTCCCCCTCCATCCCTGCAACCCGATCCCTCCCAGTTCCATCCCCACCCACCCCCAACCCCCCTGCAAAGTCTATTTTATTCCCCACTTTCGGAGGAGAGTCTTGTGTACCCCTTGAGCCCTCCTTGTTACCTAGCCTGTCTGGGTCGGTGGATCGTGGCATGATTATCCTTTACTTAAGAGCTAATATCCACTTGTGAGTACATATCATGCTTGTCTTGCTGAGTCAGGGTTACCTTACTCAGATTTTTTCTTGTTCCGTCCATTTGCCTGTAAATTTATAATGTCATTTTTTAAACTGCTGAGTTTTTTTTTTTTTGTAAATGTACCACATTTTCTTTATCCATTCTTTGGGTGAGGGACATCTAGGTTTTTTCCAGTTTCTGGCTATTACGAATAAAGCTGCTATGAACATAGTTGAGCAAGTGTCCTTGTGGTAGGATGGAGCATCCTTTGCGTATATGCCCAAGAATGGTATAGCTGGGTCTTGAGGTAGATCTATTTCCAGTTTTCTGATTTCCAAAGTAGTTGTACAAGCCTGCACTCCCACCAGCAATGGAGGAGTGTTCACATCCTCTCCAGCATGAGCTGTCACTTGTGTTTTTGATCTTAAGCCATTCTGACTAGTGTAAGGTGGAATCTCAGAGACATTTTGATTTATGTTGAGGTCTTTGATCCATTTGGACTTGAGTTTTGTACAGGGTGATAAACACGAATCTATTTGCATACTACGTGCAGAAATCCAGTTAGACCAGCACCATTTATTGAAGATGTTTACACTTTCCTTTCTGTATTTCTGGCTTCTTCTTCTTCTTTTTTTTTTAACAGAATAATAAACACCTTTATTACATGAGCTATGACGGATGGTTTATTTGCCTTTCCGGGCTTTCATCTTCCTCAGATAGAACTCCAGCTCCTTGCCTTCTAGCACATAGCCATCTGCTCTGCCACACTGGTGTGGTCTTGAGGCAATACAGGCCAGAAGCTTGCCCTGCTGGAACTGCTCCTCCAGAAGACTGCTGATCTTGGCGTTCTTTTTTCTGAATTTTCTTTGATCGTTTTTTAATATTTCTTCCTCCTCAGGAGTCAGCTTGGCCCCCTTCTTGCGGCCCAGGGGCAGTGCATAGTGGGATTCGTACCACTGTCGGTACGGGGTGCTGTCAATGAGCACAATGCAGTTCTTGACCAGAGTCTTGGTGCAGACCAGCTCGTTATTGGACGCATTGTAGACGATGTCAATGATCCTTGTTTTGCGAGTACAGCACTCTGAACCCCAGGAAAAGTTCCCCACATCCAATCTTAGGGCACGGTACTTCTTATTGCCTCCTCGCACACGGACCGTGTGGATGCGACGAGGGCCAATCCTAGTGTTAGCCGCAGGCCGTCCCAGCTCATACTTCCGCTTCTTGTGGTAGGGCTTTCTCTTGCCCCCCGGTCCTGCGGCGCTTGTGCCAGTTGTCCCGAGATATGCCCATCGCTCGGCGCTGGCAGGAAGGAGGAAGCGCAAAGCTTCACGGCCCGGTTTCTAAAACTCAGCCCTGCCTTCTTTCTGGCTTCTTTATTAAATAAAAAATCAGGTGTTCTTAAGTGTGTGTATTTACATCTGGGTCTTTGATTTGATCCATCGATCAACATGTCTTTTTATGCCAATACCATGTGGTTTTCATTACTATAGTTCTAAAGAACAGCTTGAAATCAGGGGTGGATATACCTCTGGAAGTTCTATTATTTTTCAGAATTGTTTTAACTATGCTGTTTTTTTTTTGTTGTTGTTGTTGCTGTTTTGTTTTTCTAAATGAAGTTAAGTATTGTCCTTTCAAGGTTTGTAAAGAATTGTGTTGGACAGCTAAGCACTGGGCTAAGCTCCCAAAACCCAGTCAAAGAGAGGGAAAAGCAAAGGGATCAAGACCATGGTGGGAAAACCCATAGAAATAGCTGACCTGAGCTAGTGAGAGCTCACTGACTCCAGACTAACAATGAGGAAACCAACATAGGACTAAACCCTCTGAATGTGGGTGACAGTTGTGTGACTTTGGCAGTCTGTGGTGCCACTGGCAATGGGACCGGGATTTATCCCTACTCCTTAAATTGGCTTTTTGGAGCCCATTCTCTATAGAGGGATACCTTGCTCAGCCTAGATATGGAGGATGGGGTTGGGGGGGGGAGGCTTCGTCCTGCCTCAGAGTGATCTGCCAGACTGTGTTGACTCCCATGGGAGGCCTTATCCTTTCTGAGGAGTGGATAGTTGGGGGAAGGTGTGGGAACCGGGATGAAGGGAGAGAGTGGGAACTGGGATTGGTATGTAAAAGCAACAAAAAAGGGCTGTTTTAAAATATACAAATTAAAAAAATTTAAAAAAAAGAGAAAAAAGAGTTGTTTTGGAATTTTGATGGGGATTGTGTTGAATCTGTTGGCTGCTTTTGGTAAGGTGTCCCTTTTTCCTATATTAATCCTACTGATGCATAAGCATGGGAGATCTTATCATCTTCTGATATCTTCTTCGATTTCTTTCTTCAAACCCTGAAGTTTTTCATACAAGTCATTCACTTACTTGGGTGGAATTACCACAAAGTATTTTATATTATTTGTGGCTATTGTGAAGGGTGTTTTTCCCCTAGTTTCTTCCTTAGTCAACTTGTCAATTGTATAGAAGGGCTACACTAAAGGTGTTTATTAGCTATAGTAGTTCCCTGGTAGACTTTTGGGGGTCACTTGTAATATAATTGATAAATAATGATATTTTGACTTCTTCCTTTTCTGTTCATATCCCCTTGATCATCTTCAGTTGTCTTATTGCTCCAGATAGAACTTCAAGTACTATACTGAAGAGATATGGAGAAAAGGGCAGCCTTGTTTGTTCCTGATTTTAGTGAAACTGCTTTGAGTTTATTTTCATTTAATTTGATGCTGGCTATCAGCTTGCAATAAATTGCCTTCATCATGTTTATGTATGTTCCTTGTATCTCTAATATCTCCAACACTTTTATCATGATGGGTGTTGGATTTTGTCAAATGCTTTTTTCGGCACCTACTGAAATTATCATGTGGGTTTTCATTTGTTTGTCTGTTTTTTTTTTTAGTTTGTTTATATGGTGGGTTACATTGACTGGTCTTCCTATGTTGAACCATCATTGCTTTTCTGGAATAAAGCTTATTTGGTCGTTGTTAAGTTTCTCTGTCAATGCAATAATCCAAATTAAACCAAATCAGACCAAATTAGGAAAAGCCCAGGTTTAATGGGTGCCAGTGCTCCTGGGTGGCCTCGGGAAAACGTGGAGATGGGGAAAGGAGAACTGGAAGAACCACGTGTTTGTTCTCTGGGAGGCAGTTTAAATAGCCTATGGGAGTGGTCTTGGTCCTCCCTGGGGAGGAGTCACCATTTGGTAGACTTTCTTGGAGGTAGAGTCTGGACTATGACCACTTCCAGGAGAAGGGGCTTGGAACTTTCCACCAAACATTTTAGACTCTTTGTATATATGGATGCCAGGGAGCTGGGATGACACTTCCAATCAGCCATGATGGATGATTCTTTTGATATATTCTTGAATTCATTTTTTGTCAGGGACCAGCCTCAACAAAAGCACCTCTGTACCAGAGGGTGTTTCAGTCAATACTGAAATTGTCTGTGTTTAATTTTCCATACACTGTTATACCCCAATACAAAAGGCAACAAAAGACTTCTTTAACTTGATACAAAGGACAACTCACACAGTTAATTGCTTTAACACTTTGACTCATCAAGTCATTAGCGCTCTGTTGTTTAGGCAGTGAAGCCACCCTAGACCAAGTATCCTGAAGGCAGCCACTCCCCAGGTGGCTTCCTATTCCAAAAAAAGGAGCAGAAGTCCACTGTATATCAGGATGGAAATAGGCTCACATTTTGGGGCCCTCATGTTTCTGAGTATTTTATTGAGTATTCTTGCATCTATGTTCATAAGGGAAAATAGTCTATAATTCTCTTTTCTTCTTGAGTCTTTGTATAGTTTGAGTATCAGGGTGACTGTGGCCTGATAAAATAAATTTGGCAATGTTTCTTCTGTTTCTATTTTGTGGAATAATTTTAGGAGTATTGGTGTTAACTCTTCTTTTAAGGTCTGGTAGAATTCTGCACTTAAACTGTCCCTGGGCTTTTTTTTTTTTTTTTTTTTTTTTTTTTTAGGTTGGGAGACTTTTAATGACTGCTTCTATTTTCTTAAGGTTATAGGTTTATTTAAATTGTTTTTCTGAGCTTGAATTAACTTTGGTAGTGGTATCTATTGAGAAAAATTATCCATTTCTTTTAGAATTTCCAGTTTTGTGAGGTACAAGTTTTTAAAGTATGACCTAATGATTCCAAGGATTTCCTCAGTGTCTGTTGTTATGTTCCCCTTTTCATTTCTGATTTTATTAACTTGGATATTCTCTCTCTATCTTTTAGTTAGTTTGAATAAGGGTTTGTCTCTCTTGTTGATTTTCTCAAAGAACCAACTCATTTTTTTTCAATTGACTCTTTGTATTGTTCTCTTTGTTTCCATTTCATTGATTTCAGCCCAGTTTCATTATTTCCTGCCTTCTACTCCTCTTGGGTGTGTTTATCTTTTTGTTGTTGTCCTACAGCTTTCAAGTGTGCTGTTAAGTTGTAAGTATGAGAGCTCTCCATTTTTTTTTTAATGTGGGCACTTATTGCTATGAACTTTCCTCTTAACACTGCTCTCATCGTGTCCTATAGGCTTGGGTATGTTGTGTATTCATTTTCATTGAATTCTTGAAAGTCTTTAATTTCTTTCTTATTTTTGTCTTGACCTAGTTTTCATTCAGTAGAGCATTATTCAGTTTCTGTGAGTTTGCAGGCTTTCTGTTGTTGAAATTCAGCTTTAGTCTGTGGTGACCTGATAGGATACAGGGAATTATTTCAATTTTCTTGAATCTGTTGAAATCAGCTTTGTGAATGAAAATGTAGTCAGTTTTGAAGAAAGTCCAATGAAGTGCTGAGGAAAGGTATGTTATTTTGTGTTTGGGTGAAGTATTTTGTAAATATCTATTGTGTTCATTTGGTTTATGACATCTGTTAGCTCTAGAGTTTCTCTACTTAGGTTTTGGCTGAATGACCTACCTGTTCGTTGGCAAGAGTGGGATGTTGACGTCTCCCACTATCAATAAATGATTTAAACTTTTTTTAAAAAAAAACTTTATTTAACCTTATTTCATGTACATTGGTATAATGATGTCAGATTCTCTGGAACTGGAGTTACAGACAGCTGCGAGCTGCCATGTGGGTGCTGGGAATTGAACCCTGGTCCTCTGGAAGAGCAGTCAGTGCTCTTAACCACTGAGCCATTCCTCCAGCCCCTGATTTAAACTTTTGTTGCAGTATATTTTATCATACTGTGTGAAGATGTGTTGCTGTTTTATGTTGCCTGCCTAAGGTACCTGATTGGTTTAATAAAAAATCGAATGGCTGATAGCTAGGCAGAAAAGGATAAGTGGGACTTCTGGGGAGAGAGAGGAACTTGAGGGAAGAAATCAAGACTGAGAAATGCCAGCAAGACACAGAGGGAGTTGGACATACAGAATGGAGGAGAAGTAAAAAGCCATGTGGTAAAATGTAGATAATAGAAACAGGCTAGTTTAAATTATAAGAGCTAGTTGGGAGCAAGACTAAGCTAAAGGCCAAACTTTCACAATTAATAATAAGTCTCCATGTCATTACCGGGGAGCTGGCAGCCCAAAATAAAGTCCAACAAGAAAGACCTGCTACAAACTTTAGTAATGTTTCTTTCACAAGCATGCATGCTCTTGCATTTGGGGCACAGATATTATGAATGGAAGCATCATCTTGTTGTCCTTTTCCTCTGATGAGTATGACGTGTCCTTCCCCATCTCTTGATTAATTTTGGTCTGAAGTCTTATTTTGTTAATTATGAGAATGGCTACACCAGTTTGCTTCTTAGCTGCATTTGCTTAGAAAATTTTTTCTAAACCTTTACTCTGAGGTTATTGTTATGCCCAAATCCGCGAAGTCCCTGCAAAAGCCAACAAGGAGACTGAGTAAAAACAAAGAGCCTTTATTTTATGCAAGTTTGCAAACTCAGACTCTCTGCATGTCCAATGTATTGGAAAAAACGGAGAGCCCCAAGCTCAGCTAGAATAGTGTTTTATAGTAGAAGAGGTGGAGGTGAGAGGTTTCTGAGGTTCAGGACCCTTGGTTGACTGACATTTGTCTAGGGGTGTCCTGGTGAATGTGTGCTGGCAGGTGATCCTATCTACAGCGGTTGGAATGTTAGGCATTTCCTTTGGATGGTCTGTTTTTGGGTGATGCTTAGGTAATCTTAGCTTGTGGTATTTCCTGCAACCAGACACTGTTTCAGGGTAAACTACTGAGACCCAGGCCTCTTATTAAATTTATCAATGGCTGAATCCTACTCTGGCAGGTGATAATGGTTGGAAGTAAAGAACTTCCTTTGGGTGACCTGCCCATACTTAGTTTATCATGGCTGGCCCCTACATTTCCCCCTTCACAAGCACTAATGACAGGCCCCAACCTTGGGTCCTGCTTGCCCCTGGCTTTAAGGAGGCATGAAGCAATTTAAATTAATAAATCTATTAATTGACAACTCCAAACCTATTTTTTTAGTATATCAACAGGTATTATAGGTAGTTATCTTGTCCCCCATGCCAGGGAGTTCCCCTTTGTCTCAGCCTTTTAAACTATTTTGGTCAGGGGACATGGGACAATGTGTTCCTTTCTGGAACTACATCAAACTGACATTGGGGTGTTGTTATCCAGGCCCAAGTAGGTTGAAAGGTTAGTCAAAGGTAGGGAGGAAATTCAGGCAATGGGGCACTCATCAGACTTCATTGAAGGAACAGGGAGTGTTTGTATCAGCTGGACTGGTCCACATCAGCTTTTAGGAAGTTTAGGGCCCACCCCCATTTAGAGCAGGTTGTAGTCAGCAACTGATGCTTAGATGTGTCTGCCAGCCAAGTGAAAGCCTACTGGGATAAGTTTAAACTGAGAACAGAAAATAAAGATTAGAAAAAGAGCAGATAACAGGTGTCTGTAAACAGAAGGAATAGACTCATTCCTTTGATCCTAGCAAAAACTACAGATTTTGATTAGAAGCATGTATATTTTTCTGCTGTCTAGAGAACCATGTATGGTTTGGACAGAGATGTCTTTGGCAGAGTGAGAAATACCTTTAAGTTTATATTTAAATGGCAACCAGAATAAATCTAAAATCTTGAGTTTTTGACCTACACAGTATGTAGTCATTGCTCTATCAGTTTATTAGAGCTATACCATGGGGGGGGGGGATTAGAAACATTTTTTGTATCTTAACTTTTATTTATGTCTTAGGTCATTTTTTATATCCTCAAAGCTTATGAACTTCTATATCCTCAGACCTTAAAACATTTTTTAATGAACTAACAAGCTGGCTGTAGCTTTGTGGAAGAATCTGGATACCGTTTGCTATTAAACTGACATTATAACTGCCCTAGCCATTAATACTATCAGAGATCTCAGAAGAATAAAGTGTATCTGAGTGCAGACCGAATAGTTTCTGAATCTATTTAAAATGACAGAGACCAGAGTCCATATACAGTTAGTCATACCCAGGTCTCCACAGCATTGGAGGCAGAAATATCCAGAACAGCAGTCTTACTGTCTCAGCCAGGCCCATAAGGTGAACCTTTTCTTTTCTGTGGAAGAGGGACATGGAAAAGACTGACCTTATTTTGTCTAGGCAAAAGTGGTGCAATCAATTCTCCAAGTTCCTGCTGTTTGTCCACAGTCTGGACCGGGTCCTAGCATCAGGTGTTGCACTGGGGCACCTCGCCCAGTGGTCAGCGTCATTGTAATCCAGGTGGAGACTCATGGTGTCCCATAACCTTCTTTGGAGACCTTGGGTTACTGCTAGGCTCTCGGAGTCTCTGTCTAATATAGTAAGATTTTTGATCATTATTTTAAATGCCATATTCTGCAGATCTCTGAAGTATGAGGGCTGCCTAGGTATGTCTGATTAGACAAACTTTGTTTCTCATTATTTGTCTTAAGTTTGACTTTGAAAGCATATACAGGGAATTAAATAAGGCTTATTCCTGTAACTAATTTTATCAGTACTTAGATGACTAACTAACTTCTATTTCCTAATAGTCTATAATAAGTTAGCAGCTTTTACAAGATTAGACTCTACACTAATGATTTTGTAGTAAAGCTAATAAAGAAACTGAATTAGTCATTTTGAGGGTAAACACAGAACAAGTTTGTATCTAGCTGTTAATGCTGTCTCCTGCAAAGGCAAGGAACAGGTCCCAGGGTGAAATGGGAGCAGGAGGGAGTCTAAGAGCTAGCATTGCCCTAGGGCAAAATGAGACTGGGTCTACCTTCCTGCTGATCTAGAGAACCCATCTTGGCAGGTGTGTGCCAAGTTGCCCTGGGGAAGCTGCTCTAGGTCCCACATTTTTCCCCTTTCACACATACTGATGACAGGACTCAATCATGGGTCCTGTCTGTCCAGGAGCTCAAGGGGGTGATATGGGAACCTCAATACCATCAGTCGAACAATATTGACCCATTCTTGAACAAAAGCCATCAGTCTGTTGATAAGAAGAAGAAAGATTATTAGGGATCTGTTAGAGCTGAAAGTAAGGTTGTTAACCAAGGAAACCAGTTGAACAAGTTTTCATCCAGCTTCCCTGTGAGCGTTCTGTTCTCTATCTTTAACAGGGCCATTGAATCTCTGTTTACCCCAGAGTGATTGACATAGAAACAACACTCTTTCCCCAGAAGAGGAGATCCAAACCTCTTAGTATCAATACAAAAATTTATGACTCAGTTTATCCAAATAGCTTAAACCTAGCAAAATTAGCAAAGATAAGGAGGCTAAACATACACTTTTAAGCCAATAGACCTTGAACAAAGAAATATATTTTTAAATCATTAGTTAATATTTTAATGCTTTTACCTTTTAATATAGTTTTCTATGTTATAGTGATCCTCTCATTACAGAATTTTTTCCGTTGTTATTTTACAACTGCAGTTTTGCCTGTGTTGTGAATCTCAATTTAAACATCTGACATGCAGGTGGTCCTAGACTACCACTGAACAACAATCTCTAAAAGATTGAGATTCATAGCCTTGGACACTATTCCAAATCCTCTACCAAACTGCTTAGGTCATTGTCTTCTGCAACACAAGAAAAGAACAATTTGTTTCTGGTTAGCTTTTGGTGCTTATGGCTCTGATCCTAATTTTTAGCCTTTTATTTCAAGTTTAAATATTAACAATATAAGACATAATACTATGCAAAAACCTATTTCAATTCAAACTATCTTGGAGATTTGTTAGGCCCACTCCACATGGTCACCTTTAATCAAGATGGTGGTGAAATCTTGTGGCAGCCATTTTTTTAACTCTAGCAAAATGGCAATCCAAAATTTAAAATGGAATTATGTCTTATGTTTTTTTAAGTTACCCATGTATATATTTTTAAGTAAATAAAACATGGGTCTAACAAAGGAAGAGCCATAATCCAATTCAAGAGCCAGTTTTTTAATTAAAAAAAAAAAACAGCATATAGCAGTTTTAACATTATCTATACCAAAAAGTCATCTGAATTTCTGCTAACCCAAATTTAGTAACCAGAACTCAGTGATAAATTTCTGAAGTCAGGCCCATAAATGTGGCCACGGCAGTGATGGGTGGCAGAGATAGCAAAAATAGACCATTTCTGTCTCAGCTCCCTGCTTGCAAGAAAACTTACACAAACTTTTCAACAAAACAAACACATTCAGTATTTGCATGTATGAGAAACCACAGCAAACATAGTTCCCATCCCCTTTTGACCTTTTATAACTTTTATATACCTTTAATCCATTTCCCACTCTTTATTCTTTTAGTCTCCCTGCTTTCTCCCTTGCTTTTCAGACGACATACTAAAGTTTCTCTTGCTTTTTAGACAACATAAAAACTCTTACTGAAGTCTTTCTTGTGGTTTCCCTCAGTGGTTTATGATATATTATATGACTACAATATTTTCTTGTATGAGATTTCCTATTCAGTGTAACTTTGTGGTATCTGAACTGGCGGGATGCCCTTCCCCTCAGAGCTGTAACATTTGTGTTGGGGATACCTTCTTCTTCAGAGTGCTAACACTTACACTCTTCTTTCACAATTACTTGTTAAACAATTGTTATTCCTATATGGTTTCCCAGTCTTGATTTGACTGGCAGAATCTTTATGATGCAATTTAGCATGTTTCTTGGCTCCCTTTTGATTTCCTGCCAACAACTGGATAGCGGTGGTTAGGCCTATGCTTGTGGGTTCGAGGTTGTTTCACAAATAAGCTAAGCCCAACAACCTCACAAGTCCATACTTAGCTCTGCTCTGTTATTAACTGAACACCTTCTAGGAAACCAGCCCCACTGTTGCCAGGGATAGAACCATGGAAAAACTGAACAAGAATGTCTGCCTCTGGGAACTGCATTTTAGTTCAGAGAGTCATAAGGTGCAAGGAAAATGACCAACAAACGCCAAATGTAAAACACTCTACAAGTTAAAGTTCTGCCACTTGCATTGACTCTGGCAATATTCAGAGACTACCAAAACCACCAATTTGCCATGACTTCTGTGAGTGACACCCTTCTAAAAAGGAAGTCACTCACCTGGGACCCCAGCACTCTCTTGGGGAAGAGAACGAAGCGTGAGCTCCTGGGAAGGACCCCAGCGCTGCTTCTTTGAGAGGAAATACCATTTGTTTTAACCTTCGGGGCATTTTTGTCTCGTTTGGTTCCACTGTGCAAGTGTGATTTCTGAGGAGAAGCTTCTGGAGGGTTTCCTGGTAAGGAGCTGTCTCGCTCTTCTCTCTCAGAAGCACATCAGCTGCCCACTGAGATGCTGACTAAGTTTCCCTAGAGTTGTGGATCCTCCCAGGTCTCTGCCTAAGGAGCAAGATCAGGAATTGGAGGGTGGGTTTTCCACTGCGTCTTCACTGGGCAGATGTTGAGTGGTCACCAGAGAAAGGTTCTCGTCTCCAAAGCCTCGAGTATTCAGAAGGGTCCTCTGCATACCTTGGGCAGAGACTCAGAGGTCTTCAATGAGCATGCTGGCCACAAAGTATCCTTGTAAACAGAGCCTGCTTTCGGGGATCAGTATGCACCTAGAGACTGACAACTTCATCATCGCCCAAAGATGTCTGGAACAGGAGAGACTGTGGGCCCCTCTCTCAGGAGAGCAGAGCTGGGTCACTATGGCACCTTCCCACTGCTTTTGGTGACACTTCTGTGGAACATGAGCTCTTTGGGAGTAAGCAGGAGGAAAACATAAACCTCAATTTCTTATTTCCAGTTGGAAACACTCCCTTCAGAGCTCACACACATTAAGGGAAGGTCCTATGGGGGTGTTTTTTACCTCCAGAAGATGGAGCTATCTCCATCACAAAAAAAAAAAAATGATGTCACATGCAAAAAAAGGTGACAATGCATAACATCAGGACACCACAAACAAATCCATAATCAAAAGCAAGAGGGTGGGAGGAAGGGGTAAAGAGAGGAGGAGGAGGAGGAGGAATATAAGGAAAAGGAGGAAGTAATTGGTTCAGACTCAGGATTGGAAGTGCAGCCACAGAGGGCAGTTGTTTTTCTGTCTGTGTGTGTGAATGTTTTTATTGACTGAGCATGGGAAGAACTGGTTTCTGGTTAAGATTTAAAAACTGCATTACAAAACAAAACTCACGCTTGGTGCCACGAATTGGGCCAAAAGCCTGTAGCTGGCTAGATCATCGATCCTAGTAGGAAACCTACTATTTTTAGTCCAGTAAATGGACATGATAATAAACCACCCCTAAGTTCTTATCTTTATGCTCACAGAAGCCTCTTTTGCAGTAGATAGAGAGGAAGATAGAGCCTCTTTGACAGTGGATAGAGATTAATTACCAACCAACAGCCAGAGAATTGGAGACCATGGAGTGCTCATTCTAAATGGGACCTCTGTATTACAGTTCTCTTCCCGAAACAGAGGTCATCACTGACAGAGAGAAAAAAAAGAGTATAAGAGCCAGAGGTAGTGAAACAGTTTCTGTTCGACACGTCAGGGCTGTCATATACAAACACACAAGACCTGCCAAAGTCTCTGCATGGATGAGGGAGGAGCTCAAGAAGCCCTCACCCATCTGAGGCTCTAATGGTGATTGGTGGCTGCTCAGGGAGGAAAAGTCAGCTTTCTTCAGGGATTGAGGACATGAGAGACCCACGCCCCTGTAGAGGTGCCTACACCACGTTCCTGTAGAGGTGCCCACACCCACTCCCCTGTAGAGGTGCCCACACCCACGCTCCTGTAGAGGTGCCCACACCCACGCCCCTGTAGAGGTGCCCACACCCACGCCCCTGTAGAGGTGCCCACACCCACGCCCCTGTAGAGGTGCCCACACCCACGCTCCTGTAGAGGTGCCCACACCCACGCCCCTGTAGAGGTGCCCACACCCACGCCCCTGTAGAGGTGCCCACACCCACGCCCCTGTAGAGGTGCCCACACCCACGCCCCTGTAGAGGTGCCCACACCCAAGCCCCTGTAGAGATGTCCACACCCACGCTCCTGTAGAGGTGCCTACACCCATGCACAAGCAGGCAGCACCAAGTGGAGTTGATGGGTTTTAAAGAGAGAAAGCCGTGAAGTTGGAAGAGGAAGTGGTGGGGTATGAGAGGAATTGGAGGGGAGAGGCCAGGACGTATTTGATTAAAAGTACACTATTCACATGTATGAAATCCTCAGACAATAAAAAGGAAACATCTGTGTTAAGATGTGGTGACCCACAGCCACAAAATCTTTCTGTCACTACTTCAGAACTGTGATCTTGTTGCTGTTGTGGATTGTCGTATAAGTATCTGATCCGCAGGATATCTGATAGGTGACCTCCAAAGGGGTCCTGACTCAAGGGTTGAGAACCACGGCCCTAGCATGTGGAGGCTGAAGCCTGGCTGTTAAGACACAGCAGAAGTGAGAGCCCGATGAAGACAGTGTTCAGACGGGAGAGGGAAATTTCTAGCATGGTACCCCAGCCCGCTTCTGGGAAAAGCAGTAATTGGAAAACCATAATTGCGACAGCACACTCTGCAGGCACACAGACAGGCGTGCGTGGAGCTTTCGCTCTTCCTTCTCCCCCCACCGCTTACCCCTCTGCTCTGCCTTGAGGAAATGAGAAAACAAAGAGGTTGGCAGGGCAACCAAGGTCTTCTTAATCTTGAAAACCTTTAAATCTTGAATCTTGAAAACTCAAAGCCTCCTTTCCTACACTAGCAAGAAATCAGAGGAGAAGAAACAGGCTGGAGACAGTACTGAGTGTACCCTAGATGTTTAAGATGTATTATTTGTATTGGAATACGAAGGCTTAGTGTGAGTTATGTAAACAGATTTGCCCGGCTTTGAAGAATAGGCAGTAATTGTACTAATTTAGCTGGAACTATAATAAACATCTGCATCATTTGTATATAGTTCCTGCTTGAAATTTTGCACTACTGAACAGCACAGTAATTGTTCACGGTAGGCATTTAAAAGATGTATTCAGTCAGTATTTTATTATATGTTGCCTATGTGTTGCTGTGCTGTGTCATGGGACAATAGATGCAAACACCTACCAGCATGGTCCCTGTCCGCGCTGCACTTAGATTTGAGAACTTGTAGACCAGTCTATAAAAGGGAAAGCATCAGAGCAGAGGGAACAGAGAGTGGAAGACTTAGAAGAAGAAAGAAGGTTCCAGCAGAGAGAGCGTTGTCTTCAAAGTCCTGGACAAGACGTCCAGGGACCAGTCTACAGAAAGCGAAAGCCACTGTGAAGGACAGAAGGGACATTGGTCAAATGGCAAGAGGACAGGATGAGGCAATGCCCAGGTTCTAGTCCTGGCCTCGGTATCTCCGTTGGTAAAGTCCTGACATGGGGCTCACACTCATGCTGTCCCTTTTTGAGGCTAAATCTCTGCCTTGTTACCACCAGTCTGTAATATTCTGTCAGCCACTATCGTTAAAGAGATTTTCAGGAGGGAAATGTAAATGAAGACTCTTCCCCCGGGTGTAAGATACGTGCAGAGGTGAAAGGTTTTCTTCTGCTCAGGGAGAAAGGGGTTCAAATAGAAACCTGAAGAACAAGTGCACTGTGAGTCAGGAACACGCAAGTGCACACGTGAGTGGGGGAAGCTGAGGTGGGTTTTGGTCACGGAAGAGGGAGGTCAGACAGAGTTTGCTTGTGTCTAAGTACTGTTTGCCATGGCTATGACCCACAGACTTGTAAAAAGAGCTTGCTTTTGATAGCAGTGGGAATGAGTGGACTGGAAGAGACTCTTCTGAGCAAGGGGCAGCTCCACAGGCTCGGTTGCTCCTCTCCTGGCCTTCATTTCTTTGAAGATGGTCGTTGTGTTCCTTGACAGCTTTCCTCAGTACAAACAGTTGAAGCTCCCTCTGGTGACCTTGAATGATATCCCATCCCTTCTCTGTCCTGGTTCCCTGTAAACAGACTCCACCTCCCATCAGCCCCCCTCTGTCACATCGGCTCCCCTCAATACGACAGAGAGATTTCTTTTTTAAAAAATAATTTATTTATTTTTATTTTATGTGCATTTGTGTTTTGCCTCATGCATGTCTCTGTGAGGGTGTTAGATCTTGGAGTTATAGACAGTTGTGAGACTTCCTTTTTTTTTTTTTTTTTCGAGACAGGGTTTCTCTGTCATTTTGGAGCCTGTCCTGGAACTAGCTCTGTAGACCAGGCTGGTCTCGAACTCACAGAGATCCGCCTGCCTCTGCCTCCCGAGTGCTGGGATTAAAGGCGTGTGCCAGAGAGACTTCTTATTAATTATGAAAGCCTGGCCTTTAGCTTAGGCTGTCTCAACTAGCTCTTATAACTTAATCCATGTATACTGATCTACATTCTGTCTTGTGGCATTACTTCTCTTTTGTCTTGCACCTCCTGCTTTCATCTGGCTGGCGATTTCACCCTTCTTCTTCCCAGAATCCTCTCTGTCCCTGGAAGTCTCACCTAACCTCTTCCTAGCTATTGGCCATTTAGCTTTTTATTAGACCAATCACAGCAATGCATTTTCACACAGTGTACAAATATCTCACAATGGTTCCTCATCTGAGGATCAGCAGGTCGATGGACAAACAAGAGCTATTTCTCACACTTCCGGGACTGAGTCTAAGCTCACAGTACTAACAGATTCTTTGTCTGCTGAGGACCCACTTCCTGCTTCACAGGCCACCCTTCCTTGTAGCTACACCTAGGTAGTGGGAGAAGCTGGGGTTTCCAGGGAATTTCTCCCCAAAATATGGTGCTCTGGTGTTATGCTTTGGATTTTAAATGTCCTCCCAAAGCCCATGCATCACTGTTTAACTTTCTCCATATGGATTTGGGATGAAGAGATACATTTAGACCATGGCACTCACTTGTGAGTACCAATCAACATCTTAACACCTCCATCAAGGCGTGGCAAGGTCTTTAGAAAATGATTGTCATGATTGTGTTTGGCCTCATGAATGAATTAGGCCACTTACCATTCATAGCTGAAGGGCTTTCAGACTTTGTTACTAACAATTTCTTTCCCTTTGTGTCCATATGTTTATTTTTTAAAGCTATTACACATACACACACCAGATAGGAAGCAATCATATTAAGCACTCGTACTTTTTTCTTTTATTTAAAGAATACTATCTAAATTAGGAGTCTCTTTAGAATTTTCCATATGTAAATTGTGTTTAAGTCCTTGTAATCTAAAACAGTAAACATGGGGAAAAAAGCAGAACAAACATTATTTAAAGGAACTTGGAAGGCAGTCATATTAGTTTCGTTGCCGTTGTTCTTGAGTCTTGTTACTCTAACTCAAGATTAAAACAAAGCCAAACATTAAGATAAATAGAATAAAATAAAATAAACCATTTTAGAGGTCAGTGTCGCCTCCTGAGTTTAATAGAAACTAGATACAAATGATAAGCAGAGGGCTTGGTAAGACTGGGCAGTTTTGTGGGCGCTCCCTTCTCAGAACGATGTCCATATCCTAACTAACCACACTCCCCAATTAAAGGAGGCTGCCAGATGCCCTGTGCCAGATTTAGAGATGCTCATGTCTAGCTGTGATGTCAACAAACGGAACCTGGATTTCACTCAGGTTTGGCTTATGTTATCCCCGCACTCGACCTGCAGCTGGTGCCTCGGTGGAGACATCTCTTGCTGCTAAGGCTCTGCCAAGAGGCCTCTACAAGACTCAGATAAACAGTTTCTGGTCCACAGTCCAGCCAGCTACAAAGTTATGCTGCATCTCATCAGACCAAACTTATGTTAACCATGATGTTGGGGACCTTTCCTCATCGATCTTGTCTTTTGTTTTCCATGAGACTGCAGTAGAGGAAACCAAGTGACTGACTTTTAAACTTAAGTCAGCTGATGAAAGGCTCGGGAACTCTTGAATTGGACAAATAGCATCTCTGCAACTCTACCGTGTCATCTTACAGTAGACAATGATGACCAAAAGAAAAAGAACAAAAAAACCACATCATCATTCTCCTTGATACCTATAACAAAGCCTGCCAAAGATTTTCTCCCCTATTCTCTTCCTATAACAAGGGCAAAACTGCCAGAGCTATTTTTCTAACTGTGCTCTCAGTAGGACTTGCAGTACCCATATGACCAGCTCCAGAGATACTCAATCACCACCAAATGGCTAGTCTATGCTCTGGACCATTGCCATCATTTGAAATTCATTGTGGCTCCTTAGATAGACTCTCCTTTGAGACAGTCTCTCTGCTGCCCCTCCATTATGGAACTTTGATCAACACAAAGCACCTAAGAGTGATCATTGGCCCTGAAATCTCTAGTAGAGGTTAGAGTGACCTCTAGGAGGGGGAAAAGAGAGATCAGAATTTAGACAGACTCCTGGTAGTTAGGCAGATAGAAAGAGGGGTCGTGGTTAGGTAAGAAAGGTGGTGAATTTCCAAGATAGTCAGCTTCTTCCTTACATTCCTGACTTGAAGCAAAAGCCTGGTAGCTTAAAACAAAGGCCATGTAGGTTTTTGTCTCCCGCTAACAGGCTCAACAAGTTCAGGCCCTGCTCAGGACATACCCACAAAAGCTCTGAGGAAAACTCTTTGGAGGCTTTAGAACCCCCTGTTCTTGAGAAAAGACTATAACTTTGTGGGTTCCTGAGCCCCACTCTGCTTTACAGAGAATCTTTTTCTCTGTGTGTTCACTGGATGTGTGTGCTTCCCCAGCCTTCCTTCAGCTGCTGATTCTTTATCAAATGATGGACATCTCTCCCCTGTTGCTTGTTGCACTTCAGATTTTTCCTACCTGTTAATTTTTTAAATTTAAACAATATATCCTGTTTTCTCTCTGTTTACTCTTCCCAGTTCTTCCCACCTCCCCTCCTCTCTGGATCCACTTCCTTTCTGTCTCTCATTAGGAAAGAACAGGCTTCTAAGAGATAATAACCATATATGACAAAATTAAATATACTAAGAAGACAAAAACCATCACATCTAGGTTAGACCAGGCAACTCAACAGAAGAAAAAGAGCCCCAAGAGTAGGGACAAGAATCAGAGATCCACTCATTCATACACTGACCAGATCCAAAACCCCTATACTGTATAGTTCCAAGACCCCAAAGACTGTATCACTGTTACATTATAGCTTAGATTGCACCACATGTTTATAAAAGAGGGGCACATTCAGATCGTGCCCTTCAATATCTCAGTGACACCTTAAACGTCATAAAATACTTAAAGACTGTCTTGCTGAGCTAGTTTTAAGCAAACTGAGGCTTCAAAATTAAAAATTTGGAATGTTTCATTTTTATTGACTTGTCTTTCTCTCAGCTAGCTTAATAATTTTGTCTTGATGTCTTGTCATATCGGACCCAATTTCCTATCTTCCTGGGCACAGAACTAGGCATATCTCCTGAATTTCCTGTGGCTATTGTGAGATCATATGACTATACTCTTGCCCAGGAGAGACAAGAAGTAAGGTGCATTGCTTCTGAGCAGACACAGGAAGAGACACCTTTGTCGGTGTCTCTGTCTCTATCTACCAGCTGAATGGGAAAAACCCTGGTTTTCATGAGGAGTTAGAGTCCCAGTGGGAACACGTGTGGGTCACCACATGTTGATGCTGAAAGACGCTGGGCATGCCATCCCTCTGAACCGTATGAGAGAAAAAGGTGAAATTGCATTGTGCTAGCTGACAGAAGCTTATGTCACACCAACTACAATGAGAAGAAGCAGTGGCCTTTCTGGTCTTGAATCTCTCTACTACCTACTTTCCTTGAGGAACCAACAAGGGTTCCACAATTTCATCCTCTTTCAGCATGGTGAGAAATATCCTGCTAGGAGAGGTGCATGGTCACGCAGGTGAATCTGGGCTCTCCTGAAACCCTCCCCATTATATGTCTACCTCCTCTAGCTAAGTTAGTCCTTCCATTTCTGGCTTGACTTCATTCTTAGCAGAGGGAATACATAGATCTGAAACTTGTGTGTTCTCTCTGCAGTGGCAAGGCTATAGCATCTGAGAATCATTCTTTTCTTCCATAACAAGACACTACACATGTGTCTTCCATTCTGCTGAGTAGCAGATCGAGCCGCCTTTCTGACATAGGTCTAGAGCAAGAGGCCTTTTTCATTTTCTCAGAAGATTTTGGCAGGATGGGGCAGGAGGGAGAGCCATCCCTAGCACCTGCATCTTTCACAAAGGAAGTCCAACATTGACCTGACCCGAGGTCCCATGCTTGATAATTCAGTTAATGGAGTCTTAAAATCATTGCATTGGTGCTGTGACTCACGCAACTTTATCCTCTGGTAGGTCACATTGACATAAAATTCTCATGATAACTGGCTCTCAGGAAAACCACTGCTGAAAGTAGTCATTTCCTAAGCACAGATTGTAATTAAAAGCTATCAATGAAGCCAGTCACTCAGCACTCATTCATGACAACCTCAAGAGCTTTTAGTCTCATAGTCATTTAGTTGAATGGTAGAAGCATTGGTGGGCTTGCTACAATACCTGGGTTTCAATTAATCCAACAATGCTTTCCATTTTCTTTTTTTCCTGGTCATTTATTGTTTTCCCATATCATTTGAGGTACTTTATGTAGGTCACTTCAAATGTCTCCTTTCAAATACAGTGTCAACCATATGTTTATAGATTTCACATTGTCTTGTGCTGTGGGAACTTCTTCAGCCAATAGCCTTTAAGATACTGGCTCACTTTGGTTGTGGTCTCATATACTATAAATGCAGATTAAAAAACATGTGTGGGTCTCTTGGTTGCTGGATTTGGTTCCAGTTCCCAATGCGCAGAGAGGACTACCAATCACTACTCTTTCTATGAGTTTATCCTCAGATAAATAAACCTTTGTCATACTCCATTCCAAGCTATTGTGGAACTCTTTTGTATGCCAATGAATTGGTGCCCAAGGTGGGGTATGAACCCATGACCCTGAGATTAAGAGCATGTGTGATAAAATTAAAAAGACTGTCAAACCTTGCCAAGATAGGGTAAGATGGTTTTTCAAATTTTCTTGCCTCTGAAAATGGTCTGTAAGTTTGCCTTAGCCAAAGTTTGTTGCCCCAACATTGCAAATGAGACTTTGGGTGATTGCCCAGGGAGCCGGGCAATCTCTCTTTCATTTCTTGCACCTTTTGCAAATTGCTTGGTTGCACTTCCTATTTACTCAAGTAATATTATTTTCCTTCTCAGGCCTTTGATGGGGTTAAAGACTAGATAGTCAGTTACTTTCTTCTCATGACTAAGCCAAGCCATTTTTAATATGACTCAGACTTTTTAGGATAGGATAACTATTAAAACATTTGGCATATGTTTCTTATTTGATGTTGTTCATATTGGTTATAATTCTAATTTTTATATATGTTTTTGCCTCTTCTTTTCCCTGGACAATACTTGATACTGTATATAATTTTGTACTAGGCTTGCAACTCTCTTATTTAGACAAAAGGGGGAGGTGCTGTGGGAACTTCAGCCAATAGCCTGTGAGATACCCACCCACTTTGGGCATGGTCTCATATACTATAAATGCAAGCACAGGACCCTTTGGCTGATGGATTTGGTTCCACTTCCCAGCGCACAGAGAAGACAGCCAATCACTACTCTTTTTTATGAGTTTATTCCCATATAAATAAAACTTTGTTATGCTTCATTCCAGGCTATTGTGGGACTCTTTTGTACACCAATATTCTCCTATTTTTATAGAAAGTTTTGTAAACATACCCATTGTATGTAAAGACATTAAGTTTCTAACTATCATATGCTCAACAATATGCTACTCTCTGCTGGAAATAGACTACAGCTCTGGTTTTCTTTTCTTTTTTTTTAAATTTTAACTTCTTTATTGATTCTTTGGGAGTTTCCCATTATGTACCCCAATTCTGCTTATACCTTGGTCCCCCCATATACCCCTCACCTCTGCAGTATCCCCCACAAGACAAAACAAAACAAAGTAAGCAAGCAATCAAAAGCAACCCCCCGCCAAATCAAGCCAAAACAAAAACAATAACGATGAAACCCTCATTGTTTCTCCTCTCCCGTCTCTCCAACACCTCTTCATTCATCCTGGTGGCATTTGGGGGCCTCAGTGTGTCATCTCTATACCCTTTTGTCCTATCAGCTTTACTAGCAAGTGTTCATTAAAATGAGTGGTTGGTCTGGTTCAAATCCTCTGGTTTCTGTTACACCATCATCACTGGAGCCTCACCAAAACTCCTCTGGGATGTCCTGTTGCTGCCCTGAGTCTTGGAGATCCTGCAGGTATTGTTTCTAGTCCAGTCCCTTCATGAGCTCCAGCAGGTTGTAGATAGGGTAGATGCTAGGGTGAGCCAACCCAAGGCCTGACTATGGGCCTGGGCGGTAGCTGAGCTGGTCAGTCCAGGCCACTGGGGCCACCCTCCTCAGCCAAAGAGGCAGGGTCAACTCCCCTACTCAGGGTTGGTTCTCCCTTGCCTGTGATGAGGGGTGGGGCCATGTCTCCTTCGTGCAGGGGTCAGCTCTCTTGCTGTAGTGCCCGTCAAGTAGCCAGGCCAGCTTTCCCTGGGCCAGCGAAGGGTGGAGCCAGCTCAGCATGACTCTCTGATTTCATCTTGCATGGTTCCTCCTGAGGTGACATGAGCCACAGACCTCACCTGCAGCTGTGCCATGGACCCAGACATGGCCCGTGGTAGCAGCTTGGATATGGATGACATCCTGGCTCTGGGTGGAAGCAACGGCCCCTCAGATCAGGATGGTTCTGGCAGCCTCGGGTTGTGGTCCCACCCTGGCCTTCTATGTGATCTTTGATGGCAATACGGTACTCGGACTTCAGCACAGCTCCACACCCTGTAAGACCATGAAACCAGACATGGTCCTCGACAGCAGCTGGGTCTGGATGTCACTGCTGTCCCAGATGGCATTGCAGGCCACTCAGATCTGCACAAGCCGCAGCAGCAGTACAGCCCTTGGACACCAACATGGCACTTGGTCTCAGAGATCTGTGCTGCCTTCCATGGTACATCAGCACAGATCCGGGCTGCAGTACCGCTCTTCACCCTGATATGGCCCTCACCTGCAGCTCTGACTCGGATGTTACCATGACATTGAGTAGCAGTGTGGAGTTCACAATGATTCAGAAACATTAGCCACCTACCCCATGTTTTCTGTTGCATGACCTTTGCCCATATTCTCTTCAGTTATGAGAAGAACATTTGGTTAAAAAATTGACAAGACCCCAACTGTGAGTGACAGTTCTGTAGCTTGGTCTGATTGTGAGACCCCTGGAAGCAGGACCTGGATCTATCTCTAGTGCATGTGTTGACTTTTTAAAGCCCATTCCATATGGTGGATGCCTTGTTCAGCCTTGATTCTGGGGAGCAGGGAGGTTGGTCCTGCCTCAGCAGAATGTGCCAGGCTTTTCTGATTCCCCATGGGAGGCCTTAACCTTTCTGAGGAGTAGATGGGGGTAGGTTGTGGGAAGGAGGGGAGGGAGGGGGAACTGTAGTTGGTATGTAAAATGAATAACAACAACAAAAACCAAAACCTCAGCTGTGCTAAGAGCTGTGTTAAGATAGCCACAGTCCTGTGGAAGCAAGGTTTTCAGACCCCTGTTAGGTGGACAGACACCTTGGTATCACAAACCGTACTACTAGTTGTAAAACGTCATCACGAGTTGTAAATTCCTGCAAAGTACATCACCCAAGAGTTAACCTCAAATTGTAAAAATTCTTTCTTATAGCACCCCCGATGCCTCTACTTATGGCTTTATTGCTTTTAAAAGGGGCTACTCTCTCTGTTCAGGGTCATGGAGTCAGATCCCGACGTGCCCATGTCCCTAACTAGTTAGAAGTTCTGGTACCCCATGGTGATGGAATGAAGTTACCTCTGCTCATCTAACTTTGGTGGCCTCATCTTCAATATTTGTGTGGCTCCCAGATCCAGCAACAGCGCAGGCCACTCAGATCTGCATGCATCCTGTCCCTCAGACACCAACCTGGACGCAGATGCAGCCCTGACTTTAATAAATTTGAAATCTCCTATGTCCTGAACTAATTGAGAACTTTGATCATACAGAGCCAGGTGAGTCTTTAGGAGGATCAAGGAAAGATGAGATGAGTCTGGCAGGGGTGAGAGGTCAAACCAGGGCTGCAGGGGACAATCGGCTCACGACTAAGACATTCAGTACAACAGTCACTGTGGGAGACTATATTCCGAGTGGTGCTTGAGTATGGCTGTTTTGCCAAGCAGCCAGAGTAAGGCTGTCCTTAGAGCTGTGATTCTTATCCTCAGCTGCACATAAAAGACACTCAGAGGAACTTTCTGAAAATATCAATGCCACAGCCTCCTCCCCAAGAGTATGATTTAATGTGTCTTACTTCATGGAGTTGGATTTGAATGTTGGAGAGATGGCTCTGTGGGAAAAGTACCTGCAGGAGGCATGACCTGGAGGCTTCTTCAGAACCCATGGAAAAGCCCAATGAGGCAGCAATCACCTGAAACCCAACGTGCTGGTGATTAGCAGCTGATCCGTGAGCTCCAGAGCCAGTGCAAGATCTGATCTCATAAAGTAGAAAACAACAGAGGAAGACCCTGTGACTGGACTTTCTATGTCCCACTAGCCAGCTCCACAATAATGACACAGAGACTTCTCATCAGTCGTGAAAGCTCGGCCTATAGCCTGTCGTGTTTCCTCTGCATCTAGCTGGCGACTCCAATAATTTTCCATCCTGAAAATCCTGCCTAATTATTGGCCGTTCAGCTTTTTATTAAACCAATCAAAGTGACATATAGTCACATAGTGTAAAGAAATATTCCATAACAACACCCAGTGTCAATTCCTGGCCTCCACATATGCATGCACAGCACATGGACATGGACACATACATATAACACACACACACACACACACCACACACACGAGCAGCCTTTTGCTTAGAATAATACTAAATGTTCAGAAAATTTGCAGAGTAAAGAGGGGACCCACAAGTCCTGCTGTGGGACAATGGTTTATACCCTGTCAATTGTATTTTAATAAAATGCTGATTGGCCAGTAGCCAGGCAGGAAGTATAGGAGGGACAACCAGGTAGGAAGTAGAGGCAGGGTGACAAGAAAAGGAGAATTCTGGGAAGAGGAAAGCTCTGTCTGCAGTCCTGACTCAGCCACAGAAGAAGTAAGATGTGACTGCCTCGCTGAATAAGGTACTGAGTCACATGGCTAACACAGACAAGAATAATGGGCCACATTATAATAATAAGTTATAAGAGTTAATAAGAAGCCTGAGATAATGGGCCAATCAGTTTATAACTAATGTAGACCTCTGTGTAATTTCTTTGGGACTTAACGATTGCAGGGATCAGGCCGTACAGAAACCACAACAACAAAGTCCCCCAGCTAGTTCCCCTAGATGAGAAGATCTTACATTTGTCAAGGCCATGACATGCACCTGGACAATTGCTATGATCTAAACTCGGTGTTTGTAGAGTTCACCAGGTTCCCATGCCTGGTCTCTTTCTGGTTCAGTATTCAGTCCATGGGACATTACTCTTGCTGTTTCTCTGGTCTCCTCCCACAGAGAGGACTTGCATGCTCCCTTCTCATACCAGCATTGTGTAGAGCGCTCAGTGTATGTCAGGTGCTGAGAATGGCAGAGACAAGAACTAGACAAATGGTGGAGAGAAACAGTACACAACAGTCAGCAAACTATTACCTAATTATAATCGTGCCATGCCGTGAAGGCTAAATGCACTGTGCTTTACATCATTGATACAGGACAAAAGGGACACATAGGTGATGAGGTGGATAGTCACCTAGTGTCGAGGTGTTTAAAGAGGAATAAAAGGAGCCAAGTCAGGTGATGCATGCCTGTCATCCCAGCACTTGAGGGGCTAAGGCAGAAGGATTGCAGGCTAGAGGATATCCTGGGCTACAGAGTCTCAAAAAACAAACCAACAACGTGGTTAAAGATGACATCACAGCCATGTGTGCGAGCTTTAGAGGAAGGAGGGGCAGAGAGGGCATGGGGCACCTGGAAGTAATAAACAGGGCACAGCTGGTGACTAGCTTGTGGGAAAGTCTGAGAAAGGACATGTTTCCAGGTGGGTCTGAAGTTCAGGCTCATGCTAGGAAGTGGTAGAAAGGCAGTTTGAAATCAAAACTTTCATGAGTAGCATAATAAGACGTGCTCACTCGGGCGAGCTGCAGCCGGGGAGAGGACTCAGCAGGTCTGGTGCTGGCCCTCGTCATACTCTGCAGGGCTGGTAATCACATGCACACAACAGTTCCTGGCTACAGCATGGAGTCCAAGTGTGTCTTTATAACACAGGATCTAAAAGTGGCCCTCTGTCCCTAAGAACCCCTATCAGAAGGACCAGGTTAAAGAGAGGAAGAAAAGAAAAGAAAGGGGGAGGGAAGGAGAGATGTGGGAGTGGCAGTGCATAGGAGAGGAATGGTGGGGGTCATGAGGGGACTGCAAGGCTAAGGAAACCTAAAGGCATGGAAATCATCTATATCCCACTTTCAGTGATGTCACATGGTGTACAACTGTCACACCCCCCCCCCCCCGAGAATCCGAGATCCATACATCTCCAGGTTGGTGTATTGAACCAGACAGGACCGAGAATCCGAGATCCATACGTCTCAAGGTTCGTGTATTAAACCAGATTGGAGGTGGCTTCTACATGATCCTGGATTCCTGGAAGTCACATCTTGGAATAATGTCTCACCCTGAAATGTGGGCTAGACTTGGTGACTCACTTCCGGTGGTCAAATACAGCAAAATGGATGACCTGCTGCTTCTGGGATGAGATCACGGGCTGACTCACCCCCTCTCTGCCACTGTGTTCTTTGCTCGCTCTATAAGGGCTCGTTGTGAAAATACTGTAGAGACTCACATGAGGGGATTGGTGCGCTGGACAACAGCCAGCAGGAGCCCAAGCCTAGAGTGAAGTTTGAGCCTTGAGCTGAGGACCCAGTTCCCATGGTATTCTGGTTGCAACATTGTGAGAAACTTGTGGGATATTCATTAAAGATGTGTTACATTTGTTAATCCTGTGGAACGTTTGTTTTAATGATGCAAAGATGTGTTGCCTTGTTTATGTTACATTGGTTTAATTCTGTGAAACTGTGATTCTTTGCCTGTCTAAAACACCTGATGGTCTAATAAAGAGCTGAACCGGGGATAGCGGGGCAGGAGAAAGGATAGGCAGGACTGGTAGAGAGAATAAATAGAAGGAGAAATCTGGGAGGAGAAATAGGAAGAACAAGAACAAGGAGAGGAGGAGGAGAGGGCCCAGCCACCCATCCAGCCATGGAGTAAGAGTGTAAAGGAAAAGTAAGACATAAAGAAGTAGAGAAACATGAAAGCCCAGAGGTGAAGGTAGATGGGATAATTTAAGTTAAGGAAAGCGGACTAGAGACAAGCCAAGCTAAGGCTGGGCATTTATAAATAATAATAAGCCTCCATGTGTTTTATTTGGGAGCTGGGTAGCAGGCCCCACAAAACAGCAAAGAGCCAAAAGAATAAAAGATTTAAAAAACAAAAACAAAAAACAAGAGATCTTAAGTAGTTTTAACCCAGCAGGGTTGTCCCTAGTTTCCAAACACTGTGGTATAAAAACTATGTTTTTCAGCCAGTGCACTGTAGGGCCATTTGTCCCGTGGCAAAGAATAATGAGTGTGTGAGTGGAATTATATTTAATGTTTAAAATGCTATTAAAGGGCCAGCAAGGAGACTCAGCAGGTAAACTTAGTTACCGTGCAAGCTTGACCACTTGAGTTCAAGCTCCCAAACCCTCATAAAGATGGACAGAGAGAACTGACTTTGCAAACCTGTCCTCTGACTCCATACATGGCCACGGCAAGTGTGCCCCGCCCTATCAGGCACGTGTATACAATAATAAATAAGCTAATTAAATGCTGTAAAGGGAAAGTGAAGCACATCCTTGTGGCACACGCCCCTGTTCTCTTCCTGCTCCCAGGATTTGCTTCAGTGAGCTGCCTACCTCAGCTCTTCCTGGGAAAGCCTTCTTCCAGAACAGCGATTAGATCAGACAAAATCACTAGGAAGCTTGAAAGCATTTGCAAGCCTTTCACCGTGAGGGAGAGAGGGTCTCTGCCCTGCCAGCTCTGAGGGGTGGAGCTATCCAGTAGTCCTCCCCTTTGTCCCAGCACCCTCTGCATCCTCACCTCCCTGGACTGGTGGGTGAGGGGGAAGTGAATCCTCCCCCAGCATCAGTCTAGCAGGAGAGACAGAACATTAGAGCCCATCAGCCCTGGCTTCTCTTGCTTTAATGGATCCTGAATTCTCTTTGAGGTTTTTGGGATCTTATCTACGGAGCAAAGGTAACTGTGGCATCAACACCTTGAGGGCAGAAACTCACAGCAACTAGCACAGATTCATCTCTGCTGAAGGTCCTGCAGAGCCTACTCTCCAGCTTGTGGTGTCCTTGTGGGTGTGAGCACTTTAGGAAGTTGGGATACATGGAACTTTTCAGGTCACACAGGGGCGAGCCTTTGGCAAGATATGGGGACTCTAGTCCCTCCTCTCTCTTTACTTCTTAGTTTCCCTCAGCTTCCTCCTCCACAGTCGGTGATGACAAACCACTGTCATCAGGCCCCAGAGCAGTCATGCTAGCTAGTCAGGAAACCTCTGACACAGCAAACTTTCCCGCTTTTAAAAACCAATTACCATCTCAAAGGCATGGAGGAAGAGAGGAGCCTGATTCAAAGGGAAACATTATATGGTGTTCTAAAGAAGAAAAAGAAAATAAAAACCCACAAGGACAGAAAACCCAGCAATGGATGTGAGGCTGGAGGTGGAGGAGGGACCACAGCGGGGTGTGGGAGGTTTGGGGGACAGGCTGGGTTGAACCTTAGATGTGCTTGTCACAAACAGCACAAAGGAAGGCAGATCTTGCTGTATGTAAACTGTGCCTTCATAAATCTGCCTTTTTCAATAATAAAGGGTTACATCTTTTCTCTCTTAGGACAAGAAGGTCAGAGGATGGTAACAAGGTTAGGGCCAACCTGAGCTACAGAGAGACTGTCCCCCAAAATAATTTAAAAATAAAATATAAAATAAAATGATGGAAGTAAGGGTAAGGTGCTGACACCTCAGTTCTCCAGGACTCCTCACCAAGGCAGCTGTGTACTGTGTGTCAGATGTCTCAGTTTGCCAAGGCTAGGCACGGCGCTACTCAAACCAAACTTGGTTTTCCGTACCCTTTCTTTCTCAGACACTAAGTCTGTTGTCAATGCCTCCCCCACCTGTATAGAACTGTGGCTTTGGACACTCAGCTCAGCCTCCAAAGGATAAATGACCACTGTTAACTTTAGGACATGAAGAGTCAGCATGGTTGTCACAGTAACAGGTAGCACAGGTAACAGCCTACCCTGGTTCCCAGCATCATCATCAGTGAAGGATCCTGGAGACCCAGTGTTTTTATCCATCATCTATGTCTGCATGAGTTATGAGCACTTCCATGTATTTCACTCTAAGCCAGCCAATATACATTGACATACTTCAGAGCAATGGCCCACAAATCAAATCAATTTCTGCTAGGCTGCCTCCCTACATAGTGAGGCGTGTCCCCACCATCTTCCCGGGGAAACAAGGAGGTGGACTTGTGAGCGTTTCCTTGAACCAAAGGTGAGAAATGAACAGAACAGGGCGAGGGAGCCTATTAATCTCCTTAAAGTTGCTTCAGGGATGGTCCCAGCCAGAAGCCTTCATCTCCATGGAAACCAGCAAAAGCAGTTGGGACAAAAGGGACATGAAATGAGAGCAAAGAAAGAATTTGTTATATTTTAAACAAGATTGAATATAAGGTGGCCTGGCTAAAATGTCTGGGGATCTTCCAGCATTGGGGGCAAAGCCCTGAGTTACCCAGGACCAGCAAAAGCATCTTGGCTTGGGAGATGGCAGCTTGCCAAGACATTTTAACCTCTTCAGCCTTATAGTTTGCTGAAGGGATCTGAGCAGAATCGCAGGGGTGTGGAAGTCAAAGATCCAAGCGTGAGACAAGAAAAGGGGGAGGAAGGGATGTCGTCTGTCTCTGAAGCTCCACAGATGCCCTGTGCTTGTCTCCACAGTGACAAGGACCATGCTATTGTAATAGCTACTTGCTTCTGGCAGCCATCACAAGATTGAGAATAATGGTATATGGAAGTCACTATTGTATAAGATTCACAGCTTAGCCTTGCTACTACTGTAACAGGGGTAGCTGACCCTTACAAAATAGCAGTGATGGTCACACCTGTAGGTCAGCATGCCAGGAAAGCTCTCACATGTTACCTCCTTCTTGCTGTGACAAAGCATCAGACAAAAGGGAGTCAAGGAAGGGAGGGTTTATTTTGGCTCACAGTTCGGGAGTTCACAGTCCACTGTGACAGCATCAGCAGTTAGTAAGCAGGTTCAGAAGGATGCCCGAGCTCAGCTTGCTTTCTCCTTTGCTCAGGGTCCCAGCCATTGGTTGCTGCTGCTCCCATTCAGGGTGAGTCCTCCTCAGCCAAGCCTTCCTCTTAACAACTTCGTGAGCACACCCAAAGGTGTGTTTCCATGGTGATTCCAAATGCAGGCAAGCAGACAATGCAGATGGACCATCATCCCTTTCTAAATTCTCATTGTGATTCTTAGACCCAGTGTATAGTAGAGCAGTCGGAGCCCTAGAGAGTTGAGAGGCTTACCCAAGGCCATGCTCTGAGTAGGTCTCAAAGCTGGGGTTTGAATCCAGGTCATCTGCTCCAGACAATGTTCTTCAGCCTGTACTAACATGTTCACCCCAGGTCTGTTGAGTCTTGATGTGGGAGTGTCATATATCAATCTGTTTATCAATCTGTTGATTTCATTGGTTAAAATAAAGACACTGCTTGGCTGGTCCTATAGGTTAGAACATAGGTGGGTGGAGTAAAAAGAATAGTATGCGGACAGGAAGAGGAAGTGAGCTCAGAGAATCATGCAGCTCCGCTCAGAGAAGCCAGACGCTCCTCTCTTGCGGGCCAGACAGGATAGCTCTGCTCTCTGAGGCACGCTCACGATGAAACTCCGACCCGAGATGGATGTAGGCTAGAATCTCCCCGGTAAGCGCACTTTGGGATGATTAGAAATGGGTTAAGAGGTTGAAGCTAATGGGCCAAGCAGTGTTTAAATGAATACAGTTTGTGTGTTGTTATTTCGGGCATAAGCTAGCCAGGCGACCGGGGTGTTGGGGACACAACCCCAGCGCCCCAATTTCAACAGAGTCTCATCCTTCTTTCTCATTATCTCAATAATCTCACCTCCCTCTGCAGTTTCTGCTACCATGTGGTTCTAGGTCTGTATAAGGTTTGGGCAATTTCATAAGTGCCAGTTTCCTCTTGGTAGCTGTTGTCCGTGTCTTCTGTACCTGCGTGGTATGGGGGGGGGTGGGGGGGGAGAAATACAGTCTTTCTATTTCTTTCACACATACATGTGCATAGATTCTATTCCTTATTTTCTCCTCCCTGCAGAGTACAACTGACCAGCAAAAATGTCCCTATTCTTTGTCCCTCTACCCAAAGTTCTCAGATTCCTGCATTGAAAATGAAATCAGATTTTTAGAACAGATCCCCATGGGAGATAGACTGGCTAGGCCAGGTTTAATTTCCTTGGCCAGCCGAGCAGGACCAATCCTTTGTTCATTCAGAACTCCAGTCCTGTTATCTTTCATTTGATTTCAGCGGTGCCTCTGGACCCACAGGCTAAAATGGAGACATTTCCTGATAAGATTTGAGGTCTTAAGTCTCGTAGAAATGTCCCCCATGCCTGAGCAGCCTCCTGCTGCTTCTCTCTAGAGTCTCTTCCAGCAGGAGAAGATACTCTTTGAAGGGTGTTAGAGAACCCAGCTGGACAATAGCAGCATTCCATGCGTTAGTGCTTACCTATTAACTTCTCCCCAGACACTGCTTGCTCTGGGGTTCCTGAATTAAGCTCATTCATAATTTATAATTCATGAGTTCAAGCTATACAGATCCACACCGATGTCTTTCTGAACAATAGTGACTTAAAGTCGGTGTGGCAAGCATTGCCATGAGACAAGTGACAGCAAGCCAGCTGGGTCAGAACTGCGGGAGGCTGTGTGCACACAGCTACAAGCAAAGCCATGAACTGCCCTAGGAGAAGCACATACATGCAGGGAGGAAACCAAGAGCTGTGCAGAGCCCGAGCCCCCTCCCCCCCCCCCCCCCCCCAACACGGACCATGACTCAGCACCACTCTCCTGGGAGCATGCATTTGAAAACTTTCACCATGCAATAATTATAATCTTTCCTTTTCCTTATTAACGAGCAAGTGTCTAAACCTTTTTTTTTTTAAATAAAATTGTATGGCCATTGGAATTTCTCTGAAGATTGCCTAAGTTTATTTTATCGAGTTAATATGTGAATGTGTTGAAATAAATTTAAGTCAGTTTTTGTGTTCCTTGTTGCCTGTGATACTCTTTGCTGCAGAGATTTTCTAAGTTCAGTATGATCAGATTTAATAATGCTGTGCTTTGGGAAGATACCTTCCAGGTCTTGAAAAAGCTCCAGCCCTAATCACTTGGAACTCTCCATCGCAACTTGAGTCTCGTCTTCAACAGCATTACACGATGGCTTCAAGGACATTTTTAACCCAAAGTTCCGAAAACTTTCCACGTTCCTCCAGTTCTAAAGGCCAATCATGGTAACAGCCACCTTTCCTACCGATCTTCTGTCTTAGTCCTTTTATTATTGCTCTGATAAAATGCCCTGACAAAGCCACCTGAGAGAAGGGGGTGCTGGACCTACAGTTCCACGGGAGCACAATCCACCAGGAAGGCATGGTGTGGGAGCAGAGGTTGGCACCAGGAAGGACAGAGGGAACAGGAAGCCAGGTTTGGCTATCAAGTCTCCAAGACCCACCCCCAGTGACCCACTTCCTCCACTGAGGCTACACCCCCAGCAGTGGTTCCACCCTGTGGGTCTTGACTGCTCTAGGGGTTGACTGGCCCTTTTACAGGTCCTCATATTGTGGTGACCCCCAACTATAAAATTGTTTTCTTTGCTACTATTATGAATCATAATGTAAACATCTGTGTTTTCTGATGGTGACTGCATTAAAGGGTCCCAGCATTATAAGGGTTGAGAACCATTGGAAAATCCACATCCTTCCCAAACAGTGCCACTAATTAAGGACCAAGTGTTTAGACCCATGAGCCTGGAGTGAGGGGAAGAAACTTAAAGGAAACCCTACTGTACAGTATCTCTGATGAGCTGTCAATGTCAACTGATAAAATTCTATTTAGCATTGGTTTCTTTTCCTTTTTCCTTTTTTTATCTTTTCTCTGTTTTTTTTTGTTTGTTTTTTTTTTGTTTGTTTGTTTGTTTTCAATCAAGACGGAATTTCTCTGAGTGGCCCTGGCTGTTCTGTAACTCAATTTATAGACCAGGCTGGCCTCCAGCTCACAGAGATGTGCCCGTCTCTGCCTCCCGAGTACTGGGATTAAAGGGATATGCCATCAACGCCAGGCATTTTTCTTTTTCAGTTGTTTTTATGCACAAGGAATAATTTTACTTGATGGGATTTAATGGAAAAATAATATGATTTTTAAAAAGTCTTTTTGATAATTCTTAACACAAATGTGAACTAAGATAGCTCGAATGAGTGCCAGCCTGAGCAATCAATCATCCACACGCAGCCATGACTTCTGGCATCCACGCCGAGTTTGTTTGGGGCACTTGATAAAGAAGCACCTTCTTACCTCAGATACCAGAGTACACAGCACACCAACTGCAGAGCAAGAATCCTTTCTGCTTCAGACAAGATCTACTTCAAGAGAAGTTTTATTCGGGTTTGCACACACAGATATTTTCTGAGCAGGAAATGACTTGAGTTGTTGCGATGCAGCTGTCTCTGAGCCATCAAGTGACCACAGAACTGTTAGCTATCACCAAGCCTTTGGTCTCATTCATTTGATTAATCCAAGCATGCTGGGTTCTTCTACTCACTGGGAAGCACAGGGCTATAAAGTTTATGGCCATACAACTGATTTGACATTAGATGAATTCACAAGGAATGAAATCCTTTTCCTAAACATCAGTTTCTCCCTGCAGTGAGTTTTGCTTAGAATGCAAAGGGACTGCCTACAGCCGGGTAGCTCATTCTCCATCTGCGGGGTTCATTGTTTTAAGACAAGTGGCAGTAATGGGACAGATGCCACATAAATGCCCAGCACAAGCAACTATGATGGGACAGATGCCACTTAAACACCCAACACAAATGTAGTTGGCTTTGCCAGTTCTATCTCCTAGATAAAGACTTCCTCCAAAAGTATGACCAGGGAAGGTAAAATGCTGTTCAACATGTCTTCTAGAACAAACACCTTTTAGAAAGAATCAAAATGCGGTATTGTAGTAATAGGAAGCAGCGGGGCTGCTGTGTCCTCCCCACTCCCAGCCGCCCGCATGGCTTAGCTTATGCCCCGAAATAATTACACGGAAACTGTATTATTTTAAACACTGCCCGGCCCATCAGTTCCAGCCTCTTATTGGCTAGCTCTTGCACCTGGACTAGCCCATTTCTGATAATCTGTGCAGCACCCCATGGTGTGCTTACCGGGGAGATTCTAGCCTGCTTCTCTCTGCAGTGGGAACATCATGGCGACTCCTCACTCAGCTTCTCTTTCCCAGAATCCTCTCTGTCTACTCCGCCTACCTAATTTTCTGTCCTATCAGGGTCCAGGCAGTTTCTTTATTGAACCAATGAAATCAACAGATTGATATATGACACTCCCACATCACGGTATTACTTCACTTTCTTTCCTTGTTCTTTCAGTCTGGTTTGGGCTCTTACATTTTTTAAAAAGATTCACAATTTTGTTTTTTACGTTGTTGCTTCTTTCGTGTTTTCTTACTCTCTTTACCTGGAATAGTCTATCTTTTCTACACTGGACCTCTCTGTTTCCCCGGGCCACAGGGAGACAACTTCCAGTGAATCACTTCTGGGAGGTGACTCTGGGAACTCTCGTCCAGTCTGTAAAGATACAATTAGGTGACCACCTAAGTGAATGACCTTATTGCTCAGATTTGTCCTTTTTTACCACAGAGAAGTATTCTCTGGTGTGCAAACATCGCAGTTTTTGCACATGGCTTTACCTATGGATGGATATTTTGGTTGCTTCTAGGCTTTTGCTGTTATATATAAAGCTACCCTGAGAACCTATTGTAATGATTATGTGCGCTAGAGACACCTTGGCAGGGTGAGAGCCCAGAAGCCTCAAGGTGCCCTGTCCTGCAGACCCAGCTTAAGTGAGGAGTTTATTGAGAGAAGGGGGAAGGAGAGGGAAGAGAGAAAGAGACAGAGACAGAGAAGGACAGAGAGATGCACAGAGAAAAAGGGCAAGAGGAGGAAGAGAGAGAGAAGTAGGTGGAGTTTTGCCTTTTCAAGAGACAGGGTACCGGCTGCCCACCATGCAGGCGTGATGCAGGGACGACAGCAGAAGAGAATCACTCTGCACATTCCCCAAAGGGAGCGGCCAGATGTACCAGGATGCCAACACCTGTAGCATGTGTTCCTGTGTTCAGGATACTTATTTCTCTGGCAATTAGAATTTGTCATTTAAACCATAAATACATGTTTAATTTTGTAATAAATGCCTACACTGTTTCCAAAGTGGTGATTCTATGCTAAACTCTGACTAGCAATGAGGCTTGCAGTTTCTCCACCTCCTTGACAACACTTAATATTGCTCATATTTTTTTCTAAAATAAAAACCCAGCATATCACTATGTAGACTAAGCTGGCCTCAAACTCAAAGAGATCCTCCTGCCTCTACCTTCTGAGTGCTAAGATTAAAGGTGTTTGCCTCCATGCCAGGCTTGCTCATGTTCTACATCTTAATCGCATGAAGTGACATCTCGGTACAGTTTTAATTCTTATTCCTTGCTGGTTAATCTTGATCACATGCTCATGCGGATGTTGGACATTCATGTATTTTTTTCTTTACAAAAGGCTAAGATGTTCTTATATCTCTTTATTTGATGAAATTTCTACGCAAGTAGTTTGTCCATATTTATGTGCTATTTTCTTATTATTGTAAGAATAACCTAATCACAAAGAAGTTCTTTTTTTCTCCATCTGGACTCTTGTTTTGAAATGGTTCTGGTATCTGACAACGTGTAGAAGACAGTTTTGATGAAGGCTAATTTCTCTATGACTTCTTTCCTCTTTGCCCTACATAGGGAACAGTTTTCAGATGTAAGGCAGTGAAAGTAGTCTCCTGCATGTTCTTCTCAAGTTTCATAGCACAAACTTTTATATTTGGGGCCGTCACTCATTCCCAGGTAATTTTTAAATTAAAGTTTTTTGGGAGTTTCATGCATGACTGCTATAAACATTTCCATCTTCTTCTACCCAGCTCCTTTCATGCTCCCCTGACTTCCTCTCAAATTCATGACCTCTCTTCATTAATTAGTCCTCTTGTAATTTTAAAATCTCCATGAAGAGAAGTCATACCATTTAACAAGGCTCACATAGGAGGTTCATTTGAAGAAGAGAGAGAATGGGTAGAGAGGGGAGTAGAGTGGGGACAGACCAGTCCCTGGAGACAAGAGTGGCAAGAGAAAGAGAGAGAGAGAGAGAGAGAGAGAGAGAGAGAGAGAGAGATGGGAGGTGGGCAAGACCTACCTTTTAAAAGGGAATGTAGAAAATGTGCCCAGGAAGTGTTCTTAGTGGCTGCAGTTGAGGATGTATCCTGTCAAGACCCTAAGGGCAGGCTAGTGCAGATGCCTGAATACTAATAATTATTGGAATGCATGTACATACCTATATATGTAAGTATGTAGGTAATTAGGTAGGTAGGTGTCTATGTATAGCCTGCTGGGTCCCTTCAGTATTGCTCATATGCATATGTGTTTAGGGTGGCCCTTTGGGACTGGATAACCTGTCAGGGTGCTCATACCTAGAGAAGGAAGACTGCCTCTCTCTCTCTCTCTGTCTGTCTCTCTCTCCCTCTCCCTCTCCCTCTCCCTCTCCCATTAATTGCTGTCTAGTTCTGTATTGCAAGGGTCAGTCAAAGAAAGGGGATCACTCCAAAATGTAATTCAGGCTTTAACAACAGCCGCAAGGGAGCCAGCTCTGATGAACTGACTCTTGGCTTTGCTAAAGCCTCCTTTATTGTTACACAAATTATACTGCTAGCAAATCGATTTCCAAACCAAAACCTCTTATCTGGAGTTGCTTGAAATAACCATTTACCTAAGCAATTCTCAGCCAGTCATGAGAGCTTCTGGCATGCCAGGCACTATCAAGACTAAGTTATATAAAGACTCTGTAATTCTCTCAAAAAAGCAACTCAGATTGCCCCTGACATTAAACAAAAAGTAGTTTAAAGCTTAGGTTTATGACTCCTGAATTCAAACCAGATGCAAATGCTCTGTGGAGTCTCTGACTACAGAGCCTGTAGCCCTTCATGTGACAGGATTGCTGTGAGAGATTTCCCCTATCGGTGTTGGCATATCATGCAGTATTGCTATTATTTTTGAAACTTCATCAGTACAATGTCTCAGTCAGATATAGAAGACACTTTCTCCAGCAGAAGTCTGTGGGGTTCTGGGGTTGCACAAATAATAGGTATCAGACCACTGAAGTCTATTAAACAGAAGCAAACTTTATTCTAAACACCACAGGGCCACAGACAGAATTTGGGCTTCTGACATGGTGACAAAGAGAGGTGGTTTCAAGTCTCTTCATACAGTAAAAACCATACACCAGGCGGTGGTCAACAAAACTCTTACCATCTTGAGGTTAGGCCTTGAGTCACATGACATTCTGAGATTCACAAATTTTGATGACAGTGTGTTAGTTTCAGATATCTGCGAAAGCCTGTGGCTTTCTGGACACAGCCACGTTTCTCTGTGGCTGAAAGGAATGTAGGGTTGAGGGCCATGTAGAGTAACTGCTCAGGTGAACCTTTGTCCACAGCAACTGTCAGCTTCAACTTTTCTGATGTGTAGGGATGTGTTCTGGTTCTTACAATCTTTCTACCTCTCCTCCATGGTGTCCCCCTAGCCTGACATGTAGGGATGTGTTGCAGATGCATCAGCTGGGTGCAGGCATTGCTGTCTGCTATTCTCCATGTTTTGACAGTTGTAGGTTTCTGCAGTTGTCTTTATCTGTGGCAGAAAGTAGCTTTTCTGGTGGAGATGAGAGCTACACTTACCTGGAGCACAAAGATAAGTTTTTTAGAATGCTGTTCAAAACAATAGCAGTCTGATCATCACGTTTAGGCATATGCCCAATGTTTCATGAAAGTGGTAGGAATGGTTCTTCTCTAGGATCTGTGCTCTAACAGCCTCGAATTGGCCAGATTTACAGTACCAGCTCCTTTAAAATCTCTTCTATTGGTCAGGCCTTATGTCCAATTAGATAGTAGTTGATTACCCTCAATGTGTAAGTGACCCTGTTGGTGCACAAAAGAGTACTTGTGTTGCTTTTATTGATTAATGGATAAAGAAACTGCTTAGGCCTATGATAGGACAGAATATAGCTAGGCAGGAAAATTAAACTGAATGCTGGGAGAAAGAAGGTGGAGTCAGAGAGATGCCATGTAGCCCCTGGAGGAGAAAGGCACCTGCATGCCAGTACCAGTAAACCATGAGCCTCGTGATAACATATAAAATAATAGAAATAGGTTAATTTAAGATAAATGAGCTAGCTGGAAATATGCATAAGATACTGGCCAAACAGTATTGAAATTAATATAGCTTCTGTGCTATTATTTTGGGTCTGGGCTGCCAGGAAACAAACAAGCAGCCTCCACCAACAAGGGTGTGGCTACTTAACATTCCTTGTGGGAGGACCCTCCATTGATATCTCTTAGTAGGCTGAGAATTATTTATAAGTAGGCACTGTGAAAGCAAATTTTTCTTTATCTTTTTCTTGTAAAGGTATAGTGATAAAACAATCTTTTAGGTTGATAACTATAGGAAGCCACTCTTTAGGCAATAGGGAAGGCAAAGGAATTCCAGACTGTAGAGGACCCATTGTTTGAATCACTTTATTAACAGCTCTTAGATCTGTTACCATTCTCCATGTTTCAGATTTCTTTTTAACAACAAATATAGGAGAATTCCAAGAGCTGGTTGATTCTTCAATATGCTGAGCATTTAGTTGCTCCTGTACCAGCTGTTCTAAAGCCTGCAGTTTCTCTTCTGTTAAAAGTCATTGTTTAACCCATATTGGTTCCTTAGTTAACCATTTTAAAGGTAGGGTCATTAGTACCTCTAAATGTTTGCTAGTTGTTTTGTGGTTTTGTACAGTCTAAATGGTTGGTGACTTTTTAAATAGTACCTTATAATATCCTTCCTAGAAGCATGAGTTGGTTTATATTCTGTTTCTGAAACTACAGGAATGTTTATCTGGGTATTCCATTGTTGTAGCAGATCATGACCCCATAGATTCACTGCTACATTAGCTACATATGGCCTCAACCTTCCTCTTTGTCCTTCTGGTCCTATACATTCAACCCACCTCTTGCTTTGTTTCACTTGAGTTAGGGTTCCACTTCTTAAGAACTGAACATCTGCCTCCTGAAGAGGTCAATTCAGATGCCAAGATTCTGGAGTAATAATAGTCACATCTGCACCGCTGTCCAGTAATCCTTCAATTACAATGTTATTTATTCATACTCTCAGCTTTGGTTTTTGATCACTTATAGAAGTCTGCCAAAATATATGTTTCCTGTTTTCTATTGGAATTTTTGATTCATCCTCCATGTTTATTCTATCATCCAGAGTAGTGTGTGTGTGTGTGTTTTTACAATAGGCACTGGATTTTTTCAAATTTTCCTGGGGAGGTGTGTCCCCCCCAGTGACTGGGAATGACTGGACCACTTTTGACCTGGGGGCCTACAAGATGCCCCCCCTCAAGGAGTTTCTCTATGGTAACAGGTTGCCTTGTTTGTATTTTCTTGATCTACATTCATTGGTCCAATGTCGGCCTTTGCCACATATTCTATGTAATCCAGAATAATGAGACCTTCTCTTTTTGTCATTCCCAGAGGAGACATTATTTCTAGGAATGCCTTGTCTACAATTCCTTCTCAGATGTCCTATTCTACTACATTAAAACATTTGGTATTTTGATGTCTCTTCATACCTCCAGAAATTGCTTTTCCTACCCAAGCCTCAGACTCAGCATTGATTTTGTGCAGGATCCACTGGTGTTTATATGACCTTTGAAGGCCCAAGTATCTTTTTGCATTCTAAGTTGGCATTTTCAAAGGCCAGAGATTCAATAAGTACTCATCTAGCTTCTAGATCTGTTACCCCTATTTGTAAAGCTTTAATTAATCTTTGTGAAAAGTCACTAAAGAATTCTCTTGAGCCTTTCATGACCTTCATATATAATTCAATTATTCTTCCTAGTTCTTAAATCCTGTCCCAAGCATTCAAGGCTACTGTATGGCCTAGGGATAAGATCTGTTCATTGTAAATAGCTTGACTCTATGGATCAGCATAATAGCCCTCACCAAGAATTTTATATTGAGATGCATCAGATCCTTTGACTCTACCTTGCTGTTCTAGGGCTTTAGCCTCCTCTCTCCAAAAGCACTTCCACTGTAACCGTGGCCCATCTTGTAGCACCGCTAAGACTAATTAAAGTCAAACATGTGGAGTAACCCTATTGCTTGAGCCCATGTTTTTTACCATCTCCCTAACAAATGGTGATGCATGCCATAAGATACCACTGCTTACTTAATATCTCATAGATCTTTCATACCTATAGGTTCCTTTTATATCCTGTATATCCATTTGTGTATTGAGTATTTGTTGGTTTTTCAGAGGTACTAACAGAATAAGTAGCTGAAACTCCTGTAAGTCATCTCTGACTCTGAGAGGTACTGGTGATGCTAAATCCTTTGCCTGTGTCTCCTCTCCTTGCTTTTCAGTTCTGACAGGATCCTCAGTCAATTCAAATCTTTTTATCACTGTCTTCTGTAAAGCCTGAATCTCTTGACCTGTGAATATTTCCAATGAGTTTATCAAATCAACTAATTTCTGGCTCTCATTCTGCACATGTAATTCCAAGTTTATAAATTTTTCCATTAATGATATCTTCTCATCCTTAGAGATTATTTGGATGGTGTATAGATTGTCTTCCTGGAGGAATGTTCTATCTGCTAGCTTATCATAACTTTGTAACAGATTTTGATTGTAAATTTCAACAGTATGAATTTTTTTTTTTGGATTTTTCGAGACAGGATTTCTCTGTAGCTTTTGGTTCCTGTCCTGGAACTAGCTCTTGTAGACCAGGCTGGCCTCAAACTCACAGAGATCTGCCTGCCTCTGCCTCCCGAGTGCTGGGATTAAAGGTATGAGCCACCACCGCCTGGCTGAGTATGAATTTTTTTAGATAATCTCTCAGTACCCTTTTGTAGGGTTTCATAACCCATTGACATGGATTGAATTTTGCCTGTCAAATTAAGGTTATTATTTTTAATAGTATGAATCCTATCAGCTAAAGACTCTCTTCTTCCTAAAGCTGTTCATTCTTGACTCTGTTAGCAAACCATTTCTTTAAGGATATAATATGAAGAACAAAGTTAATAGCCTCCATGATGACAAAAATATATGTACAAAGTAGCTCATATAGATCTTGCAGAATTCCATCCATAGTAGAATCAAAAAAAGCTGCTAAATTCCTGTATGGTGATATTATCTGCAATTATCTTGGGGTTGGTTTACAATTTTCAAATTTATTTATTTATTAATCAAATTAACTTACCTCCATATTAATTTTCAGAAAATTGTTGTAGGTGTAATACCCTTGATTGACCAGCAGGTGTCACAGTTGTGGCAGTAAGGCAGGTCCTAGATCAGTACCTGAATTACCTGAGGCTTAATTATTAACAAATTTAGTTAATTACTTAAGAGCAGCATATTCATACATGGAGAAGGTTTGAGTTGGGCAGAATATCAAGGAACTCAGAGCTTGCAGGCAGTCGTGAACCACAAGGTTACTGGCTGGTGTTTGAATCAGGCATTCACAGATCAGAACTGGGAACACAAGCCAGAGCAGCCCCTGCTCCCAAGCAGGCCTGGCAGAAGCCAGAGAAGCCATGGAGAATTTTAGGCAAAAATCCAGGTGACAGCAAGTCAGCCACTTAATAGGTGGGACTAAGACAAGCAGGTTGGGTGAAGGGAAACTGCCAAGTCATCACATGGCCAGCCAAAATGTGTACAGTTGCATGCCAGAGGGGTAGTTCAACTGTGGGGAGGGGTAGTTCAGTTATGTGGGGTTGGAGAAGGCTGCAGATGGGGGTCTGGGTAGGGCCCAGCAATGGTGTGGACTTTGGCCATGTGGGCACCAGTTTATTGGCATGCAAAAGAGTTCCACAATAGCCCAGATTGGAGTATAACAGGTTTATTTATCTAGGGATAAACTCACAGAAAGATTAGTGACCTGTAGTCTTTTTCATGTTCTGGGAACTAGTACTGAATCCAGCAGCCAAGGGGCCCACACATGCTTTTCATCTGCATTTATAATACATGCTCAACATGGGCTGGCATCTTAAAGGCTATAGGCTGAATGAGTTTCTACAGCAGTGGTCCTATTGTACCATTAGAAATATCTTGGTGAGCTGGACATTCTATTAATATATAATCCATAAAAATTATTAATGAGGCATTTTGCATTATTTTATACTAAATATTTGAAATCAGTTTTATGCTTAGTGAACATCTCAGTTTGAACCAGTTACATTCTTGGGTACCTCATGTGGACAGCAGCTATGGTTTGTTGATATAGATATGAATAATTTGCATTGTTATGGATTTTAAGGTCAATTTTGTTATATATATATATGTATGTATTTCTGATATTGATTAAAGTATTGTGATTGTGTAGTTCATTTTTAAAATGTAATATATAATTAGGAAATATAGGCTGCTAATGGATAATCATCACTAATGGTCAAGCTTGTAGTCATGTTAGTTAGATTTTTTAGATGTGTATAGATATATTTCAATTAGATAGGCATTCTTCATATCTTTCAAGGACTGCAGAATATGGCATTTAATGTTTTAATAACTTGGGGTTTTTCATGACAATGAGACATGTCTGCTCCTGGCAGCACCAATCTACTTTGAGAGGAAGATGGGCATCGAAGAGGATTCTTATGGAGTTTGATAGCCATTGGGCAAGAAACTGCTCTTGCCTGGACTGATGCATAAACTGGACACAAAGAACCCACAGAGAGAGGACTGCTGAACTTGCCTAAAGGTGAGATGATCTTTCGGGGTTCCTGATTCATGAAAGAGTCTACGAGACATTCTGCAGGACACAGCAGAAAATAACTGAACTGTCTTTGGAATTTCCTGCTTTATGGAAATGTCTCTGGATACTATGGGCCTGAAGGCCAAAGATGGATGCCCCAACGATACAGAGGAACTTTGGGTGACTGTCCAGGCAGCGAGATGTCTCTGTCATTTCTAGAGTTTTGGACTTCCTGTTTACTTAGGTATTATTAAATCCTTCTGGAGTCCTTGATGGAGTTGAAGAACGAATAGTTATAGTTTTCCTTAGTTATGATAAAAGATAAAATAGATATAAATATTGTAACTGTAATTCTTGTTTGATAACTGTTTTGCTATATGTAATTTTACTATGTTAATATGAAAGCCTTCTTTTTTGTTTAAACAGAAAAGGGGGAAATGATGTGGGAGTGATTTCTTATCAATAAAGAAACTGCCTAGGCCCATTGATAGCCCAACCCTTAGGTAGGCGGAGTGAACAGAATGGAATGCTGGGAGAAAGAAGCTGAGTCAAGAGTCTCCATGATGCTCCCACGCCAGGCAGACGCAGGTTAAGATCATTCCTGGTAAGCCAGCTTGTGGGTTACACAGAATATTAGAAATGGGTTAGGTCAATATGTAACAGCTAGCCAATAATGGGCCAGGCAGTGTTTAAAAGAATACAGTTTCCGTGTAATTATTTCGGGTAGTAAGCTAGCCATGTGGGTGGCCGGGTGCCAGGGATGCAGCCCCGCCACCCCTATTACAACAGTTTGTGTGAAGGATGCTGGCCCAACATTCTCAGGTATACTTCTGTTCACGGAATTGTAATGTGTCTGTGTGTAGTATGATGCACAATGAAGCATATATAGATACACACACACACACACACACACACACACATGTATGTATAACTAAGTAAAACTGAGACGATGATACACAATGGATATTCCATGTTGTCCAGTGTAGTACTTTGTACTACAAATACAATGTATTTGGCCCCTATAAGCTCATACAGAGTGGCACCAGTAGGAGGTGTGGTTTGTTGGAGTGGATATAGCCTTGCTGGAGGAGATGTGTCACTATGGGGACAGGCTTTGAGGTTTCCTCACAGAGTACCACTCAGTGAGTCAGTCAACTTCCTGTTGCCCCTAAGCCAAGATGCATGACTTTCAGCTCCAGCAATACACCTACCTGGTGCTGTCATTCTTCCTGCCATGATGGCAATGGACTAAACCTCTGAAACTGTAACCCACCCCTTCAATTAAATGTTTTCTCTTATAAGAGTTATGGTGGGGGGCTGGAGAGATGGCTCAGTGGTTAAGAGCATTGCCTGCTCTTCCAAAGGTCCTGAGTTCAATTCCCAGCAACCACATGGTGGCTCACAACCATCTGTAATGAGGTCTGGTGTCCTCTTCCGGCTGCAGACATACACGCAGACAGAATATTGTATACATAATAAATAAATAAATATCTTAAAAAAAAGAGTTATGGTGGTCATGGTAGCTCTTCATAACATAAAAACCTAACTAAGACTAAAATTGGTACCACACCTGGGATATTGCTATGATAGGCCAGGTCATGTGTTTGTTTGGAGGAATTTGGACTTCAGTATTTTGGGTTAGGAAAGCAGTGGGATGCTTTGAGCACTGCTTAATAGGCCACACTAGTGGGAGCATGGAAGACAGTGGTGCTGAGTGTGATCTGGTGAAGTGTGGGGCTCACTCAAGAGGTTTCAGAGGAGAAGAATTTTAGGATGTTGCCTAGAGATTGTTCTTGTGATATCTTGGTGAACAAAGTGGTTGTCTTCTGTCCTTGTCCAAGTTTTGGATTAATTCCATTGGCAGAAGAACACAGATTTGCCAATGCCTTGTTTTTAAACTTCTAAAACTAAGAAACAACAGATTTCTGGTATTTCTAAGCAACAAGTTTGTGGCACACCACTAAGGCAGCCTTAGGAACGATGATTACTTTTTTATTGACTTGAATCTATTGAATTCTTTCTTCCATTCTTCTTCGTCCTTAAATGTCACCTTATCATTTCTAATTTTCTCTTTAAAATGTTGCACTAATTTTTTAAAATATTTATTTATTATGTATACAATAGTATGTCTGTGTGTATGTCTGCAGGCCAGAAGGGGGCACCAGACCTTATTACAGATGGTTGTGAGCCACCATGTGGTTGCTGGGAATTGAACTCAGGACCTTTAGAAGAGCAGGCAATGCTCTTAACCACTGAGCCATCTCTCCAGCCCCTGTTGCACTAATTTTTAAAACCTAAAATAAAATTCTTTAAGTCTGGCTAATATTATTTAACAGTGCCCTTCTATACAAAGGATGAAGATTGAATTCCTCAGCATGGCCTTCAAGGCCCTTCATGTTTCAGATGGTGGCTTCTCTTCAGTCTCATGCTTTGCGCATGTTCACATCTAGGGCTGTTTGTACACCCTTCACAGTATCACTCCAACATGAGATGCACACTGTATCTTGTCCACCTAGTGAGCTGCAGCTTTTCCATATCAGTCATCAGATGGGAGCTCACTGAGAAGCCTTTTCTAACCCCTCCCTACAGCCCAAGCAGGGTGTCATATTTCCTCCTCCGCAGAGCACACACAGCACCAGACACAGTCAGACATCCCTGACAGCAACACCTCCAGTGGCAGTTTGGCAGGAGATATGTCACTTTCATTTCTATATCCTCAGGATTGCTACACTTGACCCATGCAGATGCCAAGTGAGTATCTGCTGTGTGAGTGAACCAATGAGAAGGCAGAGAATGATCTTCAAAGTCCACATTGGATATTCAAGTGAGAAGCCCTCGAAAAATATTATCCAGCTAAGGTCACATGATCTTTGGTATTTAAAATTCGATGTAGAAAACAAATCAATTTGTGTCATTTGATATAGAGAGGGAAATAAAAAGCAGCATCATTTCAACCATAAATCCTGACCTTTTAGTCATACAATGAATGATGCCTGTTCACCTGAGATATCTCTGAAACATCTTTACTTTGGCACATAATCTGTTTGGAAATTCCTAGAACAAAGAGACAGAGACTATGTCTTCACTCCAGGAAAATCAGACTTGATTCTGCCTTCAAAGAAGGAAGCATGGTCCTCCATGTCACTCCTGGGAAAATGTTCGTGCTCACATATGGCTTGTGGGGAGGGAGTGTGGAGTCCTTGAGGACTGTACCGAACAGAATCAATTAGGAGGATGGCACTTCAGAGGCAAGGAAGCACTCACACGCTCACCACTGTAATGGGCTTTCTTCTTTGCTTACCCAACCATGCAGTCACCTATGTGAGATGAATGCCACCTGTTAAGGGACAATCTTCCCCAACAGAGGAAAAGTACCTGCTAACATTGTGTAGATTAGGGATTTTTGGCATAAGTGGCTTTCAGGTGATGTCTCCATTTATGAATTGACAGCTCTTTTGTACCCATCCCTTCCACTGCTATCTTTAGACCTGGGCTGAGCTATTCCAGGGAGGTGATAGAAATTCTTTTTTTGTCTCTCTGTAGCCAGACCGCACATTCTGCCCAGGGCTCTGGTTGCCTTACATGGACCATCACCTTCCTCCTGCCTACCCGGCCCCATCAATTTCTCCAATTATATTCTGGGCCCAGACCCTCTTTGAGACAGAAACATCAAGGCTTTCCTTGAGAAGAAACTTCCTGGCTTTGAGTCAACCTCTGTGGAAGCCCCTGACTGGCAGTTGACTTGGACATGCAGCTAGCTTCCCAGATATCTCACTTCTCCTTCTTTTCACTGACATGCAAGGATCCTCAGATCAGACATCCGTCATGTAGTTTAGATAGCAGAGGCTTTCAACAATAGGGTGAACACATGTGAGCTATAAGTTGGTAGTTAAGCAATCTCTCCCACGCACCATGCTTCTGGTAGAGCTTGGGTAGGGCTGAGTGGATGGGCCCTTGGTAGGGCGCCCCTTGTCTTCGCTGCCTTCTAAATCCACTCAACAGTTGTCACTTTGCCCTTGACAGGATGGCCATAGCACTGTGACCTGGGAACTCATCCCAGAGATTTGTGTGAACTTATTCCTTTGTCAATCAGTCTAGGGGCAGAGGGCAACAGCAATCAGCAGTACTGGGCAGAAGGCTGAGAATGTCCATGAACTGCGGAGAAGCCAAAATGTGACTGTCTCCATCATGCCTATTGGATGGCATAAAAGCGTCAGATAAACACCTGATCAGAAATTAGAAACCCGGTGCCGGAGAGATGGCTCAGCAATTAAGAGCAAGGTACACTCTTTCAGGAGATCTGGGTTCAATTTCCAACATCCATATAGATAATAATAATTGTCTATAACTCCAGTTCCAGAACATCTAGCATCTTCTTCTAATCTCTGTGGGCACTACATGTATGTAGTACACAGACATATATGGGTAGGCAAACACACATATAATAATAATAAATTTTAAAAACTAAGACATTAGAAATCATCTAAAGCAATGGTTCTCAACCTGTGGGTCGCATACATTTGGGAAGTCATGTATCAGATATCCTATACATCAGATATTTACATCATGACTGATAACAGCAGCAAAATTATAGTCATGGAGTAGCAATGAAATGATTTTATGGTTGGGAGTCACAACATCATGAGGAACTGCATTTAAGGGTCCCGGTGTTAGGAAGGTTGAGAAGCACTGTGCTAGAGGGAACACGAAGAGGAGACTCAGAGCACGGCTGGATGAAGACAGAGGTCCCAAGCACCCAGAGCGCTGCTGGATGAAGAAGGAGGTTCCAAGCACTGGGCATATTTATCCTTAGAAGAAAGATGAATCTGGGTACCGGTATGACTTCCCTGTGACAGATGAGTGGAGTCATCATGCGGGCTCCCAGAGGCAAAGACTGGCCTCAACTGGCTGTTATAAGGAAGATGTTTCTAGCTCAACAGAAGGAAAGATGCTCCGACAATTCAGGATCAATAATCTCACACCACCAGCCACATACCAAGCAGCTCTGATGTTGTGGACACTGAATGAAGTGTTTCACATGTTTTATTAAATTGCACTTTCAGTCAGGACAGCAAACAGCTCTCACATGAAGCCCACTGGGATAACAGGAAGGAATCATCAAATAAAATCCATTTACAATACCCTGAGGGCCACAGGAGTCCGGAGCTAGATGAGTAAACAGGGAGTAGATTTTCAGGGCATACAAGGCTGGCAGGTATCCCAGAACAGAGGGCTCTGTTGGAAGAGCACCCTTCAGGGAGAGCGGATGCAGAGGTGGGAGTTGTATCCCCCATGGGGACTCAGAATTAGCAGGAAAGAGATTAGGGAGAAAGGTGGAGCCTAATCACTGAACCACCCGACCACTTGCTCAAGCACATTTCTGTCCCTGGATTTTCGGGGACAAGTCAGATCCCGGCAGCCATGGACCTCAGTTTTGGGTTTTGCAGCTGATCACAGTAAAGCTCCTCCTATCTTATAAAGAGAGCACTGGTGTTCTTGTCCTGCTCCATACACCATATGTGGTCACCTTTCACCTAACATACTGTGTACATATGCAAACAGTTCCCAGCCAACCCTGCTCATGGGGATAATCACCTTGCTGGAGAAATGACGAAGGACTCGTGTCAATTGTCCCCCAAAACAGCCTTTTTCTTCCTTTCTTAATGCATCAGGATCTTAAGCATTTTGAGGAACAATACCTGAATGGTAGAAAAAGAAGGACCAAGAAGACAAAACAAAATAGGGAATGAAGCAAAGGGGCTGGAGAGATGCCTGCAGGCATGTGGACGTGAGTTCAACACTCAGAACCCATGCCCAGAAAAACCAGGCTTGGTGAGGCAGAGACAGGTGGATCCCTGGGGGTTGTTGAACAGCCATCATAGTCTACATGAGCTTTTGGCCAGTGAGAGACCGTGTGTCAAAGCCAAGGTGCATGGTACCTGAGGAATGACAACCGAAGTTGTCCTGTGGTTTCTATGTGATTGCACACATGTATATAAATACATGCATGCACACCAAAACAAAACAACTGTTCAAAGTTTGGAACAAAAGCTTAAAAAGAAAATCTACTATCAGAAGAAACATATGTAAGATGACATAAAAACACTTAAAACCACTTTTTATTAAGAATCTCACAAATCTGAAGTGAGATTTCTGTCTGTGGAACGTGAGCAGGCTGTATTAAAAATAGGATATTCAGAAAATAATTGCTTTGGAATTAGAAATGTAATTTCTGCTATAAAAAATTTAATAGCTGCACTAGATAATAGAATTAAGGAAAACTGTCAGGAGCCTGAGCAAAAGAAAGTTCTAGAGAGAAGGCACAACGGGCCAAATGGGGTCTCAACATTCGCCTAGAAAAGCAGTCTAGGGAATAAAAAGACCATCAAGGTGAGAAGAAAAGAACAGAGGGAAGGACTGGTATCTGTGGTGTAAAGAATCTCTATCGGAAGCCACACAAATAGGGAGTCCGTAGATGGCTTCGGGGGCAAAGTGCTTGCTTTCTGAGCATGTGGGCCAAAGTCAAGATTCACACCCTCCACCAAGAGTAACCCAAGACTGGGTGGGCAGAGACAGGTGGGCAGGGTGGGTCTCACCGGCTAACCTATCTAGACAAAATGACAAGACCCAGATTCAGTGAGAAACCATGTGTGAACATCGGTAGTGTGATGGAGGGAGGCATTCAGCATGAGCCTCAGCCCTCCCTGTGTGTATTCATGTGTGCATGAGTGTACTTCTTGCACATATATATAGCACACACGTGCACATACACATCTGTGAAAATAAATGAAAAATAGACAGATTCAACTATGTAAATTTCACATAGTTTCTACTTCCGTAAGGAAAAACAAAAGCTTCCACAAGCTCATACAGAACGGCCCTCCCCCAGAAGAGCAAGCCTTAAGCTGATGGGATATTGGAGCCGGTGATGGAACCAGCTGGAAGTGGTGAGAGAATGACCTGAGCTGCTGCCTTTCCAGTGCTGACTGTCCCCACGTGTGCTCAGAGATGAGCTGAAGACATGTGGGGTATCTATGTCCTCCATAGCTGAAAGCTACAACTGACCAAATAAAGAGGCCCAAAAGGAACCGAGGCCTAGAGCACACTCAGGCAGAACACAGCTCCGGGGAACTGCTGTACCTGGCTCGGTAGCACTCCATTCCAGAAGGCTCTGCTGATGCCTTTGTCCTCTTCCTTTCCCCAAAGCCTACTCAGAACAAAGGAGTGGTTGTAAGTACAGCATGTTCCAGAATGTTCCCTGAAGGGCTGGGTGAACCTGAGCCGAGGTTCCCATGAGTGTGCCCTCTCTCCAACATGTGCACGGCTCCTTCCCTAAGCCAGCTCTGCCTCAAGACAGTAAGAGGCTTGTTTGAGGATATTCAGGTGTTGGGGATGAACTCCCATGGTCTTTCCAAAACAAAACAAAATGAATTTGGGATTTACTTGGAAATTGAACATCGAAGCTTGAAAAGAATGTAATGAGAAAAGAATTTTTCCGAGAAAGCAGTAAAAAGGCCAACTAGAGGAAGATGCACAGGAAGCTTTTGAACAGTTGGTTCAAAAAAACTCCCAGAAACAAGTGGTCTGAAGCCTTGGAAACATGTAGTCATTTACTAAGGAAGCCACGTTTTTCTCTCGACAAGACAAAAAGGAGGAACCTTTCAAAACCAAGGAAAACACACACAAGAAAGACCCACACAAAGGACCAGCAAAGAAAACAGCATACTTCTGACCAGGTGGGCTTCACGGAGTCCATTAGACTAGTGGCATGGGGTTTTCTAAGTATTTGGCTTATAATAAGATTTATGTAACTATAACATTGGCCGAGACAGTTTGCTTTTGGAACAAATCTGCAGACAAGACAGGAGAGACTTAGTTCTAAGTGTAGGGAGGGGTTGAGGAGAAGGCAGCACATAAAGTGCCTGCTGCCTGCTTCACGAAGTTTGAGTTAGAAACTTGGGTGGGTGTGGTAGTAGCCTGTAACCCCAGTGGTCGGGCAGAGACAAGAAATTGCCCAGAGCAAGACAGTTGACCAGACCAGCTCAAAGGAAGAGTGAGAGACCCTGTCTCGATACATAATATGGAACGTGACAAGGAAGACACCCAGGGCAACCTCAGGACACACAGCATCATGTGCGTATACACTACACACACAGATATACACACAAATCTATAATAAAAGTGTAAATAGAATTCAAGTGGTGCAATCTTTTTTTTTTTTTTGATTTTCGAGACAGGGTTTCTCTGTAGTTTTGGAGCCTGTCCTGGAACTAGCTCTTGTAGACCAGGCTGGCCTCGAACTCACAGAGATCCGCCTGCCTCTGCCTCCCGAGTGCTGGGATTAAAGGCGTGTGCCACCACCGCCCGGCACAAGTGGTGCAATCTTATAAAAAATGATTCCCGACAATTGACAAGGTGGAGGCGGGGGGGGCTCAACTCCTGCTTCCCCAGGACCCGCTTGCTGTCTCATCTCAGGCACACTGGTGTAGAGCTAAGATCTGAGCGCGCTGGTTTAGTCTGCAGTGGCTCAACAAGTGCACTACACACTCCCACCTATGAGTCAGGTCCCGCCCGCACAAGCTCATAGGATCTCAGTGGGAACAGTACCAGAGGCCAAAGCTCACCCTCTGGCAGAAGGAAGCCATGGGCTTCTAACTACAACTGGAAAAGTCCCAGAGAGAGCTAAAACAAGAAGTGGTATCAGAAATGCTGGAAAGTTCTTGCTACCAGGAAGTTTAGTGAACGGTTCAATGAAAAACATTTAAGATTCAAGTCCCCTTTCTCTACCACACCCTTTCTCTATCACACCCCACACCCCCAAACACTCAGGGACCATTGCCAGAGAGGGGGTGAACAAATTGTAAGAGCCAGAGGTCAGGGAGGACCATGACAAATGGCCTCTGGACATGACAGGGCCTCTGCATTCATGAACACACAGCCGGTTGACAATCCAGCATGGGGTATGGAGGATCTCGAGAGCCTCCATCCCTCGCTGAGGAGCTATTGGCAGCTGATGGCCTCTAGAGCAGGGAAAGTTGGATTTCTTCAAGGTCGTGGTCCCTGGCAAATGGGCCATACTCTGGGGGATGACCCTACACACATGAGCATATGAGCTGAGTACAAGCAGGTCTTGGTGAAGTTCTCTAAAAGAAAGGAGGGCTGGAAAGATGGCTCAGCAGTTTAGAACACTGGATGTCCTTCCAGAGACCCAGGTTTAATTCTTAGCACCCACATGGTGTCTTATAGCCATCCATGACTCCAGTTCCAGGGGATTCACCATCCACTTCAGGACTCTATGGGCACCAGGTATTCACGTGGTGCACATACATACATACTTACAGGTAAGGCATTCGAATACATAAACGAAAAAATATTTTGAAGAGGATGTGAAATTGGGAGGGGATTGAGGGTGGATCTAGGATTTAAGATAATTGATGGGAGGTGAATGTGATCAAGGTATACTGTATATACACATGACATTATCAAAAAAATATACTGTGTATATACATGGCAGTCTCAAAAAAAATATACTGCATACACATGACATTCTCAAAAAACAAAGTATACTGTATACACTTGACATTCTCAAAAAAACAAAATATACTGTATGTATATAAGACATCCTCCAAAAAAAGAGGCTAGAATGTTTTAAAAAGAATGTAGTTTCTTAAGTCTGTCATGCCCAGATCGCAGGGTCTCCTCAAAACCACCAAGGAGTCTGAACTCATACACAAAAACAAAGAGCCTATATTCAAGCTTGAGTTTGGACCCTCCCTCCATGTGTCCAATTCAGCAGTGCCAACCCAGGGCGGAGTAGGGTTTTTTGTTTTGTTTTGTTTTGTTTTTTTTGTTTGTTTTTATCATAGTACAGGTTGGGGGTGAGAGGATTTTAAAAGTTTAGGATTCTGGATTGGCTGACACGTGTCTAGGGGTGTCCTGGTGAAAGGGGATGGGTGTGTGTTGGGCTAAGGCATCTAGTGATCCTCTCTACATTTGGAACTCTAGGTATTTCCTTTGGATCAGAAGGTATTTTCCCTCGAATGCTGATTGGCCCGTGCCTGAGTGGTCTCAGTTGGTGGTCTCTCCTGGAACCTCAGCCTACTCTTTGACTGGCTTCTATTGAGCCTGTCATGGCAACAGTGTAGCCAAGCTGCCCTGGGCCCTACACGTCCAATTTATAGAGTTATGACCTTTTCCAGGGGTCAAGCAGAGGGTCCTAGGGTTTAGACAGAGTCAGTTTCAAGGAGATCAGTGATGTGGGAGTGTCATATATCAATCTGTTGATTTCATTGGTTCAATAAAGAAACTGCCTGGACCCTGATAGGACAGAAAATTAGGTAGGCGGAGTAGACAGAGAGGATTCTGGGAAAGAGAAGCTGAGTCAGTGAGTCACCATGATGCCCGCACTCCAGACAGACACAGGCTAGAATCTCCCCGGTAAGCACACCTTGGGGTGCTACACAGATTATCATAAATGGGTTAGGTCGATATGTAAGAGCTAGCCAATAATGGGCCAGGCAGTGATTAAATGAATACAGTTTCTGTGTAATTATTTCGGGTAAAGCTAGCCGTGCCGTGCAGCAGCCCTGCTGCCCCTCATTCAACAGATCAGTGCTGAAGTCCTGAAGTGTGACAGCAGTGGACCAAGAGTGAGGGTCAGAACAGAAGGGCAGCTTCGAAGGCCAGCTTGGTACAGTGTAGAAGCCAAAGGAGTCTCAGTGAAAGGTTTTAAAGTTAGGCTGGTCCTGGGCATGTCTGTGAGGGATCTTCTTAATTGGTCTGAATGAAGGAGGAAGACCCACTCTGAATGTGGGCAGCACCATTGCACGGGCCAGAGCCTGGGAAGAACAAAAGGAGAAAGCCAGATGAGGACTAGTATCGGCACGTTAATTCATCGCTCTCTGCTCCTCACCCTGGGCGATAACACCTGTTCTCTCAGGCTCCCAGCACTGTCATTTCCTGCCACGATGGGCTGGAATTGCATCATTTGTCCCAGATGTTAGAGCGGTACTACAGAGAGGTTTGGGGGCTGAGGGGGCTCCCCTTCATAGTCCGTGGAACATGCAGAACATGACCCGTGACCAGGAAACCATAAAAGCACCCCATTGACTTATTACTGCTCGGTCGAGCTACCTAAGTTTTGGAAACCTCTGCTGTCTTCGTCTTCCCTGCTGGGACACTCCAGGGGTCATTTCTGCCCTTAGGGGCAGCTCTGGTTCACAGATCCTGCAAACTGAAGGGAAAAGGTTTTCCAGATTTACCCGCCAGAAGCAGGAACCTCCCCACTCCCCTCACCCCCAGAGCCTCTGAGGTGCCATAGAGGCCCACATCAGCAATCCTGGCTGCCACTTAGGAGGCGGAGGCAGGAGGATCAGGACTTCAAGGCATGCTATTCTACACAGCAAGTTCAAAGCCAGCCTAGACTACAGGAGCCTGAAAACAGCAAAACAAAGAGGCCTAACTGTCAGAGTCTCCCACACTGGCCTCTCCCTCTCCGTGCTCGTCTGACACGCTGCATGAAGGCCTGGGTTTGATTCCCAGCAGTGGATAAACCAAGAGCTGTACCGGTAAAGGAGAAAAAACAATTAACAAGAATATTAGCAAGCCTCTCACTGGTTGTAATGACGAATTATGACACTTAGGACGCAGAAAGTGCCTGACTCAGCGTGGGATACGTGGTACAGAAGGTCGCGTTTCCCAGGAGATGCACAGCTGCAGTTGGGTGAAACAGTCTTGCCTTTGTGTCCCAGTAGAAAAATGATGAAACTCCAAAAACCAGCTGTCCCCACAGTCTAGTCCAGCCCAGAGTCTTGTCAGCAGCCGTGTGTGTTCAGTGGGCAGAGCTTTCAGGCAGGTGACTCTCCTGTCTGTCACGTGTTAATCTGTAGCAAGAACTTGAAGTCCCTTGGGGTTCCTCTTCTAGCCTCCTTGATTGTCCTGTTCGTGTCTCTGTGCAGGCAGATGCCCAGAGAGCACTCGGTCCAGAATATGGTTTTCTATCTAGCTCCAGGCTACTTCCCTGCACTATTTCATAAGCCCTCACCAACCCAGCAGAACCTGCACTCCCCTCCCCCCCACACACACATGCAAACAAGAGCTCCAGCTGCTGCTTCTGCTCTGGAGTCACCTGTGCCCTCTCCCCCCAGACTTACAGAGACTTCCCAGTGTGTGAGAGCAGAGAAAGCCACAGCTCCTCACCAGGGAAATGCCTGGGATAGAAGACACTGTAGGAAGTCTGCTTCTTCCTTTCTCTCTATTCTTGTGGCTGTCTATTTTTAGAGATGCCAGGATTTCAAACACATGCTTTGGCTAATAATGCTGACAATTTAAATACTGCATAGTGCTTAAGGCAAGATTTGAATTTATATAGAACTTGATATCCGTTTGGTTCCACAATTTATCAGTTGTGTGACCCCGGCTACTTAAATCTGTCTCATCTAAAGTTTGCCAGTTAGGTTACATCTAAAAATAGGTAATCAATGCTGTTGGCATGGGTTGTATTAGCTATTAAATGTAATGATATTTGTGACATTTCTAGCAATATAATAGACTTTAAAGTAGTGTTTAATAAACTGTAGTTATTATTAGCAGTGAAATTTATACATTTCCAAGTTGTTTGTATCCTATCCTACGTGAAATTATTTTTAATGCCATAATAATAAAACTGTTATTTCCACTAGACCTGATTTTCTTCTACAGCACAGATATTCTTATATTACCAACTGTATACCAAGACACAGAGCTAAGCCTCCATTGTGATCACAGGGGTGTCTCAGATCACAGAGATTTTATTTATGGCCATGTTCCCCCTGAAAGGACCCTCAGCCCAACCTTACAGAGCTGTAGAAATACATGAGTCTTCTTCATACACCCAGAAGCCAGGAGAACAGTTTTAACTTGCGGAGAACTCCTCAATAAACTACACTCTGGCTCACAACCTCATTGAGGGGTTTTGAAATGGTCCAGCTAAGAAGCAAATGAAAGCTCAGAAGAGCCTCTAGGGAACCTCCCCAAAGCTCACACCTCCTGGGGGGCACCAGACCGAGAGTCCCTGTGATGTGGCCATCAGAGGTTAGCAGGGTGGCTGTTGACGAAGGCTGCCCTGCCCTGCTGAGCTCGAGGACACAGGGCAATGGAAAAACTGCCAGGCACAGCTTCATTGTGAGCTAGGCATCACCAACTTCAACATACTTCTAAAGCACTGCTGCTGCTGTTGCAGGACAGTGTGGAGTAGAGAAAACTATACCAAGATTACCATAGGAAAGAGGACAGAAGACTGGAAGCCTGCAGGAGAAAAGCCCTCTACACAACCAGAGTGGGGGAGGCAGGCACCAGGCATAGGTCGACAAGGGCTAGACTCGCTGTGTGGACTACTCTGTCCTCAGTTTATTAGCCACTCCCTTTCTTAGGTACGGTTTTCTCTTCCTAGTTGACTATCTCGACTTTTAACCATGGTGCACTCTTTTGTTATGTGACGTGAGAGCCAAGAATGAGTCGCTCCCTGAATGTGGTCTTCACTCAGCACTAAACTCTTTTCCTTTCTTTTTTGGGATACTGGCACAAACCTACTCGTGCTTCCCTAGACACAGGGGCCCTTTTCAGGGTTTCTCTGACTGATGGAGGAAGGTCATTGGCTAATAAAGAAACTACCTCGGCCCATTTGATAGGCCAGCCTTTAGGTGGGTGGAGTAAACAGAACAGAATGCTGGGAGGAAGAGGAAGTGAGCTTATAGGCCTTAGCTCTGCTCTCTGGGGCAGACTCGATGAAGCAAGCCGCCAGGTCAGACATGCTGAATCTTTCTGGGTAAGACTGGTGCTACACAGATTATTAGAGATAGGTTGATTGGGATATGAGAATTAGCCAGTAAGGGCTAGAGCTAATGGGCCAAGCAGTGTTTAAATGAATACAATTTGTGTGTTGTTATTTCAGGGCATAAGCTAGCCAGGCGACCAGGAGTAGGGTGGCAGGATGCAACCTGCAGCTCCCTCTACATCTGACCCCATGCCTCACGGAAGAGGCAGGACTTTTCCTCCATCTCTGCCCCTCTAGCAGGGATTTTGAACTTGCCTTTGTTATTGTTTTCCTCTCAAACTTTGATAAGACTGTTGCTGAGTTTCCATCTGAGTTGACTTTTTAAATTCTTTATTAACAATGGAAAAGCGGTCTGTCGACAGCACCAGACAGTCTCTACACATTACTCCATTTATTCCCCGTCGATTGCTGTCTGGCATGTGGGGATTGCCACCAATTTACAGATGGAAACCTGAGGCCCAGAAGGGTAACTTATCAACGGTCAGACAGTCAGGGACAAACCCACAACTAGAACTTCAGCACCCGACTTCTGATCCCACATGCTTCCTCCTTGGCTAGGTGATCCATCACTATAAGCAATCATTGAGATAACCCAGCAAGGATGAGCTTTTCGTGCACCCTGAACACACATATTGTAGAGAAAGAGACCACGTGCATAAGACTGTCTGCCAACCTGACGCCTGTAGTTTTTATGATGGCATGTGGAGAAGCCACCAAAGCTCTTCATATCCCTGCTACAATTACACAGTCATTCCTTTCTTAGTCCCCCCAACTCTCAACCCTGTCCCCTGTCATTGACACTTCGGGCTGCCTTTGCCAAGGGAGAGGAAGCCATTAGAGATGGTATTAAAACCAATGGCCAAAAAGTTACAAAGAATCCCCGGGTTTGCAGGGCTACTTCCCCCCTGCAACTTTCTTCACAAGGACAGATTATAAAAACATGGAAGATATCATAACGAGTACTATGGAGGGGTGCGGAAAGCAAGATGCTAAGTGTGGGACATCCCTGCCAGCCTCCTGGTCTGCAGTGAAATGATACAGAGAGGTTGAGAACGAAACTCGGGTCAGCAAAGCAGTCAGTGCTGGGTCAGAACTTTCAGTCTGACACCAAGTTATTCATTTCTTACACATTTAAACTGTAAAACCTGGGGAAAACGTTTCCACGTGACAATAATCACAGCAAAGCTTTAGGCATGGCTGCATCAAAACACCCACGCAAAATACATCTCTCTAGCAAAGTACCTGTATCCTTCCCCACAAAAATGGGCTCTGTTGACTGAGAAACAGTGCTCAGGAGTCTGCGCCTAGGGAGGAAGGGTTTGTAATAAGCATAATAGCAAATTCTTTTCAAAGTACGTGAGACCTCTTTCATGAAGATGAGCTTGATTGACTGCGAGACAATGCTCAGGATTCTGGGGGATTCAATAAAGTCTGGCTTTACAGAATTGCAGAGATTACCAGGTACTAACATATCCATTTCCAGACTTCTAGGAAAACAGGTGCCAATTTCTTCTGTCAAAGAAAAGAGCCTTTGTGTTTAATGATTCTGGTTTCCAGTGCTATCTATAAACTCATGCCCTCTACAGGAAACTGTCATGAGTCAGCATCCTAAGTCACACACAAAAAGAATCAAGACGCGGCACACCCAGATCTCTTTTGCTTCCCCCACGCACCCTATCACAGGGGTCTTGAAGCAAGAGTGTCTGTCTCTTGTGAGCCTCAGAGGGTTAGAGGAACCGTGAGCTGTGGGGAAACGGATGAGAAGGAAGTCATTGTTTGCTAAGGTTCCAGGCCCACAATAAGCATTAATTTATTGATCTAAGCATTAATTAAATGATCTTTTAAAATTATACATATCCGTCTTTTTGTATGTCTATGTATGTGTCTATATCTATATGTATGTGTGTGAGTATATATGTGTGTGTGTGTGTGTGTGTATATATACATGTGTGTGTGTATATATATACATGTGTGTGTGTTTGTCTGAGGTTGTCTCTGCATGTGTGTGTGTCTATGCCTCTGTATGTGTGTGTATGTCTCTGTGTGTGTCTATGCCTCTGTATGTGTGTGTATGTCTCTGTGTGTGTCTATGCCTATGTGTGTATATATGTGTGCATATGTCTGTGTATATCTATGTCTATGTGTGGATGTGCTTGTGTGTCTGTGTGCCTGTGTGTGTGTGTGTGTGTATACCCATGTGTAAGTGTGAGCATACCACAGCATGCACATGGAAGTCAAGTTGTCAAACTGATGGCAAGTGTCTTTGCCGACTAAACCAAATCCCTGACCCTGAATATTATTAAGTGGACTTTAAAGCTAGTATAATTAACCAGATACTATAGGCAAGGACACCAAGCTCAAAGAGATCCAATCAGCTTCCCAATACCACATGTGACACAAGCAGAATCCAAATCCAGTTGGTGATACCAACACAGCTCAGGAAGGTGCCGCCCATGGAACTGACATGGGCTGAAGGCTGGGCTTACACCGAGCAGTATTTGTTTTCTTAGACTGGAGTCCATGCATTGGGGTCAATGGCTGGACTAGCCAGTCAAGCAGGTCATTCTCTGTAGTAGAGCTCACCATCTGCAGAGTTATAACCCAGGGCCGCTGAGGTCACACAACAGCAAAGCACTTGGTGGCTGTTGCTGCACTCCTATGTTTAGCTGTTGACAACCTTTCCTTCATCCCTTGTGCTGTGTGCTTGTCACTTCCTCCTTGGTGGCTGAGAGTAGTAAGAAAACGTATTTGAGTCTAGCAATAACTTGCTGTAGCTGTTTAAACTCAAACCCACCATGTTCTCTGCCCAGCTGACCTGTGACCTCCTACTTTGGGCTGGTCAGATTGGGTCATAGCTTCCTTCCACTTTCGGCCCATCAGAGAGGCAGATGAGGCCCCTGGAGCACGGTGCCACTCCTCGTGTGTGTGAAGCTGTATCCTGCACACAATCTCACCCCACCCAAAGCTGAGCCACAACAGACAAACAGCTGATGTCGGAGTGGAAGTCGACACCAGAGCCCAGGAGGTCTGCTTACTCCATCCTCCCTGGGGGATTACCTCCCTCTTGAAACACAGTCCGCGCATGTCCACCAAGAAGTCCCCAGTCCATGAACATTCTACTCCATGACAGCCCTCCAGGCTTTCTGGAAAGCAGAGCCGAGCATTGTCACGGTTGCTTCTCCCTGGGACACTGCCAGGGCCTGCTCTGTCTGTGTTGGGCAGGTTGGGGTGCCTGCTACGCCTTCAAGGAAATCTGAGGCAGCCATGGAGCCAGCTTGTGGACACGTGTCTTTAGGAAAACCCATAGAGCATCCCTGAAGCACATTCAGGGTATGCAGGGCAAAGGTGGTGAAAGGCTGGGACAGCACCAGCAGACCTCTGTGGTGCCCGTGTGGGTGAAGAAGGACAAACAGTGGCCGGCATAGGGCTGCTTAGCCTGCCCAGGCCCCTGCAGTCTGCCTGACTGCTCAGTCACTAACTATCAATTCTTTTGTGAGCTCCACCCCGGCCACAGCACCCGCCTATCCTCTCCTTCAGTCCACAGTCAGCATTTTTATCTCTAGAGAGACTTTGGGGAAGACCCATCATGGGCTTGTCTGCTCCTGGTGAGCGCTAAGGAATTCATGAAAGCCATATCTGCTGGCTGCTCCCTTCTTTTCTTTCCTATAGAAACCCAGCAAGTATTCAGCTTATAACTTGCCTGAACTTCACGTCTCCCTGTTCAGAGTCCCCTGTGAAATGATGGTCACTGATAACACTGAGCCCTTCAAGTGGTAAGCAGTGCCTGCTCTCTTTAGTCATTTTTCTTCTGTCTTATAAGAATGTGGGCAGATAGGCTCAGTCAGTGCACTCTTTTTTTTTCAGATAAGAAATCTTAGCTAAAGGGGCTTCTGCAAGCTGCCTGACATCGCATGGCTACTGTGAGAGAGGCTTGAGACTTGGATGCAGGTCTGTGGACCCAAAGCCCTCTTCTCAGCCACCACACCATTTATATAATGAGGAAGCGGTGGCCATAGAGAACACACGAATGTGGACGATGTTCTTTCTGCTCTAATGATGGGATTGTAAGCCTCCTGGAGCCGTCTCTAATGGAAACCGGTGAAGTTATTCATTCCTCACTGCAATCACTAGTGGCCATTCTCCAAGTCAGCTCGGCTCAGTCTCTGTGAAAGGGAAAAAAACACACTTTTTCCAGAGGAGATGAAGGCGGAATCCAATGAGAACAGTGGGAAATTGGATGTTCTGGGAATAAAATCCCTTTTATTTTCTGGTAGCTTTTGTAAGGAGAGGGAGGGCTGAGCCAGTGCTCAGAGAGGAGCTGGGGTTCGCAGAAATGGAGGAGATGCTGAACAAGAGGGCTGAGAAAAAGCAGTCTGAGAAACAAAAAGAAAAAAACAACTGTCAAGGGGTGAAATAGGCTGGGGACTGCTGTGTACATGGCCTGAGAGGAAACAAGAAAAGGCAAAACAGCTAAAGCTGAGGTGGAACAAGAAACAAGGCTTCAACTACAGGGCTGGGAAGAAAGAAGCAAATGGAGCTGTTCAAATCCTACCCCTTCCTCCTCCTTCTCCTCTTCCTTCTCCTCTCCCTCCTCCTCCTTTTCCTTCTCCTCCTTCTCTTCCTCTTCCTCCTCCTCCTCCTCTTCTGTTTCCTCCTCCTCCTCTTCTGTCTCCTCCTCCTCCTCTTCCTTCTCCTCTCCCTCCTCCTCCTCCTCTTCCTCTTCCTCCTCCTCCTCCTCCTTTTCCTTCTTCTCCTCCTCCTCTTTCATCTCTTCCTCCTCCTCTTCCTTCTCCTCTCCCTCCTCCTCTTCTCCCTCCTCCTTCTCCTCTTCTTTCTCCTCCTCCTACTCTTTCTCCTCCTTCTTCACCATTTCCTCCTCCTCCTCCTCCTCCTCCTCCTCCTCCTCCTCCTCCTCCTCCTCCTCCTTCTCCTCCTCCTTCTCCTCCTCCTCTTTCACCTTTTCCTCATTTTCTCTTACTCTCACTCTTTGACCTCTCTTCTCTCTCTTCTCCTTACTCTCTCTGTACTGGACACATTTAACATATGATTTTACTCTGAAGCACATTGTAGTTTGAAGAGTAGCATAATAAATAGAGAAGCAAACATACCCCCACTGTGTACTTTCAAGAAGAATTAAGAGCCCCTGGGTGTCATAAATGCAACCCCTCTTATGACAGGGAAGCTTATAAAATGTATTGCCACCTATATGTCCAGGCAGAGCAACTGAAACCCAGGATGAAGAGAAAAAGAGAGAAGGGTAAATGTTTTTGTTACTGTTCTATTGCTGTGAAGAGACATCATGACCAAGACAACTATTATAAGAGAAAAACAGTTAATTGGGGCTGGCTTACAGTTTCAGAAGTTCAGTCCATTGTCATCATGGAAGAAAACATGGTAGCACGCAGGCAGACAATAAAGCAGTAGCTGAGAACTACATTCTGATCTTAGGCAGAGAGAGAGAGAGAGAGAGAGAGAGAGAGAGAGAGACAGTCTAGTTTGGGTTTCAAAGTCCATTCCCAGGGATAGACTTCCTCCAACATGGCCACACCTCTTTATTCTTCTAATCCTTTCAAATAGTGCCACTCCCTGGTGACTAAGCATTCAAATGTATGAGCCTATGGGGCCATTCTTATTCAAACCATCACAGAAAAGAAGGAGAAATGGGTGGAAAGGAGATTTAAATACCATAGCTGATAAGTCACTGAAGCCAATTTTAAATACAGCATATAGCATACCATCCTGAAAAGCAGTTATAAATGGGTCACTCAGTAAATATAGTTAAACCACAAGAAGTCAGAATGGCATGCCTGTCTAACCCATAGTTTATGCTAGCAATTAAGCTGTGTGTTACCGTGGTATTGGGTATTGTGAAGGGAAAAGCCACATGGCTGCCCAGAGGAGTGGAGCCCTGGGGCTTCCACTCTAACCCACCCAGAGCATCTCTGTAGCTAAGCTTTGGGTTTCCCCTGGGATTTCATGTGAAGAACAGGGACACCTCCTAGAGAGTGCTTTGTCCCTCTTGCCCTTCTTGTTACCACGTTGTCCCCTAAGTTAGTCTCTGTAAAATTTAAAGGCTATTTACTAATCAATAAACATATTAAAATGAATTGGATTGACATTAAGTGTCTGGATCCCAGGAACAGTCCACATTGCCTAGAGAGCCCCAGTGCCCTGTGCTGATGAATGCTGGATTAACAGTGTAGATAGTTATGTTCTCTACATGTCCCCCTCATCCACACAGTGTGATGCTCCTCATCCCCTCTGTGAGAACCAGCTTACTGTCCCAGATGCACTGTTTCCTTAATCCTGTGCTTTTTGTTCATGTCTGGCTGCCTACTCAGAGTGGTCATTCCAGTTGGCATCTGCACAAATGTCCTGCACTCAACAAATGTGGATCTGGATGACCCACTAGGACCTGTATTACCTGGCGTGCTGTTCTGGTGGCTTTGCTGGATTCCTCTGCCAACTCCTGCGTCATAATCCTGTATGAGATGCAACACCACCGAGTCTCTGTTCACGGTTCTGAATCAACAAAGCCCCACAATGACTTTAGCTCACATGTGGCAAGTGGAACAAGGGCTGGACTGTCTCAGAATTCAAATATCTGATCTCATCAGCCTCTCTGGTTCTTTGTTGCTTCTGCGTAGATTACAGAGATCCTAATTTGAGTCCTCATGCAAACAATTTACATCTAAGCCATCTCCCCAGTCTGTGTGTCTCTCTTATCCCTGATGGCCCTAGTTTTAGGTCATGACTTCTCATCACCCTGGTGAGGGATTGTGCTTCAACTTCCCCAGCTTTCTGGTTTTTAATATACTGGACACAGGGTTATGGATGTAGTTGATTCTAGAATGGTCTTCTCTTAGACCATCACAGAGTTCAGTCCTGTTGATCATTATGGGTAAATACCTCCTCCCCAGAAAGACCTTGTAATCCTCAAATGGAATCAGTTGCAACACAAGGAAGCTATCATGACATCAATGTCTTAGTCAGGGTTTCTACTGCTGTAAAAAGACATCATGACCATGGAAACTCTTATAAAGGAATACATTTAATGAGGCAGCTTACAGTTCAGAGATTTATTCCATTATCATCATGGTAGGGACATGGTAGCAGGCAGGCAGACATGGTGCTGGAAAAGTAGCTGAGAGTTCTACATCTTGCACAGGCAACAGGAAGTGAATTGAGTCATCTGCATGTAGCTTGAGCATATATGAGACCTCACAGCCACCCCCACAGCAACACAGTTCCTCCCATAAGACCATACCTTCTCCAAAAAAGTCACACCTTCTAGAAGTGCCCCTCCTTATGAGTTTATGGGGACTAATTATATTCAAACTATCATAATCAACGATTTGATCTTTTATTTTTTGGTTCTGAGAGTTGAACCCAGAGCCTGGTACATATGAGGCAAGCTCTATACCGCTGAGCCACATTCCCGCCTTTCAACTGCCTAACATGCTACCACATATCATTGTTTTTCTGTTTCTTGTTAATTTGAAACTCATCCATGGGAATGTACATGCAGTGGGTGAAAACAGTTTGTTACCCAGTCCCTTCCCTTGTATTTAGTGCCTAAGGCAGCACTTGCTACATGGATAGAATTTATGCAGTTTTAATAATAAACAATCCATGAGACAAACTGTGATCAGTATTTTTTTTCTTGCTCCTTCTGGAGAGAAACGAGAAGATGGACCGGGCAGGGGGAAAGAAGCAGAGGCACCGTAATTACAGAAAGATAGGACTGACATCTCTGTTGACAGTGCCAGTCAGTCCTGAAGGCAGCACTAGTACACTGGGCCCAGCTGCATTTGACTCTCTCTGGAGGAGTTCTGAGTGCTAACCAATGGGCAGTCTTCTTATGGAGTAGGTGTGTCTTTGGGCCAAGGGAAAACAACTCTACACCATTCATATGCCCACAAAGACCTAGTTTAGGACAAAGACCTGGAGTTCTGATAGGTAACCCCCTCGCACTTGCTCAGCTGGAAAGTTCAGTCTGTAAAGCTGGGAAGGGATGTATTCTAAAGAAAGTGTGTCACAGGAAGTGAGGGGGAAAGAAGGCTCATTTCCAATGAAAATGAAATTTATGCCCTGGCAATGCTGAAGCATGTATGGGCAGCCTGTATATGGCCATTCTGTTGAACTTGTCCTTATTGGGTTTCATGGTCTAAGTTGATAAGGGTGACTCTTCCTTGAAAGGGCACCAGATCTCAACACAGATGGTTGTGAGCCACCATGTGGTTGCTGGGAATTGATCTCAGGACCTCTGGGAGAGCAGGCAGTGCTCTTAACCACTGAGCCATCTCTCTCATTTCTAAAACCTGAACTCAAATGGAGGCCTGGGCCAGGCAAAGTGGCAGTGATGTTTACAGAGAACTCCAGTGACTCAGTGGCCTCTTTCTTTATCTGTCACACTGTGGGGGCTGCTTGCCACTGAATCCCATTATTATTCAGAATAGGAAGGCAGATGCTGAGAATTACCAGAGAAACAGGCTGTATCTGCTGCCTTATCTCAGAACCAGCAGAAAATTACTAAGAAAATAAGCAGAAAAGAAAAAAATTACAAAACAAAAAGTCTACTAGGACTGAAATGATGAGTCTTGGGGTCTTCAGAACAGGGAGCAGAGTTAAAGAGGCTTCTTACAAAGGGGGAGAAGGACTGGAGGGAACAAAGACCAACAACTGTTTTTCTAAGCATTTGCTTCATTGAAATATGAACAAAGCCTTTGGCTATTTTATTTTGAGACTATGCCATCCACCTTACAGAGTTTTGTTTCCTTGGGTGTGATTCCAAAACTAAGGGGAGACAGTTGAGCTATAGAGATGCTGCAGAGGAAAAAGCATTGTGGGAAACTCAGCCCAGAGCAGAGTGTGTGATAATGGGCTTCATAAATACTAGTTAAGGAAATCTTTCTCTAGCTAAAAATTCCACTTTGAGTTCAGACAATTTCTTTTCCTTTCTCCTCTTTATCTTGATTCTGTCTTCTTCATTTCCTTAGCTCTACAGAGCAACAGTTTCAGCCAGCAGAGATCCCACCCCTCCAGGTGCAAACGATCTCATGCCAGGCCCTTAAACAAGCACTTTAACAGAGCTCTTACTGCTCTTGCCAGTGATGGCCTGCACTCTAAATTTCACAGACAATTGTACTACCAGGGAGAGAAAGAAAAGAAAGTGTGCCTGTTAGTAAGCCTTTGAATACAAGTGGCAGAAATCCAACCTGGAATATGGTAGCCTCTGCACCCCCAATGAATCTTTGCAGTATTGGATGTCCCATAAGAGGGTTGGGAAATCTGAGGTGCTTCTGACTGTTGGGAAATGACACCAGGAACCAACTGCTGTCAGAATTATGATTTCCTGTACCTGATCTTTCTCTTGCAATCATTCTCTCTCTTGCATATTTTTTTGATACTAGGCAGACATGATCATAGTTTTATGAGAGGTAAAGTCAGTCAGGCAGTCAGTATCAGTCAATAATAGTGTCAGTCAGAAAGTGTCAGTCATTGTCAGTCGGTCAGTGTCAGTCGTTGTCATTCGGTGTCAATCATTATCATTCCGTCAGTGTCAATCAGTGTCAGTCAGTGTCAGTCATTGTCAGTTGGTGTCAATCGGTGTCAATCATTGTCAGTCCATCAGTGTCAGTCAGTGTCAGTCAGTGTCAGTCAGTGTTAGTCAGTGTCAATCAGGCAGTCAATGTTAGTTAGAGTCATTGTCAGTATCAGTCAGTGTCAGCCAGGCAATCAGCATTAGTCAATGATAGTGTCAGTCACCATCTGTCACTGTTACTCAGGCATTAGTGTTAGTTATATATTGTCAGTTATTGTCATTCTGTCAGTGTTAACAGGCAGTGTCAGTCAGTGTCAATCATTGTCAGTGTCAGTCATTGTCAGTCAGTATCAGTCATTGTCAATGTCAGTCAGTCAGTATCAGTCAGCACCAGTCAGTACCTGTCATTGTCAGTCAGTGTCATTGTCAGTCAGTGTCAGTCATTGTCAGTCAGTGTCATTGTCAGTCAGTGTCAGTCATTGTCAGTCAGTGTCAGTCTGTCAGTGTCAGTCATTGTCAGTCATTGTCATTGTCAGTCAGTGTCAGTGTCAGTCAATGTCAGTCTGTCAGTGTCAGTCAGTGTCAGTGTCAGTCAATGTCAGTCTGTCAGTGTCAGTCAGTGTCAGTCAGTGTCAGTGTCAGTCAGTCAGTATCAGTCAGCACCAGTCAGTACCTGTCATTGTCAGTCAGTGTCATTGTCAGTCAGTGTCAGTCAATGTCAGTGTCAGTCAGTGTCAGTCAGTGTCAGTGTCAGTCAATGTCAGTGTCAGTCAGTGTCATTGTCAGTCATTGTCAGTGTCAGTCAGTCAATATCAGTCAGCACCAGTCAGTACCTGTCATTGTCAGTCAGTGTCAGTGTCAGTCAATGTCAGTCTGTCAGTGTCAGTCATTGTCAGTGTCAGTCAATGTCAGTCTGTCAGTGTCAGTCATTGTCAGTCAGTGTCATTGTCAGACAGTGTCAGTGTCAGTCATTGTCAGTCAGTGTCAGTGTCAGACAGTGTCAGTCAATGTCAGTCTGTCAGTGTCAGTCATTGTCAGTCAGTGTCGGTGTCAGTCAGTGTCAGTGTCAGTCAATGTCAGTCTGTCAGTGTCAGTCATTGTCAGTCAGTGTCGGTGTCAGTCAGTGTCAGTGTCAGTCAGTCAGAATCAGTCAGCATCAGTCAGTGCCTATCACTGTCAGTCAGTCAGTGTCAGTCATTGTTGGTCAGTCAGTGTCAGTTAGGCAGTCAGTATTAGTCAGTATCAGTCAGCATCAGTGTCTGTCATTGTCAATATCATTCAGTGTCAGACAGTTGTGTTAGTTGGTCATTGCCAGTTAGTGTTAGTGATGGTCAGTCATTGTTAATCTGGCAGTCAATGTTAGTCAGTCAGTGTTATCAGTCATTATTCGTCAGCGCCAGTCAGGGTCAGACATTAGTCAGGGTCAGTCAGGATCAGTTAGGGTCAGTGAGTGTCAATCAGGGTCAGTCAGGCAGTTGGTGTTAGTCAGTCAGAGTCAGTCAGGGCCAATCAACATCAGTCATTGCTAATCATTGTCAGTCAGGATCAGTCAATGTCAGTCAAGATTAGTCAGGGTCAGTCAGGGTCAGCTGGTGTTAGTCAGTCAGGGTCAGTCAGTATCAGTCAACATCAGTCATTGCCAGTCAATGTTAGTCAATATCAGTCAGTGTCAGTCAGGATCAGTCAAGGTCAGTCAGGCAGTTGGTGTTAGTCAGTCAGAGTCAGTCAAAATAATAACTGGGCTCTAACTATGGAGGTGATGAAAATAAATATAAAGGAGGGAGGAGGGTGAAGCAACAGAAAGGATGCCTGAAAAAGTCCTAAGGAGTCATACTCTTAGCTGGTTACCCAATCCCAAGTGGTTAACCTTGAAAACATACACTCAAGTAATATTATACCGACTGGGTAGCTTATACTTATGTATTAGGAATATCTATATCTGTGTCAACTTTTGTAGACATAGACATAAATGTATAAATATGCATGCATAAAAATAATTAATGAAAAAGAGACAGTGACTATTAAAAGAGCATGGTAACATTTACAGTACTGTTTGATTTTGAAATGGGACAAAAGCCTAGACAAATGGATTCACAAATTATCAAAGCACACACTTCTCCTTAAGCCATATTTAATATCCAAATAAAGACAACCAAGGGCTATTTCCAGTTAGGATGACACAGTGACCCAATGGACTCCTGGGAATGTACTGGCCCTTTCCAGGGAAGAAATACAGACTCACGAGTAGCAATCAGCCATTCCTCTGACGTCTGCTAGTGCAAGCACTATGATATCAACCAAACCATTATGACAGTTTGGTGGTAAACTTTGATGGACACAAAACTGGTGTGGGAGAATTGTCTGTATTCTGTCAATCATGTTTTGAATAAATGCTGATTGGGCAGGCAAGAAGTATAGGTGGGTCAACCAGACAGGAAGTAGAGGCAGGGCAATGAGAACAAGAGTATTCTGGGAAGCAGGAAGCTCCCTCTGCACTCCTGCCCAAACTCCAAAGAAGCAACATGTGATCTGCCTCACTGTGAAAGGTACTGAGTCACATGGCTAACATAGATAAGAATAATGCTTAATATAAGCTATAAGAGCTAATAAGAAGACTGAACTAATGGGCCAATCAGTTTATAATTAATGCAGACTCTCTGTGTGATTTTCTTTGGGGCTTGCCAGCTGTGGGGTACTAGGTGGGATAGAAACCCCAACGAGCAGGCCCCTCATGTTACACAAAACTAAGCAACTTATTTCACCTCTCCAAGGCCACCTGTAAACTGGATTTATAGTTTTTTTGTTAACATATCCATTAATCCAGCAATCATGGTGCCAATCAGTACTGTGTCATACACACCACACATCATTCATATATGACCCATTCTTTACCCCCCAGGAGGCAGACAGGCAAGGATATGAGACTTGTCCAATGTTTGGTCCAGGACCTAGAACTGGATAGATACATGAGGCATCACAGCCACCTTCCCTTTGTGCCTGACGTGAGTAAGGCAAGGATGTTTGGACAGACACAGCCCTGCTCCTTCCAAAGGACACATTCACCCATTTGTGGAGATGGTTTCATCAGACAAATTCCAGATTCAAAACAGACCACCATGCCAGGGACTTCCCACATAGCTGAGGATATGTGCCTTGCTTTATCTTCAAGAACAGTTCAGCAAGGTGACTCAATGGATCCTCTTATGCCCCGTATCCGTGGAAACCAGACATCCCACTGGGTTTGAGCAGAAACACAGAATCCTCGGCTCAAATATAAGGGACACTGAGCAAGTGAAAAGTCTGTCTTTGTAAATGGAGTCATTGAATATTTATAACTATTCATATTTTCTAGCATTTTAAGTCTCATAACAACAAAAAGCTATTCAAGAGTTTCAGGTCTCAAAAGATGTTCCTGCAGGGTCTAGGATCACAAGACTCACTTTTCTAGGAATGGAAACTACTTAACGATTGCTCTACAGGGTGATTTACCCACAGTCTCTTAGCGAGTTCATCTCCAGCTGTCGTCTGTGCTTGCCACGAAACCTGATGAGCTGAGTTCAATCTCTGGAGCCCACACAATGGAAAGCAAGAACCAACCCTTTGCAAGTTGTCCTCTGACCTCCACATTCATGCTGTGGCACGTGCGCATGTGCATACACACAATCAATCTATTATTAAATACATAAGTACATAAAAATTTAAAAATCTTTACCATTTTATTCCTATAAGCTACAAAATACATTGTGAAATTTCCCTGTCATTTACCATGTATAACAGAGACATAAAGAATAAAAACAAATCTGAAAAGGTATGTATTTACTTTCTTACCCGCGAAATTCTAGCTAATTCCATTTTTTAAACTTGAAATTGTATATGTGCCTAAGGAAAAAAAGTGAGTCATTTGCTGAGCTGTGGAGATAAACCTGATAGCTCCTTCCAGGGATGAGTTCAGGGTGCATTGAGAAGGCAGGGACAGACAGAAAAACACTTAAAAGAAAAAAGCAGGAACTCTATAGGCTACCACCACACACACACACACACACACACCACGTACTGTGGCCAAATACAAAAGTTTGGCCTTCTGAGAATTTTTGCCGGTAGCTTCTTTGTTTAAAAAAATAAATCATAGGATCTTTTGTACAAAAATAATCTCTTACTCAGTTAACAATATTCACTGTGCTTCTACCAGGGAAGCTGCTAGGTTGGCAAGCTGTCTAGTGCCCAGGAGTGCAGAGCCCAGAGGCCAGCACATCCAGCTGTGCTTGTTCAAGAGCAGAGTGGCTGGTTCATGAGAGAGGTAACACTGAGGGCCATGGGAGTATCAGGAGGACTCCTAACTCAGATGTGGGTCTCTCCAACCAAGTCCTGGCAATAAGGAGTCAACTGAAAAAAAAAACACTGTGGGTACATTTAGGACAAGGGAAGAATTTCCCATGTGGAAAGGAATCACATGAGGACCCAATAGAAAGTACCACAGAGAGCCCATTTAGTTGTAGTGTGGGATCCTATCTCCTTATACTAGAAGCACGAGGCTGTGGCTTTGACCCTAAAGCTAATACCTAAAGCTCAGGTCCCTGAGATGGTAGAGAGGGTGAGTAGAGGGAGGGTATGGAGGTGATAAGGGTCAGCCTTTGGGTGATCATGCCTGAATGGGGCCACTGGGCTGTTGACAGTGGCAATCTGTCCTGCCCAGTCCCTCAGAGGCTTACATTAAATATAAACTGGTTGGCCCATTAGCTCAGGCTTATTAACTAACTCTTGCATCTTAAGTTAGCCCATAATTCTTGTCTGTGTTAGCCATGTGACTTGGTACCTTTTATCAGTGAGGCATTCTCATCTTGCTTCCTCTTGGTCTGGGTGACGACTGCAGGCTGACTCTTTCCTCTTCCCAGGATTCTCCTGTTCTGGCTGCCCCAACACTACTTCCTGCCTGGTCGGTTGCCCTGCCTATACTTCCTGCCTGGCTATTGGCCAATGAGTGTTTTATTAAAATACAAGTAACAAATCTTTACAAAGTACAAGACCATTGTCCGACAGCACTGGGCTGAATGTGCTGTACCCATCTGAATGTGCTGTACCCATCTGAAGTCATCCCAGTCTAGCATCACAAATGTGGGAATGTTTCAAGACCCTCAGGAAAAGACTCGAGGATGGAACTTGGAAAAAAATGTTTCAGTGAGTATACTTGGCTGGCAGAATAGAACCTTCACTGTACACAATGTCCAGGGTAGTCACAAAGGAGGTTGCGCTTGGGAGGGTCAAAGGCAGGCTTTCCGAAGAGTAGTGCACCAGAATGGAGCCATGCAGGGCAAACAGCTGGTGAAGAAGCAGGGTCAGGTCTTCCTGGCAAACAGCCTTGCAGGTGCAAAGACAGAGAATGGTGGCTCATTCAGAGAGCAGCATGATGAATGCATAGGATGGGGATGGGAAGGGAGGGGAGGTTTCCATAGTAACCAGTGTCTGGACCATGTTAAAACACTTACATACAAAAGGAGAAGAGTCCATAGTATCTTTAGGTTTCTGGCCTAGGGGACTAGAGGAAGGAGCCCCATTAACAAGCCCAAGAAAGCAGATTGAGTGGGAAAATGATACGAGTAGCAGGGTTTAAGGAGCTGGGAGAAGAGTGGAATGTCACTGGAGGTCTGGGAACATGAGATTTTGTTGGGGGCTGTGGACCCCCAGACCTGATTTCTTGTAAACAATTTGCTTGCAGCTGCTCTGAGCAGAACAACTTGTTTTCCTGTTTGCAGCTACTCTGAGCACGAGACAGGGGAGTGGGTTCTGGTGGCTGCAGCTGAAAGATCCCAAGAGCTGGGGTTGGCCAGAGCACTATATAAGTTGCCCCTGAACACAGTAAAGGGGGCATTCTTGTATCAAGGATGACCCGTGTCCCCATGTCTCTCTGTCTGTGTGTCTTTGTGTGGTTAAATCTCCAGGCCCCTTTCCCGGCTCACAAACCATACCGTAGCATGGTGTAGCACATAGCACATAGAGCAGACATGGGCTTTACATGGTATATGGGCCAGGAATGGAGAGTGTGGCTTAAGTACCCATACACAGAAAATCAAGAAGTCATGCTGGAGGCCAGAAGGCCCAGAGAGAAAGGAAGAGGCCCTGGGGCAGGCTCATGGGATGTTGAGATGTGGGTGGGAAACAAGGAGAATATAGAGTCCTGTGGAGCAAAGATGAGGCAGGGGGATTACCTTAGTCAAAAGCTACTGAGACAGGTCAAATGAGCTCTCAAGCCTTGCCCTTCAGATCAAACAAATGGAGGGGACTGGCAGCTTTGACAAGAGTGGATCACAGAATGGTAAGAATCTGGGAGCCGTGTCTAGGGGCGCCATGGTGCACAGGTTTTAGAAGCGTGGCTAGGAGAGGACGGTATTTCAGGGACAGATGAGTGCTGTGGGTCAAAGCCAGCTCCAGGGTGGGATTCTGCAAACCCCGTATAAACCTCACTGTCATGGCAGATGTGGAGAACCAGCATAGCCAGCCGGGTGTAAATGTAATGGAGAGGCGGCTCGTGTATCTAATTTTCAGTCCATCCTTCCATTAGAACTCTGGTATTTTCCATCTGCCGTCCCTCTACTTGGATGCTCTTCAGTACCTGGTAGGCTTCACACTCATTTCCGGTTTGTGATTAGACCTAAAGCATAGCCCTTTTCAAGTGATGATGAGAGGCCCAGCATTAAACAGAGAATGAGAGTGTGGGAGCGAGGGAGGAAAATTACAGGAGAGGGCAGGGGAGGGAAGGAGGAGAGGGGGAGAGGAAGGGGAAGTGAGAAGAGAGTAGTGTGATGAATGCAGTGGGGGACAGAGGAGGACAGGAAGGAAGAGGAAGTGAAAAGGAGGCTGGGGCACAGCTCAGTGGGAACATGAGAAAGGCTCTCAATTCAATCCTTAGTACTGCAAAAAAAATTAATAATTAAGTTGTCTCATAGTTTGAATTAAACAAAAAAAAAAAAGAAGGAAGAAAGGATGAGAGGAGACAGGAGAGATCACTCTAAACCAAGGGAAAAGGATGGCTCAGACTATGAAGAAAAGGAGAGAGGGATGGAGAGGAGAGAGTAGCAGAGAGGCGGGAAGGACACATTAAACTAGAGAACCGTCTGAACCAGTGCTCCTGCTGTTTTCCTAAGACAGCCTTTATGGACTGTCCACTTTAGATCAGGCTGTGTCCGCCCGGCTGAGTCCAGACGACAGGTAAAGGAGGCTCAGGTTGGTTAGTGTCCATGGTGGCAGAAGGCAGCTGCGAGAACAGAGCTATAGAAGGGGACAGAAGACCCAGGAAAGCATCTTCCTGGCTGGCAGGGGCGGGGCAAGCTGTTCCTCTGGGAGACAGAACTAAGAGGAAATCCCAACACTGAGGTTGAACGGGCAGTGAGAGCATAAGCCAAGGAGTCACCTTTCTGGAGTAGGACAGTCACAAATTTAGAATAATCAAATGCTCTGGAATGTGGGGGCTGGCAGCATGCCTCGGGGGATGCAAGCGTTTGTTATGGAGTCTGACAGCCTGAGTTCAATCAGTGAAACCCAAGTGGAGGTGGAACCAACTTTACAAAGTTGTCCCCTGACCTGGACACACATTCGGGGGCACCCATGCCACACCTACTCACAACACACACAAACACAATCATAAATTCTGAAATAAAAAAAAATGGACCATGGATTAGAATAGAAAAGTAAATTGGGATTAAAAACGGCCCATGCACCGCGGAGTCTTATCTTAATGTATACAAAGATTTTAAATGTGAGAGTACTAGGGATGTGCTTGAATTACTCGGAAGCACGCTGATTTCCTGTTTGGAGATGCTCATGGAATGTTCTTGATATCCCTCAAGAACGAGATGCATGATTGGCTCAAAAACGCCCCCAAAGGAAAAGGGATTGTATAAGATCAGTGTGGCAGGTCAGGACTCACTGTGAAATCCTCTCAAGTTCCCTTCTGTTCGGAAGGTTTTGTAAGAAAGCCCCATGGAGTTTATCATCCTAACTGTTGCATGGACATTACCTTGGAGGAATAAGGGAGCCAGGTTGGAGCACCCAAGTGTGACTCTGGCTGCAGGGAGAAGCAGACGTCCTCGGGAGGGCATTTGGATGGACAAAGGAGAGTTGGATGGCGCTCTCAGCCCAAGTTACAAACTTGTTAAAGACCTTTGATTATTAAAAGGATGGGGAGCGAGCTCGAGAGTTAGAACCCTGAGCTGCCGACAGGCCTTGCGGTTGTCTCTGACTTCCAAGTCCCCTGGGGCATCCTAGCTTTTCTGTCTGTCTTCAAACTCACTGCTTTGGATGACCTGATAAATGGTGGGACAACAGGACAGCCATCACCATCCAGCATTCCTTGCGACCCCAGAGGAGAGAGACTTCAGGTCACTCCATCCACTGTCCCCCTCCCCACATCCTTCAGAATAGCCCGAGCCCACCTCGCCTCTTCCCCTTGCCATTTTATTGTTCTGTTGTTGTTTTCAGCTGCTTTCGAGTGGCTCCATCCACAGCCAGCCCAGATTTAGCAGCCTTCGGTCAGAAACAGATTTCTCTGGAAGGCTCAGCCACAATAAGGCAAAATGAGCTCTGCTCAAGGACCTCAAACTGCTTCTCTAGGGACAGATGCGGGGCTAATGGCTCTCTTGAAAGGCAGCCTCTGCAGTTGCCCCTCCCTCCCTCCACCTGCATCCACGCTGGCTATAATTTCGACTCATTTCCTACAGCTTTGTCTTGGCGGTGGCTAGCCAGTTAGTTCCTCCTTGTCCCTGTCCCCTCCCTGTGAAGGCCAGTTTTCCATTTCAGTAATAACTGTGTGACTCATTTCTGGATTCTTGCTCTTGCCACATGCACAGCCATTTAGAACGTAACGTTCAACACCATTCTCTTACTTGTCAAGGCTTGCTGCTCCTTGGGCGTCTATGAAGAAAAGGACACGTGTGCCTGTCTCTACCGCCACTGTGGACACCGATACAAAGAGACCCACACAGCAGAAATGCCTTTACATCCAGTGTCTGACTCTTAGCTCTGCTGAAGACAGGATGTGGAAGTTGGATTGGTGACCACACTGCCCAGTCCCGTCCCCCCCAAATCCCAGCACACAGCTCCCATTCATACACACTCTGATTGTGGCATCTGACTTCTTTTTAAAATAAGAGTCGAGACCTAGACAGTTTGTACCCCTCAGTCCTGAAGGTCCCCCCCTCACCTGGTCCATAAGCGTTAGCTGTGAAGTCAAACAAGCGTAGTCCAGATCCCAGTTCATTCTCTGAGCCTCAGTTTCCCCTACCTCTGAAAGAGTGTGCTCATTTGGGGGATTCTTGCAGGCAGTAAGTTAGACTGTGTGCCAGTGCCTTAGCCTCCAGTCCCATGATTAGCCCTTGGGGACGCGCAGTACTCAGTACCCAGGTATCACCTCCCCCACTCACTCCCACACATGATCAATATGCTTTGCACACTGACTGGAAGCTGAATGTCACGGACTGCATTTTGTCTTCCTCGGTGGAAAACACAAGTGTTTGCTTTTATTTTATTTATTTAGTATAAAACTCAGTGAATTGACTACTTCTCCTTTGGAGACAGAACATAAGAAAGAAACAAAGATATGGGCATCACCTCTAATGGGACCTTTGGGGCCCAGGTCACAAACCACACACTGTGCAAATGCATGCTGTCCCTGTGCGTGCCTAGGGCTGGCTTTTGTTTCAACTTTGCTGCTTAAACCCTTGGTTCTCCAGGACTCCTCCTTTCTCCTCATGCTGTGTGCTCTGCAGCTGGCTCCTGATGATTTGAGAGGTACCAGGTGGAACAGAACAGGGGCGAGGAAGGGAGCTTCAGAGAACAAAAGAAGGAAAGCTGCTAGTATTCCCCTGCGCCAAGACCTTCTCGTGACCTCTCTTTCCCAACAGTCCCTGCCAACAACTCTCATCACAGAGCTGCAGAGAAGCTAATCAGTCCCAGATTCTCAGGGGTTAGAAGCAGTGCTGAGAGGTGAACTTTCTGCTGGCTGCAGGGATCTCTGGTTTCTCCACAAGATAAACCCTTGGCTGCTCGCGGCTGCTCAGCTCCGAGCCTTGCTGCCCTCTGCACCTGTGTCTTTCAGGAACTGAAGAGGGATATAAAGGCAGCGGGTGGAGAGCCCTCAGCCTGCACTGGGAGAGCCCTGCCTTGAATGTGAGTGAGAAAAGAATGCCCAAAGGGCTGGCGTCTCCCCTCCATCTTCCCTTCCTGGTCTTTGAGAATTTTTGTTCTGTTTGCAAACTTGGAGTTGATGCTGTGGGGAGAAGAGTCTTGGGTTTAGACTTGAGAATGGATTCCTCAGTAATGTCTGGGTCTCCAATCCCTAGGATGTCTGAGGTGCTCAACTCAGGCTAGATTGCCTATGTCTAGGGCAGGTTTCCACTAGGCCTAGGGGACAGACAGAGGAGCTGCGAGGTCCCGTGTGGGTGAGCTGAATGGTGCATTCCTGAAGCAGGGTGCTCCTTGGCTACAGCAGAGGGGAATCTCCCTGTCCACCCCCACCCCCCATGTTGCTAATACACCCCAGAAGAGAACTGGAAACGAAACATGACAGCAGAATTCCCAGTACTGGCTGGCCCAGCCTGATGTTTAGGGTAGCATTGCGGTAGACCAGGGCGGGTTGAAGTGGGCTTCTGCTCTGAGGAAAGGGCTCTAGTTGGAGGGACAGGGTGGGAATAGAAGTAGGATTGGCACTTGATGGATAAGGCTTGCGTTGGCCACCCCACCATGTCCTCTGGTCACAAGGAGAATCTGCTTGCTTAGTGGGGACTGGTGACTTGGCCACGAGACTGGCTGTGGGCTGGGATCAAAGCTCCATACATCACTGAGTTAGCAGAGCTGTATCTAAGTGTAGAAGGGCTTGGAGCCATTTCCTACCTGCCCTCCTCTTCAGAGCTGGTTTTTCTTTTCTTTGCCCTGTTGCTGGTTTGGTTTCTGCATCTTTGCAAAGGTTGGTAGTAGGTATCAGATCCAGGTATTATTTTACCTGCTTTGACATTCTGTAATGCTGCTTTACACAGAAAGCTCTAAGAACAGCCAGAATGTTCCAGCGACCTCAGGGAGCCTTGGGGCCTCTACACCATCTTTAGTGCCTGGTGTTTCGGAGGGATTGGGATGGCTGTCCTCTATCACAGGCTTTTCTCTGCAGCAGGTCATGGCACAATGGTGGCAGATCCTCTTGGGATTGTGGACGGTCATGCCCACCTCATCAGGGGACAAGCCAGTCAACATCTGCATGAATGCCAAGCACCACAAGCAAGAGCCTGGCCCAGAAGACAAGCTCTACTTGGAGGTACAGGGACAAGAGCTGGCCCAGGGGTGGCTTCTTAGGTTTATGAGAGAAGAAATACAGGCAAGGTGGTCCCTGTACTCCATCAGCCCTGATCATCTGGTTCCTTAGTCTGGATTTCTTTCCTGAGCTGCTCTGGTCACTTGGGAAACAGGTCATGTGGTGATCCCAGAAGCCCTGTTGGCTCACCAGGGGTCAGTGCAAGCCTTCCAGCCAACATGTCCTGGCTAGACATAGGACTTAATGTGTGTCCTTGTCAGTCTCCTAAAGGCAAAACAGGGCTATGGGAAGAGGAACGTTCCAACTATAAGTTCCTCCTACCCATCATCATAACCAGGTTCCTGACTCTCCACGGGACTTCTTTCTGTTTGCTTTACTGGGTTTATTTCCTCCCTGGAGCTGACATCAGGAAGCTATGTTCTGTGGCAGGTAGACAAAGCGGAGGAGGTCAGTGGTCAGGTGCCTCCTGTTCTTCGGGGCCTTGTTGACAAATACCAGAGTCCCTGCTCTACAGAGGTGCTCAAGATGTCCTTTCTGACACCCTCTGCCCAAGGCCCTCAACCCCAGCTTCTTAACCACTGCCTGCTGCTTCTCCCTCCATGTCCAGTGTGCTCCCTGGAAGGACAATGCCTGCTGCACACTCACCACAAGCTGGGAAGCCCACCTGGATGAGTCCTTGCTCTTTAACTTCAGCATGATGCACTGTGGACTGCTAACCCCCATGTGTCATAAGCACTTCATCCAGGCCATCTGCTTTCATGAGTGTTCCCCCAACCTGGGGCCTTGGATCCAGCTGGTGAGCAGACAGGAGGCAGACCCGTGCAATTCCCTTCACTCATGCTAGGCGAGTAGGACTAGGAGTGCTGTCCCTCTGGAGATAAGAGCAGAACTAGAGGCCCGGGAAAGGGATGAAGAGGGAGCTGCCTCTGTCCCTGAAGGATAGCATGGGGACACTGTCTGATGTGGGCACTCGGATGAGATGTACCTGAGTGTGATTTACACACCTGAGTGTGATTACACACCCGGGACAAATGGCCACTCAGCTTCACAGTTCTCATTTATATATTAATAATAATAATAATGATGATGATGATGATGAGTACCTCGGACTAGGAGATGGCTCTGTCAGTAGAGCACTTGCCACACGAGCATGAGGACCCGAATTCAATCCTCGGAACCCATATAAAAAAGCTAGGTGTGGAGGGGAGCTGTTGTAATCTCAGCATTACAGAGGCAGAGGCAGGTGGGTCCCCGGGCTTGCTAGCTAGCCAGCCTAGCCTGCTTGGTGAGCTCTGGGAGTGAGAGACACCATCACTAAGCCAACATGGATGGTCCCTGAATAACAGCACTTGAGACTGTCCTCTGGCCTCCACTCACACACACACATTCACCTGCACTTCCAGAATGCGCACACGTGCACACGAGAAAGAATAATACTCAAGGACCGTGTAAAGGATTAGATATCTCCCCCTCTCTCTTCCTGCACCCAGGTGGCCCCGAACAGGCAAGAAGAACGGGTTTGGGGCGTGCCCCTGTGCTGGGAGGATTGTGAGGAGTGGTGGAAAGACTGCAGCTCATCTTACACTTGCAAATCCAACTGGCGTAGTGGCTGGGACTGGAGTCAGGGTAAGTGGACTGACTGGGTCCTTGGGGGCCACCAACCTGGGTGAGGATGCAAGCCTTCTTCATGGGGGATCTATTCCCCCATGATGATGGGGACATGGAAGAGAAGGGACAATGGGAAGTCAGGAAACCATCCTCAACCTCTACAGGGAAAAACCGCTGCCCGGTACAGGCGCCCTGCCGCCCTTTCTCGGATGTATTCCCTACCCCTACTGATCTGTGTGAGAAGATCTGGAGCAACACATTCAAGGCCAGTTCTGAGCACAGGAATAGCGGCCGGTGTCTGCAGAAGTGGTTTGAGCCCACCCAGGGCAACCCTAACGTGGAAGTGGCCCTCCACTTTGCCAGCTCTGCCTCAGCCCGGGAGCTGTCTTACAGCCTCTCAGCCTTCTCTCTGTACCTGCTGCTTCATTCCTGAGAGTCCCCTCTCCTACCCACACCCCTTGATCTTGCCAGGTCCTGGCCATGTCCTTCCTCAGACTGCTCAGGGTGACAGCAGGCTGGTGTCTGAACTTTCCATGCATCCGGGGTCCTGTATATGGCCTGGCTCTGCCTCCACTGGCCTGGATGGCTGCTGGTACCCAGCAGTCTAAGGTGACTGGTTTTCCCTGCCTTTAGGAAAGGTACTATAGGACTCCCCGCACTTCTCACCATGTCCACGCCCATCCTGTTTGTCACACAACAGACAATGCTGACAGCCAAGTGCCCTGTCCTGTCATGACACCCTCAGTAAAACGACAGGGAAACTCTTTCCATGTGTCACTCTGTTCCAGTCCCAAGATATATAAAGAGAAAGCTGATTTGTCCTCAATAAGATTCTAATTTTCATGATTACTAATGGGGTAAGGATTTTTTTAATATTAATTGGTCATTTGGAATGTTTCTCTGTCACACTGTGTGTGTGTGTGTGTTTGAGTGTGAGTGTATGTGTGTGTCCATCCCTTCCTTCTGTCCCTCCCCCTCCCTTTTCTTGAAAAATACTCTCATGTATCCCAGGTTAGTCTGGAACTCAAGGATGACATTAAACTTCTGGTCTTCTTGCCCCCACCTTCCAGTTGCTGGGATTGTGCACATATGCCACCACCCCTGGTTTCATGCCGTGCTGGAGAGAGAGCTAACCCAGGGTTCTGCACGGGCTAGGCAAGCACTCTACCAGCTGAGCCACATTCCAGCCCCTCTTCCTCTTCATCCACAGTCACAGCATTCTAGTCTTGAACTTTGACCCCTTGAGCTCTATCTAAGCTGACCTTTCCACTGTTACTGTCCTCCCCCCCCCCCCATTGAGAACCGAACCTAGGGTCTTACGCTTGCTAGGCACACACTAAATCCCCAACCCAGAGATCTTTCCGCTTGCTCTGGAACATTTGGTAGTTCTTTTGGTCTTTGTGTAACACTGCTTTGACTTCTCCCCCATGGAGAGGAGTGAGGCGCTGGACCGGATGATTTAATTTACAAAACCAGGAAAGGAGGGACATCCAGGGGCCCCATTTACTGTATCATGGAAGGAGCAATAGCCAAATAGCCAGCAGAATGAGACAGAAGTGCAGAATTAACAACAGAAGAGCCATTGGCTTCAAGTCTCTCCTATGCGCAGACTCAGTGCGGATCTGCACACTAGGGGTCTTCAGAGCCTGAAGCTGACCCCTCCCAGCACCAGATGGTGACTTCCTTGTCACTTGTGTGTGTGTGTGTGTGTGTGTGTGTGTGTGTGTGTGAGAGAGAGAGAGAGAGAGAGAGAGAGAGAGAGAGAGAGAGAGAGCAGGAGATTGTCTCAAGACTGCTGGTTCTTGTCTGACACAAACTCTGTTCATCAATAAACTCAGCATGCATCCTTCCTGTGCTTGCTTATTCATGAAACAAATGTGTCCCAGGAGAACACTAGAATCACAAAACCAAGCATGGAGCTCAATCGATAAGAGAGGACAGATGGCAGCAATGGTGGGAGCAAACTTGTATATGGGATGTCTGGAGGAAAGGACCCAGCTAGACGGGTGCTGAGAGGGCCTCACCGAAGCAAGACTTGAATTCCTGCAGACAACAGAAAGTTCTCAAGCACGCTGAGGCAAAAAGTATATATGCCTTCAAAATTACATATAGGGAGCCAGGCTTGGTGGCATACACCATGGCATCTGAGGTAGAAGGATTGCTGCAAGTTTGAAGGTAGCCAACATATAATATAGGAACACCCCACCTCCATCTGTCTCTCCAGATCGGAGGACCATGGGGAATGCAATCTGAGGGAGTCTCGCTCATACAGTCAAGAGCTTAAGGATTGCTGAAGTGTTTTTAGATATAACTGTAAAATTCACGGAAGTAGAGTTAAGACTGAGGTGAAGAAAACAAGGCTGTCCTGTTAAATCGTCAGATGGCCACTTGCTGTGCAAAAAGTACTCTGAGCACGCGGCGGCATGTCATCTGAATTTCAAGGAAGCCTTGATGCATGGCCTTTGTCTCTGTTTCTTGGATTAGAACATGGCCAAGTCTAACAAACAGCTCCAGCAGACCCTAGGTTCAGTTAGCCCCAAAAGTTCCACCTGATTTCACAACTTTAGCCTACACTCCCAGGCCTAGCCAACCTCTATTTCCAACTGACCCCATCTCCAGCTGACCCCCATCTCCAGCTGACCCCCACCTCCAGCTGACCCCCATCTCCAGCTGAACCCCATTTCCAGCTGACCCCCCATTTCCAGCTGATCCACCATCTCTAGCTGAACCCCATCTCCAGATGAACCCCCATCTCCAGCTGATTCCCCCATCTCTAGCTGAACCCTATCTCCAGAAGACCCCCATGTCCAGCTGACCCCCATCTCCAGCTGAACCCCTGTTTCCAGCTGACCCCGTCTCCAGCTGACCCACATCTCCAGCTGACTCCCATCTCCAGCTGACCCCCATCTCCAGATGAACCCCCATTTCCAGCTTATTCCCCCATCTCTAGCTGAACCCTATCTCCAAAAGACCCCCATCTCCAGCTGAACCTTATCTCCAGATGACCACCACCTCCAGCTGAACCCCTGTCTCCAGCTGACCCCGTCTCCAGCTGAACCCCATCTCCAGCTGATCCCCCATCTCCAGCTGATCCCCCATCTCCAGCTGATTCCAGGCTCGAGTTCGCACTGAAGATCCTGGCCTCCAGAGGCCTGAAGTGGAACCGATGTTAAGAGGGGAGCAAGGGTAGAGATGGGGGACAAACCCGGGAGAGTTCATGGTGGCTAAGGGAGACAGATTCCTGCCCTCTTTTACTTTTGGGTTAGTGGAAGGTTTCATCAAAAGAGAAGAGAACTATTGAATTTCAAATTGTTTTGACCAGGGAGCCAGCTAACATACATGGGCCCAAGGACTTCCAACACACGCTCAGAGATCCAGCCACCCCACCTTCCTCTACTCCAGGCCTATGGCTGAGTGGTGCCCACTCATGACCGTTTATCTACACAGAGTTCATTTTAACTGCTTCTCTTCCGCCATACATTCAGGCTACCTTGTCACACTCCGTCCTGCCAGCTTCTTGAATTCATCTTCTACTCTCATTTCAGCAGTCCATGTTTAATTATTTCCAGTGATGTTTTCTGTTCCCTAGTTTCCCACAGACTGCTGTTTTGGGTTTTGTGGGTGTAATATCTTCTCAAGTCTCACTGAAGATCTAATTAAAATTTTTTTCAAAAGCTCGGCTCCAGTCTCTAAGAGACACACTTCCCCCAAGGTCGCTCTGTTCTGTTCTCTGATGTTTTCCATGCACGGCAGCAGGTTTTCCAAGTCGGGTGACTTTGGCTGTCTGTCTACATTTAAGAATGAAGGCTGCGGTCATTTTGTAAAGCTGATTTGGTTTCCTGCATGGTTGTCTATATGCCACTGGGAAATTCTAGATGTGGCCTGGGGCTGTTCCCTGGAAGACTCTGCTTAAAAGCACAGAGAGGAACAAAGGTCACCCAGAAGGGTCCCAGCAGAGGCTGTTCATTCAGGGCAGCTATTATAGCTTGAATTTTAGCGGAGAGTCAAAGGCTTTGGGTCTGCCCTGAAATGTGTGCCACTGGCAGGGAATGCTGGACATGAGGTAGTCTGAGTCCCGCATGACTTGGGGAAATAATACTTGGATTTTAACAACTTGGTTCCAATTGGAATCATGGATTTAAAAACCAGGATAGGCCTGAGGGATGACCCAGTGGTCAAGAGCACTCAATGTACAATCATGGGGTCCAGAATTCACACCCCTCCACCCACGGAACAAGTCAGGCACCTCACAAGCACCTTTAATCCAAACCCCTTTCTGGCCTCCATATATTCTCACATGTGTACATGCCCACATACATGTGCTCATACACCCAATCCCCACCCACACAAATCATGAAAAGTTAGGGAAGTTAGCAGTTACTCATCCAGCACTTGCTGCTTGTGTGACAGGAATGAAGACGTTCTGAAGAAACACTGTGTCCATCCCTCTATCAGACTTCTGAAACTGATCACCACCAACATGGGATTTCCCTAGGAACACCATGCTGGGAGGAGAAACAGGCTGTAGCCTGATGCCAGTCCAAGGGGAACTTGTCTCCTAGAAGGAGATGTCACACAGTTCTGACACCTTCACAGATCACCATGCAGGGAAGACCAGAGCAGAGACAAGAGTGTGTGGAACTCCTCCTTAACTGTGACTTCTTGGGTACTTCCTGCTCTCTGTTTAAGCCCAAACCTCATGCCAGGGCTGCAACGGCGGACATGGCCGAGAGGTGTTACCGGGCCCCTCTGCTCTTCTTCCATAGGGGCCCACCAAGTACATCTCCTTCCGGTGTCTCTCAGCGCATCTGTCTCCTAAGTGGCCAGGTGAGGAGCAGACAGGATTCCTGTCCTTGGAGATTGATATTTTAGTGAAAGCTAGTGTAAAAAGGTAAGAAAACAATGTTTAAAACCTTCAAGGACTCTATTTCCATCCATTTGCCTGCAAACTTCAAGAAGTCCTTGTTTTTTATTGCTGAGTAGTACTCTAATATGTATATATTCCATACTTTCTTCATCCATTCTTCAATTGAAGGGCATCTAGGTTGTTTCCATGTTCTGGCTATTACAAACAGTGCTGCTATGAACATAGTAGAGCATATACTTTTGTTGTATGATAAGGCCTCTGAGTGAGGTAAGCCAGACCCAAAAAGAGGAACATGGGATGTACTCACTCATATTTGGTTTCTAGACATAAACAAAGCACATTGAGCCTCTAATACGTGATCTTAGAGAAGCTAAATAAGAAGGAGATCCCAAAGAAAAACATATAGGCATCCTCTTGAATATTAACCTTCATCAGGCGATGAAAGGAGACAGAGACAGAGACCCACATTGGAGCACCAGACTGAAATCTCAAGGTCCAAGTCAGGAGCAGAAGGAGAGAGAGCATGAGCAGGGAGCTCAGGACAGCGAGGGGTGCACCCTCACACTGTGACAGTGGGGATGTTCTGTCGGGAACTCACCAAGGCCAGCTGGCCTGGGTCTGAAAAAACCTGGATTAAAACCGTCTTGGGAAAAAACATAGAGACAATGAGGACTACTGAGATCTCTAGAACAATGGCAATGGGTTTTTGATCCTACTGCACCTATTGGCTTTGTGGGAGCCTAGGCAGTTTGGATGTTCACCTTACTAGACCTGGATGGAGGTGGGAGGTCCTTGGACTTCCCACAGGGCAGGGAACCCTGACTGCTCTTCAGGCTGATGAGGGAGGGGGACTTGACTGGGGGAGGGGGAGGGAAATGGGAGGCAGCGGTGGGGAAAAGACAGAAATCTTAAATAAATAAATATTGCAAAAAAAAAAAAAACCCTTCAAGGACTATAGACAAGGAAAAGGAACTCGGGGGACCCTGGGAGGGTAAAGATGAGCCAGTCCTGGATCGGTTCTTGGGACAACTGGGGAGTAAAGGTAAAAAGCAAGGGAACAGAAGACGGGGAGAGGATGCATCCAGAGCTGAGCGCAGGTCAGTGGGGCAACATGCTTTCTCTATGGAGACAGACAAAGACAGAAAATATTTAAAAGGGGTCTCAGAATGAAATGCTTCAGATGTAAACCTCTGACTCAATTAGCACCAGGCTCTGGCTGTCTGCTGAGTTTAGACACTCAAACTTGGGCCGTTGGGGGCTTTCTGGCCACAGTGTAGGGTCTGGGCAGCTGATCCTCATGGCCGGCTTTCCGAGTTCACAGCCCAGACAGCTTATCTTTCCTCAACCATATGGCGAGGATAAACTTCCTAGAGGACCAAACTCCACCCAAGGGTGAGATTCAGAAGGCTGGGAAGATTATTTCCAGGGTAGGGACACTTTATACAGAATCTAAAAGTTGGCACTATCAACAGAAAAAGCTAAGGAGATTAAACCGCTTCCGCCTCTCTGAGCCCCACATCGGTCCACAGAGGCTGTGGCTGGTGGAGGATGCAGAAGCAGCTGCTGCTTGTGACACTGATGGGCTCCGCCCTCTGTCTGCTTCAGGCAGGAAGGGCCCAGCACTTAGCAGGCCCTGATTACTCCCATTCAGTGGCAAGCTTTGGGAGGAAGGAACAATTTCTCCTAGGCTAAAATCTGGTACAATAACAAAAGCATCAGCGATCTGGATCAGATCAGAGACCGGAACAAACAGGCAGAAGATAGCTTGGTTCAGCTAACCCTTGGTGGACATAAGTCATGTATAGCCTCCTTCCTCCAATCCCTCAGAGTACCACAATGGCTGCAGGAAGTTGTGAGGTGCAATGAGGTGCAAGGGGTTTATTAGTAAATATTTACTGTGTTCAAAGCTCATTTTCCAGCTCTGGGAAGCTGGGAGTACTTTCCAGTATATTTGTGTAACAATTTAAATCAGTGCCCTTTCAATAACACATAGCATGCATCATGAATTGTTACCCAGGAGAACAGAGCTCTGATCTCTGAAAAGCTGAATCTGATCAAATAGGAAAAAAATGGGAGTGTCCAGTGGTTGGTTAGATGTTGTGGGCTCAGAGGACACTGGGGTGGACCACTCCCTTATCCTCGGAGAACTGGAGCAGAAAGATCCTAACTGCTAGTCAGAAGAATCTGGCCCTAGAAAGAAGTGTGACACCCTGAATGGCCCTAAATGTCACTAATGATAACTCTCTAAGGCTGACTCCAAAACTCTTTGCACAGCTGTGGCCGAACGCCTATCTTGATATCACACAACACAGGCACCCACAAAGCTCACGCCCAAGCAGAGAATGAGAATTTGGTTCCCAACACCACCTCAGGCCACTTCTCTCTTTCTTTCTTTCTTTCTTTCTTTCTTTCTTTCTTTCTTTCTTTCTTTCTTTCTTTCTTTTTTTTTATTTGGTTTTTGGTTTTTCGAGACAGGGTTTCTCTGTGGTTTTAGAGCCTGTCCTGGAACTGGCTCTTGTAGACCAGGCTGGTCTCGAACTCACAGAGATCTGCCTGCCTCTGCTTCCAAGTGCTGGGATTAAAGGCGTGCGCCACCACTCAGGCCACTTCTAACAATGCTCTCTTCTGGCTTCCTCAGGTACTGCACTCATACGGACAAAACCACACACATACGGACACAATTAAAAATAAAAAATGCAGTAGTAAAAAAAAAAAAAAACCAGTCATGTTACAGAATAAAAGTCCAATAAACATCATACTGTTTTAAGCAAGTTGAAGAGTTTGTGTGGGACCACATTCATAACTGTCTCTAGGTGCATGAGGCCCGTGGACTGCAGGCTGGACGATGTATTACTGCCTTCCTACAAGACCCAATCGTAACTGTCAATCACTGGGAAGAGACAAAGTCCTTTGGAAGAACTGCTTGTTGTAGGAATTTTAGAGAAAGTATAGACCTGTGTAGGATGCCGATGGCCAGGACTCTTCGGCTCCTGTCCATTCTCTCCCCCGTGAAAGTCTGCTGTACTTGGCAATAAAATTGACTTATCTTCTACATTCCCTCTGAGTTCCTTTAACCAAGAGACATAAGGAGCAGGGAGGCAAGTGGAGCACAGAGAGAGACACTGGTGGGAGATCATGGGTCCCTGCTACAAGGAAGGAAAAAGATGTCCACAGTGCCTCTCTCCTATCTGCTCTCAAAAACCTGGCAGCAAGAAGCATCTCCGACACATCATCGAGCGTCACTAACAATCCCAGAGTGCTGGTAAGGAAAAGCCGTAGCCTACGGTGGTATTTCTCTCCATATCACGCCTTGGATCCTGCATCCCGAGCCTGCTGCATTTCATGGTGCTTCTACCTCATGCTGGGAACATTCACACAGTGTGCCCATCTGTGCTCCTTCTGTTTTAGAAAATGGTATACTACCCAGACAACCTCTGTCAAAGCTGCAGGAGATGAGAGGACAAGCAAGCAGGGTGATGGCCAGGTCAGAGTCACTGGCTCTTGAAGCAAGGGGCAGGTGCTCCCATTTTTCTATCCTACAAATCATGCTAATTGGATGTAGGAAGAAGGGGTCTCCATGCCACTTCCTCTCCAACAGGACCCCTGTTCTAAGAGAACATCTTTCTCGACATCTTGCCTGTAACAAAGTCACTTCCTCAGCCAGACAAATGAGATCTGCTGAACACCTTATGCCTGTCTTGTTGCCTCCCCTGGGTGGGAATGGGGAACTAAGTTCATCTTCACTCCCTGTGGTGGTTAATATTGGTCCACTCGACAGTATATAGACTCACCGGAGAGACACACCTCTGGGCAAGTCTATGAGCCGTCCTGAATGTGGGTGGCACCATCCCATGGGCTGAGGTCCCACACTAAATAATAAAAAAGAGAAACAGAGCTGCAGCCAGCTCTCTCTTTTTCCTGACTGTGGTGCAATGTGACCATGTGGAGGGCAGAAAGTCATTGTCTCTAGGTAAGCACTGGAGAAGCCAGAACATGTTAAACACCCTGCTTCACCTCCACAGGGAGAAGACACTCGGCAGTCCTCCCAGAATGGTGTGTGTGTGTGTGTGTGTGTGTGTGGTGTCACAACCTGGTGACCTTTGCTACCTGTTCAGCTAGGCTCCACCTACATCCCCCAGAATATTATATTTGTTATCCCAGACCCTTTTACCCTGAATCTTGAGCATTGCCTTTAAGTCCATTAAACCCATCCTTAGGAGGATGTCCTTTGCACTTTACAGTCTAAGTGACTTTTATTTTATCTTACAGTCAGGAATTGCTTGGCTTCCACAGGCATGTTCACCTCAGTTGTTCTCCCTAGATCTTTATCTTGAGCACTGTTTTGAGTCAGCAGCACTCATCTTCACGGAAGAAGCCAGATGTTCTTTATAGAGAGCTTCAGTGCAAACATTGCAGCTTCGTTGTACACAAAGGACAGAGTGAATTATCAGAAAACATTCTTCCAAAATTGTTCTGTGCTTAAATGTGGCTAAAATAAAGAAACTAGTGTCAGGCTCTCGAAGTCTTGGCCAGCATTGGTGCCTCAGTTGGGATGAACCAAGTTTCATTCCCGTCTCTTCAGGGACCGGTTCTCTGCTGGCCGGAAAGCCTGCAGGGAACCCACACGAGATGAGGCACCTCACACCGGCCACCGCAGCTCCCCTGCCACCATGGACTGTGCTCTTACCGGGCCAGCCAGAGTAAAGCCTCCCTTCCCCCAGCTGTCTCTGTCGGACATTTTGTCACCGCCCTGGAAACCTGACCGATACACACCCCCAAAGCCACACAGGGCTGCAAGATGAGCGGAATCAATTAACCTAGTTTGTCTTTGGAATAGAATGGAGCGTATTATCCAGACCTTCAGATGTTTTTCTGTTCTCACCGTCCTCTCTCCTGGAGCACCAAACACCCCTGCCCGAGCCTCCCTTTAGGGCGATCCCTCCCTCATGCCCTGGCTGGGCATTGTGGTGTTGTAGCTTTAGGCCATGACGACTGTCAGCTGCTTCCTCTGGCTTTAGCAGAATGGCTTTTACCATCTGTGGCTCTGCTAGGAATTACGGTGGGAGTAGGAGCCTTGAGACTGGAATGCTGGAGGACATGACAGCAGGAGGAAGATTCCACTCAGCTGCCCGTGATGCCGGCAGCACCTGAGACAGCACACACTTTACCACCTAGAGGACTCACGCCCTCCATATCCCACTGTGAGCTATTGCAGAAGACAGTTTCTTCTCTGGGGCTGTTTCTTAAGAAGGTGGGGACAGACACCACTCAGGTTACAACCCAGTGCTTTCTGTCACTGTCTGTCAAGGGAGAGTGTCATAGTTTCATTCTGAACCCATGTTTCTCTTTTGAGCCCTTGGGATTCAGCACAAAGGACAGGTTACTTCATTCCCCAGTCCTCCTTCCCTCTTGCTATTGAATCAATTGAAGGTGCAAGTAAGAAGCAGGCTTTGTCTTCCTAAAATGACCAGCAAGAAGCTCTCTAACTCTAGGTGGAAACAAAGATACCCCCAACCCCAGGGGCAAATGAGAGCAAACAGGCTGTTTGCTCAGCGGTTGCCATGGCAAGGGCACCAGCCCCCACTCCTTGCCAATTGGCAGAGATGCAAAGTCAGGCAGAAGTGGAAAGTCCCACCATTTACAGAAAAAGCTATGGGGACCCCTTCAGCACGCTCAGATTCGAGTTTTCTGGGGAAGTCGGAGTCAGGGTGATGGAAAGTGGGGGTTCTTATGTGATTGATCTGTCTCTCTGGGTGGGGCCCTTCAGGGAACAAAGCGTAAGGAAGCTGACATCACTGACCAAGTTGTCACCAACCTAGGACCGGAAGTACAGAGCTGTGCTCAGCTTCCAGCTTGGTTGTTCCGATTTCTCATGGTTTGGGGGTGGGGGGGGGCACAGTCAGCCATCGCATCAGATAACAAAATACTCCTGACGTTTGTGACTTAAGCCATTTATTATCCTACATTTTTCCTGGGTGAGAAGTCAGAATGTAGTTCAGCTGATCTTCAGGTTCAGGGTCTCTGGCAAGGATGTTGTCACCAGGTTCTGTAGTCATCAAGATGCTGAAAACAAAGATAGATGTGAGCAAGGACACCAGGGACCATAAATGTCCTTGGTTCTCCAGCCAGAGATGCTGGAAGGCAGTTCTGACTCCTCTCTTCCTGCAGCACCCTTGCTCGGCCTGTAGGTAGTGTTGTGACTGACACACCAGTCCCTAGTTATGGCCCATCTCTTAAACAATGGCAGAAAGTTACTACAGCTGAGGAGACTCATCAGGAGAAAGCTGTGGTATCTGCGTGGTTACCATAATGGTGAGGACCCAAGGGAAAGCTACGGTGACCTCCTGGTGGTGGCGATAGGGCAATTCTTCTTTCCACAGTTTTCTGGGATTCCTTGACCTCTTTGCTTTTCTATCATTCTTGACTTGTTGGCACTTTAAATTCTACTTGTCAGACAGGGCAAACGATTTCCTATCTGGAGGACCATATGATAATAAGAGAAAATAAGGGAAGTAACAAAGGAAGGTAATTGCATAAACAGCATTAAAAGCTGTTTGGCCTTGGATGGAATGCGACTCACTTTCTGTGCAAAAATCCGCTCCCTGGAATGAGGGCTGGGAACAGTAAGCACACACTCTCCCATTTTGCAAAGCCAGTTGTGTTTAGATGTCTGTAAATTAACCTCTGCCTTCAAAACATCAACACACATTAGCACGCATTGTAATCTCAGCCCTCAGAGTTTGGTGTTGTGGTCCCCACTGGTGAATGGAGAGTTGCCAAGCTAGAGTGGTCCCTAAGTGGTAGAGCCTCCCTTCAAGAGCACGAACAGGGTGCCCATACATGCCTACTTCTCGTCCCCAAAGACGCAAGTCTGTTTACCAGTTAGAATGGCAGACTTATAGAAAGCGCCTATCAGGATGGGTTCAGATGAACGGCAGAGATCTGCCAACGGTCACTCAGATAAAATGAGGGCGTCCATTCCCAGGTCCACCCAGCACCTCTGGGTTTCCTCTGTCTCTCAGAACAGTATACTGGAGAGCAAGTGCTGTGGCTGCTGGCTTCCGGGTCTCAGCTCTCCAGTCTATAGATAAGAAATCACAGTCCAGGATGGCTGAGTGGCTGGACAGAAGTGTCCTAGGTAGGTGACCGCTGAGTTTGAAACCAGGCATTCCATTTCATGGCCTTTTCTGAAGGCGCCAGCAGGTCCCAGCGGGTCCATCTTGCCAGCAATCAGTTCTGTGCCAGTGCTGCCCAGTTCATTCACCTCCTTGCCAATGCAATAGGTTCATTTCGTTCTTGCCTGAGTTTTTAATGGCTTTGATAGTAGAAGTGACAGTCCCTACATTGCACAGAGAAAGAAGAGATGGCTCAAGTCAGAGTTGACAGAGCATCCCAAAGTCACTTGGGAACTTGCTGTTTGACGTGGATGTCTAACTTCTGACATTCCGGCTGATGTTTTAAATCAAGTGTGCTAAGTGAAGTCTCTGTCTCTTCCGTAGCCTGGAGCCTGCCACAGAGACGCTACAACCCTGGGAACTTCTGGATGGAAAAGCACATGACGCCTACTGAACAAGCGTTCTGAAATCGCAATGGCAGGTTTGCACACCGCAGCTCAGAGGAGCTTCTCGTGCCAGGAGGGGATACCCTGACTCCCCAAGGACAGAAACTCTGTGTCTCTCATCAACCTCACACTGCATATCTGTCTGGGGAGATAGCGCAATTTCAGTAGAATGCTCACCTTGCAAGCATGAGAACCCAAGTTCAACTCCAGGACCCACCTTTTAAAGACTGGGCAAGATGGTACACACATGTAATCCCAGCACTGGGGAGACAGGTGGGTCCCTGGGCACACCTACACACATGTATTCACACACACACACACACACATACCTCCACACAAATCACGTGTATGCACAGACTTGTGGACACATGTGGACACACGCCCCTCCTCTCCACACTTGCCGCACCACGCTACAGGAGCTCGTATCTCTTAACTCCCCAGAACCTTAATCATCGTCTCTTTGAGGAAAACGATTGCACCTTTCAGTTTTACTGCTGCCGTCCGTGGCAGATGTAAGTACCCATACTTAATGAATTAATAGCTAAATGGCTGCCTGCCGGGTGCTCATCACTCAGGGCGCGATTTCTGCCCATGCCTTCCATCTCCAGCCCTATTTCCTGCACAGAGCAGGGTAATTGCTTCACAGAAGCACCGCGCTCTCCCAGGTGCACTGTGTTCTGCTGGAGAGCACAGGCTGCCTGCTGCACAGCAGACTTCTCAGCCCTGAGCCTGAGGAGGAATGGTCTATTTGACTTGCTGTGGCCAGCTGAATGGCTGAGCTTCACAGGCCCTGGCGTACAGTAGGGATGGCCAAGTGATAGTTGGTCCCTCATTCAATCTTTCTGTTTTCTACTCCCCTGGCACCACTGGGCAGGTGTGGGCCTCTTCCTGCCACCACCGGGCAGGTGTGTGTCTCTTCCTGCCACCACTAGACAGGTGTGTGTCTCTTCCTGCCTCCACTGGACAGGTGTGTGCTTCTCTCTGGAGCTGGCAGTCAACTCAACACATGTCTGAAAATGGAGAGCTCAGCTTAGACATTTTAGACTATTCTGACCTGCCCCTTTAGGCGTTTGGGGAAGAAGGCATAGTTTAAGGAGCATATTCTCTCTCTCTCTCTCTCTCTCTCTCTCTCTCTCTCTCTCTCTCTCTCCTCTCTTCTCCTCTCCTCTGTTCCATCCTTCTACTCCCCCTCTCCTTCCCCCTCTCCTTCCCCCTCCTTCCCCCTCCTTCCCCCTCCCTCCCTCTCTCCCTGCAGCGCAGTGATCTCTCTTTTCTCCTACTGGAAAGGGCTCTGCTTTGTGCGCTGCCATCCCCCATCTCTGCTCTGTGGTCATTTTCTTCACGGAGGTGCTGACACCCTCGTTTCTTAGGTGGTGAGACTCCTGATCGAGTCCAAATGCCATCAGAGCTATTAGAATAGCGGGGGAGAGCTTTGCAGAGAGACAGTACAGACGTGTTTGTCAATACTCTGTTTCCCAGACATTTAGCAAATAGTCCTTCCCAGCGGTTCTGGGCTGCACACACAGCAGGTCTTCCTTAAAGATAAAACCTAATTTCCTCCCTCAGGCAGCAACGGACTGAGTAGGAGAGTCCGGCAAGCAGGAAGAAGTCTGCAAAGGGCCTCAGAAAACTAGGCTTCCCAGCTTCCACAGAAGAAGGGCTCCTACAGCGACCAATCTTCACGGCAGCCTGATTGGCACCCAAAGCATCGAGAGCCTTAGTGATTCACATCTGTGGGTGTGTCAGCGGGGGCATTTCCAGATGGAAGAAGACCCATCCCAAACGTGGGCAGCACCGTGCCATGCCATGGGATCTTGGAATTAATAAAATGGTCAGAGGGAGGCATAGAGACAGCTGAGTGGGTGAGAGCTCTGGTCACATGGCATGCCGAGCTGAGGTCCGCTGTGGAAGCTCACTGTGGATGGGGAAGATGGACCAACAGAGATCCACACTCATGTGTGTGTACACAGTAACAAGACATTTTCAGCCAGGTGTGGTGGTGCATACCTTTAACCTCAGCATTGCTAAACTAAAGCCCCATTTTAAGTCACTTTCTGTCGCAGCAAGACTAGGAAGTACCAGGATTTCTAGCCTGCTCTCAGGATGTGAGGCTGTGATCCCAATTCAACCCTTAACAAACAGGAGGTAAGAGAGCCATGCTGCCACTGAAGCCATGCTGGTCAGTGGCCTGGGCTGCCACTTGGGGCGATGGTGTCCTCCAGGCCTGAGCTGCTGCCGAGGGCCCGTGTCTGGGTCTGTGATCCAGCGGCAGCAGGGGTCTCTGTTGATGTCTGTGGCCTGTGTCACTTCAGTGGGCCATAGGGAGCATTAGTGATGAAATCAGAGGGCTGTGCTGAGTAACCGAAGACTGCGTTCATGTTTCCTGGCCGCCCAGACCCGAATAATCACACAGAAACTATATTAATTACAACACTGTTTGACCAATAGCTTAGGTGTATTTCTAACTAGCTCTTACATCTTAATTAGCCCATTTCTATTCATCTGTGTATCACCACAAGGCTGTGGCCTACCAGTAAAGTTCTGGTGTCTTCTCCTTCGGCAGCTACATGATGTCTCCCTGATTCTGTCTACTCTCTCTATGTATCTCTGTTCGATTTTCCTACCTGACTTTACTAAGCCACTGATCTAAATGGTTTTATTTACCAACTAATAAAAGTAACACATGCTGAGCTGGCCCCACCCACCCATCCCCACCTGAGGCATGTGGCCCCAGGGGCCAGGACTGACCAATTCAGCTACTACCCAGGCCCACAGCCAGTCCTTGCATTGGCGCGCCCTAACATCTACCCCATCTAAGACCTGTTGGAGCTCGTGAAGGGACTGATCCTGTGGAATGATACCCGCAGGATCCCCAGGACTCGGGTGGCCATGGGACAATCCAGAGGAGTTCTGATGAGGATCCAGTGATGGTGTACCAGAAACCAGAGGCCTTGGACCAGACCAGCGACTCATTGCAATGAGCATTTGCTAGTAAAACTGATTGGGCAAAAGGATACACTATGTGACACATTGCTCCCAATGCCACCAGGATGAATGAAGAGGTGTTGGAGAGGCAGGAAGATGGAGGAGCAAGGAGGTTTCTGTTTTGGTTTGTTGTTGTTGTTTGTTTGCTTGCTTTGCTTTGTTTTTGGTTAAGTTTTTAAAATTTTTCTTTGGGGAGCTCTTCAGATGTGAGGAGAGGATGTGGGGAGACTGAGAGGTAAGAAGAATTGGTGTGCATGATGTGAAAAATTCCAAAGAATCAATAAAGAAATTATGCTTTAAAAAAATGAGTTGTAAGGCGAGCAAAAGTTAATCAAGATGAGATAAACAATTTAAATAGACCTACAGCCCCTAGTGAAATAGAAGCAGTCATTAAAAATCTCCTAAAAGAAAGGAAGGAAGGAAGAAAAAAAGAAAGAAAAAAGAAAGAAAGAAAGAAAGAAAGAGAAAAAGTACATGCCAGATGGTTCCAGCACAGAATTCTACCAGACTTCCAAAGAAAAGCTAATACCAATACTCCTCAAATTAGTCCACAAAATAGAAATAGAAGGAACAGTGACAAAATCATTTTAAGAGTCCACAGCCGGGCGGTGGTGGCGCACGCCTTTAATCCCAGCACTCGGGAGGCAGAGGCAGGCGGATCTCTGTGAGTTCGAGACCAGCCTGGTCTACAAGAGCTAGTTCCAGGACAGGCTCCAAAACCACAGAGAAACCCTGTCTCGAAAAACCAAAAATAAAGAAAGAAAGAAAGAAAGAAAGAGTCCACAGTCACCTTGATACTGAAACCACACAAAGATTCAACAAAGGAAGAAAATTACAGACCAATTTTCCTCATGAACATAGATGCCAAAATACTCAATAAAATACCGGCAAACTGAATCTAAGAACACATAAAAAAAATTATCCCCCATGATCAAGTAGGCTTCACTCCAGAGATGCAGGGATGGTTCAACATAAGAAAATCAGTCACTGTAATCCAGCATTTAGGCCAGTCCTCTGGCCTTAACTCTGGCAGACTTCTGCTGCCCGGGTACAAGCTTCACAGTCAGAAGAACAGGTAAGTGGCCCATATGCCAACTGAATGGCCCACTCCCTAGATTCAATTCCCAAAGACACATTCCACTGACCCTGATGTCTTGCCACACCTCTGTCCCCTCCTGTTTCTGTGCTCCTGGCCCCAACTTGGGCATACTTCTGCCCCACAGGAGCAGACCACACCATTCAGAAGAACAGGTACAAGCTAAGCAAGCTAGAAAAACACATAGGTGAACTCAGGCAGAGACTCCCTGATGGACTGAAGACCACACCCTGCCAGAACCACAGACAGGCAGCCCACCAGTGGACCTCCTCCACTCATGCAGTGTCCCCAATTCCCACTCCCTTCCTCATCACCATATCCTAACTCCCAACTAGGGCAGAGACCCCTGCTACACAAAGGCAAAGCTAGCTACCAGAAGTCTAGTTCCCAACTTAGACAAAGACTCCCTACCAGACCAGAGGTCACACCAACCACCAGAAATCCGGACCACAAAGGCCAAAGACCAAACAAAAACCAAGGAACAAAATACCCATCCAACAAAGACAAACTCAGAAATCAGCATCAAGGCCTATAATCATCCCCATCCCAGATGCCTAAGTGTCAGAGTAACAACACAATCACCAGAGCCAGGGCAAGATGGCACCACCAGCACCCAGCTACCCTACGACAGCAAGACCTGAATATTTCAACATAGCTGAAGCCCAAGAAAATGACCATAATACACCACATAAACAAACTTAAAGAAAAAAAGATATGATCATCTCATTAGATGCTGAAAACACCTTTGACAAAATCCAACACCCCTTCTTGGTAAAAATCTTGGCGAGATTAGGGATAAAAGGGACATACCTAAACATAATAAAGGTAATTTACAGCAAGCTTATAGCCAACATCAAATTAAATGGAGAGAAGCTCAAAGCAATTCCATTAAAATCAGGAACAAGGCATGATTGTCCACTCTCTCCATATCTGAAGCAATAAGACAACTGAAAGAGATCAAGGAGCTACAAATTGGAAAGGAAGAAGTCAATTTGCAGATGATATAATAGCATACATAAGAAACCCAAAAAATTCCATCAGGGAACTCCAACAGCTGATAAACTTTCACTGAAGTAGCTAGATACAAGATTAACTCAAAAACAAGCAAACAAACAAACAACCCAACAGTAACAAAACAAGATAAAGTAAATGAACAAACATAGAAACAAAAAACACAGTAGCCATCCTATATACAAATGATAAATTGGCTGAGAAAAAAAATCAGGAAAACAACACCCTTCACAATAACCATAAATAATATAAAATATCTTGGGGTAACTATAACCAAGCAAGTGAAAGACTTGTATCACAAAAACAGACAGGGATATTGATCAATGGCATCAAATTGAAGACCTAGAAGTAAATCCGCACACCTATGGGAACCAGCTTTTTTGATAAAGAAGTCAGAAACACACTGAATAAGGAAGCATCTTCAACAAATGGTACTAGTCTAACTGGATGTCAGCATGTAGAATGCAAATAGGTCCATATCTATCACCCTGCACAAAACTCAATTCTATGCAGATCAAAGACTTTAACATGAAAGCAGATACCCTGAACTTTACAGAAGAGAAATTGGGGAATAGCTTGGAATGCACTGGCACAGAAGACACCTTCCTGAACAGAACACTGATAGTGCAGGCACTAAGACCAACAGTCAATAAATGAGGCCTCCTGAAACTGAGAAGCTTCTGGAAGGCAAAGGACATCGTCAACAGGACAAAACGGCAGCATACAGACAGGGAAATGATCTTCACCAACTCCACATCTGACAGAGGCCCAATGTCCAAAATTTATAAAGAATTTAAGAAACTAGACATCAACAAACGAAATAATCCAATTTAAAAATGGGGTGCAGATCTAAACAGAGAATTTTCCACAAATGAATCTCAAATGACTGAGAAACACTTAAAGAAATGCTCAACATCCTTAGCCATCAGGGAAGTGCACATCAAAACCACTTTAAGATTCCATTTTATACCTGTCAGAACGGGTAAGATCAATAGCACAAAGTAACATCTCATGCTGGAAAGGATGTGGAACAACAGGAACACTCCTGCATTGCTGGTGAGAGTGTAAGCTTGCAAAGCCACTTTGGAAATCAATATGGTGGTTTTCCAGAAAATTGGGAATCCATCCATCTCAAAACCCAGCTATACCAATCTTGGGTATATACTCAAAAGACACATCATACCACAAGGACATGTACTCAACTCTGTTCATAGTAGCTTTTATCCATAATAGCCAGAAACTGAAAACAACCTAGATGTCCCTCAATTAAAGAATGAATAAAGAAAATGTAGTACATTTATACAGTGGAGTATTAATTACTCAGCTGTTAAAAACAGTGACATCATGAAATTTGAAGGCAAACGGATGGAACTAGAATAAAAACATGCTGAGCAAGGTAACCCAGACCCAGAAAGACAAACATGGTATGTACTCACTTGTAAGTGGACATTAGCTGTTAAGTAAAGGATAACCAGGTTACATTCGACAGACCCAGAGAGGCTAAGTTATAAGGATGGCATAAGAGGAGACACATGGATCTCCTTGGGCAAGGGAAATAGGATCTATTTTGTGTGTGGACTGGGTTTGGCTGAGGATGGGAACAGGAGGAATCAGGGTGGGGAGGGATGGCAGGAGAGTGTACTAGGAGAGATGACTAGAATTGGAGGACCATGTGGAAACCTAGGCAGTGGAAACTCCCTGGAGTCTACAAGAGTGACCCTAGAGAGAACTCCTAGTAATGGGGATATGGAGCCTGATCCAGCCATCTTCTGTAGCCAGGAAAGGCTTCCAGCAGCATGACTGCAACACCAACCCAACCACAAAACCTTTGACCTACAATCTCTCCTGCCTGCTCAGAGCCAAACACTAGGCTGAACTAGGGAAACCCCAAAGAAGAGGGAGAATCAGGATTATAGGAGCCAGAGAGGTAGACACCACAAGAACACAATGCACAGAGTCAACCAAGCTTGGCTCAGAGGGATTCAGAGACTGAAGTGACAATCAAGGACCCTGTATGGGTCTGAACCAGGTCCCTGAATATGCCTTATGGTTGTGTAGCTGAGGGTTCATGTGGGACTCCTAACAGCAGGAGAGGGGTGTCTCCAACTCTTTTCCCACCCTTGGAACCCTTTTCCTCTCACTGGGTTGCCTCATCCAACCTTGATAGAAGGGTTTGTACCTACTCTCATTGTAACTTATCTGCTATGTTCAGTTGATGCCTCTGGGAGGCCTGTTCTTCTTCTTCCTTTTTTTTTTAAGGGAAACGAAGGAACAGTGGTTCTTGAGTAGGGGGAGTGGGGGAGATCTTCAAGGAGTGGAGGGAGGAGAAACTGATCAAGACATAATGTATGAGCAAAGAGTAAAAAAAAAGAAACTAGGCCATAAAGAAGCAGAAGTCCCTGGTTTGGCTACAAGGGAAAGGGATGAGTGGTGCTCCCACACAGAAGCGCCCCAATATCCAAAATCCAGAACATTTAGAGAATTTCAAGTCTGGCGTAGTGGGATCAAAGGCAGGAGGACAGGAAACAGCTCTTGTAGGCAACAGAAACCATCTAGGAGGTCCAATAAGGGCCTGTGGGGTCTGGATTTGAGCCAGTTCAGCACAGCATAGAAAGCCATTGGAAGGCTACAAGACCTGTACAGGAAGGTCAGTTTAGGAACCTCTGGTTCCCCGGGGAAATAAATGAGGTTCCATGGTACAAACTGAAGGAAATACTCAGGCTCAGATTTATGCAATTGCCCCTTACACTCTACCTAGCATCCTACTGACTTCGCCATAGTCCAGCCCTGGTGAAGAAGATGAACCAGTGCACAGATTCCTGATTGCATGGAAGTCGAGGTGAGAGTCTCAAGCTAAGACACAGCACTCACTACACAGAAACAATGCCCTCTCCCGCAGTCAGCAGAAGAACTCACTCCTCCGGATGGTAGTCTCGACAGGCCTTGGCCAGCATGGGAGACAGAAAGATGCTTTTGCTTCTGGTGTGTGTGTGTGTGTGTGTGTGTGTGTGTGTGTGTAGGGGGGGTAATCAAAACAGATCTTGGCTTCTCAGCATGTGACCAAGAGATGGGATTTGAGCTTAACTTTAGGAGCCATCAGGTCAAGGACAATGTCTATCTATGCCCACTGCATAGGTCAGGGTCTAGGAGCCATGAGGTCAAGGACTGCGTCCATCTTTGCCCACTGCATAGGTCAGGGTCTAGGAGCCATCAGGTCAAGGACAGCATCCATCTATGCCCACTGCACAGGTCAGGGTCTATGCTTCTTACCAGCATGCTCTGTAGGAATGGTCATCACCCCTAGTTGACTTGGCTGCTCTCTAAACCAGCAAGCTCCAAGCTTGAAAAACAAACAAACAAACTAAGAATTCCCACACAAAGAGAAAATTAAATGCTTGAGAAAAATAAAGCCTCCCAGGGTTGTGAAAAATGATTGCATTTTGAGCATGCAGTGTTTGTCTCTCAGCTGGTGATGCTGTTTTGGAAAGGCTGTGTAGCCTTTGGGAGGCGGGGCCGAGCTAGGGAAGGGTGGAGCAGTTCAGCGTACAGCCACACACTGTCTGGCCTCTCTCTTCTTCCTGGCTGCTGATGAGATCAATCAGTCATCTCAACCTGCTGCTGCCTCTGCACCATCAATATGCTCCTGCACCATGATGGACTCTCTCCCCTCGAACCATGAGCCAAAATAATCCCTTTCTTACTTAAGCTCCTTCTTGTCCAATGTTTGGCATGGTAATGAAGCCTAATAACCAGTATAGAGTGGAGAACCTTGTGGCACAACGCTGGGCACAGCTGGCTTCCTCGGTTTATTTGCCTTCTCCTTTTATGAACAAAGTCAATGGTCTGCTATCGATAAAGGCCACACCTTATGACACAGCTACTGCCATAGTGCAAGCACTTCTTCTGTTTGCTTTAGTCCTTCAGCAGCCCCGGGATGCAGAAAGCGACATCGAGGCTCAGGGCAATCCATCTGGCTGCACACAGACTGGAGCAGGTTGTGATGAAGGCGAGCCTCCTCTTGTCGGTCCTAGCAGGGCAGGTTGCCCACCCTACTGTCTCCTGCCTCTCCTGATTACTGAGACTCAGGAAGAGACACGTGGCTAGCTGAAGAAGCCCATTTAAGGACAAAGAGGCTCAGTGTCCCTGAGGAAGCAATTCCAGGTCTTCAGACTTTACCCAGGGACTGCTCTGAGCAGCCTCCTCTCTGCAGAATAGAATTGCTTCTTGCTATATTTTCAATTCACTGCTTCCTGTTGAGTTTAGTTGAAAAATTAAAACAAATGAAATTAAAGTGTTATTTTAAAATCTTACATTTCCATCCTTCATCAAAAACAACCCCCCTTTCTCTCAACCCTAGCAACAGAAATTCATTTCTTCCCTCCAAGAGAATCTCCAATTGGTAGAAATAAAATGTACTTTTGAATAACAAAATAAAATTTATTCATTGCTCAAAAACCATTTTTTTCCCTCAGGGATAATTCATGGAAAACGGTCTATCATGCTTTCCTGGTGGCTGGCTCCCTGTGTGTATGATTTTTGCATTGCTGTTTCTATTTTCCCACATGCTAAACTTTGAGGGTATCGCCACATTCCATGGCCCCCAAGATATGTTTCTTTCTAGTTCTGGGGTGATCTACAGCCAACTAGTCACAAATAAATTTTCAGTATGAACTTTTCATTATTTTACCTTCAAAGACAAGAAAAACAAACTGCCCTGTCTCGCTGACATTAGGCAGTCGATCCTTGACATTTTTGAAAGGCTGCTCCCAAGCCTTTGACAAACCTCTGCCGCTAACATGTAAAAACATCCACACTGCTTCCTGATTGCCCTCCAAATCATACTCGATCAAAGGGCATGCTTTCTGTCTGCAAGCCCCTCATGAATTCTCATTCTGCCTAAATTGAATGCCTTGTCAACGTCACAAATTAGAGACCTTTCTGGCGTTCCCCACTTTAACTCGGGCTTCTCGTCTCTGACCAAGCACATTGACGTCCTCTTGGAAGTCAGCACAGATGCCGCTTGCCCACGTTCTCAAAAAGGGTTCATCAAAACAAACGGTGGGAATGTGATTAACGAAAGGGAGACATTAGACAAATTATTCATGAGACTACCTATTACCAGACGAATTGTGATGCTCACAGACTCATCTGTTGGAACCCCCACTTCCGGAGTGACTGATGATGGGCCTTTAGGGAGGCAATTGTGCTGAAGCCATGAGGTAAACCATAGACAGAAAGGACTCGCATCCTCATAGGAAGAGGCAGAGGCTCAGGTTCTGTCGAGGAAGGTCATATGAGGACACATACACATGCCTACAAGCCAGGAAGAAAGGCCTCATCAGACACCAGCTCTTATAGCTTCCTCTTGGACTTCTGGCCCCCAAAATCACAAAAAACAAACTTCCATTGCTTGAACCCTTTGATGTTTCATCAGCCAGAGCAGGCTAATCTAACATCACTAAACTTTTTACCAAGATCATTTAACCTACAAAACAAGGAAGTGGAGAAAGTTTGAGAAACAGGTTTGAAAAAAATAAGGAAGTGGAGGAGGGGCTATTAGCAAGCTAGCTCAGGTTGTTGATAGGTCTTTCATTTCTTTTCCAGAGCAATTTCAGATTATAGTAAAGTTGTGTGGAAAATATGAAGATCCCTCATGAACACACACACACACACATACACACAGACTCCACCATCACCAGCATCCCAGTCTACATAGTTCTTTTGCTCCAGTTGATGAACCTGCATAGACATGTCATTACCTACTAAATCCATAGCTTTCATTAGGTTTTATTCTTGGTGGTGTACGTTCTACGGGCTTGGACAAGTGTATATAATATAGATTTACTGTTATAGTATCCTGTTCATCTTGATTCAAGCATGGAAATAAGACTGCCTCCAAGCAATGTAAAAATTTAAGCCAAACTTATCATTAGAAATGAGGTCAAATTCATGGTGGTTGCCAATGTGCACAGCCCAAGTGAAAATAATCTTAAAGCTTCATTCAAATGGATGAATAATGGAAGGGTTGGGTCAGATAAATCCTTCCAAGGTAATGAGTAGAAGTCAGGGAAACGGGCAACAGAGGGAGCTAATCTGATTACATGGATCCCACTAGAGCAGCGGTTCTCAACCTGTGGGTCCCCATCCCACAGGGGTCTAATGATATTTTCACAGGGATCACGCGTCAGCTATCCTACATATCGAATATTTATATTATAATTCATAACAGTAGCAAAATTGCAGTTATGGAGTAGCGATAAAAATAATTTTACAGTTGGGGGTCAGCACGTCATGAGGAACTATATTAAGGGATCGCAGCATTAGGAAGGATGAGAGAAGCACTTCTCTAGAGAAATGCCAGGCAGCAGAAGCCACTCTGAGATGACCTACCCATTGCAATTAGCAAAAGAGCAAAAAGGCCATTATCAGAAATACTCAAATAATTTAAAGGAAATGTGTTTATTAACAGATGGATGATTCTGCAGCAAAACAGAAATTACTTTGAAATCTCAAATGGGAAAAGTGGGATTTACTTAATGGTGACTTTGAGCGGTCTGGCCATTCCTCTAGAGAAACAATGACTTGCAGAGCACAGCTGAGTGACCAACAGAGGGTTGGCTGGGCGCGGTGGGGCAGGATTGCAGACCCAACACTCAGCAGGCTGAGGCTGGGGTGCTGATGGAGCTATTGGGGAGAGCCTGGGCCCAGGCAGGGCCCACATCCCCAGTAGGCCAATTAAAGCTACAAGTAACACCAGATAAAGGAGATTTATTCAGTCGGGCCAGATATTTGAAAGGGAAATTTCAGAAGATAGAAGACTGCAGAAGGACCCAAACCCTCGGCTTACCATTAAAATGTGCCAACAGCAGAAACCTCCAGGGGCCAGGCTCGACGGAGGAGGAGTTGGGAGCTGAAAATTTTAGGCAGAGAAATCTCAGTGTCCTAAGGCAGCAGAACTCCACTCCATCCTGTCTCTCCTGCAGATAGCAATTACTCTTCATCGTATCATATGAGTTAATTATCCTTTTAACAGAAAGAGAGAAAAAGAGATGCCAGCCAAGAATTAGGTATGTTCCAGCACTACAAATCATGCTTTGGTTCTTGTGGCCGTGTTCTCACACACACATAAACAGGGTTAATCTCAAGCATGCCAGGTCCTTATCATCCTTAAACCACAGTGAATGTGGTGTACCCATAGAACAAACAGGTGTGGTCACTGACAAAAAACATTTAACACAATTCATGACCCACAAAGAAATTAATGGGACTCCCTTAGTGAGAGAGAAGGTGTCTAGGACAATATCAGGCTCAGTAGTGAAAGACAGAATCCTTTGGCCACACATAAGAAACAACTCAGGAAAACCCATGATAGAGCCACTGTGAGGGTGCGTCTAATTCTGGTCCAGGGACCATAGGAAGTTGAGTGAATTCTGACCCCACTGCTTTGGTGGCGGAACAAGGAGAAAGCCACTGTGTTGGAGTCATCTCAGTGAAGACTGTCTAAGTAGGGTCTATCAGTAAACATAGGTTCCATGGACAGAGAGCAGAGCCCAAGCTGGGTTGGGGAAAGTCTAGGGGATCTTGCATGGGAAGTTTGTGAAAAGGATTCTTAGTGAACCAGAGGCTGAGGAACAATGTTCCAGGGACCCAAATGTTTCTTTTCTGCTGTGTATAAAGAGGCCTCTGCAGGTGTCTCTAAAGAGTCACCCAAAATATCCACAATAACTATCTGCCCACAGCAGAGAGGATGAAGTCACCCCTGTCTCCCTTCCCCCTTTTTGGCTCATTTCTGATTAGGGACCCAAGGGGGAACAGTCAAGAGTATGTTGAAGGGTGTAAGAGGAGAAACCAATTACATCCATGATCCAGAGAGCAGGAGCTCACTGCTGCAGGCATCAGCAAAGGACATTTGGCTGAGGATGAAGATCACAGAGCTGCTTCTTACCCTCAGCATTTTAATTTCTGAACTTCAACATTTGAAACTGTATATTTGCCTTACTATTTACTTAAGAATAAAAATAGGAACAGTGCTTACAGCATGAAAAATACTGTGCATGAAAGAAAATATTGATAAACCAGACTTTGTTAGGAGCTAGCATTTCTGTTTTGCAAAGGCCGTTAACGGAATGATCGTCTGATAATGGGTCAGAGCTGAGAACCTCAGGATGAGCTCATATGAGACTCAGTGAAAACATGGGTGCCGAATACTCACAGCTGGTGCTTTGCCTGCTAGAGGCCTTAGAAGCAATGGCATCCTAGTCGGAAAGGGCACACCTAGCATGTCAATAATTGATGCCTACAATTTTCTTCCAATCAATGGAGCCAGTCCTCCTAGGAAAATAGATAATTCTAGGCAAAGGCAGGAAATATGCAAGATGAGTCATGAGCATTCCACAGTTACAGAGATCAGCAAAATTCTAAAGCTGATCCAAAAAGCCACATCCCAACCTAGACCAATAAGAGCATGCCAAACAGACATGGGACCTGAGGAGAAGAGTTCTTCTAGAAAAGTCTGCAACTACTTAAGCAGTATAATAAATGAAACGGCATTGCTACAACCCAAATAGAAAACAACTGCACTGTCTCTAGAGATAGGAAATGATGAGGAAATAGGAGAAGAGATGACGCTTCCAGGAAGCAGAGTTGTAACTAATGCTTGAAGACGCTTCATCTTCTCAGAGGTGGAGGGTAACTGGTGCTACTTCACGTGAACTGTGCCTAGTAATTCCCTTTAAAGAGACACTGTAAGAATGGATGGAACATAACGAAGATTGCTGTCTCCATCACTGTTGTTTCGCTGTGAAAAGACACGATAACTTTTATACAGGAAAGGATTTACTTGGGGTCTCGCCTACAGTTCTGGAAGGTTAGTCCATTATCATCATGGCAGGGAGCATGGTGGTGGACAGCTTATCACAGCCTGTAAATCCAACTCCAGAGAGCTGTGATGCCTCTGGCCTCAGTACCTCTCCTCTTCCACACACACTCACTCACACACGCACATAGCACACACACACAGACACATGCATGCATGCATGCACATAGGCACATACACAAAAAATCTTAAATAGATATGTAGCTATACTAGGAATATGAAAAAATATTTAAATTTTAAAAAACAAATAAGGGGACTGGATTCAGGTAAAGAAAATGAATTAAAATATCACTAAAAATTACAGAGGATGCAACACAGAAACAAGCAAAAATGGAAAGCATGACAAAGAAGCGAGGCATCAGAGAGGATCTGGCTGTGCTAGTGAACCAGCCCCTGTAGGGAGGCAGAGGATCGTGAATTCAAGGTTTAGCCTGGGCTGCAAGTCAAGTCTGAGGCTAGCTTGGGATACATGAGTCTCTGCCTTTGAAAACTAAACAATAAAACAAACAAGAAAAGAAGCGATGAAGATCTAATACAATACAGAAAATAACAAGAGCTACAGAATAAGAAAAAGAAAAAACAGGAAGAGCTAATATTTGAGGTGATGTTATCAAGTGAGTTTGAAGAATTTATTAGAAAAGACAAATCCTTGGAGTGGAGGATTAAACAGAGTTCTAAACCAAATAAACTAAAGCAAATAACACACCTACACACTTAGCAGCTGAAGCCCAAAATGTCAAAGACAAAGAGATAAATAAATAAATAAATAAATAAATAGCTGCCTGTGAGGAAGCTGGCGGACATGGTGCGTGAAATAAGCCTGGCACAGAAGTAAAGCTACAGCTTGCTGTCCCTCATATGTGGCATCTAAACACTGGACTCATATCTGCAGGGGACAGAGTAGTGACTGGTGAGGGACACAGGGACGTGAGAGAAATGATGTCCGTTAAAGGGGGCAGAAGTCCATGTCAGGATGAAAACACCTGGAGACCTGTCACACAGCATGATGACGTCAGTTAGTACCAGCATACTATGGCCCTGTGGACCCGAGACCTGTCAAAACAGTAGACAGTAAAGATAGACTCACCACACACAACTGATATCTATGTGAGGCCATATCTACATTTTGGTCGATTATCTTTAAATAAGATTAGAAAATTAAAAAACAAAGTAACATAAAACACTCCTACAAATGAATGCCCCTCGAGCAGCTGACCCTTGTCACAAACACTAGCTTCCAGAAGCAGCACAATCAAGTCCTTCCTCTCGGTGCTAAGGATAAGTAACATTCAGGTTTGTGGACACCGTGCATCCCGCGTGGCAGATTTCCGCTGTTGTAACAAAGTCCCTGAGACGGTCAGCTTACAGGAACAAACTTATTTGAACTGAGTTCAGTCCATTGCTGGCTGGCCTGTGGCTGTCAAGCCTGTAGTAAGGCTGTACATCAAGGTGGGGGTGCGACACGGTGTGGAGCAGAGCACAGGGAGAGCAAGAGAAGGAAGGAACTGGGTGCCCCATGTTCCCAATGACCTAACTTCTGTCCGCTAAGTCCTACCTCCTAAAGGTCCCCACTTCTAGAGAGCACCAGAATCACTAAGGTCAACCCTTCGACACACGATCTGGGGACACAGATGGAAACCATAGCATATTAAACTGTCGTTCTAGAATAAAAGGCCCTCCTCCTTCTGGAGCAAGGGTCTTGCTATGACCTGAGGTAGCCTTGAGTTCTCTTTGTAGCCCAGGTTTGCCTTGAATTAACAACCTTTCTACCTCCTTTCCCAAATGCTAGGATTCCAGGCATCTGTTACTGTGCTGGTAAGTCTTAAACTTCCAAAGAAATTACTTTCTATCCATCTCTGTCCTGTCAAACGTATCAGAACAGTTTATCTGATGCTCAGTCCCACTTCTTTCTTCTCTTATAGAGGCCAGAACTACAAAACAAAGCACAATCCCAGCCCCTGTGTTCTGACTTATCATATGCATGCCGTGTTCTGGAATGGGGACAGTCATGAAGTTTAGAGGGCAAAGTGAGCTGTAGAAAGGCAATGCTGTGTTCAGGTCAGTGAGCTCTTTCTGCAGACAGAAACTGCATCACACACGGTAGCTGCTACAGACGCTCGCTCTCCAAGAGCTGAATGTTGGTCAAGCAACGCAGTAACCGAGCACATCTCCCAAGATGCTTCTGCCTGTGTAGCTTCTAAACCTCATTTTTCCATAATCCCAGAAGTCCTGTGACCTCTCTGAGACCCTGTGACAAATAGCTCTCAGATTTCAACTTTCAAGAGCATGGTGTTATAGCTTTCCCTTGCTGTGATAAAATACCCATGAAAGATAATTTAAGGAGAAAATATTTTGGCTTATGCTTGCAGTGTCTCTCCTGGCCCTCTGCCATGGCCACTTGGTTCTGTTGCTTTGGGGCCTGTGGTGGGCAGAACCAGGAGCCCATAGTAGAGAGAGCTGCTCTCCTCTTGCCATCTGAAGCTAACAGCACAGGTACAGCCCACACTCTTCAAGACTGTGCCCTTAGTGGCATTCTTTGTCCAAATGGCCCCACCTCTCCAGTGTCTGCTGCCTTCCTGTGTTACATGCAGCTGTGAACACACTGCAGGCTTAATCCATCGTAAGATCTGAGTGCTCATGACCTAGTGTCACCTGGAGACATTGCTGCCCAGAGGACCAAACCTCCACCACAAGTCAGTCTTCAGGGTCAGCGCACCCAAGGGGTGTGTGTGTGTGTGTGTCCCACAGCAAAACCACTGTTAACAACAGATTTGTTTCCCAAGTGGAAGCAGCCTATAAACTTTCAAGAAAATGCATCTGGAGTTGCCTTCTTTCATGGGTTTTGAAGGCATTGAGGAACAGGATGGCATTGCTGGAAGAGAAGGCACTGGTACCCACGGCACAAAGGGTTAGCAGCATACCTTCTGACTGATTGGATTTCTGAGGTCATGGGAGCAGGAGAACTGGGCTCCTATGTACTCCCTGTGTGCCCATGAGTCTGTTCTGGGATCCGAGCTGCCCAGCACAGTTGAAATACTAAACAACTGATTCCAAGCAGGAGAGCAGTTGGCACCAGGTTGAAGTCCCTGAAGTCCCCGCTCTCTTGAAAACAATGAGCCAATACCACAGCACATCCTTGAAGAACCACAGAAGCTAGTTAGTGCCAATATCCATTTTGAGTAGCATAGAGAGAAAGGAAAACAACAAGTTTTGCAGTAGGGGCTAATGGAACCCTATACTGGTAGGCAGGACTATGGCCCTCCCCCAAATGCCCACCTTTCAATGTCTAGGTCCTGAGTGCATGTTCAGGATGAGGGGAGTTATATTCATAAATTGATTTAAGATTTGGAGTATCCTGGATTACCCGGGGGGGTGGAATACAAGCACACAACCCTGAAAACCAGTGAGGGAAGATCTCAGAAAGAGTCCAAGGGAAATGTGGCCCCAGAAGCAGCTCAGACGCAATGCTGCTGGCTTCAAAATTGGAGGAAGGAAGTCAAGAGTGATGCACGTGGCCTCTGGAAGCTCGCAAGCCCAACAGAAGACAGCGTCCCATGCATGGCAGACTTTGCAGCCCTGGCGAGCAATTTTGTTGTGTAAGCCACTAAGACTATGGTAATTTGTTATAGCAGTAATTTAAAACTAATTCAAATGCCTTCAAAATTGCAAGAGAAAATGATTTTAATCCATTACCTAAATTCAGACACACTACTGAATAAGTATGAATTTAAGCCCATTTTCAGACAAATAAGGTCTAAAAAAATATGAGCTCCTAAGCACCTTTTCTTGGAGAAGATGTAGCCTTTCAAAAGAAGGCAACAGACCAAGACAGAGGACCCTAGAAGCTGCTAGGCTTACCCGGTAGCAGGTAGCAAGGCAGCCCTCAAGAGCAGATGAGGGTAGAGAGAATAAGCCTGTCAGGGTGGGGACTTGAAGATCCCATGGGAGGTCTGACGGCACAACATAGGCCGGGGGGAGACTTGGTATAACTCTCATGAAGCTCACATCACACAGTGGGATTTTAACATTGTGAAAGATCGGGGGAGAGTTAGCCACAGTGGCACAGAAGTCAAGAGCAGAGGCAAACTTCAACTCCAAGTGAGGAGGCTGCACTGAGAAGAAAAAGATGATGGCCTATCCTTGTCGTCCTGACAGTGAGCTCTCCTTGCCTATGAAAAACAGTCTTACTAATTCTTTGAGAATTTCATATCTCCCTACACCTCCCTCTAACTTTTTCTGTAAACCATCGAATCCAGTTTGTAGTTCCCATGTACTCCCAGATATGGGGCCATGCCTGGAGCAGGATCCACCAACAAGGGCTCACTCTCCCTCACCAGCTGTCAGTCACCAACAACTTCTCAGCTAGGGGTGGGACTCCCTGACTCCCTCCCCCTCCTCACGGGGATTCTGTCTGGCCAGGTCCTGCACAGGGCTTGTGCAGAATTTCATCTGAACAGCTGCCCCACTGAGCCTGGGAAAATCCTGTTCCTATGCAGCCCTCTGCCACCTCCACCTCTCCCAACCTCTCAGGCTTCTCTTCTGAGGAGATCCCTGGGCTTTAGGAGAAAGGGCGAGCTTGATCTAAATATTGTAATGATCCAGATATGGGTGTAACCTGATTGGAAAGAACAGGGTAGAAAAGTGAAGGCCTGCGCTGTTGGAGGAGGAGGCTGCTTGTTGGTTCCCGGCCACGCGGCTAGCTTAGACCTGAAATAATCACACAGAAACTGTATTAATTAAATCACTGCTTGGCCCATTAGCTCTAGCTTCTTATTGGCTAACTCTTACATTTTAATTTAACCCATTTCTATTAATCTGTGTATTGCCACGTGGCAGTGGCTTATCGGGCAAAGTTTCGGCATGTCTGTCTCCTGCAGCTCCATGGCATCTCCCTGGCTCCACCCTCTTTCTCCCAGCATACAGCCTAGCTTTCCCTGCCTAGTTCTGCTCGTCCCTGCCATAGGCTCAAAGCAGTTCTTTATTCATTAACCAATAAAAGCAACACATAGACAGAAGGACCTCCCACACCACTGGGCCTCTGGCTCTCCATTTTCATCGGCTTGCTGTTTGGGCCTTTTATTGATGGGTGGGTTTAATGGTGTGCAAGCCGCAGGGTCCTAACTAGATTTATTGCAGTCCTTGGTCTACAGCACACTCTAAGCAAAAATCCAGTGTGACCTGCTCTTTGCTATCTGGTTAGTGATTTAATTAATTACTTTTAATACTATGATACCCTACTGCCCTAAACCAGAGCAAAAACCTATAGAAGAACCCATATCTAACACTGTGGTTCATGTCCTGTCCTGACATCAGCTCTTCACCCCAACAGTGATACTCAATGTCATGAGTCTCGTGTCTCTGGTGCCTTTACTATCTCCTCATATTTAAACTTAGCATCTTAATTCTTGACCAATCTTACAGCATTCCCTGCTGGACTGGAAGCAGGCGTATTGTAGAGGTTGTTGAAACCAACCACTTTGCCCCTTCATAGCTGTCTGTGAAACTGTTTCCAACAACCCAGGAAGAGACTCAGCCCAGGCTTTTCTCATATTAAATACCACTGCTTTGCACCATTTTTCCTCTCTTCCCTAACTACTGCTTGAAATTGGCCCCAGAGGGTACGTGGAGATGCTAAAAATGCTAATGACTGGTCTCTGGCAGCTTTAGTCTGCTACCTTCAGGCTTACTCTGAGACAGGCCTGCATCCTCAGTGAGCCTTCTTCTCAGATTCCTCGGGGCCAAGCAGCCATGGTGGGCTCTGCATCAGTTACTTAGTTACTTTGCTTGTTGATGTTGCCAGATGCTTGACACAGTAGCTTGAGGAAGGGTTTGTTTGGTTTCATGGTTTCAGAATACAGCCCATCATGCAGAGAAGGAGGGGGCGGCACATCGCTCCATGGTGGTGAGAGCGGCTTGCTCATATCTCAGCGGATCAGGAAGCAGAGAAGCGGATGCTGGCCCTCCACTAGCTTCCCCTTTTTTCTCTTCAATCAGTCCAGCCCACCCTCCCCGGCCCACACAATGGATTATGCTGCTCACCTCAGAGCGGGTCTTCCTTCCACAGTAAATGCTCTCTGGAAGACCCTCATAGACACACCCAGAGACCCAGGATGGTTATTGACCTTGGCAGCTTGCCAGAGTCTTATGGGTACCAGCAGCATGGGGATGACTCTTGCCAGGTCTGTGCCCTAGAGGCAGCCGTGCCATGCTGCCTGACCCCTGACCCACTGACCCCTGATCCGAGGAGGCTTTAGGACTCACGCAAGTATTTCCCAAACTATGTAAATCAAGCCCTAGTTTTTAGGGTTGTTAACATATTTTCCCCCCAGATAAAACCTTGCCATTAATGGGGAATATGAGATCAAAATAAAAACACAGGCTTCTTTGCTATACTTTCACAGAACTTGACCTCCTAGATGGGGATACTTTTCAGTTGGATTATTGTCTTCAGAAAGTTATCAACATTTGCTGGGCCTCAGTTTCCTTCTCTGAGACACAGAAATACTGATGCCCACCCCATAGAATGCAGGGAGCGAGCGACCATGAGCTTGAAGCCTCTGCCATCCGCTGCCTGAGGAAGCATTCACACATCCGAGTTCCCATCTCTTTTGTCTTTGGCTTTTCTTTTCTATGTCATCAGGTCCCCGTCATTGACCTCTGTCTTTAAAACTGACCGTAACAGTCGCATGAGATGGCACCAGGGTGTTTCTCTATAGTGGAACCCCAGGCCTAGTACAGCATCAGTCACAGCATGCCCAGGGGAGGCAGTCTACTGTTGCTGCCAATAGGAGAGGCTCCTGCAGCAGCTCTGTGTCCTTCTCAGTTACCAGAGACAAACATTGCTTGGGGTCCAAGCATTCATCACAGATGTGTCACCCCCAAAGAGGGCAGGGCAGCTCCTGTCAAAGAGTCAAGGTCTCTCTACTCTCTCCGCTGTCTCTGGGCCCAGACTTCCTAAGCTAAAGGTCTGTGCTTTGCATTGAGAATCTCCTTGTACTCTTCATGTAATCCATGCCGATCCCTGTTTTTAAGGCCACCAACTGTTGTGACACGGTCACCCATCCAAGAAACACAGCCAGCACACGGAGGAGAGATTTTACTGAGCCTAGAGAGATTTACAATGAAGCACACTTTACGGCAGATTGGAAAAACTCAGGCTTCACAAAGACAGTGCTCACGATTAGCAGGCACGTTTGCTCAGAAGCACGCAGGGACCGAGGACAGGGAGCAGATGGGTGCCAACAGGAGACCCAGACCTCAGGGCTGACTCTGTGATGTGGCGCTAGCTCTAACTGCCCGCAGGGAGGTGTGACTCAAGTTTTTCCCACAGTTCCCAGGGGAAGACACACTGTCAGTCCCGGCAATCTGTCCTCGGGCTCGAACATACCCTGACTCTCCTGACTCTCTAAAGCTCACAGTTACTAGCTGACATCACAGGGATCAGGACAAACACGGAAGCTGTAGCCCCTTAACCCACTTTAAATTTAGAAGTCTTTTGCTGCCCTCCCCAAGTCATTTTTAAAAAACTGTATGTATATATATAATCTTGGAAATTTTCTAGCATTCTCATGAATAGACTAGTTTAAAAAATTTCCCTCACTCATTACAGGGAAGCAGCTACAACCAAGTTGTGCTTCAGTTAGCAACTGAGAGATCTAAATGAGTGTTGGATGAGACCCTCCTCCCTCAGACCTCAGTCCCCCACTCCGCGCCACAAAGGTGGAGCTTTCGCTTGTCTCTGAGACCTCTCTGCGATGAGACAAGAATCCGAACTAAGCACAGATGCCACAAAGCTGCCCTGGGCCTGGGAGGGGGCATAGATTCTGTCCCACCCGACACGTCACTCTCTGGGTGACGCTGAGAGCCACTGAGAACACATGCAAGATGAGAAAACTGGCTCTCTGGAATGAGATTTCTCTGACAAATGGGCCCTTAAGGAATAGAGCCGCTTTAAGAAACCTGTAGGTTTTGGAAAATGACACATGAATTTTTCAGGTGCTGTTGACAGGGAATCTTGTTTCAGGAATTGGTGTGAAAAAAATCTCATCTTTCAGACAACAAAGAGAAATGTCCTGTCTAGATGACTCGGGCAGACGAGGTGTCAAAGCACAATTATTCCAGCTCATTGGATAGCAGGTTCCCTCACTGCCCGTGAAAGCAGAACCCTCTCTCATTTCCGGGGGCTGGGGGAAGGGGTCCTACCTCCCAGCTCCTTGTACAGCTCCTTTTGATGGCTACCGCCTAGGGGAGGGCCAGGCCCCACCCACCATTGGCTGCAAGATGGAGCCAGCCTTTAGCTTGCCCTCCCCTCTTCTCTTCAGTTATGCTGAGGGACCCCACTCACCATGGGGGGTTCAGGAGTACTGTGACATACCTCCATTTCTTGCTAATTATTACAATCTAAATGGACACATGGAGTTAAGAATTTTAAAGCTACAAACATGTACACACACACACAGAGGTCAAAGTTACAAATTCACAGCCCACTAATAGGCATTTTTACAGATTGATGGGCTAACAGGGTGATCTTAATTCATTTCTGTACTTTTCTGAACATTTTTTTCCTGAAAATAGTAATGATAAATAATTTCTCTTTATTTTAAGAAGCCAAAATGGGTCCTGTCTGGTCATGGATAGAGTCACAGCCATTGAAGATGTATGATTATGCTTGGTCCAGTGACTCCCTGAAAGCTTTTGTGCAGTTCTTCCTGGCTAGTGAAGCTGTTTTCTGAGCACGTGGTCGCCTGTGGGTGTTCAGTAGTGGCAGGGCAAGGTGGCAGGTGCTGGGTGGCTGAGGGTGGACTGAGTCAGCTCCCGTTGGAGCTGAGGGGGCTCTCAAAGATCTGGGCACAACACCTGTGGCACCTTCTAGGTGGTTTGCACATCAGATTGCAGGGGAGTAGGGGGGCACTGGACAGGTTTCTAGGAACCCAAGCATCTCACTGCTTCTGTAGGACTTTACAACACTGAATATCAAGTCAGTGGTGAGAGGACAGAGCCCTTCCCCACCTCATCCTGCTTCCCCTAACTCATGGCCACAATGGGCTCCACGGAGGACAGATCTGTCTTCCCAGACTGGATCTGGGTAGAGGGCAGGTGGTGACTGGCTAGCGGAGCCCTCCGGCCCTGGCTCTTCTCTGTCCACGCCACCCTGAAGGAAGGAACTGGGGAGGGCAGCCTGTCTTCCTGAGGCTTGGGTGGCCTCTGGCACATGCTCAGCAAGGCCTTGAGCTCCACCCGGAAGTTCTCATTGAGCCAGCAGTAGATGAAGGGGTTGTAGCAAGTGCTGCTCATGGCAAACCAGTGGAAGGCAAAGTAGAGGGCGTTGTTGGTGTGGATGGCCTTGCTGGAGAGCAGGAGGACGTAGCAGTTGAGGGGGAACCAGCAGAGGGCAAAGAGGACCACCACGAGCACCAGCATCTTCACGGTCGTCTTCTTCTTGCGCCGCAGGGCCAGGTACTGCTCTGTGGTCACGTCGCCAATGGTGTTGCACAGCCACAGCTTCTTGGCCACTCGGGCATAGGCCACCGAGATGATGAAGAGGGGGAGGAGGTAGAGCAGGATGAAGGTGGCCAGGTCCAGGTACTTCCAGAAGAGGTCAGCCGGCTCTGGGAAGTCCGGCAGGCAGAGGGAGCGCACAATGTCCTCGCTGGACCAAGAGGGAGGGAAAGCATAAGATGGGGCTGGGGCAGACTGTGAGTGGGGAAACCAGTATTTCCACTTCGTCCCTACCCAGGGCTGAGCACATCTGCTACAGATGTTTTGACACTGTGGTCTAATCATCCTGTCATGCTTCGGTCTCCCCACAAGGTAGGGCCTTTAATAGAGGTAGGAAGACTCCAGACTCCGTGTTTCCTGAACCTAGCGTCATGTCTTGCACACAGTGGGCCCCGCAGAATGAATGAATCAATCAATCAATCAATGAATCAATGGATGCAGAAGGCAGGAAGGCAGGGAGAAAGGGAGAGAGGGAGGGAGGGAGGGAGGGAGGGAGGGAGGGAGGGAGGGAACAGTGTTTCTGCACAGAAAGTCAGCTCTTTCTTGTGGAAATCTTCGAGTCCCCTTTGTACTCAGTTCTCATCCCAAAGGGAAACCCATGAATCTTTCAAACAGATGGAGGTAGGGAGACAATGTGGGAAGCAGGCCTCCAGCGTCTCTGTGGCTTCTTAGCTTTTCACACAGGCTAGGAAGAAACTGAAGGAGGGGTCAGCTGATTCCCAGGGAACTAGCTGAGTCCAATCAAAGCCCCCACCCCACCCCACCCCACCCCACCCCACCCCTGAGCTCACGGTCTGTGCCTATGAACTGCAGGGGTGTGGTGTGGAGGTAGTGAGTTAGGTGTTCAACTCAGATCTCAAATGCTAGCTCCCTTCCATTGAGTCTGCATGGAGACAGGATATAAGGAGGTAGATCGTAATTTTTAGAGAGTGTGGGAAAGAAGGAGTTTCTGGTGAGGACCAAGCTGGGTCTTGGCGGAGACACTTGTCTCAGAATTCTGCCTCAGAAGCTGATGCTCATGCTTGTTTTGTTTCTAAGTTCTAGGAGACTTGGAATCTTGCTCATTTAAAACAAGGCAGAGGGAGACCCATCTCTATCTGTGTGAGCCCATGCCTCCTGGTGGCAGAGTGGAGACCCATCTCTGTGTGAGCCCATGCCTCCTGGTGGCAGAGGGAGACCATCTCTGCCTGTGTGAGCCCATGCCTCCTGGTGACAGAGTGGAGACCATCTCTGCCTGTGTGAACCAGTGCCTCCTGGTGGCAGAAGCTGATAACAGCTGCCTTCTCCTCACAAACAGGCTAAAGAGGAAGGCAGAGCTGAAGTTGAAAAGAGCGCAGGGAAAACAACAGAGAGACTAGGCATGGGCTGAGAGATGGTAAGAACGATTCAGTGAGGCCATAGGCAGTGAGGAGGTGTACCTACAGCTACCAGGAAGAGTCATATCCAAGGGGGCTCCGGCTGACTCCCTGTGACTGTGGTCTAGGTCCATTCTGGAGAAGGTCAGTAGGTTACAACCTCCCCTGAGCCCCAGGCTGCTCCCACTGACACGTCTCACCTGTACTTGAAGGTAAACAGTTTCTGGCAGATGGCATGTGGCAGTGAGAAGAAGGTGGCCATGACCCAGATGACAGCAATATAGATGACGCCCTTGGTGATGGAGATCCGAGGCTTCAGGGGATGCATGATGACCTGGAAAACAAGCGAAGGGTGTCTCCACTGAAGTCGGAAGCAGGTAAGAATCCAGGCGGCCCCTGAGCTGTACCAGCCAGCTGAGCATCGAAGGGAGCGCACCCTGACCTCAGCTCAGCTCCAGGGGGTTATGTGGACTCTGTGACTGCTGGCAGTCCCAGGGCCTCTTGTGAGTGAGGAGAGCATGGTAGGGGTGAGAGGAGGGTACAAACCTGGTAGAAGGGACTTAAGGCTCAGCCCCACCTCCTGGAGATCAGTGGTTCCAGACCCTGGATGATATGGCAGGTTCTGACCATGAGGGGTAATCTCCTGTCACCCACTGCAGAAGTGGATTTGACAGCACCTATTAAAGCCATTACTAAATTCCAACACAGACTGGCTTCCATGCATCTTGGAACTGATATTGTGTGGCAGCCAATCAACTCTTCTAAGAGGCTTAAATAAAAATGGATGTTAACAGCGTTTCCATTTGTGATTGGGCCCTGTGGCAGAGGTACCCCAGTGCTCTGATGGAATTAGTAGGGGTTGACCAGAGGTAGCTGTGTGCAGACTTTTCTCAGCTGACTTTGATGCCTTTATACTGCATGAAGATTTGATTCTAACATGATCATGGCATTTTGGAAATAGAGATATCTCAAATTTGGACAGTCCATGTCTCTTCTGATGTGCAAACCCCTTCAAGAACATCCTTATAAAGCTGTCATCCAGAGGCACTTAGATGTGGCTGGTGACATGAGACACTGTGGGCCATTTATTCCTCCGAGACAATCATTCCTCACAGCGTATGATGCTTTTAGTGTGGGTTTTTGAAATCATTTTTCTGTTGGCCCTTATGCTTCTCAGACCATCTCAAAGCAAACCTTGATTCTCTCTGTCCTAAAGATACTTGCCTCATGAGTCTGCTTAAATTATCACAGAGCAGGACAGTGTAGCGGTCAGAGCATGGCTTGGAGCCAGACAGATGTTGATTCTCATTTTAGCTTGGTCATATGATCATAGGAAAGCTGTGTATGTGCATTTAACATGGAGAAGAAGAAGGAAGAGGGGGAGAAAAAGTAGAAGAGGCAGCAAAAAATAATTTGATGGTTGGGGTCACCACGACAGGAGGAACTGTATTAAAGGGTCACAGCATTAGAAAGGTTGAGAACCACTGAATAGTCAGCAATATGTGCTCATGAATCGCAGAGTTAACAAGTACCTGGCCCTTCCTAAATGGATGTCCTTGGGTCCTCTTTGAGTGCCTACCACCTGTGGACATTACTCCACATGCTCACTCCGGTGCTACTACATCCTACCTGCTCCTGCCATTGGGACACCCTGGCTTGTGTTCCTCCTACACAGTCTGGGCCAGGGACTCCATCTCCTACTTGAACGTTTTCTCCGACCTGTAGTTACTTGCTTCTTCCTTTCCATCTGTAATTTTCTGGGTTTGATTTTCTACCACCAAAATAATTCATTAAATTTAGAGATGGGAAATGCCAGCAGTGAGTCTTCACTTTGACAACAAAGGGGAAATAACCTTTTGCAACTACCAAAGGGTTTAGTATCCCTTGTGTCCTTGCCGGAATTGATCAACAAGGAGACAAGTGCACAGGCTGACAGCTGGGCTGAATGAGTCACTGACGTGAGAGCTTTTTTCCCTACAGACACCAGGCAGGCACAGTCAGAGGGGGAGGATGGTGCCAGGAGTGGGTGCCCTCACCTGGTGACGGTCCACAGCAATGGCTGTCAGTGTCAGTGCTGAGACATGCAGAGAACAGTACTGGGCAAAGCGGCTGACATGGCACATTCCCTTCCCAAACACCCATGTGCTGTTTACAAAGCGAACCTGTGGATAGAATACAGACATCAGGGGTGAACAGGGTGGATACAGGCATCAGGGGTGGACAGGAAGGGTACAGATGTCAGGGGTGGACAGGATGGGTACAGATGTCAGGGGTGGACAGGATGGGTACAGATGTCAGGGGTGGACAGGATGGACAGGACACAGACATCAGGGATAGACAGAGTGGATAGAATACAGATGTTGAGGTGGACAGGATGGGTAGATTACAGACATTAGAAGTGGACAGGATGGATACAGGCATCAGGGACAGACAGGATGAGTATAGATGTCAGGGGTGGACAGGATGGGTACAGGCAGCAGGGATGGACAGGATGGGCACAGATGTCAGGGGTGGACAGGATGGATAAGACACAGGCGTTAGGCATAGACAGAGTGGATAGAATACAGATATTGAGGTGGACAAGATGGGTAGATTACAGACATTCAGACGTTAGAGGTGGAAAGAATGGATAGGATACAGACGTCAGGTATAGTCAGAGTGGATAGAATACAGATGTTGAGGTGGACAGGATGGGTACAGACATCAGGGATGGATAGGATTCATACAGACATCAGGGATGGATAGGATTCATACAGACATCAGGGACAGACATGATGGATACAGACATCAGGGGTGGACATGATGGATACAGACATCAGGGGTGGACATGATGGATACAGACATCAGGGGTGGAAAGGACGGATAGGATACAGGCAGCAGGGGTGGACAGGTTGGGTAGGATACAGATGTCAGGGATGGACCGGATGGATAGAATGCAGGCATCAGGGATGGACAGATTAGCTGCAGACGCCAAGATGGATAGACCTTGACTGATACCCAGCTCGAATTCTTGGTGGTCTCTGAAGAGCATCTCTTCCGGAGGCCTCTCAGCTCTCCTAGTCAAGGAATCTTCCAGCTACTGTGCCGTGGCGCACAGCACATGGCTTTCCCCAACATAGCCCATTCTTGGTCATTGAGTTCCCCAAACCCCAATCATGGCCCTGGACCATCAGGATCAGAAGAGCTTGGGGAAAGTGCGGGCTCGGGAGGCTAGGCTTTCCACAACTATTCATTGCTGTGTAACCTTAGCCGATAAACTCTGTTAACCTCGGTTTTCCCGTTTGCAAAAAAATGGTTTCAGAATACTTACCTGAAAGGCTTATTGCAAAATCTGTAAAGATGGGAGAAATTGCCCAGCAAATTGTTAGGAGGTGATTATGAGAAATCGGAAGCTGACATTTTGAAGTGTAATAAAATTCTTGGCTGAATGGAACCTGGTCTAACAGGGAAACATCTCCAAAAAGTCACAATATAGCATTTTGACTGTGCTTAGAAGGGGTGCGTGTGTGTGCATGCGTGCATGTGTGTGTGTGTGAAAAAGATCTGACACAGAGTCACACACAGTGTGCAAGCGATCCACCACTGAGCTACATTCAGTGCATGACGATCTTGCAGCTGACCACCTGAGCGGAGACACTGGAAAGGTGAAGGTTAGGGTGGGGAGAAACGGGACCCTGGGGGGAGACAAGGTCCTCCTTCTGCAGCATGCAAGGCTGTGCTCACTCAGGCCTGGAGCAGCTCCTATGAGGAGGTCTTGTCCAGGAGAGATGGAGCATCAGTTCTGACCAAGGCACACCTGATCTGGGAGGGGACTGAATGTAGAGTGTACCCCATAGAGGGTCAGACACAGTGCAAATGGGTCACTGGGTGGGAGTGGAGTGGGAAGGGCAAGTGGGCGTTCTCTCACGACTTGGATTGACAGAGTGTGCCGCTTGCTGCGGTCACTTTAGTGGACTGGTAGGTGTAAGGCAGATCTGAGAACGGGCCAGCCTTGACAGATACACAGGTATGCCTCTAATTGGTATCTGAGGAGCATCCTCTCCGGAGGCTTATTAGCCCTCCCAGCCAAGGAATATTACAGGCACTGTGCTGCAGTATGGGCCACTGGGCTTTCCCCAGCATAGCTGATTCGTTCCCACTCTGGGGTCTCCGAGTCTTCTCTCCTGCACCTGTGAAGCAGGCTCATGCTTTCTCATATGGTTGTGAAAATCATGCCTGGTAGCAAGCAGGTGTAGAGTGTGTACAACATGCCATACTTAGCCAGCACCTTAGCCTCTGAACTGCCGTTCTGACTACACAGGACTACATAGGTGAGCGAGGACTCACACACGTGGAGCCTAGGACAGTGGCCAACAACTCTGGATCAGGGTCTGTTGGGAAATGAGGAGTGGGGTGTTTGCCTGACCTGTGTACAGGACAGATGGGTCGAGTTTGGCTACCTCCCCTCAGAGAGACAGAAGGCCCAAGGCTTTGCCCTATGCCCTGGAGGAGCCATTGAGGTTACAAAGCAGGCCATCTTCAGCCCCTCTGCCTCCCACCCACAATCAGCAAGTGAGCAAACCTAAACTTCTGGTGGGACACCACCCCTTCCCAGCTCCCAGAAACTCCCCGCTCTTGACCTTGCCCCCATGGATTCAGGTGGAACACGGCTGCTGGCATGTGGGACTCATTCAGACGAAGACAGATGCTTCAGGAGGCCCCAGGCCTGACACACTTGGCCCAGCCTCTCTTTCTGGCCCACTCTGATGTGTCTTTGGTTCCTGCACCTCCACCTTCACTCAGTCACTCTGCGTTCTCGCAACACAAGGTGTGCCTGGGTGGCTCCTCCTTCCGGCTTTTCCTGCTCCCTCTGCACTGTGTGTGCTGGTCATTCGTTTCCACCCAGGAGACGGGGCTCTTGTACAGCTGTTGAATTGTCACAGCCTCTGCAGAGTCTCCTCTGACCTCTGCTGAATCAGGATGAAGGCCCACCTCCTCCAGACCCCACTGCACTGTCTGCATGCCTCTATCTTGGGAATTACAAGCAAATGTTTATTATTGTCTCCGTATCAGAGAACCAGTCTTCATGCTGGCTGCAGTAAAACAGGGACTGGAAAGAGGGGCCCAGGAGGAGGATACTTTCACCAGGCAGTCAAAGGCGATGCTTCCCTCCAGTGAGAAGGCAGAGGGATTTGAAGATCCCAGTTCTCACCACCTGTGTGCACAGAGCAACACTCTGGATGCTCAACAGGAGCTTGGCCTGGGGAGGGTCTGTGGGTCAGGTTCAAAGCCAGGCTGCTCTATTTTGTCATGTAGGAAGAGCAGAGTCCCTTCTCACAGGAGGTCCCTGGGTCATTCAGCTCTCGGCTGTCACTGCTTCTTTGTCCCTTCATGTCTATGTATATCCGACCCTGCAGCCTGCCTCTGAACAACAGCGACGAGGCCCTGGAACCTTGCAGCTCTCATCCGAGACCCACCCCAGCTTACCCTTTCTCTGATAAGAAGGCAAGGGAGGAACCACAGAGAGCCAAGGTGCAGGGTTTCTAAGGATCAGCAAGGCACAGAGCATTATGGGGATGCCTTCATGTCCTTGGTCAGTGCCTAGGGGACCCTGAGTGGCCACCAATCAAGTGACTGGTTAGTATAGGCTGAGGGAAGTTGGTGTCTTGGAGCCGTGGAAGCAGAACATGAGTCAGGAGCCCCCACTCCCACTGGTGACTTAGTGCACACACCAGGGAACGTGAGTGAAAGGACTCAGTTCTCCTGGCTCTGCAGGTGACCGTGGACAAGACCTGGGTTTCTGTGCCTTAGTTTCCTCATCATATTATGCCAATATGCTCTCAGAAGGGAGAGTGGGAGAGAGAATGGGAATGTTTTGAAGATGGAAAATTTGGAAGGACATCACATGGACCAGTGGCTGCAATGATCCATCTTTTTCTGTCTTCATTTGTATGTGAGGTAATAGATGGATAGATAGATAGATAGATAGATAGATAGATAGATAGATAGATATTCTGCTGCTTGGCTAATAACCCTAATAACACATTATTCCATACATTGAAAGGGATGCAACTCTGCTGTAGAGATGAGCTGTCTGTCACTGGGATTGCTCAGCCACACCCTCACTATTTCAAACCGTCCATAAACTCCCTGGTCACTAAGGGACAGAGCAGCACCTCTGCTGAAGAGCAGAGGCTCAGAGAGGGAGCCACTTACTTACCCTGTGCAAATGTCCCACACCCCAGGCTCCAGGCTACCTCCATGCTATTCCCTCCCAGAACAAGTGTCCAACAGGGCCTCCCCGTCAAGCCACCAAGGGAACACAGCTGAACCCACCAGCATCCAGAAAGATGCTTCAGGCTCCATCAACAATCGACAGCTGCTGTTCAGACAACCCACCCAGCAGCACTGGGAATGGGTAGGAGGCAGGCTCTGCACAGGCTGACTTGAGGGACAAGAAGTGACCTAAAAGCCTCTGCTAACATTTCAGGGACCCGATTTACTGTTCGCTCATTTCCAAATGCCTGTGACCAGGATAGTCACACAATGAATGGGCAATCCTTTAGAGCCAGCTGCAGATACTCGACATCGAATCAGTGCTAACAGCTGCAGAAACTCTGGCCTGGAAAGGAAGAGGGAAAAGAAAGAAGGGGAGACAGAGGAGAAAGGAATATTGAGGAATGACAAGAAAGAAAGGACTCTCAAAGATTAGGACATGAAGACAAAATAAAAGCTGAGGTGACCGAGGCTAGGAGGGGGAAGGAGGAGGGTGAGGACCTGGAAGAGACAGAGAGAGAGGAGACAGAATAGACCCATGCGTCAGGAAAAGAGAAGCCCGGGAGGGCCTATCCTTACCAAAGTGAATGGCGTGTTGAGCAACGTGATCATGATGTCTGCCACTGCCAGGTTGACGATGAAGAGGCTGGTGGCAGAATGCATGCGCTGGTTCTTGAAGATGACATGACAGACTAGGACATTGCCGAAGAGCGAGAAGACGATGATGAACGAGTAAGCCACGATGAGAAGGGCTTTCACCGTGGGGTTCTGGGACTCGGCCCCGTAGCGTCTCCTGCCCACGAAGTTCTGCCAGTCGGAGAAAGTGTAGTTGGTCCAGAAGTGCGAAGCATTGGTCCCGGTCAGGGATGCCTCCATACTCGGATGCTCAGTGACGACGGGCGGCTGCTCGGTGCCTAGCACCGAGGACAGGAGAAAGAGCAGCAGGACAGGAGGGACCATCATGCCCAGCCACTGCGGTTCTGGACGCAAGGGTCAGACTCCTCGCCGGCTCGGTGCGTGAAGGCTGGGCGCGGGGCGCTCAGCACACCGGGCTACAGGGGTGCACAAGGCAGAAGGAACCAGGGCGCGAGGGGCGCGGAGCACAGAAGGAGCCCCGACCTCGGAGAAACCTGGACCACACCGGGTCCCGGCTGGAAGGCCACGGAGATCCGCAGGAAGTCGGGACCGCAGAGGAAACTCCGGAATGCAGAGGGACTCGGATCCTGCTGACTGCCAGCCGCCTCTGTCACCCCAGCCTTCGGTGGCACTCGCTGGTTCTCGCAGCACTTTTATACCTCTGCTCCCGCAGCGACCAGTGCGCCTCCGCCTATAGGGCTGTGCAGCGTCTCTTCGCTCCGGTGACGCGCTCAGCTCCAGCCGCCTCTCTCCAGGCTTGCGGCACCGCAGTTCCCAGCGCAGCCTGCGCCGGCCCCTGAGCACTGCAGCCCGGACTCAGACCGCCCTCCCTCACGCTCACCAGCTTTCTTTCGGTACAGTAAATCAGGGAACAGGTGTAAGCCGCCTTGGGGACTATTTGGGGTCACACTGCAAGGCCGGGTTTGTGCAGTCCAAGGATCCACCACGTTGGCTTCCACCTGTCTGTAGCCTTGGCACATTCCCAATACTGAGGTTGTTCCTGATCCAGGTGGATCCTGGGATGCAGCAAATCCTGAAATAGACCTGGAATATTTCCTCTCTAGCTAAACCTTAGACTCACTGCGGGCCTAGTCAAGGCCTGTTGGGAATGTGACATGGTTGCTGATGTCTTTAAAGGAAACTTCAAACACTTCTTGATACACCAAGAAGCAGAAGGAATAGCGTTTGGCTCTATGTCCACTCCTCTGGAAAATAGTTGCTTCGCTACCATAGAGTTCCAAAAGCTGCCCTCTCTCAACCACCCTCCTGCTTTTCCCGTGAGACTTTTTAAATTTTGTTAAAAAAAAAATATAGTTAACACACAAAGTAGCGGTTCGCTGTGTGGTTCACGTGTGTATATATTGTTATACTTCAGTCCTATTCTTTTCCTGGCTTCTCACCCCTCTTTCCGGTCCACTTCCTCTGGCAAAATATTTCTTTCCGCTTTCAGGCTACACATGCTTTGATTGACTCTCTTGTTCTTCACTGTCCCACCATGAGCTACCCAATCTTGATAGACAACCCTCAGCTCCTCATTCTGTCCGTGAACCCCTGGAGATTTCCTAGTGTTGTCTAACTCTGGTGAGCAATCTTCAGATGTCTCCAACACAGGTGCCCTCGGGTTTTTCACTCGGACCTGAAAAGCAGGCCCCTTCCACCAAGACTTCAGCCATCTCTCACCTTGGACCTTTTCCAGGAGCAATGAGGGTTACCCTGTGCACTCACTGTGGCTGCAGGGACACAGACCAAACTCTCTTGCTGAAAAGCAATTTGAAATGGGTCTATTAAATGTCACCATCGTAAAATACAAGACGCACTTCCCTGGGTTGGAGAGAGTCTGGGAAGTCTTTCCATGGTGACCGACACTTAGGAGACAGTCGCAGCAGAGGCAGAAGTGGCAGGATGGAGTTCTCCATGGGAACCAGCACTCCCAGACATGGAGGAGATCAGCACTGTGATACAGGTGACTGCAGCGACCAAGAGAGGGCAGGGACCCAGACCTAAGGGTGTGCTAGGACAGGGACAATTCCCTTGAGAGTGATCACAACAAGTATAGAACGTGACATGATCTGATCGCATTTTGTAAAGGGCACTTCAGCAAGTGGGGCATGCGTGTGAAAGGCTGTGGCTTGAAGCAAGTCTGAAGGTTGTCCAAGTGACCTGGGAGTGGAGTCGTCATTTGGCCCTCAAGGTGCTGGCAGGGGGACGAAAAAGGATGGCAGATTGAGGGAGGAATCAGGATGACTGTCAGATTTTCAATTTGGTTGAAGCCCAATACAAAACCCATCAAGGAGGGGTAGAAAGGTGGCTTAGTGGTTAAGAGCCCTGGCTGCTTTTCCAGAGGACTTGAGTTCAATTCCCAGCAACCACATGGTAGCTCACACCACCTAGAGTGGGACTCAATGGCCTCTTCCGGCACAAAGTCGAACATGCAGATAGAGTACCCATATACATAAATTGATAAATAAATCTTTAAAGAAAAAATAGTAAAGATGTTTAAGAAAAATAAAGATGCCTCCTTTGATCTCAGGCTTCCTTGGAATTTTAGCCCACATTTCTCCATTATTTTATCAGAAAGTTCCAGAAAATGTCCTCATTTTCACACTGCATTCACCTTTTAAGCCACTGTATTTGGGAGTAGCATGGTGAGAAGAGGGGTCTCCCAGCTCTGCTGATGAAGCTTGTAGGTCCTACAGGGTTAGCAGGTTAGAACAGGGGGATTGTGTATTTGATCACAAGGGAAAGCATCAGACAGAATAAGTAACAAATGCTTGGTCAAGGGGGTTTGAGAAGCAGAAGCCCCGGGGTAAATCAGTTTTGGTGCTGGGAGACAGAAGCTGCACTCTTGTGCTACAGAGAGATAGGACATATTGAGGATGCCAAGAGCAGGCACACAGTCCAAGCCATTTCCTCTGCCTTAAGTAGACAGTCTGCACACAGCTAGGTGGGGCCTCGGAGCACTCCAGGGTCCCTAGCACAGCAGCACACTTTACCCTGGCCTTTACCAAAGCGAGAGCTTCCCTCGCCTAACTCCACACCAAGGCTGTTACTCCATCTTTCTTCAAAGGCTTATTTGCTAATCTGTAAATTACCATTACATTGAGATTAGGGGGAGACAGGAACTGTTTTTACAGAAGGAGCCAACTCTGTTTGTGCATTCTGAATAAAGAAAGTCGAGGATGTGTGTGTGTGCAGTCAGAATGTGAAAAGGGCCCTTAGACTGCTACATCTCTAGTCATAATTACACAATCAAACATGCCCAAGTGCAGAGTCTAGGGTTTATTTCAAGCTGTCTTGAAGAGTCATAGCCATCACTTTGCACGCATGTTTCAACAAAAACCTATATGACACCATGCAATGGTTCAAAGAGGTGTTTCTAAATTATAACAATAAAAACATTAGAAAGTGAAAACAATAAAAAAAAATTTAAAAAAATGGTTTCTGGAGAATCACATTGTGGTGGTTTGAATAAGAATGGCCCCCAATTCAAAATATATTTGAATAGCTTGTCATCAGGGAGTGGCACTACTTGAGAGGGATCAGGAGGTGTGTCCTTGTTGGAGTAGGTATGGCACTGTTGAAGGAAGAATGTTGCTAAGGGTGGGCTTTGAGGTTTCAAAAGCCCAAGCCAACCCCAGTGTCTCTCTCTTCCTGCTGTTTGCAGGCCCAGGTGTAGAACTCTCAGCTCCTGCTCCAGAACCATGTCCCCACCACAATGGCAATGAACTAAATGTCTGAAACTGTAACCATGCACCAAGTAAATGCTCCCCTTTGTATGAATTACTGTGCTCATAGTGTCTCTTCACAGCAATATAACATGAAGACTAAAGTTGGTATTAGGAGTGGAACTGGCAGGCTTGCTGTGACAAGTTTGACCATGCTGCTTGTTGGTAGAATGTGGACTTTGGATTAGGAAAACAATTGGAAGCTTTAAGCAGAGCTAAATGGGCCATACTAGTAGGAGTGTGGAAGATAGTGGTGCTGAGAGAAATGTGGATTATGATGACCTAACTCAAGAGCTTCCAGAGAATACTAGGAAGTGGTTTACAGACTATTCTTATAATATTTAGGCAAAGAAAATGGCTGTTTCTCTCTCATCCTAAAAATCTTCCTGAGTCTAAACTGAGAAGTTTTGGGTTATTGATATTGGCAGAGGAGATTTCAAGACAGCCTAGCATTGGCTCTGCCATGTGGTTATTAGTGATCTCTTATGCAGATGTATAATGACAAGGAGCAAGCTGAACAAGGAAAAATACAAAATACACAGTTTGGGGAGAAAAGGAGCACCAGGAAATGTAATAGAGCTAAGTCTAGAGCTCAAAGAGGTAAAGTTTAAAGAAAAGCCTGATGCCAAATAGAATAAAGAGAGTGGTAACCTCAGGGCAAGACCCCACCCAGTTGGTTTCCGACTTCCAAAAGGAATTTTAAAAAGCTTAAACACTGAGGGAAATGATTAACAACAGAAAACTTATGCTGATGAAATTCACGGAGTGGGGGCCACATTCCAGCCCCAGCAAGCACCAGAACTTGTCAGCTTCAGACAGGTAATTCTGGCTTTAGAATCAAGAATACAAGGAAGGGGCTATGGAATCTCCCTTTGAGGCTAAGGAAAGCTACTGAGGCCAGGCATCTGTCAGGGGTACTCCTGCACAAAGGCCTAGAGAGGCCATTGCCTGAAGCTGGGAAAATGAAGCCTGGATTGTGTTGGAGACTCCAGGATGTTGGAGATGCCAGAGCTATGAAGGCCTGCCAAGGAGAGCTGCTAGCAGGGAGCAGAACCAGCCCAGGAGAGAGAAGCGTGCTGTATCCAGCACAGTTGAAAGGAGTTAGAGACCTAAAGATCTCTTTGGCATCAGATATGAGATGCAGACTTTGGAGTTTGCATGACTGTTTTTCAGTCTTGTTTTTGCTCATTATTTCCTCACTATGCTCCCTTTTGGGATGGTAATATATATTCTATACCATTGTATGTCAAAGTATGTGATTTTTTTATTTTGACTTTATTGGGAGTTACAGTTAAGAGATAGCCATGAGCCTCAGAAGAGACTTTGAACTTCAAACTTTTAAACAGTGTTGAGACGGTTATAGACTAGGGGGACTTCTGAAGTTGGACGGAATATATTTTGCATAACGATATGATTACAAGCCTATGGGGAACAGGGGCAGAATGTGGTAGTTTGAATAAGAATGGCCATCATAGGCTCATATGTTTGAATGCTTCGTCATCAGGAAGTGATACTACTTGAGAGGGATTAGGAGGTGGGGCTTGTTGGAGTAGATGTGGAGTAGGTGTGGCCTTGTTGGAGGAAGTATGTCACTGAGGGAGGCTTGAGGGTTTTAAAAGCCCATGTCAGATCCAGTGACTCTTTCCTCCTGATGTAGAACTCTTAGCTATTCTCCAACCCATGCCTGCCTGCACACCACCATGCTCCCTGTCATAATAACAATGAACTAAATCTCTGAAATTGTAAGCAAGCCCCAATTAAATGCTTTCCTTTATAAGAATTGCATAGTGTCTTTTCATTGACTAAGACACACATCAGTAACCCCAAGGATATCATGATACCTCTTCAACATCAATGCCTTACTAAAAAACTCAGGTTTAAACTAATAACACTATTTCCAGATCCATCCCATATCAATTGGTGGCAGAGGAAAGAACAATCAGCATGGTTCCAGGTGTGTGCCAGTGACTTGGATTGTCTATGTTGATGGATTAGAATCCACTAGAGGGACAAAATCATCAAGGTGTCTGTGTCTGTGTGCATATGTGTGGATATGAAAGGGTATGTCTTAGGTACTTGTCTACCGCTGTGATAAAACATTACGGCCAAGGCAATTTATGTAAGAAACTTTTTTTTTTTTTTTTTTTGGTTTTTCGAGACAGGGTTTCTCTGTGGTTTTGGAGCCTGTCCTGGAACTAGCTCTTATAGACCAGGCTGGCCTCGAACTCACAGAGATCCGCCTGCCTCTGCCTCCTGAGTGCTGGGATTAAAGGCGTGCGCCACCACCGCCCGGCTGTAAGAAACTTTTAATTTGGCTTCATTTCAGAGGGTTAGAGTCCATGATGGTGGAGCAGTAGCTGGAGCTCACATCTTGATGCACACCCACAAGGCTGAGAAACACACTTCGAAGCCTGCTCCCAGGGATACACCCATTTCTTCCCAAATAGTTCCACCAACTGGAGACTAATTATTCAAATATATGAGTCTATAGGAATCATTCACACCCAAACCAACACAGGAGACTTACTGTATTGGCTCCCACGACTAGAGGTGAAGCAAGAACCTGAATAGCTGCTTAGTCCAAGAAGCTAGAAGCCTCAGAATACAGGAACCAATGGTATAGCTCAGTATGAAGCTGAAGACCTAGGACGGTCTGAAGACGTGCTGTCTGGAGTCTGCAGTGAAAGGCTGAAGGAGTCTGATGACTGTGGACCAGACACACTCACTCAGGAAGAGTCGAGTTACACCTGCTGCCTGAGATCCTCTTGTAGTCCTATCCATCTGGGTGGTCCAGCCTAATGAATGGCCCTACCCACATGCAGGCCTTTCCACATCAGGTCAGCGGCCATTTCAGTCTTCCCTGGAAACGCCACCACAGACACACTCACCAGTGTGCATCTTCCGATCCAATCAAGCTGACAATCATTACCCACCACAGGTGATAACATTCTTAAAAAGGAACCAAATAAGCCTGAAATACCAAGTTCTTCTGATTAAATGCTCAAACATATGCAAAAAAAGTTAAATAACCCCCTGACAAGCAAGACACCCGGGCAAGATTATAAAAGTATACCTAGCATATGGAAAAGGAGCTATACCTAAGGCCTGCCTATAGTTTGTGAATCCAAATCGAACTGGTTGTGGTTAGAACATTTCACTTGGGGTGAGTCTTAGTTGGCATGGATATTGCTCCACAGACCAAACTGGTCTCACACGTGTGGGGGATGCTTCTGCCTCTGCCTCCTGAGTGTTATAATTACATATGTGTGCCGTCACACTCAGCATTAATCTGTGATATAGTAATATATAAAACGTTTTAGGTGTATGAATGGTGCATGTGGGAGGGGGTTCAGGGTGCCATGGCATATGTGTACAGGGCAAAGGACAACCCTGAAGAGTTGGTTCCATCCTTCCACCTTTACTTGGGTCCTTGGGATAGAACTCAAGTCACCAGGGTTGCATGACAGGCATCTTTACACACTCAGACACCTCACAAGCCCACTCTCCATTTCTATGTGTAAGTTTTAAAAATGGTGGCATAACTCTTGGGCCAACTCCCATCAAACTACCTACTCGGTAAAGGAGCATAAGCTGTATACATCCACAGCATGGCCCGGTAGTTTCCAGGGTACCATCATCCATGATCTGTAGTAGGAGTCCACTTGTTCATTCCTGGCTGTTCAGCCCCAAAATAATCACACAGAAACCATATTATTTTCAATACTGTTTGGCCAATAGCTTAAGCATATTTCTGGCTAACTCATATCTTAAATTAACCCATCTCTATTAATCTGTGTATCACCACGAGGCTGTGGCTTACTGGGTAAAATTCCGCTGTCTGTCTCTGGCGGGGCTACATGGTGTCTCACTGCCTCTGTCTTCTTTCTCCCAGCATTTAGCTTAGTTTTCCCCACCTAGTGAAGTTCTGTCTTGCTATAGGTCCAAAGCATTCCTTATTAATCAATGGTAATCACAGAATACAGAGGAGAATTCCCACATGATTGACTTCTCTTGATTCAAACCTATCTTTGGGTAACCCCAGGCACCTCTATTGATTTAGCATTCCACCACTCACCAAGACTCAAAACCTGCATCTCATTGGCCATCTCTCTGCAAAGCCCAGACCTGTATTTCACACTGATGGCTGACTGGCTATTTTCCCCTGAAATACTTGTTCTCTTAGCAAGAAGCTGCAAACTAGACTCGTCCTCCCCACCCTTCCCTTACTTTCTAATAACTCTCTCTTCTCCAATCTAACCGAGTGAGAATTTAGGGTTAACTGTGTCTCATCTGTTTCCTGCTGCACTTGAAAATGCTGTTTCTACCCCATGACCATTGCCTCTGACACTCAAGAGCCAAAAACAACCTTGTTCATTTTGCATGTGTGCAAGCTTATATGCATATTTGTATACATGTGAGCACATGTATACATGTGTATACATGGGGGCCAGAAGACAACCTTAGGTGTCATTCTTCTGCCTTGGTTTTTGAGACAGGACCATCTTTCTTTGGGACCCGGAACTCACCAAATAGGCTACTTGGACAACAAGTCTCCAGGTCTCCTGTGGTGAGAATCAAACCAACCATTCTATGTGAGTTCTGGGGCGCTCACGTCCCCATACTTCCATGAGCACTTTGCCAACTGAGTCATTTCTGTGATCCAATTCCTCTCTTCTTCAAGACTAGTTGTAATGTGGTCTCTTCACTCAAGAATCTCTAAATCCCTTTCCCACCAGATCCAAAGGACAGTAGGGGAGGTCCCCCAAATCACCCAGTATGGTGATGCTAACACAGTAGGGAAGGTCCCCCAAATCACCCTGTATGATAATGCTAACACAGTAGGGTAGGGCCCCCAAATCACCCTGTATGATGAAGCTAACACAGTAGGGGAGGGCCCCTAAATCACCCTGTATGATAATGCTAATGCAAGATCTCGTCTCTTAGTTCCTTTCCTTGTTGTTATCTTGCTGTTGCTACACATCTGTCTTCCCACTACACAGTTTCCTCAGGACAAGAACTGCCTTATTCCTAATACCACATTCAGTGCAGAACCCAGGTGGAGCTTATCCTGAGGCAGGCTGGGTACCAGGATACAAACTATCATTTCTGATACTTCGTCTGTCATGAAGGATTATGGAAGAGGAGCAGAATTCAAATCAAGCACCTATAAAAGTTATGGATGTCTGGCACCCCAGAATGGGGGGATGGAGACAGGAGGATGGCTGGGGAGCTGGGAATTACTGGCTGCCAGCTTAGCCAAAACAAACAAACAAACTATCAAACAAGAAGTTAACCATGAGTTCCAGGTTCAGTGAAAGACACTGCTTCAAAGGAGTAAGGTAGAATGGCAGAGGACGTCTGGCTTCCTGTTGAAGCCTCCATGATTATGTATGAATGTGCACATATGCCATATACACGTACACTCCATACATGCATACACCACATGCATATACCTCACAATACATCACACACACACACACACACACACACACACACACACACTTGTACATAAAAAAAAACTTCCACTTTCTATAAATGACAATTTTCGGATTCTGTTGCTAGCTAATGCTGGGCATGTCTTCACTAGATCTTGGATGGAGCAAAGACACAGTCCCTCTAAGGCCATGGAACTGGGGTTGCAGGGAATTAGAAATTTCAAGCTGACTGAATATTTTTTCAGCATACGCTCTAATTTTATGCTAATTGCCATTGAGCTATTTTTCTGCTTCAGTTATTCCTGCTGTGTGCTTTGTTTCAAATAAAACCTTCTGAGTGTGAAAGAGGATAATTAACCAGGATTTTTAAGCTACTTGAGTAATATTGCGTTTTTCAGAGGAAGAATAGCGATTTAAGTGGTTTTTGAAAATGCCAAATCAAAATTTTGTTAAAGCTCTTTCTAGGTAAGGCTAGGACAAGTCAGTGGGTAAAGTCACTGCTGTCAATCCCAAGACCTGTGTTCAGCCAGGGGTGCTATTCCTACAAGTTGTTATCTGACCTTCCTGTGGCGCTCTCTCTCTCTCTCTCTCTCTCTCTCTCTCTCTCTCTCTCTCTCTCTCTCTCACACACACACACACACACACACACACACTCACACACACACACACTAAACAAATGTAATTTTAAAAATAAAACGTTTTAAGAAGATGTTCTAGAAATCACCAGTGGATTGGGAGACGTGCAGCCATCCCCTGAAGATGAAGCTATAACTGTCATTCGAACGTTGCTTTTGAAAAAATGCTTTAATAAGACTTTTAAAAACTACCATTTGGGGGCATTAATTCTGAGTTCCAGGAAGCAAAAACTTGTCTTTTTTTCACATTCATTTTTATAAGACTCATGCTATGACAAAGACTAATTCCAACAATTAGACTTAGAACCCTGCTCGCAGGCAGTGGACTGGCAGTGGCCACTGTGGGTTTGGAGTCTAATGACCATGGTTCAGAGTTAGGAAAGGCTCACCACGCAGCAAACGTGCAGATCAGAATGTGAGTCAGATTCTGGCCCACCAGGCAGACTATTCCAAAAATTCACTTGACATTTTGAAAGACTGTGATTAAGGGTAGAGTAATGAAATATAATTTAAATTATGTGAGAAAAATAACAATACCATTTATATGACACCTAGTGGCTTAATTGCTAAATAAAAATTCTGAACATCAAGTGAGTTCCACAAAGCTCCTGGACCTCGGGCTGGGCTCACCCCACCCTCTGGGACCCGGCTGGACTCACTCTGCCCTCTCCTCCTGGACCGTGGGCTGGACTCACCCTGCCCTCTCCTCCACACCAGCCTTGTTACATAGTGTAGCAGCTGGCTTCTCTCACAGCTTTCTTAGGGGCAGGCACCCGCTCCTGCCTTTTATACCATAACTTGGCTTGATGCCCGGCACGGAGTCAGCTCTCACTAAACACTTAATGTAAGAATACAAGAAAACACAGATGCTGTTAAAAGCAAGCAAAGTGTCCAGAGAAACCCAGCAGAGCCACTAACTTCACTCTCCCTCCTTGAGAGCAGACGGTGTTTGGCAGGAAGTACTGGAATAGACTAGAATCCTCTCTGCAAGCCTCTGTTATCTGTGTACTAAAAACCTCTTTTTCCTACATATAAATGGAATTTATGAAAAAAAAGAAAACCCCAAGAAATACCACCAAAGTTCATAAAACAATCCCAGGGCTGGAGAGATGGCCCAGTGTCTGAGAGCATGGCTGCACTGGGGAAGTCAAGTCCACTCTCCAGCATCCATTCCTCTGTAACTCAGCTCCAGGGGACAGTGATGCCCCCGTGTGGCCTCCCCAGGCACCTGCACTCAGGCGCACACTATTTCTTTAAGTCACCACAGTCTTATCACTAATAACTGGTGCTCTTTTAATGTTTTTTTTTTTACATATACTAGAAATGTAATTTTATCAGTTTTCTATCAGAGTTAAATTATTCTTAAGCATTCTCCCCATTATCAAGTTTTTCTCAAAGGTTTTAATTAAAAAATTAAAAGAAATTAAAATTTTCTTTTAAATGGCTGGATAAGCAGGCAGTGCACACCTCTAATCCCAGCACTTGGGAGGTAGAGGCAGGTGTATCTTTGCAAGTTCAAGGCCAGTCTGGTCTACAGGGCTAGCTCCAGGACAGCCAAGGCTACTCAGGGAAACCCTGTATCAAAAAAAAAAAAAATGGCTAGACAGTATTTTATCTTATGAAATACTGCAGCATAATGTAGTATTCACTGTAATGAATAATCATTGGTAATGTTTCTATATAATCTCTCTAGACTTGTTATATGAAGACATACATTTTTCTTCCAGTTTCATCCATTCTAGATGAGAGGATGGGATAAAGTCCAAAACACAGAATTCTAGGTAAGGGAGATGAAATGTTCTACGGCTATGATAACTTGTCCAGTTGCCTGGTAGGAGGACATATATTTCCTTTCGTACTCCCAGCAGTAGCAGTGTAGGAAGGGGGAGGCTGCTCACCCATGAAATAACCACACAGAAACTGTATTAATTAAATCACTGCTTGGCCCGTTAGCTCTAGCTTCTTATTGACTAACTCTTACATATTTAACCCATCTCCATTATTTTACTATGAGACTCATGGTCTACTGGCAAGGTTTCAGCATGTCTGTCTCTGGTAGCAGCTCCATGGCTTCTCCTTTGACTCTGCCTTCTTTCTCCCAGCATTCAATTTAGTTTTCCCTACCTACCTAAGTTTTGCCCTATCATGGGCTCAAGATAGTTTCTTTATTGACCAATGGTATTCACAGCATACAGAGGGGAATCCCACGTCACAGCAGGAGAGAATGCCTCATTCACTCACCCTACCCAATACTTCATCAATGTCTGACTCAGTGAAATGCATTGTAACAGGATGCTTTTATTGATTCCAGGCTCTAAAATCCTTCCTCACCCATAAGCTAATGGTGAGATAGCTAGTCAGTGAGACCTGGGTGTTCGTCTTCCGGTAATTAGAGTTGTGTGATTCATCCAAGTCAGTTTTGGAGTACTACTTCCCCTTAGTCAATAAAAATATCCACCTTAGTGAGCTTTGTAGTGATCTAGGGCAGGCCTGGCTCAGAGGAAAAGCACAGAAAAGGTTTTAGTTGTTTAGACTAAAAGCTGAGGCTCACTGATGGGTATTTTCCTAGAGCTTGGGGTACAGCTGGTATTCAATACTGAAGAACAAAACTGTACATTCATTTTTCTTAGTCACAGTTTCTATTGCATGACCATGGCAACTCTTATAAAGGAAAACATTTCATTAGGGCTGGCTTATACTTCAGAGGTATAATTCATAATCATCATAGTGGAATACGATGGCATTTAGGCAGACTTGGTGCTACAGAAGGAGCTCAGAGCTCTGCATGATTCTCAGGCAACAGGAAGTAAACTATTACATTGGGCATAGCTTGAACATAGAAGACCTCAAAGCCCAGCCTACAGTGACTGACACACTTCCTCCAAGGAGGCTATACCTACTCCAACAAAGCACACCTCCAAATACTGCCACTCACTTCGGGGGTCATTTTCTTTCAAACTACCACATTCATGCTATGGTTTGCATCTGAAATGCCTCCCAGAAGCTCCTGTGTGGAAGGCACACAGTAATGCAACATGTGAACCAAGGTGAGTTTCTAGGGATTGGGAGAGATCCATCTTCATCAATGGAATAACCACTGGTGGCTTCAGATCTCCATGGGAGATGGTAGAAATTCTAAGAGTTGGGGCCTGGTTACAGGAGGCAGGACCCTGAGGGACAGGCCCCTGGAGGATATATTTTGTCCTTAGCCTTTTCAGTCACCATGAAATGAGAATTTCCCTATCACACAAATGTCCACGTTTTGCCTCTAAAGAGGCCTAAAACTATGGAGCCAATGGGCCATGGGTTACAGGCTCTGAAACTATGAGGGAAAATAAACTTTTCTTCCTTCATATTTTGTCAGTGGCAGGATGCTCACAGACAAGCAAAGCTGACGTGCTGAAGTTGAATTTCACTGCTGACGAAGTCCTAGGCTGGTTAGCTATTTGCATTTCCAGTCTTGTTTCACCTTCATACCCTTTTGTTATTCAGCCAAGCAATGTGACAAGTTGTTACTAAGTCTTTGAATACAACCTCAAACCAAGACTAATACTTCATATCCAAGAGTTTGATCTAAAGGAATGAGGTAGCCATCTACAAACACACACATTTACTGTTAATCCCACAGATAGGAGGGAAAGGAGCACTGACCCAAGTCATCATGGCCAAACTAATTTGAGCAAGTGATTAATTAAAGCAAGCCTTTAATTCCTGGGCACAGGCTTCCTCCCCTTAAGGTGGGGTTCAAGAGGTCAGCACTGGATAACTGGATATGAGGAAGACAAGGTTTTTATAGCTCAGGGATAAAGGGGTTTCCAATGGAAGACTTGGTGGGCAAAACAGGGGAGGTTACAGGAGCAGAATCACAATGATAATTAGTTAGTCCTAATGATCTCCTGAAACAAAGACATAGGTGCAAGATGGGCATAACAAGGTAGTCATAACAACAGGTAGTCATAGCAACCTTTTGAAACGAAGGTATGATTGCAAAATGGTAATCATACCATTTTGCAAAATTATAAACAACTTTTCGAAACAAAGACATGTTTGCCATTTCTGGAACAGGCAGTTCAGAACCATTTGTGGTCAAGGTTACAGTGGGGGATAGGCTAATTCTTGAGAAACAGAGGCTTAACATATACAGAAATGAACCTAGTTTGTCTTTACTTGAAGATGGCTTTTAAGCCTAAGATGGAGGCAGGCTGGTTCTTCAGAATCCTACATGCTTCTAGCTCTTTTTAGGTCATGTAGAATATCACACATTTTTAATATTTAGGGGAAAACCAATAAATGTAATTTCAGGAGAACAAATTGCAGAAACATCCTGTGGAAAAATTGCCATTAAATACATTTTTAGTGAACAGGCGCATGAAGTAATCTCAAAAATCTCTCAGACCTTACCAATTACATACCCTAAATCAGCTGGACACGGCTTACATCTTCAACACTTGTGAGAACTCGAAGAGATAACCAGTGGTTTCAGTTCAGTGTTTAATATGAAGCCCATATCATCTGAAACACCTCTCTCCAAGTCACAGCCCTCTCCTTATTCACCTTAAATGGGCCAGGCTCTGCCTTTAGACAGGACTCAAAGGAGCTTTGATTTTCTTTTCTGTTCAAATTTACTTTTGGATTTGAGGCTAATGTTTTCTGTTATAAGTCATGATAGGTTATGGTACAAACCTCAGTGGACTGGAGGAAGTGCAGCCATATGGGAAGAATGGAACTGGTGTGGTAGCTTATGTCTGTAGCAAAGTTTTTGGTCTAAGGCTGGCCTGGGCTGCACCATGAGACTTTGTTCCAAAAGTGGGATGGGGATATGAAAAAGGCTAGCTGAGAAGCAGCATGCATCTGAGTCCTGACTACACAAACAATGTGACCATCAGCCTCAAGTTCTTGCCCTTATGCTTCTTCTGCCATGATGGACTGTAGATACTCTCAAAAATGGGTCACACTAAACCCTTCCATCTTCAAGGTGCCTTGAGTCAGGTATTTGATCAGGAATAAAAGTAACTGATACATCAAAGTCTCAAAAGAACAGGGGAGGATGCAACGCTTCACACAGCTGGAGGGAGGGAAGATGCAATGTTTCACACAGCTGGAGGGAGGGAGGATGCAATGCTTTACACAGCTGGAGGGAGGGAAGATGCAATGCTTTACACAGCTGGAGGGAGGGAAGCCCGACAAGATGTGGCTATGAGAAACTACAGAATTCTCTCACCTGGGCTTGTGTTGCTAACAAGCAAATGAACATTCACTGGTCATGGGCCAGGCATGGCCAGGCAGTGTTTCAGAGGGAAATGGATAGAGCCCAGTCGGGAAGGAACGCTGCTAAGCCCACATTGTCAGCTTTAGCCCTGGAAACACACTATCTTCTCTGTCAAAAGAGATGTCTAGTAAACCCTGGGAACAAAACCAAGGTTTAAATTAAGCCAACTGCAACTGTCAATAGCTATGAACCATAATAAAACTGAAACACATGAGATTTTGTTAAAACCTTGTATTAGGTCACAGTAGTACCGTAATTATTAAATGTATTTGAAAATGTAGTGTCTAGAAGTCCCAAAGTAGCTTTTAAGAGTAAAAACAAAAGTGGCAAAGAGTAGTCTTTCAGTTAAGCATTCATTATAAAACCACAGCAGTTAAATGTAATTAATTTCCAACAGCCTGTGAAGAAGGAATAGCATTTCCAAGCATCAGTGTATATAGGCACTCAATAATAACTGAGACAGGCCAGCAGCACACAGGAAAGTGTGGCCCTCTCAACACGCGGCGCCGGTGAGCCATCTCTATGTGGAATAGAATGAATGAAAGATGATCCCTACTTCACACCACACATAAAAACCAATTCCCAGTTAAACAACAAAATGTAAAAAGCAAACTTTAGATAGACTCCTAGAAGGCAAATAAAAGAATCATGGCTTTATGGTAGGGAGGGTCTCCTAAAATAGAATGTAAGAATATTAATCATTAATAAACTAAAATGCAACTATGAAGTTAAATTGTAAAGAAGTAGGAACAAAAGATAAATCTGATTATATTAAACATGAATTATTAGGGGCTGCTGAAATGGGTCACCAGGTAACAAGCCTGGGTTCAATGTCTAGGACTCTCACGTAGAAGAACCAACTCCTGAAAGTTGTGCTCGGCCTTCTGTGCACATAGGGATAGGCCAGGGCTTTCTGAAAAGGCTCTCAGAGCATAGCTTGAGATATTCCCAAGAACTCATAAATGTGATTATAAGAAAATATAATACTTTAAAACATGTTTGGCATCTTTAGCCATCAAGGAAATACAAACTAGAAGGGCTTTCTGATTCCATCTCAATCAGTCACAACGGCCACTACCAAGACAAGAAACGTGGACGAGTGTGTGGGAAAGGGAGCCCTCACTCACGGCTGGCGGAGTGCGGACTGCAGCACTGCAGCGCTCAGCGGAGGACTCTCAAGAACTGAAATACAAATATTGCATGGCCAGCTGTGGTCCAGAGACTCCTGAACATTTGTGTCCATTGGTCCACAGTCACAGTAACCAGGGAAGAAATCAGCCCGGGGTCTATCAGCAGATGAACAGATAACAAAATATTTTATCAGCTGTAATTTTTTCAGCCGTAAAGAAAAATGATTATGACATTTATAGAAAAATGATGTAACTGGAAATGGTCAGAAAGACAGCTGCATTTTCTCTCATGTTGAAGCTATATTGAAAGGTGTGGGGCACGGGCATACTTGCGTGTCTGTTTATACATGTGTGTATGCATGTGTGTAGACCATGCCTAGACAGGATATTAGAAGGGAGGAAGAAATCTTCAGGGAAGAGAAATCAGGCAATAGAATACACATGTTAAGAAGGCGTTAGGGACTAAACAGGGAAGGAGGGGAACAGTGGGGAAGAACAAATGAGAACGCAGGCTAACAACATATATGAAATGCCATGATGAAATTCCTTACCCTGCAATCTAGAAAAGACAATAAACTACAGAAGTAAGCAGAGTGTGGAGCTCAGGGACGAGCAGCTGCATGGCGCGCACGGCCTAGGGTCCGCACTGAAGACACCTGCACTCCTGTAGAGTCAAGTGAGGTGGGAGGCTGACATACAGACTCACTGAAACATACACTCTTGCAATTGGCAACTCTGTGAGGGGAATTCAAGAGACATCAAAAGCTCTTGGACTACTGCCATTTCAAAAAATAAATATGAAAAATCAGGAAAAGCATACGATTATCAACAATATTAATACACTTTTATATCAAATGGAAACTAAGATCTCCCCTAAATGGACAAAAATATGACTGAGCAAACTCCTGAGAAAAGCAGAAATGGGCCAGACACTTAGCATGCTCACTCATGAGAATCAAGACACGGCTGTACCGAGAGCTGTTCGCCACTGTTGGATAGGTTAGGAACTAAGAATACTGTTAAAGACTGGGAGGCGAAGGGCACACACAGCCGCACACGGCTGCTGTAGCCTCTGTAATGGGAATTAGGGAATACGGAGCAAAACAGTACCTGCATTTATTCTTCGATTAGGGGACCGAACTTCTAAGGACTTTCGCTAAAGAAGTAACTTCAAAACCTGTGAATACGCTAACACAACACTAACATTTATAACATAAGAATCAGAGCTATCAAAAAGCACAAACCGAGGACAACAAAATAAACTACTGGTATTTAAAACTAAGTGTATAGATAGCCAAAGCTATAAAAGTAAGGAAGATCTGTATAAGATAAGAAGCAATTTCCAGGGCATAATACTCAGACCAAAAAAAGGTTTCAGTTATAGCAAAAATCTTCTGTGTACCAAAGGGAAAAAGATAAAATGACTCTAATTATTTTGGAAAAAATACAGAAAAGGCAAACTATAATGGAGCTAGTTAATGACAGGTCACAGGTAGGCAGAAAGGGGTGAGGAAGACCTGAGTATATATTCAATGGTTCAGAAGTTGAGAAGTATGCTAATGTTTTTATAAAGCCAAAAAAATAAAATGGAACCCTAGAGAGAAGTACGCTGTGAGGGAGCCACTGGGGGCAGCGGCTGTGAGTGGTGTGCAGACTGTAGAGCCCATGCCACTGTCACGCAGAGGAGAAAGCCTTGCTTCCTGAGAGAACCCCAATGGAGGGGAACGGAGAGTAAGTGGAGAGCTACAACCGACTCAGCAAAAATCAAAGTCATACATGCACCTACTCACACACATGGATCTACCTTAGATAAGTCATACACGCACCTGTGTAAGGATATATCTGTAACACTCACATAGATAATAAAATATTTAAATTAAACTTCAATGAGGGGTTAAATCCATTATTCTCATCAACTTTTTATAAAATAAATATTTCAAAAAATTTTAGGGGGCTAAAGTATAACTCAGTGGTAGTCTGTAGCAGACCCTGAGCTCCAACCTGAACAAAGCCACAGTATTAAAGTTTTAAAACTATCGTGTGGGATTAAGCACAGTGCACAGCTTAGGGATCAACATGAGACGCCACTGGAGTTTCCAGGGGTGAGGGGCAGGTTAATTTGTTTCAGGTAAGCACTTAGTGTAGAAGACACGCTTGAATCATATTAATTATATTATATTAATTATATTATATTATAATCATATTGAATCATTAGGGGAGCTGTGAGTCTCCCCCTATTAGCTACGCCCGTCCTTGTTTGTATTTCCTGACTCTAGGAAACGTGCTGAGTCAGATATCCGCCACCAGCACCTCAAAGGCATTCGCAAGAAGGGGACACTAAAGACTGCCATGGGAAATACTCCCTTTCAAATGGGCTGGAGCAAGCGTGAAAGCAAACAGGCCTTGTGACAGTTCAGTTGTATTAGAGCTGCACAGCAGCTGACAGAACAAAGCGTGGTCTGGGCCACCCCACGAGAGAAGCGACGCCCCACTGTGGCTACCTGACTGCAGTGCCCACGGCCCTTCAGAAACCGCCTTCACCTATGACCCTCAGGTGCCACACACCGCACCCTTTCATTTGACACACACTGGACAGTGGCCCTAAATCACCTGCTGGAAATTGTGTGGCTCGTCCTTAAAGCAGGCGATGGTACAGAGGTCAACATGGCAGATGTGGAAAAACCAGGACTTCAGGGTGAGCCGTAGCTTGGCAGGAAGTCTCTAGAACATCTGGCTGGAGGGTGGGTACATCTGACAAGGAGTCAGAACCAAGTGCCTAATGCCGACAGCTGGTAGCTGAAGGGAGGGACACAGTGAAACATACATTTTGGTATGATTTCAATGTCTGCACATCAGAGAGTGTAATGAGATCTAGTAAGCCGCAAGGACACTCCTAACAGCAATAGCCAGTTATGTGCCCGGCTTCACAAAGAACAAACTAAAATTGTACAAGTATCAGGTCCAACACACATTAAGTTCAATATGACTGAAAGAAAGACAAGGGTGAAATGTGGGTACTTTTCATTCAATAAAAATAAATCTTTATTATATAATTCTTTTTGTAATTTTTGTTTGTTTTCCCAGACAGGATTTCTTGGTATAACAAACCTGACTGTCCTAGAACTCTCTCTGTAGACCAGGCTAACCTTGAACTCACAGGGATCCACCTGCCTTGTCTCCTCCGAGTGCTGGGATTAAAGGCATGCACCATCACCACCCAACTTCTTTTGTAGTATTTTAATGTTAGTTCTTAAAGGACTCAAAACACAACCTGTACTTAAGTGTCTGACAGATACAAAAAAGGCTCAATTTAGAGGAAATGCTGTTTTTAAATAGTCTACCTTAGAAACTTTTTTATCATGCCAGGAGACCACTTTTACTCAATTTTTCCAGTGAAGGATTTTTTTTTTCCTTTATGAAGGCATCCATTCTTCTTAAACCTTTACATATAATTATCAAATGAGCCATTCTATGTAATGGGTGGAAACAGGTAAAATCCAGCCTGCACATACAATCAAGGATAATCACAGCTTTGCTGCATAGACACCCAATCACTGCAGAACTCGGAGATTCACTGTGGAAACACCTAGGTGCGCCGACAGCAGAAGCATCCCCTGCAGCTGGAGTGCTCTGCCCTGTAGCTCGGGCAGCAGTTCCTCCAAGGTCTCACTTCATAGTTTAAGGCACAGCTTTTCTATAATTTTCTCATCAGCAATTTTAAAAGTTCATGAAAATAAGTTTTCTATGTTCCTGAACTGGACCTTACCTGCCTAGAGGTTTGACTTGTCAGGAGCTAGAGGTACCGTGCACTCCCCACAGGTGCCCACGAGAAACACTGCCAGGGAGAGATGGGCTCTTTGGTTAGCATGAAGGACAGAGGTCTTCCTTCATTGAGGGCCTATCACATCCTACAAGAGCAAATGGAGTGCTCAAAAACCATCTGGAAGTCTGTTGGGAGCCAGGTGGTTCCAAGACATTCTCAAAGAACAAAGCGAGCCTTGCTGCGTGTCCTTGCCCAGGAGCAGACTTGGCAAGGTCTAGCCTGGGGCTGGGACCAAGACCGTGAAGGAGTCAAGGTTTCAGTTCCTGGGAACTTATCTTTTCCACTCCAAGGCTGCTGCTCCTCAGTCTGAGGCACCTGAGCTAGCCTGTGTTCCCCTCGTGCAACATGGCTTCATTAGCGTCTCGCTGATTCAGCTCATCGTATGACAGGCTGTGTCCCATCTTCTCCCAACGAACTGGACAGAAGTGCACTTCTTAATAAACTTGCTTGCCATAAAGACACAGCTTTGCATGACTTCCTGAGTCCAACTGTCCTATCACCTGTATTTTCTGAACCCCTTTGTACTGAATATACTGCTAGGGTGTGATACATGCCACTATATGAACAATGTCCAGGATTCTACCTGCCGGGGCCTCACTTCTCCTAGCAGCTATCAACATCATTTCACACCCTAACCAAGTTTGTCAATAGCAGAAAAGCCTCACTAAACTTGCCTGCAGGGAGTATCGTGAGCAAATCCTCATGGTCACTCACCTAGAAAACATCTCACTGGCACAGGAGACAAGCCAGCAGCTGCCCACTCAGTGTGAGGCAGTACCGCCTCCCCACGAGTGTCCTCCACACAGCCCCACACTCCTCTCCACTCAAATCCCGGAATGCCTTGCATTTAAAGTGATGGAGATGTAGGATCTCACAGGCCAGGCCTTTGGCTGTGAAGGCTCCGCTGGCAATCCCGCGCTCCCACATGATGGAGCATGTTCTAAGCAGCTCATGAGTGCTGCACCATGATTCCAACTCGGACCACTTCAAGACACTGTGGTCCAGAGACACTGCCATCAGCTGCAGGGCTCCAATACTCGGTGAGTTACAGACAGGATTAATTTGACGGTCATGAACACTGGTGTCTGTGAAGAACGCCAGGGTGCTGTGCCAGCAGGACCTACATGTTCTCAGGGAGTGCTTGAACACACTAGCCTTATGAAACAAAAAGGACCAGCAGCGGTCTTTAGTGTGTGGATGAGGGAATGAGACTATTTAACTCAACTCTGAAGGGGAAATGTTTTTATTTTCTTCCTAAAACAAAGATGAAAATATAAACTTGACATAAGCTGTTTCCGTCAGTTTTTGAATTGTCTATTCGGAGATGTTTTGTAGCAACCAAAGCCACAATAAGGCATTGCCAGTGAGAGAGCCCGGCACTGGCACTGGACGGCTGTATTTCAGTATGTCAGCCTGACCCAACCACAAAGGTCAGCTGGCTGTCCTGCCTTAAAAAAAGCTTTTCAATATTTTTAAGACAGAACATTCTCTAACCCTCTTCTACCTGTCGGGTACATGAGAGAAGGAAAATGGCACAGACCAATACTGCTCAATGGGAACAGAACCTGAATCTGTGCTACAGTGTGAATTAGAAATAAATGTACTAACAAAGACCTTATACCAACACAAAGCCCTCTAGCCCGACACTTAGTGGCTGATCCTCTAGTGCAGAATTCCACATGCGGTGACAAACACGGGCTTAGGCTGCTCCATAAAAGGCCTTGCTTTCAGAGATCCAAGAAATAGTTAGGACACGAAGGGGCCAGGTCTGTGAGCTCTCTCATCAACTCTGCTAGCTGTGGCACAGTCTCTGATCATGAGGCAGCACAGAAAAACGGAAGGTTTGTCTCTAATCTGCACTCCAGAAGAGCATCTTAGCAAAACTCTCACAAGCAGTAAACAGTTCTGTCAGCAAGTTAAGGTTCTCGACACGGCAGCACATCCCCAGACAGTGCAGCAGCCAGAGTAAAGACGACAGAGCAGCATCTCCTTACCACTGAGCTAGGAAATGCCTTAATGGACTCCCATTGAGGAAGCAATTTAAAGTATAAACCCGATACACTAGCGTCCCGGTCAGCAGACTTTTCAGACTCCTTGTTAACAGCACAGTTAAAGCATCTTCAGCTGTAGTGACGGCATGCAGGGCTTTGATTTCTTCCTGGATCATGATGTTCATGTTCCACTGAAAACATTATCTGTGGTTTCTTCTCAGAGAACTACTGCTCATGAAAGGGTCATCGTCATCGTCCTGAAATGACACAAATGTTATGCTATGCCAACAACCATATTCTCTCTGCTGAGCCAAGAGAGAAATTCTTATAATGCAAAATAGCATCAGGGAATCACATTTATTTCACCTATTTCCTCTGACACTGTAAAATGTAAATGCTCAAGCCAATTCTCTGTGCATTATAATAAAAATCTACCGGCTCTTGTGTGAGAAGGCATGTATCTATAAAACACAGTGCATACAGTTCTCCCAGTCACAAACCTTAATAAAGGCAAACAAGGTATAGGAACCAGGATAGACACTATTCAAGTCACTTCTATTCCATCCGTGAAGTTTTCTCGTGCAAATGATTTTGTTCTTACAAAATTTTGTTATGTGTATGCATATGCAAACACATGCATGGTTGTGTCTTGTCAGGACAACTTCATGGAACTGGGTTTCTCCACCCACCCTTTGTGGGCTCCAGGGCTCACACTCAGCCTCCAGGCTTGTGCAGCAGCAGCTCCGCCCACTGAATGTCTTGCTGGCCTCAATTACACTCATCACCATGTTTGCCTTCTTGGATATTCAGCCAAGAAACAAGGAAGTCCCAGGGAAAAGCCCCAAGTCTGAAGGACCGTGATTCCTGTTTCCTGTCACCCACTTCGTGACAGAGGACACTGCTTTCAGCCCAATGGAGAAAAGAGCTGAGCAAAGCGGTCTTTCTGCTTTTGCAGGAAAAAGTATGTGATATATTTCCGGTGTTCCCAGGCCAATAGGACATAGGCTACAAGCATGGTAAGAATAAATATAAATATCAAACATTAACTAAGAATTTAATGAGAATGAAAACACCTGGAAAGATGGCTCAGAGGTTGAGAGCACTGGCTGTTCTTTCAGAGGTACTAAGTTCATTTCTCAGCAACCACACGGTGGCTCAGAACCATCTAGAAAGAGACTTAGTGCCCTCTTCTGTCATGCAGACATACATGCATGCAGAATAGTGCATACATAGTAAATATATCAATCTTAAAACAAGGAAAGAAAAGAACTAGCTGGATCTGGCGGCACAGATGTGCCATCCCCGCTGCTAAGGAGGCTGAGATGGGAGGGTCACATGTTCAAGGCCTGTCTAAGCTACAGAGAGAGTTCAAAGCCTTGGTAACTGTGTGAGGCTCTGTCTCAAGGGAAAGAGAAAAAAATGCTAGAGTTATAGCTCAGTGGTTGAGAGCTTGCCTACCATATGCCAGACCCAGGATTCAAATCCAGTCATAAAGCAAAAACAACTAGCAAGCCTTACATAAAGCCTGATTATATAATCTGATGAAAGATATCAGTAGATGGAGTGTACTCTATAGCTACGTATTCAAAAGATAAGTGTTTATAAATTTGTTTCCATTAGGATGTCAGTAAAAGCAAGTGGTTATTTAGTATTAGACTTATGGCATTAACATATCCATGTCTTATGAAGTTCTCTAGTGAGAAACGGAAGCCTTGAGGATCACAAATTTAACTGTTTTGCTGATTCACTTTCTCCACTATCAAAGGCAGGCCTTGTTAAAGACACAGAAATGAAAGCTGGCAACGTGCCTCCAGTTCTTCTCCGTAGTTAGATACAAAAGAACACACATACATTTTCTTTTCTTCTGTGTGTATGTATTTTTGTGCTCAAATGCATCTGCGCATAAGCCCTGGAGTTCACGCCCCACAGCCCAGGACTGAGATTACAGGTATGTGAGTGTCGGACATCAGGTCTCAGGTCCTCATGCCTCTCACCCTTGGCATACTCACTTCCAACTGCTACCCACGGACAGCAGGTGTGTGTCTGCTTCCCTACTGGCAGCAACATGTCACCACTCAATAGGAAGTCTGCACTCACAGCCGAGGTGCAGCAAGCCTAGCAAGCAATTGCAAACCCACAGCTGAGACACAAGGACCACGACAGCAGCAGCAGAGCGGATGCTTGGAACACAAAGTCAAGGCACACACATACATCATGGACGAACACTATGAGTGGTTTGCAAGTGGGATACATCAACCACACAAAATTCAATGGGAAATCCATGACACAGGGATGTACAGCAGACACAGTCATAGAAGAGAGAGCACAGTAGTGAATGCCAGGGGCTAGGGTCAGAAATAAGGACATTGGGACGTGTTTAAGGGACACACGGTTTTGCAAAAAAAAAAAAAAAAAAAAAAAGTTCTCAAGGTCTGTTTTACAACACAAATCTATTTAATACTACCAAGCTTCATTTAAAATGGCTAAGATGTGATTTTTATGTTATGTGTTCTCACTAAATTATATTTTTTAAAAAAAAAATAAATAACTAAATGGAAGTGAAGAGAGGCTCAACAAAAACATCTTCTACAAAGCCTGCGGAGGTTCAGGGGCAGCTGTGTGCGAACGGGAAAGGCCAGGGTCTGTGTTTCACAGCTGTGCCCCTCTGCATTAAATAACAGACGAACACAGGAGAGGCACGTGCACTTCCTCCCACTCCTTGTGAGTTAAAGCCGTGAGAGCTGGGTAGAGACCAACACTGTCCTTGCTGAGTACCTGTGCCGAGGCAGCATCTGTCCAGGGTATGAGACACGGTGGGCGCAGGGCATTTCACCAGTGTAACCTGAAAAGCCCTACACCAGCAACACTCCACTCTCCAAATACGAACAGCAGAAGCTAAAAGAAAAAACCACCCAGCTCTGATCCATTAATGGGACAAATGAGAGCAGAGAGAACTTTGTGCTTTATAGGTAATTACACTGACGGGCGCTTATGATTTCCAGCGTGACAGGTCCCAGCTACCACGGCTATCACGGAGTCTAAAAATAGAACCTGCAATGCTTAGTGAGTGCCCGCCACTTACGTCTCTACACGGTTAAGGTAAGAAAACGCCAATGACATGACTATTACCTCATCTGATTCGAAGTCAACCCCCTTGGCAGTCTGGCTCTGGGACATCCGTTTGCTAGATGTTGTGCCCAGCCACCTGAGGAAGAGAGAAACACCAAGTGTGAAAGAGAACATTAGAAAAATGCACGTGTTCAAACCCACAGCAACCGCCGAGTACAAACACGACACGGCTCCCTTCCCTCTGATGTCTATAGTAATTGTATCTGTGAGCACTAAGGGATGATACACTACATATAAGAACTGTGTGTGTCTGCATCCTACAAGCTCTGCTTCTCTGAGAACAGCACTGTTTCTCTACAGTAAACATTGTCTAATAAAGAAACAAAACCTTAATGGTAAGAAAACCAATTCCTAGGTATGTTACCCCCTTTGCACCTAAATTTCCTCATCTGTCAAATCGAGAAATGTTTATTTTCATAAAGAGCTATATGCTTACCACCAGCCCACGGTCTGACATGTTACACCACCCAGGCGCTGACGCATGTCCCTGCTGTGGGACCGGCTCCCCTCCACAGCTGCAGTGTTCCCTCCACAGCCACACAGAGGATCTCGGGACAAACCCACCGCTCTGCAGAGCATCTGACCACAGCCCACGACACTTGCTCTTTTCCAGAAGCACTCACAATCAAGGGACTGAATCACAACTGTCACACAAAATTATGAACTAATTCAATCATCCTTAATGCAGCTGTAGGAGTTCAATCCCTTTCAGGACAAATTAAGTCACCTAAGTCTGCAGCCTTATCAAAATCTGCAATGTACCATCAGACCTAACAGAATGTGAAAACAGTAAGTGTTAAAATACAAAAGAAAAAGGGGCTACAGATTATTTTCTTTAAAAAAAAAAAAATACATGATGTATGTGCACCAAGTACACACAGTGCCCAGAAGCCACAGGGATCCTCTTGGAAGTAAAGTTACAAATGAATCAAGAGCGAGCCAGCATGTGGATACGAGGCTGTCGGCAAGGGCGCTAAGGATACTCAACTGTTGAGCTATCTTTCCAGCCCCTTAATCATCTTAAGTAGAAATTTTTATTTATTAATTAAGTTTTAACTAAACAGTATTTGCCCAAAATGTTAATACGTAAAAAAACAATGTTTCAAAATAGTTTAATAAATATTCCAAGTGAGTCAATCAGGGACTCCAGAACTGAGTAAGTATACATCAGCCACTTAAGTATGCTAGAGTAAGTTCATGCCAGTTAGGTCTATGTCAGCACATATGTATTCAGAATAGGTCCAGCCACATCAGTAATACAGAGGAAGTCCTGCCAGACACATAACACTCCAGAGTGAGTCCAGTCAAACACACAAGTATTCCAGAGTAATTCCGCAACAGCCAACATGAGCACTAGAAGTCCAGCCAGACACAAAAGTACTCCAGAGGAAGTCCAGACATAGAAGAACTTTAGAGCAGTGCTTCTCAACCTTCCTTCTTTAATATGGTTCCTCATGTGTGGTGACCTCCAACCAATAAATCTCTCATTGTTACGTCATAACTATAATTATGCTACTGTTATTAATCATAATATAAATATCTGATATGAACCCAAAGAGGTTGTGATTCACAGGTTGAGAACCACTACTCTATAGGCAGTTTAGCCAGGCATACAAGTACTCTAGAGGAAGTCCAGTCAGACACATAGTACTCTAGAGGAAGTCCAGTCGGACACAAAGTACTCTAGAGGAAGTTCAGTCAGACACAAAGTACTCTAGAGGAAGTCCAGTCAGACACATAGTGCTCTAGAGGAAGTCCAGTCAGACACAAAGTACTCTAGAGGAAGTCCAGTCAGACACAAAGTACTCTAGAGGAAGTCCAGTCAGACACAAAGTACTCTAGAGGAAGTCCAGTCAGACACAAAGTACTCTAGAGGAAGTCCAGTCAGACACAAAGTACTCTAGAGGAAGTCCAGTCAGACACAAAGTACTCTAGAGGAAGTCCAGTCAGACACAAAGTACTCTAGAGGAAGTCCAGTCAGACACAAAAGTACTCCAAAGTTCCTACTACCGTCTTCACATGTTTGGCACAGCCCTGTGTACAGAAAGCACAGAAAAATTTATATAGTGAAAAACAAAGCCAAAATCTAGAATTAACAAAAGCATTCTCTATTACCGAGGAGACAATCTTTCAAGAAGAAAAGAGCTGGGTAATACAGACAAGGGGACATGAATCACAGGCTGTTTTTCAGAAGAAATATAGCAATGTTGAATCATTCTATTTTTCATTTCTACATACTCTGCTAGATGAAAAGAATAATATTCATCCTCTCTGGCATAGAAATATGTATTGTCATAGAACTCTGGATCATTGTTGCTTTTTTTTTTTTTGAAGGAGGTAGGTCCCAGGCTTACCTTTGATCAGCCTTGGAACAGGTAGGAAAAATGTCATCTTCATCAGACTCATCCACCTCAATAGTCTACAAAAGGGAGGAAACAAAGCAACAGGTTCATCCCAACATCTGAATTAAGTAATGGAATATGAAGACACATATGTAGATATGTCTATAAGCATACTACATAAACACTCACAATTACCACAAACTCAGCCATGTGTGCGGCTCAGTGGTAGAGCAACTGTTTAGCCATGGGGTCTGATCTCCAGCTCTGGGAGAAAAAGGTAAGCCCAGGCTGACTTCCACCTAGATCCCTCTCCCTTCACGAAAGGTATTCACTGCTCCAAGCCTACTCTCTTCTGGCAGTTACCGAGCCAGGGCCCCTAAAGGACACAGGATACTGAATTACATGCACCCCTGCCCAGCAGCCTTCTTCCTAGGTTCTGAAAACTGATGGACCTTCAGTGTTTCAGCTCCAAGCTTTTCCTAAGTAGCCCGGGCTAGTTTCAAACGTGCAAACTTCTGGTTTCTGTCCATTGAGTGCCAAGATTACTGATTTGTGCTACCAAGTCCTCCTCTCAGCTCCAACCTTAAGAAAGGCATCAGATCAGGAAGTAGCACATAGGTAGGTATTGAGTGTTAAGAGCCAACAAAGCTGCACATCATCCTACATGTTCTGTGTTTTGTGTTATTGTGACACTTGACAGGCATGTGCTATGCTTTCCCCTAACTAAAGTCAGATGAGGAAGGAGCCCAGGACCACACTCCAGAAGAGCAGCATGCAGTGTCGAGAGCTCTGCTATACCCCGTGCAGTGCACAGGAAGTGCCTCCATCAAGCACAACTGCCTGGCATAGGAAGAAGAGTCCTTGCCTGGGTCGTAGGATACATGGACAGTTAGACAGCCATCAGACCCACTCTGAATTCTCTTCCAGAATCCCAGGGGGCAGCAAGGCCATGTTAAATGTGTAACAGGACACAAGGATCCCAACAGTTTGGTCTTTAGCCCACACCGCTATGAAAAGAGCATCTCCATGCCAGGAACACACCTCTGTGTCAGGGTTTAAAAGTCGAGCCTTTTGGTCAGCACTGCTGCCCTTGAAAATGCTACCACACCACAGAACTAATGAACTTCTAACAACGTGATCCTCTGGGCTTTGTTGTTGGCTCTAAAAGAGCCTAAATAATAAGCATGCTCTCCCCAGAGTTGACTTCACACTTTGTTCCCATTAGGAAGTCCATAACTCAGAAACAGATTATTAAAATCAAATCTCTAGCAGTTTTCTTACCTCTGAGTAATTCTTAGTGGCAATGTTTCTGGAAGGCTGCTGTCGAGTAGATTTGAAAGCTAGCATAAAAAAGATGAAATGCCTGTTACATAGTTCTTAAATAACTCAAAAGCTCTACTCACTTTTCAGCTGGAGGACTTTAAAGCCCTATCTCATAAAACCTGGAATGATCGATTAGAAAACCATGTCTACATTCTGGAATCTGAAAAGCTGTGAGACTATATACACCTGAAGCACCCAGAGCCCTCCTATTCATCTCCCATTTTCCCAGCATGCTCTAATATAGTAACAAGCAGAATGCGCCCACATGCTTGCATTAGGAATGCTGTATAAGCATGCCTGGACGCTGAAGTCTTGTCCCTCAGTCAAGTGTCCTACACCAGCCCTTCCTGCCCTGCCAGCTGTGCAGGCTCCAGAGGCCTCACAAGCTCTCACTCCTCCCCTGTGGCTACACTGGGCACAAGAGAACACACCAGAGGGGAATTCTACAAATCATGTATCTTTGACTGATAAAATCACTGATAAAAACTTTCCTTATACCCTTACATTTTGCTTTATAGAAACCGGAGGTCTGGCTAATCTGTCTCCTTGTCACGTGACACAGAAACACTAGTCCAGCACCTGGCTGAGGTTTGTTGTCTCCTCAGCACATCACGTGCTAACTCCAACCACAGTTTCAAGACAACCTCCACTCTAAGAGGGCAAAGGCAGACATTAAAAAGCCAAGGATTTCTTCAAGCATGGTCTTTCTACACAGCCCAACGTTATTACTGCTCAAGCTTCCCACCTCACATTCCTGTCGGATCCTGTGCTGTCTGAGAGGAAGGTGAAAGGCAGACACCCAGGTTCCATCTGCTCTCTCATTCACACACCCCCACCCTACTTTCTAAAGTGGAAAAACAGGGCAAGGAACAGAAAGCCGGCGAGCACAGTGATTTCAGAGAATGCTCTGTCGGTACTTACTAACAGTCCCTAAATCCTGAGGTCCTGAAATCAAGAAATCTTTCTTTGGATTCCTAGTGGACAGCAAAATGATGACAGAAAGCTTATGAAGCCAGGTAGCATTTATCAGAAGACACACTGCTTTGTAATGAAGGCCATGGGCTTTGGTAATTCAGGGGTCTGGTTTGGGAGCTGGGCCCATTCTGACTATCTAGCTAGCAACCACTGCCAAGTGACTTGGCTTATCCAAGTCTTAATTTCCTCACCTGGAAAACAGTGCCAATATTTCATGCAGAAAACCGCTTAAAGGATAAAAAGTGCTTATGCAAATTTCTTTGGCAAGTGCCTGCAGGAAGCAGCACCCATCCACAAAGCTCTTTAGATCAGGGCAGTAAATCACACAGAAAGGCAGTGGCCATCCTCTGCTGACTAACTTCAGTGGAGAAACATCTTGCTGTCAATTCTTCTTTATAGCATGTAATCTTTTCCCAACAGTAAACAACCGTGTGTTCTATAGAGCTCATCTAATTTCACCTGCCCACTACGCTGCCTACCATGGACATTTAGAAGTACAATTTCAATGATGGATCTCCCTGGGTGCTGACAGTCAGCACCTCCAGGTAAAAACACCATATGCATGTACGTACGTAACAATCAATGGAAAAAGGATTTGAAAGAACATGAAGAGGTATAGGGGAGGGTTTGGAGAGAGGAAAGGAAATGATACAATTATATTATAACAAAAAATAAAAAAAATAACTGAAAAGACCATGAAAGATAGAAATATGAAGGGAAAAAAACCCTCACCAACTTAATGCAATAAAAACGTCCTGTGTGTCTATGCTAAAATATCAGTCATGTCTAGAGAACAAAGGAGACTGATGGGAACGAGGAGGTGACAAGGGGGTGGAGGGTCGGGATGTGCTGATCACCCAGACAGGAGTTCCAGAGCACAGAATATCTGAGGAGATGACAGCTAAAGCTTTTCTAGACACAATGAAACAGCTCTATGAGCTCAGAGAACACTTGTTTAGACAGAGAAGAACACCATATTTAGATTTCATCTGGCAAAACTGCACAAGACCAGACACCTGAGGGAAGAGGACACTTTAGCTTAACTAACAGCCGAGACCCTAACAACAGCAGAAACGGCAAGAGTCTGTGATTAATTAAGCTGAACACACACTCAAGCACTCTTTCTATGTCCCTGTTTCCTTTTTTATAATAGTAACAATATTTTCTAAGAGCCTATTTATGCAGCCGACATTGGAATCTAATTGTTCTATCAGACAGATTTACTACCACACCTTAGTCCCTCATGTACACTGAGGAAGGTCCCAGCCATTCCATCAGGTAGCTAATTTCTGCCACATGCTTCTCTCATCCTGGCCCACCCTCGCTGCCCTCATTTCTCTGTATCTGGGAATCTCTCTGTCAGAAGATAAGTGAAGTTATACTGCAGAAGTTAGCAATTCCTTTAAAAAGTTAGGAAGTGCCAGTAACTCATGTATGGAAAGATTTCTCAGTTTTTCATTTTGCTTTCTCAGTAGTTTGGAGATCTATAGGGTTTGGCACACGCAAGGCCAGAGCTCTTCTGCAAAGCCGCGTCTGCAGCCCTAAGAAACATCCCTGTGGAGTAATTTACTGACTGCAGGGAACGCAATACAAGTGAGAGTTACTAGTGAGGCACCTCTCGCCTTTCCAGGCTGGGACTCAAATGTGTCACTACTGTCTGTACTCACCGTCTAGAATGGACATATTCCTAGTCGTGGAGCATCTGCCTCGCGTAGCCGTCTCCAGCCCAGTGTCTGCAAGCAGAATCACAAGGTCAGTAACAGTCCCTTGGCAGCTAAGTGAGCATATGCAGGAAGAAAAGTTCAGTAAACTGCACAGAAAGCCAGCAGTGTAGGGGAAAGAGACCTAGAGACTAAGGATCAGATTTCAGACTATGCTCGGTCACACTGATCCTCCATTACAGCTTGCGGACACACACTCTAAATGTAAAAATGATGATGATAATAATAATAACAATGGACAGATTCTTCAGAGCTCTTTCTGCTTGTTTGTTTTTGAGATGGGTCTCTCTGTGTAGCCCTAGCTGTCTTGGAACTCACTCTGTAAACCAGGCTGACCTCAAACTCACAGAGATCCACCTGCCTCTGCCTCCCAAACTCTAGGATTAAAGGTGTGCGCCACCACACCCAGCTCTTCAGAGCTTTTATATGATGCCACAATTTATGTTACCAGCTCATGTTCTCACAGATAAAATTTTTTTTAAATTTCTTTTATATTTATTTATATATATAAATGTGCTTATGTAAGTTTGTATACGCAGGATCCTGCAGAGCAGGAAAGGGATAGGATCTCCTGGAACTATAGTTACAGACAGTTGTGAACTGCCATGTAGGTGTTGGGAACTGAACCCAGGTCATCTAGAAAAGCAGCCAGTGCTCTTGAGTCCCTCAGCCATCTCTCCAGTACTGTCCTTATTCCATAAGGACAACTAAGAACTGCTTCTAGTGGCAGCTTTATGGGCCACACCAGAAGTGCCTGGGTAGCTGTGTTCTGTCACATGGCCCATCCCAGAGCAACAGCGCCAACGATGGCAGCTCTGCTGCGACTGCCCTTACACATAAGGGGTTGAGAGCAGCCTCCACTTTCAAACAAGCTCATGGAGACTATGAGCATGTAAGCACTGTGTCTTCTGATGGCCGCAATATTTTTATATATCTTCATGATCTGGAGCTGCGATCCTTCCTTTGTTCACATCTGTGAGTGAATACACACAAGGGAAGTGCACGGTAAGTTGTGAGTCACAGCTTACAAACAACTGAAACCCTGCGTCCATGTGGCAGTCACCGTTCACCTGAGTCAAGGGTGCATGTCACAGCTACCTATGACACATTACAAAAAGAAGTCAGCAAAGAATTGTTTTAGAAACAAAAGCTCCTAATTCAATTCAGACCAAAGGACACAAATTGCAACTTTTCTTCTAGCTTTGCAAATCTCAAGTGTTGAGAGGCAAAGATGAGTGCTGACCTCGGCCCCTCTGAGACCTTCCTCTTGGTGCGCTGCTCTGCCCTCTGCCTCCTCTGCGCCCGCGGGCTCGGCCCCGGCCTCTGCTGGGCACTGCTGACAGGCTGTCATCCGAGTCATTTGCTGTCGTCTGTTCCATTATATCGAAACTCGGGTCATCGGCGCTGAAGGCTGAGGCGGAGTTCTCTGACTGCGATCTGAGGGCCCGGGCCCTGCTCATGGCCTGTGTAGCAGGGACAGCACATCAGTGCACAGCAGTAGATGCAACATCCTACCCCCACTTGCGCAGTCATATGGACATTCACCAACCCACTCATACTGTATGCCAGACAAGTGTAAAAGGGCCAGTCTACCAGTCAAGTTCCTGAACTACAACCTGCAGGAGACCTCGTAAAAGGGTCACCAAGAAACTCAGTTTTGTGGTCAGCACTTTCAGAACCAGCAGTGCTGAAGATTGCTTCTTACCCTACGCAATGTTTATAAAAAAGACAGACATGAGCTTCTTTTTTACAATGAGCTCATGCAGTGATCCACACTTAAGAGTCCAGCACTGGGAAGGCCAAGCAGGGATGATCACTAGGGACTCAAGGTCATCCCAGACTAGGGACTCAAGGTGAGCTCCAGGCCAGCAAGTGATGCAGTCTTGAGGGGGGCGGGGGAGGGAGGGAGTGGCTAGGGAGATGGCTTGCTTGGTAAAGTATACAGCATGAAGAGCTGAGTTTGGGTCTCCAGAACCCACACAAAAAGCTGGGTGCCACTGCAGGTGTCTAGTATCACAGTACTGGGGAAAAGGCAGAAAATCGTGGGAGCTTGCTAGCCCAGCAATCAGTGCAATCAGTGAGCTCGAGGTTCAGTAAGAGACCCTATCTCAAAACATCAGGCAGAGACTCATAAAGAACACTTTATGTTGAGCCCTGGCTTCCACACGCAGCACCGAGAAAAGACATCCACGACTGTCCTCTGCACACATGTCCACAGGTGCACACACAATGCCAAGATAAAGAGGTGACTCGTAATGCAAGTCTTAGAAACAACCTAAAGAGACCCAAGAAAAGACAAATGGTGTCAACAGTCTAATTATCCAAAAAAGTTTTGAGAAAATTATTTGAAAACACCATCCAAATGCTAGAAAGATGGCTCAGAGGTTAAGTGTGCTAGCTGCTGTTGAGGACCTGGGTTAGATTCTCAGCACCCACAAGGTAATTCACAACTGTCATTAGCTCCATTTTCAGGTAGCAAAACTCCCTCTTGTGGCTTACCTGGATACCAGACAAGACTGTGAGTCACAGACATACATACAGGCCAAACTCCCATACACAAAGTTAAAAAGACAAACAAAATACCACCATCCAGACACCAAGAAAGTTTAACAGGTGAGCCAGTCAAATTTCCAAACAACAGTATAGTGATGTTTTATTTATGCTTCAACAAATAAACTTGCCTAAAGATTAGAAGGGCAAAGCTAACCCACTAGAGGTCAGGCAGTAGTGGCACACACCTTTAATTTGGGAGACAGAGGCAAGTGGCACTCTGTGAGTTCAAGGCCACCCTGAGCTACACAAGATCAATGCTAAAATAAATCCAGGTGGTGGTGGCTGACAGACACCTTTAATCCTAATACTAGGGAGTCATACCTTTAATCCCAGCACTAGATGGAATATAAAACGGGAGGAGAGAGAGGTTCAGGCTGCTTCGTCTGCTAAGTCTGTGGTTGTAGAGGCAAGACTTCTCTTGGCTGCTTTGCTTTTCTGGTTTTTGGGTTGAACCCCAATATCTGACTCTGGGTTTTTATTATTTATGCTAGAGAACAGAACTCATTGGTATTTCAGCAGTGCTGAAGCACAGAACAAGTGCCCAGTTCTCCCAAAGCCAGCCCAACAGGATGCAGACACAGCACTGAACATACAAAGAGAAAACAACAGAACCGTGCTTATGAAAACAGCAGAGTCCATGAATACCTGCAAGATTGGCCATATAACTAGCAGGATTTACAGAATCAGTAGGACTGCCAACATAGGGCATACATTAATACAACTCACATGAACAGAGGGCAAAGAGGAGGCCCCATATTCTCCTCCCTAGATGCCAAAAGGCTTTAACTTTCCACTAGTGCTGATTTAAGCCAACAGTCTTCAGAACAGGTGAATATTTATTCTACATGTCAAAAAATACTAAGTACAAAAGGGAAAGGAGAGAGGAGAGGGAGTTACCCTCCACCCCACTATAAGCAGGTGCTCCATATGAATACTCTAAAAACATTAAAAAACTGCTCACTGGGGATTTAGGTCAGTGGTATAGCACTTGCCTAGCATGTGTGAGGACCCAGGTTCAATACTCAGCTCCAGGAAAGGGGGTGGGGAACGCTCACTGTTAAGAAAGGAAGCATGAATCAAACACAGTATCAAGAAAGAAGGCCTTGCCCCTGACATGCGCAAATACCAAATCTATAGTAAGACAAGATGAGAGGGCCCCAGGGAACATACACTCAAGGATATTAGTGATTAGAAGGCAAGCTAGTACAACACCTCTAAAATAGCAGCGATGGCCAACAGCATCTAAAAGCCTGAAGTCTGACTGTGATGCTTATTTTTGAGTGACGACCTATCTTTTCCAAATTTTCTTTCTTTTTCTAAATACCATCCTTATTTTCATTTTCTTAAATATTACAGTCAGTGTTCTAGTTTACCATCTCTGTGCAACAGCTTGGAATTTACTGACTCTAGGATTTATTTTTCAGCTCAAACTCGACCCATTTTGTACCGTCGAGTCCCTGGGGTCCCCTGTTCTGCTCCATTCCTGACAAAATAGCACAGTACGGCACACAGATGAAATACTACATTCTTTCCCACTCAGTGTGCATTCAGACGTCATGCATACTGAACATGTGTTAGACTGTAATGATATCCATGGGCTACTGTCAATCATACTCTAAAAGCACTGGCATATGAGCGTCCACTTGATATTCTCCTTCCGAACCCTTGGCTGTATACTTAAGCTGGAGTGTATGAGGACCAGACAGTAATCCTGAGTCTCCTCTCTCTCAGGAGAGGTCACATTGCTCTCTTCCCTGATGTGGGAGTGATTTCTTATTAATAAAGAAACTGCCTAAGGCCCATTCGATAGACCCACCCTTAGGTGGGTGGAGTAAACAGAACAGGATTCTGGGAGAAGGAAGCTGAGTCAGGAGTCGCCATGATGTTCCCACTCCAGACAGACGCAGGCTAGAACCTCCCCGGTAAGCACACCTTGGGGTGCTACACAGATTATCAGAAATGGGCTAGTCCAGGTGCAAGAGCTAGTCAGTAAGAAACTGGAACTAATGAGCCAGGCAGTGTTTAAAAGAATACAGTTTCCGTGTAATTATTTCGGGGCATAAGCTAAACCATGTGGGCGGCCGGGTGCCGGGAACACAGCCCAGCCGCTCCTCTTTCAACACTCCCCCAGGGGCACCAGGTCCTCCTACCAGGAGGTACAGGGTTCCAAGCTTTTCACATAGGTGCCAACCCTCACACCTCTTCTTTCCTGTATGTACCCCATTCTCTGTCCCTGGGCTTTATTCTTGCTTCTCTAATGTGCGTGCCATGGTTCTGCATCATGAATACTTGGAATCCTAAGTGCTGATGGAGCACTTGAAAACCTTTAAAAAGATGTATCCAAGGCTTTTATCCATTTCCAAGTTGCTGTTATTGTTGAATTTTTAGAAGCCTTTTTAATGCAATGTAGACACCAACTCCTTGAATGTAAATTCATAAGTATTTCCTTCCACCCCGTGAATCCTCCGTTCACTCTGGATGGGGCTCAGCATCACGTTTTGAAAAGGTGTACCCATCCCGTCTAAATTCAGACAGGACCTAATATTTTATAAGCCAGAGAATCAAGGACTGTGTGCAGACTAAGAATAGCCTTATATTTTTAAAGGATTGCAGTGTGTAGGATGGAGATCATGGCAGCCTTAAACCTGATCTTTACTGGTCCTGGTCATGTATTTCCAAGTCAGCTTGTGCCTACAGAAATACCTGAGTTTTTCCCTCGTGAACAAGAAGCTCTACAAAATGTATTTTTTTTTTCCCTCTAAATGAAAGAACTTCCATTTGTCTGTTAAAATAACTGAAGCATGGTACCAGAATTCATATTCTGAGCTCAGAGATTCTGACAAAGCTGTGAATTATATCTTGAGAAAGTGTCAACTCTATTACTCAATTCCTAAGTAGGTGCTGAGGCTGAAAACCCTGTCAGAAGCCTACAGAATTCTGGAAGTGCTTACTGCTGTGGTTTAATATGCTTTTCAGATTTCATCCACAAAGTCACACATATCGACAGTATGGTCATTGTATCATGAGGTCAGGCCCTCATGAACCAATTAATCTACTCCTGGGATTAATGGGTTCCTAAACTACACAGGAAGTGGCTGTTAGGAAAGAAAGCCAGCACACTGACTGCCTGTGCGGTGCCATCTGACACAGAGCACTACAGAAGACTCTCGCTACATGCTGGTTCCATGTTCTCCAGCCAGCCCAGCTTCAGGTACAATGAGCTCAAAATTTCTATCCTTTCTAAACTATCTGGTCTCAGGCATTTTGATACAGTAACTGGAAACAGACTAAAAAGCCCAGGAAATCTTGTTACCTGTAAATGTTATAAAAATATAGCTAAGTTTTAAGTTTATTCCTCTGAAGGACTCCGATTTGACACGTTACATTCCCATATAAAGATTCACAATCCCTTTTATTTACTGATTTTTGATGGTGATAGGGATGAATCCCACACCCTAACACGTGTTAGGCAGGCAGGCATTCAACCACCAACCTATGCCCTCAGCCTCAGCTCTTATAAGAAACTAAGGTTAGTGGCTTCAATCCCAAAGGATTCAATGTAAAAAGTATTTTTATTATATGTTCAGTTAAAAGGGCTAACCAAAATTAGTCAGATGATCTACAAACTTTTCTAAGAATCTTTCTAGCACGTTCTTTTCTATTTTAAAAGCACCTTGTAAGATGAATGTTGGAAGCTGTGAAACCCCAGATCCTGAATTTCTGGTAAACAACTTGTAATGCTTGCAGCTGCTCTGAGCACGAGACCCTCAGGAGTACCTGATGGCAGGGGAGTGGTTTCTGGTGGGTTTGGTTGGGGTGTGGCTATCAGTTAAGGATCCCTACATAGGTGCTGCTGGACACAATAAAGGGGCATTCCTGTTTCAAGGATGGCCCGTGTCTCTGTGTGTGTGTCCTTGTGTGTTTAAATCTCCAGCCCCTTGCCCGAGGCTCGCGAATGGTCCTGTAGTGCAGGCTTCACAATACAGGCATAGTACTGTAGTACACATAGTCCAGGCGGGCGCTACAGATGAATACAAATGAGATAAATCTAAGTGAACCAACCCTAATCAGTTGGTTTTTCCCTTAAATTTCAGAACACAGTCCACAAAAAGCACAGCAGGTGCATGTAGGCACATGACTCACGCTGGTTTTGATGGGCTCAGAAGTTTTCCGGTTTCAGCTATTCAGTGGCTATGAATAATCTTATGGAACCCTGAGAAGACACTGGCTGACACCAAGTCAAGACTTTGAGGCAGAAACATGTTCAAATTCCAGTACCACCATATGACCCCAAGTCCAGTCTCAATGTCCTCAATTTGTAAAATAGGACCTGATAGTGCAAGCACAGAAGCTGTCAAAATAATTTAATAAATACCTTCTCCACACACCTCATCTACTGCTCAGGAAACTCTTGGGGGTCATACACCAGACCTCTTTCATACATGTACTCCTAGTAAAACGCATGACGCTCGCCACAACAGCCACAGAAACTGCCAACTAAAAGTAATCTAGATAAAACCTCAGGAGTCACACATGTGAGACAATCATAAAACGATGACAGTAACACCCACACCCAGAAAACAAGAATGTGCATTTCAATCAGTCTCAAATCTTCCCTTCCTGACATCTAGGAGACTAAGGATTTCAGCATTCTAACTCAGAAATAATTCTAGATGTTATTTTCATTACTGAGGACTCTCTGTGAGTCTGCCCCACCACATTTACAACTATACTTCAACAAGAGCGGGAGGCAGAAGAGCAATGACAGCCACACGCTTACAGTCACTCACGACAGCTGGGCTCAAATTAACCACTGTCCATATACACCCACTGGCTCTTCTGGTTCACAAACCAAACTACTGACACAGCACACTATAGCCGAAAAATTACCTCTCGAACTTCATCGTCTTCTTCATTGGTATTTCTCTGTCTGCTTTCTCTGAAACGCCGGACCTAGACCACAATAAAGAAAGTCAGACACCATGTACGTTCTCACAGTAGAGCCACCCAGAGTACTGGTGGCAGAAGAACAGAGTCATGGTAACGTGATGGTTTTGTGGTCTGTGCCACTGAAGGACTGAAGCATCCATTAGAACTCTACTGGGAGAGCAGCACAGGGAATGGGTGCTTTGCCTGGGAGATCTGTTCACCATACACAGGGAAAAGACAGCAAGGAGAAGAAAGGTTTGGGAGAGACTTGTAAAAAGTCACCACCAAAGCCAAGAAGCTGGATGAAATTAGAAGGTGGGTAGGTAGATGTAGGGGCCCAAGGACCGAGTCCTGGAGAGTCCAGCTTAAGAGGATGGAGAGATGAAAGTTACCAGGAAAGAAAATTCTCCATTAAGGACGGAAGAAAGCAGGCCAAGTATGGAATCATGTAAGACCTGTAAGTTTAAAATGTCTCAGGAGCAGACAAAACATCACAGGAGACCTTGACAAGGGCAGCTTCACTTCACTAGAACCTTGGTTCAAAACCAGCATGGGAGCCAGGCAGAAGCACGTGGATACCTATGAATTCTAGACCAGTCTGGTCTACATAGTGAGTTCTAGGACAGCCAAGGTCACATAGAGAGACCCTGTCTTTAGAAAAAAAAAAAAGAGAGAGAGAGAGAGAGTAAGGCATAGTGCTCTGGGTACCAAAACACTGTCATTCACAGATAACACAGGTGGAGGAGGCAAACTGGGGGGCAATGAGGCAAACACTAGATGCGTTTTAATCCTCACAACCGTGGAGATTCTGTTATTCATCCATTTTACAAGTAAGGCACAAAGAGCCTAGAGAATCCAAGGGCTAACACACGAATGATAAGGCTTTTGACTCTAAGCACAGACAATGTGGTCCAGAGGCCATGCTCTTGGCTACCACGACACAGAGACACACACAGTGCAGCTAAGGAGTCAGTGTCACTGAAGACAAAACGACAACTCCAGCACATTCCAACATGCGGCTCTGCATCCTTACAGTCCTGTAACATTATAACATTATACTGAAAATACTTTTCCACATCTTTCAAAGACACTTTTTTTTTTTTTGTTTGAGACAGGGTCTATGCAGCCTAGGCTGGACTGAAAATCATTATGTACTGAGGATGACCTCGAACTCCTGATCTTCCTACATCCACCTTCTAAACACTGGGGTTATGAGCATGCATAGCACCTGAACAAAATCCTAATGATTATTAGCTATAAAAACATCTAAGTTGTCTACATGACAGTGCTCAATGAAACTGAGTTTCCCAACTATTGCGCACTGAGGACAGCACTAGCAGGACCTACTCTGTGCACTAGTTTGTATCTGACTGCTGTCTTAGGACACACCCTAGGGCCGCACTAAGGAAAGGACCTCCTCAGGCCCCGCAGTGCCCACAGCCGTGCTGCTTGCATGAAGCCTCTCCAGCAGAGCACTTACTACCAGCTTTCTTAAGTCAAATTTGACAAATAAAATCCATGTAATATTAAAGGTCTTGGTTAACTGTGATTAAATACTATGGTCTCAAGCTTGCTAGACATTTATACTTCCTTGTGAATTCCCTTTTCTTGTCTTTTGTTCATGGCTCTACTGAAATGTTTAATATTTTCTAAAGCTCACATTTTATTTGAGTCTTTTCTTTTGTATATTCATAAATATTTTCTCCACATTCATACCCTTTAATTTTGCTTTTTGACACGCCAACATTTAAATTTCAATGTAGTCCAATGGAAGCTTTTTCTCTGTCGCTCCTTGATATGCAGAGGGAAAACATGCTCCAGGTAAGACTCAAAACTCAATCAAAACGAATGAAAAACACGAGACAGCAGCAATTCTTATGCTGCAAGCGTCACTCTGCAGTGCTCTCAGGATCTCAGAAAGACGCTTTCTCAGGACAGAACAACCTTTACTCAGCACCCGCCATGTATAAACTCCTCCGGGTGCTGCTAGACACTGTCTAATTTACTCCTCATTTTATCTCCTCAATTTTATAGACGAGGAAACCAAACTAATCAGACTTAAACAGTCAATCAAAACCAAACAAAACACAACATCGGCAGCTCACCTCTTCGTCAATCTTGTCTTCCAGAGCATCAATGTGGCGTTCCTTCAGAAAGCGCTGTGTCTTCTCCAGCTGGTACTTCACTAATTCTTCAATCGCATCCTTCTCTTCCTTATCCACAAACTCCTGAACTGCTTCCCCCATCCCTCTTTCTGTCAGCAGTGAGAGCTGAACATTCTGCAGGAGAAAACACACGCCGTTAGGTGCACAAGTGCTGTGTTCCTCAGCCAGGAACTCCCCAAGAAGGAAAACAGTCTCTTATGGAAAAGGAAGTGTTGGGGTCAGCAGGCAGCACTTAGCCAAGGGCCAGAACAATGGGAGAGGAGTCAAAGAGAATTGTAACTTCAGGGGTCTCAAAGGCTGTGACAGTCCCCAGAAAAAGCCATGAAGTATGACTAGAAATGAGGTGAGGCTTTGGGGAAGGGGAGATAATGGTTGTAAAAATTTTGCCATCTCACTCTGGGCCTTGTGACTGTTTTATGGTGAAGAAGTCTGAGGCTACAGATGGTATTGAGGTTCCTCATCACCTGCTATAAACTATGGAGATTGCTGGGGGTGCTCCAGGCAGAAGAAGGAGGCCCAGCTGGAAAATGGACCCAGATGCAACACTGCTGGCTGTGTGCATGGACAAAGGAGACCCAGCCAGGATATTTGAGAACTGCAAGGGACTGAGGAAGGTTAAAAAAGACTCTCCCTACATGGCCCTCCGACACCTGGTTTTCAGGCCAGAGAGACCAGCGCTATTTCTGACCTACACAGTTGCCAGGTAGCAGATTTGTGTGTGGGGTTTTTTGTTTTGTTTGTTTTGTTTTTTGAGACACGGTTTCTCTGCAGCTTTGGAGCCTGTCCTGGAACTCGCTCTTGTAGACCAGGCTGGTCTCGAACTCACAGAGATCTGCCTGCCTCTGCCTCCCAAGTGCTGGGATTAAAGACCTGCAACCACCACTGCCTGGCTCAGATTTGTGTTTTTTAAAATAAATGCAACTAAAAAAGTCCAAGTAGTTTTACTAGCATATGGTTGTTTAGGTTTTTTAAAAAAGTAACTAAAAATTACATTCAAACATAAGCTAAAATCTCAGATCAAGACTTACAAGAAAGACAAGCAAGCCACATACCAGTGAGTCCTTGCAATGACAGCAGCAGTGTCCAGAGAACACTCTGGTGTACTGGCTACTGCAGAGCCACCGGGGAGTCACTTCACATATGAACTACACACACACCACACTAAAGTCTGCTGTTGGCTGTTCTTAAAGCCTAAGCGGTAAGGAACTACCTTCTCCGCGGTCTGGAAATACTGCTTCACCAAGTCTTCTACGCGGAGTGTCGTTCCTTCTGAAGCAGGTTTTGTGATGAGCTTCCCAAAGTTGATCTCCTCACCTACAGAAAGGGGCCAGGAAGAAACAGTACTCTTTATAACACACTAAAACAGCTAGGCTCTCACCAACACTTCGGGGGCGCCACATAAATTTTGAAGCAAAAAAAGGGCCTCAAATTTGCTAATAGCCTTGCTGTCATTTGGAGTTCATTTCTTTTCCACATGGTCCATATGCATTTTTCCCATCTCTAAGGACCATGGCTACTGCCACTGTTCTAAGACTGTCCCCAGACCCCACATAACCCTTTCAGCAAGTACGAGTCAAAACACACCCCCAAGAACAGAGATATTACTCGCTTCTTCCACCGATGACAGAAAAGTGGTAGGCAGAGCTTCCCGGGCCCACAATAAAGCACAGCAGTACCCAAAGGAGCCACTGGTGTCACCACCACACACCCACCCGTTTCAGCGACAGTGCCTCTTACAGACTGGTAAGATACTCTCAACCCTGAGCACCTGTCAGCACTCTGTAAGAACAGTAACAGGAAGTATGATTAATGCACTTCTGCTGACTTCCTGCGAGGGCAGTCAACAGAACGCAGGAGAAATACAGCAGTGCCACTGATGGTGGAGACACAAACACCTCTGTGAGCTCCAAGGACACTAACACTACCTTTAATTACCATGACTGCTCTGCACTGGCCAGACCCTGTGTGAAGGCCATTACAGAACAATTCCAGCTTTGGAAAGCAGCAGTCTCAACAGTGGAGGATTATTAATTTATACAGTATCATATGTAATAAGTGGCCAAAATAAGAGATTTTCCATTAAGATATATCCAGGTGGCATCATAGCTACCAAACAACTCAAATTTAAATTAAAAGTATCCCCAGGCCATTCTACTGGGGATAAAACTCAAACAGGGTGAGGTTCTTGTCAAGGAATCAGTAAGAAGTGACAAATGAAAATTCACATCCAGAACCCAGTTCTTGCCCGTGCCTTTCCGAGCCCTACGGCAGCATGATAAGGCCTACACATCAATATCTGAAAGATGGCTTCAGGCTGAAGTCACATCATTTATAAATTACTTTTTAAAAAATTTTGCTGATTTTTTTTCTCAATGTGTATGAACATTTGTGTGAATTTATACTATGTACCATGCATTAGCAGTGCTTGGAGGCCAGATGAGGACACTGGATCTCCTGGAACTGAAGTTATAGACAATTGTGAGTCACCATGTGGGTGCTGGGAATTGAACCTGTGTCCTCTAGAAGAACAGCCAGTGCTCTTAACCGCCGAGTCATCTCTCCCAATCCATCATTCTTATTTTCTTTCGCTGCTGGAAATCTTACTAGTTATAAAGGGTGGGGCCTCTATAAAGAGCACGACTGATATTTCTTATGAAATAGCATTATTTAGTTGATGATTTTGTTTTATAGTTAACAGGACACTAAGTGTCTATAAAATTTAACTGGAAATGAACTACTCAATCATCAAAAATATCAAACTACAGGACACTTTTGACTTCAAGTCTGGTCTTCCTGAAGCACTGCATGCACTAAGTCAAAATACTTAATTAAAGCTGCAAAAGTTGAAAGCATGTTCTGTCAACCCATGGCAGGAAAGATGTGCTGGGATCGGCAGATGCCTGGCGCCTGTGAGTGCTGTGACTAGCACCACAGTTGAAAGGCTGTTTGCAAACAAAGCCTTCTTCCCAGCCCTCATTCATCCCCACTGCTTTACAGACTGAACACAGCTGGGTGGGACAGTGCAAGTCTGCAGACCCAGCACTCAGGACGCTGGGGAAGGATCTAGAGTGTGAAGCCACACTGGGCTACAGAGCAAGACCTTGTCTCCAGAACGAAATAAAACAAATAATCAGAAAATACCCCAAATGCTTATTTTGAGAAGATAAAATATTCCCTTACCATTTTTTGTCTAACACTACAAATACTAAAATGTCTTCTACTATCTTCATTTATTTTACCAAAGACTGATTTACACAAATCCCGCTAGAGCATTCTTTAACTTTAAGTAACCAGCTTACCTGTCTTTCCCTTTTGTTCCCTGTGCCTGAAAAAGTGGATGACATCTTTGGGGTTAGCAACCCGATCCACAAACTTCTGGCTAAAGCGAAGAACATTGAAAGGTTCAAAGCCTCCACTGTAGTCCACCTGAAAAGACAGGAAACAGTGCCAATTTTTGAGAAATACAGGCTTTTTTTTGGCATCTAAAGTATTTATATCAATCTAAAAGCTCAATGCTTTGACATTTGCAAACTCATGTTCTATGTTTAATGATCATGATGATGTTAAACCATTTGTCCTATTGACAGACTAACACCAGAAGGTGAGGTTTACACAAACACACTTCCTGTTCAAGAGAATAGAGCAATGCCATCCCAACGCTGAAATGTTCTCTATCTCCTGTGACAGCCTAGGTGCACAGCATGGGTACTATTTGAAAACAAAGGTGGGACTTCCAATGTTCTTTGCTTTAGCCAGAAGTTTGTGGATGGGGTGCCCAGAGTGGAGCAAGGGAGCCGAGCAAGGACAGATCAGAGAGATCATTTAGGAAATGACAGCAACTATGAATAAAGTAGCAAACCTACCAAACTCATCTGAGATGGGATCGAGCCTCAGGCTTTCCCACTTCTGCCTCTGCTGGTGCCGACTCTACGCTAAGCATATTTAACTTACTACTTTTCAGAGAAGTATGTGAAGTCTGTGTTTCTATGAAAACTGGTACGGTTTAATTAGCACAAGGACCTACCCGTAGTCGGATGAGAGGCTTCTCTGGCTGTAGAGAATTCCCCAGCCGCTCCCGCTCAGCATTTTCAAGCATTTCTTCAATCTCAAAATAAAAACGGCAAGTGTTCAATTTTGTGTAAATTGGCTGACATAGTTTACATTACTGCTGCTGACTGACCAGCCTAACTCCATCTTACAGATGAAAGCCATTCTGTTATAAGGTCAGAACAAGTTCATTATTATTTGCTGCAAAATTCAAGTTGTCCATGCTTTAACCTGTTTCTGGAATTTACCATGCTTCCCACCCTATGGAGTTGACTCATACCTTGAATGTACCCTGATTAAGTTCAGATGTTCTGCCAAATAATTTTAAAATATTCCACCACGTTCCTACATAACCAAACCTCTGGAAATCCTCCATCCCTTGAAAAACCCCTCCTATTTTAGGGACTATATAAACCCTACCCTTCTGTGTTCAATTCTGATTTTCAAACCCCACTTTAGGGAGATAGCCCTATCTGGCAGAAAATAAATCTTGCTTAATTTGGCCAAGGAATTTGGGTAATGGTCTTTATTCTCGTGGGTGGGATTAGCAGCACAGAACTCTGCACAGCAGCCCCACAGCCACCTTGACTTCTCATCTCACTGACAACATCTTTTAAACACACCTTGTGGTGCCAACACCATCCCTTAATATTTTTCTTTTGCAAAAATTCTCAGCAATTTTTCCATCTCTAATGTAACTCCTTCACAAGAAAATCTACAACACTGATTTTGTTCCAATTTCTAATCATGTTTCAACACGGGTTCCCTTGCCCTAACTTTAAACCAAGTACATCAAGGTTTCCAGTGGCATCATGTAGGCTCTGCAGAAACCTTGGAATGTTTACTTGGAAAAGTTCAAGTAAACAAGATGAGTGTTTCCAATATCTAAAGTTGCCTCATGCTATACCAGGTCAAGCTTATAAAATCTCAGAGATCCAAAAGCAAAAACACTTGTCCTACATTGCTCCAGAGAGCACGAAGGTGCAAGAGGGTAATTTTAATTCCAACACATCTTCCTAACGGCTGCAGCTGGTTGTCAGCCTGAGCTCTTCTCCGAGTCTGAGATTTTCTAAGGCTGCCCTGCTCTCCCTGCCTTCACCTGCCACATCCTGGGATTACAGGCTTGCAGCACCATGCTCGGCTCCTCAGCAAGAATATCTGGTGCTGCTGCCATAGCACACACAGACACAGGGACTTGAAAAGTGGTAGCACAACCGAGAAAGTGGCATTGAATGTCTTACAGTCTACAGTCACCTGTGCTGGTGACTACACTACTGGACACAAAGACCTTCAAGAAGATCTGCTCAGCCGAGTCTCAGTTCAGCGAGCATGCACGGAGCACCCACCAGACAGACAGTAGCACAGAAAAGCTGGGAAGATGGGCATGGCGGCACAAGTGGGTCCCCACATTCCAGAGGCTCAAAGACTGAGAGTTTGAGTTATCAGAGTGAGCTCCAGGCCAGCTTAAAAACAGAACAAGGCTGTCTCAAAAAACAACAAAACTTAACAAGTGGCTCTGTCCTCACAGTGTGACGATAACAATGTAACTATGGTCCGTATCAGAATGCCCAGGATGTGAACGGCTTGATTTCCTGCTGCTAGCAACCACTCTCCTCTCTGGATTCTTATAACTCTCCTTAAGGGTGGGGCATGCTGGAAACCTGGCACCTGAGAGGGACAGGCAGGAAGTTCACAGCAGAACCACGCTCCAGAACACCCAGGCCTCATGCCAAGAACCTGTCTCAAAGAAAAGCAAAGAAAAACGACAGGAAAAACTTGGAATTTAGGAGGAAGGGTTGCAGTGCAGCTCAACCAGAGGTGAGTTAAACCCTCAGAGAACATTTCACAACCTTTTATCACAACTGTAGGGAAAAGGATTGTGATTTTATATCAACTTGACATGGTTAGAATAATCTGAAAAGAGGGAACCTCAAACAGAGAAGCCTACACTCCTACTCAGCCGAGTCCGAGAAGCCAGTCACCGTGGAACCTGCACACACTAAGGCTTTTCAGGCCACACTTAAACCACACACGTTGCTCCTACAGCTCTGATACTGGCCAGTTGCCTAATCGGAGGTATCAGGCTAGCCCACTCAATGGTAGAAACAACTGCATAAAGAATAGCATCTGCATAGCCCTGAAGTCAATTCCTGAAAATAACAAGGAAGAGCGGAAAACAAAGGAAGAAAGAGCAAATGGGAGACAGAGCCTAACCACACACAGCACTGAATGGGTTAATGACAGCCTTCGACACAGCAACAGCAGCAGTCGGTACGGATCATGACCATCATTACCCCCATTCCCGACCTTACACAAGACTACAAAGTAAACCAAAGCTGACAGAATATGGACTGAGCATGTCAGCATGTGAGGCTGCCCGTTTACATGTGATAAAATGTGCAGCCCAACTACAGCAGGGCACCCAGAACCTCCACAGAGGCTGAGAAAGGGAGGCTGAGTTTTATTTGAAGTAGTTTTCAGGGTGGGAGGTGTGCAGTGGAGATGAGAGGCGTGGGACCGTAGCGTCCTCCCAGCTCCAAAGTCAGGGTCTTCACAAGGAAGATGAACCAACTGTAACAAGGGTGAAAGTGAGGAAACTGGATGTGTATGCTCAAAAGAAGTTCTGGGAGAGGTAACTAGCTTCTCTATAGCTAACAACACCCTTCTATGTTAAAGAAAAAAAAAAAGGTCTTTGCAACTAAATATTCAGCCCCAAAAATCCATTTGTACTTTCCTCTCTAAGGCCCGGGAACACTGATAAAGAGGTGCAGAGACCTGTGGGGGCCAGAAGATAAGAATGGCTGCAAGTCTTCACCTGTGGGCACAACACTGCAATCAAGAACTCACTGCAGTCGCATCTGGCTGCACAAGACCAGCTACTGGATACCGAAGGGTTCTAGAGAAGGGGCAGTCACCTTCAATCATGTACTCACTGATGCCGGGCCCACCGGGCACCAAGGTAAGGGAGCCGGCCCCGTTTAAACTCAATGACTCACAAAACAGACACAGAAGTGGAAAAGATGTCTTCATGGGGAGAGGGGGGCTTCAACGGTGCAAGGGTGAGAAGGGGGACATTATATACATGTATGAACTTGTCAAAGAACAAATTTAATCTAAATAATTACACTTAAGAAACAAGAAGACTTTGACCTCATTTCCCAAGCGCCAGTGGTGTTGCAGCTTCATAGGTCCCTCTGCTCTGCCCAGCGATTTCTCAGACAACACAGACCTCACAGCTGTGCTCAGAAAGTTACCTTCTCCAAGCAGAAGCTCTGGATGGCTTGGGTCACTTTAGGGTTGTCAGGGTTGAACAGGCTTGGGTGGTTAGCCAGAACCACATCCTCCATGAAGAACTGCCGAACTGTGCGGAGAGGCAGCTTCTGCATGTTCATCTTCCTCCCTTTAACGCGCAGCAAGCCCACGTGTCTATACAGAGGAACCAAGAGCTCAGGCATCGACATCCTCAGGAAGATGGATGCATCAAAGCTAGCAACCAGGTTTGGGGCACATGCCTGTGATCCCAGAACCCAGGGGACTGATACAGGAAGATAACAGGTTAGAGGCTAGCTGTGATCCCTTCTTAGACAAAAGGCTCCATTTTTCACTTAGTAATTATAAAAAAAAACTCTTAAAAATACATGTTTCTGTTAATTTAATTTTTTATAGTAGAAAATGGCAAACATTCTTCTTTATAAGAATAAAATGTACTCTTCCATCATCTCCTGTCTGAGCAGATACAACTTCATAATGAAACAAACCTGACAAAAGTATAATAAAATGCTAACCGGATCATGACAGAGCCACAGGGAAAACCACGTACACACTCCACTGCCATGCTCCTTATACCACATTACCATAACCATCAGAATTCAGCGGAACCACTGAGTGAGACCTTCTACAGAAGCTCAGTTTAAGTTGTTGGCATTTTGTGAACTTACAGAAAAAACCATTTCCCCATTTTATTGTGGGTAAAGAAACGCATGCACAGCAAAGTTAGAACTCTGGTAGGGAGCCCATTTTACCCAATTCTTGGATTCTACTGTGAGGCATTTTATTAAATTAATTAAAGTATCTACCGAGCTACCTATTTTTCAGATGTCAAGGTGAACTACAGATATCTGCACTACTTCTCTTAAAGCAGCAAGCGCTTGTTTGTTTGATTTTTTTCATTTTTTTATTTACCTAGGAATAAATGAGACGAGGTGGGGGGGGGACCTTCAAAACCAAGAAAATAGTGCAACTACAATACCCATCCTTCACACTCAAAGTGCCCTTCAGGGGAAGAGAGACGGCTCAGTGAGTTAAGCACTTGTCTGCAAGCCTGAGATCTGAGTTTGATCCTCGAACCCATGCCAACTGGAAGAGAACTGGTTCCATGGCATATGCGCATCCTCACACCTCCCTCCCTCCATCTCTCACACACAGAGTAATGAATGAAATCTAAAAACTAAGCAAGCTATTCTCTGCTGTCAAACCATGGGTGTGGGGTAACCAACCTACGGCACGGCTTTCTTAAGGACTGACCTGGAATATCTAAGTACTCACTTCTTCACAGCTTCTCCAGGGGAAAGGGAAGTCACCACTGCGCTTCCAGGCTGAGACACATAGAAGAGCTGCTGCTCATTTTTGGTTGGGCCAATTTTACACTCGTGTTCATGGCCCCAGATAACGAGGTCAATGAAGTCATCCAAAAACTGCTCTGGGATGAAGTTGGTACTCCCGTGTTTACTCCTACACCAAGATTTAAGAGCAGAACATAAGTTCACAGCAGTAAGGGAGCATTTCATCTTAGGTCTACACAGATCTACATATATCTTGTCAGAAACTGCCCAAGGGATGGGTATTCTATTGAATTTCAGAGCACAGGTTTATAAATTTATAGGATATGATCAAACCAGAGGCCTGACTGGAAGCCAGGTCTGCACTGGAAGGAGACGGCAGAGTTTACAGAGAGAATATTCTACTTTGGGCAAGTCAGGAAAACCAGCTCTGTCTACCGCAAACCCACAAGTGGTCCTGACTGTATACCCCACGAAGCAGACAGATTTTAAAAACTGAGTTAAATCTAAACTTGTGATAAAGAACACATCCCTAAGTGTGTTCAGTGATGCTTAACTTCTACTGGCTATAGAAAGAAGGAATAGGGACCAGAGAGATAGCTTAGTGGTTAAGAGCACTGGCTGCTCTTCCACAGGACCCAGGTCCAATTCCCAGCACACACATGGCAGCTCACGACTGTCTGTAAATCCAGTTCCAGGGGATCTGATGCCAATGTACATAAAATAAAGTTAAATAAATTTTTAAAAAAGGAAGGAATGCGGTGGTTATTTTAGCAGAAGACACTGAAGTGCAATGACCTTATCTGAAAGCTGTGCTTTTAGAACGAGCAGGCCTCTGTGAGGAAGAGCAGGCAGTGAGGGTGCTACAGAGAGAACAGCAAGGGAAACTGCAGCTACACTCAGGGAAGACGGAAAGCAAAGTTAAGAAAGCCGTGGGCCTTTGTGTGAGTCAAGTATGCAGGGTGTGAGGAAAAGCAGGACACACGCAAACATAGCACAATGCCATGGTGCCTTCGTAGAGCACACAACCCAGCCTGTGAGAGACTGCAAAGTCTCCTAGCTTCAGTATCCCTCCTTCTGCAGCAAGAACCGAGCTGGTCACTATAAAGTGGAAATAAGTCTAATACAAAGGGTGCCTGGCACACGCCCAGCTGAGCAATCCTGTTTCCCAGATGTAGCAGCAGCAAATGTGTCTGAGAATGAAAAGGGGAGAAACAAATCACACCCAGTGGTGAGAAAGAAGGCAGGAATGAAGCAGGGCAACTCTGGGAACCTGGCATCCTGACTAGCTGTGGCAGGCCACGGACTGAAGTCCACGGACACTGTACTCTAGAGGGAAATGGCTCCTCACAGAGACACAGGTGTGCACTTTAGCTAAGCAACAGGAACAAATAGGACAAAAATGTGTTCAGAGGTGGAGCACTTGCTGAGCAATGCGAGGGCTGGGTTGGATCCTCAGACACACACATGCATGCACTTATAATCTGGGCTTCTTTCAGGAAAAAAGTCACGAATATGCAAAAGACAAGACACAAATGGACTATGCGGCTCTGGATTAGATTGGAATCAGCATGAACTTGTGGTTGTGTTTCTGTGCGCACACATACAGTTGTTTACATGTGTTACTATTATTAACTCCGTTCAATTGAGATGTCCGAGAGGTTCAGCATCAACAAGCACACCTAGAGCTCACACAAATCCTAGCTCTAAACACTGCCAACAAAAGCAGTCAGAATTCCTTGGTGAAGTGGTTGAGGGAGGGCAGGAAAATACAAGATTGAATTACAGCATCTTGTGAGGTCAAGAACCTAAGGCTACGCTCAACAAATAAACTAATAAACAAAAACAGATAGCTGCCCTCTCTCTTGCTCCTTCCTCTTCCTCCTTTCCCCCTGCTCCAAGTCCTTGATATAAAAACATAAATAGGAAAATAAATGAGGAAGGGTCTGGTCTTTCCTACAAGGAATCCCAATGATCAAATATGGCAAGAATAGAGGTCAACAAACAGCACAAGTCTTACACCACAGTGCTAACTACTAGACGCAATCACCCTGCGGGCGGGCGGGCGAGTCAGTCCATAACAGCACCATGGGAAACAAGGTATTCATATGGTCAGAAAGCATCTTCCCCCAACACTAACCCAAAAGAGAAAGTGGGAACTGCATTGAGGAGCAAGCTGTTGTCTTCTTGATCACACGTGAGTATCACCATCTTTTGCAGGGCTTTCCACCTTTCTTAAGGCTTAATCTTCTGGAATAATGGGTTTTCCTCCACCCTTCCTGTGCAGTGCAAGGTGAGGCAGAAAAGGGAATGCTCGGCAGTGGTGTAAAGGTTCAAGGAACTCTTGCATACCAAAACACAGAGACCATTTCAGACTCCTAAATCTACCTCCTGAAGCCTTGCACTGACCCAGCACTCAACCTAAATGCACTCAAATACACTGCATGGTCAGGCCCAAATCCTGGAGTCTTCTTCAGAGACTTCCCAGCTCTGTTTCTCTCCCCTTCCAGCTTCCTGCACTCACTCCTACCACCTCACCTTACTTTTACACTGTAGCGATCACAGGACACACCACGCTTCCTCTGGTTTCTCTTCCTCCCGATCCATTGTGGACTCTACCAACAGAATAAACTACCTACAACCATTAGCAAAAGACAACTGATCTAGGCTAGGTGTGGTGGTGCACGCCTTTAATCACAACACTCAGGAGGCATAGGCAGAGGCAAGAGGATCTATCTCAGTGAGTTGGAGGCCAGCCTGGTCTACAGAGCGAGTGCCAGGACAGCCAGAGCTGCTATAGAGAGACACCCTGTCTTGTAAAAACAAACAACAAACAAAGCAAACAGCCGCTCTAGCTATGTTTCTGGAAAGGCATTCACACACACTGAGATGTCTAGAGAAAGTACTCACTGAATCAAACTTTATAAAGCAAAAAATGTGAAATAAAATGTTCACTGACAGAAGAAAACTACAACTACAGATCAGTAACAGAAAGGATGAAATTCAGTAATGTAATATTAAACACTTACTCACTGTCCGTGACACACAGCGATTCCTAATATACTAAGTATCTTCTGTGGATAATACAATATCCACAATAAAGCATATGGAATGATTAATTCACAACCCAAACAATGTTTCCTAAGGGATATGAGGAAGCAGATGGGATGCTACAGGAATGACACTGGTCCATGCTTCGCTGCATCAGTGTCTGTTATGGTCACTCTTGTGTCTCCCCTATTCGGGGCACACACGCTTTCATGGTTATTAATCCTCATGAACTGGCTTCAGCCTGAAGTCGCACAAAGCAGTGTGACTCCTCCTGAATCCACGCTGGTGATGGTGAAGCAGTCAGGCCTCTACTAAAGTCCTGCACAAACAGATCCTGAGAACCTCAGTGCTTTATTTCAGAGTACCTTTACCTGTTCTGATGAATCACAAATAAGTTAAACCACGAGTTCTCATCTTCCTTCGGTCTCAGCATGGTCACTTTCTTATTGACAAACATCCGATACAGCCTTTCGTCTGGAATGGACCCTGGGGAGGACACAGCACTATTTCAAACGTGTTTTCCTACTGTGGATTTCAATGATGAACAGGCTTTTCTTCTAAATTATGCATTTCTCACAGGGCTACATTTCTCTGTTCAGATGTGCATCTGAATTCTGGAATCGCATGTATAAATGGTATTACTAACAAATGCCCAGGTTCACGGACAACAGCACTCATTCGCAGTCAAAGAACACTTTCTACTTTGGAATTAGGGTAATATGTACAGAGAGATGAATGAATTTCCTATGCTTACATTCCCACCAGGACGTCTAGCGGCACCATGTGCCCTCCCTTCACTATGAATGTAAAGTAAACGTGCTTTTCAGCTACGATATACCACACAGCATGCACAGAAATGAACACTAAAAGGGATGAGATTTTTCTAAAACATGTTTTAAAGTGTAATACTACTATATATGCTGAGTCTGTGCTTTTTAATAATTTTAAGTAATCCTTCCCATACGCAGAGGTTTGTCTTGGTCTGGGTAGAAGACACCAAGAAAACAGGTAAGAAAACAGTACTAAGTTGTCATCATTATGTTAAGAGGAAAGGCCAAGACATGAACACAGAGAATAACTGTGGAGCTGGAGAGAGTTAACCAAGGCTGCTACTTTACATTAACTAGAGAAGCAGAGCCAGTGACCGTACGCACAGAGACATCTGGATGTACAGAGGAGACGGAGTGGACACAGGTCAGGCAAGCCCAGCATACAAGGCTGTGCTGGCAGTAAAAGCTGCACGTAAAGCACTACATATGTTGGTAAAACCTGAAGACACAGGCTGAGGGAAAGGTAACTGCTGAGTATGTTGTCAATGCAAGGGAACGGGGACCCCACTTCTGCTCCAACACCCACAGGTGTAAGAACTGTGGGGGCGCACAGGTGCATCGGTGGAGGTGGGACTCTGAGAACTTGAGCACAAAGCTCTTCTTTAGGTTTAGGATGGAGCAGACACCAGTTAAGGAGGACAGAATAGGATGGCTAACTCGGGGGAAAATGGATCACTGAAGGGGCTGCCCCAGATAACAGTGAAGACACAGTTCAATGTAAGAGCAAGCCATTTTTCTGGAGATACAATGCCCAATACTGCAGACACGAAAACTGCTAATGGCCTTTTCAAATTGTCTATCCTCTTCATGTTCTATCTCAGATTTAGACATAAAGCACAAGAAATGGATTTTACACATTATTTCTAGCTTCAAAAATACTTGAGATACAGGGGCTGGTGAAATGGATCAGCAGTTAAGAGCACTGACTGCTCTTCCAGAAGACCCCGGGCTCAATTCCCAGCAGCCAACATGGCAGCTCACAACTGTTTGTAACTCCAGTTCCAGAGACTCTAGCACCATTATACCAATGCATATAAAATAAAATAAATTTTAAAAAATAAAAACGTATTTGAAATATAAAATATACAGAAACTTTTAAATGTGTTCCTTAAAAACAGAGTTTAGTTTTTCATTCATGTATAATAAAGTCTAGCAAAAAAGGCATTCCTACAGAACACTAAAGAAAAGGAAAACAGAAGCCAGGAGTAGTCGTGCACATTTTCAATCCCAGCACTCGGGAGGCACAGGCAGGTAGATCTCTGAGTCTGAGACCAGCCTGGTCTACAGAGTGATTCCAGGACAGCTAGCGCTACATAGTGAGATCCTGCCTTGAAGAAACCAAAACAAACAAAAAGACAAATTAAAAAGAAAAAAAAAAGAAAAACAAATGGAAAACAATAAAATTAACAAAGCAAAGTGTGTGTGTGTGTGTGTGTGCGCGCGCGTGCTAGCATGAGTGAAAGCACTGAGCATGCCCATGAGATGTGCAGGCTGAGACAGAGGTCAACCTTGAGTGTCATTCTTCAGGTGCCATCCACCTTACTTTGAGGACAGAGCCTCCAACTGGTCTATAGCTTCCTGATCTGGAACTTTTGGCTGCCCAGTGAGCCGAAAGGAGTTTCCCTTCTTCACTTTACCAGTGCTGGGATTACAAGCACATAATAGCACACCCAGGGTAAAGCAGATTTCTGAATCTGCTTTAATAATAAGATGTCAGTTGTAGAATAGATGCATATGTGAGCCACTAATGCATGAGATATATAAATAATTTTCTACCAGTCACATTGAAACAAAATAGCAAAATTAATTTTAATGTATATAATCTGTTACTACTGGGTCTTCCTATCTCTTATGTCTAGTGTATTACAACTCAGAGTAGCCAGATTTCAGTCTCATAAACCAAAAAGGCCAGTGCCACTGTACTAGACAGGATGCTCTGACCTCTCGTAGACTTCGATGATACCAAAATGCAGTTCTGCTAAAGAGCGTGCCCGTCTATCATCCAGCTTTATAAAAAAAGAGTCCAAAACAATAAATAGGACGGAAGCAGAGATTTTGTTTGTTTGTTGTTGTTTTCTGCCAAAACTGCCATTAAGTATGAATAGCTACTGGCCCTGAGAAATACCAAAGCTATTTCACCAGAGCATTCCACTGTCTTTTAGAGGTACCAATAAGGAATAATCACAATTGTCTGACTTCTCCCCCTTTGGAAGTCCCTTGGGTCCACACAAGCTCTGAAACTGTATTTGCCGACTGTTCACAATTATTGACTGAAGGGGACAATGGAATCCCATCTGACCTAAGGCCATCACCTACCTAGGCCGTACAGGGCGAGTTTCGTGCTTCCTTTCTGCAGCAGAACTGGACTAATGTCAATCTTCTCCACAGACATTGACCGTCCAAAGTGATTCACAAACCCAGCACAGCTTAAAATATCCAGGGCACAGAGGGCATCTGCCTATACAAAAGTTTCAAAGAGCATTGAGTTTGACCACAGAAAAGGATGGTCTGGGTGAGAACCATCCTACCAGTCTACGGTCTGAGGAGCACCACACTCCCACATCAAAAGCACACTCTGTAGACTACAGGATAAGTGTGTCTTACTCACAAAACTTGGGATCAAAGTGCTTTCAGATTTAGGGTTTTCTTGACTTTAGAATGTTTGTGCAGATCTTACACCAGGTGAAAATTCCAAGGTGAAAATCCAAAACCTAAAATGATCTAAAACCAAAAACTTCTGCATCTCAACTTTGAGGTTTTCTTTTTGTGGCACTTTTAGTTTAATACTTTTTGAATTAAGGACACTCAACCCTTAATTAAAAAAACAAATTGCAGGGGGCTGGAGAGATGGCTCAGAGGTTAAGAGCATTGCCTGTTCTTCCAAAGGTCCTGAGTTCAATTCCCAGCAACCACATGGTGGCTCACAACCATCTGTAATGGGGTCTGGTGCCCTCTTCTGGCCATACACACAGACAGAATATTGTATACATAATAAATAAATAAATAAATATTTTTAAAAAAAAACAAATTGCAGCAATGTCTTCTGAAAACAAAGTCCCAATGTTAAGCAGCTGCTATTCTTCCAGCCACAGACCACCAACAGCAGCTGAAAGCGTACAGCAGAGGCAACGCTAGTGTCGCATCAGTATCGTGCCCTGGCCACTCAATCCCAATCAGCTGTGAATAAGTGCCTTGGAATCAAATGAAGTTTTGTTTTTTGGGGGGTACATATATGACCATAGACTAATGACTTATAGTGACAGGAGAAAACACAAAGGTACTTTGTATTGGGATGGCCAGTCTTTCATATCAAGCAGGGAATGAAATAATTGAATCTAGATTTAAAATACTAAAGAAAAAGATCATTTTTTTACAGTGAGAATCCAGGAGATCAAGGATACTGAGGAGCTCCAGGTAGGTAGTCACCCCTACTCACAGCTAGGCACTGTTAGCAAAATCCGAAGAAACAAAAGCAAGGCCCCAGCAGGCCCTGGATCAGTGGCTATGATTCCAGCTACTTATAGGCTGAGATGGGATCACAAAGTCAAGGCCAGCTTGGGTAACTTATGAGATCTTGTCTCGAAAAACAGTAAAAAGAGGGCTGGGGATGGTAGAGTTGCCACCTGGCATGTGTCAGGCCCTGGTTTCCACCCTCAGTACTACAAAGAGAAAAACAGTAGGGCTCTCTCCTACAACAGTTCTTACTCCAATTCAAAATCACACAAAGAAGTCTAAAAACATAAACAATAATAAACTGACTTCATTGTTCAATCTGACTGCAAATTATTAGGGAGAAAAGGGATGATGCTTTGCACTAATCCAATGTCATTCTGAAGATTCCCACAAAGTGTATAGTTACCCCTGTAGGATCATCATGGTTGCCATGGATACTAAACACCGGAATGGAAATGTTGAGATTGCCATCTTGATAGTTCACCCATGGAAACCTCGAAAGAAAACAAAGTGAAAGTCTCTGTAAGGGATAAAGCAGTTTCCCTAAAACATTCCTTCCAAGCAGTTACGCACTAGGCAACTACAAACACTTATCTGCAGACAATCCTAGTCAGTACAGGAAATAAACTGCTAGATTAAAAAGTTTGAAAGTATAAAGTATACGAATATCTAAGGACAGCTGATAACTGGGAAGCTAACAGGCCTCTAAAATGTCTAACCATTTGTATAAGGCTTCTGATAGCTCGGAGGAGGGAGAAAACAATCCGGGCTCATATAGCAGTGTTGCTGCTTAGGGTTTTGGAATCCAAAACAACAAGAACATAGCCTATCACCAGGTCCACTGCCTCCCCAGTTGCAATTTAGTCCCTGCCCATCCCTTCCCCCAGCCATCAGGCTCCTCTTCTTTATGACAGTAGGGTGAGCCATTTCTATTATGGCTCTCAAAAATTTTATCTACGTATAAAAAAGTACATTTTTTCCTTCTTACATGGTAGGACAATATGGCTTTCTGTCCCTGCTTAACCTACTTTGAACTCTTTCTACAGATATCTTGTATGCAAAGAGCTCCCTTCAGTTTTTGCCAGCTGCATGGCTTACTGCCCAGAGCTGAAGCAGGTCCTCACACTTAGACTCTGTTTGGAAATGATACACAGGGAATGTGCACCAGGGATTGTTCCTCAACCTCAGCCGCATGGTTATTATCAACCCTTTCAGTCTACACCAGCGGGTCTGAGCTCTGCCATAGTTCTAATTAGCTAAGGATCTTTTAAGAAAGATCATCACCCATACGACTCTCCAAGAGACTCAGCAGTTGGCATGGAGACTGGAATGAGTACCTGGGAGTCCTAGGTAACTGCAATGTGCACTGAGGACCGAGAACTGTCTGCCTATCCAGTATCCATGAGAAAACACTTCAGCCTTAGAAATGAGACAGCCGCTCTCGGACAGGCATTAGCGCTGTTCCCATTTCTGTGCAGTATGTATACTCTCTGTCTACATTTTATAAACTAATGGACTTTCTTAATCAACAGAAGGAAATATTTGTTTAAAAATCAGCCTTAATTTCTGTTGAGTTGCAAGTATTCTTCCTTCGTGAACTATGACATTTAAGTTTGCTCTGAAATTCTTTTGGTGTAAATATATTTATTTTTAAGAAGACAAATGTAAGCCGGGCGATGGTGGCGCATGCCTTTAATCCCAGCACTCAGGAGGCAGAAGCAGGCGGATCTCTGTGAGTTCGAGACCAGCCTGGTCTACAGAGCTAGTTCCAGGACAGGCTCCAAAGCCACAGAGAAACCCTGTCTCGAAAAAAAAAAAAAGAAGACAAATGTATCAATCTCTTTTTTTCTATCTCCTGTGATTTTTACATGACATCACAAATAAATTCAAACCACAAACAGTTGGTATGAATTGTATGAAAGAGTGGGTAGTTGATTAGTGGGAAGTTAACAGGTCTCTTAGATTTAAAATCTTTGTAGAAGTCAATCTTTACAGCAAGGAAAGGGATGCTTTTACAAAGTCCTCTACCTAAAGACTTTCTTTCATACTTAATAATTCCTCATTGAACTTTCACTGAAACACAGGTATGTCCCCAAGTGTGAGCTCTCACCTCCATCAAAGACTGCCTGTCTTTTACACGAGGCTCTTTCTGGAGTTCATAGTCTGTGCCACCTCTCTGCCAGTTCATGAGTCACATGTTTAATTACTTATAACCTGATCAGGCTACTCTATCTTTCCTTATTTCAGAATTTCCCTTCTGTGTCTGTCCATTTTTCCCATATGACATAAGAAAACTGGAACAGGAAAGCAACCAGAATGCAATGGAAAGAGATGAAGTAAAGTTAGTGTTCAAATCAAAACAGAGAGTAGAAAGATGAAAGCATTGAGGAAAAGAAAATTGGAAACTATTGATTGAAAACGTAACAGAGTCTGGCAGGGGTGGCGTAGGCCTTTAATCCCAGCACTCAGGAGAGGCAGGCAGATCTCTGAGTTCAAGACCAGCCTGTTTACAGAGTGAGTTCCAGGACAGGCTCCAGACGGGCTCCTGCCTCGGAAAAAAAAAAAGAAAAGTAACAGAATTTCTGAAAATAAGACCGGGGGGGGGGGGGGCACACACTTTGAATCCCCAGCACTTGGGAAGCAGAGGAAGTCAGATCTCTGTGAGTTCAAATCCAGCCTGGTCTACATAGTGAGATCCAGGCCAGCCAAAAGTATATATGAGACCCTGTCTCAAACGGGGGGTAATGAATGTCCTGAAATTACTAAAAAAACAATTCTTAGATTAAAACAGAGGAGGAAGGACTGGGGACACGGCTCAGCAGTAAAGTGAGCCTGGCATGGGAGGTCGTGGACCAACCCCAGCACCACCGCAGGAACAAGTGGACAATAAAGCGTATGATGAAACCCAAGCAGATAAAGAATTCAACCCGCAGCTAAAGGCTGAGGTAACAAATGCCTCAGTCCCCCGAGTGCTTTCCTCAGGCTGAAGACTACTCTAGGCAGTTTTCTCGCTAGCTCACTCTCCATAACTCATGTACCTAGCATGAGTAAGGAAACGACGTAGTCGTGTGACCATTAAATGGCAGAGCCATGCTCTAAACTGACACCATCCAGAATTCATGCTCTTTGGGAACTGAGGAGACAGGCCAGACAGTGCCTGGGTTGATGCATGCCCACACAATCCTCCTGCCTCTGTCTCCAAGACGATGAAATCATGTACGAGCAGAACCACATCCAAGGAACCCATGTTCTTAACCACAGGCTTCACTGGCTTCCCAACAATTAAACTAGCAACAGGTTCAACAGCAGTATTAATTAATTAATTATTAAGTAGGAACTCATCACTCACATATGTCTAAAGAGAAACGACTTCAGGCTGGGCAGTGGTGGCACATGCTTTAATCCCAGCAATTGGGAGGCAGAGGCAGGCAGATCTGTGAGTTTGAGGCCTGGTCTATAAGACCTAGTTCCAGGACAGGCTCCAAAGCTAAAGAAACCCTGTCTCGAAAAGCCAAAAAAAAAAAAAAAAAAAAAAGGAGGGAGAGAGAGAAAGCAAGAGAAATGACTTTAGACTTCAGAGAGCAGGTGGTCATGCACAGTAGTGCACACCTGTAATCATAGCTAGCAGAGACAATGAGGCAAGAAATCCTAAGTCTGAGGCCAACAGGGATATGTAGAAAGAAGCTATGGAAAATAAAGGGGCTAAGGAAGGAGCTCAGTGACAAATACCCGTGAATACTCGGACATTCCTCTCTCCAGAGGTAGATTTTAACCCTCTCCCATCGAGTACGGGCTGGCTTAGGGACCCACTCCTAACCAAGGGCAATGGAAAGAAAAACAGCTTTGCATCGGAGAAACCTGAAGACAGCCTAATGACCAAGGTCAACATCAGTGAAGTCTTGGAGAGGTCACGTACATCTAACACAAGGCTATCAGAAAAGCCCTTAGTCTTCCCTAGCCCACAATCCCTGTCCAAAAGAAACAAGAGAGACAAGCAAATGAGAGGTGGTGTACAAACACTAGCCAGTCGGTACCAGGGCCATCAAAGACAAGAAGAGAATCTGGCACCATGATGACAAAGAACACATTTCACTAAAATATACTGTGGTGTCCGTACAGTAAAGAAAAGAAGACAATGGCTTGGGCTGGGGACATAGCTCAGAGGTAGAGTATTGGCTTAATACACACAAGGCCTGGCGTTCCAGCCCCAACGTAGGCAGGTTTAAAAAAAAAAAAAAAAGATATCTTTACTATATAATGTTGTAGATTAATATAAGGCCTACATCAAAACTGTATCTGGCCACAACAACAAACCATAAGCATAGCCAAAAGAAAATGACTGAGGAAAAGCCTAAGCCTTTTACTAAGCCAAAAAAATGGCTTAGTAGCTAGCATATATAAGTAACTTTCACAAATCATGTCAAAAAAGATTAAAAAAAAAAAAAAAAAAAACACTACCGGGCAGTGGTGGCACACACCTTAAAATAAATTTCAGCACCTGGGACTCTTCAAGTTCAAGGCCAGCCTAATCTACAAAACAAGTTTAGGACAGTCTGGGCTATTCCAGAGAAACTTGTCTGGAAGGGAGGAAGAAAGGAGGGGGAGAGAGGGAGGGAGGGAGGGAGGGAAGAAGGGAGGGAACTAAGTTTTAAAGTAGACAAAAACAAAAGCAAACAAACTCCAGAAGAAAACAAAGAGGATGAGAGATCTAAGATAAAATGAGGTCCAACATTAGTTCCAAAATACAAATCGCCAGGCGGTGGTGGTGCACGCCTTTAATCCCAGCACTAGGGAGGCAGAGGCAGGCAGATCTCTGTGAGTTTGAGGCCAGCCTGGTCTACAAGAGTTAGTTCCAGGACAGGCTGCAAAGCTACACAGAGAAACCCTGCCTCAAAAAATAGAAAGAAAGAAAGGAAGGAAGGAAGGAAGGAAGGAAGGAAGGAAGGAAGGAAGGAAGGAAGGAAGGAAGGAAGGAAGGAAAGAAATACAAATTAATGATATACAAAAAATTCAAAGAACTGCATTTGCTATGAAAACTTGCTAGAATAATGGCAAAAGAGCTAATTAATAGATAATGTGTTGGTTTCCTCAACATGACACAATCTAGAGTCAGCCCTGAAGTATCAGTGAAGGACTGTATACTGGCCTACGAGCATGAACAAGGAAACGTTCTTGTTCATGGTAACTGATAAGGGAAGCCAGACCACTCTGGCTGAGCAGTAAGCACGCATGTATTCATTCTCTCTCTGCTCTTGATTGTGGAAGCAACTAACTGCTTGAAGTTCCTGCCTTGGTGTTCCCAGAACGGTTGGCTGTAACCTGGAATTGTAAGTCAAATAAACCCTTTTCTCTTCTAGTTTCTTTGTGGGGTATTCATTCTGTCACAGCAATAAGAAAGAGAACACAGACTTATCTATTATACAGAAACCATGCCCAAGGAAACCTTTCCTCAAACGTAAGTGTACTTACCTACTGAAACCAAAGTTGACTGATTGGTCACTGATGATCTCAAACTGCACAGGCCGATCACCCATACAATACTTCCTAAGCAACTCCAAGCAGCTGTGCAGGGTTTTCCTTGAGGGCTTGTTTTCATGGAAAAGATCACCACCTAACAAAATAAAATCCACCTAATCAACAGAAAACAATGTTATAATTGGTAAGTTTAAGGTAAAAATAGTTTAAAGCACAGAAGAGATAGAAAAACAGATTTCATAGCCTGATGTGGTCACTTAAGGCCTCTCCTTTCAGAGACCAGCCTTGGCAACATAACTGCTCGATTTTTAAAAACGGGAGAGAACAGCCTAGTGGTGTAGTCTGGCCTGCCATAGATGACACCCATGGTTCAATCACAGCACAAAGACATGGAGATAAACAGAAAGGAACAAAGATTGCTAGCTTTTAATAATTCAAAAGAATTATTAAAGAAACATAGATCTCTATGGCTGCACTAGTCAAAGGAACTTTATTAAACCAGATTCAGGTTCAGGTTTAATGAGAGACTCTCAAAAAATAGGGTGGAAAGAACTGAGAAAGACATCCAACATCAACTGCTGGCTTCTGCATGCACACATGAACACATATACCAACATGCAATGTGCCTTGGCACGTGTGAGCACACACACCTCCCAAGCCTCTCTCCCACCCTCCACACCCCCCCCCCACAGAGCTTTAAAATATCAAAGAAGGTCTTGCAGTGGTGGCTCGTGCCTCTAATCCCAGCACTCAGGAGGCACGGGCAGGCAGATCTGAGTTCAAGGCCAGCCTGGTCTACGGAATAAATTCCAGGACAGCCAGGCCTACCTAAAGAAACCCTGTCTTGAGGGGTGGGAGAGGTGGGGAATCAAGGAACAAAGAAACAAAATAAAAATAGCTGGATAACAAGGGTCCGTATACAATAACTTAAAAGTCAAGAATTTAGATTTTAAAATAAATAGTAAATACAGAAAAAAAGTCTGAAAGACAAATATAATACACACTTGGACAGGCCTCCAGAAGTTTCTCACCTCAGGGAAAGAACCAGCTAAAATCAGCACATTCATCCAATTTCTAAGAGTCCCACAGCTGCCTATATCCTTTCAAGGTGCAAATTACAGAGTTTGAATCCACTGGGGAAGACCAAAGACTTAATATAAACTTAGATTAAAATTCAATGAATTTCTTACTGCTAGCAGGACGACTGACGACCTTAGAACCAAACTGAGAGCATGTCACAGCATAAAAGGTTAGAGGAAGGGCACCTAATGGTGGGCATTACATCACCTCTCTTCAGTGGACTTAAAGGTGGGCATTACAGCACCTCTCTTCAGTGGACTTAAAGGTGGGCATTACAGCACCTCTCTGCAGCAGGCTCCAAAGCTGCTTGGAACAACTGCTTTCCTCCCCTTCACTGTCTCTCACTCCCATCACACAGGACAGAGGACACTGCTTTGCCCCCTTTTCCAGCAGTGAGTGGCTTACAAAAGCCGGAGCAAGCACGTGATTATCTCGGCAGGCACACTGCTCTTTCACTCTTATGTCACAACTGGAGCATCATTCTAGGGAGGACACAGGCGCTAGGAGCCCCTGGGAATTTTAGGGCAAAGATCAACAGCCAGAGTTCAGCTTTCTTAGGTATTACTAAGCAACAGAAAGACTTCACTGTCACAGAATCTCTCCCATAGGGGAACACAAGTAAGCGATGGGTAAACAACTTAATCATTCTACATGAGATCATTACAAAAAAGCAGCATAATGTCACGGAGTGCTCAGAGGTATAAAGGAAAGCCTCTTCAAAAAGGTAAAATATGGCGACAAGTGTCTATAAGTCAGCATTTAGGAGGGAGAGGACCAGAATTTCAAGGTTGCCCTTAGCTACATTATGAGTTCAAAGGCAGTATCAGCTATGAGATCACCTCAATAAGCCCCCATCCTACTCCTCCCCAAAAAATTAAAATGTGAAGTGAGAAGTCAACCCTGCCCTAATCCAGGTGGTAAATCAGAAAAGTTGACCTATAAGGTCCCAGAGAATACACTGGTGTGGACCAGGCAGGGCAACCAAAGATCCTGAACCCTGGGAGGACCCAGGGTCAAGTTACAAAGATCCAGACACTTAGGAGGAACCTGCAGCATTCGTTGTAAGGATCCAGAGCCCTGGAGGGGCCAAGGTCAAGGTCCAGCCTTGTATGTGAGTCTGAATCTAGATTCAGAGGAAGGCTGTTAAGATTTTGAGGACAGTGACAGGATCTACTTATGGTATCCGTTTGCTTTGGCTGTGATGCTGACAACACACAGGAGGCAAAGTGTGAAGTAGAAAGACCCCTAGGAGCTACTGCACTGCAGGACAACTGAGACAGAAGCTACACAGGTACTGTTATGGGCCTACCAGGACAGCGGAGGGTGGTAGACAGTCAGGGGCTGAAGGGAAACTGCTGGGCAGGCAGGGCACCCTCCTGGACTCTGGGAACACTCCCCACTCCAATCTCCACCTCTATCCTGGTGTTATGTCGAAGTTCAACACCCTCCCACATGACAGACTCCCCTTCAGTAAGTTGGTTTAAGAAATGCCACCATCATCCACCCAGGTTCAACAGATTTGATTCATTTCCAAACCCTGCAAATTAACACATGTACACCTTCTCTTTCTTTGTAACTTCTCACATATTGACTTTGTCTTCTCCAGTTTTTAAAAGCATTAAATGCTCTCCAGTGTCAGCTGCCAGAAGACATTCCACTGCACAGAACAAGAGTCCGACATTTGCAGCTCCCCTCATCAATACAGTTCAAATGCTCAGTTCTAGCCTTTCGGCAATTTTTTTTAAGAATAAAGTTCTCATTCATGTAGTTTAAGCTGGTCTCAAAGTCACTGTAGTAATTGAGAATGACCTTGAACTTCCTGCTCAAGCCTCTCAGTGTTGGGATTAAGATGTGCCACCGCATTCAAGCTTTCTATGCTGCTGGGCATCAAACCCAGAGCCTTGTGCATGGTACACAGCACTCTACCAACTGAGTTACAGGCTCAGCTCTCTTCATTGCACACATGCCTGCAAGCGAGCCAAACCAGTCACCTAACATACTCCATGCTATCTTATACATGTGCCTTCATTTCTGCTTCACACTGAAAGGCCATTCTGTGAACCCAGAATTAAAGGCTGCTTCTCCTTCAACACACATTAAATGTCACCTTCTTGACTAAGTTCATGTGACTAGTCTCATCTAAACTCCAATCTCCTCTACCTATGAAGTCTTAGGAAATGGCGCTTCTACGGGCCTCTTTCCACAAATAATGTTGTACTTGAATGTTTGGGATATTTGCCTCAAATTCCAGTTGGTTATATGTTCTTTAAACACTAACAGCCATCTTTTTATTAAAGGTAGGAATCACAACAGGTTGGTGCATCGTTAAATACCCCTTGTTTCTAAATTTGAAGGTTATTTGTCAAGGCAATTTCTGCTCAAATTATGAACACAAAGTACTCAAATTTTTAAGTATATTGACATTTAGCCAGAAAATGTGAGTGTATGAAGTTTTGCAATCAATTCTAACTTAACAGAAAAGAGGCTGTTACTCAAGGAAGTACAGAAGAGCACACACAAATGTAACCCAAGCTCACTTCATTTTCCAGGGCAAGTCTTAAAATTTCATCAAACGTCACAAATGTGTCATTTCCTCTAACTGCATCCTTCTCCATAAACCCAAGGTGGATATCAGTGGCAACCAGGATTTTAAATGTGTCTTCATCGTCACTGTATGAAAAAACAAAATTCAATGCTATGCATTAAAAGAATAGTCAAGCAAATGGAGACCTAAACATAAAATAATAACTAATAGCAACTATAAAGCAAATCATTTTCTAGCATCAGACTTGGCATGGAAGTTTGCAGTACTCAACAGATCTTTAACGTCATGGCTCTCTGCTTCGATTAAACACAGAGCAAAGGTGAGTGACATTTGTAGGTGTCTGCTATGAAAATTCATAGCCTTGATACAAACAGTTTTATACATTCTCAGATCTGTTCCCCACTTTGCTAAACAAAAACCCAAAAGGCTTTGCTCCCTTGCTATTATATGACTATACACTTTTCTGAAAAAGTCATTTAAAAGTCTTCCTCTAAGCCGGGCGGTGGTGGCGCACGCCTTGGCAGGCGGATTTCTGGGAGTTCGAGGCCAGCCTGGTCTACAAGAGCTAGTTCCAGGACAGGCACCAAAGCTACAGAGAAACCCTGTGTCGAAAAACCAAAAAAAAAAAAAAGTCTTCCTCTACATTTAGGAGCAGATTTTATACGCATATCGTAGTTGCTTACATTCCAAACCCTGAAATATCAGCCTGACTCTGCTCTTTACAGAGTTTTCCAATAATAAATTTGACCAAGTCACAAAAGAGCTGTTCAAATCCAAATGAAATTTGATAAAGGTGTTTCCATGTGAACCAGTAGCTTAACTGTTGTTAACACTCACTAAACTTAGCATTAAGTTTATTTCTTTACGATACTTTCATAGTTAAGATGTAATCTCAGTCCCCACAGGGGAAAAGGCAGGCAAAGTCACTATCTCTGGAAAACATGAAGGCCAGACACAGAGATAACCCACTCACCACACTAGCAGGAGAATCAAGACTAGAGGGCATAAAAAAGTCAGGCTCTCTTCGCTGGACCACTAGGAATTCAAAATGTATTCTGCACACAACTGCACAACCCAGAAGCTCCATCAGCTGCACGCATGGGGTCCTGGATGCCCCACAAACTTCTCAGCTCACAGCTACACCCTTCCAGAGTGTGTGTATTTTCACATAAATTCTCTCAGACCTCAAAGGAGCATTATCATTATAGCTAAGCAAACAAAAAACCAAACAAGGCAAGTCCAGGGAATTGCTGACCTTTCCAACACCACACAGCTAGTTCTGACGGAGAACTTGAAACCAGAGTGGAAGATTCCACCCAGGTTCAAGCACCGCCCCCACACAGACACCTAACTTCTAGAATTCTTTTATTGATTTCCATTTCGTTCAAATTCATTCTAATTTACTCAATATTAAAGCAACTTCCTCTAAAAGATTATTTATAGACTTAACAGTTTAAAACAAATCAGAAGTGAGTTATCTTGCATGGCCATACAATTGCTTAACACACTCCTCTTCAGCTCCCGACCACCTCTCTGCTAAGAAGCATAGAGGACGAGCTTTTAAGCATGTCAGGCATGTTTTTGGTGACATTCTATTCACTATCAAGTTTTGTTGCTGTTTTTGATAAAGTGTCCAGTTTTCTCTTAAGATCTTCACCGTCAATAAGTCAGTCTTACAGTGGATCTGTGGGGCTCATTTTTACGGTAGAGCTCTTCTGGGGCCAGGTTCCTCTCCAAGTACGCTGGGGGTCTGTGTTCAGGTATGTCAGAGAAGTCACCCGATCCAAATTCTAAAGATAAATATCAAAACACACATTATTTATAAAGGTTGCACATATTTCACCAACGGGAGTTCAGTTGCAGGGTAGGCTTCTTAAACAAGCACTGGCAATTTTGAGAAAGACTAGTTTTCATCTTACTGTAATTGTTTCACGATCTAAGGGTAAGTCACATCCTCGAATGAGGCTAACTGCACTATCATGACTACTTCTCTCCTGCCTTCATGAGATTGGTGGGTAGTAAATCTCTGGACAGAGAGGATCAGACGTAATTCTTTCCGTGCGTACATTTAAGCTACACTACCTAGGGTTTTGGAGAAGAGGCCACCACATACACTCAACATTAACAGGGCTTTAATGGGGTAGCCCACATTTAAAGCCAGAATAAATAACCAAGCACGTGGTCTGCGTGGAACGACTCTCAGAGCCAAGGTGACAGAGTGGTGACTGCGAAGGCGGCGCTGCCACCGCGGACAACCCTCCACCCGAGGCACTCCGGGTCGGAACGCAGAGCCCGCACCCCTCCCGGTCTACCCGGCCCACCCGGCCCTTCTTCCTCAACGGGCCCAGGCGCTAGGGGCTTCCGCCGTGACCCCCCAAGCAAAAAAAGTGAGGCCTAGGTTACCCCAACCTGGACTCGTCAGAGCCCGCCGGCGAGACCACAGATCACCTCCAGCTAGGGGGAAACAGAGCGGGAGTGCCCAGAACAAGAACACCGCGAGCAGAATCCTGAATTAGGCGCGGGACCGCCGCTGCCGTACTTATCGCGAGATTCACTGGTGACGCCGGCGTCACATGTCCTCCTTGCTCTCTCATTGACTAAAGAATGGCTCCGCCCCTGCACGGAGCCAATCATCGTCAGCGGAGGGGCGAACCCGGAAGCGATGCTCTCGGCAAGGCTCTCGGTGGAAGGTGAGGCGAGCGTCCGGAGCGGCGGGGCGGGCGACCGTGGGTGTCGGGCCACGTCGTAGGCAACGCCGAGGCCGCCTCTCCGGTGTGGGCATCGGAAGCCCTCCCGGTAGACCGGAGAGAGGCCTTTCTTCCCTCTTCCCCTGACGATCGCCCCAGGATCCCCGGTCACCACTTGTGCCTTACTTTGTGTGCTGAGAGAACCGTGAAGAGAGTGGAGTAAAAATAATGTGGAGCGTTGAACTAAATCAGACCCCAGAAGGTCCTGATGCTGATGCAGGGCAACTTGTCTTAAACTGTCAGAGTCTCCGCGCAGTCCTCTGAAATGGGACGTGGGGCTCCGTCTCGCTGAGATGAGAATTGGAACAGTTCGTATCTCCCTAAAATGGAGTGTTGCCTTTAAGTTAGGGAACGCCCTATTCCTCCATAATGGTGTGCATAAAGTTTTATGCCTTAAATCAAGAGATACATCTGGGTTTTATTCTTAAATATACCAAGACAGTTATATGTAGCTTACATCTGGAACGGTAAAGTCAGAGTTAATATGAGTTTTCATAACGAAAGGTGTGGGAAGGGGGCTGAGATCTGTGCTGTGTTTTGGTATTGACATGTTAAGCGTTTAATGAATTGACATGACATAGTAATTTTAGAAGATAGTTTTAAGATGAAAGGAAACCTTGAAAACTGCAAGAAAATAGTTCTGATCGCTTTCTTAAAAAATGACAGACCGATCAGACCTTAGAAACTTCAGTGGGATTTTTATATTTTACAATACAGCTATAGGCCCTAGGACGTTGCTGGTCATGATTTTGTTGGTCTTGTCACTAGTAATGAAGCTTACTAGGGCAACAGAATGGTGGACACATGAAATTAAGTAAAAAAACACCATGAGGAGTATGTTTAACTGATAAGTTCTTAGAGGCCATTCAAAGCAAAGTTAAATGATAAGTCTTAAATTTAATGATACAAATAGTTCTTAATACAGGTTACATACAAACGGCACAAAAATCTGAGCTGAAGATGGCCTATTCTTCAAAGGTTGATGGCAGAACAATGTAAGACATAGCACCTAAAAGAATAGACAGAGAAATATAATCGGCTCAACAGAGAATGAAAGTTGTAACATTTGAAAATAGCAATGAAAAATGGCAAAATTCAAAAAATATTGTTAAGAAACTGATAAATGGTTTTCAATGTAACTTCTCGTTTTCTTAATTGAGTCTTACATTCTGGTTAACTCTTCAAGCTGATGTCAGTTTATAAAGTAATATGGCAGGCTACCGGAGTAAACATCTCTGCCCACAGGAAAACTTTAATCTTTTAGTACTGGGTGAATCACAACCCTTCTGTGTACTGAATGTACCTATAGTCCATCGGTCTTAACATACCTAAATTAATAGATTAAAATTAAGATAGTTATTACCATTTACATAGTAAAAGAAAACATTTTTTATAAAAGATAAAAACTATAAATGATCATAGAGAACAGAAACCTCTGAAGTCCAGTAGCTAATGGGTTTTAGGAGAGAACACCAAAGACAGTATGGCAATTTATTTGTCTTGTTTGAAAGGTTGGTATCCTGTTGATGATGCCTAGTTACCAATGTCTGACATTGTTGTGTTTGTATTTTCAGATTGGAACGACCAAACAATGCAGATGTAATCTGTCTCTAGAAAGACTGTCCCCTACTGCTTGAAATGCTTTTTTAGAATAGTAGCAAAAATGGAAAAAGAAAAAGTAAGGGATGATGAATCACCAGACCCAGAAGACTCTTTGGACTTTTCTGAACAGTTTAATCAGCTCGAATTGTTGGAAACCCATGGACACCTGATTCCCACTGGTACTCAGAGTCTCTGGGTAGGCGATTCTGATGAAGAGGAGGAGCAAGAAGAAAAACACGAAGAATGGTATCAATTGCAAGAGAAAAAAATGGAAAAAGATCCAAGCAAATTGCTTCTTTGGGCTGCAGAAAAAAATCGGGTAAAAAAAGAAACCATTATATAGTTGGAAAAGCATTTGGTTTGGAGCCCAGGTACATGGTCCTGACCTCTGTATCTCTGGGCATATTCCATCATTTCTGGTCCTTTTAATTTCTTGTCTTTAAAAATGGCAGCTTAATACTTGTCTCATTTATGTGGGAGTGTCAAATGAAATAGTTTATATGAAAATGTACGCCACATTATAAACCGACTAGATGTCGGGAGGTTTGGGGGTAATTATAAACAACCCTCTAATTAAATCATTAGGATCACTCCACAGGTGTGGTAAGATGGAAATTAACTTAGATGACCGGTCCATCAAGTGTCTAACTGCTCTATTTATTCCTCACAAAGTCCTACGAGGAAAGCCAGGCAGATTTGTCATCCAAACATAGTACCCAAAAGTCAATTCTTCCCACTTGACCCATTTGTGCTTAGTTAACTAAGTCCTCCCATGTGTGTCGGTAAACTGAAAACTGAGAGGGTTTTACACTTTATGATTCTTTTCAATCCCAAAGCACAATGTATTCTGTCAGAGGTCCTTGATGCCTAGCAACGTGACATGTCTCTGAGCTTGTCTGAAGGAATTGAGCTCTTTAGTCTCTAGGTTGCTTTAGCATCACTTTATTCTACTGTTAAAAGGGGTTTTTTGTTTGTTTTTTGGTTCCTATGCCATGTAGATTGATACAGGTGAAATAGAAAATACAGTTAAACCCTTTGTTCATCTAGGGTCAAAGCACTGGACAATAAGCATTTATTAGAGTGGGTTAAATGTGTGGTGTGATATTCAGAGAATCAGATTCTTGAGATGCACCAGAGTGTGATGGGCTGTAACTTGTTCAACGTTAATCAGTTACTGTCTTCTCCTTTAGGGAGAATCTTGAAGTCTAAAGCCACTGGATGATGTAATTGCCTTTGTCGATTGTTTTGCTTTGAGTTGGACTTTTTTAAAGTTCTCTTCCTTTTTTCCTTAGCTTGCTACAGTGCAGAGGCTACTTTCTGAGAAGGCCACTGAAGTGAACACTAGGGACGAAGATGAGTACACCCCTCTTCACCGAGCAGCCTACAGTGGACACTTAGATATTGTTCGTGAGCTGGTGGCTCAGGGGGCAGATGTTCATGCAGTGACTGTGGATGGCTGGACACCACTACACAGTGCTTGTAAGTGGAATAACACCAGGGTGGCCTCCTTCTTACTTCAGCACGATGCAGACATCAATGCCCAAACAAAAGGCCTCTTGACCCCTTTACACCTTGCTGCTGGGAATAGAGACAGCAGGGACACCCTGGAACTCCTCCTGATGAATCGCTACATCAAACCAGGGCTGAAAAACAACTCACAAGAAACCGCTTCCGACATTGCCAGGAGGACAAGCGTCTATCACTACCTCTTTAAAGTCGTGGAAGACTGTACCAACTCTTCACCTCCGTCTTAATGGCTCTAGTCATTTTCTTAAGCTTCAGAGTACCAGTGCCTCCTATGTATGAGATGTAAAATATCCCCATATACAGAGAGCAGATGTCTCACTACAGAAATTTTGTTGGATGAATCACATTTTTCTTTCAAGTGACCTGCCTGACTTTGGTGTCAAAGTGTATTTGAGAGGTGTTTGGATGCAGCTGTGGTGAATGCCACAGACATTGTGATTTTTATCAGAGGTAATTTTAACTGGACATGGGTAATAGAGAAGCTAAGGATATTTTTTGGTGCTGATCCAAGAGAAAAGTATTTTTAAATATCCCATACCCTGGGTCTTTGTTCAGTGTTCAGCATATTGACTTGTATTTTTATAAGCTAAGATAACTCCAAATTTTCATCTTCAACATACTGGTGCAGTTCCGCTGTCTTCTCTGCATCTCAGTTGCTTTCATTCTAAACAAGAAACACTAATAAATTCGTGACTTACATCTTCGTAAGTTCAAAAAATAGTGAAACATTTAGGTGTATTGTAAGATGTAGCCATTCTGAGAAAAGCAGTTAGGGAGATGTTTAATCCTTGAATGTTTTACACTGCCTCCCCCACCACATTCCTCATAATCCTGTGGACAGTCCTACCTCACCCTGGTCAACCCATGTGACCCTTATTGTTATGGCCAGTCAGTGTCACTTTGACATGCACAAAACTGTACCTTGGTCCAAGAGATTAAAACTGCCCTCTGAAGGGTTCACCCGTCTCTCTCCCTGCTGGTTTGGGCACTACTTACCTAGACTCAGTGAGTTCCAGGAAATGTCCGCCACTACCCCTCAGCCCTCATTTTCTACAAGCCATGACAAAGGCAAAGGCACACAGAATTGTAACAGTGGGGAGTGATTAACATATGGGACCGGAACAACAAGTGGCTCAGGCTTTCTTACAGAAACCAAACAACAAGAGACAAAATATGGGCAGTGACACAGCATAACTAGAAACAGAGTAGAAACTGACAGTGCAGAAGGCGCGAATTAACTGGCACAGAACTTCACTGGATCTGTGGCACCTTTGTTCAAGTTCAAGCTGCATTAACTTTTCTCTTCCTTGTGCCTGCAACATAGTTTGTGATGGACTCTCTAGCCCCTCTGTATTTTCAAAGGGTCTTCTCACCACGAGAACTCGAGTCCAAGGGAAAGACCACGAGGGGCTCATTGTCAGCGTCAGCTTAGACTCACCCAGGAGTTGGCCTCTAGCATGTCTGGAAGGGAATTAATAGAAAGGTTTAGCTGAAGAGAGACTGCGTGTCCAGATGTGTGTGGCACCGTCGCATGGGCTCAAGTCCCAGATTAAATAAAAAGGAGAAAGCAAGCTAAGAACCAGTGTTTGTGTCTGCTTTCTCACTGGGTACAGTGACAGCTACTTCACACACACTGCCTTGCCTTCCCTACCACAGTGACTGCCTCTTACACCGTAACACTCAAGTGTTTGGTCACAGCGAGAAGAAAAACAGCTGTCCTTTCCAATGTCATTTTTAAATGTCGACCTAATTTCGTCTTTTGGGCCAACCCACATAAGTCAGTCGACTGAGATTCAATAGTGGTTTAATCGGGTGTGTGGAGCTGAAGGGAGGAGTCGTGTGAAGAGCATGGCTGCTCTTCCAGAAAATCCAGATTCAGTGTCCAGCACCCACACAGAGACTCACAATCATCTGTAACTCCAGTTTAGGGATTCAAAACCCTGTGCTGGTTTCCGTGGGTATTGCATGTACCATGTGGTGCACAGACATGCAGACAAAACACTCATATATATATATATATATAATAATTTTAAGTATATGTATATATAACAATTTATTAGAACAATATTAGATTATCTCTTGAAAACTAATAAATGAATTATATGACAGTCTCAAAAATTAGGATAACTTCAAAAGATCTGGGGCTTAAATGTGCCCTTGTTCTTAAGTGTCTCTGATACAAGGGCTTTGGAAGGAAGTGGAAGGCAGCTTTCTTTTAAGTCTGTCTGAGAAAGTGATAGAAAGTGACAGAATGAACACATCTCAGTAGACTGTTGGGCAAGGTTGCATAGTTACCTGACAGTCAAGGAGCCTTTGTCACTAGCATTGTTTGAAAGTCGGCCATGTATCTGCCTTTGTGTTGCCTTACTGTGTAAATATGGGGCCAAAGAAGCCTCTGTATTTAAAATGTTTAACGTTGGCTTTTTAAGCTAGAGTTCTGTGTGACCCAACTGGCTGTCGAGCCAGGGATGACGAACTGGGCCTGCCTCCACACTTTCCTTATACCTAATAGGGGCTGGCCTGACTGCTCTTGACAGAGAGCAGTGGCATACAGACGTCCATTCAGCTTGTTACATGCTTAAAAGAGAAGTCACATTGTTATTATTCAGTGGAAAGAATTCATAGGCCCACAGCAATACTAGCTGAGGTTGCCTGACCAAGTCTGACAGTTCCAGAGACCCTTCCAGCCCACAGCCTAGTACAGTGATGTGATTTGTGGAGTTCTTTACTAGAGATCTGAGGGCATTACTTGTAGGTGATGGTATCCCACTACCATGGTAAAGAGGACCAGAAGCAGCCTAGAGGCTGCCTGAGACAGCTCTCTTATCAAAATCAAAGATTGGCAATCACTCATGCACACGAGGAGAGATGATAGTCTGACAGGTAGGTTACAGGCTATCGGCACCCTACCTGAAGTGGCTCTAGGAAATGTGGAGCTGGCAGTTCTGTAATATGATCCCCCAACTCATCTGCGGTGCCTTTAGGGGATCTGCAGGATTCCTAGATGAATGTGTATGACAGAATACCTCCTCTAAATCAACTTGAGATCTGGTAAAGTTCAGCAGACACAAAAGATTCAGTATGGACAATTGGCGATTTTAATTCCTGGAAACTTCTTTAAAACCTCAAAATTTTACCTCTGAGAACCTACATAGGGCATCAAAGTCAATGCTATTTGCATAGAAACATAAGCCTCATAAGTAGTTTTAAGATTTTTTCCCTAAGAGTCATAATAAACTAAAGAAAATGACATTAATTTTTAAGAAAATATATATGCAAACCAACACATCTAAAATCTCATTTCAACATGAGGTTCATATTTAAAACCTGATAACTCAGTTGATTAGGGCTTTGCCACCTAAGTCTGGTTCCTGAGACATATCGGTGACAGGAGAAAACTGCCCCCCACAGGCCGTTCTTTGTCCCCCACACATGCACATGGCAGCACACACATGAATGGATGAAGAGACACAAATGCTATTTTTAAATTGAGATACTTTGCTTTTCATCGTACATTTTCAAAGCATGGTGTGTTTTATAGCACATCTTGATTTACACTAGCCACACGTGAGTGCTGGCTGCTGCGTGGAACAGACAGGTCTAGGTGCCCGCCAATCCCAAGAGCAATGGCGGCTTGTCACCCCACAGGGGTCACATGTCAGATACTTATGATTCATAACAGTAGCAAAATTACAGTTCTAAAGTAGCAATAAGATAATTTTATGATTGGGGTCATCACAACGTGAGGGTCACTCATGCACACAAAGGGTCACAGCATTGGGGAGGTGGCGAACCACTGCCCTGGAAGCTTTACAGGTTGTAAATGGACAAACCTGAGATTAAGCCCTGGTGCCACTTACATGTGACTTCAGGTCTCCCTTTACCTGTTGAGATGTTACAAGGAATACATGCTTATTCATGACATTGTAGTTGCTGCTGCCACTATTTCAGGAAGACATGCCCTTCCCAGCCTGGGCATTTGTACCTTGGAGACTGACAGTAGTAGTTGTTCTTTCTTGCTATAGTTTTCTCTCATACATTTCCAGTAAAATTAGCAGCATAGAGCTTTTCTCAATAATTCAAGCAACTGGACATTTAAAAAATTCTACCCCAGTTTCAAAGGTTCCAGCTATGTATCAAAGGTTTCTTCAACAGAAAAACTGGAATAAGCAAAATAAGAAAAAAATCAAAGGAAATAATTACAAAGACGAGAGAAATGAGATTCTGAGAGAAAATGCACCTATGGGGAAATGTCAGGTCTTGAATGGGTTATGGCTCATTCTGCTTACATCTTCCTGAAGCACCCCAAATTAGTTGCCTCATTTTCCCCCTTTTTTTTTTTAGCATGGGTTCCTGTTAATACTGAGCAAATGAGAAAAAAAAATCCATAAAAGCATTCATTTCTGGTTCATCATCTTATCCATTGAAAATTCGGGTTCCTTTAGCATCCTCATTGTGGACCTAATGATGCCGCCGCTTCCTCCAGTCGGTCTCCTCACGGCAGCAAGTTTTGTAGGTTCGAACCTGGCTTACTGAAAGGACTAGCTCTCACTGTCCAAAAGCAAGCTGCCTCCTCATTTGTTTTGCTTTCCTTCCTTTGTAAGTACAATGGGCTGCCTCAGCATTTCATCTGAGAGGCACCGTAGGTGAAACTGGAAACACTGGAGAATTATATTGAGCTCAGGAAGGACCCGGACCCTTTGAGATGCCATGAGCTCCAATTTCACACACAGCTACCTTAACGGGAGTGTTTTATAATGAAAACGGAGGCCGGGCAGAGGTGGCGCACGCCTTTAATCCCAGCACTTGGGAGGCAGAGGCAGGCGGATCTTTGTGAGTTCGAGACCAGCCTGGTCTACAAGAGCTAGTTCCAGGACAGGCTCCAAAACCACAGAGAAACCCTGTCTCGAAAAACAAAAAAAAGAAAAGAAAAGAAAACGGAGGGTCTGGGGAGGTGCTTCAGAGGGCACCCACATCCCGTGCAAGCAAAAGGAGCCGAGTTTGGAGCCCCAGAATTCGCATAAAAGTAGCATAATGGCACACACCTGTCACCCCACACTAGTAAGGCAGGGTCAGCAGGGGCCCGCAGCCCTCCGCAGCCAGTCTAGCAGGGGCCCAGAGCTCACCATGGCCAGTCTAGCAGGTGCCCGGGGCTCACCGTGGCCAGACTAGCAGAAAAGCTGTCTATAGGTTAAGTGAGACACTGCCTCAAAAAATAAGGTAGAGCATGATACAAGAATATATCCAAACTTGACTAATTGGACAAGGTCACATGCACGCACACATAAAATAAAAAAGAGACCTTTCTTTCCTCAGTTGCTTTTTGTTAGGATATTTTGTCATGGCAACAGAAATAAACTTAGGACAACCATTATATACTTTAAAAATTAGTAATCATTTCTTATATTTCATTGCTGAACTCATTTAAATACATTCAAACACAAAGCTAAAATATATAGGAAAAGAGACCTGCCCAGTATGAGGTGTTATTTGGGAGAAAATATTCCTTACTCCTAATTTTGGTATCTGGAAAATTTAAGTCAAATGAGTTTAGTTTTAGAAAATTCTAATTTCTGTGGTTCAGTGGAGGTCATATGATTTTTAATAGTTTGCACGGTGGAAATGCAAATTTTATTATATAGCTGAACAAAGTTGCAATGAATTTTCCAGACTTGTCTTTTCAAAAAAAGAAAGCTAGAATATTAACTGGCTGTAAGTATATATTACTAGTTAGTCTGCTAGTACACAGAATGGAATCTATACCCTTTAACATCATCTTACAGTCGGTTGAAGACCTAGAAAATCAGGAAAAGTGCATTTACTTCTAAAGGTTTAGTAGGTATATTTTAAGATTTAATTTTATTTCGCAATTGTACGTGTGTGTGTGGGTGAGTGCCCAAAGAGCCAGAAGAGGCCAGAAGAATGTGTCAGTTGTGTCCTGCTGACTGAGGTGAGTGCTGGGGACAGAGTAGCACACATTCTAAACACCCGAGCCCTCTCTCCCGGATCCTAGACTTTAAATATGTATGCCCTGGAACCACATGTGAAAAATGCATTTTATGTAGGTCACAAATGTGTTAATTTTATCTCTTCTCTACTTCCGTGTAAAATTCCATGCTATTTATCTTCTATGTAAAAAAATTTCCCTTTTGTCGTAGTTGTTATGAGAAGAACATTTATCATAAGGCTTGTAACTGTTTGCTTAATTTGGAAAATAACCAGGCCAGCTTAAAGATAAACAATTATATTTTTAATTGTTATAAAGGGAAACTCACGCCACAAGAATGGGAAGTCCGAGTTCTGCTGTATCCCGCGGGAATCACCCAGAGAGAGGGCACCTGGTCCACCCTAGTTTTCTTCCTGGGCTCCAGGTAGCCTTAACTAGGTTCCACTTCTTTTTTTTAAATATTTATTTATTTATTATGTATACAGTATACAATATTCTGTCTGTGTGTATGTCTGCAGACCAGAAGAGGGCAGCAGACCTCATTACAGATGGTTGTGAGCCACCACGTGGTTGCCGGGAATTGAACTCATGACCTTTGGAAGAGCAGGCAATGCTCTTAACCACTGAGCCATCTCTCCAGCCCCTAGGTTCCACTTCTTAAAGGTGATTGGTTAACAGAGCTTTCCCCATCAAAGGCTAGCCCTCTTAAAATATCAAGTGCATGAACAGAACAGCGTCTCTACCCACAGGCACAGTGCTGCCCAGTAGACATCCTGAATGCAGACATTTTCATAACCGATGCGCTATACACAGTGAACATCTCTCCTCCTCATTCCCCTCTATGTCCCACCCTGGAAACTGCATTCCCACCCCGCACCAATGAGCTTACTTGTTTTAACCACCTCACATAAGTACAAGTACACAATAAGAAGCAATTTTCACTTTGTGGCATAGAAACACGAAGAAGTGAAAGTCATTACAGTGAAAAACAGCTGGTGACTTACCGACCTGGCTTCAAGATTAGTGACAGAACAGCAGTGGGGAGGCAGCCATTGACGGAATAAAGTCGGAATACATCCAGATGAGTTAACAAGGTGACTTTTTTCCTTCAAATGACTATTTCTCGGGGTTGGGGGTGGTGGAAGAACTCACTTGTAGACAGCAGGACAAATCCTAGATTTGCCTAGCGACATGGTCAACAGTTGGGTTGCAGAATGGCTGGACAGGAATCTCAAGTCTGGTTGGAACTTTCTACCTGTTGATGATGGTGGTATTTAGGCAGGCTTGACTTTTGCTTCCACTGTCCTTTGAGCGGGATATAAGTCTTGCACAGAAAACACATTGTAATTACATTTGTTTCTTTAAATGGTTTTGTGAGACAGACCCTCCTATAGGCCAGGTTGGTTTGACCGCATGGTCATCTGCTTCTGCCCACAGAGAGGGCTGAAATTACAGGTATGGGCCACCAACCCCATTTTCAGTGAGGATGATTTCTGCAGGTAGACATCCAAGAATGACTAATTTTGTCCTTTTTTTTTTTATAGCAAGTAGGATACATGATGACCTCTTTCAAGTTCTAAAATGTGTATTTTCTTGGAAGCTTTTTGGAATCTTGTAAGTTACCAAATAACTGCATTTTACCAATTTACTGGAGTTTTAAAATACCAGACAAAAAAAAGCACTTCTAAGGAGAAGTGTCCCCATTAACAGACAGATGAGGACATTAAGACAATTGTCCTCCAAATTTAATCCACTTGGAAACATTCAATAAATTTGATATGATGGCTTCTTACTATAGAAGGAGTATTGGCGGAGTCCGAAACTAACTTAAGACTGTAGGAACTGAGCTGAGACACTGAAGCAAGTATAAGATATACTTCTCTGAAGAAACGCAACAGCAGGAAGCCCCTCATTACTTCATCAGTGTTCAAAACCTAAGCAAACAGGTAAGAGCTCTTCAGATTTGTTGTAAAACTAAAGAATTAAACACACAATGTTAAATATATCCACCTAGATTTATACTTAATACTACTGTCAGGTGATTTAATATATTAACTTTGATAATACAATAGCTTTTTTTTTGCTGCGCTATTAGATTAGGGCTTTGGTTTTGTCTCCACCTAGTGGACATTTTGGTCTTTTTCATTAAACTACAAAGAGGATAAACCAAGTACCCCATTTTTACAGCTAAAATAACATATTGTATACTTTTTTAACCAATAATTTATACACAAAAGAATTTGAAGTGGCATACACATATTATGATTGGAAATTTTAAGAGACAAAGCCATAGAAGAGAAAAGAAATAAGCTACCTAAATTAATGCAGCTACTGCAACCAAAATTTACCTCCAGGTTTTTGATGTTGGGGAAAAGAGGAAACAAGAATTCCTTATTATTTAATCAAATAAATGACATTGTTTTTTATGAGTAAAATTTCAAACAAGCTTTTGTTTTATAACTAAAATATAAAATTAAAATATAAAATTATATATAAAATATAAAATGCTTAATTGTTAGCTTGTGGAGATATACCATACACACAACAAAGTTTAGAAACCTTGACAAAATGTACAAACCTTGTAGCTACCCTCAGATCAAGGTGCAGAATACAGCTGGGGTCCCTAAAACCTGCTTTACACCCCTCAGTGTTTCCTTAAAGCTCGCCACCATTTTTACCTCATCGGCTTTATTTTTACTACACCACTGAATAATTTACAATGTCCAACATCATATCTGTGGAATTCTCCCACGTTTCTACATAAAGGAGTTTGCGCTTTTTCCTTGTGAACACAATGATTAACAGTTCACCTTGTTTCTAATTCCTTTACGAGTCTTTGGGGCTCTGGTGAATGGTGTCGCTGGGAGCACTCTACTGTGTGGCTTTAGTGCCCTGCTCCACAGTTTAGTACATGTCTGATGTCTGTGATATTAGAACATTCCTCTTTAGTAAAAGCAGGAAAAACAGCTCTTCAAATTAGTCACATAAATTTACACTTTCGTTTTTGACAGACTCTCACTGTGCTGCCCCAGCTGGTCACAAACACTCCTGCCTAAACCTCCCTGGCCTGCTCAGGCGGCACTCAACATTAAAGGAGAGCCCAGCTGCCATGTGCCCTCCAACCGTTGCCACTGCTCCGGAAACTGTTTCCTGTTTGTTGGTTTAGCAACTAGGCTAGCGTGGGGGAGGTAACAGCTCCTTGCCACTTCCATTGCTTGGCCTGGTGACAAATGTGTGGGACAGTGTCTCAGTGTCCGTCAGCTGTTGGGATCTCTTCTGTCGTGTGTTCATTTGTCTGTCTTCCCCCGTGCTCTACTGAGTTCCATACCCTACTCACACTGATCTGTGAGACTTCTTTATAGGTCCTGATTATTTATTAGCTAATGTGTTTTGAAAATGTTCTCGAGTCTGTGACTTAACCCCTACATTCTTTTTTTAATTAATTAATTAATTTATTTATTTATTTATTAAAGATTTCTGCCTCCTCCCCTCCACCGCCTCCCATATCCCCCCCTCCCCCCAATCAAGTCTCCCTCCCTCATCAGCCCAAAGAGCAGTCTTCCTTGTGGGAAGTCCAGGGACCTCCCACCTCCTTCCAGGTCTAGTAAGGTGAGCATCCAAACTGCCTAGGCTCCTATAAAGCCAGTACGTGCAGTAGGATCAAAACACAGTGTCATTGTTCTTGAGTTCTCAGCAGTCCTCATTGTCCACTATGTTCAGCAAGTCCGGTTTTATCCCATGCTTTTTCAGACCCAGGCCAGTGACTTTAATCAAGAGATTATCTTAATTTTTATGTTCTCTAACTTAATGTTTTCTTTTGATTTATGCCTTTTATTGCTTACATAGGAAATTGTTCCCAACACCCAGGTCGTGACCATGTTCAATGGATACCACCTAGAAGCCTTGGCCTTCCCTTTATGACTACGACCATCTAATCTGCTGCTTGTGTTTACTATATGCCAGAAGTCAAGGTTCAGGGTTTTCTTCCAGATGCACGACCAATTTATACAACACCCGTGCCCGGAAGGTTCTCTCAGTCGCACCCCACACCCACACCCACTTTTGTTTATATCTGGTGCTAGTACGTGATTAAGTCAGTTTCGAGACTATTCTATCCCACCAGTGTAGTTTAATGCTTACAAACACAAAATTAACAACCAAGAATAAAAGCGGGGGCTGGGCGTTGGTGGCGCACAAACTCAGGAGGCAGAGGCAAGTGAATGTCTGGGCGCAAGAAATGGCAGGTGTGCAAAGGTTTGTTCTGGAATTTAAAGATCGAAGACGGGCATGGTGGCACACGTCCTTAACCACAGCGCTTGGGAGGAAGGTGGACCTCTTGTGAGTTCAAGGTCAACCTAGTCTACAAAGAGAGTTCTAAGACGGCTAGGGCTACACAGAGAATCCCTGTCTCAAACAAACAAACAAAGAAGAAAACAACAACAAAAACCGGAAGAATAAAAGTGGTTGCTACTGGGATCCAGTGAAGACAGACATATTGGGGTGGGGGTGGAGGCAGAGCCGGGGGCGGGTGGAGTGTATCCTGAATTTGTTAAAAGCCTTATCAAATTGTTTAACTTTCTAAAAAAGTAATGCAACTTTTTAATGACTTCAAAAAAAAAAAAAAAAACCCAAAAAACGGAGATAACCGCTGCTTCAAACAAACTCGATTTTCTGACTCATTTTTCCAATCCTGTAGGTTGTCACCTGTAAAATCGGTGACTTTGTGCCCTGACATAGACAGTGGGTTTCGAAGTCGTAAACTACAGTTGTTTAGTAATTTACAGCTCCTAAATTGTGAATTTATAGTAGGGAATCACGGGTCCCGGGCCTGTGGCCTATCCCAGCACCCAGACCTTCCCTGTCCCAGCTGGTGACCAATTCTTGGGCTTTGGAGTAGACTTTGCTGAGTCATACTCCAGTTGTGTGGCCTTGGACACTTTCCCAAAACTTTGTGACTCTCGGTTTCCCAGTCACACAACGGAAGCACCTCTCTTGAGAAGCTGGGTTCTTTGAGTGGGTCTGTATCTAAGGAGTCGCAGCGCCTGAGTCACTCGGGTCCTAGGAGAAGTTAGCAGAGCCCTGGAGGCCCGGAGCATCCGCGGTCACTATGGCAACCTCAGACGCCTCGCGTTCCAGAGCAGCCGGTGGCGGAGTTGAGAGTCCTGGTGGGCCTGGGCCCGAGAGACCCCAGTGGCATGAGGAGGCAGGAGGCACTGGTGGGGACGGCAGGGACGGCAGCGGAGGCGGGCTGCGACGGGGAGCAGCCTAGGCCTCCAGGGCTGGGTCGTACTGGTGGCCCCCAAGAGTCCCGCCAACCATGTAAGTTCAGCTCCAGTTTCAGGCTGTGGCTGTGGGGCCCTGGGGCTGTGGGGCTGTGGGGATCAGTGACAAGGCTGAGGACCCCAAGGAGGAACTGGATGGAGACCTGAAGATTTCTAGGGAAGGGGTGGAGAGCCGCTGTTTGGCAAAGACAGAGATAAAGACACAGCAGAAAGCACCCCTGATCTCTTCAGGCCAAGGGTGTAGAAGGAAGTCTTCTCCCCTTCATCACGGACTCCTGAACCCAAGCACTGGATATCACCTTCACCTGAGATGGTTCATGAAAGCATTGATTTTTAAAGGAACCGTGAGCTCCCTAACACAGCTGTCAGGAATGATGGGTGAAAACAGGGCCAAGGAGGAATGCCAGCAGCGTCCTAGGTGCTGCTCAGAGCCTCTTTGATTGCCTCTCTGGTGAGGGAGCCTCCACCAGAAGCTCTAGCTAATCCCCAGAGGCAATCAAGGAGGGGGGTGTCATTCCCCAGGTTCCATCCAAGTTTTATTGCTGATCTGGAAGTTTTTCTGCAGGACAGGCTATACTGGCTGAACGACTGGCTGACTGGCTGGCCAGTGAGCTCCAGGGATCAATATGCATGCCGCCACACCAGGCTTTTCTTAACATAAAACATAAACAGTTATTCTCACCCGCAGGTAACTGTGAGAAAAAGAAACACAAGTAAGATGCTTAGGTTAAAAAAAAAAAATCAGTATCAATTGTTGTTAGAAGTCAACAAGCCTGCCAAACCTTACTCCAAAACAAAGCCCAGAGCTACAGAGGTCTCTGCAGCCCTTCCCCCTGCCCCGCTGTCCTGCACATGACAGCTTGTTAACCAAATCAGTGGAGCAGCTCAGACACAGTGTGTGGACTTCTCTGCCTTTTTCTTCTTTTCTCTGTCTCCTGTCCCTCTCCCTCCCACCTGCCCTTTCTTCTTCCACAGTTTGCTCTGTGGATTCTCTGACTGTCACACCGCAGTCTGCCAAGGGGCAGGCAGTTCTCTCTGTGCTACGGTATCACTTAGCCTCCTTCCCTGTCAAGCCATTTCCTGTGAAGGTCATGATTATTCAGAGAAAGTCTAAGAACAGGATAAAGGAAGGCTGCTTTCTACTCCCATGAACCCCAACCTTTAGGAAACAAGAATAAGAACCCAGACGTGTCTGGTTGTACCTTTTCTGAGTCGTCACCATCAGAAGTGGGGCAGGGTTACTACCCAAAGAGCTTGTCACCTATGGGCCAGTCTGCACTCAGGACAAGTACACTTCTGCTCCCTGTTGGTAAACTGGGAACAAGAGGAGATGCCTGCCATATCTTTGTGAGATTAACATCAAACCTTAAATATCTAAAGACTTGGCTTGAGTGCTCCATGGCTCCTTGAGTTGTGACAGGAAGCCCTTGTTCTCTGGTGGTTGAAAGGCTGTGTGGACAGACAGGTATGCAGCAGCTGTTCTACCTCAGCACACCTCTGCTGCCCATCCCTTACGCCAAACTCGGCTCTAATATTCCAATGGGTGGAACAGAAGGACTTCTGCCTTTATGTATTGATGGCTGGCTTTAAGAGACAGATATTAAGCCACCATTAAACAGTAATTGTATGCAAATATGCAAATGAAACAATAAATGAAACAAATGAGGAGAGAAAGGCTACTAGGCAAAAAAGAAAGAAAAAGAAAGAAAGAAAGAAAGAGAGAGAGAAAGGAAGAAAGAAAGAAAGAGACAGTCCTAGGCTGCAGAGCAGGGACTGCTTCTCCAGGAACGGAATGTAGTAAAGCAAGAGGGGCAGTTACTTCAGCAAACACTCAGGAGAGAGACTGGTCAGGGAGAGGGGACATGCAAAGGTGGGGTCAGGTGGCAATGGGGCGCTGAGCACAGAGAAGCCAACAGTGAAGTCAGTCTGAAGACACATCCCAGGTGCTTTTAAGGTTCAGTTCTCTGGAGAGAGCAGAAAGAATGCCACAAGGCACAGGGAACAAAGGCCAGTCCTGGGCTGGGGCAGCAGTGAGAGATGGTGCTAGCCTTAGAGGCCACAGAAAATCCTGGACCTTAATCTGTGGTTAATGTCTATGGATCTAATCTCTTGTTTATTTTCAGATTAATTTTATTATTTGTTAGTGTGTGTGTGTGTGTGTGTGTGTGTGTGTGTGTGAGAGAGAGAGAGAGAGAGAGAGAGAGAGAGAGAGAGAGAGACCACAGTGTCCAGAAAAGGGCATTGGGTCCTCGGGAGCTGGAGTTCCAGGCTGCTGTAAGCCTCCCTTTTGGTGTCAGAAACAGAATTCCAGTTCTCTGCAGGAGCAGCAAGCACTTGGTTGATGAGTCATCAGTTGTAATCTTAGGGAAGGAAAGCTAGGGATGCCACGGAGGTGAGGCTGGGGAGGGTGGCCTAAACACTTGCTGTGCAAGCGTGCGAAGACTGAAATCTGAGTGTCCTCTCACCTCCATATACATGCTGGAGCATATTGATGTTATACACACACACTCACGCATGCACACGTGCACACACACGCATGTATGCATGTGCATGCGCATGCACACAAACACCACGCACACACACATCTATACTGTTCTTGGTTTTGTCTTTGTTTTTTTTGTTTTTTGTTTTTTTTTTTTCGAGACAGGGTTTCTCTGTGGTTTTGGAGCCTGTCCTGGAACTAGCTCTTGTAGACCAGGCTGGTCTCGAACTCACAGAGATCCGCCTGCCTCTGCCTCCCAAGTGCTGGGATTAAAGGCATGCGCCACTACCGCCCGGCTCACACATCTGTACTGTAAGATCTAGATACAGATTTGTCTTACCCTTTGCTCTGTCCTCGTCTGATGGAGGAGGTCATCTGTCTATGTGTTACTTTCATTGGTTAATAAAGAAACTGCCTTGGCTTTTTGATAGGGCAGGATTAGATAAGTGGAGTAGACAGAATAGAATGCTGGGAGGAAGAAGGCAATAAGGCAGTCGCCATGATTCTCCAACCCGAGATGGACGTAGGCTAGAATCTTTCCCGGTAAGCCACCACCTCATGGTGCTACACAGATTATTAGAAATGGGTTAAGCAAGATATGAGAATTAGCCATTAAGAGGCTGGAACTAATGTGCCAGGCAGTGTTTAAATGAATACAATTTGTGTGTTGTTATTTCGGGTGTAAAGCTAGCCATGTGAGAGCCAGGACGAAAAGCAGGCCTACTCGCCTCATCACTACACTCATCCCCAAAGGAAATGTCAGGAACAGAGTAGGTCTTTAACCAGCAGTCACATGGTGGTGCATGCCTGTAATTGCAACACCAGGAGGATGAGGCAAGATGGTCTCAGGTTCTACAGCAGGCTGGGAAACACAGGAGGACTTTGTCCCAAAACAAAGCCAACATCCAGCCCCAGACCCTTTCCTTATTGATAAATGAAAGTTCACGGAGGTCATGAGGATGTTTCATATATTTCCTCATCATACCTAAGAGAGAGCCCTGAAGCTTACTCTATACCCTCAGGAATTACATGGAAGTATGAAGTCCTCCAAAGCAGAAGTTGTGACAAAAGAGATCATCTCAAGAAAGAGTCTGGCCGGGCGGTGGTGGCGCACGCCTTTAATCCCAGCACTCGGGAGGCAGAGGCAGGCGGATCTTTGTAAGTTGGAGACCAGCCTGGTCTACAAGAGCTAGTTCCAGGACAGGCTCCAAAACCACAGAGAAACCCTGTCTCGAAGAAAAAAAAAAAAAAAAGAAAGAGTCTGCAGGGCAAGCTGTCTACTGTCTCTAAGGGATGACAGGCCAGTTTTCAGAAAGTTATTCATATAGGAATAAGTGCTGGAAGGCTGGGCAGGTTGGTGATAAGTCAATTGTGAATACCTTTCCAGGGAAGACATTTTTATACTGCGAGCCCCATAAAAGAATCAAGGAAGTTTTGGAAGAAGAACTTTCCATCAAGAGGGATGAGTGCCACGTGAAAAGCCCACCTGCAGGTAATCTTAGCCACAAGGAAGTACGTTTGATAAATGACTATGAGTTTGTTTATTTGATGGCAGGGTGGTTAATCTATTTGTGATGAAATGATAACTTACATCAAGAGAAGAATGTTCCTGGGAAATCATAAAACTTTTTTTGCCTTTGTCCAGATATAGCACTATGTAGTGGAAAGTAAATTAGATCTTCAATACATGTTTTGCTGTCCATACTTGTGAATGGCGTTCTTTCTAATTAATAGTAAGTAAGTAGAACATTTGCACAAGCCTGGGACACACAGTAACACTTCAGATCATCAACACTGATCTGCAGGGGGAACAGGGGTTCCCAAATGTTACATTGTTTCGCTTACCCAGGAGCGTGTTAAAGCAGCTTCCTGGCGGGGAAGCCTTGAGTACCAAGTTCCCAGGTGATTGGCATTACTACTCAGAGACCCTCCCTGCCAACACTGTTCCTGCAGTGTGAGCCACTGAACTAGGTCAGATCTTCCAGGGATCTCATTTTAGAAAAACACAGTTCGTGAGTGACGCAACTAGTCACTGATAGCTTTCGTCGTGTGATGCCCACACTTCCTCACAGACATTATTCTCAGATGACTGGCACCTCGTGTCTATGATTCCTTTTCAGCCAGGATCACTGAGAGACTGTTTCCAGCCTTTCAAATAATCAGGCTTTCATTAAAATGTTAATGGGTCCCTGAATTTGCTAGAGGGAATACCTAGGTCAGCAAGGGGGTGGGGGGGGGTAAAGCACCCGCTGTGAAAGAAAGCCTGTTGACCTCGGAAGTTCAGTCCCTGGAACCCACAATCCCTAAAGTTCCTGCATGGTCCTAGTGTACAATACCCTGACAAAAGTGACGTCAGCGGAGGAGGCTTACATAACTCTCAGTTCTGAGTCAGTTCACAGTGAGGACATCAAGGCAGGAACTTGAAGCAGCTAGACACAACCACAGTCAAGAGCAGAGAGAGAAAGCGCATGCATGCATGCCCACTGCTCAGCTTACCCTCTGTGGTTTAGTTTAGGACCCTAAGCCCAGGGGATGATGTTTCCCAGTGTGTGGCTGGGTCTTAGCATAATCAAGACTATCTTCCACCAACATAAAATCAGGTTAGCCTAATTTTATTTTATTTTTTTTAAATATTTATTTATTTATTATGTATACAATATTCTGTCTGTGTGTATGTCTGCAGGCCAGAAGAGGGCACCAGACCTTATTACAGATGGTTGTGAGCCACCATGTGGTTGCTGGGAATTGAACTCAGGACCTTTGGAAGAGCAGGCAATGCTCTTAACCACTGAGCCATCTCTCCAGCCCCAGCCTAATTTTAACAATCCCTTATTGATACTCTTCTAGGCGATTCTAGGTTGTGTAGAGTTGACAATTAGAGCTAATCATTACACCATATAAAGGTGGAGAGAGAACCAACTCCTCAAAGCTGTCCTGTGCTCCGCATGCTGCAGACATACACCCACCATGCACACATACCAAACCAATAAAATAAATGAAAGAATCATGAACCTCCGACTCCAGGGCTCGGAGACCTGGTTGTCTTCTGGGTGGACTGTTCTGGGAGGTGGGGCCCAGTCCCTTTAGGAGTTTCTAAGAAGAAATGGATGCTGGCAACCTTAAGGCATGTCATCCAGACTCCAGCCCATTTACGTTTCTAAGTAGCTGTAGTGTTTACTTTGTAACTGACTGTATCACCAATGACACAGAGCATCTTCAAGAAAAGCTTGGCATCTACTCTCCACACTGTGAATAGATGTAGAACAACCTGCCCAGCCTATGTGCACTATGTTCTTGGTGATTAAGCAACTTTTTCCTGAGTTATTATGATAGTTTGGGTTCAGCTTCATTGTTTTTAAGGACCACATAGAAGCTAAATAACATATTTGCCATTCTCTGATGAGGAACAAGTGTTGTATCTTTCTTACTGAGTGCATTTGACTGTGAGACAGCCTAAGAGAAAAGGAAATAAATATTCGTTTTTCTCAGTATTTTCAAATATTCACTTAGCATTCTGCTGTCTGGGTTGCATTTTTATAGCACCCAACAGAGGGCACCCAAAGGGATTATTTTACCTAGAAAACTTTCTGAATGTTTTAAAGGGCGCCTCCATGATAGGGAACTAGCACCCAGAGAGGGTGACAAACTCTTCCTGCCTGGCAGCAGTGTGGGCAGCCCCTAACTAGCCACTGGGCCTTCTAGCAGACAGTTCAGGGTCACTAGTCTTTAAATTTCTGACAACAGCTGTAGCTACTGCTTTCCAAAGACACACATCATCACAGCAGCCCAGATTCTGCATCCAGCTTCCAAGTATGCAGTAGGAGCTCTCTGTGGATGCTAAGAGTGAGTGCACGTGGCAGGTTGCCTCGAGCTGGTACTCATCCTTTGGTCCTCCTCCTCCCTGTTGTCAGTACTGTGGTCCCCGAGAATTTGGAAACATTTCCAGATAGCAGATAACTTCTGACGGCCAAGGCGTGTGGCTCCTCACGATGTAGCCGCTTAGTGGTGTGTGGCACATGCGTCTCCTTTTTTCCTCTGAAAGCTTCAAGATGGCCTCGAGGACCACAAGCCCCACTCCCCTGGCTCTGCTTCTTTCTCTTTGGCCACCTTTTCTCCCTAACTTCCTGCCTCCACTTGTCCTCCATAATATTAATAACTCACCCACCCACCCCACTTTTTTCAAGGAAGGCTCTCTATATATAATTCTGGCTGTCCTGGAACTCTCTGTGTAGCCCAGGCCTGGCCTCAAGCTCACTGAGACCCTCCTGCCGCTGCCTCTTGTGGGAGCCACTTCACTCATCATTCCGGTCTTTTTCTCCATCTATTACATATGACCCTACAGTGATAACCACCCCAAATGTACCACTTCTAGCTTTTCTCTTTCCCTTCTCCTACCTTGCAGCCTCTGTGGCTTTGTAAATGGATGTCTGGTTGCGCTGGTGGGATAGTGGTGAACGAGACTGTCTTCCAGGTCTGATTGACCTCCCTGAGTTAACACACCCCAAAGAGAGCTCTCATTTTGTACGCAGACATCTTTTTAACTCACTCTTCAGGGGCTTCCCACGTCAAGAAATATCTCACAGTCCACCTACCTGATTAGGGCAGCATTTAGAAGCCAGGTCCTCAAGCTCCATTCCAGACAACTGGCTGAGTCTGCTCACTCTGGTGTGAAAGAACCCCAAGTTTCCCCATCTGTGCTCTTCACGCCTCCATCTTCCTCCTCCCCATCTCAAGCTCAGCAACAGCATTTGTAGCTACTTCCACTATGGTCTCCTCAGTCTGTTCTCCAAGAAGAAGCATGTCACCTACACACTCCCTAACCTCTACAGTGTCTTTTTACTGTTTAAAATTAAATTTTATCAATTGGAAGGTAGAGGCAGGAGGATCAGCAGGTGAAGGGCATCTTTGGCTAAATCACAAGTTCAAGGCCAACCTGGACTACAGAATACCCATCTCAAAAAGCTGAAACCAGCAAACACTGGAGTAAATCACATTCTCCTGCTCACGGGGTCCTGAGAGATTTTTAGAAGGTCTAGATTTATGCAGTGAGTGGCAGACTCAGACTCCAAATTCAAGTCTGACTCCAAACCCATTGTCTTTCTACTTAAGATGGTGTCTCTGGTGTCACACAGTCAAGCCCAGCAGGGATTGGGCCATTCTCACTGACTGAGAGTTCCATGTTTAATGTGCCTGATGGTTCTTCTCCAGACTCCATGATGCTAAGCTATTCTGGCTTTCTCCCTGGAACACCTTGTAGTTGTTGTTCCTTAAGAACTCTTGCTCCCCACTTGGCCCAACCTTTGAGTTATCCACGATGATGCCCACCATCTTCGGATCTTGTCCCATTAGCATTAGCTCTCTCTGAGTTCCTCCACTGTGATCTTACTAGAACACACCTGACCTTCGTGTCTCTAGGACACACCTGACCTTTGTGTCTCTAGGCTCACTGTATCCTGAGTGTCTCTTAAACACTCAGGATCAGCCAAGTCTAGAACAAAGCTCTTCCCCTTAACCCCACCCCACCTGACCATTTTACTCCTCCCCCTGCATCAGTATTCACCAAATGACAGGGCCGCTCCAAAATCCCCTCTCTCTGCAGGCAGCCATAACTTATATCTAACAAGGCTTAGTTTGGATTAAGATCTCAAATCATTGAACATATGCCAAGTTTACCCTTCAAATATTCTATTTTTTTCTGTAGCATATACTTTATCAGTACCAGTTGTCAACATTAAAAAAGTCAGGCCCATGTCTGTAATCCAAATACTTTATTTTATTGATATTTATTGAGCTCTACATTTTTTTCTCTGCTCCCCTCCCTACTTCTCCCCTCCCCCTTTCAATCCTCCCCCAAGGTCCCCATGCTCCCAATTTACTCAGGAGATCTTGTCTTTTCTACTTTCTATTTCCCATGTAGATTAGATCTATGTGAGTCTCTCTCAGTGTCCACATTGTTGTCTAAGTTCTCTGGGATTGTGGTTTGTAGGCTGGCTTTTTTTTTTTTTTTTTTTTTTTTGCTTCATGTTTAAAAACCACCTATGAGTGAGTACATGTGGTGATAATTGTCTTTCTGTGTCTGGGTTACCTAACTCAAAATAATGTTTTCTAGCTCCATCCATTTTCCTGCAAAATCCAAGCGGTCATTATTTTTTTTTCTGCTGTGTAATACTCCATTGTGTAAATGTACCACATTTTTCTTATCCATTCTTCGATCGAGGGGCATTTAGGTTGTTTCCAGATTCTGGCTATGACAAACAAAGCTGCTATGAACATAGTTAAGCACATGTTCTTGTGGCACGATTGAGCATCCTTTGGATATATATACCCAAAAGCGGTATTACTGGGTCTTGAGGAAGGTTGTTTCCTAATTTTCTGAGAAATCTCCACACTGACATCCAAAGGGGTTGTATCAGCTTGCATTCCCACCAGCAATGCAGAAGTGTTCCCTTTTCCCCACAACCTCTCCAGCATAAGTTGTCATCAGTGTTTTTGATCTTGGCCATTCTTACAGGTGTAAGATGGAATCTCAGAGTTGTTTTGATTTGCATTTCTCTGATGACTAAGGATGTTGAACATTTCCTTAAGTGTATTTCAGCCATTTTTAGATTCCTCTGTTGAGAGTTCTCTGTTTAGGTCTGTACTCAATTTTTTTTTATTGGATTATGTGATCTTCTGGTGTCCAATTTCTTGAGTTCTTTGTATATTTTGGAGATCAGACCTCTGTCTGATGTGGGGTTAGTAAAGATCTTTTCCCATTCTGTGGGCTGTTGTTTTGTTTTGTTGACCGTGTCCTTTGCTTTACAGAAGCTTTTCAGTTTCAGGAGGTCCCATTTATTTGTTTCTTCAGTGTCTGTGCTGCTGAGGTTATATTTAGGAAGCGGTTCCCTGTGCCAATGTGTTCAAGTGTACTTCCCACTTTCTCTTCTATGAGGTTCAGTGTGGCTGGCTTTATGTTGAAGTCTTTGATCCATTTGGACTTGAGTTTTGTGCATGGTGATAGATATGGGTCTATTTTCATTTTTCTACATGTTGATATCCAGTTACGCCAGCACCACTTGTTAAATATGCTTTCTTTTTTCCATTTGAATTTTTTTTTTGCTTCTTTATCAAAGGTAAGGTGTTTGAAGATGTATGGGTTGATATCCGGGTCTTCTATTCAGTTCCATTGGTCCTCCTGTTGTTTTCAGTACTGTAGCTCTGTAGTAGAGTTTGAAGTCAGAGATTGTGATGCCTCCAGAAGTTCTTTTATTGCACAGGATTTTTGGGCTATTCTGGGTTTTTTGCTTTTCCAAATAAGGTTGAGTACCATTCTTTCGAGGTCTTTGAAGAATTTTGCTCGGATTTTGATGGGCATTGTGTTGAATCTGTAGATTGCTTTTGGTAAGATTGCAATTTTTACTATGTTAATTCTGCCTACCCAAGAGCATGGAAGGTCTTTCCACTTTCTGGTGTCTTTTTCAATTTCTTTCTTCAAAGAATTAAAGTTCTTGTCATACAAGTCTTTCACTTGTTTGGTTAGAGTTACTCCGAGACATTTATGCTATTTGTGGCTATTGTGAAGGGTGTTGATTCTCTTATTTCTTCCCCAGCCCTTTTATCATCTGTGTACAGAAGGGATACTGATTTTTTTGAGTTAATCTTGTATCCTGCTACATTGCTGAAAGTGTTTATGAGTTGTAGAAGTTCCTTGGTAGAATTTTTGGCATCACTTATGTAAAATATCATATCATCAGCAAACAGTGAGAGTTTGACTTCTTCTTTTCCAATTTGTATCCCCTTAATCTCCCTTTGGTGTCTTATTGCTCTAGCTAGGACCTCAAGAACTATATTGAATAGATATGGAGAGAGTGGACAACCTTGTCTTGTTACTGATTTTAGTGGAATCACTGGGGGGTTTCTCTCCATTTAGTTTGATGTTGTCTATTGGCTTGCTGTATATTGCCTTAATTATGTTTAGGTATGTTCCTTGTATCCCTGCTCTCTCTGTTGTATTTTGTCAAATGCTTTTTCAGCATCTAATGAGATGATCATGTGGTTTTTATTTTTCAGCTTGTTTATATGGTGGATTACATTGACAGATTTTCATATGTTGAACCATCCCTGCATCTCTGGGATGAAGCTGACTTGGTCATGGTGGATGATGGTTCTGGTGTGTTCTTGGATTTGATTTGCTAGTATTTTACTTAGTATTTTTGCATCAATGTTCATGAGTGAGATTGGTCTGTAATTCTCTTTCTTAGTATTGTCTTTCTGTGGTTTGGGTATCAGGGTAATTGTAGCCTCATAAAAAAGAGTTTGACAATGTTCCCTCTGTTTTTATTGTGTGGAATAATTTGAGGAGTATTGGTATTAGTTCTTCTTTGAAAGTGTTGTAGAATTCTGAGCTGAAACCATCTGGTCCTGGGCTTTTTTTGGTTGGGAGACTTTTGATGACTGTTTCTATTTCTTCATCAATTATAGGTATGTTTAATTTGCTTATCTTGTCTTGATTTAATTTTGGTAAGTGATATTTATCCATAAAGTTGTCTATTTCCTTTAAGTTTTCCAATTTTGTGGAGTACAGGTTTTCAAAATATGACCTGATGATCCTCTGTATTTCCTCTGTATCTGTTGTTATGTCACCCTTTTCATTTCTGATTTTGTTAATTTGGATATTCTCTCTCTGCCTTTTGGTTAGTTTGGATAAAGGTTTGTCTATTTTGTTGATTTTCTCAAAGAACCAACTCTTTGCCTTATTGACTCTTTGTATTGTTTTCTTTGTTTCTATTTTGTTGATTTCAGCTCTCAATTTGATTATTTCCTGCGTCTAGTTCTCTTAGGTGAGTTTGCTTCTTTTTGTTCTAATGTTATCAAATATTCTGTTAATTCCCTAGTGTGGGATTTTTCCAGCTTCTTTATGTAGGCAGTTAGTGCTATGAACTTGCCTCCTAACACTGCTTTCATTGTGTCCCATAATTTTGGGTATGTTGTGTGGTCATTTTCATTGGATTTTAGGAAGTCTTTAATTTCCCCCTTTATTTCTTCCTTGACTCATTGATGATTCAGGTGAGCATTTTTAATTTCCATGTGTTTGTGGGTTTTCTGGAATTAGTATTGCTGTTGACTTCTAGTTTTAAAGCATAGTGATCTGATAAGGTACATTGGGTTATTCCAATTTTTTTGTATTTGTTGAGGCTTGTTTTGTTACCGAGTATGTGGTCAATTTTTGAGAAGGTTCCATGAGGTGCTGAGAAGAAGTATATTCTTTTCTGTTTGGATGGAATATTCTATAGGTGTCTGTTAAGTACATTTGATTCATAACATCTGTTAGTGCCCTTATTTTACTGTTCATTTTTTGTCTGATTGACCTGCCCAGTGGTGAGAGGGGAGTGTTGAAGATTCCCACTACTAGTGTGCGGGGTTTAATGTATGATTTAAGTTTTAGAAGTATTTCTTTGAAATATGAGGGTGCTCTTGTATTCGGAGCCTAGATGTTCAGTATTGAAATTTCCTCTTGATGGATTTTTCCTGTGACTAATATGAAATGTCCTTCTTTGTCTCTTTTGACTGACTTTAGCTTGAAGTCTATTTTGTTAGATATTAGCATAGCCACACCCACTTGTATCTTAGGTCCATTTGATTGGTATTTTTTTCCCAACCTTTTACTCTGAGACGATGTCTGTCTTTGAGGTTGAGATGCATTTCTTGTATGCAGAAGAGTGATGAATTCTGTTTCTGTATCCAATCTGTTAGCCTGTGCCTTTTTATAGGTGAGTTGAGTCCATTTACATTAAGGGATATTAATGACCATTGGTTGCTATGTCCTGCTAATTTAGTTTTCATCATTGGTGATGTTAATTTGTGCATTTTTTTCTTTTTCAGGATTTGCTGTAATGAGATCATCAATTGTGTGTGTTTTTGTTGATGTAGCCATCTTCCTTGGGTTGGAGTTTTCCTTCTAGTATTTTGTGTAGGGCTGGGTTTGTGACTAGGTATTGGTGAAATCTAAATTTGTCATGGAATATCTTTTTTGTCCTTCTATGGTGATTGACAGTTTTGCTGGATATAGTAGTCTGGGCTGGCATCTGTGGTCTCTTAATATCTGTATAATGCTTGACCATGACCCTCTGGCTTTTATTGTCTCCAATGAGAAGTCAGGTGTAATTCTGATAGCTCTACTTTTATATGTTACTTGGCCTTTTTCCTTTGCAGCTCGTAATATTCTTTCTTTACTCTGTATGTTTAATGTTTTGATTATTATGTGGCTAGAGGACTTTTTTGGGGGGGAGGGGGGATCCAGTCTATTTGGTGTTCTGTAAGCTTCTTGCATCTTCATAGGCATATCTTTCTTTAGGTAGGGAAAGTTTTCTTCTATGATTTTGTTAAATTTTCTGTGTCTTTGAGTTGAACTGATCCTTCTTCTATATCTATTATTCTAAGATTTGGCCTTTTTATGGTGTCCCATATTTCATGAATATTTTGGGTTAAGCTATTAGATTTGTTTTCTTTAACTGATGAGTTCATTTCCTTTATTGTATCTTCAGCGCTTGAGATTCTCTCTTCTATTTCTTGTATTCTGTTGTTCATGCTTGCATTTGTGGTTCCTGATCTTTTTCTCATGATTTCTGTTTCTAAATTCCTTCAGCTTGTGTTTTCTTTATTTTTTCCTATCTCAGTTTTCAAGTCCTGAATAGTTTCTTTTATATGTTTGAGTTCTTTTTTTTTTGGTTTTCTTTAAGTGATTTGCTGATATCTTCCAATTTTTTGTTTGTTTTTTCCTCCATTTCTTTAAGTGAATTTCTCATTTCATCCTTAAGAATTTCAAACATTCTCTTGAGATTATTTTTTAGATCATTTTCTTCTGATTCATCCATATTTGGTTGTTCAGGTCTTGTTGTTGTAGGGTCTTTAGGTTTTACCGATATTGTGTTGCTCTTTGTGGTGTAGCATGTGATCTTACCTTTACTACTCATCTTTTCCTCTAATAGGTGTGGTTGGGGCTGTCTGAGATTCTGTGGAATAATTTTCTAGGTGTCAGTGAATCCAAAGCTCAGATGGTTGTTCCTCGTGGAACAGTTCTAGTTACCCCGTTGGTTATTCCTGTTCCTGGAGGTAGCTCAGTGCTCCTGTGCTTTGGTCTGCCCCCTTGGAGTTTGCTGTCTCAGGCCTATTTTGGCCTAGGCTTCTGGCTTTGATCTGTTTCTTTAAATCTTGGTCTGGATCTCCTCCTGCAGAAGTCCCTGGCTTGGAGTTGGACCTGTTGTGGTGGAGATCACTGACCCTGGATCTGGTCGCTGGCTCAGTCCTGATCTGTCCATGTCCTGGGACTGGGTTTGCTCCTGGTGGAGCTTGTTCTAATCCAAATATTTGAGTGGAAGCCATGCTAATCAAGGAGTTCAAAGTCATTCTTGGCTACACAGAGGATTTGAGGCCAGCTTGTGTTATATTAGACACAATATATATTTTATTGTCTTAAGCAACCAGAAAAGGTGGGCTGGAGAGATGGCTCAGCTGAGAAGAGCATTGACTTCTCTTCCTGAAGACCAGGATTCTATTCTCGATACCTACATGGCAGCTCACAGCTGTCTGTTACTCCTGTTCCAGGGAATCTGGACCCTGTAGGCAAAAAAAAAATACATATGAAGTAAAAATAAATATTTTTTAAAAAACAGAAGAAAAAGAACTAAAAAGGGGGCTGGGGCTACAACTCAGTCATAGAGAACTTGCCTAAAATACACAAGGTCCTGCCTGGGTTTGATCCTCTGCCCCCCAAAGTCCTCTCAGATCTGTGTATCTACAATGTATACAATGTAACCCCTTGGGTTATTACATACCAACTGGCAGGCCAAGGGCCTAGAAGTGACGGAGCAGAAATTACAGTCACTTGAAGTTTTGCTTTCCCTGGTCAAAGCTCTGAACATGTTTACACAGGGAAGTAAGGCTCCACTGCCTTCCAGGCCCTCCGACTCATCACTCAGTCCACACAGCCAAGAGGATCAAAAACATACTTTTAAAGATAAGTTTAACTTCCTCGTAAAATCAACCCGGAGACTGGCTAGATTCTCTAGGGGTTATGGAAAGGATGACACACTCATCTTGATTGGCGGCTTCAGCTACACACACACACACACACACACACACACACACACACCCTGCCAACTGATGTAGCACTCAGCTTGGCAAGCCCTCCCTCTGCAGCCCTGGAGTCTGAGGTCTGAGTTCACCCTCAGACAGCAAAGTCACTGTCCTTGTGAAGACTGTGAAGACGATAGCAACGGTTAATTGAACACAAAGCACTCTGTCCATTTCATCCACATCCGAGAGGAGCCTTCCAAGGTGGGATTATTAGGCCCACTTCAGATCTAAGGAACTAGACACAGTGGGTTAAAACAATTTGCCCAGGGCTTACGGCTGGTGATGGGCGAGCTGGGCCTGAAGCCCCACTCTGTTCTGAGCCCAGAGATTGCGCTCCTTCCTAGGCATTACTCAGAGCAGAATCTTTCATGGAGGGACCAAGTGTCGCGAGTGTCAGTGAGACTGCTCTGGGAGGGAAGCCCTGGGTCTGTGAAGAGTATTCAGCAATACAATTTACATGCTCAAAATCAGACCAAGAGGCCATAGCAGCTCACCTGAGCTCACTAACTCAGTCAGCGTGGGTTGCGCCTTCCTCTGTAGTTAAATTGTCTTGCTCAGGGTTGCTGTCGCTGTGATAAATTCCATGACCAAAGCAACCTGAGGAGGAAAGGGATATCTATATAACTCTCAGGTCACACTTCATCAGCAGGGGACGTCAGGGCGGGGGTGGGGTGGGGGATGGGCTTGCTGGCTTACTCAGTGTGCTTTCCCCTAACCCCCAGAGCCACCTGCTCAAGTTTGACACCACCCACAGTGAGCTGGGCCCTCCCTCACCTATCACCAATCAAGAAAATTCCCCCACAGGTCAGCCTAGTGTTGGCATCTTCTCTGCTGATGTTCCACTTCCCAGATGACAGGCTGTGTCACACTGACATAGAAGCAGAGGTTAAGGAAATCCCTAAACAGACAATTTAGGATGGATTCAAGCACAAAGCACTGATAACGCTTCGGCACGTGCTGACACGCAGACATCCTCCTGCCACCTGCCAGGTGACAGTGCAGACACCATTTCCCAGGGGCTCAACACTCAAACAGCAGGAGCCAGTGAGCGGCCATGGAACTTTAAGACACACCTGGAACTTTAAGACACACCTGGCTCATGGCTTTTAAGAGATTCTTCAGTCTTGTAAATAATTTTCTTTTTTTTTCTTTCTTTTTTTTGGTTTCTCAAGTGGGTTTCTCTGTGTAGCCCTGGCTGTTCCTAGAACTAGCTCTGTAGATCAACCTGGCCTCAAACTCACAGAGATCTGCCTGCCTCTACCTCCCTAGTGCTGGGATTAAAGGCGTGCACCACTGCCTGGTTGTGAATGGTTTCCTCGTCTGTGGAAATATTTCTTCTTATTGAAGGAATTAAATTAGAATCAGATGTGGAAAACCGAATAATATGCAGAATTTGTTTTATTTATTCTTGATTCTTTTCTTTTGCCATATATATTACTGTATTGACTTTTTATGTCTTTGTGGAGACTCGAGCTTAACAGTATATTGTGGTTTAATTCCACACAGTAATAGATGGATGCATGAACTGTATTAAAGATTAAAAAGATGAGAAAGTCCTAGGGTGGCTTGATTAAGTCAAATATACCTTTACCCGATGAATTGGAAGCATAATCATCAAGAAAAATACTTTTGAAACGCTTCGTGCTGGGAAGGGAATGCCCCGCTCACTCTCACTGCCTTGTTTTTAACATGTTCACAGTGGCCCTGGATGGAATTTGGAGCATCAAGAGGAACCTGCCTGTGGGAGGCGTGATGCCAGGACAGCAGAGCAGAAACAGTTCACTCTCCCAAACCAAGTACTACTCGAGGCATGGAGGGCTGAGAAGTAAGACCCTGTACCCTGGACTCCCACGGGCGCCTCAACAAGTGGCCCAGGGCTACGAACCTCAGCTGAGTCGGCCTCCCCAGCTTGCTTCTGTCAGGTCACACCTTGTCATCCTGGGACTCAAGCAGTCCGGCTAAGCAGCACGCCTCTGCAGACACCAGAGAGTCCACACCCGGGCTTACACGTCTATTTTCTTTACTTCTTACGCACAAGAGATTCTTGTACACAGCCAGGCCCTCAGGGAGGGATCACGTGCTTTCCTTTCTTCTAAATGTGACGAAGGGAAGGTGAGGGCAAGTCTCCTCTCTGCATCCCTTAGTGTCTCCTTATTCTTGGCACATGTCAACTGTGGTGTGCTCTTCAGAAGACAGAAGCTTGGAGACAAGCCGTGCTCATCCTCATTTTCCTAGTGTCCGTGTGTCACGTATCTGCAGCAGAGTATGGAAGAGACAGGGCTCTTGACACGGGAGCAATGCACAGCTAGTGTGGGGACCACGGAGCTGGCACATGAGTTCTGAACATCTGTCTACGCTTGGGAGGGGACCCGGGTGAAAATAGCAGCACATAGAAGCCAAGCATGGTGTCCTTTTCTCCCTTTCTTTTCCTTCTTTTCTTTCTTTTAAAAGATATTTTAGAGGTGTGTGTGTGTGTGTGTGTGTGTGTGTTTGCTAAGTGCCCACAGAGGTCAGAGGTCAAAACACAATTAGTTGTTTTGGAGCTTGAGTTAAAGGCATTTTTTTTTTAAATTTTCGAGACAGGGTTTCTCTGTAGCTTTTGGTTCCTGTCCTGGAACTAGCTCTTGTAGACCAGGCTGGCCTTGAACTCACAGAGATCCACCTGCCTCTGCCTCCCAAGTGCTGGGATTAAAGGTGTGCACCCGGTGAGTTAAAGGCATTTTATGATGTAGCTATTGGGATCCAGACTTTGGTCCTAGATTAGACTAGTGCACACTCTCTGAGTTGGCCCCAGTGTCTGTGCTCTTAACTAGGATAGGAATTGTCCCAGAAAATGCTCTAAACACCATTGTTTCAGATTCCTAGCATTTTATTTAAGCATTACACCAACCGTAAGGAATAGACACAACCTACCTTTCAGATGAGGACACTGAGGCACAGAAAGGCTGAAGAATTTACCAGGTCTACTTAGCTATTAAGTGGAAGTGCTTGCTTTGAATCCAGGAAGCTCATCTCCAGAGCCCGTGCCCTCCACCATAAAGTGCTTCTGTGCCCAGAGCCCAGACACTGGGATATCTACTGATCCTAAGTGACGTGTGGGCACAGCACAAGTGCCACAAAAGCGGAGGCTGGGGAAGGACTTGTGGGACATGAATGTTGCAGGTGCTGAGAACTGAAACATAAGATTAAAGGACGGAAATCAAAGGAGAGAGCCATGGTACATGGGTTGGCAATAATAAAGCAGTTGCCATTGCTTACCACACACGGGGCAGGACAGCAGGCACTTCCCATGGCTGTACAGCTCACATGTGGAGCAGGACAGCAGGCACCCATAGCTGTACAGCCCACATGATCAAAAGTTGAGAATAATAAACTCCACCTCCTTGGTAAAAAACTTGGTGATAGAAAGGACATGGTGATGCTTGCTCTGAGAGCTAGTGGAGTGGAAATCACCAGCCTATGCCCCTCTGACTTCCAAGACTGTGCTGTAACCACTGGCCATCCTTACAGAGATTCTGGTCACTGGACGGCAGGGTGAAACCATCAAATCACACAGTTGTGGTTAGCCAGGCTCAAATGCCAGGGCTGTGGCAAGGCAGTATTAGATTCTGAGAGGTGAGTCCATTTACAACCTGCAGAAAAATCAATGCCTTTAAGCAACCTGATTTAACCTGTAATCCCCGGAGCTCCCTGGCCAGCCAGCCCAGCAAAATCAATGGGCTCCAGGTTCAGGGAGAGACCCTGTCTCAAAGAATAAGGTGGGGTGATATGGGATTCCCCTCTGTATACTATGAATATGTTCTATTACTGCTGGTTATTAAAGAAGCTGTTTTGGCCAATGGCTTAGTAGAGTAAAGCTAAGCAGGAAATCTGAACAGAGGTATAGAGAGAAAGTAGGAGGAGTCAGGGAGATGCCAGGTAGCTGGTAAGTGGGCCTCAGGGGCTGAACCGTGGTTTCCTGGTTACAAGGACGCATGTGGCTTTCCCATGCTGCTCTGCATGTGAACCACTATGAGAATTCAGTCTACCCAAACCTAGATTAGATGGGGTTGGAATTAAAGATCATCTCCCCAAGTAAACCCATCTGCTCACATGTTCTTTTCCTCACTCTAGGGTAAGATGGACACATCCCTCCACGGAAATGGATCTAGCATTCTCCTAATGTCCAAAGACAGAAGAATCTCGAGCTTGTTTATCAATTTAAGATGTATGGAAAAAAGTTTCTTACTCTGTAATACCAATATATAAATCAGTCCAAAGCCATAAAATACTATTGGAAAAGTGTGCTAAGAAAAATATACTCGTTTTTAGATTTCACAGTTGCGATGTATTAGGCGTCTGTTCAGCGTATTCTATTAAATGAATCAAACAAAGGCACAGCTCTTCTTCATTTCAAATTAAACATTATAAAACTGAAACTTTACCTATAGTATAATGGTTAACCCGGTTCCTGTTTGGTATAGAAGTGATCCGGACGTGGGTGACACGGAGCAGAACACACAGTACCTCCTGCGTAGTTAATGAATGACCAATCAAAGAGCTGAGGCCAAAAACAGTTATTTCTTACAGCTCAGTAGAGGGTATTGTTTCTTTAGAATCTGCTCACTAAATGGTAAGGAGCCAGGCTACCTATTTATTACAGATACATGAATAATATATATATATATATGAGTTTAAAAAGAGAAAGGAAGAAAACCCTTGCACTCATTTCATAGAGGCACGCACACGGTGTGGAAAATGAACGATAAATGTGAAGCGGGGCAGGAGAGATGGCTCAGCCGCCGAGGGCACCTGCTGCTGCTACAGACAACCCAGCACTCCCACAGTGGCTCATAACTGTAATTCCAGTTCCAGAGAATCTGACACCCTCTTCTGGCCTCTGAGGCCACTACAAGCATGCGATACATAAACATACATGCAGGCATAACATCTACACACATAAAGTAAAAATAAATCTAAAAAACTAAAATAAATGTAAACTGGGTGGCGATGACACGTGCCTTTAATCCCATAAAGAACTGCAAAGGAGGCCTGGGCTGTAGCTCGGGAGGTAGAGTCCTTGTCTTGCATGCCTGAAGCCCTGGTTTTGTGGTACAGTGCTTGAGAGCTGGAGGCAGGAGAACCAGAAGCTAAAGGTCACCCTTGCCTATGAGGACAGCATGAGCTACATGAGATTAACCCAAACCACAACAGCACAAACACAAAGGAAAATGTAATCGAGCTGTCAGGTTGTGAGCAGCATGCTGATATGTCTTATTCCTTTTCTTCTATGCTTATTTCCTTACTCGTCTGACGTCATTCTGTACAGCAGTGATTCTCAACCTGTAGGTCATGACCCCTTTGGGGATCGAATGACCCTTCCCCAGGGGTCACACATCAGGTCGCCTGCATGTCAGATACCTACATTATGATTCACTACAGTAGCAAATTTACAATCATGAAGTAGCAACAAAGATAATTTTATGGTTGGAAGTCACCACAACATGAGGAGCTGCACCAAAGGGCTGCAGTGTTCAGAAGGTTGAGAGTCACCGCACTAGAGCGTAGACGTTGATTATCCTTAACAATGCAGCAGTGCTCAACTTCCAACTCGTTTATGCATCGTGAATAACTGCACAAGAATGCGTATAAGGCTGGTTATTGCAGCCTGTAATCTTAGGACTTGGGGGGCTAAGGCAGGAGGGCTGCCAAGAACTGCAGGCTTGCTTAGGTTCCGTGGTGAACTCTAGCCCAGCGCAGCTCCACAGGGAGACCTCTCAAAACGACAGCACATTGTAATCTATTCATGTGTTAGGCTGTTTGCTAGGTATTTGGACTTTCCCAGTTTTTAAATCAGGTATCATTGTACTTTGTCTGACAGTAAAGATTCTGTCTCTCTGTTTTCCAGGATTAGCTGCTGTGGTCTCTCCCGCCCCCTCCCACCCAAACATAAGCTAACTTAAGCCCACTCGGTTCCCATTCTCCAGTTCAGCTCTGTTTCTGCTGGAATGAAGTGAACTCACTGGTGTGCCCTGCCCCTGCTGAAAAGTCCACACTGTGAAACAGTGTCTCGAGTCAAGAACCAACCTTTCCCAGACTTAATACAAAATTTTCCATTTAGTTAAAACATCCTGAATGAGGTATGTGTGTGAGAGAGACAGGGGGTGGGTGTGGGTGTGTTTGCAGCCACCACCATGTTCCGGAACTCTCCATCACTCATTACATCAAAAACAGCACCGTGAGCCAGAAGCTGAAACCCAGAGACTGCATCTTACAGTCAAGAAACCCCAGAAACTGCTTAGACTTAGGGTAAGGCACCGACTAACCCTACAGGTATAAAATCTCCAGCTTAGGGTAAAGCACCGACTAACCCTACAGGTATAAAATCTCCAGCTGCCAACTTTCTTCCCATCCATCTCCCTCTCTGTGAGCATGTGCACGTAGAGAGAAGACATGCCGACTCAGTCACCCTGCTCCTGCCTAGGTTCCCAAAGTGACCTATAAACACGCTCAGAGATTTCCGTTCTCACCGCACACTTACTAATAAACAAGCCACCCCACCTAACCCCACACCATGAGTTTCCAGGTTTGTTGCCTGCCCTGATCTGCCTCTAAAGCTGGCAACCCAGAGCTCCAGGCATTGCCCTCTGTCTTCTGTCCTTATGACTCCAGGGCCAGACTGCTTTTGCAACCAAATACTGGACTTATGCTACTGTCTCATTTCTCAGGCAGACACACAGGCTTTCCATGTCACCATCATTTCTAATATCAAAAGCCACCTCAATACCCAGCACTTGGGTGAGTTTAAGAATTATGATTTGAGCTGGGTGGTGGTGGCACATGCCTTTAATTCTAGTACTCGGAAGGCAGAGATAGGCGAATCTCTGAGTTTGAGGCCAGAACAAGTTCCGAGACAGGCTCCAAAGCTACAGAGAGAAACACTGTCTCAAAAATCCAAAACGAAAAAAAAAATGATTTGATGCAGGCTGGTTTCTAACACACACACACACACACACACACACACACACACACACACCACAGGGAAGTGGAGATCAAACAAATGCTTAGTGGACATAATGGTACATGAGACAAGCCCATTCCTGGAGTGAGCAGTTTGTCAGGATTCTAGTTCTATTAAGAATTTAAATGGCCAAACACGGAAAAAGAGAATGACATTTGGCTATACCAGGTGCTAGAGGTGGGGGTGGGAGGAGCCTAGCTAATCAACAGGAACTAGGGATATGACTCAGGCAATAAACTGTTTGCTTTGTAAGCACAGGAATCTGACTGAGTTCAGATTCTAGGTACCTACATAAGCACTGGTCGCTGAAGTATGTGTCTGTAACACTAGTGGAGACAGGAGGATTCCGGGGACTCACTGGCTAGTCAGTTTAGTTAATATATGAGTTCTAGGTCCAGTGAGAGACTCTTTCTCAATAACTAAGCTGGAGAGAGACCTGGGAAGACACTTGTTATGCCCTTTTGTCTCTGCACACTCACACATGTGCACCTGCACACACACATGCACAGACCACAGACATACACTGTCACCACCACCAAAGTTAAAACTTTGCGTGCTCAGGGAGAGTTAGTTTTGTAGAGCTACAGATAGCACTATTGTCTCATATGCTTAAAAGCCTGTACAAGTGAAAACTTCTTGTTAAGTGTTCTTACCACAATAAGAATAAACCTGAAAAAAAATCACAAGGGACTAAAATTCTGATTCAACCTCATTGTGTGTGGACAGGGTTCACTGGCTGGTGAACTTGCCTGTGTTTTGAAACTGAAGGACTTCTCAGCTGCCTTTAGCTTTGCCTATTTTAATTACAGTTCTTGCCTACAGCCTGTGCGCAGCCAAAGAGCTTCCTTCTAATTTACAGTTCCTCATTTCGTCTCTGTGACTAAAGCAGGGAAAAGGTGTCTCTGGCCTACTGCCTCCTGCATATGGAATTTGCTTTCTTTTATCCTGGAAGTATTGTTTGACCATCTGACAACCCTTGCTGAGATGGCTGGAAAGGAAGATGAGCACACATTGAGACGGGTGCCTAATAAATATCTAGCCAGGCAAAATGGCATGCCGGTACCCCCGCTACATGGGAGGGTGTAGTAATAAGGAGCGGCGGGGCTGTGTTCTCCCCGCACCCGGCAGCCCGCATGGCTTAGCTTATGCCCCAAAATAATTACACAGAAACTGTATTCTTTTAATCACTGCCTGGCCCATTAGTTTCAGCCTCTTATTGGCTAGCTCTTACATATCAACCTAACCCATTTCTGATAATCTGTGTAGCACCCCAAGGTGTGCTTACCGGGGAGATTCTAGCCTGCTTCTGCCTGGAGTGCGGGCATCATGGCGACTCCTTCTGACTCAGCTTCCTTCTCCCAGAATCCTGTTCTGTCTACTCCGCCTGCCTAATTTTCTGTCCTATCAGGGCTCAGGCAGTTTCTTTATTGAACCAATGAAATCAACAGATTGATATATGACACTCCCACATCAGGAGGGTGGGGTGAGAGGGTGGCTTGGGCATCAGTAGAAAGACACCCCATTTTAAATCAAGTTCAAATCACAAAACAATATTGATCAGCGTGGAAGTAATGCAAGAGTCAGGGTAACCAAGGAAATTCTCCAAGTGGCAGAGTTACTGAGGACTAAGCCACACATGGCTTCTGAGGTCAACCCTTCAGGCTCCTACATGGAATTTTCTCTATGAATGAGGTGACACTGTGTGCTGGGAGGGCAGAGATTTCTGTGTTTAGTTACACCCATGTGCTTGGCACCTAGCTGGCTTATGCCAAGTTTGCAAGCTGAATGTTCAGAAAACATTTTTCACCCTTGCCAAGGAGCTGTCTGCAAGTATTCTGCCATTTTCTGTAGCATACAATACAGTTTATAGGTCTGTCATCTTGTTCGCTTTAATCCAACAGGGACTTGTTGATATCTAAGTGGCCCAGGCCCCTTTGAGAGGAAGGACCACAGGAGTGGGTGCGATGGAGCCTGAGAGGGATGCGTATGGAGGGCATATTGTCCCATTCTCTTCCCTGATGTATGCTCTGGCTCTGTGGGGAGCTGGAGGTCTGATGACAAGAAGAGGAGGCTAACTGACACCCAAACTCCCATCTGCAGAGCACGAGACAGGTTAGGTGCTAGCCACCTTGTGGGACAATGCAAGATCTGATGAGGGGCAGATACCACAGTAAGACCAAGTCAGGTTGGTCTGCATTCCTGAAATAGAATTTGTGCCAACTCAAGAAGACTTGGGTTGAACGAACACTGCTGATTATTAGAGTTTGCCAGTCATCATTTTTATCCATCACATAGGAGGCACACGTGTAATCTTAATGAACACCTTATAGTTTAAAGCCTTTCACATTGTCTGAACACCTGCAGAAATTGAACCACCTAACTAGTACCTCATGCAGTACAAAATTAATAGCAATATTATGCCAGGCAGTGGTAGCTCACGCCTTTAATCCAGCACTCGGGAGGTAGAGGTAGTTCAAGGACAGCGTGGTCTACAAGAGCTAGTTCTAGGATAGGCTCCAAAGCTACAGAGAAACCCTGTCTCAAAAAACAAAGAAAGAAAGAAAATTAATAGCAATGCTCATTCATTTATTTGATAAGTATTCGTTAGGTCCAAGCCATGTGCTGTACTGTGTGACAGTAACATGTACACAGTATCCATGGGTGTTTATAATGTTAAAATAATTTTCTTTTTCATTAAGAATTTCATTACATTACATACTACATAGTATATGTTACAGAATTACATGACATTACATACTACATAGTATATGTTACAGAATTACATGACATTACATACTACATAGTATATGTTACAGTTGGCTAACAGAGATAGATGCTCATAATAGAATTACTTTCCCATCAATCAGGAAAATGCTTCTTAATCTATATTCTCCAAGTCCTTGTATATATAGTGTGGTGTTTTAAATAAAATGTCTTTCCATAGGCTCATATATTTGAACACTCGAGTCCCAGTTGGTGACACTGTTTAGAGAGGTTTAGGAGGTGTGACTTGCTCAAGAAGTATGTCTCTGAAGGTGACTTTGACAATTTAAAGGCTCTGTCATATCCAGTTTTCTCTCTCCTTCACACTTGTGCTTGAAGGTGTGAGTGCTCAGCCTCCACTCCTGCCGCCACACCCACTCCTGCTGCCACACCCACTCCTGCTGCCACACCCACTCCTGCTGCCACAGTGAGCTCTTCTCCCTCTGGACCCTAAACCCACAGAAGCCCTTCTTTTAAAAGATGCCTTTTAAAAGTTTTTTACAAAAAAGTAACTAAGATTCCCAGTAGTGATGAGCTTCAGAGATATTCTCATCTGTCCCCACCAAAGTGCACTGACGTGGAAGGTACACCCCCTTTCTCCTTGCCCTGCCATCACTGAACTCGAGGGTGTATACACCAGGCTTGGGCAAACACAAGCCCACCTTGCTAAGTCCGGGAGAATCTCAACACATCTCTGTGTGGCACCTTCCCAGGACTCTGGTTCCTCAAAGATGGCTGGGCTTCTGCTCCCTTCCCAGTCAGAACAACTTTGCTCTGAGTGAGTCCTATATCCCACAACCCATTGTGATTGCAAAGGAGCTGTGTGGAAGAACACAGAGGCAAATGGTTGGGATGGTGAGAACTCTGCAAGTATTTCTGATTTAGCCTCAAATTTCCCTATCTCCATTGTTCTGAACACTCTAAATCCTTGCAAGGCTGGTTAGTCAAGAAAGAGTACACTTAGAACATGTGTGCATAAAGCTGGAAACTATGAGTTAAAAGCAACAAATTCTTATATTGACTGTAACAACTTAAAGCTAGTGAAATGGTTCATTTGAATAAAAAAAGAAAAGCACATGTGTTCATTTTATTTTCCTATCAAGAATGTAACGGGGCAGGGGCTAGAAGCTCGGTAAATAAGGGCCTGCTACTCAAGTATGCAAAGTTCAGATTGCTGTGTGGGATTACAGGACCGATGTAGAGCCAAAGTAAGTAGATGTATCTGCATTCCCAGTACGCACGATTCAAGATGGTAGAAGAAGGGCTCCTGGGAGCCTTGCAGGTCAGCTGGCCTGATGCATATATGAGGTGGGAAACAAAAGATCCACTTCAAACAAAATGGAAAGCAAAGGTCTGTACCCAGGGTTGCCCTCTGACCTGTCATAAGCATGCCTGCATATATATATACACACACATACACCACACTCACATGTGCATACACACACATCATACACACCTATAAGCACACATACCACGACCACAACCACCACCAGCAATAGAGGATTTAATAGGGCAGAGGAGAGTAAGTTGTGGGTCGATGCTCATCCTAAGCAGTTCCTATCAACTTTAACCAATTTTCTTTCCATACCCACTTCCCCAGTTAGATAAATAAAAAAATGTGTGCTTGAAACAGGAAACAACCCTGATTGATGGCCTCTCCTGCCACACCTGCTCACGGGCCCTTCCCTTTTAGGATAAGCACATAACTTACAACATAATCACGGATATAAAACTGGACTTTGACCTGCCTCTTTCTCCCTTCAGGAAAGCAACTCAAGGTGCCTTTGAGAGCTCTGCATTCGGTACCAGAAACCTTACATCCAACCGTTGAATATCAGCACCTTTGAGAGCAGCCCGACTCTCAGAGTTGAGGGACAGATTGAGGTGTCAGACCATATTCTGGGGCTTCCACAGGAAATGCCATCTCTCTCTGGTGGGTTTACACCAAGGTAGTCTTAGGAAGAACTAGGTTGGTTTAGCTCAAATTATCTCCCGATGGGCATGGTGTCATACACCTGTAACCCCAGCACTTGTAGGTGGAGGAAGGAGAATCAGGCTTGGCTGCCCAGTGAATTGAGATCAGCCTGGGCTCTATGGGACCCTGCCTCAAAATTCAAACAGGAAAGTCCAGTGAACTATTTCCATGAAGGAAAAACAGAAGAACGAATTTGAACTTAGGACTTAGAGTTGCTGGCGCCTTTCCCGCAGAGGCTGGTCCTATGTGACACCGGATGCAAGCAGCAGGCAGCCCTCACACACTCTGAACTGATTCCCTCCACTTGACCATTGACCCAGGATATAAAGCCGAAAGCCCTCTTCTGTAGCTGACATGGCTGCTGTCTTCATGCAGACAATGGAAAGGTGTTCCTTGTACAAGTCGCTCCTTGTTTCTGAATCAGAACGATTCCCAGGGAGATAGAGCTCATTTAGTCTCTTCATCTAGTAAAGTCTCTCACATCCTGGAGAAGGCACATTTTTGTCTGACTCGTATCCCTTCCCTCTTATTATCTTTTAAGAAACTACTTTCTACCCATTTTTGTTCCATGTAATTTGAGATGGGGTCATTTCTAGCTCTTCTGTCGTGAGAAGGTTCTAGAAGGGGTCCACATCTCCTGGCCATTGATGAATGAATGTACATTTGGTCTGGGCTATATCAGTCTTAGTGACCTAATTGAGTGAGTTTGAATTCTAATTAGCACACGTCTATTGTTTTCCACTGAAGGCTTATGGTGGGTCTTAAGGTCACAGTAAGCCATTCCCACAGTCACTTTCTCACAGAGAACGGATGCTGTCATGATTTCAGCCATACACCAAGAGCCCCCATTCACCCATTTGTCCATTGGTGGGTAGTCACTGAGGTGATGCCAACTACTAGGTGATTAATTTGGTGCTGTGGCTATGATTGAAGCAGTCACCATCCCGTCCCCATAGAACAGCACACATATGGGCAGACCAAGGGGGTAATTTACACTGGACAGGTATCCAGAAAGACTTCCCAAGAAGTACATAGAGTACCTTCCTAGACTTAAGAAGCTTAAGTGCCTTCTCTATGCTCTGCCTCATCCTCACAGCTATTGCCATGGTCTAGACCCTCTTTGGCTCACATTTGAATGCCAACAGTAGTTCTTGTTGCATACAGAGAAAAAAGAATAGCAGTGGCTAAACCAGAAAGGCAGCTGACATATAACTCTCAGGAGACGCTGTTCTTTAGAGAAATGGCCTCCAGGCCACGAGCAGGCACCAAGGTGGCAGAAAAAGCGTTAGACAGAAGCAATACAACATATGGGACTATATGTGATAGCATTGCACAAAGAGGTAAAAGCGTCCATTTAAAACCTGCAGAGTAGCCAACAGTGGTGGTGCACGCTTTTAATCCCAGCACTCAGGATGCAGAGGCAGGGGATCTCTTAGTTTGAGGTCAGACTGCTCTACAGAGCAAGTTCCAGGACAGCCTGGGTTACACAGTGAAAGCAACCAGGCAACCAAACAAATCTAGAGAGGATCTTCATTGAAAGAGGTGAGGGGAGAGGGGGGGACACTGCCAGGAGAGGGTGCCAGAGGAGCCTCTACCGAGAGCAGCAAAATAAATGTCAGACTTTACGGGGGTGTGTGTGGTGCTACCAGGAAGCTTCACATCACATGATTTAATTCAGTATAGCATATGTGAACAAGAGCATGGAAGAGCCAGATGCCATGAATTGAAAACTGTCTGCTCTCTTCCAGAGAGAGCTGCCGGGAGGCGTGGCCTGACCCTCCAGCCTATGGGATCTGGTCTAAAGGGCAGGCACAGGGTCTCACAGCCTTCCTGCTGGGCCCCCTTCCACTCCAGCTCCGCTCAGCTTAACCCTTACTGATGGCACAGTGATTTTCTAGGATATATAAGAGGGCAACTGAAGCGAAAAGCTTGTTGTCTTTTCTGAACCAACACGCCTGTTCACCAGAGTCTACACGTGCGAGCAGGCCAGCTTAGCAGGAATCCTTACGTCCATATATCTACCCTCACATGTGACAAAATTTCACTTTCAGTTATGAATCTCACATCACTTTCTTGCCTCCAGGTTGGATACAAACTTGCACAAATATCTCAACTCTTTTCCCTCATGTTAACTGTTCTGAATTATTCCAGTGGTCTTCTTCCCCGGGCTTCAGTAATCTCTTCCCCCCATCTGTCTGTGGCATAAGAGGAAAACCAACATACTCCTTTCAATGAACATATGTGGTCTGTGCCTTTATAGCTCTTATGTTAATAAAAACCAAAAGCAAGCTAGGCTTAGCGGTTCATACCTATAATCCCAGGATTTAGGAGGTGAAGGCAGGAAGATCAGAAATTCAAGGCTAGTATCCAGCTGTGTAGTCAACTCAAGAACAGCTTGGGCTACAAGAGGCCCTGACTCCAAACAGTGGGAAATTACTGAAACTTCTATTTTTGAATAAAAATTGTTGAATTTCATTTTTTTTAAAATTTAAAACATTACCCTAGAAATACTATAAAATATTGTAGGGTGTGGGAAGACGAGTTTAAACAGTAGGAGCTCCCACCCTGTTCCTGAGTGCTGGTAGGAAGAGCCATCAGAAGACACTACTAGAAGCTTCTACATTCTACTCTTGATTTCCCAGAACCCATATGGTAGGAGGAGGGACTCCCTTTCTGCCAGTTGTCCTCTGCACCAACACAAAACAAATGAATAAAGACGTAATAAACATTTTAAAAAATTAAAACAAACCAATGAAAACACATCCAAAGGGCAAGTTCAGGTGTGTTTCCTGTGGTGACGATGTGAAGGGCCCCTCCCAACAGGTTCTCCCTAGCTTATGTGAACACACTGCATGCTGGAGCTAAAACTCTTCCAAAAATTGCTTTCTCGAATTAAATCAGCACCCCCCCCCCCCGCTTTTAGAATTCCAGCTAATAACAGCTGAATGACTCAATAAGAGAGGGCCTAGCCCTGGGGTTAAGCTTCCCATGTGATCACAGATGCGGATACCTAGCTGTAACCACCTAGATACACAGATATCTTGCGCAGCCTTAACTTGGGCGCACGAACATTTATCACGAACATAGAACATTTATTCATCATTTTATAGTCCCAGGTATTTTGCATTACCTTCCTGGGAGTAGAAATTATTTCTTAAGTGCTTAAAAACAGTGAATCTTCATTCATGCAGCTATTCATCCTCAGCTCCGTAGCACAAGGAATGCTGTTGGCCTGCAATTGGGCGGGGGTGGGGGGCGGGAGGGTGGGGGGGTGGGAGGAGAACGGAGTTCCCATAGCTCACCGGGTTCCGAGTAATTGAAGTTCCATGGATCAAGGGCTATACAAAAGCTGTCCAGTCAACTCACATTAGAGGGCATCAAACTTCTTATGCAAATCAGAGTATCTGAAGTTAGAATTGACCTGGGGATGTCTCCCTGCAGCAGTATGCTCCACGCGCATGTTTGTGACTTGTCTGCTCATATTTAAAAGTTCTTATGTGTCATCCTTACATTGAATATTCACGTTCAAAAATCTGTCTGTTTGCGGGGGCTGGAGAGATGGGTGGCTCAATGCTTAAGGGCACTTGTTTCTTTCACAGAGTACTGATATGGTGGCTCACAACCATGGGGATCCCACGCTCTCTTCTGACCTCCGTGGCACCAGGCATGCGTGCAGTACACATACAGGCAAAACATCTATAAACACAGAATTAAATAAATCTAAAAAAATCAGACTGCAAATATATGGGGTGGAGAAACTGAGGCAAACTTAGATCGTTTATTGGGTAAAGTCGCGTGCATGATCCGTTTCAGTGAAATAAACGCCTTAAAACTTTTTTCCCCTTTTTCTTTTTGTGGTGGGGAGTCAAGGATAGAATGTATTTCCATAACTCAGATAACACTTTTGCCTTCTGTACTGTGATGTCTCCACGAGCTTTCTTTGGAGTGTTTCTAGGACGTGTCACACTGCTCTGAGTCCGTGCCTGATTCTACAGCTGGCTTGTCTTGCAGGTCTCCAAGATCTGGTCTACAGTCCTTTTTCTAGGGCTTGAGTCCTGCTTCACCACCACCCCCACTCCCATCCTCACACTACCCCCACCCCCCGCCCGGGGCGTCACTGGCCAAGCACCGGGCAATACGGAAGGAAGCTGTTTCTGCTCTGAGCTCTGGAGTGCAATCGCATCCTCACACCCCACCTCATCCACCCACACCACCGCCTAGAGACTTCTGAGGACCTCTCAAGTCCTCTACTCTGAAAGGTGACGGCTCAGGCCACCTAGGCGCGGGGACAGCGGACACACTCGCACAGAGAGGCGCGACCGCGACCCGGGGTGAGGCTCCAACCGGGAGCAAACGAGGAGCCCAGGAGCCCTTGCTGTACAAGAGAACCAGCGCAGGCGCAGCAGAAAACGTCCCGGGCCGGGCTGGGCCCCGGCCCCGCAGGTCTGAGGGCGAAGTGTCTGGGAGGGACAGGGTGGCGCCGGGCCAGGCTGTCCGCGGGGCTCACCTCGCGCTGGACCTGGGAGGGGCGCGGCACCGCCCGCGGGCCTACGGATGCCCCGCCCGTCCCCCTCCCTGGCCCGGGCCGGTCGTGAGCTGCTGCAGTATGAGAGCCGGTGCCGCCCCTCGCGGTCGGTGGACGCGTGGCGAACCGAGGCGGCGGCTCCTGGGCTCTGCATGGGGACACCAGGGGCCCGGCGACGCGCACGGCGCGGAGGCTGGGGATTACCCCTGAGCTCCTCTGCGCTGGCTGCAACAGGACTGCTGTGCACCGCGTTGACCGCCTGCATCTGCTGGGGACAGCTGCCACAGTTGCCCTGGGCTTCCCCAGCTCCGCCGCGCCCAGTTAGCGTGCTGCTCTGGTGGGAACCTTTTGCGGGGCGCGGCGGCTACTCTAGGCCTCCCCCTGATTGCAGTCTGCGCTTCAACATCAGCGGCTGCCGCTTGCTCACTGATCGCGCGGCCTACGGGGAAGCTCAAGCAGTGCTGTTCCACCACCGCGATCTGGTGAAGGGACCCCCCGACTGGCCCCCGCCCTGGGGCGCCCAAGTGCGCACCGACGAGGCTCTGGAGCTACGCGTATTCGACGACCGTGAGGGAGAGGCGATGCTAGCAGGCGAAGCCCTGGAGACCGCAGGCTCTAGACCTCCGGGTCAGCGCTGGGTGTGGATGAACTTCGAATCACCCTCCCACTCCCCTGGGCTGCGAGGCTTGGCTAAGAACCTTTTCAATTGGACCTTGTCCTATCGGGCCGATTCGGATGTCTTCGTGCCCTATGGCTTCCTCTACCCCAGAAGCCACCCAACTGACCAGCCACGAGGCCTGACACCCCCGCTGGCACGCAAGCGGGGCCTGGTGGCCTGGGTTGTGAGCCACTGGAATGAACGCCATGCACGGGTCCGTTATTACCACCAGCTGAGCCGGCATGTGCCTGTGGACGTGTTTGGTCGGGCGGGACCCGGACAGCCGGTGCCAGCTAGCGGACTGCTGCACACTGTGGCCCGCTACAAGTTTTACCTGGCCTTTGAGAACTCGCAGCACGTGGATTACATCACTGAGAAGCTGTGGCGGAATGCCTTCCTGGCCGGGGCCGTGCCAGTTGTGCTAGGTCCTGACCGTGCCAACTATGAGCGCTTTGTGCCTCGTGGTGCCTTCATCCACGTGGATGATTTCCCTAACGCTGCCTCCCTCGCAGCCTACCTGCTGTTTCTTGACCGAAACGTGGCTGTCTATCGCCGCTACTTCCACTGGCGCCGGAGCTATGCTGTGCACATTACCTCCTTCTGGGATGAGCCGTGGTGCCGGACTTGCCAAGCTGTGCAGACCTCTGGGGACCAGCCCAAGAGTATCCCCAACTTGGCAGGCTGGTTTGAGCGGTGAGGCCACTCTGCTGTGAATTGACTACATCTCTTCTGCTGAAGTTTTAAAATACCCAATTCTGCTTGATGGGAAAAAGATGAGATACCGATTATTATTTGGCACAAAGATAGGATGAGAACATTCCCAGGCCCGCGTGACTTTTTACGGAGAGCTGGGCTGGCTCTCTGTTAAGGGGCTGTGGTATCCAGGGTGAGGATGGAGGCTCTCTTCCTTACCTGCCATCCATGGGAAGAAGTGGCCTCTAAATTCTCTAGCCCACGGTCCCTTGGACCAGCGAGGAGAAGACCACTGGTTTTGAAAGCTCAGTGTGAGATGGGGGAGGACTGTGTCCAGAGTGGGTTTTTCTTTGATGGTTGAATTTTTCAAACCATCCAATCCTGGAAAATAGAAGCCATTGATTTCCTTCACCAGCTGTTGGTGTCCCCAGCCTGTGAATAGAAACAAGAGGCAAAGTTATCCTCAGCGGAAAGTCAAGGTGAAGATGTGGGGGCACCTCACTTTGCACTAGAAACCTATTCCTGACAAGCTGCATTTAAGCAACATGTCAAACTCGGGGCCCTAGGAGAGGACGGTATTCAATAGAAATAAATGGAAAATCCCTTCACAATGTGAACGATCACCTCCTAAGTGTTTCTTCTGTCTTCATATGTCCCTATAAGCTGGATTAAGAAAGCATTAAAAATACAAATATGAAAAAGCACACATAGCTTCTTGCCCTTTTCCTAACCAGTGTTTACAACGGAGGAGACATCAACGCTAGTGTCACGTCCACAAAGTTGTTTATTTCGTGTCTCTGCTGGACCTGAAGTTTAAACTGGAATGTTAGTCCTTAAGCAGCGTTGGCAGTGCTGTGCAGAGAGAACAGTAAAAGAGATTTTGATGAACTATGGGTTTGTGCAAAAGGAAAAAAAAATCTTTTGTGTGTCTGTTATATGGTTGTTCTGTTTCTGTACTTTTTGTTGTTGTTGTTAAATGGAACTGAACTAGTGCCTTCAAATTAGTTGTCTGTTCTTTGTTAAACGCTGAAATCTCCAGGTTCTCCTCTGAATCTGTATCTCAGCACACTGATTCTAGTGCCTTTGAGCCTATCTGTGGACCAATCTTGAAAATACACTCCTGGACTTTCCAAGTTCAACAGAAGTCAGGGCGTGCCTGCTTGTGCCAAACACTGGGCTTGAGCTCCCCAGGAGGTACAGAAAGGTGTGAGAAGTGCTTTCTCTACCACTGCCACAGTGAATAGGGATTTTGGTCACAAAAATAAAGCATCTTTCATAAATCAGAAGGCTTCATGCTGTCAATCAGAAGGCTTTAAGCTGTCAAGCTAGGACCTTTGGTCACTGTTATGGGCAGGTTCCAAGATTAGAGTTCTGCCGCTGTTTGGTTAGGACAGAGTCTTAGGTCAGGTTCTCATCCAAGAGTTTAGGTCCAGGTGTTTCTGTTCGTTCTCTTCCCTAAAGGCGGCAATTAAAAGCTGTGAATAACGTTTCCTCCCTCAAGTGTTATAGTGTGGGCAGAACCGCAATTACAGAGCACCAGCCACCCAGCAAAGGCAAAACAAAAGTTCTGGGTTCTCTTTGTTTTGCTTTTTCGAGACAGGGTTTCTCTGTAGAGTCCTAGAGCTCTCTCCTCCTCCTCCTCCTCCTCCTCCCCCCCCTCCTCCATCAGGCTGGCCTTGAACTCAGAGACCCACCTGTCCCTGCCTTCCAAGGGCCAGGATTAAAGGTGTGCATCACCACACCCAGCTTAAAAGTTCTGTTTTTAAAATGAGTATTGATGAAATGTTGACCGGGGTCTCGGTGTTGTTAGAGATCCACACTGGGTAGTAGGAGAGAGTTTAGGATTTGGTAATTTGGTAAACTCTGCCTTCCAGCTGGGGGAACACTGGGATGAGGGGTGACGCTGGGCATAGAGTCCCTCTTCTGTGAAGTGTGGAGAGAGAACACCTGACTTTTCCCTGGGCTAAGGAAGTCATGATGCCTCCCATGATATTTCCTTCTTTGCAGTGAGTTTAAGTTGCCCTCATAAGCATTTTACATTTCTTGAAGTTAAATATCAAAATCTATTACAGAACCAACCTGAAAAAGGAAGGTTAGTCATATCATATTGTGTATTCCAAGTAAGTTCTTAAAGCCAAGCCATATTTCAGAATCATACAATTTTTTTCTAAGCTTGTATTTTCAGACTAGAAGTGCCTATGGTTTTTTTTTTCATGAAAAAAGTTATTTTGGTAAAGCTTTGTAATTAAATTGTTATGGATTGTTTCACCTATACCCTTTGCATTAAATTTATGTAAAACTAGCCTATGTTTGCGGAATGATTATTATGGGGAAGAGTGCTTCTGAATGTGTTATATATGTTAAATGTATTTTCTGTGATTGTCATGACTTTGTTTAAGGCATAACCTTCCCTTCCAAGTTGATCCCAAACGTAACATTTTTACCCTTAGATGACCCTCCTTCCATTGAGGGACTCGGGAAGGATTGTCTCCAAAGCCAGGAGAACTTGCTGTCAGTGCTTAGATTCTTTTGTGTTTCCCAGCCCTCGCCTGACAGTAAGAGGAAGACACTTAGGGTGCCAGGGTGACTTCAGGAAAGAGCTTGTTGTAGGGAGACAGAACCTGAGACTGTGGCTTGGCCACCTTCTGCTTCTGTGGCCTAAATCAGGCAAGTCATTTAAGTTCTTGAGTTGTAGCTTCCTTTTTATCACATGAATGACTGTAAGGAACCATTCTGAAGAATGACATGTGCCTAGGCAAAGTGTAAGCTGCTGTACCATTGCAAAAGCAAGTCTTTGAAGGCTCTGGACTGAGCTTAGCAGACAGTTTCTGTTTAGCCAGAGTGACTAGTTTCCACTCTGTGGGCTGGACAGTCTATGCCTGTACCCTGCAGGCTGGACAGTCTATGCCTGTATCCCCCTCTGCTATAGGAGAGCAGGAGAAGCCTGGAAGAGGCAGAACCAGCAGAAATACTAGCTGCTAGCTTTAGAGTTCACCAGCGGGGCGGTGGTGGCACACGCCTTTAATCTCAGCAGAGGCAGGTGGATCTCTGTGAGTTCGAGGCCAGCATGGTCTACAAGAGCTAGTTCCAGTACAGGCTCCAAAGCTACAGAGAAACCCTGTCTTGAAAAACCAAAACCAACCAAACAAACAAAAAAAACCCAAAAAGCAAAAACCAGAGTTCACCAACTCAGCTCTTAGTTTGTTTATAGACAATGGAAGACATTTGGAAAACTTAACTGTTTTTAAAAAGTATAATATGATGGGCATTCCTTGATTTAATGATTAGGGTGTAAGAACTCTGGAGGTGGGTTTTAGTTCCTAGACCAGATCTGCAGCATGCCCTAGCTGCCGATCTTGGGCGAGTTATTGAGCTTTTCTGTGTCTTGGTAGTCTCATCTCTAATTGACGGCAATCATATATGGAGGTATAGAGGTGGATGAGGTAACACCCTCAACATAGTCCTGGCCCCAATGAGGAGCCTAGAAACTGTTCAATTAGCCCAGTCCCTCCCACAGAAGGAGGCGCCAAGCTCCACACCCTCTAAAGGACTGGCCTAAGGCGATGGTAATGTGCCCTGTGTCTCACTCCTTGAGCCTCTGTCACTTGAACTGCAAAATAAGGGGCTGGACAAAAGCTCTTGGGACCTTGTGGTTCCCCTTGCTTTTATTCTGCTAATTGGCTCCCCAGAGCTTAGAGAGTTAATTGCCCTCTGGTGGATTCACACCTCAGAGCAGGAAACTGGCAGCAAACCAGGGGGTGGGGTGGAGAAGGAGGGGATAATGTGGGATTTAGCTTCAATTTGTGTGTGTGTGTGTGTGTGTGTGTGTGTGTGTGATTGTGTGTTACACTTCCCAGATACCCAGGAGAGGAGAGAAGCCAAGTTCTTGGTGTTCAAGTGTTCAGTTTGGTGAATAAGGACACAGTATACATTTCAGGTTCTGTTCTCAGGGACCTTTAAGTTACAATGTCTCTTAACAAATCTTTTTTTCTTTCTTTCTTTCTTTCTTTCTTTCTTTCTTTCTTTCTTTCTTTCTTTCTTTCTTTCGTTCTTTCTTTCTTTCCTCTCTCTCTCTCTCTCTCTCTCTCTCTCTCTCTCTCTCTCTCTCTCTCTTTCTTTTCCCTCCCTCCCTCCCTCCCTTTCTTCTTTTTTGAGTTTTAGATACAGGGTTTCTCTGTGTAGCCCTGGCTGTCCTGGAACTTGCTCTGTAGACCAGGCTGGCCTTGAACTCACAGAGATCTGCCTGTTTCTGCCTCCCAAGTCCCAAGTGTACCACCACTGCCCGACTCAGCAAATCTGGTCTTCGGGAGGGTGGAGTTTATGAGTTCCCCGGTTCTGCACTGGTTTGCCAGTGTGGAGCTGCACCCAGGCTACCTTAGCTGGTCCTTTTTAATGGTGCTGGTTTGCAAGGGCACACACTTGTCTTTTAATTGGACTTGTTTCCCCACATGTTCCTATGTTCTCAACAGTGTAGTTACGAGCTTCTGTCCACCACATTAGGTAATATCAAGTTTGGGTAGAATAAAAAGACTGGGAACCTAATGGGGGAGTGGTAGGCTGGCAGCTGGAAAGGGAAGCTTTATTCTTTATAGAGGGCACACGATCGCCAGGAGAGAAAGATGTGAGCATGAAACCAATACTAGGGATTCTCTTTTTCCTGTCCTCTTCGGTACACATATGGGGAGAGCTCACTTACGCACTAAAGGAGAAAACAGAACCACCGTGGACATCTAACAGGAGCAGGGCTGCCAGGAAAGAAGAGTCAATAACGTATGAGCTAGAAGTGCAAAGTTGGCTGGGGAGTGGAGAGTGGACGTGGAGCCGGTGAGACCAAGTGAAGAGAGCCTGAGACGATGAGCCCGAAGAACGGGAGAGTGGGGAGAGGAGGGGAGAAGAGGGGATGGAAGGTTGAAGGGCAAGAAGTGGAAGAAAACCAGAGTGAGGACCCGTTAAAGAAAACTGTTCGCCGGTTTAAAGATTAGCACCATCCACCGGTGCGGATTTAAAGAGCACCATCCACTATGTCCATTTAAAGATCTGCAACTGTCCACTGTGCCAACTTAAAGATTAGCACCGTCCACCTCATCCACTTAAAGATCAGCACCATTCACTACGTCTGCTTAAAGATCAGCACCGTCCACCATGCCAACTTAAAGATTGGCACCGTCCACTGTGCGGATTTAAAGAGCACCGTCCACCTCGTCCACTTAAAGATCAGCACCGTCCACCATGCCAACTTAAAGATTGGCACCATCCACTGTGCGGATTTAAAGAGCACCGGCCACCTCGTCCACTTAAAGATCAGCACCGCCCACCGTGCCGACGTAAAGATCGCCTTCTGTGGTACCCTTTGCTGAAAGGAAACCTTTGTGCAGCATGACACAGCCTCTGTGGGCAGACGGAAGTGAAATCAAAGTAGGAACTATCTGAATAAGGAATAAGTATCAAACCCAGGTTCATTATAGCAGATTCTCTTTTTTTGAATTGTTTTTATTGTGCTATACATTTTCTCCACTCCCCTACTATTCTCTCCTCTCCCCTTCTGCCCTCTCCCGTGACCCCCATGCTCCCAACTTACTCAGGAGATCTTGTCTTTTTCTCCTTTCTATTTAGATCCATGAATGTCTCTCTTAAGGTCCTCTTTGCTGTCTAGGTTCTCTGGAGTTGTGAATTGTAGGCTGTTTTTTTTTTTTTTTTTTTTTTGCTTTATGTCTAAAAGTCACTTATGAGTAAGTACATATATTTGTCTTTCTGGGTTTGAGTTACCTCACTCAATATGTTTTTTTCCAGATCCATCTATTTGCCTACAAATTTCAAGATACCACTATTTTTTCCTGCTGAGAAGTATTCCATTGTGTAAATGTACCGCATTTTCTTTGTCCAGTTTTTGGTTGAGAGGTATCTAGGTTGTTTTCAGGTTCTGGCTGTTACAAATAATGCTGCTATGAACATAGTTGAGCACATGTTCTTGTGGTATGAATGAACTTCCTTTGGTTATATATCCAAAAGTGGTATTGCTGGTTCTTGAGGAAGATTATTTCCTAATTTTCTGAGAAATTGCCATACTGATTTCCAAAGCCACTGTACAAGTTTGTACTCCCACCAACAATGGAAGAGTGTTCCCCTTACCCCACATACTCTCCAGTATAATGCGGGTAGCCCCGAGGGGGAACCAGGAAGCCACATCAATGCAATGGGGGTGAGGGAGTGGGGGTGTGGAGGGACCACAGGGGAACTTTCTGGGGAAGCAGTTTAAATAGACTGGGGTCAAGATTTTGGCGGGCTGTCTTGACACTCCTCCGGGGAGGGGTCAAGGCTTGGTGGGCACAGGGACAGGGCCTCCAAAGATGGAGGCCAGAGACCGGGCCTTGGGGACTTACACTACTTTTTTTGTTTGTTATTTTCAAGACAGGGTTTCTCTGTATAACAGTCCTAGCTGTCCTAGAACTAGCTCTTGTAGACCAGGTTGTCCTTGAACTCACAGAGATTTACTTGCCTCTGCCTCCCAAGGGCTAGGATTAAAGGTATGTGCCACCACTGCCCGGCTGAATACTACTTTTTTATCTGGGAAAAAAAATCTCATTTGTTGCCCTTTATTAAATTCTGGTTAGCATACTTCATTGATTCTCAATGTCTACTTTTAAAGATAGGGACTTTTGGAAGCAAACACCAACATTCTTTCAAAGAAAAGGGAGGATATAAAGTTCATTTTCATTGCTTGTAAGACAACTTCTAGTAATATGTATGAAATGTATTTTTATGACATTCATTTTGAGATCTTTAGTATTTTTTAAATTGCTGCGTCTTGGACCAATGAACTGGTTCAGAGGACGAAGGCACTGGCTACAGCCTGACGATCAGAGTTTGAGCTTCAGGTCCCACTTGGTGGAAGGAAGGAGCAAACTGACTCCCAAAAGTTGTCCTCTGGCTGCCACATGTGTGTATGGCATGTGCTTGCCCCCACATGTCCACACACATATGCAATAGGTGAATAAGTGGATACCATTTGAGATGGCCGAGTCTCATCTAATACTGTGGCAATGAGAATCTTCCATTAGACCACATGCTACATATTTGTAAAGGATCTTTCCAAAGGAGGAGAAGTGACTGCCAACATCTAGCGTGTTGAGAAAGCCTTCTGCGCAGGCTCTACACTGGGACCAGGAGATATGAGGACAGTGAGGACAAGAATGGTCAGACGCGTTCACCAGGGAACCGGACATGTAGATGATTGGCTGATCAGAATTTCAGGACTGTGCAGACTGGAAAGTTGCAGGCCCAGAGGCTAATGACCTTCGCTTGTGCTAAGTTCTAGCCCTCCAGAACAGCTGTTCCTTGCTCTCTTCACGACGAAACTAACGTCTCATGATAATAGATAGCAGCTGAGTAGGAGCCATTGCTCTAGCAAGCAACTGGCTTCTACCAATCCAAAAGCTAAGATGTCACCAGGTAGTACCTTGGTCCTATAGGAAAGCCTTCCCCATCTCGCTGTGCCTGCCTCTCTGATGTACTCATTAATGTGTTTGGATTTTTTGTTTTGCTTTGTTTTTCTAGACAGGGTTTCTCTGTGTAATAGTCCTGACTGTCCTGGAACTCAATCTCTAGACTAAAGTGGTCTCAGTCTTTTGAGTGCTGGGATTAAAGACATAGAGTAGCATGTCCATCTCACCAATGTGGGCGGGATTTTTTTCCTTCAAGACAGGGTTTCTCTGTAGCTTTGGAGCCTGTCACTCTGTAGCCCAAGCTGGCCTCAATCTCACAGAGACCCACCTGAGTGGATTAAAGGCATGTGCCACCACCGCCCAGATCACCAATGTGTTTTAAACTTGCCTAAATTTATGACTTTCTCTGTTTCTTAAAACTATAAAAACTGGGGGGCTGGAGACATGACTCAGCACTTAAGGGCACTGACTGCTCTTCCAGAGGACTTGGGTTCAATTCCCAGCATCCACATGGCAGCTAACAACTGTCTGTAATACCAAGATCTAACACCCTCACACAGACATACATGGAGGCAAAATATGAATGCAAATGAAATAGAAGTAAATAAATTATAGATAAGACAACTATAGGAAAGGAGCTGGTGTCTCCATTAGCTCAGGTAGACTGCTTCAGAGGGTGTCCCCATCATAGTCTTGACTTCTTTGCTCATATTCTCACTCCTCCTACTCTTCAACTGGACTTTGGGAGCTCAGTCAAGTGCTCCACTGCAGGTCTCTGTCTCTGTTTCCATCAGTTGCTGGTTGAAGGTTCTATGTTGACATTTAAGATAGTCATCAATCTGACTACAGGGCAAGGCCAGTTCAGGCACCTTCTCCTCAATTGCTTAGGGTCTGAGCTGAGGTCATCTTTGTAGATTTCTGGGAATTTTCTGTAGTGGCAGGTTTCTTGCTAGCCACATGCTCAATCAAAATATCTCCTTCCTTGCTCTCATCTCTGTCCTTCCTCCATCTCGACTCTCCTGTTTCCTCAAGCTCTCCTCCCCCCTTCTCTCCTCTTCTTCTCCTTCTGCCTTCCCTTCTCCCCCCATCTCTATGCTCCCAATTTTGTCTGGCGATCTTATCTATTTTCCTTTACCAACTGTAGCCAGACTGGGAAGGAACCATCATAGGACCAATCTAGACCCTCTGAATGTGGTTGACAGTTGCATGGCTGGGGCAGACTGCGGGGCCACCGGCAGTGGCACCAGGATTTTTCCCTACTGCTTGTACTGACTTTTTGGGATCCCATTCTCTTTGGATAGATACCTTGCTCAGCCTAGATATAGTAGGGAGGTCCTTGGACCCTGTCCAAAGCAATGTGCCTTACCCTCTCTGAGGAGTGCATGGGGGTGTGGATGGAAGGGGGAAGGTGGAGGGGATGGGAGGAGGGGAGAGAGTGAAAACTGGGATTGGTATGTAAAATGAAAAAAGATAGTTTGTTTTCTTTTTTAAAAGAAAAACTATGAAAACTGTAAAGCTGCTTCCACACTAGAACCTGGGGTTTAGATAACCTAAGTCTTCCTGAGCCATGATCGCCCCAAGTGGCTCTAGAATAAATTATCTCTTCTTTCTCTTAAGATGAGATCTGTGGCTTCTGTGTCCACAACAGATACCTCCAACATATGCTATTGCCACATAAATGTCTGTTCTAGGAGGAAATATCAGCATGTGTGGAACCAGTCTAAAGTACTCACAGAAACCCTGAAACATCAGAGCCCTGCAGCTTAGGGAAGCATCCCCCAACTACAGACTAAGTTCCTCTAATAGTATCCGGAAGAAGTCAGCATTGCTGCCCCTGGCCTTAGTATGTTGTCTACCTGAACGTTGTCACTAAAGTTATAGTTAAAATGAGAGCTGTGCTCAAGGAGAACCTTCAAAATGACTAATCTCCATGGGGATTTTGCTCTCCTAGCATCTAGACATAGCCATCCTACCCTCTGATTTTCTGGTTCCCCTGAGGTTAAATCAACATTTTAAAAGGCTTCTACTTCTACATTCTGTCTTGGAGATCAAATAAATACGTCTCAAGGTAATGCTGGAAGTCCTACAGTTTGTCAGGCCTTCTTGGGGAGGAACAAAGACACAGCTTTTGAACAAATGCTCTTTGCCAGAGGTCTAGCTGACCTGGGATCTGCAAAGATCCTGGTCCACAGAGGATACTTCAGGCTTACACTGCCTCTTGCCATCGCCACGATGACAACCATTGGTTCTGGCCTCCTGGCATCAACAGTCACGTGATTTGATCAGGATTGAGTGGCCCACCACTGATATCAAGTACAGGAGAAGTGATGGTTGACCTTCCAAGATAAATTATAAACCCCTTTCCCTCTCTCTTCTACTGCCTGCCGATCTGCTGCAGTTTCTTTTGTGAATGGGGCCTCCTGAGAAGAATCTGTGTCTACAAATGCCAATTGAACTATAACATCTGAGGCCTGTGGTAGAGGCTCCTCCATCCTTCAGGAACCCGCCTCCCAGATGCTTGCATCAAGGTATGTCAAAAGTGCTGTTGTAGTGGCATTGCAATTGTGTTTTAATAAATAAAGCCTGCCTGAAGATCTGAGAGTAAAACAGTCCCACTGGTCAGCCTTACAGACCAGAGTATGGTAACTGACACACACCTTTAATCCCAGTAGCCACACTAGTTGCCATGGAAATTGGGTGGTGCATGCCTTTAATCCCAGTGGTGCATGTCATTAATGCCAGTCCTAGAGAAGAATATAAGATGAGAGGGGAGGGAGAGGTGGGGGGGAGACAGCTCTCAGCATTCTCAGATCCCCGGTGGCAGGATTGCCGTTTCAGACTGAGGTTGAGGTAAGAGTCAGTGGCTGGCTGTTTTGCTTTTTGGATCTTCAGGCTGAACCCCAATTTCTGACCCTGAGATTTTATTAATCGTGCTTCATGCTGTGAATTGTAACTTTCTTTATTCTGTTACCATAAAAAATGCCATGAACCTGTTTCCACATTGGAACCGGGGGTAACCTAGCCCCATGTTCACAAGCCATGGCCCCCCGGAATTTGGTTCCAGAATAAACTAGCCCTTTCTCCCTGGGAACTTAGAGGTGTGTTTTTGCACCATCATTTTTCCTGTCATTTCCTTCCTCCCTTCCTTCTTCTTCATCTCTCTCTCTCCCTTCTCACTTCCCCCTCCTCTCTCTTCCCTTTCCTCCCCTTTTTTCTTTTCAATGGTACATAAGATAAGACTATATATGAGTGACTTTCCTTAAATAATAATCATTTTTCTTCAAACTCTGGGCTTTAATCCATACTGTTATATGGAAAACCTAGTGTGCTAAGAGAGTTATTGTTTTTTACATTTATGCCTTCAACTGCACACTTGACTTTGCTGTCCCAGCTTCTTAATGTTCTAAGACACCGGAGGAATTAAATTTTGCTGCTTTCAAATTTGTTGCTTCTAATTCCTGCTTCCCATGTCCTTTTTCTTTATTATTTAGACACCTGGCAGTGCTTCCTGTACCTGGAAGGAAATGGTTCAGGCTGTTCCTATCCAAGAGGCTACATCACCAAAAAAATACATCCCAGCATGGGCAACCATTAATGGAAACCGGAAACACAGAATTTACTGCAGAACTTGCAGGCAGCTCAGCCTGCGGGGCCCCTTCAGTTGGTTAGTCTCTTCCAGGTCGCTCACCTTGTTTGAAGGTACATTTCAGTTCTCCTTACAGCTTCTATATGGTCGAGAAAGAGAGGCCTAGTGTATGGGCAGGTGTAGGAACCTTGTGAAGCCTTTGAGTTATTTCCTGAGCCCAAGAACTTGTCCGCCGGATGGATTGTTCACCCCTCAGAACACCCAGGGATTCACATACTTTATCGAATCCTCTGTCGATTATTCAGACGCTGCTGACGGAGCACTTGGAGCTTCATCTAAAACACAAGGTTTTCGTCCCAGAGAAAAGTGCTACACAGCAGTCAGCACACTTAGGGAGCCTTCACGGACCTCCAAACACAGTGCATGCAGTCAGCACACTTAGGGAGCCCGCACGGACCTCCAAACACAGAGCACGCAGGTACAATACTGCTCTTCACAGACTGAGACAGATCATCCATAGTCACACAAGCAGCTTTGTTTCCAGTGAAGTCACCCTGGAAGCGCTCCCTTCCACCAGCTGTGCATCTCTTAGAGTTTTCAAGACTCTGGCCTGAATTAGACTTCTAAAACACGTTTTTATTGGTGTGTCTTTATATGCACTGGAGCCTAAGGAGGCCAGAAGAGGGTGCCAGGTCTTTGGAACCTGGAGTTCCAGACAGTTGTGAATCACTGTGTGGGTGCTGGGAACCAAGCCTAGGTCCTCTGAAAGAGCAACAAGTACTCTTAGCCACTAAGCCCAGCCTGATTTCTTTAGGATCAATTAACATTGCTCCATTCATTTCTAGGGCACTATTAGTCTAATGGTCCATCTTCTAACGTTCCACACGGTGCTCTCCCTTCTTCTCAGGGTACACCCTAACAGCACCCAGATGAATACATTTTATAACCTCTGCACAAGCTTGCCATCAGGTCCAGAGTGGTATGTCATGCAGCTCTATAAAATATATATATGATTGGGGTAATTTCTAAAATCCAGGAGCAGAGAGATGCATTCTAAAATGATAAAGACTGTAAGTTGGGCATTTATAGCAAATGAAGAGGCATGGAGAAGAAAAAAATGGGAGAGATAGAAAGAATGAGAAAGAGAGAGGAAGGGGAGGAGAGAGACAGAGATAGATTTCCCGCCATGTGACTCGGGGCCCACCGCTGCCCTACTGCTCCTGCGCAGTGTGGGGTCCAGGTGTGCCACACGCCCACGCTCTGCTTGCTGTTTACCGCCCACGCTCTGCTTGCTGTTTACCGCCGGGGTCTCAGGAGCAACTTCTGTCAGAGCCTTGCTTGCTGTCTCCTCACCAAGGAGAAGACAGCTCTGTAGAGGCTCAGGAGCTCAGGAAAGCCTCTGCACACTCAGGAACATGAGTGGTCGGGCTCGAGTGAGGGCACGAGGCATGGCCCCCCACCATGGTGCCAGAGAAGTGGGGAGCACCCCAGGAAATCTCATAGTGAGTGTCTCTCCCTGTCCTCCCTGTGGCCATTCTTGCAGTGCTTCCCCCTGCCTGCTTCTCTTCCCTGACTTCTCCTTGCTTCCCAGGGTTTCCACCTCCCCCCCACCCCCCAAGTGGCTAGATACTGTTGTTGAGACCTGGAAGTGCAAAAGGCACTGTGGATAGAAGATGTGGAACCGCCTTCTACTTTCTTAGCGATAATTCGGCTTGGTAACCCATAGTAGAAGTCCTGTCCAATTCAGATGTGGCTTAGAGTCTACTGCTGTTGGTTGAGCAAGCGCTCTGAGTGTGGCTGTTTGCAGGTTTTGGGTGGTCAGACTGAACCAGTCCTGAGTAACAGCCACACACCCACGAATTGGAGAAACTTAGCCTCAGACCAGAGCCCGCAGTCTGTGATCATTTTGCCTTTGTTATCATTTAGTGTTCTCTTGATTTTGCTCTTAAAAAAACAAAACAAAACAAAACAAAAACAAACAGGCAAAGGTACAACAATTTCTTGGGCAAAGAGAAGTTTCTGCAGAGAAAATATTAATGGCCAATAATGTTACTAACTGGTTTTGGGGACTAGTTTTGGTTCTGTTTACAGGGGTCACCCTGTTCTCGGGGTCCCACTTCCACCTCCTACCCTCTGGGCTCTACCATTGTCACCTGGCTCGTGCTCAGATGCCAGCGGGCTCACACATGGCAAGGGGAGAGAGAGGGCTTCCGCTTCTCCATAGCCTTCACTGGGGAATGACCTCCTCCCTCATGTCCCTCACGGTTTCTACCTCTTAGTGTTTTTCTGCTGCTGGATCGTGGTAATTTATATCAGACGTGATACCGCTCTTGCCTTTTGGCAACCTTGTGGGTTGTGAGTTGATTTAAATCTGAGCAAACTTTCTCTCTGCTTTGAAGGCCATGTTCTCCAGTCCTGGGGATAGTCGGGCGTCCAGCAGTGGAGCGAGTGACATTTCACAGTCAGGTAAGCGCAGCTGGGTCTGTTTCCCTGACTCCTTCAGCCTGAACGGAGCGGAGAGACCCACCAAGCCCCGAGACAGCAGGCTCCATTGATCGCTCTGTTCCCTTTCCCACGGGTCATCAGACACCCGGGTCGTCCTCACACGGGTCGTCCTCACATGTTGACTGTGGGTTCTCTGAGCTTCCTGGTCATGCTTGGGACACAGGGATTCAGATGGGGAAACCAGTTTTCTGATTCTTTCTGCTCAGGGAATAATTCTGAAACCTCACCACCCTTAAGACAGAGTCTCAGAGCCCAACTAGCTTCAAGCTTACTGTATTCCTGAAGATGGCCTTAATATCTGATTCCCCTGCCTCTACCCCCAGCCCTTCTGTACTGGGATTGCAAGTGTCCATCACCCATTTTGCATGGCTCTGGAGATTGGATTTGGGGTCTCATGTGTGCTAGAGACAAGCACTTTGCCTACTGAGTTACATTTCCCAGCCCTTGAAAAACACATTCCAAAAATTCAGAGCACAAAGACCAAAGCATTCATTTACAGGGTGGGAAAGACCAGCCACACACACCACCGCTTTCCTCTCCCTCCCACCTGGGGGACACGTCAGTCAGGCCAGGTTCAGTCTCGGGACCCCTGTCCCCTCTAGAACACACAGCTTGAGTGCCAGGTGTATTGGGGTTTGCTTGGGCTGCCGTGAGGAAGTGCCGTAGACCGAGGGGCTTAGATAAGAGACATTCGTTTTTCCTTAAAATTTCAGAGGGTTAAAGCAAATCTGAGGAGAATGCAGTTCATTTCATATCCCCGGGTAAAACCTGTCTACCATGTCCCTCATTCTGACCATGGAGTGACACCATTGGGTTCCAGCTGTAAGCACCGAGGGGCCCCCAGACTCTGGTGTGCCCTCCTGTCCTGAGCGGGGCTTTCCGGTCCATGTGTGCAGTCCCACGTGATCTGTACCGCAGTGAGAATGTACTGTGTGGACACAGAAGGTCAGCTCTGAGAGGTGGCAAGTTGGCCGATCTGTTCCTGCTACTCAAACGCCGTTTCACTTTGTGCATGACTCAGGATGGAAGCAGGTCCATCTTTGAAGGCAGACTGAAATTTTGTGGATTTCTCTAAGTTATGGTAATATACATAGAACCTAATATTTTTCATTTTAACTCCTCTGTTTGTTTTTCTAGACAGGGTTTCTTTGTGTAGCCCTGGCTGTCCTGGAGCTAGCTCTGTAGACCGGGCTGGCCTTGAACTCACAGAGCGCCGCTTGTCTCTGCTTCCCCAGTGCTGTTATTTTAACTTTTGTGTACAGTCCCGGGGTTTCAAGCACACTTATTTTGAACAGTTACTGCTGCTGTCCACCTCTGGAACTCTTTTGTACTGTAAAACGGAAACTTAATTCCTTAAACGGTAACGCCCCACTCCCCAACCTCCCCGTTTCTGAGAACCACCTCTCTGTAGTAGTTTGAACTTTAAAAACAAGATTTGATTTTATGTTTAATTGTGTGTATTGTATGTGTCTGTGTGTGAAGCCAGAGGCATTGGATCCCCCGGAAGTAATTGTGAGCCACCTGATATGGCATCTAGGAATCACACCCTGGTCTTCTGCAAGAAAACAAGTGCTCTTAACCTCTGAGCTGCTTCCCTGACCCTGGTAGATGAATTTAAAACTGCCTAAAAGTCACTTCAGTTCTAGATCAATGAGCGATGTAGATGATCAATTCAAATGCATGCAATATCTGAAAATTAAATGAAGGGTTTTGTTTTGTTTTTTTTGTTTTTGATTTTTCGAGACAGGGTTTCTCTGTAGCTTTGGAACTTTCTCTGTAGACCAGACTGACCTCGAACTCACAGGGATCTGCTTGCCTCTGCTTCCCGAGTGCTGGAATTAAAGCCATGTGTCACCACCACCTGGCAAATGAAGGGTTTTTAAAATTGGTTTCTTCATTGTGTTTTTTTTTTTGTTTTTTTGTTTTTTTTTTTTTTTTGGTTTTTTCGAGACAGGGTTTCTCTGTGGCTTTGGAGCCTATCCTGGAACTAGCTCTGTAGACCAGGCTGGTCTCGAACTCCCAGAGATCCGCCTGCCTCTGCCTCCCGAGTGCTGGGATTAAAGGCGTGCGCCACCATCGCCCGGCTCTTCATTGTGGTTTTAAATCTTCCTGAGACTCTTTGTCCACGGAGAAGAGTTTGGATGGAAGTGCAGAGCAGGCGGAAGGAGCACTTGGGGACACAGCATCCAGTGACCTCCTCACACACAGGACAGGCGAACTCAGAGGCCGAGGTTCAGGTTCAGCACACCACCAGGCATGCTATTTTGCCATAAAGTCGTGCATCTGGATGGTTGAAAGTTACCTTCCAAGTGCTGAAGACATTGAAAAGGCGACCGTCTTCTGTTCTCAAACAAGCTGCTCCGAGTGCAGCATTTATTTCACTGTCCTGTGATCTAAGGCACATGGTAGAGCTGAGGTGGACTCCGAATTCCCATCTTCTTTAGGAATAATCTGGTCACTGATGGCTAGGCCTGGGTGGTTTCTGCTTTCAGTGATACAAGTGAGAGATCCCCTGTGCTAGCCCGGATCTCTTCAGAGTACAGTTACCCTAGAACTGAAGGAGAAGGAGGTCACTGTCACTTGTTAGCAGGTGGACCTGGGTGCAGGGAGGCAGCGGTTTGCTGAGTCAAGAAAAGGAAGTCTATGTATTCTGAAAGCTAACACTAGTATTTCTGGTTAAACATCCCGCGCTTCCTCTGTAATTTTCAGCGCAGAGGCTAAAGTCTTCTTTATAGTCGGGTGTGTTGGCAATGCAGGACATCGCAGGAAGACCCGTTTTGACTGATGTACAGGGTGCACACAGTCAGTCCACCATAATGTGTTTTGTTCTTCTTCCAGATGAGGTTACTGTCTCTTCTGATGATAGTGGACGTTCCTTCATGGAAAGAGACCAAGTCAGACGGGACTTCGTAGACTTGAGTGTCTGTACCAGGGAGAAGATGGCACACGTGAAAGATTGTAAAACAGGTAGCCAGTCCCTTCTTGTTACTATTTAAAGGTTACCAGATCTTGCCACGGAACTTATGTTAATCACCTGAGAGCTATTGACCGTCTGTTCTTTTGAAGACATTGTCTGGGCACTCGGAGTGTCAGAAACACAGAACCTCTTCAAACCACATCTCACTTTTAGGAAAGATACCCCCTTCTCACTTGGGGAAGACATAGGGAGATGTGTCTTCTCCTTCCAGCCCTGATCCTGTGTGGAGAATCAGCCTGTGGGGATTTTAGCTGTAGAAAGGAAAACTGAGCCAACGGGGGCCCCTCTTTATTCAGACTCCAGGCTCCTTCCCAAATGGCATACACAGGTGTGACCCGACACCCCTTCTGGAAGCAGGGTCTGTGGTTTTCTTTGGATTTGCAGGAAGCTTTCTCGCTCCCTCCTCACTAACTGGAATTTCTGTTTGTTTGTTTTTTTAAAGCAGCATAATAAGAAACAGGTGTTGTTATCTAGCAGGTAGCCACACAGCTGACATAACATTTCCCAGAAGGTGTCACCTCCCTGCACGCTGGTGCTGTGGGCTCCTTCTGCTGTCCTTGAACTGGAGAGAGGGCTGGGTGGTGAAGAGCACACACCTTACTAGAAAGGACTGATGTTCAGATCCCACTGTTCCTGTCAGGCCCCTCGCAAATACCTGTAATGCTAGCTCGAAGGAGGTGCACAGCCGTCTAGCCCCATGGACACCTGCACTCATGTGCATGCAGATGAGCACACAAATGATAAGAATCAAGTCCTTTTAGCCCCTCCCTCCGTGATGCGTACTGATTTACAGACCTTCTTGACCTGGGCACGGAGAGTGCCTGCTGCTGCCTGGACACACGGGAGCAGACGATGTCCAAGGCTCTGCCTGTTCCTCAGTCTAGACTGACGTTTCTCAGTCCGAGTGATGGCTGGCTTACATACGTCGCCCTTCACTAAGAATGAGGGAGAACAAAATTTTTTTCTTAGGCAAAAATGACATAATTATCTCCTGCCTGTGCCAAAAACATTGATCATAGGCCCAGACCGTGGGCACTGAAGTATACAAGTACCATCTATCCTCCATGAAAAAAACTAACTAGTGTATGTGTAGTAGAAAGATACAAATTTCATCATTTTCTGTCAAGACAAGTGAGAACAAAGTCATTGGTACCCGTCTAGATTCTGTCCTGGGGAGGACCTTGTGACACCCACCCTCTGAACAGCCAGCTATTTTGTCCTGCAGATGTTTAAGCTGCGAGCAGAAATGTCCGTAGGGGAAGGCATCCCAGGAAGCACACATGGGCTCCATGTGCCCGTACAAAACAGAAGGCCAAGTCTTGCTGCTTCTGTACAGGAGTGCCCGATTCTGACCCATGACCCACCTCTACTTCTTTGGAGGTTTACTCAGTGTTCTGACTATTGCTAGAGCGTCGTCAGAATTTTCTGCATCCTGCTTCTGATTAGCTCAGTGTCTTAGAGTTTGGGAGTTGTATCATTCATGGCGAGAATGGGCTAGGCCTTTCTTTCTGTTGGGTTTGTAATCTCGCTAACTGATCTGCGTCACAGAGACCCATCTGGAAGGTGCCGCTCCAGGGGCCCAGGCAGTCGCCTTCAGATGCTTCTCCTCCCAAGCTTGGGAAGTCATATCTGTTCCTCTGTCTTTGGAGGTCCGTTGTGCACGCGAACTCACATTAACTCCCAGTGGCATTGCCAGGTTGAAGATGCAAAGGTTTAACCCCACACCACTGATCAAAAGCCCCTGCTTTGTAGCAATCACGGTTCATGTGCAATTTTTTCTTTTCCTTTTTTTCTTTCTCTATTTTTTAATACCATTCAAAATTTCCACTTCCTCTCCTTCCTCCTTCCCCTCCAGTCCTAAGGGAGGGCAGGGTACCCTGCCCTGTGGGAAGTCCAAGGCCCTCCCTCCTCTGCAGTTTTTAAAAATATGATTAATATTAACATGGTGTGCTCCTCTGGTGAAAAGCGTCCTTTTCTTCCCCCAGGTTCTAGCGGAATACCTCTGCGGCTGGTTACGAATCTCTTTAGTTTAGATTTGCCCCAGGATTGGCAGCTGTACCAGTACCATGTCACGTATAGCCCAGACTTAGCCTCTAGGAGGCTGAAGATTGCTTTGCTTTATAGTCACAGCAAACTCGTGGACAAGACAAAAGCATTTGATGGCACCAGCCTTTTCCTCTCAGAAAAGCTGGACCAAAAGGTACAGTGTGGTCACTATTTCTCTCTCTCTCTCTCTCTCTCTCTCTCTCTCTCTCTGTCTCTCTCTGTGTGTGTACACGTGCGTGTGTACACATGAGCATGTGCATGCGTGGATATATTTGCTTATGTGTGTGCAGAGAAGATCCTTGATTTTTTGACATTTGAAGCAGTGTTTCCCATGCTACTTCCTCGTCCCCACTCCCTTGCTTATGAGCCCAAAGGTTGCTAAGACGTCACCATCACCATTGACGTCGTAGATAAAACTGAGGCTCCAGCATGCTGAACATTCAAGAGCTGCACATTCTTAAGACAGGTGAACGTGGAAACCTCCAAGCAGGTGGAACCTATAGAACCACCATTTCCACGGCTCCGAGACTGGCCTTTCTGCACGCTCTTGCCCCTGTGCAGGATGCCTGTGGGGCCAAGTAATTCGTGTCCGTTTCTGAATGTAAGACCATCCTTTCTCTCATCCCTCACTAAGCCACAGGAGAGATGAGTTACTGATGTCAATGCTAAAAGTGTTGGCAAAATGAGACCACTGAAGTAGTTAAATGTTTGATCTTCCTTTACCCATTTCCCCCTCACCCCAGATTTTCAACATTACCATACCGTAAGTAGATATCAGTAGGCGTGTGTCTCTCAATATTCTGTTTTAAAACAGGATCCGAATTACTATGAGAAGAAAGAGCCTGCCTTTAAAGAGTTGCAGTAGAACACAGGATTAGACCTTTGATGCTTCAAGTGAGAAAGTTCAGTCAGCCAGCTCCCCATTTTTAAGCACTGTGGTGCCCACAGCTTAGGGTAGCTAACCTTGCTAAACAAGAAAGGCGTTGGGATTTTACGTAAGAAACAAGTTTCTGAGCATTCCTTTATCCTCTGTAAGACATTGAAATGGATGGTACCAGTGGTGAGATGTGGTGGCTCAGATCCCCGGAATCTGCTTTTAGAATGATTTTATTCCCCTTCGAGTCCTTTGTCCGGTGACATGTCGATGAATGCAGCATATCTTCTTATTAATATTCTTAGGATGTGTTTCCAGTGTCTTGTCAGGATTAAGATCAGCTTGTCCTTGGAGTTTTTTTTTTTTTTTTTTTTTTTTTTTTAGCATTAACTGAGAAGCTTCAGTGGTGTTAGAGGTCACTTGTGTGTCACTGGCATGGTCCGGTTTACCTTAGTTTTTCCTAGCAAGCTGGAGAAATTCTGTTCTGCGCATGCCAGGAATAGGTGAGCACTGCTCCTGTCAGTCCAGAACTAGCATGTCGTGTGTGTCAGACACATCTGCATGCTGGGGATGGAGTCAGTGAGGACGCAGGTGACGAGGTCGGCTGTAAGACAGAGCATGTGACTGTCGGGGCTGTTGGCCTTATCCCCAGATGAGGTGATGCTGGTGTAGACAGAGCTTACTGTGTTCTTTATTTGCTCTACGTCCTATCCCTCGGTTACAGTGAGCACCCTAACAATGACTCTGCTCTGTTCGCTTATTGTTGAACTCAGGGCATATAACCCTCTAGCCTTGCCAATCTCCACCTTTCTAGGGCGCTTCAGGATTTGAAGAGTTCCTTTGCATACATTATATTCCTGTCCATACTTCTGGAAGCTGCCTTCCAGCTGCCTTGTGGCCTTCTAGTATTATCCTGGACTCCATCTGTGAGCCGGGAGGTTTATTCGCTTACATCTCTTTCCACCTTTGTGTACTTGTAGAGTCGACTGTGTACTTAAGGTGTTAGCACCATGAAGGAAATAAAGACAGGTACAGCAGCGGTCTTTTCTCTACGAGGCTTTCAGCCTAACATCAGAGTTACAGATGAACACAGCGAAGTCGAATGCCCAGGTGCCGTAGTAATAATCAGTATTGGGTTAGTATTTTTATTATACTAACATTGACTGTGCACTTACTGAGTGTAGAGTGCTGTGCTCGGCAGGTCTTCGGATCAGCATCACAACTATCTTTATGCTCCTGCTATATCTACCAGACTACATTTGTTGGCCATGTGCCCTGCCAGGCTCTTTTTTTCTTTTTGGTTTTTCGAGACAGGGTTTCTCTGTGGTTTTGGAGCCTGTCCTGGAACTAGCTCTTGTAGACCAGGCTGGTCTCGAACTCACAGAGATCCGCCTGCCTCTGCGTCCCGAGGGCTGGGATTAAAGGCGTGCACCACCACCGCCCGGCCCCTGCCAGGCTCTTAATGGCACCGTGTGTTTAACCCTTTTATCACTCCTGGAGCTCAGAGAGCTTGAGGATCTTACGTCAAAGTCAGAACTCGGAGCATGGTGAAGAACAGGACTCCTGAAGAGTTACGATTAGTGTCTTCAGAGGAATGTCAGGGTCAGGGAGGTAGGCAGTGGGGAATGACTGCTGAACAACAGAAGGGAGGGGCGCATTTGAGAAAGTTTGGTCATCGAAGTTTAATTAGTGAGGTGTGGAAGTGTCCCTGAAGGTCCCTTTGGACACTGGAGGTAGGAGAAGAGTTGGTCTCTTATGGATCAGTGGAACACCACAGCAGAGTCTCCCAGTTACATCCTCTTGAGGTTTCCTGAAAGAGGTGGGAAGAGAAATGGAATAGCCCGGGCAGTGTGTCAAAAGGACTTCAACAAAAACCCAAAATACTGCTCTCTGTTTGACCTTTGTGGCCGCCTGTGCTCTGCGGGAAGATAAAGATCCTGGGGTGTCCTATTCATCTGCACAGTCCTGCAGCTCCAGCTTGGCCTCGCTCCCGCTTTAGAGATAGTGGAGAAGCTCCAAGCATTGGAACAGCTTCCTCCGGGGCACGCAGTAGACAGGAAGACACAGCATCCATAGTCTAAGCGTGTGGGATGGTGGTACCAGGGCAGCTGAAGTCACTTAGAAACATTGCTGTGCAGATGCTCTAAGGAATGTGGATCGCTCAGGTGGTGGGTTGTGGGGGCGGGGGGGGGATGTGCAGTGGGAGGTTGGCAGCCTGGGAACTGGAGGGGGCGGGCCCAGGAACACATGGAGGAAGTGCAGTAGCTGTTGGTGTTTGCTGAGGGAAATCAAGTGGGACGAAGTGTTTGATCTTGGGAAGTATCCAAGACTGCCTGATGCCAGCTCTCTTCAGTTCTTCTCCAACACCTATTGTTGTCCACATCCTTTTGCTGTGGTCCCTGCGGGGCTGGGAGCAGGATGTCCCTTCTTTTCCCGTGAAGGGGACTTTGCCACTTCTGTGTGAGTTGTCTGAGACCAGGAGTCTCCCCAGGGCAGTACCCACCCCATGCAGAAGGACAGGTTTCTCTTTGCCTCTGTGCAGTTCAGTTCCCGCTGTAAAAACTGACCCTGCAACTAGAAGAAGGTGGCTGTGACTGGGCAGATGCTTGCTAGTGAGCTGACTTCGGATCCATTTCCCTTTGAAACATCCCTGGTCATTAACATTCATTGGCTGATTTGTGAACGCTTGGATTTGAAAATTCTGTATTGAGCCCTGCATGGTTTAGAGGTTTCTTTGTAGCTGTTTAAAGATTTATTTTTAATTATATGTGGTGTGTGTGTGTGCATGCATGCGTGCATCCTCAGTGCAGAAGAGGGTATCAGATCATATGGAGTTTGAGTTACAGCAGCTGTGGGCAGCCCAGTGTGAATGGTAAGAACCAGACTCTGGTCCCCTGCAAGAACAGGTGACTATAGAGCCATCTCTCCAGCCCCTGGTGACTTAGGGCTTCCTTTAGTCCGGCGGTTGATACAGAGTCTATCCCTGTGGTCCTTACATTGCTAGAACGGTTCCATTTTGGACGATTCCTAAGACTTTCACCAACCCTTTACAAGCTTTTATTAATGAAATTTCTCATCCTAGCACCCACATTTTCTCGGCTCTATTTCCCTCGTCTTCCTCTTCCTCCCGTCTGGCCCTTTCCCTTAAGGATTTCCTCTCCCCCAGTTTCCTGCTTTTTGAGAAATTTCTCATGAATTCATGAACTTGGAAGGGGCCAGGCAGTCTGCTGCTTCCTAAGAATATGCACATTGCTCCTCTAACTGTATGTGCACACGTGGGATTTTCTTGAGGGAATGTCTTTATCAGAGTTTTAATTTGACCCCCAGAGGTGGATGGGAATAGCCCGCACACCAGCACCCTCAGCTCCGTTGGTCATGCGGACACAGCTGCTGTACAGGATCTGTGTTCTGGCCACTTGAGGGTAAGCTGTACCCTTTACCTGCTGCTGTTCCCAGGTCACAGAACTGACATGTGACACACAAAGAGGTGAAACTGTGAGGATCACGCTCTCGCTCAGCAGCCAGCTGCCCCCCACCTCCCCGGTGTGCATTCACTTCTTCAACGTCATCTTCAAAAAGTAAGTTGCTTGACCTTCAGCCCGGGTATTGATGGGATGGCTCCGTGCTGCGTGGGAATGAGCAAGCAGCAGCTCGGAGGTGATTTTCACCATCGTTGGTGTACTCTGGCAGTAAGATGGGAACCTTCCATCCCTTTGAGCCAAATCCTCTTTATTCAGTCTTGTCCAAAAGTTAGGCCATGTTGCTTTTAGTCTTTCCTTCACTTCCTGTGCACTGCCCCACTCTGACCCCAGACTCAAGGTCACTGAGTAGGAATTGGCCAGATGGTGGATTCGGTTCTCCACTAGCTGGCTGGTTTGGGACATACGAGGTGTCACTAGCTGTGAGCTGCCCTGGCTCCATCCCAAGCCCCACATAGGTCTTCCCAGCATGAGTGTGGGAAGGGAACTGGTTGTATGTAAGCTTCTGACAGTCTTTAGAATGGACTGAGGGGCATGTGGTCCAAAGTAACCTTGGGGATGAAGGGGTTTGACCAGTGTGAGATCCCTGGCCCCTCTCTACACTTGGTCAAAACAGATTTTCCATTGGTAGGGCTTGGAGGCAAAACAAGAAAACTGAGCAAGCCTCCCTGATGACACTTGAAAGCAAGTGAATGCTCTGTGTGTGTGTGTGTGTGTGTGTGCGCGCGCGCGTGCGTGCACGCGTGTGTGCCAGGTCTCACACAGCATTATGTGTGTGTGTGTGTGTGTGTGCATGTGTCAGGTTCCATACAGCACTGTGTGTGTGTGTGTGTGTGTGTGTGTGTGTGTGTATGTTTTAGGTCTGACACAGCACTGTGTGTGTATGTGTGTGTCAGGTTCCACACAGCACTGCATGTGTGTGTATGTGTGTGCCAGGTTCCACACAGCACTGCGTGTATGTGTATGTGTGTGTGTGCCAGGTTCCACACAGCACTGCGTGTATGTGTATGTGTGTGTGTGTGCCAGGTTCCACACAGCACTGCGTGTGTGTGTATGTGTGTGTGTGTGTGCTAGGTTCCACACAGCACTGCGTGTATGTGTATGTGTGTGTGTGTGCCAGGTTCCACACAGCACTGCGTGTGTGTGTATGTGTGTGTGTGTGTGTGTGTGTGCATGCATGTGTGCCAGGTCTCACACAGCATTATGTGTGTGTGTGTGTGTGAGGTTCCACACAGCACTGTGTGAGTGTATGTGTGCATGTGTCAGGTTCCATACAGTACTGTGTGTGTGTATGTTTTAGGTTTGACACAGCACTGTGTGTGTATGTGCGTGTCAGGTTCCACACAGCACTGCGTGTGTGTGTGTGTGTGTGTGTGTGTATGTGTGTGCCAGGTTCCACACAGCAGTGTGTGTGTCAGGATGCTGTATCTGACCCTTTTGTAGAGATGCCACCTTCTGCTCAACAACAGACTGAGGGGGAGGAGGTCAGGAAGTTTGGGGGTTTCCAGGGTATCTGAGCACATAAAGTAGCTTCCTCCTTATACAGTTTCCTAGCATTAGTCAAATGTCTCACCCAGTCTCTTTGACCCTTCCTTCGCCATGAGAGGACTGTGCTTGGCCAGCTGACGTGTGGAAGGTGCTTTCCACTGTGTTTACCATACTGTTCCTAGCTCCCCAGAGCTGGCACTGCTACACAGACGCCTGCTTTATGAATGGGAGACTGGCCTCTGTGACACCGGTAGGCATGTAACCAGAGCTGGCGCTCCTGTGTTCTGACTCAGAACTGCTAACCTTTCTCCATACATGGGACACCACCGCCCCTTGCCAGAGGTGGCTAGGATAGACAGTTGCTGGAGATAGTGTCACAGCGATGTGGGGCACAAAGGGAACTTGATTGCTTATCAAAAATAGCCTCTTCCTTTCGACATAGGAGGGGTCAGAGAATTATAATTGCACAGACTTGTATTGTAGTTAGATGTGTAAAAATGTCAACCACATCATTTTAAAGTATGGGCTTATAGTTCATGTATACTTAGTGTTTGTTCTAGTGGTGTGTGTGTGTGTACATGTGTGAGGGTGCACATTTGCTTCAGTGTGTGGAAGTCAGAGACAGCTCGTCTGTTGGTCCTCGTCTTCCTGTATGAGATAAGTTCTCATTCTTGTTGGCTGCTGCTGACATCAGGCCAACTGGCCCATGAACTGGGGGAGTCTTCTGTGTCTGCCTCCTGTCTCCCCACAGGAGGACCGGGGTGATATCTCTGTGTTCCTGTGTCCTGCCTTACGTGGCCTCTCCACACATGTGACAAGTGCTTTATTCACTGAGCTGACACCCCAGCCCCCAAAGGTTGAATAAGGCTATTATGAATACTTATCAGATTCCAAAACTATACTTCCAGGCTCTTTAAAAAGCTGAAAATGTACCAGATTGGACGGAACTTCTATAAGCCTTCAGAACCAGTGGAGATCCCCCAGTACAAGTAGGTTTCTTCATGTTTTCTGTCCCTGGGAAACGGTAAGTTACCTTGCCGCGCTGCCCCCGCCCCCATGAGGTGTCACACACATGTCTGGAACGTGCAATGTAACGGACTTTTGAAATTTTCAAGCATTCTTTCTTGCTTTGTTTGTTTTGGGGAGTAGTAAGCCCAGATGGAAAGCTAGAAGTTTGTGTTCTTTGGTTCGTGTGCTAGGTCGTAAGTTCTAGAGGGCACTCGGAACCCAGCTTTCTGCGGAGAGCCAACAACAGAAACAGACCCGTTTATTCTGAAATACAGCTGGCATCCTGTGCCCGTGCTGAAGGGAAGTTAGCACAGCCAGAGCAGCTGGCAGAGGTCCTGGGGAGCATTCTGCAACACCCAGAAGAGCTCCTACCAGAAATGCAGGGTCTTAACGTAAGCCAGGGCTCAGCTCGAAATTCTTATTCACAGGGATTTTATCCTACATTTGTTTAAAGAAACCCCAGCTGTAACGAGTTAGAGTTTTCAGTCAGTAACTGAAATAAATGACACAAAAGAAAAAGACAAAACAACAATAACAACAAAGCTATGATCTCCAGAGACCTAGAATGAAAGCTCACTGTGTTATTATAGGTTTTTCCGGCAGTATGTTTTAAATATTCAGTACTGTGTTTGTTGTTTTTTATTTGTTTTTGAAGGTTGTCCCTGTGGCCTGGCTTTGCCTTTTCTGTGTCCCACTTTGAAAGCAGACTCTTGTTAAATGCGGATGTGAGCTACAAAGTCCTGAGAAATGAGACTGTTCTGGAATTCATGACTGATCTCTGCCTCAGAGCCGACACCTCCCACTTCATTGAGACGTGCCAGAAACAGCTGGTGGGGCTCATTGTCCTCACCCGGTAAGCGCTGGCCCCTGACTGCTACCTGGAATGCACGTTTAGGGGTGTTTGGGATCCAGAGTGTCCCTGTCACATTGGCCAGAGTACTGGAGGGTAAAGGTGGGCGTCAGTTGGCTCGCCCCTGTGCAAGCCTGTCTGTTCCTGTGGTTGCCTCTGATTTCTGAACCGACCCAAGTCAACAAGACTATGATATATCCTGGCCCTCCAGAGCCTGCACTGGGCGGTTCTAGTACGTCTGCCTGGTTCCCAGTGTCTGGTTCCCCCTTACACATTTCTGCCTCCCCAAACCAAGCTCTGTCTACTCTCTGAGAACCGTCCCCCTCCTCTGGCCATTCCCTGCCCGGCTTTGCTTGGAACCCACCTCTTCATGGTCATTCTGTTGTGTTACAAGACAGAATGTATGCTCCGCTGCAGCCCACTAGAGATTCTGAGACCTCTTAGACAAGAGAACATGCTTCTCGCCTTTGCAAGCTCTCATTGAACACTGAGGCAAATCAAACTCTGGCAGCTTAGGAATCTTCCTGGGTTCTCTCTTTTTTTTTCAAAGACACTTTTATTCAATGTGAGGCTGAGGAAGCTCAATAATTTATCAGGGAACCCTCAGAAGTCCACTCCCATGGACAACAGTGGTGCATGCCTTAGTTCTCAAGAGCTTATCAAAGTCTGATTTCCTTTCTGGACCATCTCAGTAGCTAACTAGCCTGGTCTGGAATGTCGTCTTAGAGCTGGTTTCCTGGGCTGAGCAACAGAGGGGCGGCCAGGCTGGATTTTGCCTTGCCGGGCATGGGAATGCTTCCTTTGCCTTCCAGTGTATATTCTGATGCTTTAGCCTCCCACACTCTTAGAGACACCTTTTATGGTACTTGGAGCTCTGGGAAACCTGCCTTGCAGGTTTCTGCCGCAGGCCAGGCCACAGGAGATCATGGTGCTAAAGAGAAAAGAAACTTAGAATGGTCTAGGTTGTTCACTGGTTCTTGTTCAGCTGAGGTTCAGTCCAAGATGAGAGAGATCATCAGGATTCTAGAATTGTGTGGTTGGCCAGATGTGTTGGTTTTTTTATATCATGAAAATTACCTGGGAACTGATATATGACCCCAGAGGAGGGCAGGGAAGCCAAATGGGATTTCATCATTGGGAATTTAAGAATAACTTACCTGGAACCTAGAGTCTGTCGGTGGGACAAACACTGTGGGTTCTGACTTGCTGAGTGCCTCGGTTAGAATGCAGAAATCTGAAGAATTCACACTCTTCTCGGTTAGGAGCTGGTTGTGTGGTACAAAGTTGTGACTATGTTTATAGCGTGTCTTCTATAACCTCGGGAGTGGATCTTGTATTTTGAGTTAACTCAAGACTATGGTGTGGTAACCATACACGCGAAGGGTGATTTGGCAAAGTGTTTTCAGAGTGTCTCAAATTTACCAGATACAACAACAAAACATACCGTATTGACGACATTGACTGGTCTGTGAAGCCCACACAAGCCTTTCAGAAGCGGGACGGCTCTGAGATCACGTACATGGATTACTACAAGCAGGTAGGCGTGCTTCTTGCCTCCCTTATTAACCCAGAGACCACGTTCTCTGTTTTAATTACTTTTCCTGTGGTTGTGACCTTTCCTACAGGAACAGGGTGAAGGGAGACTGGTTTCTTCTGGTTTACAGTTCCTCTGTGGGGAGGAAGAAGTGGGTAGGGGTACTGGGCAGGGTGGGAAGCTGGCTGGTCGCACTGCAGAATGAACCAGCCATGGAGCTGGACTAATAAAACCTCAGGACTGCCCCCACCCCTGTGACCTGCTTCATGTCACCCCACCTCCCGAAGCTCCTACAACCTTCTAAAACAACGCTTCCAGCTGGGTATCAAATGTTCAAATACAGGCATCTGTAGGGGACATTTCACAAATGTAGACCGCAGCACTCTTCCTGAAAATTCCCTGAACCGCCAGGGCGAGTCTGCCTCCCACATAATTCACTTCCTGTCCCTTGTCACCCTCACTGTCTCTGGCTTGGCTCTTATATTTTTTCTTTCTGTAGTAATCGGTCTTAAAATCATATCTGATCATGTTATAGCCAAACTTTAATGTTTCCATGACTCCCACTGCCTTAAGAGACAACTGTAAGCATTCAGTGGTGTTTTGATCTGGCAACCCCCGCCCCCTTCTCACAAACCATTGTGAGTATGGAGACCTGGCCTTTGTGGCACCTGACTCAGCCTCTGTCCTGTGCGTGTTCATGTATATTGCTTCCTCTTCCTGGGTAAGTTCCTGGAGAACCTTCAGTTCTCAGTTAGACAGCGCATCCCCTGGGAGCCTGTGGGGCTGATCCAGGCCTCTATCCCTGAACTCATTGATTGCTTCATTGCTGGGGGCAGGGTCTGCCCTCTCTCTTGCCTGTGAACTTTTTTTTTTGGTTTGTTGTTCTCAGTGTAACAACCCTGGCTTTGTAGACCAGGATGGCCTCACACTCACAGAGGTCTGCCTGACTCTGCCTCCCTAGTTTTGTGTCTTAAAAGCGTGGGCCATCACTGTCCGGCTGCTTTGAACTATTTTGGACACCTTGGGTTGTCGCCTGGGTTCCTGTTCCATAGCACACTTAGGTGCAATCCATTGGCAGACCAGTCTACCGCATTAGTGTGGGGCCCCATTAGGAAAGGTAATGCTGTCTCCTTGCTTCACGTCTCTCCTGTCTCTGCCACTGGAGAAAGCTTTCTGTAAATGTTGCCCAGGGGTGTGTTTAGCACTGTTCCGCAGCTCTGTAGTACCTTAGGCCAAGCACTACACTCAGAGCTCAGCGAGGGACCTAACTAAGCTCGCTGTTCCGGAGCCGTGCCTACCGCCATGGTGCAGTGTAAGAGTGAGCACGGTGGTAGAGCGGCCAGTGCCTTTAGCCTAATGTCTGCACGCTGTGTGCACAGGCAGGTGGTGGAGACCCTTGCTACTCCTCATCTCTGTAGAATCACAGCGTGGCCCATCCAACTTATAGCCTCATCTCCCTCAGCATGCCTGACTCGGCCATCCTGTCGTGTCCCTGTCTTCTTTCTCATCACAAATGGCCCAGTCTCTGTGCGTGTTCCCAAGATACCCGCATGAAGCCTTGGTACCTTTCCCTTCTACCACTAGGTCAGGCTGTCGCTTCAGGATCCAGGGTTGCCTGGTCTGTGACAAGCTCCTGACTTTGCTGTTACTCATGCAGAAGGCGAGCAAGTGTGAGCGGACTGCATTGCCTCTGGGGCACATTTTCTTTAGAGCAGCGGAGGCCTTTGGAATGCTGATTGCACGATAGCTTGGAAAGTATCTCATGCATAATCTGGGTTCTGAGTTTGTGCTCTAAACCTGGACTCCGTTAAACGGCTGGGTTTCTGCACCACATTGGCGAATTGGTTCTTACTTGAGCAAATGCATTTTAGGACCTGTCATTTTCTAAAAAGGGCACCGTGGAAAGACCCGTTCCTTTTTCTGGTGGTGAATTGGCATCTCTGTATAGTTAAGGAGGAAATGAGATAGAATCATGTTGGATTTCAAACATCCTACTTTCTGAACCAGGAAATGCAGGCTAAATTTCTATTTAGTTTCAAAGCGGAAATTTGAAAATTATCAGAAAATTGGGTTCAGGGAGAAGGTGAAAAGCTACCTTTGGACAGCCGCGTCAGGAATACTTGGCTTTGCACCACGAGTAGAAAACCCTCTTTCTGAAGTGGCCCGGGTTTGGCAGAGCTGTTCTGTAAGATTTTATTACTCTTGACTTTTCTCTGTTCTTGGAGTTGGACCCCTTCACGAAGCTCCCTTGACTTACCAGCTCAGGCCCAGCACCTTGTGACGTGGCGCAGAGTGAAGGGTTCAACCCCAGCCCTGCTACTGTGGAGCCCTCAGGAACTGCTGGTTCCTCGCTGCTGCTTTGTCTGTCCCCTGTCACGTGTACAGCTTTGCTATGTAGATAATGTAGTCATCAGAAAAGTCAAGGGCTGTTTCTCTTCTGTTTCTGTGTCCACCATAGTTCCTGAGAGGTAGAAAGTGTTCCCGCCTCCTGTCCTGAACCAGTGCAGTTCTGTAGAAGCACTTTCAAGAAAGGCTTCTCTGAGCATTTTCTCCCAGCATTTGCTGTGCTTGCGACTGGGACCCCAGATTCCTGAATTGGTTTTTATCTTAAAGAATCAAAGTCCTTATTGGGCTAGAGAGAAAATTGCATATTATGCCCTTAATTATAATTGTGATGGTCAGTAAAACATAATTCCTGGGTGTTGTAATTTGATGTTATGCCCTTTGGACTCAGCCCCCGGGTGAATCACACATGGAGTCTGATTCTCATTTACAAGCATCCAGCCTTAGCTTGGCTTGTTTCTTGCCCACTTTTCTTAACTTACACTATTCCACCTACCCTTTGGCCCCTGTGTTCTTTCCTTTTCTTCTTCTGTAAATCTTACTGTTACTCCACGATGGCCGTGTAGCTGAGTGGCTGGCCTCTGATGCCCTCCTCCTTCTCGGTCTACTCCTTCTCCAAACCCCTTCTCCCAGGTTTCTCCTTCTATATATTCTCTCTGCCTGCCAGCCCTGCCTAACTTCTCTCCTGCCTCACTATTGGCCATTCAGAGCTTTATTAGACCATGAGGTGTTCGAGACAGGCAAAGTATCACAGCTTCACAGAGTAAAACAAACGCAACATAAACAAAAGTAACACACCTTAAAATAATATTCCCACCACCGAGGTATTTTGTAGCTTGTAATTGTATAATTCTAGCCTGTCATTAGTTATACTGGAAGTTAGTCATGATTCGCCTTTGGAAATGGGCCTTGGGTAAGGTGAAATTCAAGTTTAGGAAAGGGACAGAGAAGACAGCGGTTGACTCTTTCACCTGGGAACTGCTAGCATCCTCATTCCACAGAGGACGAGTGGACAGAAAAGCTGGGTATCAAATTCCCCCTTGTCAGTTTTGAGCTGCTTCTACCACCCTGCTATCTAGTGCCATCCTGGGTACCAGAGACCCCTTTGTTCTTTCGGGAAACTGAAGCCTTTGCCTGCAGCTTGTGTGTAGATGTTGTTAAGGTGAGTTTCGATACCCAGAACCATGGGCGTATGCTTCAGCCATAGCGTGTATACAGGCAGCTGAGGGCTGTTCTGAATCTGGAGGAAACTCAGAGGAAGCAGGGGATTAAGTCTTAAGAGTGGCATTGCAATCTGAAGGGTAACAAAGGCCAGTGAGATGGCCCAGCAGGTAGAGACGCTGTCTCCCAAGCCTCAGTGATCTGAGTCTGAATTGTCAGGATCCACATAATGGAAGGAGATGACAGACTACACGGCTGTGCTGTGGCTTAGATGAATCACACGCACACAAACACACACATAATCTAGTACACTAAATTAAAATGCAATTAAATGAATTACATACACACATAATCTAGTACACTAAATTAAAATGCAATTAAAATAAATGATAATTAAAGGTCTAAAAAATGAGTCCTGGAAAGAAAGTGGTAAGGAGTAGTAGAAAGATTTACTTAGTGACTCATTTGGGGGGGGGGAGGTTGACGTAAGCAAGGATGCCCCTCGGCTCTGTATCCACATTTGCTGCCCCCTCATTTATCTTGTATTTTATAGCAATACAATATCACCTTATCTGACCTAAATCAGCCAGTGCTTGTTAGTCTGCTGAAAAGAAAGAGGAATGATAACATGGAGCCTCGGATGGTCCACCTGATCCCGGAGCTCTGCTTTTTCACAGGTGAGCTTTACGTGCGAGCTCCGCTGGCCTCCCCTTACGTTAGCTGAATGCCAAAGTGTTCCAGTAGCTAGGGACAAGGGGCCCTTTAAGTGGCGTAGACAATAGCTGGGCGAGTGGGAGGAGGAAGTGTCCTCTGGGACCTCTTTACACGCAGTCGAGGAAACCATGTGACATTTCTTTTTCTTTTTTCTTTTTTTTTTTGGATCAGGCTGTTTTGTTAAGATCAGAATGACCCTTAGTTTCTTCATCCACCAGTTTCCAAAAAGCAATTTTCACTGTGTAGTAGAGCCTGCCCTAGTGTCAGTTCTCACTGTGTAGTAGAGCCTGCCCGAGTGTCTGCCTGAGCCAGTGTTCTTACCTGATGAGCCGTCTCTCCAGCCCCCAAATTTATTTATTTTATGTATACAGATGATTTGCCTATATGCATCACATGTGTTTCTGGTGCTCAAGGTGGTCAGAAAGGGTATTGGATTCCCTAGGACTGGAGTTAGATATGGTTATAAGCTGCCATGTGGGTGCTGAGAATCAATCCTGGGTTCTCTGGAAGAGTAACAAGTGCTCTTAACAACTGAGTCACCTCTCCAGCCCAAAACTTATTTGAGAGAGAGGGGGGGTGTTGGGGAATATTATTTTTAGGTGTATTTTTTTTAAATATTTATTTATTTATTTATAAGTATACAGTATTCTGTCTGCATGTATGCCTGCAGGCCAGAAGAGGGCACCAGATCTCATTACAGATGGTTGTGAGCCACCATGTGGTTGCTGGGAATTGAACTCAGGACCTTTGGAAGAGCAGGCAGTGCTCTTAACCTCTGAGCCATCTCTCAGCCCCCAGGTGTATTGTTTTTGTTTATGTTGCATTTGTTTAACTCTGTGAAGCTGTGATTCTTTGCCTGTCTAAAACACTTGACGGTCCTAATAATGACCAATAGCGAGGCAGGAGCAAGGATAGGTGGGGCTGGCAGAAAGAGAGAACAAATTGCAGGAGAACCGGCAAAGAGGAGGTGCAATGAGGAAATATGACATCAGGGGCCAGCCACTCAGCCACCCAGGCAGCCATGGAGAAAGAGTGAAAGTAAGATTTACAGAAGTGAGAAAAGGAAAAAGCCCAGAGGCAAAAGGATAATTTAAGATAAGAACAGCTGTCTAGAAACAAGCCAAGCTAAGCTCAGGTACTCATAACTAAGAATAAGTCTCCATATGTGATTTATTAGGGTGGAAGACCCCTCAAAAAAAAAATGAAAAGAAAAAAAAATAGCCAGAAGAGAAAAGAGCAAAAACATTGCACTATAGAGAGGAGACAGTTTCACCATGTAACTTAGACTGGCCTTGTGCTCACTTTGCAGCCCAGGCCAGCCCAGAGCTCTAGTGAGCCACTGCACTCAGCTATGAGAATTGTAATGACCCTGGGCTTGCCTCCCTCTGTGCAGTGCTCTGTAGGTGGTCCTCTTATTAATTTGAATGGGAATCTTGCCCTTCGGTCGGTTTCTTTCTCTGCATCTCTTTGCTTGCCTCTCACAGGCATGTCTAGCCAGGCGACCTCAGATTTCCACCTGATGAAGGCAGTGGCTGAAGAAACTCGGCTCAGTCCTATGGCGCGGCAGCAGCAGCTGGCCCGGCTTGCGGATGACATGCAGAGGTACAGGCCACAGGTTCTCTTGATAAGGCTGGCCTCCCCAGCTCTCCTCCCACGAAGTGTAGCCTATGAGTTTTCTGAAGCTAAGTTATTTTTTGTGTGTTAAAAATATTTCTTAATAATTTTAAGTACATGAAATATACGCATATATAATGTACTTTGATCATAGTCCCCCATTGTTCTTGTCTGTCCCACTGAGCCTCTTCCCAAGAAACCCTCTTACTTCCACGCCTTTCTGGTGTCCCATTGTGTTTACTTTGCGTTGCCTACAGAAGGGTGTGTGGGTATCTGATCAAGGACAGTTTACCAGTGTCTACGCCACTGAGGAAGATGATTCCCCTCTCTCAGCAGCCATTGACTGCTCAAGGCACCAGGAGGAGGAGTGAAGGCCGCTGAACCCCTCCCCTGTCCACACTGATAGACTAGTCTAGTACAGGTAGCCACCCCATGGTGGGTTCACATGTACCGCAGCCATGGCTTGTAAACTGTCTGCTTTTTCATTTCCTGGCTGCCCAGACTGAATAATCACACACAAACTATATTAATTACAACACCGTTTGGCTAAAGGCTCAGGCATATTTCCAGCTAGCTCTTACATCTTAAATTAACCCATTTCTATTATTTTATATTTAATATGAGGCTCATGGTTTGTTACCTCACATCTTGCTTCTTTGACGGCTTCTTCTGCCTGACTCCGCCTTCCTTCTTCCTGTATTCAGTTTAGTTTCTCTGCCTAGCTGTATTCTGCCCTGCCGTAGGCCAACAAAGCTTCTTTATTAACCATGGTGATAAAATGTATTCACAGCATTCAGAGGGGCATCCCACAGCAATGTCTCGTCTGGAAGATAAAGCTGTATTCCTGTCTCCCATCTTTTATCTTCCCCATCTGCTCCCAAGCCAATATAGTCAAATGTTCCCAGGAGAAATCTGTATATACCAACTCCAGATGGTCTCTCTGCTAAATGGTTTATTCTGGGGTGGTATCTGATTGGCGGCAGCAGGCAGCCCTGCGGTAAACAATACGTCTTACCATTTTTAATCTTTACAAGTATATGATACAGTATCTACATTGTGCCCTTCAGAAAGCCTGTTCAAGGTCATCTGTGAAACTGGGTTTGCCTTGGAACCCCTGTGCCCCACTGCAAGCCTCCCCTCCCTTCCTGTCCTTCGTCAGCACAGTGGTTGATGCAATAAATATTTATATATATTTTATGGATATCATGAGAAATAGAAGCCAGAAGCTCTAAAAGATAGAAAATCACCCCTGAATAATTCAGCAGTAATGATACAATAATATTGTATGTGTGATATTTAAAGCCCTCAGCAGAGGTACACTGACTGGAAATGACTTTGTTTGCAGAAACCAAGTGGCTCGCTTTGAGCTTGAGAGCTGGGGACTGCGGTTTGGAAACCAGCTGTCCCTGACTGGCCGAGTAGTTCCTTCTGAAAAGATACTGCTGCAGGACCACACAGTGAGCTGTCCTTTCTTTTCATTTGGAAGGGTTTGCTTGAAAATGTGGACGATGGCTCACTTAGCAGGGTGATGGGGCTTGTCTTCCTGTCTTTGTCCTAAGACTTTGAGTTTCTTTTGATTTTCTATTTGGTGTCAATTTAGTTGCATGGATTTAGGAGCATCCAATGAGCATGACTCAGGTTTTTTAAAAAAATTTTGGAGAATTTTTTCTTTTTCTTTTTTTCTTCTTCCTCTCTCTCTCTCTCTCTCTCTCTCTCTCTCTCTCTCTCTCTCTCTCTCTCTCTCTCTCTCTCTCTCTCTCTCTTTTGATTTTTCAAGACAGAAGACAGGGTTTCTTAGTATCTATGGAGCCAGTCCTGAACTCGTAGACCAGGCCAGCCTTGAACTCACAGACATCCTCTGCCTCTGCCTCCTGAGCGCTGGGATAATAGGTGTGCACCACCACCGCATGGCTGTTTGGGTATTTTTATAACTGCTATTTCAAACCATTGCAAATCACACATGGCTGTCTATGAGCGGCGGTCTCTCTTATGGACATAAAACAAGCATGTGTGATCACCCAATTATATCTAACTGAGAGGGGGTGACTTTAACAGCTGACATTGTCCAGTTTCACATAGAAGGCCAGCGATTCATACGGACCTCAGCCCTGGACACGGTGCTTGGGCAGAAGTGGGCTGAGACATGAACAAAGAAATTACACTTCATCTGGGCTTTGGTTGAAGAAATGAAGGGAACATCAAAATGTAGATGGTCACTTGATTACAGATGGCTGTGTTACCAGCATCCTGACCCATGCTTTTTCTGAAGCCAGGCCCTAAGGCTCAAGTGCACTAATGGTGTGTGGGCCTTTTGTCCTGGACTGTGGTCTCCACAGAGCAACAGCAGCAGTGAGGTCAGCGAGCAGGGCTTCCTGCACACGGGAATGAGAGTGGTTCCCAGTGTAAGCACATAGAGGGGTCAGCCTTCCCTACTGTTTGTGTGTTAAGTCTCCTGTCACTCCGTCCCAGCCACACACCTGATGCAGATGGCAGTGCTTGGTAGGAAATACCTTGGCTATGACAAAGCATTCTAAACGTCTCTCTGCTGTCAGTCTTCAGGTTGTAAAAACTGAGAAACATCACGTTGCTTCTGCAGAAACTAGTGGTCTTGCCCTGGGTGATAGTTCAGTCGGACCTGAGTTCAGACTCCCCGGCAGCCACGGAGAGCTAGGTGTATCCTCCCCACAGGGATGAAGGGGCACGGGATCCCTGGGACTTTGAACACACACAAACATGCACACAAATACATGTATGAAACCACTATGGGCCTCCTCTTTGCTCTGCTGTGTAGCTGTTCCTCACTAAAATAGTCTCCCCTGCCTGTGAGCCTAATCTCTTAGAGCATGGTGAACTTTAGAGCGTCCGTAGTCATTCTTTTGAATGCTCTAAGCAAGAAGTCCAAAGAGGACAGGCTGCAAGTCTAGTGTCCCTGAGAAAGGACAAACAGGTGGAAGGGAACACCGAGATCTCTTTTGCAGTCAGACACCAGCAGTATGTCTCATTCCCAGTGATCTACACAGGACCCATCAGACCTTGCCTGACTCCCGATGCCTCTGCATCCAGGAAACTCATGTGTCCTGTGAGAGGCATAGTGTCTCACCCGTAGCTTTTAGCTGTTCATGTGACAAGCGTTTTTAAATCCCTCTCGGTCCTTTCTGGACCTCGGTTTTCCTCAGTGTCACCCCGCGTCTGCTGCTGATTGGTCCAAGGATATGCGCTCCTGCAGAGTTTTGAGTTCTGAGCCTCTGAACAGATGGCTGGTCATATGCTGCAGCAGGGCTGAGAACCTGATCGAAGGCCTCCTGAGCTGCTTGAGGAGAGTTGGCGGTCCCATGGGGTTTAACGTGAGCTACCCCAAAATGTGAGAATACGGTGAATTTTTTTGTGTATATTAATTTGGTTTGAAAGTTGAAAATAATGCCTGGCGTATGTATAAACCATTCATTTTAAACAAGGTAGTAGTGGTGCATGCCTTTAATCCCAGCACTCGGGAGGCAGAGGCAGGTGGATTTCTGAGTTCAAGGCCAGCCTGGTCTACAAAGTGAGTTCCAGGCCAGCCAGGGCTGTTACATGGAGAACCTCTGTCTCAATAAAAATAAAAGAGCATTCATTTTAGTAATGTTTATTTTTTAAAAATTGACTGTATAAAATGATGGGTATGGCTGTGGAAGGCAGAGGTGGGGCCAGAAAGTGGTTCTGAGTTACCCAATGGGAGCGCTAGGAAATGAACTTCAGTCGTCTGAAAGAAAATATTTGCTCTTAACTTGTGGGCCATCTTTCCAGGCCATCATTGATGTTTCTGTTTGGGGAGAGGGGAGCAATATTTCTTAAAATGTCAAAAGTAGTCACAAGAAGATAGACTTTATATTTGTTTAATTGCTTTATAAAGCTAAAATTTAGGGGCTGAAGATGGCTCCGCAGTTGAGAGCATTGGGCCCAGGTTCAATTCCCAGCACTCACGTGGCAGCTCCCAAGTGTAGGTAACTCAAGTTCTAGGGGATTTGATGGCTTTTTCTTGGCTCTTAAGGTACCTGGCACACAGACATGCATGCAGACAAAACACTCATATACAGAAAACAAAAATACTTAAATCTTTAAGAACCCTAAAATATATTTTACTGTCTTTGTAAAAGTTTATTTTATGGGCAAGTCTCATTCCCTCAGAATCTTTCACTGTCAGTTGGGTCTATATTCTGAATAGTCCATGTGATGTCTTCTCTGCTTTAACCCTTCAGGTCAATTGTTTATAAAACTTAACAACAAACATGATATTAAAAAGGAAGTGTAGCCAGGCGGTGGTGCAGCACACCTTTAATCCCAGCACTTGGGAGGCAGAGGCAGGTGGATCTCTGTGAGTTCGAGGCTAACCTGGGCTTCAAGAGCCAGTTCCAGGACAGGCTCCAAAGCTACATAGAAACCCTGACTCAACAAACAAACAAATAAACAAAACAAACAAACGAAAAAGAAAGCGTTGCACTTCTTGGCTGACTTGGTAGAACTTAGGCTTCAAAAAGTTATGGTAAGATGCATGTTAGGAAAGCTTTCTGACAAACGAAAAACCAAGGCCATCCTGTGGCGTGTTAACTCCTGTGCACTAAATCCTCAGTTGGCTGCCAGGAATGAAGAAGAAAGGGACTTAGACTTACATGTGTACAGACACAGTCAAGCTAAAAAAAAACTACATATCGTTTAGCCATGAAATTGACCTTGATGTACTTGTAGAGAGCCGGGCTCACTCTTATCGTCTAGTGGGAAGTTACTCCGCAAACACTAACAATTACATCAGCAGCGTATGTAGCATCCAAAGCCACAGCTCTTCCCAAAGTCTCCTTTTACACCACATTAGAATTTTCCTCTTCTCACCGAATCTGCTGACAAATCGTCAGATTCGGGTTTCCCCTTCTCTGGTGTCTCCAAGCTGGGAGTTAACACAGCAAGAGAGAAGTCACAGTCACAGTCAGCAAACCTGGGCTGCTCGGGCAGTCTGTGGGTCACACGGGTCCAGCGAGCAAGCCTGTGCCCGTATGACTTTGGACTTTCCTTATGTGGAAGCCTTTATTTTATTCCACTTTTTCTCATCTGTGAATCCATTTGCTGCTGGAGTCACATGCCCATGCCCGGCCCCTTTCATCTAAAATGTCTGTCTGGTGCCGACGCCTGTGTCTGAGCTGGGGTGTGAGGATTGAGAAAGCCCAAAACCACTGACTGGCTGAAGCAGGGCTTGCAGTCCTTCAGGTGGCTGTTAGGAGAGGGCAGGAATCCCGCCATATGCTGGGCCTCCTGCACTGAGACCACTGAGCGTCGAGATTCTTCCTCTCTCCCCCTCCCCACCGCCTGCGGGGAGCAGATAATTTTATTTCATGTACAAAGACTAGACTGGCCAATGCCCTTATGTAGGGACCGTTCCTGTAACCTCTGGCCCCTGATACAATTATGTAATTGGGAATACTTGCTGACTGACAGGCTGTCCCTAGGGAAGGGCAAACATGGCCGCCACCACCTCTTTTGGGATTTGTGTGGATTAGTCGAAAACTTTAGCCATTAATTGATTCCTGAGGCATTTTGGCAATTTCAGTCCTGCCTCAGACATTGTAAGTTATGGGTTTGAAATGTCAAAAGTTCATGTTTAACCCATTTTTGAATAGCAGAACTATTAACTAAGGGGATTCTGTACAATTGAGAAAATTTCTACTTATACCAATTTTAATATGCTAACTGAATGATCATTGAGTATTTTGACATATTATGTCCTGGAGAAACTAGATTGGAGAGTTTTTCGTTTTTCTCTAAGGACTTTTTTCATAAAGTGGCTGGTCTGTTGAAGAGCTCATCAGTATTTTTTCTAACACCCCATGATTGCATGTCACTAAGGGACAATTAATCTTTCCGTGTAGCATAAAAGTAGACGAAAGACCGGCAGCGTTCCTCCGAGCCATCCAGCTCCATGTCGACCCTGATGTGCAGATGGTGAGTGGGGCCTGTGCTCTGGGCTTTAGATGCACAATATTTATACTTTCTTATGTCTGAAGTCTTAAAAAAGTTCTGAACATACTGTCTGTCTTAGTCAGGGTTACTATTGCTGTGATGAAACAAAGCATTCTGGGAAGGAGAGGGCTTGTCTGGCTTATGCTTCCATATCATAGTTCATCACTGAAGAAGTCAGAACAGGAGCTCAAGCAGGGCAGGGACCTGGAGGCCAAAGCTGATGCTTGCCTGATGTGTGTGTGTGTATGTGTACTCATGTATGTGGTGTGTGTGCATGCCCTTGTGTATGTGCCTACTCACTTGTATGCACTTGTGTGTGCATGGGTTCTTGTTTGTGTATATGTGTGACCCTATTCCTTTTTTGCATGCATGTAAAGTCTGCTGACTTTGCAGACTGGGGCCCAAGCATGATTTTATCACATGCCAGGAAAATTAATATTGGCCTCCCTATTACTAGAAAGGTTTCTATTTACAATAAAAATTTGTAGTTTACTCATCTCTCAGGCCTGGGCCCCCACAGCTGAGCCATGCAATTGCCTGCATACCTGTTCAGTTTCCCTGCAGACCGCTGTTGTTATCTCTGTCTGCCACACACACACACACACACACACACACACACACACACACACACACACACACACTTCAATGGATAGTATATTAAATGAAGGTAATTCTCACTCTAAGAACATTAAATTCAATGAATGTAAAACTATGCAGAAAAGTGCAAACATTTCTTTGCACACAAATTTGTGATTTTTCCTAGAACCCAGAGTTCCTGGCATTTCCTGTCGTTTTTTTTTTTTTTTTTTTTTTGTAACCTTTTGAGTGTATGTTACAGGGTGCCCTTTACTCTTGACTGTTCTTGATACAAATGTCCTAAAAACAAGAACCACAGGGTGGCCAGCTAACCTTTGGAGAAAGAGCATGCAAGAAAGAGGTCTGAGGAGACTATTCAGTTCAGGAGAGGATGAGGAGGAAGCATGGCTGTATCCACAGCTTGAATACCGTGTAGCTAGCTGCCTTTGCCAGGGTGATGGGTACAATTGGAGGGAGACTGTCCAAGTGAAATGGCATTTCAAGTGGTACAGATTCGCTTATCAATGGCTCCATGCCAACTTAAGGGAGCCACAGCCATGTTTGCTTTTGCTTCTTGGGCACATAGGGCACACGGTATCTAGAGAATTCATGCTTTTGTCCTGACTCTCCTACCAGACCTGTTCAGAGACAGAGAATGTTTAAACAGCTTCCAGGATGTTTGCAGAACCTACACATATATGTTGCCTATAAGCTGTTCAGAAGTGTAAGCGGCTGGGTTTGATCTGGTGTCCTTTTGCTTTTAGGTGATGTGCATTCTGCCTTCTAATCAGAAGAACTACTATGACTCCATTAAAAAATACCTGAGCTCTGACTGCCCGATCCCGAGCCAGTGTGTGCTCTCCCGGACCCTGACTAAGCAAGGAATGATGATGAGTGTGGCCACCAAGATTGCCTTGCAGATGACCTGCAAACTTGGTGGCGAGCTGTGGGCCGTGGAGATTCCGGTGAGGACTGTCACAGTTTCCTTTTTCATGGCCAGTCGTTTCCAGATCCCGTTAGCGATAGTATCCTGTGATCCCAGTGTCTCAGTAATAGCTTGGGGGCAGAGGGCTAGTTCTCAGATCTCCTGAAGATGCCCAGTTTCCTTAGAGAATTTATTGGTGTGGTGTGTGCAGGCAGCCAACAAGTGTCTCCTGCATACTTTCGGTTGGATCCAAATTGCTTCTAGCTGTTAATACAATGGGCATGTAAACGTGGTCCACTCTTTCTGATGTGTGTAGTTGAGCTCCCCCTGGGATAGGCATTGCACAAGCCTTGGCAGAGCAGTTCCAAAAGGGGGTGAAGCACACCCCTCCTCTCAGGGAGCTTCTGTTTAGCTGCCGACGAACTTCATGGGAGAGACTCTCAGGTGTCTCAGACCTGGGGGAGGATTGGTTTGGTTTCTCTTGGCTGCCATTTTAAGCCCTGTCTCATGGTGTCTACTTTGACATGTGTTCAGTGGAGTGTGCCTTCTCAGAGGGAACATAGCCTGCTCTCTGGATGTGTGTCCAGTACAGTGTGCCTTTTCAGAGTGGTCTTGTACTCGGAGGGAACACAGCCTGCTCTCTGAACTGCCCACACTGTGGTGGATACTCATCAGATGCCTCATGAGTGAGGAAGTGGGAAGTAGCAACACTGCTTGTCCCTCGTACCTCCTCAGCCGTCGTGAATGTGGTCATAGCTAAGGGAGGAGCCTCAGCCAGCAGTCGGGAAAACAGGAGTGGGGTTCATCTTCAGATCTTCCTGACCAGGTAGAGGGTGGAGGGACTGTCACCTTCCTTGTCCCCCTCTGCCCCTCACCCACTCCCAGAAGGCAGATGGCCAGTTAGGCCCTTCAGCGAAGTATCTATCATGATGTTCCTCCATCTTTCTTTCTTTCTTTGGTGTCTGGTTTAATCATCGGTCCCATCTGGAGCTTGGTTTCTTGGGCATACAGCTTAACTTGAATAATGTGCTAACTGGAGAGATTATTTAAATGCTCATGCCATTAAATCACGACTGCCTTTATTTAACAGTTGAAGTCCCTGATGGTGGTGGGTGTTGACATCTGCAGAGACGCCCTCAACAAGGATGTGGTAGTTGTTGGGTTTGTAGCCAGCATTAACTCCAGAATCACCAGGTACCGTAAGCTCCTCCTGACCCTCTGAGTCCCTTTGGGACTGCTTATGTGAAAGACAGTTTGGGGCTGGATAACCTCTCAGTGGCTTACCCTGGAGAAATACAATTACCTTCATCTAGGAACAGACCATGAAATTTTCCAATATTTATGTGTATATATGTGTATGTGTATATGTGTGTATATATATGCTAAAATTCTTGTTAGAATGTGCTTTGAAGTTTAAAGTATTGATAGCATAGGCCAGTGGTTCTCAGCCTGTGGGTTGCAACCCCAAGCAACCCTTACACAGGAGTTGCATATCAGATATTTACATTACAATTAATAATAGTAGCAAAATTACAGTTATGAAGTAGTATAATTTTATGGTTGGGGTCACTACAATATAAGAAACTGTATTGAAGGGCTTCGGCATTAGGAAGGTTGAGAACCATTGGTATAGATGTTTAATTATATTTTTAATATACTTTATCAGTTCACCCCATGATTGTTCTGTTACATTTTAAAATATTTTATTAATTTATGCTTGTATATGGAAACACAAATGCCATGGTGTGTGGGGGTCAGAAGACAACTGTAGGAGAAGACAGTAGTTGCTTCTCTCCTTGTGCCATCTGGGGCCTGGGATTGAACTCAGGTCGTTAGGCCTGGTGTTGAGTGCCTTTCCCTTCTGAGCCACCTCACCTGCTCCTCCACCAGATTTTTAATACATTTTGACAAACTTATGACATACATACCAGTCTTTATCATTTACTCCTATTTTAAATGCAGATAGTTAAATTAATGAATCACACGGCACTAGTAGAGTAAAATGGAGCCTCGGTTTAAAGCCATTGTTTGTACTCCAGCCACATCTCTGGATCCTGAATGCTGGGAAGCCTTGTGCCTGTTGTTCTGAGTGTGGGTGAGGAGCGCTCGTGCACTATATAAAACACCTTAGAATTGAAAACAGACTGCTTTCAGTTCTACCTGGTCTGCTTTTCACTCTGCAGCTGAGGCCCAATGGTCTAGTTACGTACAAGCCCCGTAGTTACCCATAAGATGGCGAGAGTGACTGACTAGTTCGTAAGGCTTCTGTGGGGCTCTGTCAGATTAGAGCATCAGCATTGCATCCTGAAGTGCATGCTTCTGTACATGCAGTTCTCTTCCTTGTCAGCACTTGGACATGCTCCATGTGTGGGCATGCAAAAGGCTGTTAAAGGCAGGACAAAGGTAGAAAAGCCTAGAACAGGCTTCTGGCTCTTGTTACATTGTAGTCCTAGAATTGCTTCAGGATTTTTAATTAAATAATATATTTTGAGGCCATAGCAGCTGCTTGCAAAGTCTTTGTTTCCTGGTCTCAGTTTGATTTACTCCATTAAATTAGTGGTAGGTGTGGAGCTGCACTTGTAAGATACAGGAAGAGTAAACACCTTGCTTGCACGGACACAACTCATTCCAGGTGGTGTGTGATTCCTGTAAGAGCATCAGTCATTTCTCAAGTGGATCTGAGAAAGCACCTGCTCTGCCATCTTGATGTCACTCGAGATTGAGACGCATCTGTAATTGTGTTACCTTAATTACAGATAGGGAACTGTGACAATGATGGCAAAACGTATTAATCACTTCCTGTTGGTGTGAGGAGTCTGAGAACAGCTCTTAGAGGAGGAAAACCCGATTCTGCTCGTGCTGCGGAGGTGTCAGGCAGTCTCCCAGCCCCATCCTCTGGGTCTGAGATGAGGTTGAACATCTGGGTCTACGCTCAGCACAGCTGCTCACCTCAGGGCAGCAGGAGGCAGAGACAGCAAGATGCATTAGAGATTGGGTCGAGAGAGACAGACGTACCCTTCAGAGGTGTGTCCTCAGTGACCTGCATCCAGCAAAGCCTCCTTCCTCAGAGCACACTTACCTGTTGGTTCAGCTCGGTTCTGTGGGTCAATCCGATGCCATACCCTCTGGTAGAGTCACTTCTCCCTAGTGCCACAAGCTGAAGAGCAGGCCTCCAACACTCAAGCCTTTTGAGGGGACCCTTCATATCCATGTCCTGACACACTAAGTCTTGACTTTCATTTCCCATGTACCTCTAATTAACCACTGTCAAAATCACCCGCTGTCTTGTTGAGATGGTGACTCTTTAGAGTCATCGCTAGGACTGGGTTCAAGCTTGAGGAATCTCTAAATATTCTATGAGCAGACGATGTGCTAGATTAGCACACGGTTTGCGGTGCAGGTGTGAGCCTGTGTCTGCACTGCCTGTGCTCCAGGCCGTGGTTATCTTTAGGAGGTGCTAAAGACTGCCCTTTAAACTCTCCTGCTGCAGGTGGAGACGTTCAAGTCTGGATTTGTCGACATGTAGCTGTTGAAGTGAGTTCCTGGTCAGGGTTTGAACGCAGATGGCAGCACTGAAGGATGACATTAGGCTAGGAAGAGGACCATTTAGTGTGGTTGTAGTAGAGAGCATGCAGAGTTGGGAGCCTCGTGTTTGCGGCCGGCGTCTGCCTATGACTTAACGGGTGTGTTGTAGCGGGGTCTGGACGTTATGTTTTACGTTTGCGTTTTGTTTATTTCAGGTGGTTTTCCCGATGTGTTCTCCAGAGAAGGGCAGCCGACATTGCAGATTGCTTAAAAGTCTGCATGACTGGTATCTGATGGGATGGGCTCTGGGGACACCCCAAATCCACAGACTGCTGGCAGCAAATGCCCGGACTTTCAGCTCTCACCCAGTTGGAGACCCCACATCTGTGTGCTGACAGACAAGCTAACAGACGGTGTAGTGTTTGTGTTGCTCTGTGTGCTGAGCACAGCGCCCCAAGCCAAGAGCGTGTGGTTTCGCAGGTGGCCCTAGCCAACAGTTTGAGGCTGAGTGAGGCCTGCACTGGAGAAATGAGGGTGGGAGACAACATTAATTCTGCACAGGAAAACCAGCCTTTCGCCCTGAGGATAGACGTGCTCGAAGAAGTGTGGTATACTGGGGGAAGACAGGGAAGACAGGAAGTGAGGGGCTGTTTCCTCTTCCAGCCCCAGCCACTTTGGCCGTTACCATTGAGCAATATGTGTATATGTGTATCTGCTTTGTTCTCATCTATGGTTTCCAGTCTCGAAACCTGAGGGGTTGGGATGTCTTTTAAGTGAGCTTGATGATCCTTGTTGGGCTTGCTCTTGGAAGTGTGATTATCTTCTGTCAAACCAAACCCCTTTCCTAGGCAGTAGAGACTCCTGAAATAGATTATGCCCTCTGCACACAAAAAGGAATTACCGCATCCTATGACTTTCTCCTCATTTAGAAACTTGGCCCATGTTTAGCCTTTCCACCGAGAGCCTCTCTCGTGGAGGAGTTGCCGTCTGGTGCCTACTCCGCAGCCGGTTATGGTTAGAGTGGGTGGAGATGGTTCAGACTCCGTCCCATCTGTGAGACTTAGATCGGAAGTCGGCGTGAGGAGCGGCTTTGAGAGAATTCCGGAGTCACTTCCTTGTGTTTTCATATTTATCTCATTAGGGAAGAAGATGATACCAACAAATCCAGCTTGTCTCGAGCAGATTCGAAGACTTAAAGTTGAATTAGTGTTCATTTGGTTTTAGGCATTTGCCCACTGCGTGAATTAAATTTTGTTTTCTCACTTCAGTATTCAAATTTGGCTAAAGAAATATGTTAAATTTAAGAGTGTATTATGCCACAGAAACCCTTGTGATTGCTCAGATAGCAGAGATAAAGGAATAGTCTTGTTAGCCGTTTTTATGTTATTGCAGATAAAACCCAAAACTAAGTTTTCTCATTTCGCCGTGGTCTGAAAAAGCAAAGTTACTTAAGCGTGATGTTATTTTTGGTAGCCCTGACAGATGACTCTCCTCTCATTAACACTCTCCAGGAGCTCTCAACAAGTGGTACAAGCACAACCATGATTTGCCTTCGCGGATAATCGTGTACCGAGATGGTGTAGGGAACGGGCAGCTGAAGGCGGTGCTGGAATATGAAATCCCGCAGCTGCTGAGCAGCGTGGCTGAGTGTGGCTCAGGTGCCAGGTATTTATTCTGTTCCCTCTCTCTAACACTCACAATGTGTACAGCCACGATCCAGGTATTCTGTTCTCTCTCTGACACTCACAACATGTATGGCCATGATCCTGAACGAGTGCTTTGTCAATATGACTTATTTTTTAGGCAGTGAAGTTTTGCTGTGTTTCTGTGCCATACCTACATTGATGGGTTTTTCTGAGACTGGAGTGTAGTTCAGATAGTCTAATACTAATATCCTGGTGCTGTAAGTTTTTGGGGGACTTGAGTCAGGCACGGTGAGGTAAGCAGCTGCAGAGTGTTTCCAAGAGCTAGCAGGGGTCAGGGTATCAAAGATGCTGTGTATGTATTAATCCTCCACTGGGGACTGGGAGCTGTGATCTAAAATTTGAGTCTGAAATTAACACAGAGACAGAGGTTCTGATGCAGCCACCAGTACCCAGATAAGTCATGAAGAGGGGCGAGGGAGTCTCTGCAGGCAGAAGCCAGACTGTCTTGATCATGAGCTGCCCTGGTCATTTTTTACTGCTAGATCTCGTGTTGTCGTGAGCAGTTTTCTTCAGTGATTTTTGTGGGAGGGAGGATGCAAGGGAAATCCTAGAATGGGAAAGAGCGAGGACAGTGCTCTCAAACTGGGTCTCAAAATTCTTAGGGATTGTCTTATTCCCAGGCAATCTGGGTATGGACACGCTCCCATCATGGTCAGCCAAAGCCCCATGGTCATCAGCCACAGAGGAATGGCCGAGGCTCGGGCTGTTCCTGGTACAGCGGTGGGAAAGCCAGACAGCAAACTGGCAATGCCACCAGCAGCTACAGCCAACTGACAGTTTCTTTTTTGTTACCAATCCAGATAGACCCTAACTGAGAATAATTGTATGTCTGTCTAGAGAATGAGGATTCATCGGTGACTTTTATTTTGTTTTGTGGTGTTTTTAGAATGAATTTCCTTTTGTTTCTCTTACAAACTGACCAGAAAGACCCAGAACTGTTTGGCTGGGTCTCAGTGCCCTTATTTCCACCTTTTCGGTTGTAGCAGCAGCAGCACCACCAGCAGCACTGGCAGCACCAGCAGCATCAGCAGCGGCGGCGGCGGCAGCAGCAGACTCTCAGTGGTTGTGGTGAGGAAGAGATGCCTGCTGCGGTTCTTCTCCGAGACAGACCGCACCCTAAAGAACCCCCCGCTCGGCACTGTTGTGGACTCGGAAGCAACACGCACTGAGTGGCAAGTGTCACTGGGAAACTGATTGTGTGTGTGTGTGTATCTGTACGTGGGTGTGTGCGTGTGTACACAGGTGTGCACGCTCGTGTGGAGGCCAGAGTTTGATAGCAGATGTCTTGGATTGCACCCCACCTTCTTGGTTGAGACAGGGTCTCTCACTGCATCTGGAGATGAGGGGTTGGCTGGGCCGTCCCTGCTTCCCCAGTGCTGAGACTGACGACAGGCATACAGCCACGTCTGACTTTGTTTGTGTAGACATGCGTGCTACAGGACCCAGCTCAGGGTGTCAGGCTTGCACACACAGCAAGTGCTTGGCTCTCTAATGAACCTCCCGCTCCCAGACTGACAGTGTTTCAGTTTGACCCTGCTTTGTGACCCCTTTTCTCCACTCCCCCGTTTCTCTGCAGGTATGACTTCTACTTGGTCAGCCAGACTACTAACCGGGGGACTGTTAGTCCCATCTACTATAACGTCATCTATGACGACAATGGCTTGAAGCCTGACCACATGCAGAGACTGACCTTCAAACTATGCCATCTCTACTACAACTGGCAGGTGAGTAACAGCTGTCCACTGAAGTAATAGGCTGATGCTAAAGATCAGGGCCTGGGACTTGCCATGTCCTTTCCCGCCCTCCTGCTCCCTACTCCTGACTTCACAGGGAGGAGTGGACACAGGGGTCCTTAAATTCAGGGTTGGAGGAGCCCACTCAGTCAAGGAAGTAGAACCGCAGGAGGCGTCTCAACAGCCCCAGGTTTGGTCCCCACAGGACTTTAATCCCACTCAGTACCCCAGGCAAGACTGGGGATAGCAGTTTTGTCAGTTCATGCTACACACGAGAGACGTGAAGCCAGCATGACTGTCCCTGGTAAGGTTGAAAGTCATGGTCTGCCTGTATGCCTATGCATTAGGCCCAGGCTTGCTCTGAGCCCCTCTAGAACACCAGATCACAGGAAGCTTAGGTGGGCACATGCATCTCCCCGCTCCCACTACTGAGGCAAACCTCCGCCCCCACCAGCCCATCTCGCCAGTGAGCTTAAGTTTCCAGTGGGCGGGGCTGCCTTCTTGTTGGCTAAGTTTAGTTATCGTTTATCTCATACACACTCTATTGGGTAAGTAACCAGTAGGTGAAAAGGCGACTAATTAAAAAAAATCACTTTGGAAGACAAACAGGTTTATCTCTACAATGCTGTCACTTCCTTTCCTCCCCAGGGCTTAATCAGTGTCCCTGCACCCTGCCAGTATGCACACAAGCTGACCTTCCTGGTGGCACAAAGCATTCATAAGGAACCAAGTTTGGAATTAGCCAATAATCTCTTCTACCTGTAAGAAAAAAAAAAGCCAAAACAGTTTCTGTGTTTTGTATAAATCTGCCTAAAGCTCAAGGCTCTTGCTGCTTAAAGAGGATTGAACCTAATTTTAAGTAATGGGTTTCTTATGGCTTTTTTCCATACATCTATGTCCTTGAACTTTGTCCTTGTTTATTATTTTATTTTATTTTTTAGGATTTATCACCACAGTTAACTAGGTTCTAAAACAATGTTTGCTTGGTCCTTTGATGGTGGCTAAGTGGGACTTCTAACTTCCTGGAGTTCTCAGAGTTTTTCTAAATATTGTGGCGTAGTCTGTAGAGTGGTTTAAATAAAGATGATCTGAGCATCATGTCTGCGTTTGGTGTTACTGGGAAGTTGAGAGACTTGAACCTGAAGTTAAAGTAGCTGTGCCACAGACACGCCCACTGGACCCTCTGTCAATGAATTTTCTGCCTCTGAAGCAGGACCCAGCGCTTGGTCTGTGACAGGATCTCATTGGCCCAGCAGCAGTGCTCTGTGTTGGAGCTTAGCCTGACTTCCCACTCAGGGAAGGCAGAAGCCCCAGGAGAGGATCTGGCCAGGTACAGCTGCATCCACCTGCACACCTGAGCTCCCGTGCTGTGGCCTCCCTGTCACTAAGAAGCCCATAGTGGATGACTTTGTACCTCTGCTCCAGAACCACCCCTACCAGCCACAAAAGGTGGTGTCTCTGCAGATCACCAGTTTTTCCTCCCTGACCCACTGACATATAAACAGGCCTTTCTCTCATATGTCCTAAAACAGAAACCATCTTCCTCTGCAGCTACTACCCATCCCTTTCCTCTCTGCCTCCCAAGTGCTGGGGTTAAAGGGGTGCACCACGGCTACTCAGCTGAGTCCTCCCTGCTCACCAGCACTCATCCCCTGCTAGAGTCCTCCCTGCTCACCAGCAGTCCTCTGCTGGAGTCCTCCCTGCTCACCAGCACTCCTCTGCTGGAGTCCTCCCTGCTTACCAGCACTCCTCCTCTGATGGAGTCCTCCCTGCTCACCAGCACTCCTCCTCTAATGGAGTGCTCCCCCCACCAGCCCTGAAAACTGTCTATAGGGGAATGCCTCAGCAATGAGAGTGTAGATGGAGACAGGAGGAAGGCTGCAGTGGGGTGCAGTTGGGGAGACAGGCAGATCTTGAGGCCCTAGGAGGAGCCAGGCACCTGAGGGACACCAGGAACAGTCTTGTCACATTGCACTGAAGACATTTTTTGTTGTTCTGTCTCCTCTTCCACCTCCCTGCTTCTCTGTCTTGAGACAGTCTTGTCATGTAATCCGGGCTGGCCTGAAATTTGCAGCAGACCCCCTGCCTCAGCCTCCTCAGGTGTGCACTAGCACGCGTGGCCAAAACCATCCTGCTTATGGGGAGCTCTGTTGTGACCAACGGCAAGCTTGACATTCACATTTAATACTCAGGAGGCTGTAACAACCACTTAGCGACTGATGAAGTTAAGGCTTAGTTATAAGCTTCAGCAGAGTTGAGGAGATGGACAGGTGTGTGGATGGACCTTTCCTCTTGCTTGTCTGAGAACACCTGGGGGAGGATCACAAAACTCTCCCTCCGTAGTGAAACCTGTAAAATGGAAGAGTGCCCTCCCCCACCCCAGACTGCACAGAGGGAGTACCTTGTGTGGGGAGGTGTCACCTGCAGGGGCTCAGCATCATCCGGCTCCTTCCTTCAGACTTTAACAGATGTCTTAGTTTGCTGTTGCTGTGATAAACACCACGAGCAAAAGCAACTTGGGGAAGGAAGGACTCATTTGGTCCCCATCACAGTCTATCACTGAGGGAAATCAAGGCAGGAACTCAACGGGAGCAGAGGCAGAAACCACGGAGGAACGTTGCTTGTTGGCCTGTTCTCCTGGCTTGCTCAGCTTGCTTTTTCACGCAGCCCAGGACCACCTACCTAGGGGCCACACCGCATTGTGGCTTGTCACCCCCTCAATCATTAATCAAGTAAATGCCCCCACAGACATGCCCACGGGCCAATCGGATGAGTTGATTTCTTCAGGTTTCTGATTCCCAGGTGATTCTAGTTAGTGTCAAGTTGACAAAAATGAGCAAGCAAAAGTGATCTAGAGCCCCCTCCCCCACTTGATCAGATACCTTCCTTGTATTAATCTGCCTGCAGCACTTGGAATCACCAATGCTGGTGTCTATAGCCCTTGCCAAGGGCGCCTTTCTGCTTGCATCCACCAGAGGGCGCACGCACACTGCCCTTTGAGCCAAGTCTTGCATTGCTGTGTTGAGAGGTCAGGGTGCATGGGATTAAGAAATCCTCGCTTGAATTCAGATTCCAACAGGCCAGGGGATGTGTAGGCTTCTCTTCTGGGGGCTCTCTTACCCTGTCTTTTTACACCATGAGAAGCTGACTGCACTGTGGGAGACAAAACCACAGGAACAGCTTTTTGATGTTCCTTCAGTGTTGGTGGGGTTGAACCCAGGGTCTCAAATGTGTTAGCTAAACATTCTATCACTTAGCTACATGCTTCCCACCCCAAACACACACACACACACACACACACACACACACACACACACACACACACACAGAGAGAGAGAGATTTCACAGATGAAGCCTGTTGGGGTTGAACCCAGGGTCTCAAATGTGTTAGCTAAACATTCTATCACTTAGCTACATGCTTCCCACCCCAAACACACAGACACACACACACACACACACACACACACACACACACACACACACACACACACACAGAGATTTCACAGATGAAGCCTGTTGGGGTTTAACCCATGGTCTCAAATGTGTTAGCTAAACATTCTATCACTTAGCTACATGCTTCCCACCCCAAACACACACACACACAGATTTCACAGATGAAGCCTGGGTGTCTAAATGGCTTTAATACCAGGTTTGATATTTAAAAATACCACGTTTCTGTATGCTGCCAGGGTTAATGACAGTTGGTCTACAGAATTAAGCTCCGTTCAAGCTCTCCTGTTATTTGACTGCCTCCTGTCGCCTACATTAGTTAGCTTCTCATTAAGACTACCAGATATAAAGAGAGAGGACACGTGTGTCCAGCCCTGAGTTTGAGTCCTAGAACTACCACTTGGTAGCTCTGCGAACTAAGCATCATGAGCCTCAGCGGAGCTTGTAAAACTTCCTACACCCGTTTCGTGGTTATTATAAGGGTGATAAATGTGAAAGCCAATGCAGCCGGCTTTACTAAAGAGGACCACATCATCAGCTCAGGTGAGAGGACAGGGAACGACAGTTTGGTCAACAGATTTGTATGAGAGGCGCGGCGCTGGACTCGGAATCTTACGGATCTCCTTAAAGCACCGCATTCTTTCCTAGATATTTCTTAGTTCCTTTTCTCATTGCTGTGACCAAATTTTTGACAATAAGCAATTTAAGGAAGGAAGGTTTTCTTTTGGCTTAGAGTTTGAAGGAGCGGCAGGTGACTCAGAAGCAGAGACCAAACAGGAAAACCCGCCTCTTCAGCAACCCACTTCCTCCAGCTAGGCCCCGCCTCCCACGAAGGTTCCATACCCCATAGTACCACCAGCTGGGACTGAGAGATGGAGCCGCTGGTGGAGGGCAGTTCACATTCAAACCCTAACAAGGCGTACTCAACTTGCTGTTTCAGGCCACTGACGTCTGTTTCTCTTGGTGTCTGCTGTTTGGGAGATCTGAGCTAACCCAATTCTCTTCATGAAGCCAACCTTTTTTTTAAAAAAAAAATAAATAAAAATTACTTTTAGTCTCAAAATGTCTACCAATCAAAACATGAAATCTAAAAGAAACTGTGGACTGTAGGACTCCATAACCTTTTTAATGCTGGGTTTTAATTTAATTACCCATGGGAAAATTTTCTCTTAAGCCTTCCAAGTAAAATCCAAGATCTCAAACACTAAGTGCCAACTGCTCTTGGGGCTTGTTGTCAAATTCATGGTTTCGGTGCTCACGTTAACCTGAGCTTGGCACTTTGGCCCAGTGCCCACTGACCAAGAATAACCCAGCAGCTGCTCCTGGAAGGATTCAGGGAAGACTCGTTTCCAGTGAAGACAGGATAAGGAGATAAATAAAATAAATAAATAAAAAAAATAAAGAGCCTTCTGGTAGACTGTGCATTGAAACCTGTTTTTTGTTTTGTGTAATCACTAATTTTAAATTGTGAAAATTTTAGATGTATACTCTAAAATCATGGAAAATACAAAAAAGTAGAAAAAAGTCTCCAGCCAGAGGTAAACTTGGTCAACACTTGGGCTTGCTTCAGTTTAGCCCCTTAGCTGACCCACACAGGTAGTTTTGTAAGTTTTGTTTTCCACATAAGGTTACAGTCTGTATATTTTTCTATTTGATTACACATTTTCTGTAGGCATGTTTTAGTGACTAATAGTTCACTGCATGGTTGTACTAAACACCTGTCCCTGTTTCCATCGTATTGTAAACTGTTCCCTGCTGTGAAAACACAGTATGCAAATTTTCTCCCCATGTGTTTTGGGGTGGTTTCCTGAGGGTAGGAAAAAATTGCCGAATCAAAAGTTCTAACACTTAAAGAAGTTAATCTTTGTTATTAACATTATTTTATGTGAGTTGTTTTACCTACATGTGTATGTACGTGTGTATGTGTGCGTGTGTGTGTGTGTGTGTGTGCCAGGTGTGTGCAATGCCCCGGAGGCCAGGAGAAGGCACTGGGCACTAAATCTCCTGGATCTGGACTTACAGAGAGTTGTGAGCCACTATGTGGGTGCTGGGAATTGAACCCAGATCCTCTGCAAGAGCAGCCAGTGCTCTCAATACTGAGCCATCTCTTTAGTGCCAAAAATTTCTAATACATTAAAAGCTGCTAATATACATTGCCAATTTCTCCCCCAAACGTGTCTGGATTGTGTTCTCAGGCTGGCACTGTAGGAAAACTAACCCATCCCACCAAACCAAAGAGGGCTCCTTTTGCTGATAGCGGCGTTACTTTCATGTTTGTATTTGTATTTATTGGATTAGGAAGTAAAAATAAATCGAAAATGCTTATAGGTCATTTATGTTTTTGTTTTTCATAAGAGTTCACTTCTATGAAGCCTTTATAAAGACCATAACTACTATGTGCTTTCAAGTGTTAAGATGCTTTTTAAACGGCACACACTCAAAGTTTCTATATTCAAATGATCACAAATCCCATTAAGTCTATGAAAACTAGAACATGAAAGCAGGGTGAATAGGGAAAAGCCAAGCTGGAGCCACCCCTGGCAGTGCCATGCAGAGACAGTGTCAGTCACTACCACACACACCACAGAGACTTCAGAGAGGGGTGTGAGCAGGAACACGTGCAGAGAGACATGCCCAGAAGTGGCCGTGTGTGCTCATCGGGAAATAAAACACAGCCTTGGCTTCATCTCTTCCCTGTCACTGTGATCAGACACCATGACCAGGACAGCTTAGTAAGAATCGTGTTTAACTGGCTTACCGTTTCAGAGGTTAGAGTTCATGATGGCAGGGTGAAGGCATCTTGATCCACAAATAGGAAGGAGAGAGAAAGGAGAGAGAGAGAGAGAGAGAGAGAGAGAGAGAGAGAGAGAGAGAGAGAGAGAAAGAGACTAACTGGGAATGGCTCAGAGCCTGCACCAGTGACATACCTACTCCAACAGCACCATGCCTCCTAATCCTTCCTATTTCCCCAGCTGGAAACCAAGCAGTTAAGCACACCAGCCTCCGAGGGCCTTCTCAACCTAGCAGGGCTCCTCATACACCTAGCGCATTATCCTCAGACTGCATAGTACCAAGTGTGGAGGAAATTGTCAACACTTCAGGATAGAAACACCAGGCAGCGCCTACAGAGAAGCAGCCACACTCTGTGTGGTGAAGGGGGAAAGTAAGACGAGATCTCTAAAGCCTAAAGAGAAACGGCTAACACAGCTAGCAGGTATTCTGGGAGAAGCTAATTCGTCTTTCAAGAATGAGCAATTTAAGACTTCAAGTATAATAAAGGCCCAGTGCGTGGCTGTAGAAAGGTCTTCTAGAGCGTGTCCTTCTGCAAGATAGATGATAAGCCCGCTGGAGATATAAGCTGAGCAAAGGGGTCTGTAAAGCCAAACTGTATCGGCTGTAAACCAAAGGTTAGCTGTCAATGCGGGCAACAATAAAGCACATTTGGAGGGAAGTCTGGTCTTGTTATGAAGGAGGCCAGAAATAGTAATGCTATCCTTGATTAGAAGATGAAAGCTTTAACTGTGTGTGATTATCTTTAAATCGATTTTAATGTGTATAGGTGTTTCCCTGCTTATACATCTGTGCATTCCCATGCATACCTGTCGCCCATGTCGCCCAAGGAAGCCAGAAGAGGGCACCAGATGGTGTGAGCAGCCCTATGGTGCAGGTGATTGAACCCATGTCCCCAGCAAGAGCAGCCAGCACCCTCAACTTCGGATATATCCCCAGGACCCTGCGATCATCTTTTAAAGAGACTTTGGAGCTGAACTCAGTGGGAGGAAAAGGAGAGAAGGAAGCATTATTACATCCTTACATGGTGAGGCCTCCCCTCAGCAGCTAGCCCTGGTGGGCAAACTAGGGTCACAGCAGAGAAACCACCCTATTGGCTGTTCGTTTATGACCCTGATCAGTGTCTGTCTGTGATTGGCTGAAGTACAGAAGTCTGTAATTGGCTAAAACTCTGCTTTTACAAAAACACAGACTGTGGTTCATTGTATAGGAACCCAAAGAATGGAGACAGATTTGGGCTAAAGCTTGGCTTGTTTCAGTTAGCAGGATACAGCCTGTGCAGTTGGGGCCAGAAACAGAGTAGAGGAGAAAGGAAAATGAACATAAATAGACAATACCATGTAAGGTAGGAAAAGACACTGAAGGACACCATTAAGACAGCGTTATAAAAGACTGAGACTATCTAAATAACTGAGCTGTGTATTGCCTCTATGAAGCAGATTTAACTGGAAAACAAAGTGTCTAAGATGAAAGATGTCTACTGCTCTTGCAGAGAACCTGGATTTGGTTTTCAGCACCCGCATGGTACCGCATAGTTACAACTGTCTGTAACTCCAATTCCAGGGGATCTGATTCCTCCTTCTGGCCTCTGGCTTCTACACTTATGTGGCACACACACACAAACTCATACAAGCATTCACTCATACACAGAAAAATAAATATGAAAATAAGGAAACACATACTTTGTATTAGTACCTGAAATAAATGCATAATAGGTATATCGATATCAAAGTAAAACAAAAACTAAAAGTAAGGATATCATATATTTCTAAAAATCTACAGTCAAGATGTAGCAGTCATGAGCAAGCACACACATGACAGTGACCTGAAGTGTAAACATGAACGAGCACACACATGACAGTGACCTGAAGTGTAAACATGAACAAGCACACACATGACAGTGACCTGAAGTGTAAACATGAACAAGCACACATTCACGATAGTGACTTGATGTGTAAACATGAGCAGGTACACGTGCACGACAGTGACCTGATGTATAAACATGAACAAGCACACGTGCAGGACAGTGACCTGAAATGTAAATGTCAGAAACAGTGTTACATAACAATCTTATGTTCCTTTACTTCACTGCAAAACAAGGAGACCGTAACAGGAATTTCTTAAACACTGATAAAAAGACAGACATTTTGATCAAAATGGTACATATCCCAGTACTAAAAAGCAGAGGCAGGAGAATCAAGAGTTCAAGGTCATCATGGATCAGAGGGAGACCTTGTACCAAAAAAACAAAAACAAAGAAACAAAACACCAAACAGAAAACTAATTCTATGTAGATGTAATAACAAGAATAATTATTGAAATTCTCTCTTTCTTTCTTGTGTGTGTGTTGGGAGGGCGCCAGCGCTGTGTCTGTGGAGGTCGGAAGACAACTTGGGGGAGCAGGTTCTCTCCCTCCTCCCTGGGTCCTGGGGATTGAACTCAGGCTCAGCAGCCAGTGCTTTAGACACTGAGCTCTCATTGTTCCCACAGAGATAATTTTTAAAGAAGTTGTGAGATGTGGTCTAATGAGAGGCGCAAAGTCAGTCTCCACTATTTGCAAATAACTGATATCGTAAGACATTCGTGGAGACAGCCATAGGCCGCATGTGCCTTAAAAACATTAGACTGGGAATTTCTTAAAAATTAAAAAAAAGTACTACGTACCAGAAGGTTTGTAATATACAGTGAAATTGATATTTCCAGGGAGTTTGTGACCTTAGATGTGTATACTAAAAAGTAAAACTGAACATTAAGTACCTCAGCTGTTTTCTTACCGCGGTACTGGAAACAGCTTGGGGTGTCTAGCACGCTGGGCGAGCACTCTACCACTGGACCAGTGCGGGCGGCCCTTACCTAAGCGTTTAATGGGAAAGGGGGAACCACTACGAAAACTTAAGAAAAAATTAGAGACTAAAGATAAAGTCACCCTGCTGAAAAGAATCAGATTTTAAAATCCAGCAGGAGCAGGAAATGAAGTCCTATCCTTTTGTTTACTTTCCGCCGTGGAAACTTCCAAACAACACGGTGCGGTGCAGCATAGCGCGGAGCCCTGCAGACGCAGCTCGGGGCGTTCGCTTTACTCCATTTGGCTCCCAGTCATTCTTCAACCTCAAATGCTTTACCACTTAGACTGGGGGAGGACTGGGCTAGGAGAACAAGGTTTTAGCAAAACTCATAGATTTAAAAAGCAGGCTTGGGGCAGGCAAGATGGCTCAGCAGGGGAAGGTGCTTGCCCCACAAGGCTGAAGACCTAGTTCTGATCCCCAGAACACACCTAAAGTTGAAAGGAGAGGACCAACTCCAGAGCTGTCCCCTGACTTCCACATGTGCGCTGCCCCCAGTCCTCACTCACAAGTACACAACATAACAGTAACGTAGATAAATAAGCAAAAGGAGGCACAAAAAAAAATGAAAAATTTGCAAGCGTCAAAATGTGAAACTCTGAAATTTGAAACATTGTTAAATAATTTTTAAGAATATATGAATTAGCAAAGTTGTAGCAGCTGGGCAGTGGTGGCACACGCCTTTAATCCCAGCATTCCGGAGGCAGAGGTAGGTGAATCTCTGTGAGTTTGAGGACAGCCTGGTCTACAAGAGCTAGTTCCAGGACAGCCAGGGCTATTCCACAGAAAAACCCTGTCTAGATATACCACTACCCCTTCCCCCATTACAAAAGCAAGTTTTTGGCAGAACAAAGAGTAGGAAAAGGCAGCGTGAGTTCTGCAGTCGGAATGCAGACTGACTGGGTTCAGTTTTGGCTCTGCTACTTACAATGAGCTGGACAGGCAACCTGACCCCTCTTCACCATCTCTCCTTGTATATAAGATGGGAAGAATTGCAAAGGCCCAACAGATGCCGTGTTGGCTAAGTAAACACCAGCTGGGAACACTGTAGCTTAGAGGAGAAGCTGGCATTTGGTGTATTAACTCTGCCAGTGTGATGAAAACAGAAAAAGAGCAAGCAGCGTCAGTCACAAAAGCATCTTCCCCAAAAAGGAGAGCAGCAGGAAGGATTGCCACACTCAGAGAACAGATCGTCCCATCTGACACGTGTTGTTCTAGATAATAGCCAGGGACATAGCCATTCCATTCGCTTTATGAGACAATATAACTTCATTCCTAAGCTATTCAAAGACAGGATAGGTCACCCATCTAGAAGGCAACAAATCTGAAATCTTTGCAAATCCAGATTAGTACAGAGGAAACATTTTAAAAATAAGGCCAAGCTTGATTTGCCCCAGGAATGCATAGAAGATTTAGCTTTGGGGGAGAAGACAATCGTGTTCTTTATCAAATAGCAGATTAAAAGGCACAGTCCATAGTTGAGAGCCGTGGGCACTGAACAAGAGCTCAGGAGTACTTAGCCCTGGTTTGTGGTTTAAAAAGGCAACAAACACTGAAGCAAGAAAAACAGAAAATTCTTGACCACACAAAAAGCGTCTAAAACTCCCACACTGTGTGAAGTATTTAGTGCAGTATAATGGATATAACAGTGGCTTTGCCTTCCAAGTTAGGAACAGGAAGCTGGTGCGGGACACAGGCCTACAGTCCCAATATTTGGAAACAGAGGTGAAAAGATCAGGAGTTCAAGGCCAGTTTTAGCTACACGGGGAGTTTGAGGTCAGCCTAAGCTACATGAGACTCTGTCTTCAAAAATACAAAAACAGAAATGAGATCGAGAGAGAGAGAGGAAGAAGAGGAAGAAGGAAGAGGAGGAGGGAGACCTGAAAATTTCTTCTTAGTATAGTGGTCTATTATAAAGTCTAGGCAGACCTTCAGAACTAGCATTTTCTATAGATGAACCATAATTGCAACCAGTGCTATTCTTACAAGCCAATATTTACACTATCTGGAAAAAATTCTCACTGAAAATAATCAAATGCCTAAGTACACAGAGCAAAAGATTTGTGACCTTTTTGACTGGGAAAATGTCAGTGTCATTGAAGTTTTGCTAAGTTGATCTTAATGAACTGGGTCCTGAGAGAAGAATCAATATGGCAAAGATTTGTCCTCAAAATATCAACCTGTGCAATTCCAATACAAATCCTAATATAAAACTTCATACATTTACTTTAGAATCCATGTGGGAGAATAAAAGTCCAAAAATAGTCACTATGACGCTGAGAATATCAAGGAAGAACTATGTATCTTACCAGATGCCAAAGTTTGTTATAGACTTGATTAAATAGAATAGTGTGTTTTAGCTTGAGCTACCCATGAGCAGTTTCAAAATTCTCAAAACACGTCACCCTTGTCTCTGAGTGGTTCTGGTGCCACATACCAGGAGGCTGAGTTAAGAGAGCTGAGCTTCCTAACTGGGAAACATAGAAGATTCTTACCTGGAGCTGAAAGGAAAAGGGAGGTTCATTAGGCGGAACTCAAGCTTGACAAAGCTTGACAGCTAGAAGAAAATACGGGGAAGCTTTGAGAAGCTGGAGCAGGAAATACTTAACAAACCCAAAGGGGAAAGACTGCTTGCTCACAGGGAGGTCAGCCCAGGCGTTTGTCAGTATCTGCACAAGGGCGGTGTTGCCCAAAGTTCAACGCTGCTATTATTTCAGTTCTGATGATGTGTATGTATGTATGTGTGTGGAATGTGTGTGCGCATGTGTGGAAGTTCTTTGGGGGCCCAAAAAGGCTACTGGATCCCTCAGAACTGGGGGTACAGGTGGTTGTGGGGTGCCCAGTCAAACTCAAGCTCTGCAACAACAACGTGTGTTCTTAGCCACCGAGCCCTCTCTCCCGCCCCTGGGGAGCGTGTCTGAGCCCTTAATCATTCTGGTACCAGTGGAGTGATGACCAGTGATGACCAGTGCTTGGTCACAGTTGCCCATGACCCCGAGGTTCTAACATGAGCTAGTCTTGAGTGTCCTCATACACACGAGCCACAGTGACCCAACAATGAAGAGAGGTGACCCAGAGTCCTGGGAACTTCAGAACCCGATCCAGGGTTACAAGTCCCCACGATGCGAATGTGGGAATAATCTCTGAACTCCACGAAGTTCACAGGGGAGTTTGCTGGCGGGGCACCGGCACTCTGGGTAAAGCAACTATGTAAGACACAGGAGAGTTCCATACCGGCTCTTCTTAAGTAGGAATTGGTAAGAGTGCCTCAGAACACGGCCCCGCCCCTTAGCTTCTTTCTCTGCTCCGATTAGAATGTGAGCTGTACAGTCTGAGCTGCAGCATTCCTCCCTCCGTCAGGGCTTACGATCACGCGGCCAGCGCTCCTTACTTTCTGCGCTTGCTCCAAGCAGCCCCCCCCCCCCCCCGCCCAACCCTGCAATTCCTGGAACAGTTTTTTAAGATACTGCTGAGGCTGTCTCTGACCAGATCTCTCTGAGCCTGGCCTGCCTTCCTGTAGCTACTGAAGCCTTCTGTGGAGACAGCTTTGTTCTTAGTGGTGAACTAATGGGCACAGAGTATTAACCTCCTTTTGACAAGGGTCGATTCTGACTGAAGTCAAGTCCCTGGTGCCTAGGCACACGGCATGACCTAAGGGACCCCATAAACCATGTCCTGCTCTGCTTCTTCCTTACCTACCCAATGGCTTTGCTCTTAAACAATGCCACGGAACTGGGACATGACCACTGGCCATTGATGACAGTACTTTTATCATGGTCCAGAATCACTTGGGATGCCTCCCTTTTCTGAGCCCCCTCCGCAAGCTTCTCTCCTTACATGGCCACTACAGGAGGGGTCCAATCAACAATGATTATGACGTGTGTCTGTCTACTCTAGCCACAGATGGCCACATAGACATGAGCAGTGAGTCCAAGAGAGAGACAGAGGAGAGAAACAGGGCCTGATTCTGCCAGCAACAAGGAGATGAGCAAGCAGGTGACTGGGGTTGAGTGGAATACACTCTAGCACCAGAGAAGCTGGGTGTGACTCCCTGGGATGTTAGAAGGACATCCTAACTCTTGTGGCCAGGGTGTGTACGTAGGATGAGCCTACAGGACATCTTTGTTTCCTTAAGGGAAATTCCTCTGATTTGCTATGGTGAACTGAAGCAAAATGATCTCTGTTGCAGAGGAGACAAGCACAGGAGAGTGAGAGATGGGAAGAGAGACTGAGAGACAGCGTGAGGGTGTGCAGAGGGAGAGAGAGAGTGTGTGTGTGTGTGTGAGAGAGAGAGACAGCATGAGGGTGTGCAGAGGGAGAGAGAGAGAGTGTGTGTGTGAGAGAGAGACAGCGTGAGGGTGTGCAGAGAGGGAGAGAGAGAGTGTGTGTGTGTGTGTGAGAGAGAGAGAGAGACAGCGTGAGGGTGTGCAGAGGGAGAGTGTGTGTGTGTGTGTGAGAGAGAGAGAGACAGCGTGAGAATTGCAGTGAGGGAGAGAGACAGTGTGAGGGTGTGCAGAATACTTAAACAGCCGCTGTGGTTTCTTTTTAAAATTTTATTTTTACTATTTTAATATTATGTGTATATGTTTGTGTGTCTTTTCATGGGTGTGTGCTCATGAATGTGAGTTCCTGCTGAGACCAGATGAATTGGATTCCCTTTGAGCTGAAGTCTGGTTTTGGTCCCCAGATGTGGGGTGCTGGGAACTGAACTCAGAGCCTCTGCCGGAGCAGGAAGGGCTCTTAACCACTGACAACTGAATCATCTTTCCATCTCAAACCTCTGTGATCCTCTCTGTATCTCTTTTTGTCTCTCTGTCTCTGTGTCTGTGTGCACACGCACGTGTGTGGAGGCCAGAAGCCATGATCAAATCTCTCCTAATGCTGCTCACTGCCTCATTGTTTACTGACATATTGTTCAAGACAGGGCCTCTCCGTGAACCTGGAACCTGGGGTTTGTGTGACTCGACTGACCAGTGACCCCTGGAGCCTCCTGCACACGTCTTCATGCCTGGATTCAGGTGGTGCTGGGCATCCACACCCAGATCCTTGTGCTTGTCCAACAAGCACTTTACCAACCGAGCTGCATCCTCAGCCCCCAGGCTCTGTGGTTTTCATGCCCAGAGTTCACTGCTGAGTAATCCCTTCCTCTTCTGTTGTGGTGGACACTACAGTCTCTAATCAATTGACGATAAGGTATTAAGAAAAGGGGCACATCCTTAATTGCTGGTCAACACGGGACAAGGATGGCTGAGCTTTACAGCTGTGGGAACTGGGTTTTTTTTTTTTTTTTTTTTGCCTATGCTTATAGAGCTTGGAAGACCCTGGGGCTCAGGTGAGATGCTGCCCAACTGTCAATTGGACTTTATTAGCCTAAGAGACTGGGTGAATTGAGTCTGCTATGTAGGCTATGAATGAGTGGCTGCGTATCTGGCCTACCATGGCTCCCGTGCATCTGCAAACAGAGACCCTGAGAGGCAGCTCAGAGCATTGGCCTTGCTGTGGCTTATTCTGCACCCTGCAGCCTGGCTACAGGCCCTTCCTTCACTGGAGTTTTGGGAGAACTGTTCCTCAGCAGATGCCACGGATCTGACGCCGCCGTGTCAGAAAGAATGCATCACTCATGGGCCCAGGGAGAAGAGAAAGAGAAAGGGGGAAATGGTTAGGATACTTCATCCTGGAGACACAGTAGGTGTCCTGAGACAGAACCAAAGTGCAAGGACAAGGGGCTCCCATGGAGAAGTGAGACAGAGGTGCGGTTTAGAAGGAAAGACCCCGGATCCCTTTGCACCCAACACTCTTCACTTGCGTCAGCTCCCTGCTCTCCCACTCCACATGTATTAGCCGGAGTCAAGCCAGCCACAGGCACCAGCGTTCCCCTGGATATTCAGAATGGAGGTCATGAAGGCTAACAGGCATGCAGTTTGAGAGTCAGGCTGAACAACCAACCCAGACGACAACACACAATACAGGATGGCGACATAATACAACACTCCTTTTGAACTGTTGCAAGCTACACTGATCATTGGCTCCAGCAATCCTAGGGACAAAGTGATTAACATTAACTTTATTTGAGGAGGGCTCTCATACAGCCCAAGCTGTCGTCGGATTGCTCTGTAATAGAGGATAACCTTGGACTTTGTTTGATCTCGCCTTCACTTCTGGGATTCTGGGAGTGCAGTCATGCACTCCCACATCTAGTTTATACAGTGCTGGGGATGGAGCCCAGGGGCCCATGGTGCCAGGTGAGTGCTCTGCCTACTGAGCTACAACCCAGCTCCATTGTCCATCTTGTTAGGTGAGAAAACTGAGATCAAGACAAGGTACCAAGATCACACAGCTTAGAAGTGAAGGACTGGGGAATGAAGCCGGGACCTTCCTCACAACCATTCTTGGCTCACATTCATGGCTTTCCCCAAGATGTGCCGGGGTCTTCCTGGTGCCAGGTACTGTACTGTATCACAGGGACATGTCGGTGAACCCGCAGGCATGCCCTAAACCATCCATCAGTTGGATAGCCACAGATTGCTCAGGAGCCATACAAAGCTCTACAAGAGCTACGCTGAAAGACCTGCCCAAATCTGAAGCTGGGAAAGTCTCCTAGGTCTAAAAGCCAATGCGTGTAATCCCAGAGACTTGAAAGGGGGAATATTCCAGATTCACGGAATAGCTTGGTGTCACTGTGCAAAGGAAAAGTCTGGTTCTGTAACTATTGGGTGTAAAGGGAAAGAGAAACATGGTAAACTATGGAGGGCCAGGGACCTTCAAGTTCTGATCAGAATTCTGCACGATGCAGAGAAGGATGGGAACCTAAGAGCCATCATTGGAGGATCTCACTTTCAGATCTGCAGTAGGAGACTAGTAATAGGACTGCTGGGTTGGAAACACGGACAGGGTGGGATAAAGGGGGGGGGGGGAATAGAGATGCAGAGAGAAATCAGACCACTGTGGTCACCCAGGAGAAGGTAAGTGAGAACCCAGTGGGGATGGAGATGTAGGAGAGAAATCAGACCACCGTGGTCACCCAGGTGAAGGTAAGTGAGAACCCAGTGGGGATGGAGATGTAGGAGAGAAATCAGACCACCGTGGTCACCCAGGTGAAGGTAAGTGAGAACCCAGTGGGGATGGAGATGTAGGAATGAGTTGGGCCTAACCAACATGGCAGTGGCAGAGAGAGGTGGGGATTCCCCTCGACAGGTTTTCTTTATGTTCCAGCATAAATGGTTCAAGCATTCTTTTCCTTCCAGGTCCTTGTTCACGGCCTCTGGAACACAAGGGCAGTCCAGTCAGCAGCCTGAGAAGAGTTCTGCAGAGATCTGTTGTTATGGCTCCACACAGCAGCCAGGCAGGCACGGTGCTTCATTTGAGGGTCAGGCTCTTAGAGGAAGACGTTGAAATCCTCAGGAGGAAGCTGAATAACCTGAAAGTCTGTAGCAAAGGTCAAACATGTATGACGTGAGGAAACCATGTTGCTTTTTTCATGTTAAACTCAAGATCTTCTGGAAGTTTCTGAAACCCAAAAGCATGTTCTGAACAAAGGAAATACTTAAGTCCTCATTCTCTCTTCAAAATTCTGGAGAGGGGAAGCTGACAAGAAACCGGGGTGGGTGGGGGTCTGGAAGATGGCTCAGGGATTAAGAGCACTGCCAGTTCTTCCAGAGGTTTTGGGTTCAATTCCCAGCACCCACATAGTGGTTCATAACCATCTACAATAGGGTCTGATTCTCTCTTCCGGCCTGCAGGTGTACATGCAGAGAACTCATATAAACAAATAAAATAAAAAGGAAAGGAAACAAGGGGCCTGAAAGTGTCATCGCAGCTGGAGAAGACAGAGGGAGGTGACATTTAGTTTGTGTCGTTGAAGAGAGGTTCAGAAGAAACACAAGGGCTTCTCTGTCCATCTGTCACCCTTCATGAGGCTCACTGTCCCAGTCACAGGGACAACAGGCTGTGTGAAGGCCCCTTTGCACAGGCCATATCCTGAAGCAGAGAGGTCCCTGATGCAGTATGGATACTCGAACACAAGGGGAAAATGGGCCTAGCCAATGTTTCGGTTCCTTGGTGTTGAAATAAAAAGCTCTTCTCATTGGCAATAAGGAGAATGGTACTACTGTCTGTGTCAGGTGCTCAAGACACAAGATATTTACCTTTAAAAGTCCCCCTCATCCCCTCCTCTCCGTGTGTGTGTGTATGTGTGTGCGTGTGCGAGTTATGAAGTATGAGCCATCTGCTTATTTTGTGAAGGGATGTGGAACCTCAGGAACATAGGACACAAACCACAGGCCCGCAGGGGAGACATGGCAGAGAGCTGGGGAAGCGCCTTTGAGCTCTATGTCTTGTCAGCTTGAATGAAGAATGAGAGGGTGGGTGTTCTCATCAACAGGAAGTACCATCCAGCTGGGGGACAGGGAAAGGACATTTGGCAGGGTCCACATGCTAAGGGCCATTCTTCCAATGTCTGAACACAATCTTCAAATTTTGTTCAGGAAGAAGTAAATAAGTAAGAGGCTAGGCAGATAGGTCAGAGGTGAAAGTGCTCGTGCAGCGAAATGTAAGAACCAGAGTTCTGATTCCCAGAGTCCCACATAAATGCCAGAAAAGCCTGTAATCAATCAGAGGGGATCCCCAGAGCAGGCTGGCTACCAAGACCAGCCACATCGATGAACTCTGGGTTTGACTGAGTGACCCTCCTCAGACTAAGGTAGCAGAGCACTGAGGACAATAGCCTACAAAAAGCTTCCACAGACACCGTGCACACAAGGGCTTGTTCACTCACATGTAGGTGCCTCCCACACACAAAAGGAAAAATAAAAATAACCCTTTTTGGTTTATTTTAGAGTATTCAGGTTGTTTTGAACTAGGTCAGAACCCAACATGGCCACTTTGGCATATATAGGGTTATGCTCTGATGTACACCTGTGAAGTTATCCATCGCCTTTCTAAAATAAATAAATCGGCGAGTTTCCAACAACCAGCGTTTGCTTTTGAAATAACTGGCGGAGAAGAGCAGCCTGATGAGCCCACCTCGAGAGACCAAGGGCTCCACCAGCTTTGAGTTCAAGGCCAATGGTGCTCTCTGAATATCCGTTCTACATGGTCTTAGGGACCGTGGAGCGGCTATGAAGATTTTGGGGCTGGTGAAGTGGACGGGGTAGATAGGCCCACAGGTAGAGACCACTCTCTGCCCTGAGACGGTGTTGAGAAGTGAGGGTGACCTGTGGCACCAAGGAGGTGGAAATGGCTGAGCTAGGTTTGAAGGGAGAATAGCAGAAATTTGCAGAACTCAGGGAACATGGGTGGGAGAAACATTCCAATAACATGCAGTTGGGAATTCTGAACAGCGCCCTTCCCCCAGGCCCCAGGAGAAGTTCTGCGAACCTTTCTTGCTACAGAGCAGTGGACATATGGTGTCCCCAGTGCCTCCCACTATTGCCCCATGAGCCCACTTTTAGTCAGTTTTGATTCTTGCTCAAACTAGATATCTATTTCAGGGTTGTCACTCTTTGCTCCTACCTTCAAATGGGGATAAGTTCTTTGTGTTCTGTGGAGAAAATGTGTCAGGTATATTAGAGTAAGACATTTTTGGTCCCCAGCCTGCGGCCCTGGCCTCCCTACGGTCTAGGAGTCTCCATGCTTGCTCCTGGCATGCTGTGCTAGGCTCTGGTTCTTCTCTTCCCTCACTCTATCCATGTGCACCTGATCTCTCCTGTCGGCACTGCCCTTTGGACTGAGCAAGAGTGGATTCTTAGAAAAGAACCACCATCTCCACAAATGCTCCACAGAGCAGCTGGAATTCCTTCCTCCTCTCTTGGGCCCAGCACTGCTGCTCTTCTGGGGGCTGGGTGGTGTGTGAATCTTACTGATTAAAGAAGCCTGTGATACCAGCAAACCAGCCAACCAGCCAAAGCTGAAGGGGTGGGTCCAGCTAAAACAGACAAGCTGTGCTCACATCTCTTCAGCAGTTCTTGGGTTTGTACTGTCTGTCTGTCTGTCTGTCTCTCTCTTTCACACACACACACACACACACACACACACACACACACACACACACACAATCCATAGAAACGTCCCAGCCCACCTCTCTTCCGCCTTCTGTCTGTTGAGCTGGGTTAAAGAGCAGGTGTTGGTCGGGGAGCCTCCTCCACACACCCTGTGTTCTTTCATCTCTCCCTGGTAAAATTCTACCTCAACACGGGAGACTCCAGGCCAAGATCTCCCCAGCAAGGCCCTGCAATTCGACATTGCCGTTCCCAATGCTCAATTTCTATAGAGACCACTTCCCCATAGGAAGTAAGCTGGTACAAAGAGCCCTACTTGAGCTGTCCTTAGCAGGGAATACCTCCAGGATCCAAGGGAAACACAGAAGCATGTTTGAGAAGGAGTTCTTACAGTCTGTCCAGCTTCTTAGACTGTCCCCACAGTTAGAGGCCAGGGAGCCGAGGCATGGACACCTCAGGCTTAACTCACTTTCTTACTGCTTGAAGCAATGGCCATGAAATGAATGAAGATCAATGATCCCCGAGTCCAGCAGGCTCTCTTCTTCTCTGGCCCCTGAGATACTCACTTCAGAAAACAAACAAAAGAAAACAAGAGACAAAGACTTGGCAGTGACATGCACTCTAAGGGGACAATAGGACTTCCGCGTAAGGTAAGAGCACTACACCCCAGAATGGCATTTGGGAAGGGCCATTAGGAGCAGATGTCTGTTGTGCTTATGGACGCATGAAGCAATCCCCTTGCGTGGGGCCAGTATAGTCCTTTTACGTAGTAAAATGTCAAACAGGACTGAACTGGCAATGGCTCCTGGGATGGCAGGTTTAGTGGCTACAAGGTGGGTGGATGGAAAGGGAAGAGTCAACCCAACCCTGTTTATGTGATGACAGCAAATGTCTTACCTTAGGAGCTGAGACACATCCCTGAAGGTCACACTTAGGAACCATGTATACTGCACTTTGGCCCTGATATCTGTTTCTGTGCATATACTAGCCCAGAAGTCACGTCTCAAGTCTGCGCTGCTTGCCCACAGAGCATAGCTTTCCCTCCCAAAGAGCGGAAAGGGTTGAAGCTGGGAGGGAACTGTGCAGCCCAGACTCATGCCTGCTGCTGCTGTGACCTGATCCTCAGTCTCTGTCTCTTCCTTTCGGCCTTACAACAGGGACTTTGACAATTGCTCTCACAGTTCACAGCTCTTGGCTTTTGATGGGGCAAAGATATCAAACCTGTGAAAAACCACTTGTTATTGTCTGAATGTTGACCACTTCCCCAAAGCCCGTGTGTTAAAGATTTGTTCCAGGGGTCTGAGGCTAGAACTCAGCTGGCAGAAAGCCTGCCTGCTGTGGTGGCTGGGTTGAGAATGGTCCCTATAGAATCATAGCTGAAGCTTGGTTCCCCATTGGCAGATGGTTTGGGAAGGATGAGAAGGTTTGGCCTGTGGGAGTGAGTGTGTCACTGGGGTTGAACTTTGAGGTTTCAAAGGCAAATACTAGTCCCAGTTTCTCCCTCTCCATGTGGCAGGTCAGATGTGGGCTGTCAACTCTTCCTACCTTGCTCTCCATCACGATAATGAACTAACCTGAAACTGTTAAGTTCTCATTTAAAAGGTTTTTCTTTTTCTTTTTGTTTGTTTTGAGACAAGTTGTCTCTGTGTAACAGCCCTAGCTGTCCTAGAACTAGCTTTTGTAGACCAGGCTGGTCTCAAACTCATAGAGATCTACCTGCCTCTGCCTCCTGAGTGCTGGGTTTAAAGGCACATACTGTCACTATACGGCTAAAAGTTTTTTTTTTTTTTTAATAAGTTGCCTTGGTCATGGTGTCTATTAACAGCACTAGAACAGTAACTAAGACACCTGTCATACGTAAAGCCCTGGACTATGTCCCACCCTAGAACCGCTGAAACATGGGAGCACATACCTGCTATCTCAGCTCTCACTAGGCAGAGGCAGATGCCTGGAACCTAAGCCATCTTCTGCTACATAGGGGTCTGAGGGAAGCCTGGCTTCCATAAGCTCCTGTCTCAAAAAGCCAAACCAAGACAAGAATGGCCCTTTCTAAAGGACGTGGTGCCAGGGCGGCACTAGGGGACGAGGTGAACTCTTTTGGAGAGACCTGTGAGGTCATAGGGCTGTGCCGCTGAGGGAAACACTGGGATCCTGGCCCCTTTGCTCTTTGACTTCCCGGCTGTGAGATGAGCAGCTGTTCTGCTCTGCGATTCCCGTCGTGGCCACCTGACATGACCACATGATGCCCAGAGCGCAGAGTTTGCTAGATCGTGGATTGGAAACAGTAAAATTGTGAACCAGAACAAATATTCTCTCCTGATGTGTTAATTAGACAGACTTCCTGAGAGAAGCCTAGCTACCAGTATGCATAGAAGACCCAGCTAGAGTGACAATGGACAGCCATTAGATACTTTTCACCTCAGGAGGTAGGTTTTTGACTGTTTTTAAATTGGATCCTTTCTTGGCTGACGGAAGCCATGCAGGGACAAACTTAACATGACTTCGCAGCAGGGTACTTCTGTCTTAAATCCTACACACATAGGCAACTCTTGCCTCAGAGTCCTCCTGGGTGCTGTTCTGTGGCCAACCTCAGCCTATCCACTGGCTCATTTCTCCAGAGGGAACCCAAGTGCCCCCACCTCTGCTTCAGAACCAACCTCCTATCCTGCACATCCACTGTAGGTGCAGTGTCGACCCCTCAGCGAGGGTGGAATGTTCTTGAAGTCACAAGCCTCTGTTTGCCAGAGACCAAGAGAGAGCGCTTCATGTGCGCATTCCAGTACTGATAGTGACAGTGACAGTCTGTGCAGTGGCGTCTCCTCCCTCGCTATTTCTAGAATCTGTTAGAGTCCACCTAACCCCCAGGAGTGGGTAAGATACAGTCCGGCCCAGAGGCCAGAGGAACGAACCAACGACCTTCTGAAATTTCAATATTCTCTAGAGATTTAGTCACTAAACACAACATTCTTAGGGCAGGCACCTAAGAGTTTGCTGTGAAGTAGCAAGAGCACAACTGGGCGCTAACCACACACACTACTCTCTCCAGAACATGGATTCTCAGTCTCCCTGCATGCGTCTGGGCTCGCACGAAGTGGAGTCCAGCTTTTCCCAGATTCTGTCCTTGTAAACAGGAACATGAATAATCTGGAATAGTCAAAGTCTTGCTTTCTGAAGATCCCTGCCCGCCCCGCCTCCAGCCTCAACGGCAGACGAGGAAGACTGACACTGAGAAGGCAGAGGGGAAATAGGAGGGTCTAGGAAGGGAAATAAAGAGGGGGAAGGAGGAAAAGATGACAAAGGGAGGTAGGAAAGCTTGTCTAACTGTTGGGTGCGGAGCATGCTTTCCTGTCCTTCACCTGGTTGGCCATCCTTGTTCTAGCTCAAGATAAGTGTCTTGTGTGTGATGTCGGCTGGTCCTGTGGATGCAGCAAGTTATCCCAAGCAGCACCATGGAAGGAGGCTGATTTATTTGGACTCAGAGGTTCATCTGCTTTCAGAGGTTTCTGTGCAGGGTCAGCTGGTGCCATTGCTGCCGGCCTGTGGTGAGAAAAAGGAGGACATGGATCACCAAAGCTGCTGACCCTGCGGCAACCAGGAAACAGAGAGAGGGAAAAGGAAGTGCCCCGGGACACACACCCAGCAATCTGCTTCCTCTTACCACTCCACAACAGAAGAGCTCATCCAGGTATGAATTCACCAATGGACAGAGCCATCCACGTTAGCTCCCTCTCAGCCCAGTTGCCCCTGTGCTCTCTGAGGCCTCGTGTTCCCTGCTAAAAGTCCTGCTTACCTTCTCTATCACAGCAGAGCAGGCTTTAGAAACGGAACCCTAGCGTGCCCTTTCCTTTAGTGAACCCTCTGGCTTTGCGTGGATGCTCAGACAGGTCCTAGAGCTGGCTTTCCAGCAACCCCATTTCTGCCGTCATTCTCATTCTATGAGCAGCTCCGCCCTGCCTACCAGTCTGGAGCTAACCAATCAGCGTCCACTGTCTGAAGGAGCTACCAATGAATGAGTGAGTGAGCTGTGCTCCCCTGCTTTCTGCTTCAGCGCCCTGCTGTGGTTCTTAGACGTCCTGAAGTTCCTGCCACTCTGCATTCACCGTCTTCCTGTTTAGGGTTCTATTCCTGTGAAGGGACACCACTGTTGTTCTTTCGGGAACTACAGCTTCCAGACTCCTCCTGGATTACGTACACCTGGGCACATACCTATGCGCAGGTGTAAGGTCATTCTTCCCAAACACCCTTGCGCTCCCCATTAAAAGGCACGCCGCCACGAGGATTGGCCCCCTCTCCCTCTTTTTCCCTTCCCCATTTTCCTTGTGTGTCTTGCGCACCTGCCCCCCCTTTTGTGTTATCCTCCCCATTAAACGCACCCACGTGGGAGCTGCGTGTTTGTGTTTTCTCACCGTGCGTGTTTGTCTGTCTCGTGTTCGTCTACACACCTGCCGCCCTTATATTTAAAAAGAACAACAACCACTAACACGGCAACTCTTAGAAAAGAACACATTTAATCGGGTGGCTTACAGTTGAGAGGTTTAGTGTGCTATCGTCATGGGATGTGGTGGTGTGAAGGCAGACATGCGCTACAGAAGGAGCTGAGAGTAGAGAAGCTACATCTTGATCTGAAGGCAAGAGAAAGTGAACTGAGGCACTGGGTGTGGCTTGAGCATGTATGAAGCCACAAAGCCCGCTCCCACAGTGACACACTTCCTCCAACAAAGCCACGCCTTCTGAGAGTGCCGTTCTCTATGATCCTACTGGGGCCAATTACATTCAAACTACCACACTGACCCTCTCTGAGTAGGCCCATTCTCTAAAATAATCTCAACTTCCTTCCATCTCTGCCAGTCAAAATTTCTCTCCACAGAGAATTGGCTCCATGATTAAAGTAGCTGAGCCAAAATGAGGGTCAGAGTTTGGACCCCTAGCATGTAAAAGCTGATCATAGCAGCATGCATCTGCAATCCCTGTAGGAGGAAGCCACTTGTTTGTCCTGACTTCCCAGAACCAAAATAATCACACAGAAACTGTATTATTTAAATCACTGCTTGGCCCATTAGCTCTAGCTTCTTATTGGCTAACTCTAACATCTTAATATAATCCATCTCCATTTATCTGTGCATCACCATGAGGTCGTGGCCTACCAGCAAAGTTTCAACACATCTATCTCCAGCGGCTCCATGGCATCTCTCTGACTCTGCCTTTCTTCCTCCCAGCATTCAGTTCCATCTTCTCCGCCTACCTAAGTTCTGCCCTACTATAGGTCCAAAGTAGTTTTTTTATTCATTAATGGTAATCACAACACAAGAGGAAAATCCCACATCACCTCCCTTTTTCTGTTTAAATAAAAAGGAGGGCTTTAACTTTAACATAGTAAAATTACATATAACAAAACAGGTATCAAATAAGAATTACAGTTACAATATTCATATCTACTTCCTATGTATTCTTCAACTCCATCAAAGACTCCAGAAGAATATAATATTACCTAAGTAAACAGAAAGTACATTTAAGCAACTTCCAAAACTCTAGAATTGACAAAGACATCTCACTGCCTGGACAGTCACCCAAAGTTCTTCTGTACCATTGGGGCATCCATCTTCAGCCCACAGGCCCATAGTATCCAGCAGACTTTTCCATGAAGCAGGAAATTTCAAAGATAGTTCAGTCATTTTTTTCTGTGTCCTGAAGAATGTCTCACAGACTCTTTCATAAAGCAGAAACCTCAAAGGATCATCTCAATTTTAGGCAAGTTTAGCAGTCATTTCTCTGTGGGTCATGTCTTGTTAAGCAAGCAGTCCAGGCCAGAGAAGTTTCTTGCCCAAATGGCTAACAAACTCCATGAGGAGCCTCTTTGATGCTTAGCTTCCTCTTGAAGTAATTGGTGCTGCCAGGAGCAGATGTGTCTCATTGTCATGGAAAATCTTAAGTTCTTAAACATTTTAAATGCCATATTCTGAAGTCTCTAAAAGATTTGAAGAATACCCATCTAACTGAAATATATCTCTATACATTTAGAAAATCGAACATACATGACTACAAGCTTGACTATTATAGATGACTATCTATTAACCTATATTTCTTAATTACACATTACATTTTTAAAGTGAACTACACAAACACAGTATCCTGATCAAGGGCAGAAATATACATATACAGTATAACAAAATTTACCTAAAATTTGTATCAATAAACCAAGATTCATACCAATGCAAATCTCTATAGTATACAAACCGAGATCCATACCAATGCCAGTCTCTATAGCATATCACCCTTTAAATGTAAAAGAACATTTATAAACAATATTTGGGAATATGGGTGTAGTTTTTTTCATACTGCTTCCTGCTGAATGGGGGCACTGTTAATCAGGTCTTTCATGGTGTATCCTGTGTGCTGGTTGGGTGAAGTATTTTCTTTGTGGTGGTGTTTACAGCAACCTTTCAGGGGGACTTGTTCCATAAAACCATATTGGTCTGGAAGCATTCCACAGGTTCTTATCTTCTGTGGAAACAAGAGAAGTACCTCTTTTCCAAAGCAACATATACTTAGACCCAAATTCTGAAGTCAAGACACCTTTATAATATACATGCTGGTTTAGCTTAGCAACACATACAATGAAATGTCTCTCTGTACTTAGCTCCTTCACATTCAAAAAATTCAAGGAAAACACAATAATATACATAATCCAGACTCCCTGTGTGTATTTCATCTTCACGTGGCTTGTTTTTACTCTATTACTTTTTAATATTTATTTTATTATCTTTACTCCTTTGATCTATGACTGTCTGTACTCTGTCTCTTTAAGGACTTTACCCCTTTTTAAAAAACCATTTACTTCTTTTTTAACTTTCTATATTCTTTTTCTTCTCTCTTCCAAGCCTATGTACATTTATCCAACACTGTGACCCATTTTGAGGTCTTTTATGTCTAAATTTGTCCTACTGTGTACCTGTAATTCTTTATTGGCCAGAAGCACTATTAAAATGCTAAGCGCTTCTTAAAAACTTAAGCTGCGCCATTGCTAGAGGAAATATGGCAGTGTTGAAATTGGGGCGACGGGGTTGTGTCCCCAACACCGCGGCCGCCTGGCTAGCTTATGCCCAAAATAACAACACACAAACTGTATTCATTTAAACACTGCTTGGCCCACTAGCTCTAGCCTCTTACGGGCTAACTCTCGCACCTGGACTAGCCCATTTCTTATATTCTGTGTAGCACCCCAAGGTGTGCTTACCGGAAGATTCTAGCCTACGTCCATCTTGGGTCAGAGCTTCATCGCGAGTGCCTCAGAGAGCAGAGCTATCCTGTCTGCCCACTAGACAGGAGCATGGCGTCTCCAAGCTCACTTCCTCTTCCGCTCAGCCTTCTATTCTGTTTCCTCCTCCCATCTATGTTTTAACCTATCAGGGCCAAGGCAGTTTATTGAACCAATGAAATCAACAGATTGATATATGACACTCCCACATCACTTGCCCTTTTTCTGTTTAAACAAAAAAGAAAAGCTTTAACTTTAACATAGTAAAATTACATATAACAAAACAGTTATCTCTTTATCATAACTAAGGAAAACTATAACTATCTATTCTTAACTCCATCAGAGACTCCAGAAAGATACAATATTACCTAAGCAAACAAGAAATAAGCAACGTTCAAACTCTAGAAATGACAGAGACATCTTGCTACCTGTACAGTCACCCAAAGTTCCTCTGTACCGTTGGGGCATCCATCTTCGGCCTACAGGTCCATAGTTTCCAGCAGACATTTCCACAAAGCAGGAAATTTCAAAGGCAGTCACTATCTGCTTGTCCTGAAGAAAGTCTTGCAGACTCTTTCATGAATCAGGAACCCTGAAAGATCATCTCACCTTTAGTAAAGTTCAGTAGTCCTCTCTCTGTGGGTTCTCTGTGTCCAGTTTGTGCAATAGTCCAGGCAAGAGCAGTTTCTTGCCCAAATGGCTATCAAACTCCATAAGTATCCTCTTCGATGCCCATCTTCCTCTTGAAGTAGATTGGTGCTGCCAGGAGCAGAGTGTCTCATTGTCATGAAAAGTCCTAAGTTATTAAAACATTTAAAATGCCACATTCTATAATCTTTGAAATATATAAAGAATGCCTATCTTAAATATATCTATGTACATCTAGAAAGTCTTAACTAACATGACTACAAACTTGACTATTATGATTATCTATTAACAACCTATATACATTACATTTTTAAGTGAACTACACAATCACAATACCTTAATCAATATCAGAAATACATATACATATAACAAAATTGACCTTAAATCTCTATCAATAAAGCAAAATCTATATTAATGCAAATTATTTATACCTATATCATATCCCCCTTTAAATGTAAAAGAACATTTATAAACAATATTTGGGAACATGGGCGCAGTTTTTTCTCTTCAAACTGCTTCCTGCTGAATGGGGGTGTCGTTAATTAGGTCTTTCATGGTATAACCTGTGTGCTAGTTTCATCTCAGTTGGCAGTTGAGCGAAGCAATTTTCTGAAGGCATTCACAGCAACCCTTTAGGAGGGCGTGGTCCATCATACCATATCGGAATAGAAGAAATGAACAGGGTCTTATCCTCTGTGAAAACAAAATAAGAAACTCCTTTCCAAAGTATCATGTCCTTAGATCCAAATTTCAAAGTCAAGGCATTTTCACAATATCTATGTTGGGTTAGTTCAGCAGCATTTATAAACAAATATCTTTTAGTAGCTTTTGCTCCTTCCTCAGCATTCAAATGATTCAAACAGAGCATAATAGCATGCAGTATCAAAATTCTCTGTTTATTTTCCATCTTTGTACAGCTTTGTTTTAACCTCTATTTCGTTTATTTTTACTTTTATTTTATATTCTCTGTATCTTTGTCCTGTAATAACTCTGTAAATCAGGCTGTTCTTGAACTCTCAGAGATCCGCCTGTCTCTGCCTCCCATGCATTGGGATTAAAGTTGTAAGATACCACACCTTGACGTCACAGAGGTCAATCTCCCTCTGCATCCCAAGTGTTGGGATTAAAGGCATGTACTACCACACACAACTTCTCTCTTTCTTTCTTAAGAACTTACTTTTAGCTTGCATATATTTTTAACACATTGTAAATCATTTAAAAATTTTCTTTGTCTTTGATGGTCTCTTTACTGCATCTCTCTCTGTTTTTCTGACCACATAAGTCTTTAATTTACCAAGCAATCTCAGTAGGACTAAAGGCGTGACTTTGCCAGCTAGATCCAGTCCATTCCTTAGCTTTCCAGCCTCATGGCTGAAGTACCGGCTGTAGGCGTGTTTACTGCCACAACTCTATGGCATTTCAAGGTCCCTGCCAGCAAGAGAGCTTCAACAGACAACACTCAAGTCCTCTCTCTGTAGCCAGCCCTCCTGCCTCAAACAGTCAGAGTTGCTCTGGCAGGACAGCCCAGAAAGCTGGCATTTTCAAACGGCGCAGCTTCTTTCCTGCTATGGCTGAAAACCGAAAACCATGCATTCAGCTTTTTGTCAACAACGTTTAAGTGTTTCGTTACAGGACCTCTTAAAAGAGCTGCAAGGCTTTGCAGCTAAAGCTGAGTCAGGAAGCCTCTCTTAGGATTCAGTTGTCCACACGTCCGGGCGCCATCTGTTGAAATTGGGGCAACGGGGTTGTGTCCCCAGCACCGCGGCCGCCTGGCTAGCTTATGCCCAAAATAACAACACACAAACTGTATTCATTCAAACACTGCTTGGCCCACTAGCTCTAGCCTCTTACGGGCTAACTCTCGCACCTGGACTAGCCCATTTCTTATATTCTGTGTAGCACCCCAAGGTGTGCTTACTGGAAGATTCTAGCCTACATCCATCTTGGGTCGGAGCTTCATCGCAAGTGCCTCAGAGAGCAGAGCTATCCCGTCTGCCCACTAGACAGGAGCATGGCGTCTCCGAGCTCACTTCCTCTTCCACTCAGCCTTCTATTCTGTTTCCTCCTCCCATCTATGTTTTAACCTATCAGGGCCAAGGCAGTTTATTGAACCAATGAAATCAACAGATTGATATATGACACTCCCACATCATGGCAGTTCCTGCTTGCCTGCCCAATCTAAAACTTAGGCAGCACCATTACTATATAAATACAGTACTTTCTCCTTGCCCCACCCAGTTCAGCATGGCAGAGCAGCTTTCGCCTCTGAGAGTTGAACTGCCCCAATTTCAGACACACAGCCATTAAGCAGGCTGCAGTAGTCTGCACAAACCCCATCCAAATGCTCTGTCTCCTGCAAGAGCCAGAGGTCACCCTGGCAGCATAGCCAGAAAGCCAGCATTTTAAAAGTGTGAGGCTTTTTTTTTTGCTGCTGCTGCTGAGTCAGGAAAACCTCTCTTAAAGGAGCTGTGGCATGCAAACAGCAAGAAACTGTGTTAAACTCTGTAATTTTTTTTGGCTAGAATTCCTTTTCAAGCCCTCTCAGGTTTTACGTGGATTTAGTTAGCCATGTTGGCACCAATTTTTAGGAGGAGGCCACTTGTTCATTCTGCCTGCTCAAAACCGAAATATTCACACAGAAACTGTATTATTTAAATCACTGCTTGGCCCATTAGCTCTAGCTTCTTATTGGCTAACTCTAACATCTTAATTTAACCCATCTCCATTCATCTGTAGGTAAGCAAGAGGTCGTGGCCTACCAGCAAAGTTTTAGCACATCTATCTCCAGTGGCTCCATGGCATCTCTCTGACTCTGCCTTTCTTCCTCCCAGCATTCAGTTCCATCTTCCCTGCCTACCTAAGTTCTGCCCTGCTATAGGTCCAAAGCAGTTTCTTTATTAATTAATGTTAAACACAGCACACAGAGGGAAATCTCACATCAAGTCCCAGCACTGGAGAGCAAGGCTTTGCTGGACAACTGGTGAGAACTGCAGGTTAAGTGTGGAGCTACAGCAGGAGAATCCAGTATTGACCTCTGACCCTCACATGTGTGCATATACAGGTGTTCCGAACATAAGCAGACAGACACACACACATAAACACACACATACACACACATACACACTCACACTTGTACACACATGTACACTCACATACACATAAACACATGAACACTCTCATACTCACACACACATGCACTCACACACACACACACACACACACACACAACCCCTTCCCTAGCCAGGTATCTGATATATACAGAGAGACAGGATCTCTCAAGGCCTGGAATTTAGGGCTGCTGTAGTTTAGCAGTCTTGGCTCCAGGAACTACCACCATGAGGCCCACCCACCATGACTGCACATGTGATCGTCATCCATGTGACTCCAGTTCAGAGAACAGCAAAACAGCTGAGATACACTTCCAAACCCTCTGTCTTTCTCTTTTGAGCTTCCTCTTGGAGCTCAAGACCCCAACACATGGCTTCCCCTCACCCTTTCCCAGACTCATGCAGAATCGGGATGCGGCTCTCCGCGTGAGAACCACTGATGCTCAGGTCCCAGCTGCAAGCGCTTCATCTTGCTTCATCTGCCATCTTCGCAACAGCCCTATGAGTCAGGCCGACAGGTATTAATGTCCCCATTTGTAGCTTCCAAAAACAAACTAAAAAATGTGGAAATACTGGTTCCTGATCAGTCCCAGATTTCTCCCTCATGATGATATTTCTGTCCCTTAAATTTCTGAGGTAATGTGACCAACCAGTTGGGTGTTCCAACTCCTTCACTCTTTTCCTTTCCTTCCTGGTTTCTTCTCATGTTCTGGAATGCTGGGATCACAGACAAGCTCTGAGGCATGGGCCTAATCCCATGATGATAGCCAGCTTTGGTAGAGATGCAGACAAACCCAGGCATCTCTCAAAACAATATACATGCCTTATACACACACATGTGCAGGAAAGTGGGGGCCATCATCCTCTCGTAAGAAGAAAGAAAGAGCGTTGCCTGCCTGCCTTGGACTCTATTCAAATTTGTGGACAGAGTCCTGAGAGCCAGACAAACAAGGAGGCGCCATTCCAGGCCCTCTCTGGAGGCGATTTTGAAGAAAGCTGGCCTACGTGGTATTGGAGGATGATTGACAGTCCTCTTCCAGGATAACCAGGTAGGGCTTGGACCTGTCCCAGCAGCGTGGGCATGGTACCCAGACATTCTGTCCTCAGAAGACCAGGAAAGGCATGTGCAAACAGATCCAGGCAGGTCCTCTGTGGTTCTTAAATGAACCCCTACCACGACAGGGAGGGAAGGACTCTGGCAGCTTCCTTCTGAGAAATCCTCTCTCCCCACTCAACTCTCAGCCCCAGCTCCTTCCCATCTCTGCCCCGAGAGTCATCCCCCACCCTGGCTTTGGCTCAACTCACCCTGCCTTTATGTGTGTGTGTGGGGGGGAGAGGTTGAAGGATTCTGTGGACAACAGCAGTGTCCTTGGGACAGCTCCTGACCAGTTTAACCATGCAGCCCTGTTCATCTTCTCTGATGTGAAATGAATAACCCCATGGCCTACAGTGGAGTAGAAAGAACACAAGCCTAATATTTTATAAATTCTGAATTAAGATTCTGTTGGTGACTGTTATTACAATCTGTGCTTTGGCTGGTTTGGGCCAGAAGACCCATTGGCGGAAATGATCCTCAAGAGACGGGATGAGCTGATTTAAATATCCCTGACTCTCAGAAGGAGGTAAGGTAAGGGGTATGGTACTATAAATTCCCTGCTTGCTTCTGGGAGCAGCAAGTAGAAGAACCCCAGCAGAGAATAGGGTATCCCGCTGCCACTACTTATTCTATTGGAAGTCCCAGTGCTCAGCAGGACACTGCCTGAGAGAAGAGCTCATGATTCTCAGCCCTGCAAAACCAGATGGGAGGGACTAAGACAGGTCCTGTGTCCAGGCTTCTAATTGCAGAACCAGGCCCAGTTCAGCCACCAGAGCAGAAGGCACTCAGGATGATGGGACCCAAATGTATAAGTAAATCCCATCTCATGCAGAAGGCACTCAGGATGATGGCACCCGAATGAATAGGTAAATTCCATCTCTTGGCATCGTTCTTTTGAGCCATCTGGTCTGGCTGAATTTTAGAACCAATACAAAGCTGCTTTGAATTCAATACCAAGCACAGTCTCCTAAAAATGCTCACGAGATTTCCAGGTCTAAATCTAGATTTAACTTTCTGTGTGTGCACATGTGTGGAGGTCCAAGGCTGTGCCAAGGGCCTTGTGTCCCTCCTCTACCTATTCACTGGGGCAGAGTCTCCTCAGCAAGCGCTGACCTCACCGATATGGCTAGTGTCACTTGCTCTGGGCATCCCATATTTCTACCTTCTGAGGCTGGAATTACAGGCAGGCCACCACTCCCACGTAGCATTCATGTGGGTTCTGGGCATCTGAACTCCCGTTCTCACCCCTACATGGCAAGTGTTTAACCACTGAGCCATCTTCCCAGTCCTGAGGAGGAAGAGGTCTGCAGGAAGGGGAAGAGGAAGGGGAAGCTGAGAAGGATTAGTGGAATATATGTGATATGAAAGTCTCCAGGGACATCAGGAGTGGCTTTGGAGAGAAGGGGCATCATAGAGAGCGTGAATAAGAATTAGATGTAATGACATATATGTATGGAATGATTCTCTCTGTATTCTGGCCAAAAAATTAATTAAAACAAAGAGATTTTCTGGTCTAGAATAAGAAACCCACTTAGACTCACGTCATAACTCCTCCACTTCCTAGTGTGGGATCTGAAGTGCCTCTTAAATCATAAAGGAAACAGCACTCACCTCAGTGAGGAGCAGAACATGCGGGCACGTAGCAGGCGTTCAGGAAATTCCTGGGGCTCTGGATTGCTCGGCTAAGAAGCCTACACTCTGAAAGGTAGGCAGACAAGGCTCAGTGCTGAAGTAAATTAACTCAGTTGCCCAAACCAGAAATATCTGAGTCAGTCATGACTTCCCCTCTCTCTTCTTAGCCACTGGCTGAGTATAACTCACCATTCACAAGTAATTATCAAATGTCTTTTCTGTATTTCCTTTTGGCAAGGGGATCTTCACTAATTCAAACAATTTTAACATACAATATTAGCTTTTCTATTCATCAGTTATCCATCAAAGAACTGTCTTATCCTCTAAGACAACCGCATTTATTTCAGAAACTGATGGAAGGATGTGATCCCTGGTAGCACTGCCTCTCATGTGGATGGTTTCAGTACCCTGCTGCAGTAGGAACATGGCTTATGCTGTGGTTTGAGTGCGAACCACTCCCAAGGGCTCATGCCTTAAATGCTAAGTCCCCAAGGGACTGGTGGTGTTGCTTTGGAAGGATAAAGTTGTGGAATCTTTAGAAGGAGGAGCCTAGTTGGAGGAAGTGGGTGGCAGGGTGAGGGTGGCTTGAGTCCTCATAGGGGGCACTTGCTGTTTGCTATTTGCTTCCTGAATTCAGGTGCCATATGACCACTGACTTGCTCCTGCAGGCAACCCAACCGTGGAAACCAGGACAAAGCCTCTCTGCCTCTCTCACAGGCTTCTTGTCTGGTCACAGCCATGAGAAAAGTAACACGAAGTGGAATCACCGTCTGTTTGGTCAAGAGGTCCTTTACCAGGCTTCTCTACACCTTGTCCCCGGGGCCTCCCCGGAAGCGCTTTCCAGACTGAAGAGCTTGAATTCTAGCCACTGTATTCTAAGTATGCTACTATCTCTGCTGCTGGCAATTCTTGCCTTTTTGAAAAATAAGATTTGTTTATGGGGATCGAGAGATGGCTCAGCACATGAGACATACTTCAGACACCTTGTTGACTTTGTAACCAGAGGTCTGATGGCAACCCTGGCCAGCTCTGACTCATAGGCTAATCCATGGGAGGCGGGGTAGTCAATTGTGCTGTGCTAGCTCTGTAGTTCTGGGTCCACTGTGTTTCTAAGGTATGACTCTTCCGTGGTGACAGAAACCTGATGCTCAGATTGTGTGTGCCACACGTGGTGGCCCTGGGGAAGTTCCAAGTCCCCAGCCCTTTCCCGATGCCTTCTGCTTTCCTTACCAGTGAGGTGCCATGCCACTTGTATGTAGCCAAAGGCTTTGAGAGGAAAACATCTCACAATGCCACTCTCCTGTGCTTGTCATCCCTCTGCTGCTAACTTCCAGGGCAGCCCTGACTTTCACTAAGGCCCAAACCTCTACTCAGCCCCTGCTTTCTGTGTGGTGGCTTGGGCTCTCTCCTGAGCTGACTATGAGCTGGCAAACAACCCGAGGGCAAAGCTTTGGTGTACAGCTCACCTCATGAATATCTTCTTCCCTCAGACTCTTCCCTTGCTCTCTCAAGTCCTGGTTGCCAAGGCAACGCTCTACCACTCAGCTGGTTTCAAGCCCTCCTTTCCCGTCGCTGTTTGGTCTTCAGTGGGAGGCTGGCTCTGTTGCTAATTTGTGGGATGCAGCTGAGGTGAGCTGGGCTTTCATTTAAAAACATTTCTAGATAGTTTTAGGTTGATGAAAATTCACCTTAGGCATGACATGTTGGCTCACATCTGTAAACCCAACACTTAAGAGGCAGAGCCTAGAGAATCATCATAAAATTGAGATCAGCTTGGTCTACACAGCAAAGTATAGCAAGCCAGAGAGCTACATATCAAAACCATCCTCAAAACATGGGATGTAGTCACTCATATTTGGTTTCTAGCCATAAATAAAGGACATTAAGCCTATAATTCGTGATCCTAGAGAAGCTAAATAAGGAGAACCCAAAGAAAAACATATAGGCATCCTCCTGAATATTAACCTTCATCAGGCTATGAAAGGAGACAGAGACCCACATTGGAGGACTGGACTGAAATCTCAAGGTGCAAATCAGGAGCAGATGGAGAGAGAGCACAAGCAAGGAACTCAAGACCGCGAGGGGTGCACCCACACACTGAGAGAATGGGGATGTTCTATCGGGAACTCACCAAGGCCAGCTGGACTGGGTCTGAAAAAACATGGGATAAAACCGGACTCGCTGAACATAGCGGACAATGAGGACTACTGAGAACTCAAGAACAATGGCAATGGGTTTTTTGATCCTACTGCACGAACTGGCTTTGTGGGAGCCTAGGCAGTTTGGATGCTCACCTTACTAGACCTGGACGGAGGTGGGTGGTCCTTGGACTTCCCACAGGGCAGGGAACCCTGATTGCTCTTTGGGATGACGAGGGAGGGGGACTTGATCGAGGGAGGGGGAAATGGGAGGTGGTGGCGGGGAGGAGGCAGAAATCTTTAATAAATAAATAAATTAAAAATAAAAACAAAACAAAACAAAACAAAAAAACCAAAACCATCCTCAAAACAAGAACCAAACAGAAGAGCCAAGGCATGGCAGCTCACATGTGCATTCTCAGCCATGGTGGGTGAAGACATTGAACACTAGCCTTTGACTCACTACATAGGGAATTCAGAACCAGCTGAACTATCAGAAACATAGCCTTAAGAAACTCAAGCCCCCAAATTACAACAACAAATAGAACCCAAACTTCTATCAAAGGCTAAGGCTGAAGCAAGTCCCATCACGTGTATTTGGAGCTAGAATGGACAACCGTTTATACCTAGTTAAATACAGACATGCTTCTGACTGGGTGTGCCCTGGGGGGTGTGAGCCTGTTGTCCCCTTAGGCAACTTCTGGGCACGCTGTACTGAAAGTGACTGGGGATAAGCAGAGAGGACAGTGTTGTCAACTCCTAAAGGCCAGCTGTCTCCTCTTGCTTCATTGCTGTACAGCTAGAAGTCATTGCCAGATCACCAAAGAATAGCATTTTGGTTTTGAAACCAACACCCCTGTAAAAACTTTTCTAGGGAATTTTGAATTTCATGTAATTCTCATCTTGCATGCTAGTTGTCAAAGACTCTCTCCATGTCAATGTGGCTCTGCCCACAGGGAATTCCTGCTTCTGTTCTCATTACCCCACAGCCCCATGATGAGAGAACCCTTACATCAGAAGGTCAGCATGCCCTAGAAGGTGAGAGTCACCTCACAGCTAAGAGGGGATGAAAATTCCAAGGCCTCTCTGCTCCTGTACTTACTCTAACCTCTTCGATCTTTGCTAAGACCTCTCATTTGTCTTTTCAATCCATTCTGCCTGTTCTCATTGATTAAAGTCTAAAGGGTCTCTTTGGATGAAAGACGGTCTCATGGCTTTAGTAGTATGTCTCACTAGGGCCTTCTTGTTGGTTCCATGCTGGGACGTCTAAGGATGAAGGATGTTGGGCTCATACAAACTCAAGGAAGACTGAACATGCTCACTGGCCTCTGACCTCATTGAAGGGGTTGTGAGTGTGTATAGAGTGTGTATAGAAGGGAAAGAGGGAGGGAATGGGGGAAGGGAAGAGAGATGGAGGGAGGGGGAGAGAGAGAGAGAACTGAACTTACTCTTTTGCCAAGAACAGTCCCAGTTAGGTTTCTTTCACTGTGGTAAAACACCGAGCAAAAGGAAGTTGGGGAGGAAATGGTTCAGCTTATAGTTTATAGGCCATCATTGAGGGAAACCAGGGCAGGAGCTCAGGCAGGAACCCAAAGGCAGGAAACTGAAGCAGAGGCCATGGAGGAACACTTGTTACTGCCTTGCTTCCCATAACATGCTCAGGTGAGGTACCTCCCATAAGCTGAGCCCTCTTTCATCAACTAGCAATCAAGACAATGCCCCACAGACATTCCCACAGGATAATCTGATGGAGGCTATTTCTAAGGATTCCCTCTTTCCAGATGTGTCAAATTGACAACCAAGACTGTCACCGGAACTGATCCTTGAAATGATAGTACTTATTCACCTGCAAGGGAAGATAGCTCACACTGGAAAGTTCCCTTCTTGGGGGCCGTTTGTTGGTTTGGTTCCCAGCCATCCAGCTATATTAGACCTGAAATAATCACACAGAAACTGTATTAATTAAATCATGCTTGACCCATTCGTTCTAGCTTCTTATTGGCTAACTCTTACATATTAATTTAACCCATTTCTATTAATCTATATATTACCACGAGGTCGTGGCCTACCAGCAAAATTTCAGCACGTCTATCTCCAATGGTGGTTCCATGGAGCCTCTCCAACTCCACCCTTCTTTCTCCCAGCCTTCAGCCTAGGTTTCCTGCCTACCTAGGTCCAAGGCAGTTTCTTTATTCATTAATGGTAATCACAGCACACAGATGGGACTCCCACATCAGGGGCCAGAGCTTCTAACATACCTTTGGGAACCACGACATGTTTCATTTACAGCTGTAGTGTCCCCTGTAGAGGTTTTGAATCACTATCTTGTTAGGGTTTATATTGCTATGATGAAACACAATGACCAAAAGCAAGTTGGAGAGGAAGGGGTTTGGCGCCAGTGTGGACTGTTAAATCCACGTAAAACCTGAGAGAGATCAGGAAATAATTCTAGACAAAGAAGAACAGAGTTAAGCATGACTTCTTGGTAGCATTTTCTCAGGTGGGCTCTGTTTGTTAGAGGCAAGTACACCTCATTTAAAAGAGGCTTCCTGACTCAGCTTTAGAAGCAAAAACCTTGCAGCTCTTTTAAGAGGCCCCACCACCAAACACTGAAATGGTGTTTATGGGTAGGCCATAGCAAGTTTCTTGGTGGTGGCAGGGACCTTGAAACTCCATAGAGTTGTGGCAATAAACAATGACTCCGGCCTGTACCTTTTCCATAATGCTAGTCTCTCAGAAAGCTAAGGAATGGGGTGGATCCAGCAATCAAAATCACGGCTTTAATCTTAGCCATATGGCTTAGCAAATTAAAGACGCATGTGGTCAGAAAAAGAGAGATACAGTAAAGATAGTTTAGACGAAAAAGCCTCTAAACAATTTACAGTGTGTTTAAAAATATATGTAGGCTTGGGAAAGAAAAGAAAAAGGATACAGTCCTTAAAACAAAAAAGAAAGAGAATGGTTGGGTATGGTGGCACACACCCTTAATCCCAATACTTGGGAGGCAGAGGCAGGTAGATCTCTGTGAGTTCAAGGACAGCCTGGTCTACAGAGTGAGTTCTAGGACAGAACTTGTGTAGAGAAACCATGTCTCAAAAAACAAAACAAAACAAAAACAAAAACAAAAATTAAAAATAAAAGAAATAGAGTTTAAAATAAAGCCATGTAAAGATGGGAAATACACAGAGAATCTGGATACTGTATATCATTATGTTGTCTTTGAATTGTTTGATGGCTGAGGAAGGAACAACAGCTGCTAAATGATATTTGATTATAAATGCTGCTGGATTAATCTAAATAGGTATTTTGAAAATGCCTTGACTTCAAAATTGAAGTAAAAAGATATGTTACTTTGGAGAAGAGGTTTTGTTTTTGTTTCTACAGGAAATGAGAGGCTGCAGATTCATTCTTGGCTAAGAAAACTCAGGTTTGATCAGGGAAGACTCCCTGAGAAATCTCCGATAAGAGCGGATGGTGCAAGTGTCTGAGTTCTACATCCAGAACAGATCATCTGCTGCCCCAGATGATCAAGCCTCACAGGATACTCCAGTCAGGACTTGATTATAATTCTAAATTTTTTTAAGGTCCCCATGAGATTATCAGCACCCCCGGTCAGCAGGAAGTATCCTGGAAAACTATGCCTACATTCCCCCCAAACAAATTATGGATGTTTGCCTTTGTTTGGAATGCTGGTTACAAGTTATGGATAATGGTCAGTAGAAAAGCTAAACAAAGGAGACTCCATTCAGAGTTCTTGTTTTGAAGAAAAGGGGGGTGGAGGTGCTGTGGGACAATGGCGTGTACCCTGTCACTTGTATTTTAATAAAACGCTGATTGGCCAGTAGCCAGGCAGGAACTAGAGGTGGGGCAATGAGAGCAGGAGAAGTCTGGGAAGAGGAAAGCTCAGTCTGTACTTGTGACCCAAACACAGAGGAAGTAAGACGAGAATGCCTCGTTGATGAAGGTACCAAGCCACGTGGCTAACACAGACAAGAATTATGGGCTAATATAAGTTATAAGAGTTAATAAGAAGTCTGAGCTAGTGGGCCAACTAGTTTATAATTAATGTAGATCTCTGTGTGCTTTTTGGGTGAGATAGAAACCTCTGTCAACTGGGGTTTATTCAGCTTACACATCCACATCACTGTTCATCATCAAAGGAAGCCAGAACAGGAACTCAAACAGAGCAGGAATCTGGGGGCAGGAACTGATGCAGAGGCCATGGAGGGGTGTTGCTTATTGGCTTGTTCCCCATGACTTGCTCAGTCTGTTTCCTTATAGGACACAGGACCATCAGCCCAGGCAGGGCTCCACCAAAAATGGGCTGAGCCTTCCCCCATCAATCACTAATTTAAAAAAAATGCCCTACAGACTTACTTGCAGCCTGAAGTTTAAGGAGGCATTTTCTTAATTGAGGCTTCCTTCTCTGTGATAGCTCTAGCTTATGTTAAATTTACATAAAACTAGCTAGCACAACCACCTTCCTTGGGCTTCTGTAAAAAGTTAACACAAGCAGGATGTCCTTGACTGTAGAAATCTGCTGCCTTATGGTTTGGGGCTGTTGTTGGTTGTTTTACTCTTTAGGCTTTTTGAGGCACCCATCACCCAGCTCCCAAATAAATCACACACGGAGGCATATTCTTAGTTATGAATGCCCGGCCTTAGCTTGGCTTGTTTACTGCCAGCTTTTCTTAAATTATCCCATCTATCTTTGGCCTTGGGGTTTTTATCTTTCTCTATTCCTGCAGACCTTTCCTTTCCTTCTTATTCTGTGTCTGCCTGTGGTTTGGTGACTGGCCCTGAAGACTTTCTCCTCCTCCTCCCTCTCTCATTCTCCTCCCAATTTCCAGATTTCTCCTTTCATCTGTCCTCTATGCTTGCCAGTCCCACCTACCTCTCTCTCCTGCCTCTCTCCTGGTGGATCATCACTTTATAGACCATTGGGTGTTTAAGACAGGCACAGTCATACGACTTTACAGAGTTAAATAAATGCAGCGTAAACAAAAGCAACACACCTTTACACCACTAAACAGATGTTCCTCAGGATAAGCAAAAGGAACACACCTTAAAATAATTTTCCGCAGCAGGGCCTGGAAGTTGGCGAGCACCATGTCCTTCTATGGGACATGTTGCCTCTCCATCTTCTGGCGATTTGTGACAATCTTTTTCATAGCTTGGCAGCAGACTGCCACTCTGATTTTTGTCTTTACCATCACATGCCGTCTTCCTGTGTGGGTGTCTGGCTCCAAATTTCCCAGTTTTACTGGGACTCTAGTCAAATCAGATTAGGACCCACCCTAGTGAGCTCATCGTAATGAAGAACCTGTCTCCAAATAAGGCCACATTCGGAGATACAGGGTCTGGGCTCTGGAGTATGGTTTCCACGTGACACGAGTCAACCCAGCATAGACTTTCTCTTGCCCCTATCCTGAAGTCTGGTGGCAGTTGGATTTTAGGGTAAGTTCCCCAGTTAGGGTCACGTGCTGGGTCAGAGATTAGAACACAACAGAGGAGAAACATAAAGAAGGACGTTGGGCTCACAGAAACTCAAGGACAGCTGAGCATGTTCTTTGGCCACTGACCTCAGAAATATCAAGGAAAATGTTGCAGAAATTCAGTTGAAAGCACACCCCCAATGTCTCATTAAAATCTTACTGCAAGTGACCAGGTCACTTAGTTCGCCTTTGGTGAGGGATGCCTCACAGAAAAAGAAAATGTGAGATTATTCAGCAGAGAGACTGGAAGGATTATCTCATCAAATCACGGTGTAAACACAGTGACATTTCGCTCTGAGAAGGTGGGGGTGGGGCTAGATTCCCAGAACACGTCTTAGTCTTACTCAAATGAACAGAAAAGCGACTGATAAGCACTTTAATGGAAACCCACTCTAGAGAGGTCGGAACAGTCTGAGCCGTCATCCACAAAGGCAGAGCCTTCCATGGAAACAGACTCCAGGGTGCAGCATATGTCAGACTTAGAAGGAAGTTTTGTTTTGTTTGGGGTCAAGGAGCAGTACTAGAGTTTGAGCACAAACCGTTCTTGGAAAGTCTTCTGCCCCGGGACTCCATGCCCAGCCCAGGAAAAGTTCTTCTACAAGGGTTTCAGAACAATGCCACTAGGACTACGGCTACATCCTAAAGATCTTATGGGAGCCCCGTGGCACCTACTCCTTAGTCATCCTTTCACCACAGAAGCAGACCCTGCCCACTCAGTCCTAACACTCGGGACTCCTCCAGGCCTTGCCCAAAGCAGCCTTTCTCTCTTAGGGCAGACCCTGCTCTTTGCTCACTGCCTTCTGCCACCCAGGTCTCCTTCTTGTTTTTATTGTTGTTGTTTTGTTTTTTTTGTCTTTTCGAGACAGGGTTTCTCTGTGGTTTTGGAGCCTGTCCTGGAACTAGCTCTTGTAGACCAGGCTGGTCTCGAACTCACAGAGATCCACCTGACTCTGCCTCCCAAGTGCTGGGATTAAAGGCGTGCGCCACCACCGCCCGGCTTCCTTCTTGTTTTTAGACCTGCCTCTTCTGCCTGGGGTTGCTCACTTGCTGATCCTTCTGCCTGCTGTGTTTGAGGAGCTTGTCCTTTCTTCCATCTGGTGCTTGTTGTGCCCAAATCTGTGAAGCCCCGCAAAAGCCAACAAGGAAACCAAGAGTCCCGAATGTAAAAACCAAGAGCCTTTATTTGAATCAAATTTGCAAATTTGGTCCCTCTGCATGTCCAACGTATTGGATTAACCAGAGGGCCCCAAGCTCAATTAGAATTGGGTTTTTATAGTAGTAAAGGTGGGGGTGAGGAGTTTCTGAGGTTCAGGACCTCTAATTGGCTGATATCTGTCTAGGGGTGTCCTGGTGACTGTGTGCTGGCAGGTGATCCTATCTACAACGGTTGGAATGCCAGGTATTTCCTTTGAATGGTCTGTTCTTGGGTGGAAGTCAGGTAATCTCAGTTTGTGGTTCCTCCTGTAGCCAGGCATTGTCTCAGAGCAAACTACTGAGACTCCGGCCTCTTATTAACTTTATCAGTGGCCAAGTTCTACTCTGGCAGGTGATAATGGTTGGAAATAAAGAACTTCCTTGGGGTGACCTGTCAATATTTAGCTTATCATGGCTGGCCCCTCAGTGCTCTGCTCGATGACGCTCATTCCTAGAAGATGTTCTCCATTCTATCCTGCCTCCTCCTTCACAGCACCCAGCACCGCCCCCCTCTTAGGATAGCTTTTACCCTGGTCTGGTTTTCGTAGACTTGTTAGAGACACACAGGTGAGAAACCTGTCTGCACCACTTACTACAGTGTCCAGCATCTGCCTTCTATAATAGGCACTTAGGTTGTTGAGGAGTATTTAATCCATATAGAGGGAAACTATGGATCAAAGGTCACATGACTTCCAATGCTGCTTGGAGAATCCAGCTGGACCCCTTCCAGAGCCTGAACTTTAAACATTCCTCCTTTGTCTTTCTCTGCATCTCGGAACCAACATTCATTCATTCATTCATTCATTCATTCACTCACTCATCTTTCTTTTCCTTCCTATTTTGGACAATCCCATACATATAAACAACATATTGTGATCCTGTTCTCTCCCCTTACCCTCTCTTATCTCCCCCGACTCCTGCTGAACCCTCCTCCCAGCTAGGACTCCCATTTTTACATACCTTTGCATACAGGTCTTGAACATGAAGCCACACCTTCTGTGTGTTCATTATTACAGCGGTCATGCCGTACCCAGATGACAACTTTTCATAGTTCTCTGTCTTCCGGCTCTGTCTGATGCCGTGTTGCCTGGGCCTTGAAATGAGTGATAAAGATGTATGTTTGTGTATAAGTATGTATGGTTGTGTATGTATGTGTATATGTGTGTATATATGTGGCATACATATATGTGTGTGTATGTATGGTATATGTGTGTTTGTGTATACATGTGTTTTATATGTGTATGTATGCATGGTTTGTGTGTATGTATGGTATACATTTATGTTTGTGTATATGTATGGTATGTGTATGCTTTGTGTATGTGTATGCTTGTATACATGTGTGCATGTGTCCTGTATGTTTGGTATATATGTATGTTTGTATGTGTGCATGTGTGATAAATGAGTGTGTGTTTTCTGCATGTGTGTGTTTGTATATATGTGTGTATGTGTGGTATAGGTATGGGATATATGTGTGCATTTGCATATATATATATGTGGTATGTACATGTTTGTATGTACATATACTTTATGTATATGTGTGCTTTGTGCATGTGTGCATGCATGTTTATGTAGAAGCCCAGGGTTGGCATTGGGTATCTTCCTTTATCATTCTCACTAAACCCAGAGTTCACTTACTGGCTAGACTGGCAGCCTCTTGCCTTTCATCCCAGTGCTGGGGTTACAGGTAAGAACCACTGTGCCTTGGTTTTACGTGGGTGCTAGTGATCTAAAGTCAGTCCCTTGTGCTTTTGTGGCAGACACTTTACTGTCTGAGCTATAACCCCAGTTCCAAGAATTCCAAACCCGTGCATCGTATCTCCTGGGCAGCACTGAGCCCTCTGATTTGCTCCATAGCATCAGATGCTCTTGGAGCACTGCTCAGCTTCTCCAGGAAGTGTCTCACTCCACATTTGTGTGTGAAGTCATCATCAGACACCTGCTTTGTGTGGAGCCTGGTCCGGAAGCAGGACTAGCCTTGCCATTCATCAGGGATGGTTCTTGTCACGTTGCTTCTCCATCCAATAAACACACCAGGCTTTTCCTTCTGTTCCTGATCACACTTGATTGTTCCCATCCCAAGGTAGGCAGGAGACAACCTGTCCCGGGCCAGTAAGTGCTTTAGCATAGCAAATTCAAAACTATTTTGAGGCACCCAGCTACATGTATCTCATGCTCTTGACATGAGGTAGATCCATAGGCCTTTTTGCTTCCTGCAAACTGCAGTCTTCAGGAGATCCTGTGGAGGCAAGTGGAACTGCCTGGCCTTGCCTCTCCACAGATGTGAGTCCAGGACAATCTAAAATTAGCTGTATTCCCTGCCAGCCTGAGACTCTGCTAGAGCGGCTGCTGCCGAGAGCCAGCCGCTGCAACAGTACCCGCTGCCCGGGGCTCAGTGGCGCTAAGCGGTAGAAACAGGTGATGGAAAATTGGCCCTGAGAGAAGAGCCAGATCAAGTTCAGAAACTGGAACCAGAATGCTGGGTCCAGGAACCACGACCACTAATCCAGGCTGACGTGGCCAGGGTCAAGGAGAGATAGCTAGAACCCAGTCAGACCTGCCCACAGCAGTTTCTGCAGCTTTAGGGGGCTGCGGTGGCCATTGTGTTGTTTCCATACAGTATCCCATCACAGATCACTGACCTCTTCTGCCGTTTGTCTCTTTTATTGTTGACCACGTGGAAGTAGACATGTGTCAGGGTCACATAGCCAGTGAATGGACAAGCACAGATGCCAGCCTAAGCGTGTGTGACACAAGGTCTAGCACTTGCCTTGGTCCTGCCCCTAGAAGTGGCCGGACAGGGTGTTTTTAGTTTTACTAAACCACATGAGGTGGGCCAATAGCATCTCCCCACTGACTTTATCATCCTGGGTCCTATTCTAGTTATCTAGAGAACCTCGAGAAATATGTTGGGGGCCAGGAAGATGTTTTGGGGGGTAAAGGTGCTTCAAGCCAAGCCTGGAGACCTGAGTTTGATTCCAAAGTCCCACATGGTAGAAAGGGAGAATCAGCTCCTACAAGTTGTCCTGTGACCGCCATCATATGCCTTGGTATGTATGATACACACACACACACACACACACACACACACACACACACCATTTCTAAAAGAAAAACATTGCTTAGGTATTAGCTCCCAGCAATTCTGAGTTAATATTCTTGGGCTGTGCCTAAGAACAAATATTTCATAAACATCATGAGGTTTTTTTTTGTAATATTTCAGTGAGAAAATTGGTTTCCATTGTGTAGCTTGGATCAAGACTTATGTTACATTAAACAAACAAACAAACCAAAAAAAACAAAAACAAACAACCCCCACTCAGTGGTGCTTTCAGGAATGTGAAGGCAGGACAGAAGTTCAAGGCCATCCTTCATTATATATTGAGTTTAGGTTATCCTGGATTATATAAGACCTTGTTTAAAACAGAAGAACCATGTTGTACACTTTCTTGGCCAACTCCCCCGGGCAGACAGCTCAACAGGGTGAGTACAAATGTTGTTGCTCAATCACTTTGTTTCCAAACAGGCAGGACATGTGTTGAATGACAGCACATGCCCTCCGACACTTCTCTGGTTGAAGATGATCTTCTCAAATTCTCAAGTTAAGTGAAGAATTCAAAGAGCATCCCCACAAAGAAGGGGCAGAAGTCAGAAACCCTGGCTTAGGGTTCTGTAAGGCAGAACCGTACAGGTAAATCACACTAAACGTTAATAGATTAAACAGGTTCAACACAAGGACAATGTTAAGATGGATTTTAAAAGGCACAGAGGCACGTCTATTGTCTGATACCTGTAAGAAAAAAGATATTAGGAAAAATAAATCCAATAGTATTTCTTTAAACAGCCCATTGTAATAAAGAGAAACAAGTACATTCAGAAACATTTGGAACCAAAAGAGCAAAATATAATGTTTTGAAATTGTGGCTCCAATTAAAGCAAGGGTTAGTTAGGGGACACCTTTAGACTCAGAATAAACTATAATGGAAGAGTGTGAAACCAAAGGCTTAAGATTTTAAGAACCCACTAAAAGGAGAAAGTCAGGTAACATAAATCCAAAGTAAGCAGAAGGAAGAAAATATATCTATTTTCAAATCACTTAAGGTGAAATCTAGGTTTGTTTCTTTATCTGAGACCAGGTCTTACCGTATAGTTCAAACTCTCTCTGAATTTATAATTCTCCTGCCTCAGTTTCTTTAGTGCTGAGATTACATCCAACCTAAAAGTTAGAACTTTAAAATGTTAATAAAATAGATATATATCCTTGGACAGCCAGTCAAGAAGAAGAGAAAAGAAAATACAAAGTGTCAATATTAGAATTTAGAGGTTTCATATTCAAACACTAATTTTAGTAACCTTTTAGAGCAAGGGTAGAAAATCAAATAGTCATTTTATAGATTCAGCGAAGCTCAGTGCCCATTTGTAATGAATGCTTGTAGCAGGCCCAAAGTAGAAGGCAGCAACCTCAATTTTGGCAAATTACTCGCAAAAGACCTTCAGCCCACATCATACTTGTGAAATACTGAATACTTTTTCCCTAAAATTGGGAGCAAGGCAAGGACATCAACTATCAACATGTTTTCTCAATATTGGACAGCAGGACCTCAGTCGTTAATAAATCAAAAGGACATTTGCTGTTTGGAAAGGCATAAATGACGTCAGATGACGTGATTGCATACTCAGACATTCCAGACATGAATTTAGCAAAGTTGCCAGACCCAAGATTAGCATACTGGTCGTTTGTGTTTTTATATATTATCAGGAAAGAACTTTTAAATTATAATTTAAAAATAATTTCACTCATAAGTGTCAAGAGAAATGTTTGAGACAGTTAGGAGCCTCAAAGGACCAAAGCAGAGACATTACTGATCACTGAAACCACTCAGGGCAAGTCTGCGCATGCTCGGTGTAGGACCAGCTGTCTGCGCATGCTCGCTGTAGGGCCAGCTCACCCTTCCATCACGTTTGAAAATTTTAATAGACCACAAAGGCAACCAGCTGGATTTGGTAGGGAGTCTGAAAGCTGAGACAACACTGAGGCCCAGGGTCTCCTGCATACCACAAAACCGGCATCTGTCCTCTAGAATGGCCTTAGTGACAGGATGGTGACTGTAAGCGTTCCCAGCAGGTTTATTCGAGAAACATGGAAAGGACTGAGCTGATACCTCTCTCCCAACTAAACTCTGAGGCTATAATGAACTGAACAAAACGGTTCCTGCCTCACAAGATCTTATCATTGATAAAATTCCAGCGCTCTTCTGTTTGGACATTATCTGGACCCTAAACAGAAGCCTTCCAGGTCCTTCAGAATTCAAAAACTCCCACTTTTACTGTTAAATTCAAATGCAATATTTGATTGGATAGAGATATTTTCTTGTTTTCTCTGCAGTGACACTTGGCACAGAGAAATGGCAAAGCCTCGGAATAGCTCCGCAAGAAATCGAATACATGTCCAGTGCCCTAGATTCCCCTTAAGTTCCCGTGGCACAGAGGTAAAGAGGCCGTCAGCTGCTCAGCTCAACCCTCTGTGCCATCACCGCTGAGTGCCATCACCACTCGGCACCCCAGCTAGACCATGGTGCTGGCATCAACAGGTGCCTCCTGGCCCACTGAGCCACAACTCAGCGTGACCCGACTCCCATGTTAGAACCCCAATTGCTGCAGCCTCTATTCAGCACCCAAACCTCAGATTTCCTTATGTAAATGTCCTTTCCCTTCCGGTAGAATGTGGGCACATTTAGGATGGATTTGTTAATATGACAAATGACCAAACACGCGGTTGTGTAAAAGAAAAAGAAACCCAGCCTTCTCCGTTAGATGGGCCTCTTTGCTTAAATGAATACTTTCCCCCTGCAAAGTCCAGTCAAAGTTTGCCACCTTTGTGGGCTCTCATACCCAGGAGCTCCGAGAACTCCTCAGCAAGACAGGACTCCCCAACACTTTCCCAGGTTTTTTTTTTTTTTTTTTTTTTTTTTTTTGCCTCTCAGATAGCTAACTACCTGTTTTCTTTCCCTAGAGTGCTGGTATTTTAGAGCTGGATTCTTGGGAGATAATGACATGGCTCAGGGAAGAAAGTGCCTGACTTTCCTCCCCGACCCGCGAGGCCGAGGCTACTGATTGGTGCTTCAGGACCTTGAGAGGCTTGGAAACAACAGAGCTAGGATTCCAGCGCTCCACCTTGTGCGGGCTGAGCGTGTCTGGGCAATGACTGTGGCTCTGGATGGAGTCACTGCGGATGAGGGAGGCAGAGTTGGCTCGGTCAGCGAGCACTCGTTGCTCTTTTTAAACTCTACGGCACCAGGGATGAAGTCACCTTTCTCCTTTTAAAACTGAGCTGACTTATTTGTTAGTCCCTGTCACTGCTGTTAGAACTTAGTGTTTTTTCCACGGCTGGTCACCAGAACCTTCTCTCAGGTAAGCAAGCACGTTTTTATTTAGTAAGTTTCCATCCCGGGACAGTGGGTTCAAGGGACTTTGGAGGGCATCCCTGGGGATAATGGAGTAAGGTCAGGAGACACTGGTTTGACGGGTGTGTGTGTGTGGGGGGGGGGTCCTTGATCCTCACCAGTAGTGTAGCCGATACTGGCTGGGTGGTTCAACTCTGAGCCTCGTAATGGACAGTGCGCTGAGACTGGGGCTTGACTTGGGTGCCTCTCTACAAGTTATGGTTTAATTGATGAGGTAGCTAGAAGTGGCCTGGGTTGGGCTGGCAGCCCTCATCCTTCCTTTGCCTTTTGGACCACTGACTTCAGCCAACCCCTACAGAGTTGGGGTGCAGAAGGACAGCAGCTATGTGGCAAGCCTCGTTTTGTTCTTTAGCTGGCTTGAATGCTTTCCTTCTTCCTCAGGCATGTAGCAGGAGACAAAGGGGCCCAGGATCCCTGCCCTGACATGCAGGTACCTCAGGTAAACAACGGCTGTGTGGCTGCATGCTTAGCAGAAGTGAGCAAACATAGCCAAGTGCCTGTCTGTGCAAGTTCTAAGGAAAGGGGCATGAGGGGTGTGTGTGTGTGTGAGCGTGCATGCGTGCGCGAGTGCATACAGTGATTCCAAAGACCAGGAAACTCTCCCTGCAACACTGTCCCTGAGTTACACTGTCACTGATTGACTCATAGAGATCCTCCACCTTTTGAAGGTTTGAGAAAGGCATCTCTAGGTTGTCACGGAAACGACAACAGACAATGAATGGAATTTGGGAAAGAAAGCTGAGCCACTGTCCAGAGAATATTGACCTGCAGACCTTGTATCTCTTGCCATAGGACTCCCCCACACAAGTACTTGGCACAGTCCTGAGAAAAACCAAGACCAGCTTTTTAAAATGATTATTTTTGCTATGTAACCCTGCTGTCCCTGGCATTTGCTGTGTATCTCAGACTGGCCTCAAACTCACAGAGAGCCTTCTGCCTCAGCGTCCTGACTGCCGGTATTACTTTTTATTTTGAGGCAGGTCTCATTAAGGTGCCCAAACTGAATTTGAACTTACTGTAGCCCAGATAGGATCCTCCTGCATCAATTTCCCAAGTAGCTGGGATTACAGGCCTGTGAAACCTGGTCAGGCTGGGCCTGTGCACTCTTGGCCTGGTCTTGGCCACGCTGGGCAGTTAAGAACTGCTGGCTGTTCTTCTCTTTACCTTTTCTCTGAAGGTTTGTAATCTCTCACTATAACAGTGTGTGTGGGGGGGTGTGTGTGTGTGTGATATTTACCTGTATGTGGCACAACAGGAAGGAGGCACAGCAACAAACATAGAGGAACACTTTGACAGGACCCGACAAATAGCACAGAACACTGAGGACAGCAAGCAAGCAGAAGCTGTAACAGACACAGTAGCCACTGAGAATGTAGGAGGGGCTTGAGTGGGCGGTGCCTATGTGCCTGACGACAGAGGGACACATTCATATCTAGCACTTTTATGTTCAGAATTCTTAGAAATTAAAAATCATATAGGATTCTCTGATATTGAAGAATCAACCTTCCAGAAGTCTTTATGCTCTTAGTGACTTAAGGATAACTGTCTTAGTGCTTTAAGGCTAGCTCATTCACTCGTTCATTGATCAAACCTCTGGATGACTTCTCTGAGTGGGTTCTTTGTTGCCTTTTCCGTGAAAGATTGATGGAAATTTTTCTAACTGAATCTGAGCTAGCCTTGGGAAGCTGCTTGGCTAATAAGATAAGAAGAACGTGACATCTAGGGACAACCAGACCTAGGATGGTTTGCAGTTCTGTCTGCACTTGTTCAGCCCTCACTCAGGGGGAAGTCAGCCACCATGAAAAGTCACGTGCTGCTGAACTGGCTTCTGGAAAATAAATACCCAACTTGAATTTTATGTTTGCCGGTTTTGATGGCGCCAACACTCCTTGGGTGACCATTGCAAACTACCTAAGTGGCATCCTGAACACAGGTGGAAGGTACAGAGATCAGCTCTTAGGAGCTGGTACAAGCTGGTACACGCTAGTCCAGGTCCATGAAGACCACTGCTTTCACACCACCAAGGCCTGGAAAGCCCAAACGTCCCGCGGATATGGAGAGGCTGTGGTAAAGAAGCTGAGGTAGCTCTGGGATTTTCCATTCACCTAGCTAAGTAGGAATAGGAGCCTTCGGTGACTGTGGATCCACTGTGGTCAGAGGATTGGTGTGTGGAGCACCCACATGGTAGGGCTGAGAATCACCGGACGCACACAGTAGGATTGAGAGCCACCCTGCTGTGTGGAGCACCCACATGGTAGGGCTGAGAATCACCGGACGCACACAGTAGGATTGAGAGCCACCCTGCTGTGTAGAGGACCCACATGTTAGGGCTGAGGACCACCCTGGACAGTCCAGCCACCCGTAGAACCCTGGGAGATAATAATTTGTGTTGTTCTAGCTTGGGGGTGGGTTTACACAGCACTAGATAGCTTGAGTGGAATGTCAGCCTCATTTACTCAGACACCAGTCTGAGTAGAGCTCCTAAGCTGGTGTAGGGGACAGAAGAACCCATTCCAAGGTCTCTTTGGTTAAAAAAACCCAAGGTCTATTTTTGTAGGAAAACTTTACTAATCAACAATTCTTGTTTGACAAAAGTTTGAGAAAGTCAGTAACTTTGCTAACAAGTCTTTTCATTGGGACAAAATTAGTAAGAAGCTCCCTGACACAGGTCACATGTCACAGCATCTCTGTCCATCTCCTACAACCCAACTCTCTTCATGTGGAGATTATGGAAGTTCTGTCTTGCGCTGTCCTTTAGACCCCATCTCATCTTCATATGCATTTTTTTAGGGGAAGCAGGTACAACGGAGAGAAAGTGAAGTTAGGGAATAGTCCAACAGAAAATGACATCCCTAGAAAAAAAAACAGTAAAGAGAGGATTATAAACAAGTCTTAAAGAAGACACAAAGGTCAGTAGCTAACAGCAGTGATTTTGAAGTCCAATGGCTAGAGTCAGAATCTGCTATTTCTAGTTGGCTGACCCACAACAGTATGGAGGCGTTTCTTGCCTTCTTTCCCTCATCTTTCAAGTCTTGATGATGATGTCATTGCCCCATGGGCTTGTGAAAATTAATAAGATGATGCTTGTAGGGTAACTAACAGTTGCACAGGTCCCCACACATACATGTTACATGAGTAAACACTTATAACTGTAACAATGATCATGTTGCTATGGTACATATAAGAGTGCTGCCATCACCCCCAAATCATAGTATCTCTGATAAATCCAGGGCATTATGGTCATGGTCACAGTGCCCAAAATGAGCCTTCAATTGATATTTACATTCAACTGAATACTTGCCTCGTGAGTATCCATCCTCATACCCAGATTTTTCCTCTTACCATCCCAAATGTGTTTCTAGAGGTTACCAAATCTTGCTGGGCGATGTGAGTCCGTGTAACTTTGATGTCTTACTAGCCATCCTCTAACCCTCTTCTTACCCCTGTAGCTGACATTGAGTAGTTCAAAGCTCACTCATTTGAGTCATTATTATTTTTAAAATTCTGGGTTAAGGAGGTGGTTTCATTAGTAAAGGACTAACACTATGAGGACCTAAGTTCAAACCCCAGCACTCACATAAAAGCATGGTGTGGTAGTGTGCGCCTGAAATCCCAGATCTGGGGATGGGAAGGCAGAAGGACCTCTGAGGCTTACCAGTCAACCAATCTAGATGAACTAGTGAACTCTGCATTCAGTGGGAGAGGAAGACACCAGCCTCAACCTTGTCCTTCACATGCACACACAGAAATACTCGTGCACACACAGAGTACTATTTAGGGAGACCGTGAGGGTGGGTGACTTTAACAGGAATCCTGAGTCCAAGTGCTCCAGATCTCAGTTTTCCAGCTCCCAGCTTCCGCTTTGATGAGACAGCCAGAGTAAGGACAGCACCACTCTGGAGGGCACGAGGTAAATGTCCAGGCCACCTTCTTTATTTATACCTTGTGAATAACAAATTTTAATCTGTGAAAATTTAATCTATTGATTAATTCATGGCAGGCAGGTTTCATTAGGCCCGGTCACACAAGAGTTCTAGACCAAGCATGCTACAGACATTCTGACCATTAAAGAATGGCTGGCTTATGTATTTTACATCTTTTATTATGAAATATTTATAGGCCTAGAAGTCTGTGGTCTACGTCACCAAGCCTCACTCAGAGTTAACCGTCTGCATAATCGCAGTGCTGTATCAGAACTAGGTCACTGATGCTGGTACAGTCCACTGTCATTCTGATTTCAACAACTGCTTGCACTCCATTGTGTGAGTGTGTGTGTGTAATTGTGTGTGATTTTGTTTCATGAGCTTCATGTAACTACCACCTCAATAAGATATGAAGCTGTGGCATAAGGCAGACCTGTTTCTCCTCCTGTTTCCAGCTCCTCGAAGCCCTGTTGTCTCTATCATGTGTTTGGTAAGCGTGCTATGAAGGAGTTCATGTAGTGCTGGTTTTGCCCAGGTGGAGTGTAAGCTTGAGGACTGTCAAATTTCTGCACTCATCCCTGTTGATTCTTTCTTTAGGGAGAGGCACTGCAGGGCACAGCTGCTACACTGTAGCAGGCTGCTTATTTGCGTTCCTGCCCACTGGAGAAGTTGAAAGCTGTTTCTATCTTTTGTTTATTACAAATGCATTAGTTACTTTCCTCACTGGTTCAACCAAGCACTCAGCGTGAAGCACTTTGGTTACTGTTTGCAGGACGCAACCCTCATGATTGGAAAGGTGTGCACAGGCTTGAAGCAGTGGTCACTTCACAGCTGTAGTCAGGAAGCAGAGAGGAGACAGGAAGTGGGTGGGGCTATAAAGTCCAGAAGCCTTTCCACAGGGAGCCACTCCCCCTAGTGACATTCACCCCTCCTAAAGGTCCTACAACATTTTAAAATGGCTCCATGAGCTGGGGACCACGTGCTCAAATGCGTGAGCCTATGGGGGACACTTGACATACAAACCCTAACACCAAATAAAGCTGCTGCTAGCATCAGTTACAAGTGTTTGCATAAGGGGAAATGTCGCTTCTCTGCCATAAATGATGAAGGTGGCGCATCTGATCCCGGAGGGAAACTGAGCTCCAAACTATCTTTTCAGGAGAAAGGGTTATTATAGTGCCACTAGCCATGTATGATAATGGAATCTATATCTTTGCCTACATTTGCATTATCACTTTTTTTATTTTACTCATAATCTCTTACTGTGGTTTTATTCTGTGCTTGCTTAGTGGGTTTTAATTTGGCTATTTGCTGTCAGTATGGACTTTCAGTGAATGTGTATTTGTGTAGTTTGCCTCTTTAACAACTCCACAATTTTACTGTCAGTATGGACTTTCAGTGAATGTGTATTTGTGTAGTTTGCCTCTTTAACAACTCCACAATTTTACTGCATACATACATGTGTATATGTATATATATATGTAGTCTAGAAACAAGCCCTTTATCATGTATTTGCAGATATATTCCCCAACTCTATAATCTTTTATAAAACAAGTATTTAATTTTGATAAAGTTCACTTTATCATTGTTTTCATTTTTATCAAATACCCCTCAAGCATGTCACATCCCAGCCTCTCACATTTTCCTCTGATGCTCATATTGTAAGATTTAACCTTTTACCGAACCATAATTCTTAAAGATTCTCCTCAATTTTTCTAAAAGAGTTGTAGCTTTACATATTGCTTTACACATTTTTATCTACTTTGCTTTGGTTTTTATGAAATATCAGGTTAAATTAAAGCTAATTTGGAGGAAAAGTGTAAATCTGTCAAAATTCCTTAGCACCATTTTTTTTTTAAGTGCTAAACCTCTTTCATTGAGTTTGTTTTGCACTTTGGCAAAAGTAAGTTGGGCAGGGCTTGGTGGCATGCCTGGAATCCTGGCACTTGGAGGGCTGAGATAGGAGAGTTGCTGAAAGTTGGGGGCCTGCCTTGGGTACATAAAGAAAGTCTTACAAACAAACAAACAAAAAACAAACAAACAACCTGGTATGAAATTTCCCTTTCTTCTCTGCAAGGGTCTGAACTCAAAGTCTGTGGTTCCTCCTGGCCCTTTCCTCTATAATTGGATTCTATTTATAAACTGCTTTATAATTTATAAATTTATAAATCAGCATGATTTCCAGCCGATCTTTACAGTCTTACAGCACTAATATACTTTAATGACTGCAATTCTGCAGTATAACTTGTATTTTGTTAACTATATTTTGAGGGCTATCCAAATATTCCCACCACTTTACTTAGGAAGAAGGTTGAGTATCCACACCTAAGAGCCACGCGCTCTGTAATCCGCATTCCATAGGGTAGACTTATCCACCTAGCCTTTCCCTACGCATTTGGAATGTTAGCTTTGTGTATATCAAAACAACAACATCAGTTTTGTTATTTTAGTCGGAGTCTCACTCTGTAGACCAGGCTGCCCTTGAACTCATGGAGATCTGCCTGCCTCTGTCTCCCAAGTGCTGAGATTAGAAGTCTATGATGCTATGCCTAGCTTGCATCAAAGTTTTTTGACCAATAGTTTATTTCAACCACAAGAGCACACTGCTTTCTTTCAGCTTCACAGTAAATGTTATTATCAATGTTACGTACGTGTCCACATCTGCACATGCAAAGGAAACCATTGGAAATGAAAACAAAACACAACAACAGTTACATCTGGGGAGAAACTGTTGGGGTGTTACTGGTGAGGGAGACTGCTCATTTGGTCCACACTCACTGCCTGTGTTCATGAAAGCCAACAAACAAACATTTCATATGCATTTCTTTCATAACAGAAAATAATGTCTGCTCAAAATATAGGCCTGAAGGGGGGTCTTATTCTGTACTCGGGTCTTCCATATTAGAATAGCTTGGGGAGCTTTTAGGAGACATGGAGGCCTGGGGACCACCCCCAGAAGTTGCTCTGGATTCAGTCCATTAGCATACTTTAAAAGTTCCCCAGAAAGTTCTGATGCATAACGGAAGATGAGAACGTCTGCTGCAGGGGATGAAAGGCATCGCAGGGTCCCCAGAAGGCCATCGGGGTGAGACGTTCCCGGCATACAGTGATCTGCTACCACACTCCAGAGTGAGCTCTCCCTTCTCTGATGTGTTAACATGAAACTCAACTCAAATAAGCACAAGGGGAAGGTGTGGGCAAACCGTGTTGATTTGTGTGCAAATCTTCACTTCTGGGGCTGGCCTTTGTTCACCAAGCTTCCTCTACATAAGAGGCTACAAAGAACCTATTCTAGCTACGACAGTGAGAAATTGCACCAAATATTAGTATTGGCTGGACAGCTGTTCCCATGCTGTGACTGGCATCAGGAGGTAGGAATTCGTTGCTCTGAGCTCCTCATAGAGCAAGTTTTCAAACATCTTTTATCTGGGGAGCCACTTTGTTCTAATGAAAGCTGGACGCCTGGTCTGGGGAAGAGGCTGAAGAATTCTCTGTCTGGTTTCTAGTGCTCCTGCCTGCGGAAACCCAAGGCTGGGCTGGAAGGTCAGTGCAGATAGCTCTTCCCTTCTCTGCTCCACTCTGTGCATCTCTCCCAGTGATTTTTCCATCCTGAGCGAATGTTCTTGACATTTCTGCTTGGCCTACCTCACAGTGGGTCCGCCTCTGGTTGGGTGAGGTTTTCCACACTAGGTAACCATAGGCACGTCTATTAGTTTGTGAAGGTATGTGTCCCTGCGGTTGATAGGGCCAGAGGGAAGGGGGGAGCAGCAGCAGGAGAGGGCAACAAAGTCACCATGGGCTTGAAGTAAGAAAATGAGCTGAGAGGTGTGTTCTTGAGCGTGGAGAGCAGGTAGAGCTTGCATCGTGCATAGCCTGTCCAAGTCGTGTGTTAAATCAGCCTCCGGCACGTGACCTACAGGATGGATGTCAGTGCAGTATGGAACTTCCTAGAGTGGAGTGAGATGCTGAGGAAAGAAAGGCTGGCAGGAAGATGGGGGTGTCCCCACATCCAGACATCTCCAAAGTCCTGTTCTGACTGCAAGAACCTAGACTTCTCAAAGGTCTTGTCAGCTGGGAAGAGCGGGGAGATGGTGTTCGTTTTGCCCTTGGTGTTGAATACTGGTTTTGTGTAGCTAGTCAGCCTTGAATCGTAATTTAGTTCGATGTGCTATGAAAATGTACATTGGGCTTCAAATCTTGTGTGTCAGACAGCCTGGCATTTGCATTAATATCGTCTTCTGTTCATCACATAGAGAAATACTATTTTGACTATGTAGAGTAAATAAAATATATTACTGAAATGATGGGGCTGGGGAGATTGCCTAGTAGTGAGAGCGTTGGTTACAGGAGTGTGGAGACCAGAGTTCGCATCTCCAGAACACACACAAAATGATGAGTGACAGCCTGCTTGTAACTCCAGCTGACAGTGGAGATGGGGACCTTAGAGCAAGCTGCTAGAGAGGAGAGCCATGCTTGCAAGCTCTGGTTCTGGTGGAAAGACCGTTTCCCTGACAACCATTTGACTTCTGTGTGCAGGTAGACACATGTGCACATGCACCCCCACACACAAACAAACACACACACACACACACACACACACACAGAAATGGAAAAATGAAAAAATTCCCCTGTATTACTTTTTAAAATGAATACTTGAGTGTTGAGTAACTCCTAACTCCAGTTCACATGGTAAGGGTCTAGACCTCCCGGTGGTGGTGGTTAGAGGTGGGGCCTTTGGATTTGTGTGAGATCATAGAGTGAGGTGTCACGATAGTAAGGGCCCTTGTAAGAAAAGGGACAAGGGGACAGGCAGAAGATTCCTTCTCCCTCTCTACCTTGTGAGGACACACGGAGCAAGTGAAAAATGGCCTCCTCTGTGGCAGAGAATTAGGCAGTTGGCTCCTGGCTCTAGAGTTCCCCACCCTCCACAAGAGCTAGACATAGATTGCTGTTGCTTAAATGTTAAGTCTGTGGCATTCTGTTGTATTCAGCCAAGGTGGCTAAAGCACGCAGAGATTAGAAAATTCAAAATAATATATGTCCCTCCTAGTGCTGTTTTGAATGGTAACTTATTTCCCCTCCAACTCAGATATGCCTGTCATTGTTTGAGAATGAGCCACAGCCTCACGCTGGAAGATCTGCTAACACTCTATTCTTGGTTTGTAATCAGAGCCCTGGCTGTTTGTCTCCAGATTTCAGCCCCGGGCCTTCTCTACTGAGACAGTTAATCCTCTGCAGTGGTCTCCAGCTCCCCGTGTCCGGGGATGCTGTTTATGACTCTGCACAGCAAGCCCTTGCGGCACTGCGCCACCCCTTTGCCTCCGCTGCTCTTTCCTGGCTTGCTTTCCTCCTCCCCGTCTAGAACTGGCACACGAGACAGCTGCACTCTTACCCACTTTTTCCACGAATTTTCTTCCAGAGAAGAGTACTCCAGCCATCAGCCCTTCCACCGAGGTACATGATTGCCTTCAAAGACTCTTCCCAGTTCATGCTGACTCCCTATGGAACAAAAGGGACCAAGGCACACTTAAGTGTTACCAATGGCAACCAAGAGCAGTGGCTACCCTTCGTGGATGATTTCTTTTCTTTTCTTTTTTTTTAAAATGTGATCAGCATTTGTAGTGGGTACATTACAGACATTTCTCATTTGAGTCCTACAATGACTTGACGATCATATGTTACATATGATCTCATGTTACAAATGAAAAAAATAGTTGGGCTTGGTTAGGTTATCCTGCTCAAGATTACTGCTAGTGGGTGATGACTGTGATTTAGCTTCAGAGCCATCCCCAAATCCTTGCTGCTAACCACCATTTATCCTGCCTCCCACGGACTTGCACCTCACAGCTTGAAGAGCCAACCTGAATTTCAGTGCCGAATAGCAAGTGATGGCTCCAAGCAAATTTGCCAAGATGAGTTGCTGTGCATTTGCGTATTTCTTTGTGTGTTCTTTAGCTGGCATCGAGTTTCCCACAAACTGTGTTCAGGATGGAAGAGGCACTGTGAGCCTTCTTCTACACATTGGAAGAACTGAGTTCAGGGCAGAGTCTCCTGCTGGGTTAATACAATGAGAAAACACTGTGAGATTGCAGTCTCTTCAAACACTTTCCCCTTCTCTTTGTTATCAATTTGTAGCTGGACATAGAACTACCAGGACGAGAGAATTTGATGGCAGAGATTTTGCTATTATTGCTGTTCTAACTGTGGTATTGTTGAGTGATGTTTTATTCATTTGGAGTTTTGAGGGGCCCACCACCAGTTCCCAAATAAATCATATATAGAGGCTTATTCTTAGTTATGAATGCCTGGCCTTATCTTGGTTTGTTTCTTGCCATATTCTCTTAAATTATCCCGGCTACCTTTTGCCTCTGGAGCTTTTACCTTTCTCTCTTTTTGTATACCTTTCTTTACTTCTTTCTTTACAGCTGGATGGTTGACCACTAACGTCCTCCTCTCCTTGTTCTCTTGCTCCCCCTCTTCCTCCTTCCTCCTTCTATTTATCCTCTCTGCCTGCCAGCCCCACCTTCCTTGCTTCTGCCTCACTGTTGGCCACTCATCTCTTTATTAGGACCATCAGATGTTTTAGACAGGCACAGTAAGACAGCTTCACAGAGTTAAACAAACTCAATGTAAACCAAAGTGACACACTTGAAAATAATGCTCCCTAACATGTTATGTGAACAGTTGAGTTTCTCAGCTGACAGTATAGTATGCCTGCCTCTACTCAACAGCATTTCCTGAGCCAGCCTGGTCACTATGCTCCCTGCGAGAGGGAAAGGGTAGAGAAGATAAGACTTTGTGCTGAGGAGGTGACGTTAGTGTGAGAACATCACCTTGTGTATGTGTGTGTGAGTGTGTGTGTATATGTGAGTGTGTACGTGTGTGTGAGTGTGTGTGTATACATGTGTGTATGTGTGTGTGTGTATATACGTGTGTGTGTGAGAGAGAGTGTGAGTGTGTGAGTGTGTGTGTGTGAGATTCTCCAGTGGCAAAGGACTGTGCTAAAGAGCATAGGGAGTTCTGGAAAGCAAGGAACCCGGAAGCAGTCTGCATGGGAAGGTGCTGTGATGGAGGCTTCCATGTTTGTCCTCCATGGACTGCTTTAAAGATGAAAATTCTGAGTTCAACACCTCATAACTTTTTTTTTTTAAATTAAAGACAGGGTTTCTCTATAGCTTTGGAACCTGTCTTGGAACTAAGTCTTAGAGATCAGTCTGGCCTTAAACTCACAAAGATTTGCCTGCCTCTGCCTCCCGAGTGCTGGGATTAAAGGCCTGCACCACTGCCGCCAGACATAACTTTTTAATTTCATTAGGCTTCCTAAAAATCTGCTTGCTACCACAGCTCCTTAGAGAGTGTTATAAATTATTTAGTGGCATACTCAAAATATTAACATCAATAAATTCCACTGGAGCTCTGAAAACATCCTACCCATTTGCATAAGCTAGTCAGAAATGTTTTTCAAGTTATTGAGAATATCCAATTCTATGGTGTTTGGAGAATTCTCAGAAACAAATAAGAAGCCCAGGGAATAGGGAGCCCAGCTCTCAGTCCCCAAGCATTGCGGATGGAAGACAGTTCAATCTTTCTCAGTGCTTCCCAGCCTGTCATTCACAATATACGTTCACATGTTTTTCCCGAAGTTTAAGTGCTGCCGAATTATATTTTTTGAATAGTAAGATTCCAAATATCTATTCTACATTTTTTGTTATTCTGAGCTAGAGAGAAAAGGATCTTCCAAGTTTAGATGTTGAGATTCACCAGAATAAACTCTTGAGGCTGCCCAAAGAGGAGAGTACCCACAATTCAACTGTGGTCCAGGTCACCTTCGACTTTTCCCCCTGGCATCTAAACTTGGATCTCAGGTAGTTGAGAACTCAGCCATCAAGGAGGCCACCCATACTGTGGTCTCTTTCCTTTCCTGCTTCAATTAGTTGTTTCATTTAGCTGCTGGGTGGGACCACGTACATGTATGTCACCACCTGTGCCTAAGCTGCTCTTCTTACTCCTGACTCATCGAAGAAGCAGGCCTAGCTTTATAAGCATGGAGAATACTAGGACTGGGTGAGATCTTGTTATTCATGGAGAGATGTCCATCTTACCTATGGATAGCCTTTTAAAAACAGAACAAGATCTGGGAGGTACTGGAACAGTCAGAGTGTAGGGTATTATCAGTATTTTGTTGAAAATCTAAATATGAATTGCTTGTCAGGTGTTCATAGATGCAGTGGCTTAGCTGGGTTGCAAGGTGCACTGTATCCCTTTGTTATCTGAGGAGCAAGGGAGCACTGTATTTCTGTGATAGCTGGGTCGCAAGGGAGCACTGTATCCCTAGTAGGGTTCCAGCTCAGGTTGAACGGCATTTACTAGGGAATGGTGATGAAGGCAAGGGTGAGAGTAAGAGCTCCATGTTGTCTTCCCACGTCTGTTCCTACTGATTGCAAACCCTTGTGTCCCCCTGTGTGTGCCTCCATGTTTCCACTTGGTGCATTGCCCTGTACTGATCTGTCCAGATGTGTTTTCCCAACAACTCTGAAAAGTCTTTGAAGAAAGGGACACAATCTATCCTTCTTGACTCCAAGTGTTTATTCTAGTGGCTAGGATATAGGAGCATTATGTAAATATTTATCCAATGAATAGGTGAATTTATGTGCATGCATTTATGTGTGCATGTACACATTTGTATGTATTTTAATTTATAGCTCAAATTATTAGCAAGCAGTCTTGGTTGACATGGTTCTGTCTACATTCCTTGGAACCAATGGGTGTTTAATTCTCTTAGTCACAGAATATACTTCCTGCTTCTCCACCTGAGTCTCCAGGCATGGTACTTTATAAATTCCCTAAGAGATGGAGCCACAGGATGGCAGAGTAGATAACCAAAGTGCAGGTAGGCCTTCTGCATTGTATTTCTAGGTCAAGTTCATGGCAGCAGAAATGGCCCTGGTGACTAGGACCTCAGGTGTGACTCAGCTGCGTTTGGGAGGTTGGTGTGTACACAGGTATCAGACATGCCAAGCCCACAGCAGATGAAGTAGGATCATGGGTTGGGAAATCTCAGCCAATTAAATCAGATAGGGCTCAGGACCAGGCTGAAGAGAAGGTAGATATGGTGTGTTGTAGGCAGAGGCTTGCTTGTTCATTTCCTGGCTGTCCAGACCCAAAAGAATCACACAAAAACTATATTAATTGCAGTACTGTTTGGCCAATAGCTTAAGCATATTTCCAGCTGGCTCTTACATCTTAAATGAACCCATTTCTATTATTTTATATTTTGCCATGAGACTCGTGGTGGCTGGGCTTCTGGCCTGGGTAGCTGGGTGGATGCCTTGCTGAGGAGGCACACAGGCAAGAAAAGAGGATGTCAGTTTCAAGTGAGCTGGGTGATGGCGCTAAATTCCCACTTACCCGAAGACCCTGTCTACTCACCTGGCTCGCCACACCTTATCAGAATGAGCACATCTGCCCTGGGAGTTTTGGAGGTGCAATGCCCTGCTGGGATCCCCACTCCCTTGCCATTATCACTTATTCCTCCATTTACTCAACCAGTGTTTAAGTAGTAAGTGCGTCCTCACAGCATCCAGTGTCTCAGTCCCAGTCCGTGTGTGCGGACGGTTCATCTCTGTAAAGACGACTGTTCAGAGGGCAGCTGGGTTCTAAGGATGCTTCTTACCGCATGCTCCGTCTTGTGCCCACGTCGTCCCTGCTCCCTGCTCTCCCCATAGCTGCAGCAATTGCTTGGCCGCTAAATTCCTATGACTTTCTTAAATTTTAACTCAGTCTTTGAGACTTGACTTGGGAAGAAGTTAAACACTTAGGAAAAACACTAGATGAGTTACTTTTATATGGATAGAGTCCAGGAAACTATTTTCTAAACTCTAGAGTTTTATGAGAAACCCCAGGGTTTGCTGGAACTCAAGGGATACTGCTGGTTTCAGTAATAGATGTGACCGATCTGAAACCTTCCTCGTAATGTTTGAGTCATACAATTTCACTTCTTATTTGTTGCCTTGCTTTCTCTAGCTGAGGTGTGAAATAGCGTATCATAGACAACAGTGGGGCCTACAGAAAGACCTAAAAGGTTCAGGTAGCTAAGATTAAATTCATGAGGTTGAGTCTGAGAGCACACTTTCAGAAGACAGCATCCTGCAAATCTAACCTCTGGACGTCAGGGATGTCTGCATTAGTGGGCCAGTAGGATGAGGAACTGGCTTGAAACACTATTTACTGGCCAGCAATTAAAAGTCAAACAAAGTTCTTGGAATTTTCAGCTCCTCAAGGGTACTGCAAGGATTAATTAGAAGGTGATTTGGAATTTCTAGTCTATTGTAAATAAAATCTTTTTCGCTACAATATCTAGTTCCAGGACAGCCAGGGCTGTTACACAGAACCCACCCGAAAAACCCCCAATCTTTTTCAGGATATATTAGTATTATATTATTTAATGATCAATATAGACATAAATATTATATATTTATTTGGGGCCATTAAATGGTGCTATTGCAAACATGACCCAGGATTAGATTTATTGCAGAAAAATATTTTTAGTTTTTAGTTTTGATTTGTTTTAGGTGATGCCTCATGCAGTCCAGGCTGGTCTGGAACTTTCTATGTAGCTGACAATGACCTGGAACTTTTTACCCTCCATCTTCATTTTCCAGATGCTGAGATAGGCTTATGTCGCCTAACTTGGCTTACATTCTTAGTTTGCGTGGAGAATGTCTCTTGCTCATAGTAGGCAATCTCTCGCTCAGTTGGCTATTACATGCTCAGTTAGCCAATGAACAAATAATGCAGCTTCCTCAACCTCTGACACGGGACAGAGGTTGCCCATGTGTCTTGTTTTTCTATTGCTGTGAAGAGATAGTGTGACCAAGACAACTTACAAAAGAAAGAGTTTATTGGGGTTCGGGTTCCAAAGACAGTCCATGATAATCTTTGTGGGTAGCATGGTGGCAGGCAAGCAGGATCCTGGAGCAGTAGCTGAGAATCTACATCTGTTTCACAAGCTGAAGGCATATATAAATATATATATATATATATATGAATAATGTGATGTGGATATATATATATATATATGTATATATATATACGACTGGGTGGCATGGGCTGTTGAAACTTCAAAGCCCACCCCCAGTCATACACATCCTTGAGCAAGGCCACACCTCCTATATCCTTCCCAAACAGTTCCACCAACTGGAGACCAAGCATTCAAATTTATGAGCCCATGAGGGGCGTTACCATTCAAATCAGCACATATGTAAAAGCAAACTATTCTAGCCTGCAAACTCTGGGCACCTGGACCAGCCTCTAACAGCATCAGTTCTGAGTTCTTTCAGTCAGAACGGAAAACCTTAGCCTGGGTAAAGACATTTGTTCAAAGTCGATGTCAGAGTCAGGCTCAGACCTGGATTCTGAAGTCCAGTACTTCACATGTCTTATTCATTCTTGTTTGGAATTCTCTTCTAAAACCTCAAGGCACTAAACCCACGTGGCTGAACACAGGTTTCTGGCGAGCCTCCTGGTGAGTGCGTCACAATTTATATCCCCCTCGGTACTTCATCAGAGGCTTTGCTTGATACAACTGCCAGGAGCACCACATCAAAGAGCCACAATTCTGCTCTGTCTATGGCCCTGCAGGCTGCACAGGGCCCACAGGGCAGCTCCGAACAGCATTCCAGAGGTTTAGAGACCGAATGGAGCCCTCTGCTCTGATTACAGCGGCTCATCAGCTGTGCCCATCCAATTAGGCTTCAGCGTTTCTGCCACGGTGGAGGTCTCTCTCTTGCCACATTCACAGATGAGCGACTCAGTCATGTTCAATTATTCAAAACCCACTTCCATTTGAAGCCCTGCTTCGAGCACAGTGTTAGGAAGATTGCTTTGTAATCTGGGGAAAAGTCTGGTCATGGCTTGTCATCAACCAAGATGCAGTTTATTTCCCAGCATGCCTTCTCAGGGGCGGCCAGTGTGGTGGTTGGGCCTTCTCATGAAAGCCAGGAGGCCTTGGGACACAAGCCTTTGGGCTTTGCAAATGGAAGCGGGAAGTTGGTCCCCAGGGTCCTTTGTGCTTCTGGAGTCTCCCTTTAACGTGACCTTTACTGCAGTTCTCTTTCCTACTATGGAGGCCTCCAAGGAACTGCAGAAATTTACAAAAAAAAAAAAATCCATCATTATGGCCATTTGAAGAATTTTGGTCTGTTTTTCACACACACACACACACACACACACACACACACACACACACGACTATATTCCTATATTCTCTCTTCCTCCCCTCCCTCCATCTTTTTTTCTCCTTCATCTCCTCATTCCTTCCTCCCTCTCTCCCCATTGCTTTCCCTGAAATTCGAGGAGTCTATAATAAATACATGAAAGTCAAAAGGAAGTTCTCTGCCCAAGATCCAGGAGTGGTGAGAGCTGCTTCAGGAACATTCCTTAACCGAGTGGACAGAGGAATGTGGCTTCGGGACTTTGGCAATCTCACCCTCAGGCCATGCCCATATCTCCACAATAAGCCTGCAAGCCAAAATCATAGAATGGACTGGAAATTGGTTACGTTAGAACAAGAAGACTTCAGCCCTCAGGAGAGCATTAGTAGTAATCCACACCCCTTTGCTTTCTGTCTTTCAGGCATTTGTTTTGAGAGCTGCATGCAAGAGGAACTAGGCAGAAGCATGGACCTAGGTGAAAACTGGTCTTTGGAGGAAGGAAGCTGGCTGTCACACACTGGGGCTCAGCATTTCCCCAACACTAGAGCAGGTATGGCCACTCTTCATGGTCCTGATTCACAGGGTCTCTCTTATTCTTGCCCCTTGCTGTGCCAGCCTGTCTGCGCTCCCTGTTTGCTCAGAATGGTTGGCTATTCAAGGGCTGCTGGGTGGAGCCTACTGAGCTGGGACTTGGAAGTCAAACAGACCTATGTTGAGATCCCAGAAGCATTCATTGTTACCTATATTACTATAAGAAACACCATTGCCCTGGGGGAGACTAGGACTATGAACTCTTGCAGAGTCCGGATGGGGACCAACAGTGACAGTCAGTGGGTTGTCATTTCCTGAGCTCTCACTGCATGCCAGGCACTGGGCTCTCACTCTGACGGAGTCCTCTGAGGGGCCTACAGTCCCTGAGGCAGAGGACAGGGTAGCCAAGGCTAGCAGTGTAGGGTAGCCCCCCTACTGTTCTTTCTCTTTGTCCTCTGAGGCGTCTACAGTCCCTGAGGCAGAGGACAGGGTAGCCAAGGCTAGCAGTGTAGGGTAGCTCCCCTACCGTTCTTTCTTTGTCCGATTATTGAGTTGGTGGGGCCCAGCCTTAAATGATGGCGGTGATGAGACTTCTCTGGAGTGGAGCAAACAGAAGGAAGCAGCAGACAGCTGACACAGAGCTGTGGTCCTCTGTTGAGTTTGTCACCCTTCCATGTCCCCAAGCTGCTAGAGTTTTACGGCAGTGGCTGGGGCCACTGAAGAGCTCCAAGATACCTGAGATACATGAGGGCCATGCCTTTTTGTTTTTAGAACACGCCTCCTGATGTGTACTTGCCTATATGAGAATATCACAGAGAGTAGAGCAGACGCCAAGCAGTGAAAAGTTGAGAGGAGGTGGAGGTGGAGGTGGTGTGTGTGTGTGTGTGTGTGTGTGTGTGTGTGTGTGTGTATCCAGACAGAATTGGATCATTAAACATCACTCTGACATGCCCCTTCTCTGAGATGAACTAACTTACACCAGTGAGCACGGACAGGGCTTCTGTATTATTATATAATAGTACCTCTACCAAACCAAGCAGAGCGAAGGCCTCTAGGGCAGTGGTTCTCAACCTTCCTAATGCTATGATCCTTAATAAAGTTCCTCATGTTGTGATGGCCCCCCCAACCGTAAAATTATTTTGTTACTACTTCATAACTATAATTTTGTTACTGTTATAAATCATAACACAAATATCTGATGCAGGATATCTGATATGAGACCCCAATGGGGTTGCAACCCTATTGCTTTGAAAGGAACATCTTATGGTCTGAGGGAGAAAAGACTGGTGCATCCCATAACACACACACACACACACACACACACACACACACACACACTCACACACACACACACACATGCATACAATGCCCACACAGTAGGTGATTCCTGGATGGCTGATGTATGAACGTGTGATGGATGGGCCTGTGCCCTATGAGTCTCTCTGCCATTGTGAGAGAGAGCCCTTCCGCTTCTGCCATCCTCCTACCCCTTCACCTCGCTCTCATCGTATGAACAGCATCTCAGCCAGTGGCCTAGAAAGTGGAGGGGAGAGCAGAAGCCAGTGGGACTTATGGGTGCCTTTGTAATCGTGCATTAGAATCATCTATAGAATTTTAGAATGAGAAGGCTCAGTGACCATGGTAACATGGGTGTGGCCTGGCTTATTGTGATCTCACTGCCACAGTGCTCTGTAAGCTCACAGATCTGCACTCCTTGGGGCAAGGCTGGCCGTAAGAAGGGAAGTAGAGCTGGTGCTGAGGTTGCCCACAGGGGAAGTCCAGCTCTCAGGTATGTGCTGAGCATCTGGTACTGATGGTACTTAGCGCCATCTTCGTTGAGAACTCAAGTCTCAGTTCAGGTTATCAGTCTGTAGTGAGGGAGACATCTGGGACAGATGAAGTGGGACAATATTGGAGGACACAGCCCAGTGACAAGGGGTCAGCATGGCTGGAATTTATGGGAATCTGGTATTGGGGTGATCTCCAGAGGACCTGGTCAGAGGTACAGGAAAGGGGCACGTCCTCAAGGGACTGAATAGAGCCTGGTGAAGACCAGAAACAGGATGAGAAAACGGGTTTAGAAACCAATTGTACTAGCCTCTCCATGACAGAGCTAAGTCTAAGCTGGATAAATTATAAAAATTAATTATTAGTTATATGTTATTTCCTGACACTCGGCTGAGGCCTATTTGGATGGATATAGACTATCTCAAACAATTCTTATTGAAAGAAAAATCATTTCAGCTGCTCAATGAGGAAACGAGGCCTGGAATGTTGAGGACTTGCCCAGGGTCGCTCAGCTGTAAGTGGCAGAGCTGAGCCTGCAGCCTGGATGTCCACCACCCCAGGGTCACAGGCCCGTCCAGGCACTGCCCAACACCTCTCTCTCTGCCTATGGAATCTGAGACTCTCGGGGTCCAGTGCGGACTTGGATGGCTAGGAACTTAATTGCTTCATCGACAAAAGAAGTAGAGGCAGAAAACATTGATGTTGAAACACTCAGATGTCCGCCCGTGCCCGCATCTGTCTCTGTTTACGCATCCCAAGGCCGTGGCTCACCTGCTTGTCTCCGAGGACACCACTCTCTACCCCACCTCCAGCCACTGGCTACTGGTGTCTTGGAGGCCGGATCCCCATGGCAGGATTTGACTTTCTAGTGAGGTTCCAAGGAAAGTTGAAGTGTAAAGGCCTTCGGGCCCTGTCCTTGGCTTCACGGAGTCTTCAAAATTCCGTCTCTGCCAGTGAGGCTCAGTCACCCTGAGTCACAGACCTTCCAGCAGGTCCACACACAGCTGTGCTTGCTTATCCTCAGAGCTTCTCTGGGCAGTTGTCAGGAAGTTGGCTAGGAAGGCCCTCGGTCCAAGCTGTGTGTGTGTGGTGTTGGCGGGAGGGATTTGGAGTTTCCGAAGGAAAGTCCCTCTCCTGTTCTTACTTCCTACACATTTTCAAATACTTCAAAGGGCTTGGACCTTCAAAGGATTTAGGATTTTCAAACATATTTACCACCTGGCATATTTCTGGATGAAACTGTATGTAGTTGCTGGCACACAAGACACAAGAAGGAGTACCGTGTTTGGCCAATCCCCTGTTCCCGAGGGTCTCCTTACAGTTTGGTCTGGCCTGGGCTACAATCTACCAACTGCCTAGTGGTTTAGAATCTGGAGCAGGGTGAACTGGCCTTTCAGGGCACTCACAAAGCACTTCCTTTTCGGGCTGCACTCTCTTAGCTGCTTCGGGTGGAGGCAGGGGACTTCCCCCACCCCCTACTTGCATTCCTTCCTAGGGCAAAGGCAGAGACCGGGAACCCTGTCAGCATTAGGCAGGCAAATCACAGAAGGTCAGTGGTTAAGGTCTCGGCTGTGTTCATCAAAACAGGAGGATTTCCCTTAGTGTCAGGGTCAGAAGGAAGCCAAATCTTGGTGGAGAAGAAAGGAAGGGGCCATTTTCTGAATGCCACGTGTGCTATGCACTGCTAGGCTCGCGTCTTTATAGTCCAGAACTCTGCCATGTCTGTAATTTCTCTGCTGGTTTCAAAGCTCACACTCTCCGGACGCCCCACTGTCTGTGACTATTGATGCTTTGTATCTTGTAACCCCATGGGCTGGGACATAGAAGTACTGTTACTCATGACATCCTGTTCGAATGTGTCCTCTTTTCCAGTTTACAGAGAAGGGCACAGAACATTTGGGGCAAAGACAGGCTAGAGTGTGGGCCTCTGCCTGTCTCCGCCCCAGGTATATGGAGCTGACTGCTGAGGTGGTTGACCTCTTATGGAAGCCATGCCAGTGTGACAGAGAGAGGCACCCCAGCAGCCCAGGAAGACTCGGGGCATCTCTAGGAGAGCAGGATACTGGGGTGGGAGTTGTGACCAGAGTGCTCGCTGCATATTGGCCTTCATACCACTCTTCCCATGCATTGGTTTGGCTGCAGATTTCAGTTACAGAAAATACCTTTGCCCCTAGTCTCAGTCTGGGTTAGTCTATCTGATTTCAGTGGGTCCAGCTGAGAGTTAGCGGGAGCGTGCGAGTTTCCTCTGCAGGGCTCTCTTTCTGTGTGTATTTTTGGAATCGTTCTCTTTCTGGTTTGTGCCTGCGTACATCTTCAAGGGGCATCTTGGCCCAGCCTGCTCTTATTTCCTTTGATGCGGTGCTGAGGGTGGAGCTTTCATCTTTGTGCCATTCTTGGCCACGGGAGTGCAGGAGGAAGGGGCTGGACACATCCAAGCTTGCATGCTTCAAAAAGAATCTTGCTTTTGTTAGCAGTATCTCTTGTGCTAATAGTTGGAATTTTGGAGACCTTACTTAGCGTTTTCCTAAGATGCATCCCTGTAGTTTCTGCCAAGGATAATAGTTGTTCTCTTCAGATGCAGAACTACCTCTCAACCTATGCTGCTCACTTATTTCTTCTCAGATTTACAAAACACATAAAGCCGTTAGCTGAGGTTTGACTTTTATTTAAGGGGAGGGAAACCAACCGTTTTCTTCCTCCTTTTTATCAAGGATCATGAAGCAAAATCATGCTAAAAGGAAGGAGTATTAAACCCTAAGAGGAGGAGGAATGACACCCAGGCTGGTTCAGCCCAGCAGCTGATCAGTCACCAAGTAGTCGCAAGCGGCCTTTTGATAAAAACCAACAGCAGCGAGGAGGCGCAGCACAAAGGCTCTGGGTGGGTTTGTGCCTGGGTGGGTTTGTGCCTGTCCTCGGAGGTGTGGATGGGGACAAGGTGACAGACCAGCAGCTGCACTGCTGAAGCCACCACCGGGACATCGTCTTCCCTTGTTTCAGGGAGAGAAAGTAGGAAGGCCGCAGCTGCTTCTCCACTATACCCTGTGCTTAACTGCAAACAGATGGATACCTGCAGAAAAGACAGGCAAAGTGGGGTGCCTCGAGGGGAGGCAGCAGCAGTAGGGCTTGGCTCCCTCTTTCCTTCACTGGCAATCTCCCCAGGCAAGGGGGTGGGAAGGCTGTTCAGATACTAGTGAGCTCTGCCCACTGTCCAGCCTGACTTGTTGGGAGGACTCCTCCATAGGGACAGTGTCTTACTGTGTAGGCCAGGCTGCTTTCCAGCTGGTGGTGAATTCACAGCAATCTTCCCGCTTTAGTCGCTCAGGTTTTGGGAGCACAAGCAAGAGCCTGCACACCCAGCGTGTAGCTCTTTTCTGTGCCAGGATAAGTTGTAGCACATCTTGTGTCCTAGAGCTTTCTGTTGCGGTGATAAAGACCATGGCCAAGAGCAAGTTGTAGGTGCGGTGGGGTTTCAGCCTACAATCTATAGTTCATCACTGAGAGGAAGTCATGGCACGAACTCAAGGCAGGAACCTGGAACCAGGAACTGAAGCAGAGACCAGGGAGGAGTACTTCTTACTAGCTTGCTCTCCTCTGTTTGCCCAGTCTGCTTTTTATATAAACCAGGCCCACCTGCCAAGGGATGGCACCGCCCACAGTGGGCTGAGCTCTCCCGCCTCAATTGTTAATCATCAAGAAACCCCACAAATGAATGCCTACATGCCAATCAGATACAGAAAGGTTTTTCCTATTTGAGGTTCCCTCTTCCCAGATGACACTACCTTCTGTCAAACTGACAAAAGATGGCTTCCATGTGGCATTGAACAGTGACCCCCACCCCTCACCACTGCCAATCTTAGAGGATTACTGTAAGATACTGCTGCCTTTTCTCCTCTGTGTAAATGATGGGGTGCTCTTGGTGAGTTCTCAGATTCAAAGCCGCTCATACAAACTGTTTCTGCCCTTCCTTCTCGCAGGGCCTCTGGACAGGCTTCCCTCAGCAGCAGAGGCTCAGCTGGGGTTAGCAACCTTCCTACACTACTCAGGGCACACTCCTGCTGGGGTCCCCGGGGACAGTGGAACTGGGCATTTTGCTAGGAACACTCACGGCCATTCTAGAAAGCATTTGGAATGTGTTCTTAGCTCTAGAAGTGAAGGGAGACCCAGCATAGCCATGTAAGCATGCCTCAATAGTGAGAAATAAGGCTCTCATGAAATGTTCCAGATCTCTGAGGTGCACTCTTTTAAACATCTAAATTTCATTTTAAACTGTACAGCATTTGAAAAGTGGGCATATGTTCTTTTCTGTGAGTTTTCAATACATTTGCCTGTTGTTTAAACAGGAAATAGCCAATACCTTAGCTAACAATTGAGACTGAAGCAAAATTTAATTTAGAAATATGTTGCCTTTGATTTAAAAGTATTCTTTATTTTATGTATGGAAGCACAACTTAGATTTTTTGTGTTAATTATACCTAGCTTATTTTTAACAATTTACACACACATTACGTTTGCCTGTTCTTTGAAATGGTCTTGTTAGATATCTCGAACTGACGTCTGACTCACTGTGTAGCTCAGGTAGGCCTTCAGCCTGGGATCCTCCTATCTGAGGCAGGCATGAGTTACAAGCTCAAGCCACCACACGCAGTTCACACACACTTTTAATTATGTTCAAAAGATAACAACCAGGGTGGAGGAATGAAAAGCCGGGCAGGGATGGGGGGGGGGGGGGGGGAGGTTGCAGTTCAGGTTGAGGCTGGAGGTTCGGGCAGATGGGAAGTAGGCTTCCAATGTTTGTGCCTGTATGTACTGAATGTCTCTTTCCTTGACCTCGATCAAATGGCATGGTCTTGTCTAATTACGAATATTTCAAAGCCTAGGAAAATAACTAGTATTACGCTAGGAGGTGGGGTCCAAAGCCACCTTCCAAAAGCCCTGGGTTTGCTGTGCATCAGGGCGACAGTGAGAGAGAGCATCACGAGAAGCCCTCATTCTGTTTATTCTACTTCTATGGAAAAGCTTACCTGTGCCACCGAGAGAGTTTCTCTTTGCTGCTTTCTCCTTTTGTGTCTAGCTTTTTAATATTGCTGCCCTTGAAATGACAACAGGGACTCCCTCTTACTGTCTACAGGGGCCAGTGCAGCAGGAGGTCACTCCTCAGCGGGGACATAGAAAGGTAGCACTCTGAAGTGTTAGGAACTCCTGCACGGGAGAATGCAGGTTTAGTCAGCACCTGGCTGCCAGACACCACACCCACTCTGCTTCTCCCAACAATCTAGTGAGGAAGTACTATCTGCAAGGAGTTGAACCTTTGAAAGGCAGCTGTCATTCCTGAGCGAGTGTCCCCTTCATAATGGACAGCTACTGAATGTGCAGTGTCCGTTATAACTCAGTGATGCTCCCAAACCATGCTTTTCTAGAGTAAGTACTTGGCATGTGACCACGGGAGCCAAGAAGGTCCTCTGCAGTGGAAACCCTTTCTAGGATGTGATAGGAAATGGTTAATTGCTTGCCAATCAGCTGTGAGGGTCAGAGTTCAGTTTCCTAGAACCTCCCTAAATGCTACCATGCCTGGCATGCACAACATTTCAATTACCTAAATAAAATAAAATAAGAAAAAAATATTGTTCGCTTTACTTCATAAGATGGAAAATTGGAGTCATATTCCAGAAAAGTTTTTTTAGTAGCAAATATTGAAACGGAAAAAAATATGTTCTCCTTAGCTCCCAGGTGACTGGGAAATGCCGGTGACTGAAGTGCCGGGAGGAAAGTCCTTGGTTTGTAACTCTCCGTTTTGGTGACAGATCGAGTCCTCTGTGGATTAGAGCAGTTCAGCCAAACAGCGTGTCAGGCTCCGTATTCTGACCACCCTGTAGAACATTTGTTACACTGTCCTCATCAGATCCCTTTGCTGTAACAAAGCACTGGAGATTGGCGGTGCATAACAAAAATGTTCTTGCCTCGTGGTTCTGGAGGCTGGCCCAAGCATGTGTTGCTGGTGTGTGCTTAGCATCTGATGAGGATCTTCTTGTGGCATCCTGAACCTACTGGAGGGTACCACATAGGGCCATAGCATGAGTGCCAGCTCAAATTTAGTCCCTCCTCTTAGGAAGCCACTAATGCCACCAAGGGAGGTCCATTTACAAGTTCATCAAACCCTAATCACTTCTTCAAGGTCTTATACATGAACACAAGAACTTGGGAGTCACAATTCCTATACACGCGTTTTGGAGTATCATGTTTAAACCACAGCACTATTCAGAGAGGGCAACCAGCTTTCAGTCCAGTTAGTGCAGCACAAGCCAAGTGCTAGAAACAATGAACACCATTCCTCCTTAATTGAGTATATTTTGTGGTGAGTGTTTTTCTTTCCATAACTAAAATTTGTAAGTAAACAAAAAGAGCCCATTGTCATGAGCTATAAAGGCTGACGACTTTCTCTGCCTATCACAACCAGTCAAGGTACACTAGAGAAAGGCTGACTACTTTCTCTGCCTATCACAACAGGGAAGTCTATCTCGGTGTGCCCCGACTACTCAGGTACTGCTTCCCTGTCCATAAAATGGTGACATGGGGACCACGTTACTTAGCCTATTTAAACCAAAGGGGATCTTCAGAAGAGAGACTAATGCTCAGGCTACAGTTAGAATGCAGATTAAAAAGGAGGAAGGGCGGAAGGCATAGAACGCCCCTCCTGGCTGCCAAGACAGTGCCCAGTTTCTGAAATTCTCTCCGAAGCCCCGGCACTTGGAGAAGGGCACACCCAATGCAGAGGAGCAGTGGGTCCGTTCAGAGCTGGCAAGGCTCAAAATTTTAACAAACGGGCAAAAGGGTTAGGGTGCGAGAACACATTCTCTGACGGGGAGTGGGGAGTCAGCGCGTGCACGTGCGCGCGCGCATACCTCGTGATGGCCAAGGTTGCCTAGCAACTGGCGGGAATGCATGCTTGCCCTGGGACCGGGTGGGCTCATGGAGCTCTGGTCTCAGCCGCTGCGTGTCCACGAGCCTCCGCGATCTAGGAAAACTTTGGGGTATCTCAGAGTTGAGGTGTCCGCGCCGGGCCAGCTGGAACCAGCGATGCGCCCCAGGGGATAAGGGGAAGACGATGGGGTCTCAGCCCCGTCCCCCAGGGACTGCACGATCCCAACCAGCAAAGTCGGTGCGCACCTGCGAGCTTCTGGATGACAGCGCCTAGATCAAATTGCTCCCCAAGTTTCTTCAGCAAGTCCTCACATTCAGTGGAGGAGACAGTTCAAACCCCGCGTGGATCCAGGTTCGCCGAGTCTAATCTCTGGAAAGAGAGAGAGTCCCGCTCTTATCTAAGGGAACTGAGTTCTTCAGGATGCCTGATTTGTTGATCCTGCATGGTTGCAGACTCAATTTTTATTTTCTTCTTTCCTTCTTCCCCCAGACAGTGATTTTGTGGATGCCAATCCCGCACCTTACAGCCTGGAGGAGTTAGGTAAGTCATTTTCTTTTTCTCCTCACTGCTGGAATTCCGCCGGAGAACCGGAAAGGTCCTGAGGGAATTTTGTGGAAGGTGCATGGAAAAGTCCAGGAGGCATGCCTGGGTGCAGGCTCCATTCTCTGGGATTGGCCACCAGCCTTTGCTTGGTTGGAGCATTTTAGGGGTGTGTGTGTGGGTGTGTGTGTGTGTGTGCCGTGTGCCCAGGTCAATTGCTACTTGCAGCACAACAAACTTCTAAAACAAAGGGTGTGCTTGTGTGTCTCTGTGTGTGTCTCTGTGTGTGTGTGTGTGTGGTGTGTGTGTGCTGTGTGCCCAGGTCAGTTGCTACTTGCAGCACCACAAACTTCCAAACCTGGCTTCTGTGATCATCCTGAATTCCTTCACCATGTTGCTGGTGTCTGCCTCTGTCTTGCAGAGTACCAGTAGGAGAAGGACCCTGTTAAGGGTCTTCTTTCTCTGGAAGCAGCTGCAGAGTCATTAAATTACAGGTCTTAGGGTCCTCCCTAGTGTTCACTTCTCATTGAGTCTGTAGGCAGTGGGAATTGAACATTGTATCCTCTGTGCCTGTGGTCTTTAGTGAATAGGGACAGACAGACTTCCCTGCGCGGAGGGAGGGCAGTCTTGCATCCCTGTGTCCACCCTCACTTGGTGGCCAGTAATGGGCTCCTTTCCCTTCTCTATTCTCAGTGTTTCTTTAGCTACTAGCAGTTTGGTTTGCCAAGGCTCTTACCAGCTGTAGAGCCCTGCCTTGAAATAAGATTTGAGGGGATGAAGTAAGGCAGCAATAATGGAGAAGAGATTGCCCACGGCGGTGTTTGTCCTCAGAGCCAGAGACGGCTGCTACTGTCACCTGCCTCGTCTATAATAACGGAGAAGAGATTGCCCACGGCGGTGTTTGTCCTCAGAGCCAGAGATGGCTGCTGCTGTCACCTGCCTCGTCTATGATATACCACAGCCCTGGAAGGGAAATTCCATCCTAGCAGTGACTTGCGTCCCCTCCTTGGAGCCAAGCACTCAAAATAGGTCAGAAAGTAGACGTGGTGACTCATGCCTGAAACTCCACCACTTGGGAGGCTGAGACAGGAGGATTGCTGTGACTATGAGGCTAATCTGTACTATAGAGCGAGACCCCATTTCCAGAATAAGAAAAAGTAAAAATAAAAAAAAAATCATACAAACAAACAGTCTGACTTCCAAGGCTTCATCCTGAGACAAGGGAGAGAGCTTTGTCTGTGTGGAAAACTGGTTCACACAGGTTGTGAGACTGCTTCATCTCTGTCGGCAGAATCTCCCACTCAACACTTGAGCAAAGCTGCTCTTCCAGGCCCAGTGGTGAATCCTCTTTAAATGCAGTGCCATGCACAGCACTTTCCAGAAGCGGCTTATTAGAGAGAAGGGACTGGGTCTTGATTTCCACTTGTACCCTTCCACCCTGCGCCGTGGCACAGTATGGCAGATAGAGTTCCACCCCTTGTGCGGGAGCTGGGCAGGAGCACTGGTAAGCTGGGCACTGCTTACTCAGAGGAAGTTGCTTGTCTGGCTGTGAGTAGTCTCTGCTGAACGACAATGTATGTCTCTGGAGGCCTAGGTATCGTGTCCCCTCTCATCTCCACATCTCCCTCTGGGATTAACAGGCTGTGTGTCTCTGCTGAGGCGCTATTAACAGAGGCAGCTCCCCAAATGGGCAGTACATGAGAAAATGACCTTTCTTCTCTTTAATTTCAAGTGAGAGAATAAGCTTTGTTCTTCTTCAGCTCTCCTGAGGCAAGCCAGTTTTCTCAGGCAGAGGTAAGGGGAGTCTTCTGTTTGGGCTGCAAACAACCATAGTAACAAGAACCATCTGTAGATTGGGCAGTTTGTAAACAACAGAAATATATAGGTTCTGATTATGCTCTCTTGAGTCTTCTGCTTCCTGTTTCCTAAGGTGCTGTGAGGGACCGGAAGCTAAAGGTGTTTGTTGGACTTGCTTATGCTTCAGGCTAGTGCATTCCCGACATCCCCCAGGCGTTTGTTCTCCCTGACAGAGCTGCTCTCTGGATGAGAGAGCCTGGATGAGTTCTTTCACACGATTCAGGTCAAAGGGAGTTCCTGCTTCTCCTTTGGGAAGAAGGGGCATGAGAGTGTCTGGCACCTGGTGTAGGCACAGCAAGGAAGACACCCCTCTTGCAACAGTGAGCTCACCAAGCAGTTGTAGTTTCTGGAGCTCGGGTGCAGAGAGGTTCAGGCCTGGCTAGGTCATACCAAGAGTTAGAAAGAAGCTGGAAGAAATGATTTCCCTACCCACCACCGTGTTGACACCACTGGGTAAGCTTCCTACACCAAGCAGTGGTCCTGTCCTATGCGGATCTCACAAGGCTGTCCTAGCAGCTGATTAGATCCCACCATGTCTTATCAGACTTAGTGCATGGCATGGGTTCAGCCACACAAGGCTGCTTCATCTTTGATGCCAGTTACAAGCAGTGACTTTACACTTCGAAGTGGAATTATTTAACTACAAATTGAAGATTTCTATAACATTTTCCTGCATTGAAGTGGACTATTACTTTAACTAAGCAAAGATGTATTCCGTTTGTTTATGCTGCACTTGTTTAAGATGTAAAGATGTGTTACTTTGCCTGCCTAAGGCACCTGATTGGTCTAACAACAAGCTGAATGGCCAATAGCTAGGCAGCAGAGAGATAGGTGGGGCTGGTGGGCAGAGAGAATAAGTAGGAGGAGAAATCTAGGCTTGAAAGGAGAAAGACAAGAACAAGAGAGAAAGAGAGCAAGATGCCCGGGACCCGCCAGGCTACCAGCCAGAGGACACTGTGGATGGAGTAGTACAGAAAGAAAGAAAGAAAGAAAGAAAGAAAGAAAGAAAGAAAGAAAGAAAGAAAGAAAGAAAGAAAGAAAGGAAAAGAAAAGAAAAGAAAAGAAAGGAGAGAGAGAAAGCCCTGAGGCAAAACATAGATAAAGAGAAACTGGTTAATTTAAGTTATAAGAGCTAGTGGGACAAGAATAAGACAGAACATTCATAACCAAATAGGTCTCTGTGTCATGATTTGGGAGCTGGTTGGTGACCCAGAGAAAGCCTGCTTACACTCAAGTTCAATAGTAGTCAGTGGAACTCCAGAAAATGCTTTGGTTTTATTTGCTAGGATATTATAAAGGATATGAGTGAAGATTCAAATGAAGAGCCACAGAGGGCAAGATATGGAACAGTCCTACGCATAGGGCCATCTGTCATGTAGCGTTGGGGTATGCTGCTTCCTACCATGGGGGTATGATCCCCAACCCAAAATCTCTCCAAATTTCGTTCAGTGTTTAGAGAGGCTCTATCTTGTGTAGGTATGATAGAGATAATCTTCAGCCATTGTGATTATATTAATTTCTATTTCATTGCTGCGCTAAAAACACCATGATGAAGGCAACTCACAGAGGGAAGGGTTCATCTGCGCTTATGATTCTAAGGGGGGAGTGCCTTATGGTGGGGGAGGCATGACAGGAGGTGGCTAGAGTAGGAATCTCAGGGGTCACATTTCCACCCACATGTATGAAGCAGAGAGCGAGCTAGAAGTAGGGCAGAGCTAGGCATCCCCAAGGACCACCCCAGTGACATATTTCCTTCAGCAAGGCTCTAGGTGTTAAAGGTTCCACTTAACTGGGAACCACCTTGGAGACTGCTGCAGTCTTCCCAGAGGTCAGGTTGAACACCTGGACTGAAAAGAGCTGCGCCCAACCCAAAGTTCCCAACTGCTAAAGATAGGATTATTCTGTTAACAATCAGCTTCCAGTTATCTGATTAGAATAGACTTAGAAAAGGATTTTGTCACTTCTTGAAACATTCCAAGGGTTCTAAGAACTCTGTACCTGTGTGGTGGTTTGAAAAAAAAAAAAAAGGCCGCCAAAGGGAGTGGCACTATTAAGAGGTGTGTCCTTGTTGGAGGAACTGTCACTGTGGGGGCAGGCTTTTTGAGGTCTCTCTTGCTCAAGCTTCCCTCAGTGTGACAGTCAGATGACTTCCTGTTGCCTGCAAGATGTATAACTGTCAGCATGTTTGACTGCATGCCACCATATTGTCATGATAATAATGGACTGAATCTCTGCAACTGTGAGCCACCCCAGTTAAATGTTTTCTTTATAAGGGTTGTCATGGTCATGGTGTCTCTTCACAGCAATAAAAACCCTAAGAGAGAAGTTGGTACCAGAGACTGGGGTATTGATGTGATAGGCCTGACCATGATTTTGTTTTTTTTTTTTAAATATGGACTTTGGAACTGTGGTTCAGAAAAGCAGTTGAATATTTTAAGTGCTGCCATGATCCATACTAGAAGGAGCATGGAAGACAGTAGTACTGAATATGACTTGTTGAACTGTGGGTGCCTGGATCAAGAGATTTCAGAGGAGAAGAATTTTAGTATTTTGCCTAGAGATCATTCTTGTGATATTTTGGTGATGAATGTGACTGCCTTTGCCCTTGTCCGAAGAGTCTGCCTGAGGCTAATGTGAAGAAGAGTGTTGAATTAATTCTGTTGGCAGAAGAAATCTTAAAGTATCCTAGGATTATAGACTCTGTCATGTGGTTACTAGTGTTTGCTTAGGAAGATTTATAATGAAAAGGAGCAAGCTGAGCAGGATAAATTACAAAATGTAAATTTTGAGGAGAAAAAGAGCAGCAGGAAGTGGAATGTTCCAGGTGATAAATGGATTAAGAAATGGAATAAAGGGAGTGGTGACCTCAGGGCAAGATCACAGCCATTTTAGCTTCCAACTTGTGAAAAGGAACTAAAGAAGAGATTACAGCCGGGCGATGGTGGCGCACGCCTTTAATCCCAGCACTCGGGAGGCAGAGGCAGGCGGATCTCTGTGAGTTCAAGACCAGCCTGGTCTACAGAGCTAGTTCCAGGACAGGCTCCAAAGCCATAGAGAAACCCTGTCTCGAAAAACCAAAAAAAAAAAAAAAAAAAAAAAAGAAGAGATTACAGCCAGGTATGGGGTGACACACCTTTAATCCCAGCACAGGGAAGACCAAGGCTGGCAGATCTCTGAGTTTGATACTGCCAGCCTGGTCTACAGAGCAAGCTTCAGGACAGCCAAGTTTAGGCAGTGAAGGATAGAAAGCACTTTGCTTAACTACCTGTAATTGGCTCTACTGTAAACTAGGCCCTTGATCTGACACAGGAAGATTGCTCAGATATGCACCATCCTGTCTACTATAACACTCTAGTTGTGCTGGCCAGTTCCCTAAACCCCTCTGTTCCCTCTTCCTCCTCCTTTGTCCCCTGGAACTTTAGTTTATTTTTAACTCTGTTTCCATGTGCCATGCACTCCTAGGGTGTCTTAGGTTTTTTTTGTTTTGTTTTGTTTTTTGTTTTTGCTGTGAAGAAGCACCATGACAGCGGTAACTAAGAAAAGAAAGTTTATTGGCTTTTACAGTTTCAGATGGTGAGTCCATAGCCATGATGCCAGGGGGACCGGAAGCAGGCAGGTAGACATGGTGTTGAAGCTGTAGCTGAGGGCTTTCACCTGATCCACAATCAGGAGGCAGAGAGAGTGAAAGGGAGAGAGAGACAGAGGCAGAGAGGAGAGACAGACAGACAGACAGACAGACAGACAGACAGAGAAGACTCAGAGACTGAGATGGGAATGATATTCCCTCAAAGTCTACTTCCCGTGACACACCTTTCTTCAGCAAGGCCCTACCTTCTAATCCTTCCCAAACAGTTCCACCAGCCTGGGACTAACTGTTCCAATATATGAACCTAGGGGAGCCTTTCCTATTCAAATCACCACATAAGAGTTCTCAGCCTTGGCTGAACATTAGCATCAAACTCTTTTCAAATCCTGAGATGAGTTAATAATCTTGAATTTCTGCAGCACAAACCTTGGAGGGGAGACCCAAGAATCAATGTCGTTTTGCTCTGCTGTTCTTGTTTTGTTGAACCACACAGTCCAGTGTGCAGGCAAAGCTGCTATTATTCACAGACTGTGGTTTTCCCTTTGTCTTTACAACAGTGCTGGGCATACATAAATCTTTAATAACTATTTATTGAGTAGGCACAGGGAGAACGAGTTACCCTGGTGGGGCTTCTTTTTCTGGTAGTTCTAGAGCTCTAAGATTGATTTCTGCTGGATGCAAACATGTCATGGGATACCACTGAGGGTGGTGACCGGGTCAAGTGGCTCTTCGTTTTTGTTGTCCACTTGATTCGGTTAAAGGATGCTTAGGGTGTTACAAGGTGTACCTTTGGGCGTGTCTGTGAGAGCATTTTTGCATCTTTAGGGATGATAGCAAGGAGAAGACTTGCCCTGAAGGTGATGGCACAACCTGTGGATGGGGTCCCTGGTTGAATCAAAGGGAGAAAGCCTGGTGAGCCTTTTTCTGCTTCCCCTCAGCTGAGACATGAGCAAACAGCTTCAGCCAGCATGTCTTCCCACCATGATGGACTTATACTCTCAACCTCAAACTATGGGGTTATAGAGGAGACTGGAGTCTTGTTCTGTGATCCTCTATCTTCTATGTGTTCCTTGCAATCATTCAGTTCATTCTGTATCTTTAAAGTTGACACTTTAGCCAGGTGGGCATGATAGTGTAGGACTTCAGTCCCAGCACTTGGGGAGGCAGGATAATCTGAGTTCGAGGCTTAGCCTGATCTACATAGTGAATTCCAGGACACCCAGGGTTACAAGGAGAAACCCTGTCTTGAAAAACAAAACAAACAAAATCCTGACATTTTAGAACTTTAATGTCTTAGTATACAGGAATACATAGTTATTTTAGAAAAAATGGACATTGGGAAGAAACCCACTGGCACCCAGAGCAAACTGTCCCCATTCTGTTTCCTGATTGCTTGTCCTGTGCAGTGGCTTCTTGCTCTGGCACCCTGAGTGAGCCTCTTGGCTGTTGTCTGCTCAGACGCTGTGAATCACCCTGGGAGAGCAGAGGCAAGGTTCCTAAGAACAGCCTTCTTGGGAACCATCAGCATTAACTCCCCTGTGGGCCAGTGTATCATGAGAAAGGGTTTTCTCATGCTATTCTTGCCTGCCTTATCCGGGCAGGATGTGTGGGACCAGTTAAGGGGAAACGAAAGATAGCATTTGTATGACTTCCTTAAAATAGTAACTTAATTGTTCACCCATCCCAGCATCTTTCTCAAACAAGGGAGGAATTGGAGCGCTGTATACAAGTCTGTGTGTTTGACTCCGGATAGGCTAAACCTGAATGTCAGTGGTGTAAAACAACAAAGTCCTGTTTCTGGCTTGTGACTGAGCCAACATTGGGATGTTAGAAGGCTCCACTCCACACAGCCATTGAGAATCGGGGCTGTTTTCCTCCCTCCGTGTCACCGTGGGATACCGAAGTCTCAGGGTTTATAAAGTCCATTAGACTTTCTGTCTTCAGTTAACAGAGAAGTGAGCCGGGGTGCTGGGAAAATAGTCCGCTCACCCTTGACATCCTGTCTGAAGAGAGAAGTACTCTTTCTCGCGTATCTAGCTGAGAACCCGCTGTTGTCTCCCTGGAAGGGAAGGCTCGGCAGTACAGTCTCCCTCGGTGCAGGAAGGACGGGAACTGATACACAGATGATTGTCTCCAGCAGCCCTGCTTCCCTCGTTGTTCACGCTGTGACCCGAGTCTCACTTTGGCCATGGACGAGCTTGGCGTCTTTGTTACTTGGGCTGCTCTAACGAAGGCCAACATGCAAATGCTCAAACAGGGTCTAGGCTAATTTCCCTTTCCCAGCAGGCATCCTCAGTCAATAACTGTGGGACAGTTTCTCCATTCTCGGGATCCTCCAGGGCAGGTCCATGCAGTAGTCAGAAGGAGCTGGTCAGATTCCACAGCACATCCACATTCCACAGGGAGGAGAGACGGAAAGGACAAAGCATAGCCCGAAAGTCGTGCACAGCCTTCCTCTGTACCCTGCACCCTGAATCTCAGTCCCGTTGCCACCCCCAGCTCCAAGCAGGCTGCAAAGGGACTAGATGAGGAGGGGGAGAGTCTCTTACCAGAGGGGTTGGGGTGAGTAGAGAGAGAGAGAGAGGTGTACTGGGTGACAGTGGTCCTTACAAGCCACAGGCAGTGTGTCTCGGAGGCTGAGAGAACAGACCAGAGACACACCGTGTAGGTTTGGATATTAGCTTACTTCTTGCTTGCCTTCTAGTCTTGAGCGGGTTTACCAGCACCCACATTCATAACTGGTAAGGTCATGTGTCAACTGTTTCCAGACATATTTCCAGACCTCCTCATCAGCCTTTTCCACTCTGTTCCGTGCCTTGGAGGATGTTGCTTTGCAATTTATTTCTAGGCTTCCACAGAACTGGGCTAATGGGAGGTTCTGGATGCATATGGGATGGGACTGGGGACATTAGTGATTGTCTCTTAATCCAATCAAGATAACACTTCAAATTAGCAGTCACAGGGACCATAGCGTCCCCGCCTGTGACGAGCATTGGGTGATTCATTCTCTGCTTTTCCTTAGCTTTGACCATTACAGTTTGCTAAGCAGTCCCATCTCCAAACTCCCATCAGCCACTCCTCTTGAACCTTGGTTGATGCAGTAGGATAATAATGGTGCTGACCTCAGTCCGTAGTGGTGAGCTACATCTGAACTCAGCAGCTGGTAACAGCAGCTCACATTAGGCATCTTCCTGGTCCTAGGCAGGTGTTCAGATACCTTCCAGCATGATCTAAAATTTGTAAACATTTAATTTTTTTACATTTTACATATGCACTTAAACAATATTGCTGCTTGCCACATCTTCCCCGTTCTGTGCAAGACTCAAGAAATCTTACATAGATCGGGTCTGGGAGAAAATACATCACAGATCTGGTTTGGTCGCTCCCATTATATGAATGAGATGAACAAAGATTTAAGAGAACCAGGCTTTTCCAGCACTTACTCTATGCTAGGACTTCATGTAAGGAACCGTACCAGCTCACCAGAGTGGGACTTAAGCCACATCCCTACAATGGTATCCCCAATATAACAATTTCCAAGGATTCATCAAGCCACTTAACTTAAGCACCCACGGCTTTCTTTCAAGTTACCATCCAGTTCAGTGTCCTGGAATCCTCAGTGGGGGGGATGCTGGCTATCGTGTCTGGAGATCAGGAAGCCGGTGTGGCACACTGGATCCAGTAAACACCATGATAAACAGTCCATGACCTTTGTTTTGCAAAAAAAAAAAAAAAAAAAAAAAAAAAAAATGGTGGCCGCTTGATGCTGGCCATGGCCTTTACTGTCCTTTCTTACATATAAATTTAGAGGCTTGGCCTTGGTTTGCTCAGTACCTGCCTGGTTCCCATTGTCCTGTATTCTGCTGGTTGCAGGCATGAACATTTGGTGCCCTGTGTCCTCTTGCCATTTCAGAAAGGGTCTGGTCCTTCTGATAACTGCAGAAACCCAACTCATTCTGGGATGTGAGAGCCATTTGGCCATCTGCCTAGCATGAGTTCTCCTCTGACTCCACCCTGGGATTCAGCCCAGCTATCTCCACCCCCATGGAAGCCAGTCGGTCTAGCTGTTCTTCTTGGAGGCATCAGAGGGAGCTTGGTGGTGGTGGTGGTGGGGTGGCAGGGAGATTTACTCCAGATGAATTTTTTCTCAAATGATTGACAGTGGAAAATTCAGTTCCCTTCGCAGGAAACCTCGCCCTACGACAGGGTGTGGTCCAGCCTCCTGGCTGCAACAGAACAATCAGAGAGGCCCTCACATGATTACTGCTGCCTACGCCGCCGAGCAGAATTCTCTGCCGGCTTCTCTTTCTGGGCACCGCAGCCCTTTTCATTCTCAGACAACTCAGGAAAGCCCACTAGGATATTTGCATTTTATAGAGAAGACAGAGACTCAGAGGGATGGATTTATCTGCCAGAGGCTACTGAGCTAGTTAGAAGATTAGACATATAATCCCTGGTTCTACAACCAATCTTAGTTTCCTGGGGAGAATACACCTACCTTATTGTTCCGGGGAGATTCACTTGAGATTTGGATAAAATGATGATGACGAAGACAACGACACACACACACACCTGCACTCACACATGTGCGTATGCATGCACGTGCGCGCACGCACACACACATACACACAAACACACATGCACACACACATACATGCACACATACACACACACGAGCCTCTCTACTCATTGATTCTACATCTATGGACTCAACCACCTGTGGACATAATATATGCGCACTTCTCATTATTCCTGAAATAGCACATTGTAACCCCGTTTAACAGTGCTTGCCTGTGTTAGATGCTGTGAGCAACCTACACATGATCCAAAGTTTACAAAGGACACATTTGGGTCATATGCAAAATCACACCATTTTACTCGAGGGACTTGGGAGTTAAGCATCATGGATTTAAGGTGCTGGTCCTGAAAATACTCCCTCCAGATGTTGGCGGGGGGTATATCTAGCAAGGGCCTGGCCATATGTGGTTGTTTAAGACTCATTTGTTGAGTAGATAGTAATGTCCAAAGCCCGACATTTTAGGCCATCTAATAATAATCAGTGTGCTCCAGAGGGCTTTTTATGACATGGTAGAAAGCAACAGCCGCAGAAACTTCTCTGAGATTCCTGTGATGCAGCATAAGGCCCTGGAGCTGGAAATCCCTCTGTGTGTCTGGTTCCTGGTGATGCTGATGCACACGCAAAGGAAGCCAAACCTTTGTGAACTAGAGCAAGGGGGTGAAGGTAGGGGATGAAGTGGGGGAGTGGGAGGGGCGGGGAGGGCTGGCTGTGTGGGAAGATGGTGGAGTCAGAGCAGGGGTCAGCATGGCTAAAGGGGATCACTGCCCCCCCCCCCCAGATTTGGTCACAAAGTGATGCTCTGACTTGTCTAGGAGGTGACAGTCTGGGTTCGGAGAAACAATGGGCTGAAAAGGAGAGAATATGAATATGGATAATGGGAGGAGCCTACGGAGGGAAGGAAAGAGCCTTTGCTATGCCAGGTGGATGTTTCTAGTAGGAATGAATCTGACGTGGCCACTGGTCCCTGGATGTTAAGCAGGAGTGTGCCTCCATGGAAAGGCCGCTATTGTGCCTGTTCTTAAGCACTCTGGGGCCTAGGGAGCGGTCTTTTCTGGGGTGCTATGGTCACAGTTTCTGGACACACTCTTGCTGAGGTTCTTTCCAGGATAGTGCCCCATGTGTGTCTCTCACACCGTGCCCTGTCTTGTCAGGTGGACGCCTTAAGCTGACTTGCTGTCCCATGTTGCCTGCCTGCCTGTTTCCCTTCCCTCCTCCCCTGCCTCCTTTCTTTCCTCCCTCCCTCCTTCCTCTCCTCCCTTCCTTCCCTCCTCCTCTTTTTCTGTCCCTCCTCTCCCTCTCCCTCCCGCTTTTAGCCCTCTTTTTCTCTTTCCCTCATTTTCCTTCCCCTCCGTCTTTGGGCTTAGCCTCTGTCTGCTCAGGCCGATCCCCTCTCACTTCCTCTTGCTCCTTCTTTCTCTTTTCCATCCTTGGTTGGAAGCCTTCCTAGAGCCCCCTGCCAGCAGAGCAGGTCAAATTATAAAAGAAGATTTAAAAAAGAATGTTCCTTTGCAAAATGGGGGAAACAGATGTTCAGGGCTGGCATGACTGTCTCTCGCTGTGGGCTGCAGCGCAGCCTTGCAGGATTTCTAGAGATGAGCATCCATCCCCAGAGCACAGGCACGTGTTTGTTTCAACACCAGATGTATCTGAATATTTATTTCTCCTTAATTCTCTTCTCGCTGTAACCTGTGAGCCCTCGGCCCACTGTGGGCAGGCTTGCTGGCCGCCTGGCAGAAACGCCATTTTCTCTTCTCTTTAAAGCTTTTGAAATGCTGGACAGAGTGGCTCCCATTCCTACGTCCAGGCTGCACCTTCACAGGAAGTAATTTTACGGCAGCTTCTGGTTCTTGCTGCGGTAGGGGAAGGAGTCTAGGCATAGCACAAGGGCTGCTGTGGGGCTGAGGAGAAGTAGAATTGGCTTGGTTTGGGGATAGGGCAGGCTTCCATACCGTCTGCTGCTGAGAACTGGTGTTCGTGTGCGATACCATTGTCAAGCCTCAAATTGGCTATGTAGTTAAGAATGGTCTTGATCCTCCTGTGTTGGCTTCCCAAGTGCTGAAACTTCAGGTGTGCTCTACCATGCCTGTATACATGCACACACACGCACACACACATACACATGCATACACAAACACACGTACACACACATGTGCGCACACACACATACACACACACTCACGTGTTTATCTGCCAAGAGTCCTCTGTTCTTGTCTTCAAGACCTTCAGGAAATGAGAAAGCACTACTATTGGCTAGTCAGTTTGCTTAGATTCTTTTTTGAAACCAGATCTCAGGTAGCCAAATCTGGCCTCAAGCTCACTGTGAAAACTAAATATTTAGTTAGGGTTTCTACTGCTGTGATAAAACACCACAGCCAAAAGTAGCTTGGGGAGACCGGGCTTATTTCAGCTCTCACTCCTCAGGTGGCAGTCGCTGAAGGACAGAAACTAGGTAAGAGCTGAAGCAGAGGTTGTGGAGGGGACCTGAGGATGCTCTGACATCTTTATCTGAAGCAGGCGTCATGGAGGGGTTCTGAGGATGCTCTGACATCCTCATCTGAGGTCATAGAGGGTCCTGAGGATGCTCTGACATCCTCATCTGAGGTCATGGAGGGTCCTGAGGATGCTCTGACATCCTCATCTGAGGTCATGGAGGGTCCTGAGGATGCTCTGACATCCTCATCTGAGGTCATGGAGGGACCTGAGGATGCTCTGACATCCTCATCTGAGGTCATGGAGGGTCCTGAGGATGCTCTGACATCCTCATCTGAGGTCATGGAGGGACCTGAGGATGCTCTGACATCCTCATCTGAGGTCATGGAGGGACCTGAGGATGCTCTGACATCCTCATCTGAGGTCATGGAGGGGAACTAAGGATGCTCTGACATTCTCATCTGAGGTCATGGAGGGACCTGAGGATGCTCTGACATCCTCCTCTTTGTTCCCCTTTTCTTCTGAGTTCTGGGATTGCCCGTGTGTCCCACCATGCTGCTTTTACTTGCTGATGGAGATCTCACACATGTGTTCTTGCGTGCTGAGGGGACGCTCTCCCAACTGAGTAACATCTCCAGCCAAATTTTCTCCTTAAATGCAAGTTTTCCCCTTGAAGTCTCCAAGCTGTTTTCTCCTTGGACTCAAAGGGAGGCCACAAACTGATGGTTCACTGTGGAGACGGAGGAGGCAGACAGTGCCAGGTCCCTGTAAGACAGACCCTGGTGTGGGTTAACTGCAGGGACCCAAGCTGAGGCAGGGTTTCTCTGTGTGTCCCCAGCCCAGGGGCGTCAGTAAGTCTGGACAAATGAGAATATCTACAGCACAGCCCACATTTTATAAACACTGTTCTCATCTTCTCAGCCCACCGTTTTTAAGTTAAATTAAATGGATTAATCTATTGTGAAAATTTTTATCATCTATCTATTTATATATCTTGAGACAAAGTCTCACTGTGTAGCTCTGGCTGGCCTCGGCTTGCTATGTAGACAAGGCAGGCCTTGAACTTACAGAGATGCATCTACAGGCTTGTCCCACTATTGCCCTTTTTCTCTTTTCTTTCCACCACTCCCACAATCCTTTCTTCTTTGAAGTCCACGCTGTTTCTCCTCTATTCTATTCATCTAGTGACACCGAATGGAGAGAAATAGAAAGGAAACAGGAAAAACACAACCACCACACCAAAACTTGTACCATTTAGCTAAAGAAATAGGCTCCTATTCCATGTAGACTAAGAGCAGAAATGATGTTCCTATGCCACCCTTAGCTCCCCAAATACTCAAGGTTGTGTTTACAGTTGCCCAGAGTGTTCCGCAAGGTCGAATGCAGTAGTGGGGTCTAATGGCGAATGTGTGCAGCCTGTTGTCACATGCTGACGGAAGTGTCCAACAAGATACTTCTGGGAGAGAACCCCTCTTCTCTGAGATGCGTGGCTGTGCCCACTTTATAGGAATGCTGGGAGGGGTTCTTCAAAATGGTGAGGGCTAAGTGGTTGTGGTTGTGCTTTTTAGCCTGGCAGTGCATGAGGGCTGTCAGGACACAGTCACAGAGCTGGGATGGGGGGTGGGGGGGCTAGGCTCTGCGGATGAGACCCCAGAGCAGCTGACACGCTTGTCCTTTGAGCTCTCACCGCAGTCCAAGGACTGAGTTCAGAGTGGTGGCGGTGCGATCGATCAGCAGGGAACTACACAGGGACCCCACTGTGTGCCTTCCTAAATGCTGCGGCCTGATGCCTGGCAGAATGTTTGTCACCCTCTGAAAAGGCACTGAAGTTAGACTCGGCAAGGGTCAGTGGGACAAAGTCATCATCACGTTTGCTAAGGACTGATTCCCTCTTTCCCCTCCGTTACAAACGCTGTTGCTGGTTCATGGTTGTCAGCGTCTTGGCTGAACCTCCACTGCTCACTAAGAGGTATTCCTCTACTGGGCTCTCCTATGATGTCAGGGTCCACTTATTCATACTACTGGTCACGTTGACTGGAGTTCATGGCCCATGAATAGGCTGCCAACAACTCTTTATCCTGACCCTTTATAAGGTTTAAGGATATACTCATGCTGAGTAGGGTTTGGCAGACATCGAAAATAAAAGCACAGCACATTTATTTCTTTATTGTAGTTATGATCAGCCCCCTGAGTATTTGGGCAAGGCTGTGTAAACACTTCTGTTGCTCATCTGGAATCCAAGCCCCAGTCATCTCCAGCCTTACCCTGCAGTCCTGGCTATGGGAGCCCCCTGGGTCTGCCTGCTCTTTGCATGGGATTTTCTCTCTGTTGGTAGATGTGGCAGAGATGATTCGGTGCCTTATCTCCAGATTAGATGCCCACCTGGCTCACTTTAGGGGACCTACAGTAGTCAAACTTGATTTTCAGTGGGGTATTTATCACCTCGATAAGAAAACTAAAGCTACAAACTAACCTCTCCCTACAGAAACCTGGACTGGTCCAGGGGTTTGACGTGTACCACATTTGTGCAAACACAGGAGAATCCTGCAGTGGGACTTTTCTGACTGTTGTGATGAAACACCTGGCAAAAGCAGCTTAGGAAGAACTGGTTCTGGCTTCCAGTTCTAGGTGCGGTCCATCATGGTGGGTAGGCATGGCAACGGGAAAGAGGCAGCTGCTGCGTTGCAGTCGAGACAGAATGGTGAATGTGAATGCTTAGATGGCCTCCTCTTTCCTCCTTTATCCAGTCTGAGAACCCCGTAGGATAGAGCTCCTCAGTTAGTCCTCACTGGGGACACCCTCAGATCTTCCCAGAAGTGTCTTCTAAACAGTTCTCAGTTGACAGTAAAGATGGACTTTCACAAGTCCTCTGAACTGATTACATGTCTTCTTCAATATTAAGATTTTGATTTTTTTTCCCTATTCTTTTAACAAAAACCAAGGCTGAGCTGTTCCATTTTGGAGAAGTCAGAGCATCTTAATGTCCCCATGGGAGTGAGCCCCAGGACATCCTCCTTCCCTCACACTTAGCAGCATCAGGACATCTGACAGGATGTTGTGTGACAGGGAATGGGTTCCTGCCTCCAGAGAAAACCCGGTCTGTTGTACAGTGATGGTTAGTAGCAAGGACTTAGGGCTTAAAACTTCATTTCCTGTTTCCTTTACCCAGTTATCCACCTTTTGTCTTCTACAGCTCTCTCTCTCTCTCTCTCTCTCTCTCTCTCTCTCTCTCTCTGTCCACAAATTAATTCTGATTATTAGTTCATCTAAAATAGCTAACCTAGCCCATTGGTCTTCAGGTTTGTGTATATAAACACACACACACACAAATACATTTTCCATTTGACCTCTAATTAAACAGAAATTCAATGGAATAGAAATTAGCTTTTAAAACATGTTTTATTTTAAATTATACGTATATGTGTGGCAGGGATGGTACAGATGAGTTCAGGTGCCCGTTGAGGCCAGAAGAGAATGCCAGAGCGCTGAAGCTGGATTGACATGCTGTTGGAGGCTACCCTGTGTGGATTCTGCACAGGAGCAGAACACGTTAACTGTGAAGCATCTCTCCAGCCCTACTAATTGCCCACTTTTCAGATGAATTTTTTTTAATGATGTCCTAGTTCATTTATTTACAATACTGGTTATTTGACATTGAACTTGTGATCCATGAATGGATGGCCGGCCAATTACTGTGTGTGACATACCGCATCAGGGCTCTGTGGAGCAAATGCCGAGGAGTCTTGCCTCTTCAGATATTCAGAGCCAGGCATCATCCCATGTCCCAATTTCCCTTCTCCGGGCTAAGGGTGTCGGGGGGCCGGCTCCACTGCCACCCTTCCCAGCATCTTCTGAGTGCCTTGTTTAGGAATGTTGCCCTGGAACCTGGCCTCTGCACTGAACACACAGCCTCATGCATGGCTTGACTTATACATGGCTCAGTTAGTGGCCATCAGACCCTTTTGTCTCAACCCCTGTCTGAGTTGCTATCAGCCAAAAAACCAATTCTGATTTATTGTTCACCTAAATGGCTAATTTAGCCCACTGGTCCCCAGGTTTGTCTTTTAGGATATCTTAGGATATTTTCCTAAATTATGGGAATGAGGACAGTGAATAGCTCAAATCAACATGGCCGTCTTTCATACTTCTTACAAGTTCCCGAAACTCGAGAAGTATAAAAAGGAAGCTGTAACTACCCGCTGTCTGCCCTAGCAACAATTTAAACACCGGTACAATGGCCACTTGATAAAAAAAAAAAAAAAAACAGGTTAATAACAACAGCTAGTAATCTGGAGAGGAGCTGTGAACTGAATGTGTGGTCAGCTTTGCTCGTGATCCTGAATCTCCCAAAGCCCCTCGAGGCAATATGCAGGTCACCACACTAATAAAGAGAGAAAACCCTGAGTTTTGTGTAACTTAAGGTCATCCTCAAATAACTAATAAATGATGGGATGAGGAAGCCTATTCCAGGACCGTCTGAGTGGGAAGTCTGTTTTAAAATATGCAGAGAGAGTGTGCTGTGGTTGTGGGAACACAGAGCTTGCTTCTTCCCGGAATAAGAGGAAGAGACTGTGTTTACCTTGGGGGCTCATCACTCACCACCTGAGGAACTGTTGCAGAGGCCTTTGCTCTAGGCGGTAAGATCTGGAGTCCTGGAGACTGTCTGGAGAGGTGTGCTAGGGGGGATGTAACCGTGAGTAAACCTGCTTTGTCCTACGCTACCCAGAAGAGTTTACCTGCCTCTTTCCTGTCTGCATAATCCTCATCTTCATAGATAACCAGCCCTGCAGGGTAGCGTGCACTGATCACGTATACAGTCACAGAGCCTGGGGGAGACGGTGTGTGTGCTAGCTCAAGGAAGAAGTTGGGATTTGCTCAATTTGTTCCCAAAATCATCTGTCTGAATCCTCATTTAGACTGGGATTCTGAGAGCCAGTGTCCCAAGCCAGCGGCTCTCATCCTGTGTGATACCTTGACAGACAGCCTCAGCATCATTGGGAAACTTGTTAGAAATGCAAATTTGAGGCCCACCCAGACCTACTGAGTCAAAAGCTAGGACAGGCCCAGCAGTCTGCATTCACAAGCCTCACAGATGGCTCCTAGGCTACTGAGGTTCACCAGGGACGTCCCAGCATGCAGTATCATGGATCTTTCCTGGTTTCTGTTTCAACTGAATCTGTGGTCCCAGACTCCCTTGCCCAGTCTGAGAATTGCTCTGTGCAGGAATTCATGTTCCCCAGTTTCGTGGAATCGTTCCTGTCCCTACAATCTGTTCTCAAGCCTCCGTTGCTCTTAGAATGATGCTGGCTCTATCACAGACACACACACTTTGATTGCTAGATGGATAACTTAGAACATTCATCACGTCAGCTGTAACATTTCCTCCAGATTTATGGTGTAAAATGACTCACCCCCTTCTAAACTGAACTTCCCAGTGGTGGAACCATTAGAACAGTGGGGCCTTCCCACCGCCCTGTCTCTGTCATGGCTTTCATGGTGAAAGAGCTGCCGCCGGCCTGCAGTCCCCATTCCAAAAGAGATAAACTGTGCAGGTTGCAGAGAGGCCAGGTTCCTTCCGTTGTTCTCTGGCTCTAGGTTAAAAAGATAGGTTTTCAGAGTGAAACACCCAAGCTGAGCCTAATCCCTTGTAAGCCCTCAACATGAACATTGTGATCCAAGTTGTCTCTTACTGTGAAAACTCTTGCTGGTTGTGTTAGGTCGCCCTGGCCTAGAATTTTTGTTCTTGGGATTGTGGGCCTGTACCACCATGAAAGGTTCAAATCCTTGCTTTTAATAGTGGCTTGATGTTCTTAGAAACCCAGTGTGCTTTCAGTTTTATATATACAAATGTGTACCACCACTAGGAAGACGGCAATAAATCGTTTTCTTTGTGTGAGATATAATCACAGGGCAAACACAGCTGAGATTGCTTTCTGTCGAGGAAGAATCAATAGAGAGAGAGGCCTAGGGGCTTCCTTCTCTATTAAGCAATGCCAATTAATTAACCAAGTCAGCAATTCTCAGCCAAGGACAACTTAGTACCCTATGGTATAGTTAGCTATGTCTAGAGAGCTTTTTTATCTTTCCTTTCCTTCCTTTCTTCCTTCCCTCCTTCCTTCCTTCTTTCTTTTTAAGGTTTTTTTCTGCATGTATGTATGTACACCATGGGTGTTCAGGGCCTGCAGGATCCAGAAGAGGGTGGATTCCCTGGAACTGGACTTAGAGACTGTTGTAAGCCACTATGTGGGTGCTGGGTACTGAATTTTGGTCTGAGCAAGAGCATCCAGTGACCTTAAATGCCAACTCATTTCTCTAGTCCTGTTTTCTTGACCAGGCATCAAGAGGTGACTCTCCAACTACAATGCATAGAGCAATATCTCACAACAAAAGCTTTCAGCCTATTGTCAGTCAGTGCCTCTGCTGAGAAACCCTAGCCCAGAGAAATCAAGCCATAATCAGTGAGAACTATCACCAGCTCCCAGTGGTCCTGAGGTTTCTGTAGTGAGAGTCTCAGTAACAACCAGAGTAGCTTGATCATTTGAATAGTTACTGTGCCAAGCTCATATCCAGAGCTTGTTCAGCATCCTCCAGAGTTTGTAGCCAGTTTTTAGAATTAACCCCCCCCCCCCCCCCACACACACACACACTCTTTCCCACGTTTTTGTTGTAGATTCATTCTCTGGCCATGGTCTTATCTTCTCTGTCTCTCACATTTTAATAGCTCCAATTACAGGCTACTCGTATATTAGATAACAACACCCCCGGGAGGAGCTGATGAGGCAAGAGACCAGTGTGTCACTGAGGGTGTGAAACCGAAAGCATCCCGACAAACAGGCCTAAGACCCATAACTTAGTCACTGAGCCAAATTACCTGTGGCAATTTAGGTAGCTCAGAGCCTGGCCTTCTGTCTGTCCCTCAGTCCTCCAGTGAGTTTCAAATGGAGCAGACTTCCAACCAATGGATTCTGTGCTGGTTGATTTTCTGTCAGCTTGGCACAAGCGCCAGTCATCTGGGAAGTGAAATCCTCAGTTAGGAAATTGTCTCTGTCAGACAAGCCCGTGAGCATGTCTGAGGGTCATCTTATTTAAGGATTGATGTGGGAGGGTGAGCCCAGCTGTGGGTGGTGTCACCTCTGGACAGGTGGTCCTGGAATGTATAACAAAGCAGGCTGAACAAGCTATGGGGATCAGCCAGTCAGCGTGTTCCTCCATGGCTTCTCCATCAGCTCCTGCCTCCAGGTTCCTGCCCTGACTTCCATTCATGATGGACTATAAGCCCTAAGGTGGAATGAACCCTTTCTTCTCCCAGCTGCTCGTGCTCACGGAGTTCATCACAGCAGCAGAAAGTGAGCTAGGACTTGATCCTGCTGTGTCACACTTTTCTTAGGAGCGGCTGCCTTGTCCTTGGACACAGTTTCCCGGACTCAGGAGTGTCTCACCCTGGATGTCTGTCCATTTTCCTCACCACGCTCCTTCCCTTTTGCTTTTCCGCTTCCATGGTGATGAATTTGACCCTGGCAAGATTCTCTTGCCTCTTCCTCCTCTCTCATCACCCGCACCCTATAGACGTTGGTCCCTGGATCATGGAGCTAGCTCTCAACACTTCCCAAGTTGGGGGCAGGGCATATGCCTGCCTCTTGAGAGGCGGCATGCATGATGTAAGGCTTACTCAAGAATGTGACGGTATGTTTGGAGACAAGTTGGGGAGGGAAGACCAACTGCTATCTTTATAAAATACGCAAGAGAATGAAAAGCTTGGAAAGAATCTCTTCGTCTGTGGAGAGTACACCCTTATCCAAAGGTATGCACCAAGCCTGCCTGTGGGTGCCAATCTCCTACTGTGGCCGTTTCCATTGTCAATCTGATTGGATTGAGAAACACGTGGGGCATTGATGAAGATACCTTTGCCTGTGTTTGTCAGGACTTTCCCCCAGAACAGCTGAGGGTGGAGGACCCACCTGGAATGTGGGTAGCGCCATCCTATGGACCAGAGTTCTAGTTAAATAAAACAGGAAAAGACAAAACCAGGTAAAAGCTGAACACCCCTTTCTCTCCTTCCTGATCTGCGCAGATGTGACCAAACAGCCTCACGTTCCTGCCCCCATGCCTTCCCCACCTAGCAATGGCGTGACATAAAATGAATATTTTCTGTCTTTAATTATGTCTTGTCAGATCTTTGGTTATGAAAATGAGAAAAGTAATTCATGCGTCTATATGCCGTATGCTTTCACCTACACATACATACACATGACAATTTTAAATTATATAATAAGCTTATTAAGAAATTAACAATAGTAACTGAATAAACTAGGGCACTTATACAATCCATTGTTCTTTCTGGTTCTGAGTGCCTTCTAGTGTAACTGCTGATGGAAGGGCAATGCCTCCTGCATGGATATACTGGAAAGGAGGGCAGTGACCTATCACAGTACCACAAGGGTACTCAGAAAGCATATGAAAATTTTTTTCTGGAATTTGCCATGTAGTAGTTTTGGACTGGTTGACTAGGTAAACTGAAACTACAGAAAATGAATTTACAGATAAGAGGATGCAGCCAGGCAGTGGTGGCACACACCTTTGATGCCAGCACTCGGAAGGAGGAAGTCAGATACCTGTGAATTCTAGGCCAGCCTGGTCTACAGAGTGAGTTTCAGGACATCCAGGACCACACAGAGAGACCCTGTCTTGAAAAACCAACCAACCAACAACAACAACAAAAACCCCAAAAAACAAATAAGAGGATGCTACTGGGTCTGTCAAATCCAGTGTGAATGTGACCATTGGATGTTTATGAAGGAATTAAAAGGGAAGATGCTGAGGAGCAGTGCTTTTCTTTCTTGTGTCTATGGCTTTGTCTAGAACAGCCTATTTTAGTCGGGTATAGTGGGGTATGCCTATAGTTCCTGTAGCATGAATTCTAATTAGCTTTAATAATCAAAACCCCAAGTCAGATATAAGGGTAAATGCTGAAAGATCAAAGAAACAGATCAGCCAGTCACTAGTTCTACAAAATCCTCAGACTGAATGGGGTGTCCTGTCTCTACAAGTCCTCAGACTGAATGCAATGAGCTCCTGTCTCCTCCTCCCCAGCCATACCCCTTCCTGTCTCTACGTCCTTATTGTTGGGATTAGAGGCATGGACTCCCAAGTACTGGAATTAAAGGTGAGCCTCCTCTGTCTAGCTCTGTTTCTCTTTGAGACTCGATCAATCTGTGTAGCCCAGGGCAACCTTGAACTCACAGAGATCCATCTGCATCTGCCTCCCAAGTGCAGGGATTAAAAGGTGTGTGCCACCACTGCCTGGCTTCTATGGCTAATTAGTGACTCACTCCACACTCTGATCTTCAGGCAAGCTTCATTTGTTATAGCACAAACAAAAGATCAGCACATTTTCAACACTTGGAATGGCAGTATGACCATGAGTTCAGCATTGTGGACACCAGGACATCAGAGCTATCTTGCAAGGACCCTGCTTAAAACAAAACAAAACCTACCCTCAAACAGCAGCAATACCAGACACCCCCTTGTCAGTCCTTGGGTCCCCCTCAAACAGCAGCAATACCAGACACCCCTTGTCAGTCCTTGGGTCCCCCTCAAACAGCAGCAATACCAGACACCCCTTGTCAGTCCTTGGGTCCCTTTCAGTGCTGAGTGCAATCCACTTGTGCCTCAGTAGCCCTCTTCTTTGTGGCTTCTGTGTGTCAGCCACCACTCCTTACCTTTAGCAAATTGAGTTTGGTGTAGCCAGTACTTCTGAAAGAAATTTGAGAGTCCCACTACCCCAGTAAACCTAGGAGGGACTCTTTGTGAGCTCCGACATCTATGCTGAGATGTTCTGAATTTGGAGATAGGCTATGGGAATTCAAATTCCTACATGCTATGGCTCAGAAATCATACTTTGGAAAGTACTGGAAAACTGGAACTTTAAAGCAATCTTTCTAGAAGCGAAACAAGTCATTTTAATCAAGGCTGCCTGATTGAAACCTTCCATTGGTTTGTTCTTTAAATAGTCATTCATTGTGCCCTACAGGTTGTAGTGCCCATCTCAGAGGAGGCTACGTGATTCCCTGCATGGCTTTGTCCGTGGACTCTTCTGTCCTTAGCCTTCTCTTTCCTCTTCGGCTACTTGGTGTCCATTGAGCAAGGCCCAGGCTAATAAAAACTTAGATGTGTGTTCAGATAGGAGCTGAGTGCATGTGGATGGAGGGTGTTTGCATGCTAACAAAGCATTGAAAGCCCTTGGTATTTTGAAATTCTGGGAGAAAAAGGGAAGACCCTCGCTGACTTCCTAAGCTGCGGATACTGGTGTGTTATCTCAGCCCTCAAAAGAAGCTTCAGAGGTTGAGGCAGAAGAAACTGTGGTTTGTGGTCTAACCCCCTCTCCCCCCAGTCTAGAGGGGGAAGAACCTAGGCTAGTGCTCAGGCCTTACCCTCAGGCTGCTGGTATCCTATTGGCAATATCCAATACCCATAGTGTTTGGTCCCCGAAGGACACTCAATTGTCCCCCATCACCTTCCCTAGCAGTTAACACGAGAAAGAGTGAGTCACTACAGAATGGATGTTGACATTTAGTGTGAGTATGTACACCCCCTCCCCCAGAAGCACAGGTATGAACCACTGCTTTGCTTGCTAGTTAAGACATTATTTTAGGCAAAGTCTTACTCGTTAACATGACAGACCTGACATCCTCCTCTTTGTGGGACCAGAACTTGATGCATTTCTCCTGCCTCTGCCCCTCTAGAGCTGGTATTATTGGTGTGTACCACCATTATTTATTGTTACTATTATTATTATATGTGATCTGTTAAAGAAAGCTTTGTTGGAGCTGGCACCTTTTCTTTCAGCCCACAGTTTCTAAGCAGTCGATTCAGAGACATGGAGAAGGTCACTCATTTTCTACATTCGAGGCACAGACTACTAGCAGCTGAGAGGGCTAAGACAGGATTAGGGAAGCTGGCCTCCAGCAGGGCTTTCTGTCTAGGCTGCCATGTGTGTGGCTACTTGGGGTCAATCAAGGAGTGCAGAGTGTGGGCCAAACTTTCCTACGAACTCCCAAGATTCTCAGCTTGCAGACTGTGTGCTAGAGAGCTGCGTGCGGAGCTGGGTGACGGAATAGCCTTGGCACTTCCCAGCCCTTTTCTTTCTCCAGCCTTTCCCAGCCCTTGTTTCACTTGGAAGCATGCTTTCCATGTGAACTGGTTTGCATGCTTCCACCTTGTCTTCTTCGCACTCCAGAGGGCCCAGGGTTCAATTCCCAGCACCTCCATGGCAGCCACAGCTGTCTGTTACTCAAGTTCCACTGCTTCTGGCAGCCTTACACAGACATATCTGCAGACAAAATGCCATTGAACACAAAATAAAAATTAATTATGTATTAAAAAAGAGAGTGATTAGGTGTCTTGTCCAAGGTCAGTAGGATACCAGTCAGCTGGACTGTGATGTCGCCCATGGAGGTGTTTGTATCCTAGAGCTGGTGCTTGTAACTGGTCAGTTTTGCTCCCTCCAAGGACAGAACCCAGCAGGGGAATTAGAATGTGTAGACTAGCCTCTTCCCCTCCATTTCTGCTTATTACTTCTTCTTTATAATTTGTCAAAGTCCAGATAAATCACTGAAGCAATTGTTCCCTCATTGACTGTAAGGCACAGCCTTAGCTCCTAAGCCGGCACTCAACATTGACACCGTGTGGTAGGAAGTGTTGTATGGAAGTTTTTTTCCCTCCCAGTCCCAACATAATCACACAGAAACTATATTATTAAATCACTGCTTGGTCCATTAGCTCTCACTTCTTATCGGCTAACTCTTACATCTTAATTTAACCCATCTCCATTAATCTATGCATTACCTCGAGGTCATGGCCTACCAGCAATGTTTCAGCGCATCTCTCTCTGAAGGTGGCCCCATGGCTTCTCCTTGACTCCGCCCTCTTCCTCCCAGCATTCAGTTTAGTGTCCTGTGGTGTGTGTGTCTTGTCCCCCCACCAACTAAGTTCTGCCTTGCTAGAGGTCCAAAGCAGTTTCTTTATTAATCAATGGTAATCACAGCATACAGAGGGAAATCTCATCAAGGAAGTGGGGTGTGGGGTTCCACCCCGGCTTTGCTACTGAACTTGTTCTGTGACATTAGAGAAGTCATTTCACAGCCTGACAGGAGTCTCCTCAACAGCCAAGCCAAGGTGTGGTGCAGTTTCTTCATTTCGTCCCAGGCCTGCACTTTTGTGACTTTGCTCATCTTCTGCAAGCGTGTTGCCTCTTCCTTTGTAGTTAAAACTCTCCCCCATTTCTACTTTCTCGCCAAGCACGCAAACCCTGCCAGCTCCTTCTGGGCTCCACTGTCCTTGCCAGCCAGTGCCTCTTTTTCCTGCTCATCTGATCTCCACCCCTTCCCCCTGCACTCTTTCTGGACCAGACTCTCCAGTCCAAACTTAACAAGTGTGGATCCACCGCCCTGCCTTTTCTGGGCACATATCTTGACTTTGTGTGTCTTACAAGGGCAGGTGACTTTAGGTGGAGCCTCTGCTTGAGAAATAACTCTGCCAATTACATTTGGGCCCTCTGTCTGCGGAGCCGATGTTACCAAATCTGAAGGCTGTCATGAAATCTGATGAAGCCCAGAGAATAAAGATGTGAGCAGCTGGGTTAGGGAATTGGCACAACACAGACAGGAACCCTTTGATGGCCTAGGAAGAAGGGAGAGAGGGAGGAGACAGACAGAAGCCCGGATTTGCCCTAACCCTCTAAGAGCTTGGTCTACAGCCCCTCCTCTCAGAAGATCAGAAAGGTCCCAGAACATGGCTTCAGAAGGCAAGGACTATAATCCAGTACAGTGGGCTGGGTGTGGAGTGTTGCTTAGGAAAGAGAGCCTGATTTCAGAGGTGGGACAGAGTCACAAACACTGTCCTAACACTTAAAATTCTTCACTTCTGGTTGAACAGATAAGGGCCTGGGGGTTGTGACCACAGGATGTAAGGTCCTAGGAACTTATTGAACTTTTAAGGCTGGCAGTAAGGTCTGTTTAGGCCACTTTGCTGCTCAGAGGGTCTTATCACAGCCCCTCCTATCCCGATCTCCCTACCTGATCAAAGCACTAGGGCCTAGGGAATGCTGAGAAAAATAAGGCCACTTTCACCTGGAAATTCCGCGTAGGAGAAAAGTTGACCCTAAACCGAACCTAGTCAGGAGTTCCGAGGCAGATCCCACGGATGGAGTCTAAAGCATTCAGGCAGAAATGGTGAGTGTGTCAGGAATTCAGAGGCAGCCGAGGACAAAACAAGGGTCTAAGGGAGACACGTCAGCCTGAGCCCCGGCAGTTTCTGAGGTCCCGGGAGGGGCGACGGGAAGCTGGGGACGGGCTCTAGGGCCCCGCGGCCAGGGCCTGGGCGGGGTGGAGTGTAAGGTTACAGGGACCGGACTAGCGACCCTCCCGGGCAGCTCGGGCGGCCGGGAGCGCGGGGCGCTCAGGGACCGGGCGGCAGGGTGGGGTGGGTGGGACTGGAGGGGGAGCTGGGCATCTCTCTACTTCCTGAGCGCTGGGGCGCCCCTCGCCGCGCCGCCCAGCCGCCAGCCATCCCCCTGCCGCCATTCCCCTGCCGGGATCGCCCCATGATCGCCCCATGCGGAGGGCAAAGTCGCGCCGGGGACCTTGCGAGCCTGTGCTGAGAGGTAACCTGCTCAAGCCGGGGGTTCAGGGAGGGCTCCTCTGGACTGGGCCGAGAGGTCTCTGTGGTTCTTCCTCGGATTCCAAGCTGACATCAGCTCTGCTCCAGATGTGGGGACTTGGGCGTCCAGGTAGGCGCCGGGGCCTCCGAGTGTCCCGTGAGGGATCCAGAAGGTTCAATAAGACACAAAGCAGAATCCAGTCCCGTGCCACCCTCCAAGTGCCCAGTACCCACGGGCGGATCCCTACGGGAGACCGGGGACTCTGGTTCTCTCATGGGCCCCCGACGCGGGACTGACTTTTCCCGGGTGGTTGGCGGGTCCCAGTCGCCGGTGGGGCAGGAGGGTTGGCGGATGCTGCTGTCCCGGCGCAGACAAAGGCGCACGGGGTGCCCAGCCCGGACCCCAGGACGCGCCCTGGCCGGGAGGCTCGAGGCCCCCTCCGTCCCTGCGTCTTCTTTGTTCTTCCCAAACAAGTTTCTTACACAAATCGGGGGTTGGATCCGGCTTTCCCTGGCCTATTGGCACTGCCTTGAAAAGAATCTGGTTTCTGGGAGGAAATGTAAACTTTCGAAGGGGGAGTTGGTCGAACTTTCTGGGAACGTGACATTTGTGGCAGGCCGGAGAGCGGCACCCAGGTCCACGACGGCTCTTGACAGCCCAGCGGAACCGCTGGTACTGCCTCCTAGGGAACCACGCTGGAGAATGAGTTCCCTTCTCCAAAAATCCCAGACTTTTTCCCCCTTCCCATTTTTTTTTTAAATGTTTGCTTTTCTGCCTTTGTCGTGGGTGTATTGTCTCTATTATCTGGACTGCGGCTTCAGGACACAGATCTTGATCCCAAGGGCCTTGGTGCTTACATTTTGGATGGAATTTGGTCCCTCTGCTTCCTGCTCCTTTCCACATGGTTCTAGCTTCCTCCTCTGAAGACTATTAAAAGTTTGGCGGGTTTTGCTTATAAAAGGCCTTGGTGGTGGAGGAGGGTTGATACAGCAAAAACCCACTGCCTCAGCAGCGTCATCTTGTTCTCCAGGAGTGAGCACAGCAGACTAAGGTATATTAAACAGCTACAATCCAGGAGACTCCTTTTCTGGGAGTGAAATGTCAGGGCTTGACGATGGAACGCTCCTGGCTTCCTGCTTCCAAAACTAGCCTGCGGATCCTGCCAGACTGCCTAAGATTCTTCCTGGCGGCCTACCATATGGGGCCCAGGTCGGCTACCCAGTCCAACACTGGTGCTTAAGGTTCTCTGGGGTTCAAGTTCTTGTCAGCCCCAGAGGAACAGAAAAAGTGCGTACTAGGACTGTGCTCTGAACATGGTTTCTTTCTAAGACGGCTTTTTATCAGAATAACGAGAGAATAGTACTTAAGTTGAACTGTGGGAAAAAAGCAAAGCATCAGGAGGCAGACATTTGAGCAGAACGAAAAAGAGCAGGACATAGAATAGAGTGTTCTAAAGACCTCTTACTTGGTGGGTTCCTGCCGTGTGCATGTGTGCGTGTGTGTGTGTGTGTGTGTGTGTGTGTGGTCATGTAAGGAGCAGGACATAGAATAGAGTGTTCTGAAGACCTCTTACTTGGTGGGTTCCTGGTGTGTGCGTGTGTGTGTGCGTGTGTGTGTGCGTGTGTGTGTGTGTGTGTGTGTGTGTGTGTGTGTGTGGTCATGCAAGGAGCAGGCATAGAATAGAGTGTTCTAAAGACCTTACTTGGTGGGTTCCTGATGTGTGCGTGTGTGGGGGGGGGAGTCATGTAAGGAGCAGGCATAGAATAGAGTGTTCTAAAGACCTCTTGGTGGGTTCCTGGTGTGTGTGTGTGTGGGGGGAGTCATGTAAGGAGCAGGCATAGAATAGAGTGTTCTAAAGACCTCTTGGTGGGTTCCTGGTGTGTGTGTGTGTGTGTGTGTGTGTGTGTGGTCATGCAAGGAGCAGGCATAGAATAGATTGTTCTAAAGACCTTACTTGGTGGGTTCCTGATGTGTGCGTGTGGGGGGGGGGGTCATGTAAGGAGCAGGCATAGAATACTCTTACTTGGTGGGTTCCTGGTGTGTGTGCACTGGTGATGTTTAGTTGTTAAGTGAGCTCGTTTTTGCTTCGTCTTGCATGCCACATTTTTTCTTGATGAGGGAAACTCATCCAGGTGACAAGTGAGTGAGAAGCTGCTGTGAAGAATGCCCTCATGTCTAGGTATTCAAGGTTCTGTTGGGCTGGGGGGTCCAGTGGACCGAGAGCACGCACAGACTGAAGCGTGAAGAGTGCATCTTTTATGGACCGCAGCACACAAATGGAGAACTGTGAGCAGCTTCCCAGGGAGGTGCTCGGCTGATGAGCGTGGAGAGTGCCTGCTCCCCGCCAGCCAGCGTGTGTGTCTGGAGCGTCTCTGTGTGGCACTATGCTCTTTCTGATGTCTGACACCATCCAGATGTGTGATCCCAGAGCTAGACACACCCAGATGTGCGACCCCAAGAATGGTGCGCTGAATTAACCGAGGCAGGAGCTCTGCTGGGAAAGCATCTTCCAGGTGCACGTGTGTTTTCTGAAAGTGCACAGCAACACCCGGAACTGAAAATATCCAGTGACTGTCAGGTTCTGCGGTTCACACCCATGTGTTGGAGTTCGTAAGAACTGCAAGCATTTCTAGTATTTACCAACGTTTTCTCAAGTAGCACTCCTTTCCAGCTGTGTCCCTGTGCATATATGTGTCCCTGCACATATGGAAACGCAGGCCAGGGATTTTGTAGTATTTTGAATTTTTTTTTTTTTTTACCATTGGAGGGTATCTGAATTCAGTAGGTGACAGAATCCTTGAAAAGCAAGAGGTGAGGGAGGAGGTCAGGCCAGAGGATGTATTTGATTACAAAGTTTGCTAGGAATTGTCTGAGGTTATTGAGGTTTTATGTTTGTTTGCCGAGGGATTTTGTTTGAAGTTCTGTTGGTTTGCCCTTGCTTTGTTTTGGAGGAGTGGTTCTGTGTACACCTGGCCGAGGTGGGTGGGTCAGGGCACTGCTTCTCTGAAAGGAAGTCGTTGATGCTCTTGGATGTTGTGCTGGGTCCTGGTTGAGCCCTTTTGTCACTTGTGAAACCCTAGGGTGCATTCATCCCAGACTCAGGGCGGAACTCCCAGCCTATCAAGGGGCTCAACATCAGGATAGTTTGTCTGTTTTATTTTTCCCCTTTTCTTTTTAGGAGGAAGTAGGCATTGGGAACACGACCCTGTCAAGTCTCTGGGTGCAGCTTTCAAATGCTGTCCTGTTTGTGTTTGGGGTCTCACTGGCAGCGCTGCAGCTCTGTTTCCTCCACTTCTGTCTTTTAAATGTTAGTAGAGTCCTCAGCCTCCACTTTCCATTTGAAATGATCGTGGCTTCCCAGGAGGTTGCAAGTATAGTAGTGAGGTCTAGGGTACCCTGTCTCCTCTGTGGTGACCCTTACATGGTCATGGGACCCTAGCAGAACCAAGGTGACATGAATGTGATCCTAAGAGCCCAGACCGGGCTCTTCAGGTTTCAAGCACACATGTTTGCTGAGTGTGCACCTCCCACGCACTGTGAGTCCAGCTCCATGGTCAAGATACAGAGCAATTCCGACTCTTGGGGCTTTTCCTTGCTCCCCCATTATGGTGACACCCACTCTTTCCTTCTTCCCCTCCGTCCCTGAATCGCAGTGATACCTCACCTAGTCATAACTCTCTACAATTCTGTTTTGTTATGTTTTATGTAAGCAACATGGAACCCTTGAGATCGGCTCCTTCATCTGTGCTGTTTCATGAGATCCACTCAGAGTTTTGCTTGTATCCATGATTGGTTCATTTTCATTGCTGAGTAGTACTCCAAGGGCTGGATGTGGTTTGGCCACTCGTCTGTGAAAGACACCTGGGTTGCTTTCAGTGTTTATTACCGAGGAGGTTTCTGTGGATGTTCACAAACAGGGGTGTGTGTGGACATATTTTTTCACTATTTCAGATAAATACCCAGGAGGCTAGATTAGATGGTAACTGTGTGCTGTTAATAAAATAATTGCTAAATGCTTCTCCACAGTAGCAATTTCATTAGATTCCTCCTTGCAGTGTAAACACCCGGCGCTTCTGTATCCTGACCAGCATCTGATAGCACTGATTTCTATGTTAGCTGTCCCAACGGGTGTTTTAATGGGTGCTGTAAGCTCATTGTGGTTTAAGTTTGTTCTTCCCTAAGGCCCACAGGCCTGCGCATGCTCTCTGCAAGTGCTCTGTCTGCATGCTCTGTTTGGGGGAGAAGTCCATTACTTCACTGCCCTAACTGGGTGGTTTATTTTATCCCGGGCTCTGAGCGTCCTCGGTCCTCGGTGTGCAGGGTTGTGGCATGCATCTTCTTCCCACAGTGGGCTTTTGTCCTTTACTCTCTTTCTGGAACCATTTTGAAAAACTAAGTCTGTAATTTTGGTAAAGTCCAATTAACTGATTTTTTTTTTTTTGTCTTTATACATGGTGCTTTTGGTGTCCATTCCTCCTAAGAATGCCTTGCCTAGCCCTGTGTCCCAAAGTCTGTTGTCCTATGCTTGCTTCTACAATGTTTACATTTTATGTTTAAATTGTAAATTATGTCTTTTAGCATCTGTGAGTCTTAGTGTTGACCTTTATTCATTTTTACATTTTTAGGAAAGAATTTACTTATTATGTATGTATGTATGTGAGTGTGTGTGTGTAAGTGTGTATGTGTGGGTGTGTGTGCGCACGCGTGTGAGTGTGCACGTGGAGGTCAGAGGGCAACTTGTGGGGGTTGGTTCGCCCCTTTACTATGTGTGTTCTGGGGATCGAATTCAGTTTGTCAACGTTGGCAGCAAACACTCTTACGCACTGCAGCAAACACTCTTACACCCTGAACCCCATTTTTAGTCACTAAGCATGAAATTGTGGTTTTTGTTTTGTTGGCCCTCCCCCCCCCCCTTGCCTCCCATCCACTCCTTCTCCAGAAAAGCTCCACGTCATCCCCATTGCGGTGTTTCTTCCCTTCCCCCTTCCTTAAGGACCCCTCCCCCTTGGCGGTCCTCTTCTGGTTTCATCACAGGAACCACGTACGTGTGAAGGCTGCAGTATGGGATCTGGTCTCCAGTGCACAGCAATCTCTATGCCCAGTCCCAGGTGCACGGGTCACATGCACCAGGGCCTGCTGGTGGAGGATTGTTTTAAACAGCACATGAAGCAATGGCTTAGAACACAGGTGGAAAGCTTAGTGCTTATAATTCAGCAACACAAAGACTGTCAAAAGGCTGGCTGGATTGAGTTAGGATGCATTTAAAAACAAGAAAAGATTAAGAACAATCTTGACCTCCACAGCCTCCTCACTGTGTGCCCACCGAAGCCTCCGAGGTGGAGTGGGATGAAGGATGAAGCCAGATCCCTTGTCTCAGAGTTGCGTGAGAGCTAAACGAAATAAGACATAGGTCGAACTCAGCACAGTGCAGACACATTGGAGGCCTGTGGTAGGCATATGCTACCGTTGTTATTAAACCAGCCGGAAGGCTGATGAGGTGGCTCACTGGGTGAGGACTACCACCCTGCCTGATGACCCAAGCTCAATCCTGGGGCCACACATGAAGGGAAAGGAGGGAACGAGTTCCCTAAAGTTGTCCTTTGACCTCCACACAAACTTGGCGGCATGTGCCTCCCCTCCCCACAAATAAAATAAATGCAATAATAAATTTACAGAAACGGTAGGAAAGCTGCTTCACAGTGTGTGTTCTCATGTGTACCTGACAGAAGTTCCCCCCTTTTCAGCTTGGGGCACTCCTCCAAGCATCATCTACGACTGATCTGTGTATTGGAAGCGGGGGCGCTGTATTCACAGTCTAGTTCGACTGTAGCACAGGCCTTTTCCTCTGTTTAGACAATGAGGGAGTAGAGAAAGATACCCTTTCTGTGCTGACCTCAGCAGGTGGCAGGATGTGTGGCCGCTGCCCCAAGGCTGGAGGCAGCCGGGACTCGGCGATGACATGAACCTCCCGACCCACAGCTGTGCTTCCCTTTCCTCTGCGACCTCCTTATTCTGTTTCCAGAGGGGAAATGGGCAGTAATTGTCACCCTGAGGGTGGTAGCGGAGTCCAGTGGAAGCCTCAGAAGTTGTTCTGCTTCAGTAGGTCACAGAAAGCCTAGGACTTTATGCTCTAGGATCACAGAGCAGGGCCCTTTACATTGGGCCTGGCCTGAAGCGCCCTCTTTGGGATGGAGTTTGTCTGTTTGAAGGGGTACACCTGGAAGGGGCTGGTTTCTGAGGTGAGTGGTGGGTGTTGCTGTATTTTCTCCTCCGTGCTCTCAGGTCATATGTTGTCCCACACCCTTTCCCTCCCCCCACCTGTCTCTTGTAACTCAGACGACGTGCCAGGTCTGGGTCTGTGCCACTGGAGACAGGTCATATTGCCTGAGAAAAGTCAGTTGGCCTCTGTAAAATAAATGGATTTGCTAAATATTTATATTCTAAAGTTAATGTGGAGTTTAAGTGGGATAACAAGTATGAAAGTTCTGTGATGGTGGCGCACGCCTTTAATCCCAGCACTTGGGAGCCAGAGGCAGGCAGATTTCTGTGAGTTCGAGGCCAGCCTTGTATCCTCGGGCTGGAGTTGCAGGGGTTGTAAACATGCTGACGTGGGTGCTGAGAACTGAACTCGGGTTCTCTAGAAAAGCAGAGAGTGCTCCTAACTGTTCAGCCATCTCTCCCGCTCCTTTTAAAGAATGGTCTGGTGCACCCTGGATATGTCTTTGCACTTGGAGTGGCTGTCTCTCCAGACACTGAGAAGGCAACCAATCACCTCTGTGCATGCCGCAGACCACTCGATTACGGTTGCATAGACTCATGGAGAAGGTTCTGGCAGGGAGTGAGCAGTTGACTGGGGTGTTTTGGGGCTTCTAAACCAAGATGTTGTGGAGGCACAGTGACAGATGGCTACAGCAGCCAGAGATGGCGTGGAGTGGGCAGACGCTCCGTTTCCTTGCAGGGCAGAAACAAGATTCCGTGTGGTTTTCCCTGTGAGTTTAGGAAAATGAGATCCGTACCGTATCTGTTTATCCTTTTCTCTGTTAAAGATGTAGGCCTCCAGCCTTCATGGACACCTCCAGCCCCCCTTAAGCCAATGGCTACTTAAATCAGTGAGAAGCAGAAGTCCAGGTCTTCTGCTCTGCTGGTCACAATCCAAGCTATAGCAATTATCTCCACTGTAATTTCTGCCCAGTGCTGGTTCACAGTGAGGTTGGCTGCCTGGTGACAGACAGAAGGATATTCATGAAGGGAAGGCTGAGCGGTGGCCAGGTGGAAGAGCATCCTGAGGGTGACTGCTGTCTGTAGGTGCCTCCCCAGGCCACTGCTTTCTTCATTTGGAAGGCAGATCAACACGGTATCTGATGTGCTAGGCTCTTACCAAAAGGTCCCTTCTGTTTCTGGGGATGCTCAGCTCATGGATTCTCCCATGGCTGCTGCTAGAGACGAATAAACAGAAGGGCTGGGTAGAATTGGCACAGAGGCCCTCCTAAGGAACGTTGACAAAGCCAGCTTGGCCACCCCACCATGGTCAGTCTCACTGTTGAACCAGCTTTGGTCATGCAGAGTCGGGGGCTAGCCCAGTTCCTCTCTGCATTGTTTGGGCTTGCTCACATCCTTCCCACAGTGTCATGCTAACTGTGATGTTCTTTGAAAGTGTTCTGTAAGCTGTCAAGTTCCTCTTCTTGCTAACCGCTCATCCCCAGGTCTTTGCAGATGACCCCTGAAATGAGACGCTCTTTACACACTTTCCCTCTGCTAACCAGTCTCCCCGGCTCTCGTTTGCTGCAGGCACCGCGTGACAGGCCTTCGGGGCTGTGGTGCTCTTTCTCTGTTTCTTCCCCTCTTTCTGCATCATCCCAGAGCAGGTCCAGGATGACCAGGATGGTAGACAGCTTGTTTTACAGGCTTGTTTCGCCACCTCCTGCTCGGCTGCTACTGTCCCTCTACCGTTAGGGCAGCCTTGGGTCCTGTGGCTCAGGAATGGGGGCAGGAAGGCAAGTGAGAGGTAAGGTTCTTCCTTCCTGAAAGGCTTTGGAACTGTGGTTCCTGCTATCCAGTCTCCTCCATTGGGGGCTTTGTGGAAGGTGTACTTCTCTGGTAAGGTCTGTTTCCCTGGGTACGCCCCACCCCCCAGCCCCAAGCAGCTCTGATATTATTTTCATTGCTCATTCTGAAGATGCAGGGCAAAGTTGAAAAATTTAAAGAAAGAAATACTAGGAATGACTTTTGTATGGGGAATTATGGGCACTGGAGAATTAAGGATAGACAGTCCAGGGCTGTGCTGTTTCAGAATTACATAAATAGATTTACACATGACCCTTGGAAGTATAGAGCAGGAAGCTAAGAATACGTCCGAATGCTCTACTCTAAAATACATATTTTCTTAGTTCTGAGTTAAAAAATGAGTTTCCCAAAATTGTGAAGGTTCTTATATTTTTCTCCAAAGTAAATTCTAAGAGTTTGGAGGGGAAATGAAATAGACACACACATTTATATCCTGGTGCCATTTACTCAGTGACTTCCATCATTTTGTTAGCTCAGGAGCACAAAGCAGGGGTTTTATTAAGGCTGGTTATAAAATGAGCAGGTTTGCAGTGCTGAGATGGTTGGTGTGTACGCACACCCACTCGTGGCTGTGGGTGTCAGAGGGCAAGGCCGAGTCCCCCCACCATTGCCCTCCACCCGTTTTCAGTCTCTCACTGAATGGGAATGGACTGGAATGGCTGACCAATGGGCTCCCCTCCTTCCCAGCAGGGATCACAGCCCCCCCCCACCCCCGGTCACATTTTATGTGGATGGTGGGGATGTGAGCTCTGGTCCTTACTGACTGAGCCCTCTCCGCAGACCAAGGTTAGTGGGTTTTTTGTTGCAAGTCTGCTAGGAGTATCTTCAGCTTTATTTTATGGAGGCCGCATCTGCTGGGCAGCACTGAGGTGATTTCTGATGGCAAATTAAGCAAAAAGATTACAGAAGTTGGAATGTGAAATGCCCCCTCAGGGGTTTTTGAGACTTGGTCCCGAGCTGGTGTAGATGTTTTGAAAGGGTCTAGAACATGAAAGGGCTGGGAACACTTAGGAGGTGGAGCCTCCCTAAAGGAAGCAAATTGCTGGAAGTCGGCCTTGAGGTGTCATAGCCCTGGAAATTGGCCTTGAGGTGTCATAGCCCTGGAAGTGGACCTTGAGATGTCATAGCCCTGGAAGGGGACCTTGAGGTGTCATAGCCCTGGAAGTGGGTCTTGAAATGTCATAGCCCCAGAAGTGGGCCTTGAAATGTCATAGCCCCGGAAGTGGGCCTCGAGGCACTATTGAATGCGTGCATCGACTATTAACAGCAAATCTGAGGTAGAGAGCCTCGGGTTGACAGCTTGCCTAGGAGGGCATTGAGATGATTTCTGTGAACTACCAACATGACACAACCTAGAATCACAATGAAGAATTATTGGGACAAGGTTGCCTGTGGGACATTGTCTTGGTTGTTGACTGATGCAGCCCACTGTGGGTGGCCCCATCCCTTAGGCCGGGTCCTGCCCTCTTTAAGAGTGAAGAAAGCTAAGTGAGCAGCCAGCAGACGGCATTGGTGTGTTTGTTGTCCCATGCTCCTGACTCTAAATATGGTGTGACCATCAGCCTCAGGTTCTGCTGCTGTGACTTCTCTTCATTATGGGCTGTAACTGAGAACTGTAATCCAATAAATCCCTTCCTCCTCCAAGATGTTTGTTGTAGGGATATTTTTATCATAGCAATAGAAACGAAACAAGAACAGGTACTACAGACATAGTATCTTCTCGATGTTTAAGGTCTGTCCGTACCAAATCCCAGATGAATACCAGCTATATGTTCTCTGTTCCCATGGAACCTATATTTTTTATGTTTATATACTTGTGTGTGCATGTATGTAGATTGACATTCACACATACGTATGTGTGTGCATGTTGAGACCGAAAGCCAACTGTCAGATGATGTCATTAGTCATTCTCCACTTATTATTTATTTGTATTTTCTCTGCCACCAGGGATTGAACTGAGGACTTCATGTATGCTGGCCAGGTGTTCTCCACTGAGCTATAGCACCCAGTTTTCTCTACATATGTTTTGAGACAAAGTCTCTCACTGTACCCAGAGCTATCAGAATAGTTGGGCTAGCGTCCTTGGCCAGAGCCCTTGGCGGCTTCCCGTATCCTCTCCAGCACTGACAGTGTATGTGTGCACTACTGCACGCATGTGCATGACTGCCTGGTACCTTTATGGCAAGTATTTTACTGAGTAAGCCATCTCTGCAGCCACTGGAACTGATTTTCTAACAGGAATTTAGTGTAGGAAGATACTAGAAAAGCAGACTGAGCTGTCTCCCCAGCCCAATTTTTGTATCTTGTTTCTCATCTTGGCTAGACCATTGCAGGACTTACTGTTTGGGGGCTAAAAGTTAATTGTCACCAGTGTTGTGATGCTAGAAACTGTTTTCAGCATTACACACTTAGTTTCTCCTATGTTGTCAGGGAAAGGGCCTGAGTCCCCCCCTCAGGGGTTGCAGAGAACAGATTTTCCCTTGGCCGTTCTCCTGGTAGGGCCACTTGTGAATAGAAAACTATAAAGGTTCAGGAGAGGGTTGTTTGTTTGTTTCCAGCGCAGAAGGTCAATCTGTGCCACCCCTCCTGGCACTTTTGCTATCTCCAAGCTGTGAGGGGCTGTGAACATTAGAGCCTGGCTTCTAATGCCTCTGCATACCCCTGGGCTCTGGGCTTGCGTGACACAGTGGCCACATAATTTGGGGACTTGGAAGAGTCTTTGGAGGATGCCAGATATTGCTTTATTTTGGTCTTTGCCAGCAGGACTACAGAGGCATGGTTTCAGGGAAATGGTCAATGTAGCCTTCCCTCCTAGACCCAAGTGCGTGGAGAAGTGAAAGTAGTTTCAGTGTGGATTGTTAGGTAGCTGAAGACTCTGACCTCAGTGCGGCCCGAAAGCCTTGGTCTGCTGAGCTTACAGACTTCACTAACTTACCATCTTTGTAAGAGTTCACAGGGGTGTGTGTGCAGGTGCACGTGCGTGCATGCGTGGTTGTGTTTGTAGAGACCATGACCATGGGTTGACATAGAATGCTCTCATCAACAGCTCTCCATTGTACTTTTTTTTTTAAATATTTATTTATTTATTATGTTTACAATATTCTGTCCGTGTGTATGTCTGCAGGCCAGAAGAGGGCACCAGACCTCATTACAGATGGTTGTGAGCCACCATGTGGTTGCTGGGAATTGAACTCAGGACCTTTGGAAGATCAGGCAATGCTCTTAACCTCTGAGCCATCTCTCCAGCCCCTCCATTGTACTTTTTGAGGTGGGGTCTCTCACTGAACCTGGGGGCATGACTTGTCAGGCTGTCTGTTCATCAGGAGCTCCAGGGATCTGCCTGCCTCTTCCCCAGTGCTGGGGTTTATATGGATCACCACATCCGGTTCTTCACCTGGAGGCTGGTATCCTAACTAAGGTCCTCACACGTGTGTGGCCGGCATTCACCTCACTGAACCTTGTGAACATGAATTTTGCTGTTAAATTTTCCTATTTTCATAAAATAGATAACTTTGTCTGAGCACCCACTCTGCATGGGAACACTGCATAGCCCGTGTCTCGGTTGGTGGACACACCGGCCTAAGTAGCAGCTGTGATTATCCGCCGTAAGGTAAAATCTTATGTCTGATCCCTCTAGTCAGCCAATGAAGGGACTGTGACGCCAAGCAAATCTCCAAAACAAAGCCCAAGGCATGTATCCTCTTGTCCCTTCCTCCTGTCTTCATATTTTCTGTATGTGGCAGGGTCGTTCTCGGTCCTTCTCAGTCACCCCGTCTTAGTGTCCTTCCCCCTGGACTGTCCTGGCTTCCTGTTGGATGAGTCACCACAGCGTCTTTTCCACTTCCCAACATCCGAGTGTGTCATGGAGCCCCTCCTCCACCCTGTGAGGTCATCCTGGTTGACTCACATTTCTGCCCACAGCCTTCCCACAGGGCTGTCCTGAATCACAGGGTTCCCCTCCTCTGACAGAGTTCTGCTGTCCGTCCTCCGTCTGCTTCCCCAGGGCTCACCTGGAGGTGCAAGGCCTCCCCCTTTGCCTGGGCTGAGAGGTAACTCACTTCTAATTAGAACCTGTTTTTAGCCAGTTCGTCTTAAAATCCTCTTCCGTTTCATCTCTTGCAGACGTATTCCCTAGTGTGTGATACAGAACAGTGGTTCTCCAGGAGTTCTCTGTGGAAGCAGGGAGATTCCTGAGTCTTAGCACCCTGCCCTAGCAATCCTGCCCACTTGTGTGTTTTTCTGCATGTCGACATTTGTCCTGGCACAGAAGCAAAGCAGTAGTGACGCTGCAGGTGTCAGCATGCCACACCTGACTGTGTCAGTGGTTGGTTTATTCTGCACACACAATAGAAAATGAAATTTAAAGGCCTTTTTCCTTTAATAACAATCTAGTTGAAGCAATACAAATGATTTTTGTAGTTAGATCTCAAATTTGAGTACCATTTAGAGTCCTGTGTCCAGGAAAAACTGCCTCTGCCGAAAGTGCAGTAAAGTACCTATGCACCCGAGATGAGGGGCATTTAATGAGCTGCTTTCAAAGGGAAAATTCTTTTTTAAATCCAATATGCATTTATTGTATGTGCATAAATGTATGTCAGCATGTGTACCATATGTGTGCAGTACCCACAGAAGCCAGAAGAGGGCATTGAGTCATATGGAGCTGGAATTGCAGACACTTGTGAGCTGCCAGGTAGGTGCTGAGAATTAAACCCAGGTCCTCTGCAAGAGCAGCACATACTCTTAACCACTGAGCCATCTCTCCAGCCTGGAAAGTTGCTCCCAGTTGCAGGCTGCAGTAGTAGCCTCCCAGTTCTGTGTGTTGTGAAAATAATGCCCTAGTACTATAAGAACACACCGCAGATGCTCAGAGTAGGGTCTGCTGCTGCGGCTTCCCCTTCTCTCTGACCTCAGACAAGCTGCCCTAGAGACACTTTGGTGTGACTCAGTCCCATGCTCTGTGTTTCCCTTTATCATCAGGGCTCTGTATGCCAGCCGTCTGCCTATGCACCGCGGTGACTCCTGGAGCTCCAAAGCCTCATGCTCCCTTGTCAGACATGGGTTCTCCAGCAGATGTGGGCAGCTGTGTGCGTTGTTCTCTGGAAGCGAATCTGGTGTCTTCAGGGCACAGGCTGGCTTGCTTACTCCTTTGTTTACAGGTCCCACCGTGCTGTTCTTGAACATGTGCAGCAGTTCGGCTCACACTGATAAGGACTCCGAGACATTCCCAAGTAAACACAGCCAAGTTAAACTTTAGACAAGAGTAAAGATATTTGTCACACATTTCACTTGAGGGAGTCTAATTACAGGCAGCAGAGTATTGGTCTCACGTGTTTTCTGGAGCAGGCAGCTTGGTCCATGGAATGGGGTTCAAGTTTGATGTGGTCCTGGGAGATCATAGTGTATGGGGCTGAGAATGTTGGAAGCCGCATTCATTACTTCCCACACTAAAGCCTGTGTTTTCAGTCATGATTTTTTAGGGACAAATGTAGCGAGCTGCATGGAATCACACCTGATGGAATCACACTCCTATGGCTAAAGTCTGACTTATGCCTGATCACGCAATGATCATCAGCTGCTTGCATATGCGTGAACCTATGGGCAGTGCCCACCTGGCAATCCAGGATTGGCAGCCCATGCCTACTTAAGGGCTGGGAGAGGTTTGCCCGGAGAGGAGAGAGAGGAAGGAGAGAGGAGAGAGGGGAAGAGAGAGAGATCGCATCTTCCTTGCTGGACGAGGTGGGACGCGACAGACAAAGAGTGGGAAAACCCTATTCCTTGTACATTTCCTCTTAGGAAAGTATGTATTGTGAGCAGGTTGTATGTTATGCACAGGTGTGTTGTTCACAGGTATGTGTTTGTGCACAGATACATGTTTTGAGCAGGTATGTTGTGGTCAGGTGTGTGTTGTGCACATGAGTGTTGTGAGCAGATATATTGTGTGCAGGTCTATGTTGTACACAGGTTGTGTATAAGTGTGTTGTGCCAGGTGTGTATTGTTTTCGGGTGTGTTGTGCAAGGGTCTATGTTGTGAGCAGGCGTGTTGTGAGCATGTGTGTGTTATGCGCAGATATGTATTGTTTTCAGGTGTGTGTTGTGAGCAGGCGTGTTGTGAGCATGTGTGTTGTGTATATGTGTGCGTTGTGCGCAGGTGTGTATTGTTTGCAGGTGTGTGTTGTGAGCATGTGTGTTGTGTGCATGTGTGAGTTGTGTGCAGCTATGTATTGTTTGCAGGTGTGTGTTGTGTCAGGTGTGTAAGTTGAGAAGGTTGCCTTTACAAGTCTCATCTTGTCACAGGTGCCTATCGTATGAGTTGGCTCATCCCTTGTTTTCCAGCTGTGTTCTTGGGCTTTCCGGTTCCCTTTCAGCCCGTGTGTCCAGGCACGCATCTCCATGAGTGAGGTATTCCATGCCTCAGGAAAGCCTGAACCAGGTGCCAGGTTGTTGGGTTCAGCTGTGAGCGTTTGGCACACTCTGCAAATTCCTTAGCCCTGCAGACAGTGAGGTAGAAGCTGCAGAGTTGGTTGTGGTGGTTGAAAACTCTCTTGTAAAGTTAGAGGAGGCAAGATGAGCTGGCGGTAAAGCAGTTGTGCATGGGAAGTTTTGATGGTATGTAGCAGGAAGTTTGACATGTTGGTGACATCTGGAGTTGTCTTGCTGTCAGTGGCGTCTTTGAGGAATGGGCCTGTGGCCTGCCACCTCTAGAGCACCAGTATTAGCTGCAGAGGGGACAGAAAGCACCCCTACATTTTAGGGAGCTGAGGGTGCAAGGAATTACCTGGGACACTCTAAGGCTACTCATAGAGGGATTGGTAGTACTTTATTTCAGCTGTGTGGGGCTGAGAGTGTCCCAGAGAACCCTGCTTACTCTCTGTGAGGTCAGAGAACATGCCTAACTGTGTGCTACTGACAGAAACCCACAAGTACACAGCCCGTCTTCAAAGTCTTGGCCATCTCACAAGGGCGATAGCAGCACCTACCTTAAACAACTCTATTGCCCAGTCCTGGGCTGTGGAGTTAAGTGGTTAGTTTTGTGTCCTCCAAGTCTATAGACTGCTGTGGTGGTTGATGGAGGTGTGCGCAGGGGAGGGGAGTGGAGTGTGCGGGTGGGGGGGAGGCACTCCAGAGGAGGTAAACCTACGTAAAAGTTTACTGAGAATTTAAAGCAGTTGAAGGGAGTGTGTGAAGTCAGAGGTGGTACTGGGAGGATGAAGGGGACATGTTAACAGGATACATGGATGCTGAGGGGCAGCCAGAGGAGGAGCCTAATGATTGACAGCCCTGGAAACCAAACAAAGTCTGACCTCAGAGTGATCGACTCTGGTTATATACAAAAGTAGTAATACATGGAAAGGAACTTAATGAGGACTGGGAAGTCTTAGTGTTCCCTTGCGCAGACAGGAGTTCCCTCCTGCACTTATGTTTCTTGGCCGCCCAGACCCAGATAATCACACAGAAACTATATTAATTACAATATTGTTTGGCCAACAACTCAGGCATATTCCTAACTAGCTTTTATATCTTAAATTAACCCACTTCTATTAATCTGTGTAATGCCACTAGGCTGTGGCTTACCGGTAAGATTCTGGCGTCTTTCTCCTTTGGCAGCTATATGGCATCTCTTTGACTCTGCCTACTCTCTCTATATATCTGTTCAGATTTCCTGCCTGGCTTTACTCTGCTAAGCCATTGGCCAAAAGAGTTTTATTCATCAACCAATGAAAGCAACACATATAGAGAAGGTCATCCACAGCACTCTCCCCCTCTTCCGTGTGTGTGTGTGTGTGTGTGTCGTGTCTGTATGTGTGTGTCTGTATGTGTCTGTGTATCTGTATGTGTTTGTGTCTCTGTGTGTCTGTATGTGTGTGTCTGTGTGTCTATATGTGTATGTGTCTGTGTATGTCTGTGTTAGGTGACAGTAGCGTGACTGGTGCTCAAGGAGCCATCTGAGTCTGCTCAGTTGGCATGGTGATAGATGCTGGATCTACCTCTGAGGAGTCCATCACGGAAAGGAGTTGAGATGCTGCTTGTAGTCCCCTGCCCTGCCTCTTTCCCCACTTAAGAAGATGGTTTCATTTTAACCCTAATTTATTTTTTTCAACACTGAGATTCTTTATCATCTCTACTGTTAGTGAGAGAAAAAGTCTTGGTCCAGTCGCATCACCAGCAGGCCTAGAAGACAGGTACAAAGAAAAGGACAGTCTAGAACTGTGGAGGGACATATATTTCCAGTGCCACCAAAGCTATACAGAAGCACCTGAGCTCTGGAGGGGTGTGGCGGCAGGATTCTGTGGCTTGTGGGATTCGTTAGGCAAAGGAATGGCTCTTGGTAAAATGGGTCTTGTGGATGTGGGGAGCATTAAACTCCACAGAACTTCAGAGCATCAGCCTTTGCTGCCTTTCTTCCAGTTGGGAGCACAGGGATCTTCATGGGCCTCCCTAGTCCCCCTCCCCAGAAACCCGGTGCCCCTTTCCAGTGCTTTGTCCCTGTCTCCAAAACCCTCAGCAGAGTGTCTGGGGTACAAGAAGGTAGGTAACTCTAAGCCACCCCTTTAGACCAGGGGTCTTGTCCTTCTGATGCCCTTCCACACAGCCACGTTGTACACACACTGCTGAGCCAGCAGTCATGAGAGGCCCTTGCTTTCCCTACTCTGGCAGGGATGTTGGTCCCGGGGTCTGAGCCAGGCCATACAGGGGCCTTCTGGGTGGTAGTGGCGTCTGGAAGGCTTTTGTGGCTTCTTGCAGCTCCTGCTCTTTGTAAGGAAGTGCCAGCAAAGAAAACAGCAGTCTGCTCAGGCTGTGCATCTGCTTCCAGGTTCTCGCTGCAATATTTTTGGTCTGGCAGTCTGCTTAAGCAAACAGAATGGATTTTTTACTAGCGACGTTCCTTGTGCAAGACAGTGAACTGAAATGGACAAGAAGGACAGGGATACATGTGACAGAACCCCAAGACCTTGTAGACACTTACTGCCTGACTTTCCCTGATGCTATGTTGACTCTGGTTTCTAGGGGTGGTGTCAGTGCTGGGGCAACCCCATTTTCTCTTGCTGTTCATCTGCAGGGCCTGTTCTCTAATCGGTGGACCCTCTTGCCTTTCGTCTGCACCCAGAATCCTGGCAACTGTGAGAATGTTAGTGAATGTATGAGCCCAAGTGTATGTGAAAGGTATCTTTGAGTGACTGCAGACATGTAGTCACAGCTGGACGCAGCATCCATGTGTGTGTGTGTGTGTGTGTGTGTCAGAGGATGTAGATTCTGGGGATCAAACTCAGGTCCCCTGGTTTTGGCCCTTGATGTCATGAGTCACTAGTAGCTCTGGTTTTGTTCAAAACTCAGGAGAAATTTCAGATGCCTGGTTTAAAACCATGGCTGAAATTTTCTTTCCAAAATGGAATTTTCTTTTAGGCAAGCAGGAAGGGATTTTAATAAGAAATAACAACATGAATCTCCCAGAGGAAGATGGGGGAGAATCGCAGAGCTTTGATCTTGGGGTCCACACAGAGGTATCAGAGCAGGAAGGGAAAGTGACCTGGTCCGCCAGAGTCTCACAGCTGGCAAGTGTGTTGTCAGGGTCCCTGAAGTGGAATCGCAGGTTTGGTAGCTGTGGGTCCAAGTACAGCATTGAGTTTAACTGAACCTGTGCGCATGTGTGTGTGCATGTGAGCGTGCGTGTGTGCGTGCGTGCGTGTGCGTGTGTGTGTGTGTGTGTGTGCGTGCGAGTATAACACATAAAGGAGCTAAATGGTCATTGCTTGGCTGAGGCCCAGGTCTAAGCCCCTGGGTCTACTGAAACGTGAGACTGAGACTTCACAAGGAACCAGGGCACACTGTGTCTCAGCCTGGGACATTCTCTTGCTGACACATGGCCGGGCAGAGTGGCCATCTCTTCTACCATGTATTTTTGGAGAGACAGCTGCTCTTCTCACCTTTCCTCTTCTGGAATGCTCCACTCCCTCCTTTCTGTCCTCTACCTTGGCCAGTTCAAAGCCCATGCCTCTGCAGTCCCACGGAGGACGGTGGGCACTGCTCCCGGGTGACAGTTTCGTGCCTTCACTCAGCAGGTCATGAGACCCGTGGGTCAGCCTGGTGAGTGGCTGGGTTTGTGACAGTTGTGGGAAGTACCTTTGGAATTTTATGAATGAAACAGGCAGACTCGCTGCCAGTTGCCATGTGGGGGACGTGAGTCACGCAGGAAGGAGGGGCACGTGGTTGGCACTAACACACACATCATTCTCTCTCAGCTCCTCCCCGCATCTGCTACAGCCCCAGCAGCCCCGTGCAGATTCTAGAAGAGCCCGCCTACTTCTACCCAGACTTGCAGCTCTATTCGGGGAGGCATGAGGCATCTACTCTGACAGTGGAGGCAAGCGGAGGCCTGAGGGGGAAAAACGGTAAGTCTGTAGCCGTCGGTTTGTTAGGAGTGTGACGGATCAGAGTTTCTCATTTTCGGCTCTTCTGCAATAAGTAACCCCTGTGCCTGTGACTTCAATTCCCACTACTTTTCAATTTCCACTTACATTGACTTGAGGCCAATGGCAATCTGAAAATATTAATGGAAAATGCTAGAAGTATTTCCATAAATTCATAAGTCTAAAATACTGTTATGGCAGAATGTTGTCATAACGGATCGATTTTACTATTGGCTATCACTGATAATTTCTTGTTACGCATAATTTGTGTTAATTTTATACACACACATACACACTCCTGAATTTGGCACCGCCCTTGGTTTCAGGATTCCCCTGAGGGTTGGAACACATCCTTGAAGGTGAAGGAGGGGCTACTGTCTTCAGGCGTTTCTTTATTCCCTGGCCTAAAGTCGCCATACTGAGCTGTCTCATGCTAGATTTCATTCATGTTGTACCACGGTGTTAATAAGGCCATGTGGGGCTTGAAGAACAGCTAACTGCTTGTCGTCCGTGCACTAGCGTCTGAGTTGGATCCCGGAATGTTTCAGAAGCCGGGCGTGGGGCGTGCTTGTCAGCCTGGCTCTGGTGAGCTGGAGAGAGACAGGTCCCTGGGACTCACTGGCCTAGTTATCCATCTCCAGGTCCCAGTGAGAGACTGTGCCAAAAGACCAAGGGGCCTTCTCCCCCACCGCAAGGCTCAGAGGCTATGGTGGAAGAGAGGACCGACGTAAGAGCTGGGCAATGGGAGGCGTGCCGGGAAAGGCTGTTTTCACCACACGGCTGTGGCGTGTTGAACTCACAGCTGCTGTGGGCCTGCATAGGACCAATCCAGCTGCGTCAGCCAGGATCCCAGTGGCAGCACTGAATCCAGTGGGTTACAAAAAGTTAGAAAGTAAAAAGAAAGGAATGAAGAAAGAAAGGGAGGGAGGGAGGGAGGGAGGAAGGAAAGAAGGAAGGAAGGAAGGAAGGAAGGAAGGAAGGAAAGAAGGAAAGAAGGAAAGAAGGAAAGAAGGAAAGAAGGAAGGAAGGAAGGAAAAGAGAGGACGGTGGGGGCAGGCATGAAGCGATGGGAACTGGGGGAGTAGTAGGTAGGATCAAGATACACCATTTACGTGTATGGAATTTTCAGAGAACGAATAAAGGTTGTTCTGTTAAGAAAAATGAGCAGGGCGGCCCCTGAGAGCAACACGTGCCGTTGCGGCCTCCATGCACTCAGGTGCCCTCAAGTCTTCGTACATAGCTTTCAGAATTGCATCATCTATACCCAGGTATTCTCTGCTCCAATTGTAAACGTTTTCCCTGCCTGGCCTCAGATCCTTTGCCTCTTTCCTCTTCTCTGCTTTCATTTTCTTGCTTTTGCAAATAAGTCAGAACTTCAAAATAAGTTCAAAACCTTTTAAACAGCTTCCTAGGCGGTATCTCTGGGAGATGGAGAGAGGCGAGGCCATCTCAGGAAGGGTCCCAGGATCCCAACAAATGTGCCCCCTTTCCAATGGAGAAAGAAGTTAGTAGTTTTCCTGCCTATTGAGACCCCATCCATTTATTACTCATCCACATAAATAAGTTTTTCTACTGGAATTGTATGCTTATCTTAGTTTTATCTAAACCTTTAAATCTTGCAGATCTGTGACTTTGGGGATAAATGCTCATTCCTTATTCCCCTAACTCTAACACCTAACGGTGTTCTGGACAGGAGAAGGACACAGTCTCAGGACAATGACAGTCAGTGAAATCCGCATGGCTGTCTTCCTTTGGGATGTCCGTTGTTACAGTTGTTACTGTTGGGTTTCTTTGCCTGTCTCTGCGAAGCCCTGGCTAGCCTGGAACTGATTGTATAGACCACACTGGTCTCCATACAGGGAGGGAAATGGGCTCGGAGGCAGAGGTCAGAAGCAGGAGGCTTCGGGGGCTGTTTGGAATCTCCCAACAACTGGTTAGCAGAGTCTGCACCTGGGCAGAGAGTGTGTGAAAGAGCTGGACAGGGAGCGGGTTGGGACAGACACTAGGGCTTGTTTCTTCATTCTTAGTTCATCCAATGTGAGATTTCTTAATAATAATCAAGAAATGAACAAAACACAGGATACAGGAGCTGGGGCAGGGAAGGGAGGTGTGTTGGAAGAGGATGGCTATGAAGTGTCATCAGCTACCCTTGCAGAGGTGGGATGGTGACGCAGGAGCTGAAAACAAGAGTGAACATTTTGTTCAGTGGAGGCAAAAAGAGACTCAGAAAGAGCATGGGGCAAACACAGACTAGAAGAGGCAGGTAGTATAAATGGGGCCAGGAAGGAGGGTACTGGGGCAGTGGCCTGAATGCTAGACCAGAAGAATATTTTAAACAGAGGGGAAACAACCAGACTGAACATGTGTAACTCAGAGCAGAGTGTGTACGGTGTCTGGGAGATGGGAAGCCAATGCGGGTTCCCTCCTGAGACAGCCCTGAGAGAGGAAAGCAGCGATAGAGAATCATCACAGCTACCTGGCACAGGGCTGTGGGTGCTTTCTTTGTGATGAAGAGGCTTTTGTTTTTATGATGGGAAGACTTAGGTCAGTTTCTGCCACAGTAGGACTGTTAGGAAGAGAAAGGGAGATCCGATCACAGAGGAGACAGAAAAGGGATTGGGGCGGCAGTGGGGGCGAGCAGAGTCTTAGGAAATCTGAGAAACAGCCCCTTGATGCATTTCAGGGTAGAGGTGCTGGCACCTTCGGAACCGGGTCTTTAAAGGACACTCTGGTTAGAATGTCAGTTGGTGTCTCCTAGAGACGGCCTGTTAGCTCCATTCCTGTTTGTCTTTCAGCGGAGGACCCTCTCTCTAACTTCCACTCCCCGAACTTCCTGAGGCCCCCCGAGGTGGAGATGAGAGGTTCTGAGGATGTGGCCGCTGGAACAGTGTTACAGCGGCTGATCCAGGAGCAGCTGCGCTATGGCACCCCGACTGAGAACATGAACCTGCTGGCCATTCAGCACCAGGCCACGGGGAGTGCAGGGCCAGCCCACGCCACCAACAACTTTTCTTCCACGGAAACCCTCCCTCAAGAAGACCCACAAATGGTCTTCCAGTCAGCCCGCCAGGAACCGCAGGGTCAAGAGCACCAGGGGGACAATACGGTGATGGAGAAGCAGGTCCGCTCCACTCAGCCTCAACAGAACGATGAGGAGTTGCCCACATACGAGGAAGCCAAGGCCCAGTCTCAGTTCTTCAGGGGACAGCAGCAGCAGCAGCAACAGCAGCAACAGCAGCAGCAGCAACAGCAAGCACAGGGGCCCCTTGGCCACACTTACTACATGGCCGGAGGTACCAGTCAGAAGTCCCGCACAGAGGGGAGGCCCACAGTGAACCGGGCCAACAGCGGACAGGCACACAAGGATGAGGCCCTGAAAGAACTCAAGCAGGGCCACGTCCGATCCCTCAGCGAGAGGATCATGCAGCTGTCACTGGAGAGGAACGGAGCTAAGCAGCACCTCCCCAGCTCAGGCAATGGAAAGTCCTTTAAAGCTGGAGGAGGGCCGTCCCCAGCCCAGCCCACCTGTAAAGCGCTGGACCCTCGTGGTCCTCCACCCGAATACCCCTTCAAGACGAAGCCAATGATGCCCCCAGTCAGCAAGAACCAAGACCACGGACTGTACTACACTGACCAGCACCCTGGAGTGCTCCACGAGATGGTCAAACCCTACCCTGCACCTCAGCCAGCGAGAACAGAAGTGGCCGTCCTGAGGTATCAGCCACCCCCAGAGTATGGGGTCACCAGGTAACTATTAAAGCTCAACTTTGCAAAGCTCAGCCATGCATTTGTCGTTTAGACTTTGTGAGGCGTCTTGGCTTTTTATCAAAACCTTTGCTTGTCCATAGTATTTAATGAGCCATTTGAGGGCTCCAATACGCGGAAGGTGAACACTAGGAACGTCTTCCGTTCTTAGCAGTGGGCGGCTGGGGATGAGTGAGCGTCTTGATTCTTGAGGAATGTTATTACTGTGTGTGTGTGGTTATACATACATAGATACATGTGGAGACCACAGGAAACAGTGGGCTGTCTTGAGTGCTATTGTTCTGGTACCATCTACTTTTTTTGCTGTATTTTAGACAGGGTCTACCCAGAACTCCCCAGTTAGGCTAGGCTGGCTGGTCAGGGAGTTCAGGATCTACCATCTCTGCTGTCTCTGCTGTCTCTGCCATGGGTTCTGGGTCCTGAACTGCTGTCCCTATGCTTATAAAGCAAGCACTGAACTGACTGAGCCATCTCTCCAGCCATGAAATTGTTCTTTAGTTTTTTTTTTCTGTTTTATTAAATATAGACCCATCCCCCCCATTCCCTTCCTACCTCTCTTTCCCTTCCTTTGTTTATTCAGTCAGGGTCTTCATGGACACTTAAACACTCCACACACATACCACTCACACACACACCACACACACCACACACATACTCCACACACACACACCACACCACACACTCACACACATATCACACACACTACATACATCACACACTCACACACACCACACCACACACTCACACATATCACACACACTACATACATCACACACTCACACACACCACACACACACGCAGACCACACACACCCACACATATCACATATACTCACACACACACCACACACACACACCACACAGGAGAAAGCAAACTCTGGATGCGGGGTGGAGGCATTAGCCGGACCGTGGGGTCCTTTACCCCCTCCTCACTCAGTAGACGTGAAGCTGGGCACAGAGCTCTGAAGGTGTCCAGAACATGCAGCTGAAGGAGCAGGGCACAGCAGCCTGCATCCAGCTTCTCTCTCTTTCACTGTGTCTCATCTTCCTGCCTTTTAGTGTGAGCGTGCCTTCAGATTGCCGGTCAGGTTGAGCAGTTCTTCCTGTGCGAGCCCTCTGTGCAGCCTTGGTCCACACATACCAATAAAATCCCTTCCCCGGAGGTCCTTGAAGCCTCGTCTTTGGGGAAACCAGTATCAGAATACACGACGGCCACTCCGTGTGGTGTTCAGTGTGGAGATATGCAGAAAGCGCCGCCCAATTACATGGGGTAGAATGACTCAAACCAGAGGATGAAGGACGCTTCCCAGAGGAGGCAACACTGACTGGGGTCTCAAAGGATTAATGCAAGCTGTAGGTCGAGGTAGGAAGGACACCTCCAGAGGCAGGAAAGCTGTGGGAATGGTAGAGAGCCCAGGGGATAGATGTAGTGAGATGTGACAGAGAGTGTATTTGGTCGGGGATCTCTGGACATTATGTTAAGGAGTGTAGTGTTGGTCTGGAGGCAGTGAGAAGTATGGTGTTCTCAATCAGAGATACGTGTTGGTGTTTAGTGACTAGCTTCAGTGATGGTGCAGGCTGGTGAGACTGGGGGACAGGGCCCATGAGGCCTTCACAGGAAGGGTACCCAGGAGCAGAGATGGCAGGAGGAGGGCAGCGGTGTCTGCTAAGAGAGTTAGGGGAACTAGAACTGAGAAGACTCTGACGGGTTAGGCCTCAGAGGAGCAGGGCATGTAGCCTCTGGGGAGAATGTGGGAGTGGCCAGCAGTGGAGGGTGCTGGGCTTGTGCAGGAAGGAGCAGAGCCTCTAAGAAGACAGGTGCCGCCCGCTATTATTGGACGTGTCATCATCTTAGCGGGTTTGTCTGTGTCAAACTGAATAAGCTAGCGTCCCCGATGTGACCCCAGTGGCTGGGTACAGGGTCCACCTAGCTCTGTTTCTTCTGGAAGGAACTGGGTCATTTGATTTGAGATGGATTTGATTGTTATCTTTCTGTTACTGTAACCAAATACCTGGCGAAAGGCAACATGTAGGAGGAAGAATTTACTCTGGCCCCGTGGTTTGAGAGCATGGTGTCTGTCATGGATGGGAAGGTGCAATGGAGTTGGGGCAGGGCAGGGATGTGGACCAGAGTGCAGAGACCCTGGGGGTGGCAGCACTCGGGTGAGTTTCTACTTAGAACCCTTTTTATTTAGTCTGGAATGTGGTGCCCCTCACATTTGATATGTCTGCCCTCTCAGTTCTCTGGAAACCCTCACACAGACACACCCAGAGGTGCGTCTCCTAGGTGAGTCCGAGTCCAGTCTAAATGCAGATGAGCCATCAGAGCATGGAACGCTAGCTATGACGCAGCCTGGCCAAACTGAGCCTTCATGAGCAGAGAGCACACACATTCTTCCTAACATGGCGTAGCCTGTCTACGATGGAGCCCCGGAGTTCTCTTTATACTGAAGGAGAACTTCCCCCTCAAAAGCCATCAGTTCTCCGGTGTTTATCGCTTTGTCATTTCATAGATCACCCCAGACATTTCTCTCAGCCTCTGGAAGGTCTTGATAATAATGGAAATCTTTCCAGATGAACTTCCCTTCTCCCTCGCTGGCCTGCAGTTTTTATGGTTTTGTTTTATTTATGTGCGTGGTGCTTTGCCTGCCAGTACGTCTGCACTGCTTGAGTTTCTGATGGCCCTGGAGGCCAAAGAGGGTATCAAGGTCTCTGGAACTGGAGTTATGAACAGTCGTGAGCCACCATGCGGGTGCTGGGAATTGAACCCTGGTCTATAGCACAGCCAGAGCCCTTACAGAACCATTTCTGGCGGCACATAACCGGGACCCTCCTTGTTTCTTGTGGTGGGTCGCCGCTGGGAGTGAGGCACTTTCTGGAGGCAACCCTGGTGACTCGTGGAGAATCCCATTTGTCTTAAAGTTCTGAGGTCAGAAACAAGAAATGCCCGAGGGATTAGAGTGAAATTTGCATGCCACTTCAAAGTATCTGAGAAGACATAGTGGACTGGCCAAGGAGACCGGCTGTGGGGCACAGCCGCAGCGAGCCAGCCTGGCTCAGCAGTCCAGCCTTTGGCCAGCTAGGTAAACAAGCTTGTCTTCACACAGCCTGCTCCAGACATGTTTCACAGAGCCTGATCTCCAGGCTTTGAACCTGGGCCTGTGTTGTGTGGCATGATGCATGACCCAAGAGACAAGCTACGCTCCTGGGAATCTCATGGACCAGTCCTTTTCTGGTGCTGGTCACTAATGGTGATGACTTAGGAAGCTGCATGCTATATACCCAATATAGAGTTCTGGACCAGGATGGGTCCTGGCTGAGGTCCCTCAACCATCTTCCTGCCTGATGCTGCAGGAAGCCCTTCTTGGGATATAATGAATACCTAGCCCAACCCATTATGTTTTGAAATGGGCTCTTTCTTGCCTATAGACAGGTCTGAAGAGTGTGTGCTAGAACTTGGGAGCAGTGTCTACCTCCCGGTCCCTCATGGGGCTCTTCATCTGTCCTGCTGCACTAAAGGGGAGCTCCTGGTGCTTGATGCCATATCCTTTACGTCCTGGGTAAACTGCTAAGTGCAGTCACTGGCCCCAGCATTGCCGACCTGCAGCACTGTGGCTGAGAAAGAAAGCGCTAAGACAGAGTACCAGGGTCAGGGGCTGCTTCCAGGATGTGGCTCTGTTCCTCCTCGGGCTCCAGTTTGCTTGTCCTTCTCCTGGCAATGAAAGTGGGTCACACTGAGGGCAAGATGAGACCAGGTCTGTTCTTGTGAGGACGGTGACTCCCTCCACCCCCAAAGCAAACATTTAGTTATTAATTCTGACTCACTCGTGGTGACTTGGCTTCTGTAGTGTGTGCTAATGGAAGTGAAGGCATGAACGGATTCCAGGCATGGCTGGGGTTTCTACCAGAGCAGTGCGGAGTATATTAGTCAAGATGCGGCTTTGTTTTCCTAAGAAATCTGTCTGTGCTTAAAAAGGAAGGACAGAAGGAAAGAAGGAAGGAAGAAAAAAGAAGGAAGAAGAAAGAGAAAGGGAAAAGAAAACTAGAGTTGCTTAAAAATTACATATTAATCTCATATTTCCCAATAAACCACTAACATTGTAAAACATGGGATTTACAAGCTAGATGTAATAAAATGGTTTTTATTCCTATGATTTATGATTTGCATACTTTAATCAGAATCATGTATAACATAACTAAAACATGTTTTCTCTGTTTCGATTTTCCATTACAATGTGTGGCACTCGGTAGAGCACTTGGTAGACTGTGGAGCATTGTGGAGCACTGTGGAGCACGGTGGAGCACGGTGGAGCATGGTGGAGCACGGTGGCCCGAAGGCAGAGTGTCCCCAGGGTTTACTTGTGCAGACACCTAGAATGGCTTATAGTCCTTGGCCTTTACAACAATGTTAAGAAATGGGGACTAGGGGGTGGGGAGATGACTCAGTGGCCAAGAGCATTGGCTGCTCTTGCAGGGGACCCCGGTTCAGTGCCTAGCACCCTCATGGTTGCTCACAACTGTCTGTATCTCCAGTTCCAGGCAATCTAGCACCTCCTTTTGGTCATGGGCACTTGTATGCACTTGCTCCAGACACACCTGCAGACAAAACACATCAGTAAATCTTACAAAAAAGAAAGGGAATTCAGTTATAAAGCCCATCGTTATGTAAGTAAAACCTGACCTGAAGAGAGAGGTTCCAGTGACAAGGATGGCCAGCAGATTGGTGGTGCAGGAGCCATATCAAGCCCAGGGCCCCTTACTGTATATGGCACCCCACTCCTCCACCCCATTTAACGCTCAGTGGCTCTATACGCAATGGAAACACTTCGCAATGTTCGTTTGAGCTGACATACCTGATGAGCTTGTAATTAGTTTATTGACTCTCATCAGATTCCTCTCCCCTCCCAGATATCCTGGGAGACAATGGGAGCCAACTTAACTTTGCTGGCAGCTTCAGGCTGGGAACTTCTAGGAGTGTCTAACTTTTTGGTGTGAAATGATGTAAGCTCCAAAATTACACTCAGGAACCACACAGCCAAGTTATAGGGAAAAGTGTACTGTCCATACTACTATGTGTACTACGGTACTATGCCTGTATTGCAGCGGTGAGCCGGGCAAGGGCCTGGAGATTTAAACACACAAAGACACACAGACAGAGACACGGGTTATCCTTGATGCCAGAATGCCCCTTTATTGTGTCCAGGGCAGCTTATATAGGGCTCCTTAACTGATAGCCACACCCCAGCCAAGCCCACCAGAAACCACTCTCCTGCTATCAGGAACTCCTGAGGGTCTCGTGCTCAGAGCAGCTGCAAGCATTACAAGTTGTTTACCAGAAATTCGGGATCTGTGGGTTCACAGCTCCCAACAGAAAAGAAAGAAGAAAGGGAAATGAAGTCTCTGTTCTGAATGAGCTTGACTTTGTGTTGGTCTACCCACCGGACCCAGGCTGGGCAAACAGGGCAGCAGTGTCTGCAGCTTACTCCCAGTGAGGTGAGGTCTGTGGCGGGATGTGGTCGTCGCTGGCTTTACACTACTGTCTGTTTTACCAAGACCCACCTTTGGGAGAGGCGAGCAGCTGTTGGTGACGGGACTCTGAAAGCCTTTCTTCCGGCCTGCTGAGCCTGGACATGTCTTGGCCCTTCATCGTGGCTCAGCCATGTCATTCAACAGAGGGGCTTTGCTTTCTAGCTTCCCAGAAACAAAGGAAAGACCACGGCCAGTTTGCTTGTCTTCCCGGAATGCATTGACTTGTTTTTTAGTAGGTAGATAACCGGTAAAGTAGGGGATGGAGGGGTTTGGCCCAAGCCTTCTGACAGCTCTGAGGAGCCAGGAGCTATGGCCTTTCTTGCAGAGGGCTGGCTTCTTGCTTCTAGTCAGAAACACGGCATCACCCTCTCCTTCCTTTTTGTTCAGTTCAGTGAATGGGCGGTGAGTGTTCGTGCTAACTGGGGAAAGCTGTCCTTGGACCAAATTGTACTGCGACCGTATATCAAGATGCCCTGAGCGTGTCTTCCCTAGACATGTCCTGGGGTGTGTGTGTGGTGGGGGGGTGGGTAAGATTCATTGTACAGGGTCATTGTGCTGGTAGTTTTATGTCAACTTGATACATGCTAAAGCCATCTGAGAGGAGGAAACCTCCATTGGGAAAATGCCTGTAACACATTCATTCTCTTAATTGGTGATTGATGGGGGAGGGCCCAGTCCATTGTGGGTGGTGCCACCCCTAAGCTGGTGGTCCCGGGTTCTGTAAGAAAGCAGACTGAGCAAGCCATGGGGAGCAAGCCAGTAAGCAGCATCCCTCTACGGCCTCTGCATCAGCTCCTGCCTCCAGGTTCCTGCCCTCACTGCTTTTGATGAGCTGTTACATGGAGTTGTGAGTGAAATAAACCCTTTCTTTCCCAAGTTGCTTTTGGTCATGGTGTTCCAACAGAACAGCAGTAGCTGTAACCAAGACATCCTCTGGGTACATGGCAAATGGCATTCCATGGGGGAGAGGGAGGCAAGTGGGAAGCACCCTCAGAACCACGGGTGACAAATGAACAATTGTAGTGGTGCAAGCAGAGGACAGTTTAGCAGGAGCCAATACAGAGGCACCTGGAAATAGCAGGTCTGCCTATGGGCCAGTGCCATGTTTGCCAAGAGATGGGTCATAGGAAGGTGGGCAGCCCCTCTATCATGAGTCAGAAGTAGCTGGAAAGGGAGTAGGATCTGGGCAGTGTGTTTCTGAAGTGGTGAATTGGGATCTGTAGTTTATACAGTCATGAAAATGAGCCAATGCCTGGCATCCAAGGTAAATCAGACGAATCCCTTGGTTCCTCAGTAAAAGCTTATGTTTCTCTTGGTGAAAATGAGGCCTTGCAGCTTCATTTAGGTTCGACTGTGTAGGTCAAACTTCCTGTCAGAAGTGTCAGGCACCTCGGGGTGCACACCTGTAATTCTAGCATTTACGAGGTGGGGGCAGAAAGGTCGGTAATTTAGCCAAAGTCATTCTTGGCTACATGGCAAATTTGAGGTTAGCTAGGGTTAGTTACATCACACCCTTTCTTTAAAAGAAAAAAAAAGAATTTAGTAATGTCTACAGCATTTAGGCTGAATTCTGGCTGGATACGCCAAGTGTATGCCTCTTGTGTCCTGAGAAGTAGCTCTGCGGTGTGGGAATTTAAAGAAGCCAGGGTCAAGTTCAGGTCACTTTCCCAGGAAACCCGACACAGCCCCAGCTGGAAGGCATAAAAGGGGTAACTTCTTTAAACAGAGGGCTGTGGTACCCACCCACATAGCAGGGATTCTGAGTTTAGTGAAGATTCAAAGCCTTCATTTGATCACTGATGAGACCTATGGCTGTCCGCAGGAGCAGAGGCTGCAGGTGGGGACTTCAGCTCCTTCATTTTTCACAGCCTCAGCTCCCTGTCTTTCTTGTTTGTATTTGGAGAGCGTCTTGTCCTGTTGCCCAGCTTGGCCTTGAACTCCTAGGCTCAAGCAATCCTGCCCCAATCAGCTGGTTACGTGGCTGTGATTAGGGGTGTACGTCATGCCCTGCTAGAGACAATTTTCCCTACAACTGAGTTGCTTCTTTACATAAACATAATGTTTATTGTAGAAATGTATGTGTGTTTCCTGCAGTTTTTCTCCCAAAGAGAAAACATTGGTCTTTTCCGTTTTCCTATCAAACACAGCCAGTGTTAAACTCTGTTCACTATGTTGCTTAATCAGAAAGTTTTGAGAAAACTGCAGGGTTCTTTAAAAGTGGGAATTGTTTTTGTGTTTTTTTTTTATTATTTTATCCCATTGTTTCTTTTTCTTAATTGCTAAAATAACGATGCTAATTATTTTGTTTATATTTTCTAATTTTATGTAATCTACACTTATTGCTTAGGGAATAATTCATCAGTTGTTTTCACCCCTGGCCAGATAACAGGAAAGGAAATGGAGGGAAGGAAGGGCTTATTTTTGGCTCCTGGTTCAGGAAGGACTGCAGTTCATCACGGTGGAGGAGGCGTGTTTTCCAGAGTGTGTGGGTGGTCATAGTGTGTATGCAGTCAGGAAACAGAGAGATGAGCACAGGTGCCTAGCGGGCTTCTTTACCCCTTTTACCAGTCTGGGCCCCTAGTCTGTGCATAGTGCTGCCTACATTCAGGTGGATCTCTCCTTAGTTAGACTCCTCTGGGAACATCCCCATAGACACCTGCAAAGGTGTGTCTCTTAGGTGACTCCAAATCCAGTTGGGTTGACAATGAAGATGAACTTTAATATGAATTTTTGTAGATCTAGCTATATTTATCCAATGAAAAAGAATAGCAAACAATAAAATAAAGAGCCATAGTTCCACTAATTGGAGACAATCACTTTCACTGTCTATTGGATTATGCAGTAGGATTCTGTCCCATAACAAACAAAACCCAGCAAGAGTCCCAAGAGTACTCTTGGAAAATTTTTAAAAATGTTGCATAAAAGCTTGGACAGACTTATTAATAGATACATTCAAAACCTGTTTCAGTTTTCTGTTAACTGTTTATGTTGGAAATTATGTATTTGAATGTTTACACTTTCTCTTTTGTAAATTATGTAACCACATTTGTCATCTGTCTATCCACTAATTTTCACTTTCTATTGTATTTCACAAAGGTTGGTCAGACAATTTTCTGTAACGGCTGACCTGTCGCTACACCCCGAGTTCCATGCACAGAATGTAGCATGCGCGTCCCATTCTGCCTACTGGTGTCAGCATTCTCTGATACCACTGAGTTCTGGAACTGGTTTCCAAGGGAGACTGCTTTGTATATGTGCAGTTTGGCCCTGTAGAAGTCCTGGGCAAGGCCAGTGACATGGCTTGACAGGGAAAGACACCAGACGCCAAGCCTACTGACCTGAATTTGATCCCAAGGATCCACTTGGTGGAAGGTCAGAGCTATATCTTCAGATTATCCTCTGAATTCTGAACATATGCACTGATGGAATACACATACATGCAATCACACTACACGTACATATACATACATACGTACACATACACAGCACATTCATACACATGTAGAACATATACATGCATATATACACACATGTAATGCATAGGCATGTACACATAATAAAAATGTGTATGGCTATGTATGTAATGTAAGACTTTTCAGCATCCCCTTTCATAATAGTTTTTTTTTAATTTTAAACCTTGATTAATTTGAATTTATACTAGTTTATAACATACTGGATTATCTAAAACTTTAGAGTACCCATCTGATTTCTCCTCATGGTTAAAATGTACTGTGTTTAATTGAACTAATCTATTTTGAGAAGCTAAGATCTGTAATTTGGAGGCTGGTTGTCTTTTCATTTGGAAGTCTTCATACATTCTGCTTTGGAAAATTATTTTTTAACACCCTTCTAATTTTTTAAACTGTGTGTGTGTGCGCGTGTGCGTGCATGCACATGTGTTTGCCACATGTGGTGGTTGCCCACCACAGAGACTAGAAGATGGTGCCAGATCCCCTGGAACTGGAGTTACATGCAGTTGTGAGCCACCCAGTGTGGGTGCTGGGGACCCAACTCTGGTCCTCTGCAAGAACAGAATATGCTCTTAATCACTTTGAACCACCTTGCCATCCTTTAAAAAAAATTAAAAGATACAGATGAAATTTATTTAGAAATCTATTTGTTAATTCACTTAAAACATTTAAAAGACATTTTTTGTGCTAAGGGCATGACCCAGTAAAATGCCTGCTATACAACTCAAAACAATGAGTTGAGATCCCTAGAACATGGCATGATGTCACCTGCCTGTAAGCCCAGTCCTGGGAAGACAGAGACAGGAGGATTCTTGAAGCAGCTAGCCCAGCTGAATCGATGGATTTCAGGTTCAGTGAGAGACCCTGCCTCAAGAAATGAAGACAGAGTGGTTCAGGAGTGACACCCGATCTTGACCTCTGGCCTACAGACAGAACTGTACCCAAATCTTCGTGCACACATCCACAAACACAAACATGTACACAGCACTTAGATATATCAAAGTCCAGGTATCTAAAATATTATCTTTCAGCAAATAATTAGTATAAAAACCATTGAGATGTTTTCCTTCTCATTCAAGTCTACATTCTGATGCCTTTACCCAGAGCTCTTGTAAGTGTTCAGAGACCTCTTTCTGTTTTGGACAAGCAGAGAGAGACCTGAGCTAGGTGACATGTCCTGGTGTGTCCCGGCAGTTCCCTAGAGCTGCTCTGCTTTTTTGCCTCCATTCTGTGGTTTTGACAGAGGGGCCCTGGTGTGGTGGTGTGTGTGCCTTGGGAAGTGTTTTTAGCTTTGTCAGAATGTCAGCGCCATGGTTCCCCTGTAATCCTGGGAGCTTTAATTCGCATACCAACAAAATAGAATAATGGTGCACCTGGTGTAGGGACAGTGGATGCCCAGGTTGGGGAGAAAGAGATTAAATCAGTGCTATTCATGACACAGCTGTTTGCTGGCAGAATATAAAAACTTATCTAATATGCTTCTTAATACTGTTCCATGTTGAGAGGAACTTGTTACTATCAGCCTGTTTCTTTAAACCGAGTAACACTATTATTTCAGTTTTGTGACCTCCCCACATAGGAGAAGGCAGAGTCCCTGTTACTATGTGGGGATCGTCACGATCCCAGAGTCTAAGTAACTGTTATTGGCGGGGGTTATCCCCTTCATCACATAGTGTTGAAGGGTTGTCTCTTCTTTGAAAAGCAGCCAAGCAGATAGGAACCAACTTGGTCTCAGAGTTGGGGATTAAATCAATGAACCGAAATGACTGCATATTAAGTCACTATGAGTTATAAGCTTCTGTCCTCAGTTGCACACAGATGATTAGGTAGAAGAAAGGTCATAGGCATGAAACAATGAATAATATTAACGTATAAATTTGTGAGAATAAATAGCATAAGGCTGGCCATAACAGGTCATCGAGGGGTAGAGGGAGATTAGAGCAACAGTGGACGTGCAGTAGTCCAGGCTAGCCTGTAACTCACCATATGTAGCCCAGGCTGTAGGGGAATGTGGTACAGCAGTGGTGTTGGGATATCCTGGGATATCGGGAAGCCAGGATATACTTAGAGCTGCAATAGGACAGCTCTAGAGGCTGAAGCTGCAATGGGACAGCGCAGACCTGGAAGAAAGGTGTTCTGACTATCCCTGTTTGGGAAGCCAGGCTACCTGAAGCTGGGGTATGGCGGGGGAGGGTCTCCCCGCAGGATACAGGGATCCTGCTCTTTTCCTGGAGAGCAGCTCCAGCTGAGCTCTGCTCTGTTCCCTTACAGGAGAGTCCTAGCAGAGCTATCTGCCTCTTCTCAGGCCCAAGATGTTTCTTCTGCTAACACTCTGCTAAGGGGAAGCCCCCTGAAGAAATGTAACAGTCACCTCCAGCAGCGAAAAGTTGTTACTTTTCCTTTGCTGGCCTTGCTCAACTCCCCTTAAGGAGCTTCCTAGCAAGGTTATTCTATTCTGCTCTGCCTTGCTGTTACCCCCTAGGCCTCAGCAAACTTTCTCAGCTCAGTCTTCTAAGGGAGATTCCAGCCAGGTTCTTCTGCTCTGTACCTGCAAATGAAGGTCATCACCCAAGAATCTTTTTTTTTTTTTTTTTTTTTTTTTTTTTTTTGGTTTTTCGAGACAGGGTTTCTCTGTGGCTTTGGAGCCTGTCCTGGAACTAGCTCTTGTAGACCAGGCTGGTCTCGAACTCACAGAGATCCGCCTGCCTCTGCCTCCCAAGTGCTGGGATTAAAGGCGTGCGCCACCACCGCCCGGCTCCAAGAATCTTTTGAGAAAGAGATTTATTTGGGAAGGAGGAATCCTGGAGAGTGGCTACCTCTGCCAGGGAGAGATTAATGGCAGCTCTTATCTGAAGGGTGGAGAGGCTTCTATAGGGCCTCTTAAGGGCGGAGTTTTCCCAGGGAGACGGGATTGGTTAGTTTTTCCCTGCTCAGGGATTGGTCAGTTTAGCTGGTCCGAGGCGATGGCTCTGACTTCATAGCCAAACTGTTTCTTTCACTGGTCCTTTTTGGCTTTTTGACTCTAATCTTAGAACCAGGGCATATTTCTTTCACTGGCTCTGATTCTAGGGACAAAGTGTGTTTCTTTGACACTAGTTTCAGAGTCAGGGGCATGTGTCTTTAGTCATGGGTTCAGGGATAAAGATATTTCTTTCCTGGCTCAGGTCTCAAATACAAGGTGTGTTTCTTTGTCTGGTGTAGGTTCAGAGTCAGGGTGCTTAGTGATTGGTTGGTTTCCTGCTCCAGTTGTTCCTTTTACCCTACACAGGCTTTCCCGAAACTTGTGGTCATCTCCCTGCCTCTGCCTTTCAAGTGCTGGGCTTATGGGCCTATGCCAGTACACACAACTGTCCTGCTGTCAGTCAAGTCTCGTCACCTCCCCTCCAGTTCCCAGACCTGGAAGTAGAGATTAATGTGAAGGTTAAATTCCTGTCTCTGGAGAAGAGGGATGGGAGAACGAGACGAGACTTATATGCCGCGCGTGTTCCCATGAGGGCTTATGTGTGTATTTCCATGAGGTTGCTGTGTGGGGCTCATGACACAGGGTAGCAGAATAGCGAAGGCAGAATTTGGGGGAGATGGAAACAGGAGGTGGAAATTTGTTATTTCACATTGAAGCCAAACACCAGGAGCTCAGCCTTTAAAGGATACTATTGGGTGCTTTTGGTCATCAGACTAGATTTGAAGTCTGGATGTTTAGACCCCAGAACAGAGTCATCAGAGCACAGATCTTTGCCTACACTGTCCCATTTGATTAATTAGTAGCACTTCCCATTTCTTGCTAAGCCACAAATCTAGAGGTAATATTTTTATCTTCCTCCCTTCTTATCTCTTCATCCTTCATAGACACAGAACTTCTCTCGTGGGCCTTATCCAGACCTCCTTTCCAGGGCTTTGCCCTGTGACTGAGTTCTCTGTGCAACACTCCTAGCAAGGTAGCCCCCACTAGCCCCTTATGCAGCAAGGTAGCCCCACTAGCCTCTTATGGAGGTGCGGCTGTGGCTCGCCCAGGCCTGCCATCCAGGCTAGCACCGCTGTTCGCTGGCGGTGCTTTGCATGGGTTGCGTCCTTCTACTCGGTGATGCTGGCTGCTGCTGGTTCCTTCTACTCGGTGATGCTGTCTGCTGCTGGTTTCTGCCGTAGGTCTTGTGCGCTGGCCAGTTCTAGCTGAAGCCCAACTTTCTCCCATCTCACTCTTCCATCCAAGTCACTGCTCCCTCTTGGCTGCCTTACAGACTTCAGCCCAAACTTCTGCCTGTGAGACTCTCTCCCTGACCTCTTACATAGAAATAGCTTCTCCAGAGTTCTATTCTTTGGAGGCTACACTCAGCTTTGTCTAATTCTAGCACGGCTTGCCCGTCGGCTTGTCCACTGGCTTGTCCACTGTTTGCCTAGTAGCCAAAGCTGGTGAGAAGAATACAGTAAATGCCTGAACTTACTGCCGAGTTGAGTGTGGGGAAGTGCACCGGCGAGCCCAGCCAAAGGAAGCACCGACGATGCCTGTGCTGGGGACCTTCCCTCCTCTCCCATACTAACTCTGGAGTCTGACGACTGGTCCTCTCTTTCCCACAGCCGGCCATGTCAGCTTCCCTTCCCATCTACGGTGCAGCAGCACAGCCCCATGTCCTCTCAGACTTCCTCCGTCAGCGGACCACTGCACTCTGTCTCCCTGCCTCTTCCCCTTCCAATGAGCCTGGCTGCTGCTCCACAGCCTCCCCCCGCCTCCCCCAGCCAGCCGCTTGGACCAGATGCCTTTGCAATCGTGGAGCGAGCCCAACAGATGGTGGAGATCCTCACGGAGGAGAACCGCGTGCTTCACCAGGAGCTTCAGGGCTGTTATGACAATGCCGACAAGCTTCACAAGGTACGTGACGTGAGGAGGTAATTTGATGGGCCGTGGAGGGAGAGAGGTGAATGATGGGCTATTATTGTCAGGACACTATGGGATGCTTGGGTTTCGTTCTGAGCACAAGGCTGTTCATAGAGATCTTATAATTCTGAGGGCCTGTCTTGGCACTTCCTGTTTTGAATGCAGCCGTACTGTGAACACAGTTTACGACACACCACCACTCATGGTAGCTCTGGAAAAAGCAGAAAGGCGTTGTTCAAGAGTGGGACAAAGGAAAGAGCCAACTCTGGTAGAAGGAGGCCTAAGGGAGAGTCCCATGGTACCAAAGGACCTGATCTCTCAGCTCCACCCTCCTTAGAGGACATGTCTATTCCATGGAGGGACTGAAAACTTCCTCTGGCCTTCTGGTGACAGAGGTGACCGATGGCACAGTGCTTTGCTACCCATGGTTAAGGTTCAGCCGTCGCCTGCCTTTCCTCGTGGTCTCTTTCAGTCCCCCACCCTCACTTTTTTGTATCACTCCAGTCATCTAACTTCTGCAGTTGGCTTACAAAGTAGCGGGTTCCACGCTGACATTTCCACACACTAAGTCTTGGCCTATGAGTTTGCATACAGCCCTTTTACCCCGTTACACAGTCCTGTCTCCCTGCTCTGTGTCCCTTTCTTTCTTCACACAGCCCCTTCAAGTTTCATGCTCTATACACCTAGATTTAAACAAAACAAAACTAGAATCAGTTGTGAGAGAAAAGCATCCTGTGGTTCTGAGTATGGCCTGGTCACTTACGCCATTTCTCTGCAAATGCCATACCTTCATCTTTCTTTATAGCTGAGAAAGCTTCCCTGGGTGTTCAGTCCACTTTCGTTCCCCATTTGTTGTTGGATGGGCACCTAGGCTGGGCCCGTGATCTCGTCTGCTCTGCTACACAGCACTGCTAGGAGTTGTTGGTTTCCACTTGGAGACGTTACTATGCCAGGCTCCTGTTGTGACAGTGACATACTTGTTGGATCTGTCTTCACAGTAGTTAAAGGCTCCATGGTTAGCTTTCTTGACCTGGTAAATATGAACAAATAAAGTTGCACCTACAGTTGCAATCCCATCCCCCATCACGCCTTCGCATGGAGAGGGTTCCACTGCACGTCTGTTTACAGTTAGCCTCACGGCCATTTGTTCTCTATAGCACTGTTTTGCAGACAACACTCAGCGTAGAGGCAGGGGCAGGGTCTCCGGAAAGAACAATGTGCTTAGAGTCCGCAGGTCTGGGTTTTGGTCAGAATGCTTGTTTCCCCCCCACTTTAACACCTTCCTTATGTGGAATTGGAACTTCATTAATCATTGTAAGTGATACAAAAGGGAGCTGGAGATATGACTCAGTGGTTCAGAGTGCTTGTTGTTCTTGCAGAGGACCTGAATTCCCAGTACTCTTATTGTGTGGTTCACATTTGCCTGGAATTCCATCTTCAGGGGATCCAACACCATCTTCTGGACTCCTTGGACACACACACACACTAATAATAATAATAATAACCAAATAAATTAAATATTTTAAAAGGGATGTTTTGGATATGTTTAGATTCACCCCTGACCCTTGTCAGTACCAAGAGACTTCACTGGGTTAAGTCAGACAGTTTGGCCAGATTTGACAGACCATCTATATAGGATTACTGTAGGTCTTACAGGGCAGAACGAGAAGCGAAATGGAGTAGATATGAAACCTGAGGTACAGACAGGCGTCCACGATGCAGCCTCATACACAGGATGCTGGGCAGCCAGCATCACACAGGCCCTGTCACAAATGCCACTTTAATGCTAAGTCTGTCTTGCAGTTTGAGAAAGAGCTGCAGAGGATCTCAGAAGCCTACGAGAGCCTGGTCAAGTCCACCAGCAAGCGTGAGTCTCTTGACAAGGCAATGAGAAACAAGCTGGAAGGAGAGATCCGGAGACTTCACGACTTCAACAGAGATCTCCGAGGTGCAACCTGGTCTAATGCCGCCAAGGCTGGGTGTCTTCCATGGCCACTCTCCACCTTAATTTTAATTTTGTTATGTGTGCTCATGGGTTGTTGAAATTGGGGGCACCGGGCTTTTCGTCCCCCAACACCCCAGTCGCCTGGCTAGCTTATGCCCGAAATAACAACACACAAACTGTATTCATTTAAACACTGCTTGGCCCATTATTTCTAGTCTCTTCTTGGCTAACTCTCGCACCTGGACTAGCCCATTTCTCATAAAGTGTGTTGCACCCCAAGGTGCGCTTACCGGGAAGATTCTAGCCTACATCTATCTTGAGTCGGAGCTTCATCGCGAGCATGCCTCAGAGAGCCGGGCTTTCCCGTCCGCCCGCTAGACAGGAACCTTGCATCTCTGAGCAGAGCTGCGTGCGTTCTGACCTCACTTCCTCTTCTGCCCAGTTCTATTTACTCCACCCACCTATGTTCTAACCTATAGGACCAGCCAAGCAGTTTCTTTATTTTAACCAATGAAATCAACAGATTGATATATGACACTCCCACATCACTTCCCCTTTTACTGTTTAAACAAAAAGGAAAGGCTTTAACTTTAACATAGCAAAATTACATAAAACAGTTATCAAGTAAAATTATGATAATCTTTATCATAACTAAGGAAAAGTATAACTATAACTAACTATTCTTAACTCCATCAAAGACTCCAGAAAGATACAATATCACCTAAGCAAACAAGAAATAAGCAACTTTCAAACTCTACAAATGACAGAGACATCTTGCTGCCTGTACAGTCACCCAAAGTTCCTCTGTACCGTTGGGGCATCCGTCTTTGGCCTACAGGCCCATAGTTTTCAGCAGACATTCCACAAAGCAGGAAATTTCAAAGGCAGTCACTATCTGCTTGTCCTGAAGAATGTCTCGCAGACTCCTTCATGAATCAGGAACCCCGAAAGATCATCTCACCTTTAGGCAAGTTCAGTAGTCCTCTCTCTGTGGGTTCTGTTTCCAGTTTATGCAATAGTCCAGGCAAGAGCAGTTTCTTGCCCAAATGGCTATCAAACTCCATAAGGATCCTCTTCGATGCCCATCTTTTTCTTGAAGTAGATTGGTGCTGCCAGGAGCAGAGTGTCTCATTGTCATGAAAAGTCCCAAGTTATTAAAACATTAAATAGCAAATTTCGTAGTCTTTGAAAGATATGAAGAATGCCTATCTAACTGAAATATATATATATCTAGAAAATCTAACATAACTATATAAACTTGACTATTATTAATGATTATCCATTAACAACCTATATACACTACATTTTTAAGTGAACTACAGAATCACAATACCTTAATCAAGATCAGAAATACAGATACATATAACAAAATTGACCTTAAATTTAAATCACTAAAGCAAAATCCATATTAATGTAAATTATTCATACCTATACCATTTCCCCCTTTAAATGTAAAAGAACACTTATAAACCATATTTGGGAACATGGGCGCAGTTTTCTCTCCAAACTGCTTCCTGCTGAATGGGGGCGTCGTTAATTAGGTCTTTCATGGTATAACCTGTGTGCTGGTTTCATCTTAGTTGGCAGTTGAGCGAGGCAATTTTCTGAAGGCGTTCACAGCAACCGTTCAGGAGGGCGTGGTCCATCATACCATATCGGAATAGAAGAAATGAACAGGGTCTCATCCTCTGTGAAAACAAAACAAGAAACTCCTTTCCAAAGTATCATGTCCTTACATCCAAATTCCAAAGTCAAGGCATTTTCACAATATCTATGTTGGGTTAGTTTAGCAGCATTTATAAACAAATATCTTTTAGCAGCTCTTGCTCCTTCCTCAGCATTCAAACAATTCAAACAGAGCATTGCCACAAGTCTACAGTGTTTCAAGGTCTCTGCCAGCCAGCGAGCTACAACAGACAACACTCAAGTCCACTCTCTGTAGCCGGCCCTCCTGCCTCAAACAGAGTTGCCCTGGCAGGATGACCCAGAAAACCGGCATTTTTAAACAGCGCAGCTTTTTTCCTGCTACAGCTGAAAACCGAAAAGCATGCGTTCAGCTTTCGTCAATACCTTTTAAGTGTTTCGTGGCAGGACCTCTTAATGAGCTGCAGGGTTTTGCAGCTGAAGCTGAGTCAGGAAGCCTCTCTTAAATGAGAGTGTTTGCTTGCCTCTAGCAAGCAGAGTAGAACTGAGAAACTGCTGCTACCAAGAAAACATTCTTTACTCTTTCCCAAGCTTTCTCAGATTTTCTGTGGATTCAGTTGTCCACACATTGGGCAGCCATCTTTTGAAATTGGGGGCACCGGGCTTTTCGTCCCCCAACACCCCAGTCGCCTGGCTAGCTTATGCCCGAAATAACAACACACAAACTGTATTCATTTAAACACTGCTTGGCCCATTATTTCTAGTCTCTTCTTGGCTAACTCTCGTACCTGCGTGTGTATGTGGGGAGGGGTGTGTGTGTGTGGCTCTGTGTCTGTGTGTTTATTTCAGAGGAGAGTTGATTTTCTCTACCATGCTGAGGCATGGTCACTCTTGCTGTTTCTGTCATACTTCATGCTCCAGGTTAACTGGCTGACGAGCTTGTAGGTGATTCTCCTGACTCTCCACAAGAGGACTGGGGCTAGAGATGGCAACTCCTGCATCTGGCTTTTTTTGTGGGTCTGGGAATTAAGTCAGGTAGTCTGGGCTTCATTGTTAGCCTGTTTACCTGCCAAGCTATCTGGCTAGCCTCACCCTGCCTTTTTTTTCCCCTGGAGAGTGGGGGTCTCACTGAACTGGTGGCTGGCTGATATAACTAGGCTGGCTGACCATCAAGCCCTAGGGATCTTCTGTCTCCAGTTCCCAGAGCTGGATGACAGATGCATGCCGCCAGATGCAGCTTTCACGTTAGTGAAAACTCCAGTCCTTATGCTGTGCAGCATGAACTCTGCTGAATTAGCTCATTCCCAGCCCCACAAGGTTTTTCTCACGAGAGCTTGGAGAATACCCCCAGACCGCTCAGTCTGGGCCCCTGCCTGATCACCTCCCTCCTCATCTGCAGCTTTGGGGACTGACCGTGTTTCTTTGTTGTGTGGTGACTTAGGCTCATCTCTGCTTTGTTTGTAGATCGACTGGAGACAGCCAACAGGCAGCTGTCCAGCAGGGACTATGACGGGCACGAAGACAAAGCCGCAGAGGGCCAGTACATGTCCCAGAGTGAGTCTATGTGTTTAAAGGTTTTATCTTTAAAATACAGGAGACTGAGGCAAGGGTGATCGTAGCTTCTGAGCTGTGCTCTGGGAGTTCAGGGGTTCAGCCAGGCTGCTGTCTTCCTGCACACCCTCCATGTGAATCACCGCACTCCCCTTACTTACGCTTGGCGTTGCAGAAGCCTCTGAGTCCGTTTAATTTAGGAGCAGGGCCAGTGTCTTTGTGATCCTCCAGATTTATTGGGAACATATTTTATTAATTTTGCCAGAGGCAAATGATAGCATCAAATGGTTTTGGAAAAACCATCAGCCAAGGTTTGAATTTTTGCAAACTCATTGCATGAGCCAGAAATGTAAAACTCCCAACTGTCATATTTTAAAAAGCTGTTTAGATAATTGTATTCTGGTATATGTCATAATTCTTAGCAACATCATGACTAAGTGTTCACAACTTAAATAAAGACAATCCAAAACAACAAAAATTAGCATATTCAAGAAGTAGTCCTGCATGTTCTCATAATAGTATCCTGATGTATGGGTTTGTCAGAGCCCTAAATTCTGAAGACAGAGAAATTTGCCAAACTTTTGTGATTTTTGGTAGTTTGGCCTAACTTCCTTTCTAGCTCCCAAGCTGACTCTTGACTGGATCAGTTTCAAGCCTCCTCCCCCTCCCTTTATTTAAATTCCACCTTTGGCCAGGGCTCACTGATGCTAGCCAGGCTTTTCGTGACATTCCTTTGCAGTCCTGCAGGAGATGATTGCTGTGGGCTTTAGGCTTACAGAAAGAGCGGTGACCCTTTGACCCTTTAGCTCCTGTTTAATGAAGAGTGTGTTGTTCATATCGATGCTGTGTATTTGCCGCCTCATCTGGGCTTACGGAGGAGAGGTGTGCTCACTGGTTTATGTCAACTTTACACAAGACAGCATCACTGGAGAGGCAGGAGCCTCAACTGAGAAGATACCGTCATAAGATTGGTAGACAAACCCGTAGGGAATTTTCTTAGTGATTGATGTAGAAGGGTCTGGCTCATTGTATGTGGTTCCATCCCTAGGCTGGTGGGGCTCCTGGCTCCTGCATGCACTTTCTGCTTCCTTCTTGTTATGCTGGGATCAAACCCAGCACCTTGCGCATGCTTAGCATGCACTGTCCCACTGATGTGACCCAGCACCTCATCACTGGATGCACATCCGAGCAGAGTCAAGGGTGGGTTTGAGGAAGTCATTCCTTCACTCACCCTTCATCACTGTCCAGCAGCAGTGGCAGCAGCAGCAGCAGCAGCAGCAGCAGCAGCAGCAGCAGCAGCAGCAGCAGCTCACTGCTATTTGCATGGTTTTTATTTTCAATCCTTCCAGATGTAGCCTGGCAACGAGCCTGAGGCTGAGCCCTTTCTGACGGAGCTTGTTCTGTTTTTTCCCCCTTCCAGACAAAGAATTCTTGAAGGAAAAGGAAAAGTTGGAAATGGAGTTGGCAGCAGTGCGGAATGCAAGTGAGGACCATCGGAGGCATATTGAGATCCTGGACCAGGCTTTGAGCAATGCCCAGGCCAGAGTCATCAAGCTGGAGGAAGAGGTGAGAGCAGCGTGGGAAAGGGACAGAGGAGAGAAGGGAGAGTTGTGAGGAACCCCCCAGGTGCAAATGAGTAAAGGGTTTTCCGTCACGGAGGCAGGTAGTAAGAACATGATCCAAACAAGGACCCACACCTACCCTGTTGGTAGCCAAGTGCCCAGGGCTGCAAATGATTGGCATGACCAGAAGCTACTGGTGCTGGTAGAGCTGCCATGGCTGGGTCTTTGTGCTCCCAATTCTAAGGCCAAAGATTAGTCAGGTGGGTTGGGCTGGTGCCATACCCTACACCCTGAACCCAGGAAATGCTGGTTTAGCAGTCTGGATGAAACCAGCTCTTCACCTCAGCGCTGTCATTGCATTGACTGTCCCTTTTACCCCAAGAGAAGAATCCGAAGATCATGTGTAAGGTGTAAGCTAGGGACTCTAGGCTGTAAACGGAGGCAGGAGGAGCAGAGGGGTTACCTACAGGCCTGCACCTTGTGGCTCCCTGCAGAGGTGGCTGCCACCTCTGTGATGGGGCACCCTAAGCAGACATCATCTTGGTAAGTAGATGCCAGCAAGTCTGGAGGACAGCAAGAGATCAGACCAATACTTAGCCTGGTGCTTGGAATAGAAGGCAGCAAGGGCTGTACCCCTTAGGTTCATTTTAACCCTACAAATCCCATGTGAAAGCTCAGATTTTAATACCAGCAGGAGAATCCTGAGTGGTAGCCAAGAGCATCTACCTTGTCATTGTAGAAAGTGCCCTTTGACCTTTGACAGTGGGTCTACTCTGAGCGAGGGAGGCCTGGACCCCTGTATTGTTGTCCTCAGTAAAATCACTCTTGAGGGCTTGTCTCCATGCGTGGAACTAAGGAAATTCACTTTTGTAAGCGCTTTTGTTTATTCCCTTTTAAAAGGTATTATTATTGTGTGTGCATGGAATGTGGAGGAGGGCATGTGTCATAGCATGAATATGGAGAAGGATCCATGTCATAGCATGCAAGTGGAGGAGGATCCGTGTCATAGCATGCATGTGGAGGACTCATGTCATAGCATGCATGTGGAAAAGGACACATGTTATAGCATGCATGTGGAAGAGGACCCGTGTCATAGCATGCATTTGGAGGAGGACTCATGTCATAGCATGCATGTGGAAAAGGACATGTGTTATAGCATGCATGTGGAGGGGGACTCATGTCATAGCATACATGTGGAAAAGGACACGTGTTATAGCATGCATGTGGAGGAGGACTCATGTCATAGCATGCATGTGGAGGAGGACCCATGTCATAACATGTATGTGGAGGAGGACTCATGTCATAGCATGAATGTGGAGGAGTGTAGAAGGAACAGCGGGCTGTGTTCCTGCCGCCCAGCTTCTGGCCACCTGGCTTAGCCCTGGAAATAACAACACACAAACTGTATTCATTTAAACACTGCTTGGGCCATTAGTTCCAGCCTCTTAATGGCTAATTCTCACATCTTGATTAACCCATTTCTAATAATCTGTGTAGCACCACGAGATGGTGGCTTACTGGAAAAGATTCTAGCCTACATCCATCTTGGGCCGGAGCTCATGGTGTCTTCCTGACTCTGCGCTCTTTCTCCCAGCATTCTGTTCTGTCTTCCCCGCCTACCTATGTTCTGACCTATCAGGCCAAGCAGTTTTCTTTATTAATTAACCAATGAAAGCAACAGATAGATAAAGACCTGCCTACATCAGAGGAAGACCTGTGTCATAGCATGCAGGTTGATATTCTTGCACAGCAAGTACCTGCTGAGCCATCTTGTCAGCCCTTCATTTAGTTTTCATAGACCTCGTAGAAGTGAAAGTCATTTATGGGCTGCTGAAATGTGACTGGTCACTCTTATGGCTCCTGTCACTGATTCCTAAGCTCTGCCATGGTCTCCTCTTGGCCTCATTTTTATATGTCTGGCTGGCTGGACGAAGCTCTTTCTAAAATGGCTTGGGTCTTCACTGTCACTCCCACTCTGTTCTTACACAGGTTTCTTTGGAAGGGTTTTGTTCATCCCAGGATCTTGTACCTACTGCTCCCTTTGTACTACTTTACCTGCTCTTACAGTATGGATGTGGAGCCAGGCTAGTGAGAGTCGAGCGTATAAGCTCCCTGACATAGCAGCTACCTGACCATGACCCATCATGGTGCCCATTTGCCCTCGGTGTTCCCATCCGCCCAGGATAGTATAGTATATAGTATGGTATAGAGTGAGGAGCATGGCGGGAGTAACTGAGAGACAGCCTACAGAACACAGTGCCTGGTACCCTAGTGCTCTGAAAACTCCAGCTGGTAGCATGGCTGTCACAAATCATCCTCATTGGGAAATCCTCCTTGCCAGCCTTCAGGCTGAAACCAATAGAGGGGCAGAGCCACACATTGGAGGATCTTGCAGACACTCAGGGATATACGCCTTCACTTAACATTAACACTGAGAACTGGCCGGGAGCTGGTCTGTCCCAGGCCCTGGAGACACACTGCTCACTCTGGCTAATAGATGCCTAGACAGATCTCATGCTGGCTGTATAGTCAGTAGGTGTGCATGGTGGAATACCACAGCATTTGCTCCAGCACGGCCGCTAACCCAGGAACTTGCCTGCAGTCTCTCAGAAGCCTGCTAAAGTAACAGTCAAGCTCCATGAAAGAAAATTACCCTAAAGTCGGTTGTAGCTGTCCCTTCCTGGTGCAATCGGAAGGGCTTTATTAATCCAGTGGCTCTGATAAGGCTGAGCAGAAGCAGGCATAGCTCATGGCAGAGCCTCCCCCAGCAACAGGCTGCCAGACCAGGCACGTCGCTGCCTGCCTGTGTGACTGTGCTTCAGTGTGGGGCTGAGTCACTCATAAAGAGACAGGAAAACAACATCGCTGTCTTTCGCTGTCTTCTTGCAGAGCACCAGATCCAGTAAATGTTTTGGTATGATTTCTTGGCTCAAGTTGGCTCCCAGGAAGCTAGAAAAACACCTGGATTTCTGAATGTGAGCCAGACTCCCAGAGCAGACAGAGCACCCAGTATTGAGGGTTAGGATTGGCCCTGTGGGTGCTGACACTAAAACATGCCTGATGGTGTGTTTATACAATCATTTCACATTCATTCCTACTTCAGTCGTGACCTCGGGTGTTCACTGTGCCCTTCCCTCCCTGTAGGAAGCTATTCAGCTGCAGAGGAGAAAGTTACTCCATTTACTAGCAAACGTACAAAGGGGCACATATGTGTGTATGCATACATACAAATTATATGTGTGTGTATTTCCTCCATTGTAGAAACAATTGTAGCATGCTCATTACATAATGTATTGTTTTATTAATTATACTTATCATGTATTACTTACAGAAATAATTATTTACTAGAGAAAACTAAAGAATAATAAATTTGTTATTCTTGCAGATATGACCTTTCTGCCATACAGATAAACGTGACAAATACTTTAAGGCTCTTTTCCAGGCTTTTTTTTTTTTCACGGAGCTATGTATAAGTAGAAGATACAGTTGTGATAATGTAAATAACATCTGATTTATGATTTTTTTCATTTAACTTTAGAGACTAAGTATTGCTGATCTCATTCCAGCGGCTGTAGGTGCTATGATTAAAACCAGTAATGAGGCAGAGAATGCAGGGCTGTTCACAAGGCCCAAAGCAGGCTGTCAGGGAACTTTCCATCCCTAACCTCCTGGCCCTCTTGCTGTACCTGCCACAGGTTCCTGAGGGATGGAATAGGGCGGTGCACACATCCACAGTTTAGCTGGGGTCTCCAGCTGTCCTCCGGCCCAACTGCAACACTGACTGGTGTTCATTCTGTACTGTTTCGCTGTCTCCCTCAGCTACGAGAGAAGCAAGCCTATGTGGAGAAGGTTGAGAAACTGCAGCAGGCCCTGACCCAGCTGCAGTCTGCATGCGAGAAGCGGGAGCAGATGGAACGCAGGCTGCGGACCTGGCTGGAAAGGGAGTTGGATGCTCTGCGGACACAGCAGGTGAGTGACAGACGGGCTGAGGGGCTGGTGAATCAGATGGTATGGCGGCTCACAGATCCACCTAGGAGCCCCTTGAGGGCCGTCCAAGGGACTCTGCACCTACATGGCCTCCAGGGGGACTGGGGTCTCTGACTTGAGCTTAGAAAGAGAGGACTGCACTTTAGATGACCTTACAGGGGGGACATTGATTTAATGGGCACTCAGGACAAGAATACAGAGGCAGAGGAGGAGGACAGGTGAAGGGCAGGGCCTTGAACGTGTTGCAAGGCCAGGGCAGCTGGGTGCAGCTCTGGAGGAGTGTCTGTGGGGTGAATTCTGATGAGGTGATGCCCAACCGTGGAAGGCACTTGGCCAAACGGGGAGAGTGGCTTTCTTCTGTAGCCAGTGGAGAACCAGCACCTGGGGAGAAGTTCAGGTTAGGGGAGCCTGTGGTAGATCAGAGAAGAGCCCCTAACGGGGCTAGATGGTAAAGTCGGGGCTTCCCTGAAGTCTCTTGAGTGATGACAGTGGGAAACCAAGGAGCAAGTAAGGGTGAGCAGGGGTCTCGCTGATCACTGAGTTCAACTGAAGAAGGCAGGGATCACGTTGGTCATTGAGGTCAGTTGGGGAAGGTGCTTAGGGCTCCCTGTAGTAAGACTGGCCATAAGCTACTGTACTACACCTGCTCTGCTGGTTACATCTGGTCTGAAGCTCAGCGGAGAGGAAGCACTGAGAGGGCACCATACATGTCTCAGCAAAGAGAATTCCTGCGGGAAATGCCAAGTCAGGCAAACCAGAGGCTCCGGCCTCAGATGTGCTGGGGCTTGCCCAGTATGCTGGTTGTGTGTCAACTTCACACAAGCTGGAGTCACCAGACAGGAAGGACCCTCAGCTGAGGAGATGTCTCCATGAGATCCAGCTGTCAGGTATTTTCTTAATTAGTGATCAGTGGGAGAGGGCCCAGCCATAGTGGGTGGTGCCATCACCACGCTGGTGGTCCTGGGATTTATAAGAAAGCAGACAGCAAGCCAGTAAGCAGCTCCCCTCCATGGCCTCTGCATCAGCTCCTGCCTCCAGACTCCTGTCCTGACTTCCTTTGATAATGAAGAAGAATGTGGAAGTGGAAGCCAAATAAACCCTTTGCTTCCCAACTTGCTTTTTTGGTCTAGTATTTTGTTGTAGCAGTAGAAGCCCTAGCTAAGACCCCTGGTTTTCAAGGGAGTTAGGAAGCTCTCCCCGAAGCTGCCTGGGGTATTTGCGAGGCAGGCTCCGTGGAATTACCTATTGGATAGGGCCGAGTGGTCAAAAGCATGTCATCTGGTCAGCTTAGCTACAGTGCATACCAGGTCCATGCAGGTCCCTCTGGAAGTGTGCCCTTAGCTGAGGAGGGCAGTGCTGCTAGCATTTTCTAGAAAATGAATTCATCCCTGGCCTCCCGATTGTCTCCATGGCAGGTTCTGGTTTATAAGGAAAGGCCTCTTTTCCTCTGGGCTCCTGGTCCTTAGACTGGGTGCTCACCATGCACAGGGCAGAGCCTCTTCTCCATCAGCCAGTCTCTGTTGCTCAGCTGCTGAGACTCCCATAGTCCCACTGAGCACAAAGCTGGTGTGCTCTCTGGCTAACAAAGTGAGCTCGACTACAACCAGAAGTGTTCTTTTCCAGTTACCGTGTTACTGTGCTATCCACCCCTGCAGGTAGATGGCCTATCTGTAGGTCTTTTATTTTAGGTGCTATGAGACCAGACTCAACTGTAGACGAATTTGGTGGCGGGGAGGGGGAAGGGGGGTGTGTGCCAGCTCACAAAAACCAGCACAGAGACTTATTATTGTTATGAAAGCTTGGCCCATAGTTTAGGTTTATTTCTAGCTAGCTCCGGTAACTTAGCTCATTTCTATTAATTTACACGCTGCCGTGTGTCTCATGATTAGTTAACTACTCCTGCATATCCTGCTTCTTTTGCATCTGCTGGTGACTCCTGGTGCCTCTGTCCTTCTTCCCAGCCTTCTCTGCCTAGCTATTGGCCATGTAGCTCTTTATTAAACTGTTCACAGTGACGTATATTCACACAGTGTAAAGGAATGTTCCACAACTGTAAATAAAGAAGGAATGTGAGTCTAGAATCATACAGATTTGCTGCAATCATATGTATATACCCACACATCCCTCATACACACCCTATACAACATGCTTGTTTCTGTACAGGCTCACCCCCCAACATGTTTGCCAGCATACATAGTCACCCTCCATGTACACTCATCCCTGCACATGCTCACCTCCCAATGCATCCCTACACATCACACAAACTCATCCCCACACACACCCCCATGCATGCCCCCTGTAGTGATGAGGCGAGCAGGCCTCCTTTTTGTCCCGCCCGGCTCCCACACGACTAGCTTTACCCAAAATAATTACACAGAAACAGTATTCTTTTAAACACTACCTGGCCCATTATCTCTAGCCTCTTACTGGCTAACTCTCACATCTTGATTAACCCATTTCTAATAATCTGTGTAGCACCACAAGGTGGTGGCTTACCAGGAAAGATTCAGCATGTCTGACCTGGCGACTGGCTCCATGGCGTCTGACCAACTATGCTTTCTTTCTCCCAGCATTCTGTTATGTCTACTCCATCTATCTAAATCCTGCCCTATCAAAAAGCCAAGGCAGTTTCTTTATTAACCAATGAGAGTAACACATAGACAGATGACCCTCCTCCATCATTTCCCCTTTTTCTGTTTAAACAAAAAAGAAAGGCTTTAACTTTAACATAGTAAAATTACATATAACAAAACAGTTATCAAGCAAGAATTAGTTACAATTTTATATCTACTTTATCTTTTATCATAACTAAGGAAAACAATAACTATTCTTCAACTCCATCAAAGACTCCAGAAGGATATAATATTACCTAAACAAACAAGAAATAAGCAACTTCCAAAACTCTAGAAATGACAGAGACATCTTGCTGCCTGTACAGACACCCAAAGTTTTTTTGTACCATTGGGGCATCCATCTTCAGCCTACAGGCCCATAGTATCCAGCAGACGTTTCCATGAAGCAGGAAATTTCAAAGACAGTTCAGTCACTATCTGCTGTGTCCTGTAGAATGTTTCGCAGACTCTTTCATGAATCAGGAACCCCGAAAGACCTTCTCACCTTTAGGCAAGTTCAGCAGTCCTCTCTCTGTGGGTTCTTTATGTCCAGTTCATGCATCAGTCCAGGCAAGAGCAGTTTCTTGCCCAAATGGCTATCAAACTCCATAAGGAGCCTCTTTGATGCCCATCTTCCTCTTGAAGTAGATTGGTGCTGCCAGGAGCAGACGTGTCTCATTGTCATGAAAAGCACTAAGTTATTAAAACATTAAATGCCATATTCTGTAGTCTTTAAAAGATATGAAGAATGCCTATTTACCTGAAATATATCTCTATATATCTAGAAAATCTAACTAACATGACTACAAGATTGACTATTATCGATGATTATTTATTAACAACCTATATTTCCTAATTATACATTTTTAAATGAACTACACAATCACAATACCTTAATCAATATCAGAAATACATATACATATAACAAAATTGACCTTAAATTTCTATCAATAAGGCAAAATTTATACCAATGCAAATTATTCATATCTATATCATACCCCCCTTTAAATGTAAAAGAACACTTATAAACAATATTTGGGAATATGGGCATAGTTATTTCTCTCCAAACTTCTTCCTGCTCTATAGGGGTGCTGTTAATTAGGTCTTTTATGGTATATCCTGTGTGAAGTAATTTTTTGAGGGCGTTCACAGCAACCTTTCAGAAGGGCATGGTCTGTCATACCATATTGGGATAGAAGCAATCCACAGGGTCTCATCCTCTGTGAAAACAAAAGAAGACCCTCTCCAAAGCATCATATCCTTAGACCCAAATTCTGAAATTATAATACCCTTATGATATCCATTCTGGTTTAGCTTGGCAACCCATATAATGAGTCTCTCTGTACTTAGCTCCTTCACAGTCAAAAATTTTAAAGAAAACACAATGTACATAATACAGACTCTGTGAATTTTCCATTTTTACGTGGCTTATTTTTACTCTATCACTTTACTTTATTCTGTCTCTTTAAAGATTTTACCCTTTTTTTAAGGCATTAACTTTATTTCTATACTCTTTTTCTTCTCTCTCCCAAGTCTACGTACATTCATCCAACACTGTGACCCATTTACAGGTCTTTTATGTCTGAATCTGTCCTATTGTGAATCTGTAATTTTTTTACTGTCCAGGAACATTTTTGGTTTGCGCCTTTAAATCACCAAGTGCTTAAGAATCTAAGCTGTGACATCGGAGCTGATCGATCGCTAAGCGCTTAAGAATCTAAGCTGTGACATTGGAGCCGCTTGTGCCTCTGAGCTGCAGAGCGGCAGGCTGCTCTGGATATTGGCTCCACCTCTCTCCAATTTCTAAATGGTGGACATACCATTTTCTACTAGCTCTGGGGTCACCAGGTAGGAGCCGCACTCAGCACTTTAATTCTGAGACTGAGTGTGTGGCACAGAAACTCTTTTCATCCAAGTTACAGCCAAATCTGACAGGCAGAGCACTGTGCAGCCTGGAAACATCTCTCTGTATGGCGGCAGGAATCTGCCATGCTCTCCCGCCTGACCAAGTCTGACTCTGCCGACTGCCCAGGCAGGAAGAACTGAGTCAAGGGCAGGTCTCAGCTACTTTCCTCCTGATCCTAAGTGGGAACACAAACATCCAGTCCCATAAAAGCCACTGAAATGCTTTAAAGCCAGAGTTTGCACTGGCAGCACAGCTTCAGGAAGCTGCATTTTAAAATGACCGGCTTTCTTTCCTGCCGCTATTGCTGAAACAGGAAATCTCTCTATGGCATGTCCTAGCAAACAGCAAAAAGCTGTGTTAAACTCTGCTTTTTCTATGTTTAAAATCAATCTCTCTCAGGTTTTACATGGAGCACATTACCTCATTGGAGGGGTGGTGGGGAGTGGCCCCACCACCTGGCTAGCTTTATCCAAAATAATTACATGGAAACTGTATTCTTTTAAACACTTCCTGGCCCATTAGTTTCTGCCTCTTACTGGCTAACTCTCACATCTTGATTAACCCATTTCTAATAATCTGTGTAGCACCACGAGGTGGTGGCTTACCGGGAAAGATCAGCATGTCTGACCTGGCTGCTGGCTCCATGGCGTCTGACCAACAATGCTTTCTTTCTCCCAGCATTCTGTTCTGTCTACTCCACCTATCTAAATCCTGTCCTATCAAAAAGTCAAGGCAGTTTCTTTATTAACCAATGAGAGTAACACATAGATAGATGACCCTCCTCCATCAGCCCCCCACATGTTCATCCCCTGTGCAAGCACACTCCCTTGTATACCCCACTGCCATGCACTCTCACCCCCATGTCTCCCCAAGCCAATATGAACAAGCACTCTTGGTATGCATTGGGGGGGGGACTGTGAGAGCCCAGGTTCATCTAGAGAACTGCAGTGGCAGGATTGAGGCTCTGAAAATGGAAATCACACAATAATCCCACACCAGTTCAGAATTATGAATTTTATTATTATTAACCCTTTATTGGGTTATTTATTTAAGGGAAAAGCTTACAGATCACTGTCCTAGATAACAATCCTCTGTGTGAACAGGAACAGACTCTGAATGCCAGAAGCAGGAGCAGGAAGCAAGAGAGCAGGTGCAAGCTTTACAACTGCTTTTAGAGTATCAGAGACCATGTCCAAGTGGCTGGTATCTTAAAGGCTATTGGCTGAAGGAGTGGAATGTGCTCCCACAGCACCTCCCCCTTTTGCTTAAATAAGAGAGTTTTAAACCCAATATAAAACTATATACACTAGGAGCAGATAAGTATAATTAGAATTGCAATCAGCATAAACAATATTAAGCAAGGAATGTGTGCTAAATGTTTTAATAAACATTCTATCCTATAGAGTCTAAGTCTTGTATAGAAAATGGCTTGGCTAAATCATAAGAGTACAGTAACTACAATCTACTCTTTACCCAATCGAAGGCCTGAGGGGGGAGATAATATTATTTGAATAGGCAGGAAGTACAATTATGCAGCTTCCAAAGCGAGCAATATATGACAGAGACAATTAGCTACCTGAGCAATCACCCAAAGTCTCATTTTGCAACATTGAAGCAACCAACTTTGGCTAAGGCCAAGCGTAACTGACAGACCATTTTTAGAGGCAGGAAATTTTCTAGAACCATCTTACCCTGTCTTGGCAAGGTTTGACAGTCTTTTTCCTTGTGTGCTGCTTATCCATTTCCGGATACCATGTACTTTGTTGGTGGTTGAGGTATGAAGCCAAATGTGCCAAGAAGAAAACAAACTCTGAGTGGAGTGGTTTTGGTGCTCAACATTCTCTCGGGAATAGATTGATGCTGTCAGGAGCAATCATGTCTCATGTCAACAGAACCCTAAGTTATTTAAATGCCATGTTCTACAGATCCTTGAAGTGGTTGAAGATTAACTATCTAGACTATGTATCTAGATATGTATGTATCCAAAGAACCTAATTGATCTGACTGTATGTACAACAAACATCAACAGCTATTGACTTATAATATTTAATATCTGTATAACTTAAAGACTAAAACTTTATGTCAGAATATTAAATAATCTGTAAACAAATGTGCAACAAATGAGGACAATGACCTCAAAATGTAAATAATCAATAAGTGTCTTGATCAGAGGTAGGAATAATATATAATGCAATATGAAAATGTATCCTAAAAGTTGTTTCAATATACAAAAATGTCCTAAACAGAGGTAGAAACATGCATATATACAATCTGACAGAATAACTTTGCATAGATGTACAAATAATGTAAACAAAAATAACAAATATAATTTGAACTTATATCAATATACAAAAACTATACCAATGTAAATTATCCATAAATAATAGCTCACAAGTATTCACTCTTTACCCACTACTATTATCCCCCCCTTTGTTTTAACAAACATAGTTTTCATCCCAACCTTCTTTCTCTCTCTCTGAAGTTCTGTTACCCCAAAACAATGACAGTGTCAGATTGAAGAGATGAAGAGGGAAAGATAGGTTAGGTAAGCCTGAGTTAAGGAGGAAGTCTAAAGTGTGACTCTTCTCAGACCCAGAGACATCCAGAAAGCATCTACCTTATTGCCTCTTACTAAAGATCACCCACCTTCTCACATGTCACCCCGTATCTCCCAGGTGACCGTCTGGCAGCTAGAAACTGCATGTTTGGGCATCTCATTCTACTTCCGTGTCTTTCTGCTTTTATCCTCTGATGTCCAAGGGGGCAGTCTGGAGCCGCTCCTCGGAATTCTGGAGGAGTAGCCCTGAGGCCAGGACTGAATCCAGTTCTTGAATTTGTATTATATTAACTACATGGTCTACATTGAGATACGGAGTCAGACCTGGATTTGAATCCCAGCTCTGCTCTGCATTAGCTAAAAACATCAAATCATGGACATGGCCTCTCAAGGACATAGTCTCTGCATGTAAAACTGGAATAGTACGTGTTCTATAGAGCAGTGTGGGCATTAGATGAAATAAAGGGATATGGAGGTGGTATGGGGCTTAGGACCCACTGAATTGAGGTGGTTCATGTTGGAGAGAGGGAGCATGGACCTGACTGATGTTGATGTGTAGACTCTGCAGGATTGAAGACCTGCGTGTCCCCCTTCAGGGAATGGAAGGCCAGGTTGGTGTGATGTCTTGTGGCCCGTTTGGAGCCTCATGATGGTGTTTTTACTTTTCCAGAAACATGGAAATGGCCAGCCAGCCAGTCTCCCAGAATATAATGCCCCTGCCCTCATGGAACTTGTACGGGAGAAGGAGGAGCGGATTCTAGCCCTGGAGGCCGACATGACCAAATGGGAGCAGAAATACCTGGAAGAAAGCACCATACGGCACTTTGCCATGAGTGCTGCTGCTGCTGCCACAGCTGAGAGGTGAGAGGTGGTCCCATGGCTCTGGACCGCAGACAGGTGGGACTGCAGACGGGGCTAATGGTGGGATCTCAGCTGAGAGGTGAGAGGTGGTCCCACTGCGCAGGACCACAGGCAGGTGGGACTGCAGACAGGGCTAACGATGGAATCTCAGCACCCAGAAGGCTGGGTCAGAAGGATGAGTAATTCAAGGACAGCCTGAGCTACAGTTAAACCTTGTCTCAAAAGCAAATAAAAAGTTCGGGGGCCCAAGGAGGTCCAGAGAGGCCTATCACAAGGAACAAGATCTGCCTTTTTAAAAATTTTCATATGTTTTATTTAAAAAAAAAACTTGCAAATAAAAACACCACACAGAAAAATTACCAGACCCAAAGTCCATACAATTCAGTGAACTTTTATACAATTAGAATTGGTTTTCGGGATGGAAAACTGTAAGGCTTGTTATTAGACTTTATGCTTTCAATATCAGATATATTTTATACATGTATCCACCACCCAAACCAAAGAAAAAAAAATCCATGACAGAATTAAAAAGTAGAAAAGCTATTATTATATCCTCTTTCCTAACACGTGTCTGGCTTACTTAAACACTTGTATGTGTGTGTATGTAAGTATAGGCACACACATGCTGGAACACTTAGGAGAGGGGTGTCAGAGAACAGCGCTGGTGCTCACCTTCTGCCTTGACTGACAGAAACTTCACACTCTTTCATGGAATACACCAGTCTAGCCAGCCCAGGAGCGCTCAGGGAGTCTCCCACCTCTGTTCCTCAGCTTGCCGTGGGGGCTGGGATTACAGGCCTGTGCTACAAGCCTAAGACTTACACAGGTTCTGGGGATTCAAACTCAAGTCATGCTTACATGGCAAACGCCAAGGCATCTGCCCCACCCAAGGTAAGTTTTAAACTGTACTGCTGCCTGAAGACACACAGGTACTCATAGATAGCAATGGGCTCCACGCCCATCTTCCCCAAACTACACAAGTTCTCATAGATAGAAACAGGCTCCACACTCGTCTGCACCAAACGCCAGCTCCGGGGCATCCTACCCCCTCTTCTGGCATCTGTGGACACCATACACTGTGTATCTGTGTGTGCAAGAGAGCACGCACACAAGAAAACACAAAGTAAGTCCTATAAAAACAGAATAAAAAATAAACGAAAAACCAATTTGGTAATTCCAGCATGGCTTTCTTGATGGTACAAGGGAAAAAGGACAACACAAGCTATTTTGAGAAAAGATGAAATCTTGAGTGCTTGTCTCCATGCCGACTGGGTGCAGACAAATGGACAAAAGAGACTGTTTGCAGCCACCAAGTCCCAAGTCTTTGGTCAGCTGTGTGTGTCGCATTTATAAGCAGATTTTTAAACAAGCAATATGGTCTTTATACGCCAACTGTTTTTGCTGTCCGGTGCTAAAATTCTTTCCCTGGGGGAATGTGAGCAGTGTCTAGCCCTCCTCAGAAGGTTTCGTGGACAAACCATAGCACTCCACCAAGGCCACCGTGGAGAGCCTAAGAGTTTATTGGGCTCACTTGGAAAGAGGGAGAGGGGTTACTTGCAGGAGTGTAGAGGACCCCAGAGCTGCAACACTGGAAAATCTTCACCCAGTAGTATGATGATTCCGCAGAGGGTAAAGAGATGCAGCCCCCTCTCTCGGTTTTCTTCATCCTATATCCTCCAGCCCTTCCCAAGGCCCTGCGCCATGTGCAGTTAGGGCAGAATTGCAGACAACAGTTTAGGAAGAATGGCATTTGGTTGCAGATCTCATGACCCTACCCCCCTTTTAGGGACTCTCAGCAAGCCTGGCTGACGTGGAGATGGGCAGTCATTGACAAGCAGACCCAGCTGGCCTTATTAAAATGGCTGTTGCTCTGCACAGGTCATCCTGACAGCATTGGCTCAAATTTTGGAGAGGAGGCTTTTTGCTTTGTTTTGTTTTGTTTGATGTGTGGGCAAGGTTTTAAAACTTCACAAATTTCAAAGCAGAGTATTGTCCCTTCGGAGATATAAATGCTTGCGTTTCTAGATACTAGCTCTCTATGTTGGTTTTGACCACAGCGCTTGTCGGCTTACCCAGCAGCGTGAACATGAATTTTTAAATTTGCCTCTGGCGCCCTAGAAATGTTTCCAAAGTAACTTGATGGGAAGTGTTTCTAGCTCTTCGTCCCTGTGTAGTTGTTTCTGTGAGCCCTGCGGTGTTTATGGTTCCATGTGGTGGTTAAAAGCATTCTGCCTGCTTTCCCCGTGGTTTGCTTTTCTGATAAATGCACAGCCACACTGTTTACTTTTCTGTATCATGTTCTCACCCCTGCCCTTTTGTGTTTGTTTGATCATGATGCATCTTTTCTGAGACCTTCTTAAAGACACATGGAACTTGGCTCCATACTGGGTCTGGCTAAGAGCTCTGGAGTCATCTCTGGGCTTGGGTCCCTTTCCATCCACTAATGGTGTCCTAGAAGTCACCCGATCCTAGTTTTACTCTCTGTGAACACGCTGTAGAAATGGACACCATGTGAGCCATGCTCTGTCGTTCCCTGCATGAAATAAGTGCTTGCTCATTGGTAGCTGACATTAGGAAGGGTAAAAGGCTTTTATATTGAGTAGCTACCAACCTCCCCTCTGCAAAACACTAACCCAGCAGCTACATGGGTGACACCTAGAGGCAGAACTTTAGCTGTGATTGGGAGAGTGAGCTAGAATGAGAAAGTTTAAAGGCAGCAGCAAATGCAGCAGTGATAGTCTGCGTGTGTCGGCACACCCAATCTGTAGGCTTGCCTTCACACACTCAGCATCAACAGATTAGCAAATGGCCTTGATAATAGAAGAAGCAGGGGATTTTCATTTTTCAATATTGTTTTCCTGAGATACTGTCTTTTATTTGTTTATTTAGTACTTTATGTACATGATTTTACCTAAGTATAATGCTTTTTGTTTGTTTGATTGATTGATTGATTTTTTTTTTTGAGGCAGAATTTTTTTGTGTAACAGTCCTGGCTGTCCTGGAACTCTCTGTAGACCAGGCTGACTGGAACTTGCAGAGGTCCTCCTGCCTCTGCCTTCTAAGTGCTAGGATTAAAGGCATGCACCACCATGCCTGGCCCCAGTAGATTGTATTTTAATCTTATCCATCCCTCAGCATCTCCAACTCCTTCCAGGACCCTCCCTTCTCCATGTGCCTCCCTCGGATTCATGTCCTCTTCTTTGCACACATATGCACGCACACACTAGCACGTGTGTGCACACACACAAGCACACACATATGCACACAAGCACACACACACACCATACCTACTGAGTCCAGTTAGTGTTGCCTGTATGCACATGTAGGACTGAGCACTGGGGCATAGACAACCAAGCAGGAAGTTTGTCCCTAAAGAAAATGGACTTTCTCTCTCAGCAGCCATGATTCTTCCCCATCCGGGCTGGACTATGGACTGGCATGGTCTTGTGCTGGATGTGTGCAGGCAGCCATAGCCATTGAGTGCTCTTGGTGTCACTGTCTGATGTGTCCAGAAGACAGTGCTTCACAGCAAGTCTTTCTGCCCCATTTCCATGGCATTCCTTGATCCCTGGGTGTAGGGCCTGATGTGATCCATTTGGAGATGAGCTCTGTGCGGTCAGTCGCTTCTTTGCTGTCCTTCAGCCCATTGGGAGCCCTGTGCTAACCTCCACCTGCTGCAGAAGGCAGTGTGTTTGATGAGGGGTTAAGACTGCAGGTCAGCGAGCGCAGCCCTTAGATGCTGTCTTAGTTCTTAGGACAGTATAGCTGACAGAGGGCTTTTGAGGGGGCTTTTCCGGAAGTGTTTGCAGTCCCCCATTCTGGCCTCCATCAAGACTGACCCCCAAGGTGGGATGGCGGAGGTGGAGGACCTCTGGTGTCCTCTAGAAGGTGAAGCACACATGTCTGTCCAGTCTGTGTTTGCATGGAAGACCAAAGGCAAGGGCTCGAGAGTCAAGTGTGTCTCGTGTTCCTAGGGACACCACCATCGTCAACCACTCTAGGAACGGCAGCTATGGCGAGAGCTCGCTGGAGGCCCACATCTGGCCAGAGGACGAGGAGGTGGTGCAGGCCAACAGGAGGTGTCAGGACATGGAGTACACGTAAGGATGGCCATGCATGGCCCCCAGATCTGAGTGAGATAGCAGCTGGTGCTGCACTCCCTGCCCAGCCCCTCTACACAGGCGCTCTGTTCTCACTTGCATGAGCCTAAGGACCCCAGAGACTCTTGTCCTGGAGAGAAGGAGGTTGGTTGTCTCAATGCGAAGGCAAGGGGCTCCACACAACAGTTCTGTAGGGAGACAAGTGAAGACGGCGGTTATCTAATACCTGAAGAATTTAGATGTCCCTGTTAGTTCCGGGCATTTGTTTCTATAATCTCCACATTACTGTAAGCCTGGAATGAGAAAGAAATTCTACCCCCCAAGGTCCAGAAATTTGGAGCCAAAATAACCTATTTCCACCAAAGACAAAGAACTTTCAACAGTCAGGGTGCGCTCCTCTAGTGGACACAGTTTCCAGGGAATTGATGTCACCTTAGTGCCTAGAATCCAGTCCTGAGTCTCAGTGTGCCAGAGTGAAAACAGGCTTTCTGACAGAACCATAAATAGGCTCAGTGAGTATCTATCAGAGTTAGTGAAAAAGCTCAAGGCTTACTGCTTACCGTCAGTCTGCCGATGGTGGGGGAAAGTCGTCTTCCCTCCGTGAACCTCGCCGTTTCTTTCCCTTTTCACTGTAGAAATCTCCCTGCAGTTACAGGGAGTTTTCTCTCTGTAAGTTACAGTTACACACCTTGTTTAGGACCGAGGCTTCCGCGCTCCTCTGGCATTCCCACCTCCATTCTTTCCCCCTAAGTGCAATCCACAAGCAGCTTAGGCCTCCAAGTCCCCAGCAGGTGACTGCAGTCATCTTCACAGCCCTCCCAATGTCCCAATGTCCCAGGGCACTGTGAAATGTGCACTGCTTTGTTCTCACGTGGAGGGCACAGCTTCACAGACAGCTTCTGGTACACCCGAGTCTGTGTCCCTGAATTACTGTGAGAGCCCTGAGACAAGTGTCCCAGAGTTTTCTAACTAAGTGGCATTTTAATCACACCCTTGCTATTCTTTGGTTTGGTTTTACAGAATAAAAAACCTCCATGCTAAAATCATAGAGAAGGATGCCATGATAAAGGTCCTTCAGCAGCGATCCCGTAAGGATGCTGGGAAGACAGACTCTTCCAGCCTGCGGCCTGCCCGTTCCGTCCCATCCATTGCTGCAGCCACTGGGACACATTCCCGCCAGACTTCACTCACCAGCAGCCAGCTGGTGGAAGAGAAGAAGGAAGAGAAGACCTGGAAGGGGAGTATAGGTGAGATGGTGACCCAGAGAGCAGGGCTGCAGGAGTCCTATCACTGTCGGGATTCAGGATGTTATTAATTATGTATATGGTATTCTGTCTGCATGCCCGAAGAGGGCACCAGATCTCATTATAGGTGAGTGTGAGCCACTGTATGGTTGCTTGGAATTGAACTCAGAACTCTGGAAGAGAGCCAGTGCTCTTAACCCCTGAGCCATCTCTCCAGCCCCCACCTCATCTCAATTTGAACATTCTTCAAATGGGGAGTAAAGCCAGTCATGTTGGGTTGCGCGAGCTAAGCCAGGTACATGACAGTACTGTGCAGATTCTAAAGGTTTGTGAGCTACTGGGCTTGGTTTGATTCTTGTCAGTATCGTTGACAGGAAGAACAGAAAATGTCCTAGCAGGACGTGCCTAGAGCCCCTCTGTCTCGGTGAGGTTTCTATTGCTGTGAAGAGAAAGCATGACCGAGAAAATTCTTACAAGGAAAACATTTAATTGGGGTGACTTGCTTACAGTTGCAGAGGTTCAGACCATCATCATCATGGTGGGGAGCACGGCAGCGTGCAGGCAGATGGGGTGCTGGAGCCAGGAGTGCTACATCTCACAGGCAACAGGAAGTTGACTGACACACTGGGGAGTATTCCAAGTATAGGAAACTCAAAGCTGGCCTCCACAGTGACACACTTCCTCCAACAAGGCCATGGTCACCCAACAAAACCACGTCTCCTAATAGTGCCACTCCCTATGAGATTATGGGAGCCAACTGCATTCAGATTACCACACCCCAGACTGACACCCCGTCCTGGGCCGTGACTGCGACTGTTCCACAGTGTATCTACACCTGTGCAACACGCAAAGGCTCGCGGAGAGAATGGGGAGAGTGTGCCCAGAGGACCACTCTTCCTGTGTGTGTACAGGCAGGAGTTATCCTGGAGTGGGTCTTAGATGGAGCGGTATCTGGAGTAGACAGGACGCTTCACAGGCTGGGCCAGTGAGCTTGGAGAGGGTGCTCCCAAGTTCTCTGTTCCTTCCCCTCTGCTTGCTGGCAACTCCGGGGGGCCCTTCTTTGACCCCCTGTCTCTGTCTCAGCATGTGTTTTCATATGCTCTGCCCAGAGTCAGTTTTCTCCCATACAGGACCTCAGAGGGATCCAGCTGATTTGTCCTACAGTGTCTGAGAGCCTCCACATGAACCCACAGAGTTGGGGGGTAGGGTCAAAGACTCTCAGCCAGAATATCTGTCTGAAGCCCCTCTACTGGTGGCCACTACAACTTCAGCTCATCAGAGAGGATTTGTGGGGACAGCAGCTGTGATAAAGACCATCGCAAGGACACTTAGCTCCAAACCCAGTGAGAGGCAGGTCTGATGGAAACTTCCCTGGAGAGACCTGTGACATGCATCCAGGTCTCACTGCTGGTGCCTGAGTTGCAGGTCAGCACAAGGTCTGAGCGTTGAGCACCTTGGCCCTGCTGTCCACACCAGTTTACCTCCTTGTCAGTGTAACTGGTGCCCACATGCCAGCCACAGAATCAGGAGCGACTCTGAGGGTTCAGGTGGAGGCCACCTACATGGACCTCATGTCTTCCCATTTCATGTATGATGACTTTAAGAGATGACAGAGACGAGGTTGTCCGCCTTCCTAATGGTTGAGCAGCTCCCAGGAGCGATTTCTCCATCCCACCTCTTCTCCCACCTCTGCGTCTGGGCAGTGAGGAGGTGGGATTCAGGGGGGCAGGGCTGAGTGGCATAGGTCTTTTTACCCCCTGAGCTACCCCACCAGTTCAACCATGGTTTTTAGTTGTTTGAATTTAGAATACAATCACCAACCCCACAGGGAATTTAATGACATGGGACTAGAGACATAATGCAGGAGAATTTCTCATTACATCAAGCATGCACACAAGTGCTTATTAGGGCTTAGAGAATAAATCATTGAATAAATGAAGTCATCCCCGGCCTGGAAAGAAAAAGATAAGTTTTTCTTTTTTATAAAAGGAAGTAGAGGGAAACAGATTTTCCTTGAAAAGTCACTTCTTCTGCCTTCAGGATTCCTCCTGGGGAAGGAGCATCAGGGACAGGCATCTGCCCCGCTGCTGCCCACCACACCCGCCTCTGCACTGTCCACGCCAGCTTCCACCGCGACGGCTAGCAGCACCCACGCCAAGACAGGCAGCAAGGACAGTAGCACGCAGACTGACAAGAGCACTGATCTCTTCTGGCCCAACACGGCTTCTCTCCCCAGCCGTGGCCGGCTGAGCACTGCCCCTTCCAACAGCCCCATACTGAAGCATCCAGCTGCCAAAGGAACCATGGAGAAACTGGGTATGTGGCCCCTACCTCTACCACACTTGGAGACCCCGTGGGACTGTGGGACTTAAGGGCGGGTGGGGAGGAATCTGTAGGGGAGCTGCAGATCAGGAAGCCCCGTTGGCTCCTATGTTTCGGTAGTGGTTGCCACAGTGACGTACAGACTGAGTGTGCTCTTTGTTGTCGTGGGGCTCACATGTGTCTAGGTCTGCTTAGTTCCTTACTGAAGAAAGGAAAAGAAGTAGCCAGCTTGAGTGAGCTGGCGACATGCATGTTCTGCCCTTCCCCAGGGGCAGGCAAATATCTGATAGAAGTCACCTGGGGGAGGGAGGGAGCATTTGCCGTGGGCTCATGATTGGGGGGAGGGGACAGTCCATCGTGGTAGGAACAGCATAGCAGGACTGAGGTGTGAGGCTGTGGGTTCAGGGTTTGGGGGACAGTCCATCGTGGTAGGAACAGCGTGGCAGGACTGAGGTGTGAGGCTGTGGGTTCAGGGTTTGGGGGACAGTCCATCGTGGTAGGAACAGCATAGCAGGACTGAGGTGTGAGGCTGCTTGTTCACATCTGAGCAGACAGGAATTAGGGGAATTTGGGTCTTCATCAGCTTCCTCATTTCCTAACTTCTACTCAGTCCAGAACCCTAAGACACTGTCCTCTCTAGGACCCCCCCCCCCCCACCAGTCATTCTGCACTTCCCACTGAGATAGTCTCAGCCTCCCATGAATACACCAAGGTGCACAGGACTCCTGGGCGGGTCCTGACATTAGAAATGCTCCCATCAGAGAGAGAGAAACCACAGCACAGGCTCCTGGAGCGCCGGCTGCTGATATTTGCCCTCTCTTTGGCAGAGAGCTCTCCTGGTCACGGGAAGTCGACAGACCACAGAGGCCGTGTTAGCAGCTTGTTGCACAAGCCTGAATTCCCGGATGGGGAGATGATGGAAGTGCTCATCTAGCCTCGTCCTGTGGAGTTTCACACCAACGTGCTGTCAGGAAAGATGGCTGGAAGACGAGAAGATCTAGATGGAAAACCAGGACAGGTGTGAACACTTCATAATGTTACAGCCGACTCGCAGGACTGCAGAGAGGGGGAAGGAAGATGCCTGCAGACTTGGAAGTAGAGTTGAGAAGAAATAGGAGTGGGATTTTCTATTGTAGAGAAGTTGTATGTCTTGGGGAGGCTCCATACGTTCCCCCATTCTTGGCTTATAAACAGATGAAGAAGAGTTGGGCCTTCCTTGGAATCACCCCCATTCCCTTTGCCTCTTAGCAGGTTTGTTCCAAGAAGAATCTGCTAGAAATCCTGAACACCCATCTTGCCATAATGCGGTGTTTCTGTGCCATCATGGGGTCTCACACACGTGTGTGCATGTGTATGTGTGTGTGTGTGTGTGTATTGTGTGTGTGTGTGCCTGCCCTTTGAAGATGCATCCTGGGTAATGGGGAATTCCACAGGCAAGTTTTGTCACCTACTTGGCTGTTTGGTTTGTGATCTCAGTGTGAAGTTTTGCTTGTCTGGATTGAGTGGTATTTCTGACAGGATGGGAGTGTGGTGACCGTGGTCCTCACCCACCCTAACTTCTAGGAACTTGTTTGTCTCTGCTCTACTTCCTTACTTAATTTTATTGTATTTTTTTTTCTGTTTACTGAGACATAGCAGATTTCCTCACATGTGGGACTTAGGAGACTGTCGTCTTTGCTGTGGTGTCCACCTCATGCTGGCACCCTGGTTGCCCCCACCCCCACCTTTGCTTAGCTAAAGTGAAGCTGTTAATCTCACTGTGAGCCAGGGAGGCCTGGATGAGGCGGAGCAGGAGTCTATGAGCCACTGATGTCACATCATGCCTCTGCTTGGATTTTTCACTCCCATCCCCTCTCTTGAAAGAAGCTTGACAGTTCCACCCCACGGCTCCTTTGGGAGGACTTCAGTATGAACCGGTGCTGCGGGTACCCAATGGTGGCTTACACACAGCTTTCCGGGCAGCTCCCAAGATCTCACCAGGCCACCTGGGCCACTTTCTCATATTTGAGGCTTTCGGGTCTGTTCATTGCTCTCTTCTGGATGCTGTTGGTAAGCAAACAGCTTCCGTGATCATTTTTCTTTCCTGTGAACTTGCTGTGTAACCCAAGATTAGTTGATGCACAGTGTGGCCAGTGTCTTACAAGGGCACAGCTTACCTAGGTGAGGCAGCAGACTCATGGAAATGAGCCACCGTGAGTGAGGGCCAGGCCCCTGAGGATGCTACCACAGTAAGGTCTCATGTGCATTGCTGTGGACACTGGCTGCCTGCAGAGCACAGGAGAAGCTGTCCAGGGCACAGATGGCCCTTCAGGCTCCCGGGCTATCCCCCGCTCAGTAGGATTTGTTTCCAAGTCCATTTCCTCATCACTACTTTTCCCTCAAGGGAAGAAAGAAAAGCGGTATGACTTTGATTCTTAACCGCAGCACCGAAGGGCCGCGTGCTTGGGGAGCTCTGCTTGGGCCATTTGTTCCAGGACTTGTCCCCAGGGCAAAACCTCCCAGGCTGAGGTGGTGCATGGATTGTGAGAGGTGTAGCCTGGAGAACAGCTCAGAACAGAACAGGAGAACAGAGGAGATACCAGTGGTCTTGTCCAATACCTGAGCCATCTGACAGGACAAAGGTGGACTGAGCTCGCCACGCTCCCCTGGGCAGTGGGCACCAGGCTTAGAGCTGCTACCCTCTCTTTCCCTCTTCAATCTCACATCTCTGGCAGCCTGGGTGCTGAGCTTGCCCTGTGTGCTATGGGGAGGAGTGAGAGACACTGTAGGGGAGTTTGTCAGCTGAGAGGGACCAGAGGGTGGATGCCCGTGGGAGTAGGGACCGTTTTAGATAGGGCGTGCAGTTGATGGCAGCTAACTCTCTTAAGAGCATATTGTCTCCAATCAATGCTAGAGACAAAGCAGAAAGGAAAGTTAGGGAGGTCTTCAGCCCTGTACTATGTCTAAACCCCCTAAAATTAGGCTGTCTCCCAGCATAGGGGTGAAGCACGGCCCAGTTTACTCAAAGTCTAGTCTGAGTGTTCTAGGCATACTGCATACTTGGGCGGATGACCTCTGTTCCAGCCAGCTGTCAACATTTCAGTTGTCAAAACACAAAAGGGACACGGACAGTTTGGGGCTTCAATTCCACGAGTACTGTGGCTTTTTCCAAGACTCCATGTTGAGAGAGAGGCTATGGCTTTAAGGCCGACCAGTCTTCCATTGCATAATTCTTTGAAACCTACAGGACAGAGGAGCTACAGTACTCACAGCCATTGCAAGCTCTGAGGTGTTCATAGGAGCTGATCTCACTTGACCCTGAGAACAGCGTGCAAGGACCAGAAACAGGTCCTGTAACAGGTCCCTAAGGCACCAGGGGCACAAGACCAGGTTGATGCTCCTGGTTGCACACACAGACACAGAAACTGGACCCAAGAGGCTTACAGCTCATCTCCAACCTTTCAAGCAGATGCGAGGCTTTAGAGACGTAGGAGTCTCAACCACAGGCTGCGCAGTCTTGAGCATGATATGTGGAGCTGTGCCTCATGCTTTGTGGCCCCATGTGTGATACTTGTGTGCACACAGGGACACTGCCACGCCTCTTGGGGCCTGAGAACAGGACTAAGCCCAAACCACCTGTTGCTATCAAACCCAGCATCCTCAGATGGGGACAGAAGTCTTCACGTTCTGTCAAAAGCACAACCTTCACAGAGCAGCGGTCTAGCCTTCAGGTCTCCCAGGGGCGTTTGGTCATAGAACCTGAGACTTGTCTCAGGGTAAAGGGTAAAGGCTATTGTTTTGGTGATGACTTGACAGCATCCTGCTTTGTCCTGGAGAGGGCAGTGCGGTGACGTCTGCGTGTCTCCAGGTATCGTGTGGGACGTGAGGGGTATTGGTCAGGTCTCTGCCACTGTGGTTTCATTAAAGAGATGGTTCTGTATGTAAGAACTCTTCCTGTCTGGAGATTCATAGCACTAAGCTGCCAGGAAAAACACAGTAATTTCCAAAAAGTTAGGAGTGAGCTGAACACTTGGCATTGTTTTCTGTTTCCCAGAAGGTGGTGCCATCGGCTGTAGTGTCCGGCATGTCTGCACTGTGCCTCCAGGGTGGGGCTTCCTATTCTGCCCCCAGCTTTCCTTAGGAGTGGGGAAGAGATTGGTAGGATCAGTCCTGCAGAGGTCTCTCTCTCTCTTTGGAGCCCATGTAGCCTGACCTTTTGTTTTGAGTAGATTTCAAGAAAGTTGCTCCAAGTGAGTTCTGGCCTCAGAACAGAGAATCCAGTGTTCTACCCTCGGGAAAGAAGCTCCGGTGTCCCCTGCAGAGAGGCAAGTGTCCTATTTGCTGTCCCCTGCTTGGCCTCAGCCACCTGCACATACTAAATATGGCTGAAGCTCCTCCTCCCAAGAGCTGATGAGCTGGATCCTCCCCTCTCTGCAACCTGTCCAGTCCCAGAGACAGTGAAGATGACAGTGACAACAAGGGACTTCCAGGCAGGTCTCTCCTGTGTGGGCTGTAGAGAGCTGTGCTAAGTGGGAGGGCTCGCTTTCCAAGCGTGAGGCCTCGTCTGCACGAGTGGGTGCAGTCTTTCCCTGTGCTCTCCGGGTGGTCACACATGCCTTTTAGGCAAAGGAGTCTCGTGGCCATTGGAAGCAAGGTCTGACAATGTTCTTAAATGGTGAAGCCAGAGAAATCGAATAACTTCCCTGACAGCTGAGGCAGCCAGTCTCTAAGTATACACGTCGGCTTTTATCCACTCTCTCTAATAGTTAATGTGTTCTAGATGTCTTTGGTTAATGTGAGGATTGTTTAAGGCATTTGCTCATGGGGTGGACCCATGGGGAATGGGCTTCAGACAAACTTCTGAAGCCAGACAACCAGCAGTGTTTTTTCTTCTTCTCAGTAGTATAGCTCTTTCTTGTTTAGTAACTTAATGCTATATTACAATATGTATATGTAAGGGCATACATATAAGGTGGAATTCTTTTCTTAATATCCAGAAAGCCCTACTGCTTCCCATGAGCTTTCTGCTTGGGAGGGATGCAGGCTCCGCAGGTCAAATGCTGCTGACTGTTCTAGCAGCATGGCCTCCAGGGCCTGACACATTCCTCCGATTCCCCGTGAGGTGAGAGGTCCTTGTCTTTTGAGAATGGATTTAAGTTTTGGAAATAATCCCAAGTCGTCCACAGCACAAGTAAAAGAACACAGAGGGCAATTAATCAGAATAAGAGTTCCAGGGTCAGCGAGATGACTCAGTGGGAAAGGGATTGCCACCAAAGCCAAGATCCCCAGGACTCGCGTGGCAGGAGGAGGGAACCAGCTCCTGCAGGTGGTTCTCTGACACACACACAGACACACACGCACGCACGCGCACACACACTTTTAGAAGATTATCAAGACATGTAGAAGAGTCATTTGTACACGTGCCCCCTAGGGCCTTGTTTTCAAGCCCTTTTCTCTCGCCAGGCCTTATGCGCTTCCAGCCCACTGCGTATGCTACAGCCCTAAGTACATATTCATTAGTGTGAACACCCAGTAGGGGTTCTGTAAAATGGAGATCTAAGTGCATGTTATTGTCGTGTGTGCTGTGACTGAGGTGTGCACTTTGCCCTCTCTCCAAGGCGGTGCATAGCCAACAGCTTCTAGACTCAGCTGCTCCAGTTCTGCCGCCTGTGTTGTGTTTACTCGTGACTCTGCCTGTTCTCACGCACACACCTGTGAGTATTTATTACCAAGCAGACGGGACAGACTTATCCACAATACTTGTATTTGAATGTTTTCTAGGAGGGCCAGTGGTGCCTCCTCCTCACTGAGGCACTGACAGAATCGGTGTCAAACTCTGTGAAACAGGGCCAGCACAGGCACCAGCTCCAGCCTGACCGAGTGCCCTGAGGCCACTGTCCTTCCCGCTTGCCTTGTGTGTGTGTGACTGTGGTTGTGTGTGTGTGTGTCCCTCCCCTGTTCTGGGGGCATGTGCCGCACTGCCCAGCAGGCCCTGGTGTCCACGTTTATCTTTGGCATCTTTGTGTCCCCGGATGATATTGAGAGGCAGCATCCAGATCCGTCCAGACGGGTCCGTGTGCAGAGTGGGGAGTCCCCGCTCAGCTGTGGCTGTGGATAATGTTGGTCAGCCAAAGATTCTCCTGTTCTTTGCTGCTTAAACTTCGTGCCTTAAAATTGTAAATAATAAATGGGTGGACAGAAGGTGGCTCTTCTTTCCTTCCTTGTATGTTTCCTTCCGGAGGACATGAGTGAAGCACAGGTGTCTCATGTTGACACCCTGCACATGGGAGAGCCTCTCCGAGCTAGCCAGAGCCCTGCCTGCGGCTGTCAGCGGCCCTCAGCCCACGCAGACACAGACTCTTCACGGAGGCATTGAGTCATGGCACCGCTGCTGGAGTTGGCAGCCCGCACTCCCTGCTTGGAAGATGAATAAGGAGGGAAGCAGAGATGTGGGGGCTGGGTTGGGGTGTGTGTGTGGGGGTCCTCCCCGCATATATCCAGGCACCCTCTGAGAACTCACTTTGGGAACCAGCTCTGCCTTGGGCATCCACCCAAGCAGCCCAGATGCCAGGGAGCAGACCATAGTCAGACATGCTCTGTGCCCTGCCCCAAGGTGCACAGAGAAGATGGTAGCCGCTTTGTCACAAGAGAATTGGTGGGGTGGGGGGTTGGGGGTGGGTTCATGTGATAGTCATGTGATTGATAAGTTAGAATTCTGGCAGGGAACCTCAGTGACTAACACTGAACAGGATAAACCCACGAGAGTCCACACAGCAGGCAAAGGCACTTCTGGTGGGTCGGTGACTGGAAAGGGGCCATACCCTCTGGAGTGGAAATCTGTCTCCATCCTAGATCCCAGCATGGCAGGGAACAACCCCCACAAACACAGTGTGGTTCCCGTCAGTCCTCACAGTAGTCCAGTCACTGTCTGTAAAGACCGGGAAACTGAGGCACGAGCAAGAGCAGAGGGCAGAGATTTCAGCTCTGGTCTTCTGACACAGTTGACAAGCTTGTCTACAGAGCATTTGTGGATCCCTAGAGGCACAGGGCTCAAGCCGCTGTCTGCCTCGCTTTTTGTATGTCCCGCCTACTACCCAGATATACACTCTGAGGACTGTTTCACATTCTTATTAGGAATTCAGTGACATAAAACGGGACAGACAAGCTTTTAAAAGAGCTGCTTCTCCAGGGCTAGGTATTAGGTTTGCTAAGTTGTTGAGGGAAAGCAAGGAGAGCACAGTAATCCCACAAATGGAGTTTCAGACAGAGTGCCATTGCAGAGGCTCTTAGGAACGCAGATAAACTCGTGTCTTGTTGGCAGGTGCAGCAAAGAGAGGGTTCTCAGGTTAGTCGCAATCTGGGAGCCGGGAGGCCAGGTGCTGCCGAGCTGGCACACTGGCCTTGCATGTGGCACTTGGAGGAATTGGCTAGGACCTCTCTGAGAGACTGCTGGATTCAGTCTCCCCAGGACTCTGGAGAGGAAAGCCCAGTGCTAGTGCAGAGGGATCCGCGTGTGCATTCCTCAGCCAGAGCAGCACCCCAGTACAGAACCACTGCACCCTCTGAATAGAATCTATCTGGATATTGCCCTTGTGAATAGGTAGGTGTGGAAAAGGTCAGCCCAAAATGACGTCATCAATCCTGACACATAGTCTCTGCGTTACTGTCAACCTCAGCCCCTCCTCCGCAGTTGCTCTTCACACTGTTTACATAAACAGGTGCTTTTTGTGTGTAAAGAAAACAGACTAGAGAGACTGCTCAGTGATTAGAGTGTCTACCATTCTTCCAGAGGACCTGGGTTCAGTCCCTGTCACCCATGTCGGGGGTTCACAGTGCCCTATAACTCTGGCTCCTGGGAACAGAGGTTTGGGACACATTGTGCCTCTTCCAAGAAATGCTGTGTGGAGCTAATGAGCCTTCGTGGGTGCTCAGGACCTAGGCAGGAAGGACCAGAAACAAAAAGGACGATCTCAGCCTATGAGCAAATCATGGCTGTCTACCTCTAGCCACGAACGCCTTCCATACTAACAAAACCAAACTGAGTAGAGAAAGAAATGAACGCAGCTGTGGGCCAGAGTGGGCTGGAGCTGGAGGCAAGTAAGGATACTAAGTAGGTGAGAAAGATTTGCCTGGCAGCGGTTTGGGATGGAATCTTCCAGTCAGATCTGGAGCAATTACTCCTGGCTAGATGTTTGGGAAATGGCTATTTCATAGGAAAGTGGTTTTTTTTTATTCCCTTTTCTGACTACCATTAAAAACATTTCAATGTCCATTTCGATGTCCCAATTGATAGTGAAATGGCACAGAGAAAAACATAGCAAACACTGAGAGTCTTTGTACCATTGAGCAAATGCCAGGAATGCCACACAGCTATTCCCAGACCACAGCAGACATTCTCAATGTTCTATAGTTAGAAAGATTGCAACAAGCATCTCCCCCATTTGACGTCCACATTAGGTTTCTACCAATGTATTAAGAATTCAACTTAAAGAAGGAAACATTTCTTTTGATTTGTCGTTTTCGAGGTTTTACTCTATAATTGTTTGGCACCATCACGATGGGCCTCTGGCAAACCAGGGAACAAAGCTGATAACTCCTGACAGGCGGGAACAGCAAAAGAGAGCAGAAGGAAGGGGCAAGAACAAACCACACCACTTAAGGCATGTTCCCAATGACCTGCTTCCGGCTCTGCTCACATCATAACTGGTGCTCCACCTCCAAGAATATCAGCTGGAACCGAGCCTTCAGCATGCCTTTGGGTGACATTACATATACAAACTGTAGCATCCACTTCTGCTCTCGGGGCCCCACCAGGCATAGCACAGGCTGTCTCCAAGAAGCTTCATCTTCTCAGCGGTTACAATACTATTGAAAGGCCAAAGTCTAAGATTCTTGACTGCGAGGCTATACAAATTGAAAAAATCGATTTGAAAGTTGGACAGTGGTTGCACACACGTGTGATGCCAGCACTTTGGAGGCAGAGGCAGGTGGATCTCTGTGAGACTGAGGTCAGCCTGATTTACAGAGCGAGTTCCAGGACAGCCAGGGCTATACAGAGAAACCCTGTCTCAAAAAACAAACTAAAACCAACCAAATAAAGGAAAGCCCATTTGCATATTTCCAGCACAAAATGGCACTTACTAAAGGTTTCCATTCCCAGAGGAAGGAGTTGGCAGTGGGGGCATATAAAAAGGAGATAGACCAAAGCAAAACCAAACCCAGCAAGACTTTCAATCCTATAACTCAATGCCCAGCATCTGGGGCTTGTACTTATGGGATGTGACCTCCACAGAAATGAGGCAGTGTCATTGCAATGACCTTGGGGCTTCAATCCACATGGCTACCCTTGGGTTCACTCTGCTCATTGTGGGTATCCCTTTCCTAAGCAAGATGTTCCGTGATCCGGCCTCTCTGGCTTCCTGGAGTCTCCACTGCAGCCCAGCTTCTCTCCCACAGCTCCGTACCTTGTCCTCTCTGAGACTCCCTTGCGGTACAGCACATGGCCTCCACGCTTTCCTGTGGTATCTGGGTGAAAAATCTATGGTCAGTCTTGTATGTCTGTCCATAAAACTATTGCCATGAGTGATGCCAACATCTGCCACCAGCGCATGCAGTTGGTGGCCCACTTGGACTATGGCTGCAGCAGTTTCTGTGTAGCTGAGACTGGACATAGTTAAGTAACTTCATAGAGCCAGTTCTGGCCAGTCCCATGTGAGCTGGGCTTCTCAACACTCACCCCTCAAATGAAAGCCTTTCAAACAAATGTGTGCTTTTTACAGACGAGACCGGGTCACCCTGAGAAAGTTGTTGCATGGCACGGAGCAGACACGGTGTCTTTTTCCCCAGTTCTGTGGCCCTGGTACCTAGTGCAGTTCTGACATAGGGCAGCCCTGGGGATCTCATGAGGGACGAGTTGTAGGGCACAGAATCCACTGGTCCATCGTAGATGCCAGCTTCACAGCAGCTGTGCCAGCCTGGCCCCAAACGGCCTCGTGTCAACTACTGAGAGAGCATCTGCCGGCTGATTTTTCTGGGCTAGGGATCCTGGACTGAACTCAAAGAAGACGCTCATTAGAAGCTGAGCTAACTGCTCACTGCATGTGCTCAGTACCTATGTCATGGAAACTGGAACCCTGGAAGAATTCTTACTTAGAATGTTTATGTTATGTATATTATGAAGACAACAAAAAGAGTATGGAAATGTACAAGAAAACTTCTCCCTGTAAGCAGCCTTTATTAACAGCTTGGAGGACTTCCTCCTAGATTTTTCTGCAGATAGATACAAACAAGTAGTCATATATAGAGCTCTGTAATCTGAAGCAATAGATCATGTTAGTCAAACAGTGTGGTTTGTATTAAATACCTCATCAGGGCTTTCCCAGACAGCACATACAGATCTGTTTCTTATGTTGAGCTGTTCAGACACTGGCGGTAAGGGTGACAAGAGCAAGTTTTCGGACTGTATCGTAGGAAGAAGCCTTGTTCTACAAGCACAGCTGCATCTGTGAAGAGGCACAAGAACCCACAGGTTGCATGCTCACCGTCATGCACTTGGAGGGCCTGAAAGGCTGAGGATGCAGTTTCCATAAGGAATGCTGTTGACGATGGCCAGTTTCAGTTCTGTGGAGGTCCCCAGGGCTTAGGGAGTTGAGAGGGCTCCTTACTGTGCAAGAGAGAGTCTCCTGCAAGAAGACCTGGTTTCCTCCTCCATCAGGCAGCGGATAGGACCTGAAAGACTGTATGGCCAAAACTGAGCTCCTGGGCATCTGTTCTGTAATATGCTGAGGACAGAACAAGGTGGCTAAATCTCAGGAAGACCGGGTGCTAGCTCTGCGGACACTGGCCGGCAGCTATCCTACCCCCACAAGGCAAAGCTTCCCACAGGAGTTTATCCCAACAGAGGTGCTGACTCTGGTCCTCCACTGGGATCAAGGGGTCTGGACCCTCCATGCCATCCTGACACTGCGGCTCTCCTGTCCACGCACTGTTGGGCAGCTCTTGTTGCAGCCGAGACTGCAATTCTCTGGTGCAGCCGAGCCTGTGCAGCTCATTCCTCCCCAGAAAGCATCTGGCAGCTCTCTCAGGGGCTGATTTTCCCTGTCATGGCCCGCCCTTTGGCCTGCAGAATATAATTCTGCTGGGCTCTGGTCCAGCACAGCTGCATTCAGAGAGGAAGTTCACATTCATCACCCTTGTGGCCGCTTTCCTTTGCCGAGGTTCTCTCCGAGTGGTTGTTATTTTGTTTTACAAATATTTAGCTTTAGAAGTCACTTGTAAAAAAAGCCAGTTCAAGACCCGTTCATGAGGAAACTGGATCCCACGCCCAGCATGTTTCAGATCCTGGGTGGATGAAGGCTATTCGGATCACCTAGGCAATCCTGGAAGAAGCAGAGGGCCTCTGGGCATTCTGGTCTCTCTGTGTGAAGCATATTAATCCTCCCAACAAACACAGTGGGAGTCAGAGGCTCAGCAGATTACCAAGGGACACATGTAAGTAACGGTCATCTGAGAGGAGGGTCAAATGATTCCCAAAGCCAACGCTTCCATTGTAACATCCAAGTCTGAGGTCACAAGTATAGAAAGCTGTTTCTTGACACAGTCTCATTCTGAGATTCTGGGAGACAGGATCGTCATTTCAGACTGAGGTTGAGAATATCCGGGTAGGCACCATGTCAAAATAATCAAACGGATATACAAAGGAGCCACCGCAGAGAGCCTAGCCAGAGACCTCTGCGAATCAGCAGCCTCCGAAGGAGCAGGCCTGAGCCTCCGCTGGAGCAAAAACAACAACAACAACAACAACAACAAAAAAAAAACCCAAAAAACAAAAACAAAACCCTGGAATTGCAGAGCGACCTCCGGGAACACTTAGTAACCTCTAGAATGGCTGGAACTATGGCCCCAATTGCAGCACGAAGAGCACCCATCTGATTCTTGGATCCACTGGCACCTGGAAGACTGATCACCAGAGCCACAGCCCTAACTGCACCAAACAGAGGAAAAGATGGGTAGACAAGGTGAGAACACACGCAACACCACAAAGAGCAACACGACACCAATAAAAACCAGGGGCCCACAACAGCAAGACAAAGAGTTGGTTCTTTGAGAAAACCAGCAAAATAGACAAACCTTTATCCAAACTAACCAAAAGGTAGAGGAAGAATATCCAAATTAACAAAATCAGAAATGAAAAGGGGGACATAACAACAGACACAGAGGAAATACAGAGAGTCGTTAGGTCATTCTTTGAAAACCTGTATTCAAAATTGGAAAACTTAAAGAAAATGGACAATTTTCTAGATAAATAACACCAAAAATTAAATCAAGACCAGATAAACAAATTAAGCAGACCTATAACTGCTAAAGAAATAGAAACAGTCATTAAAAGTCTTCCAACTGAAAAAAAAAAAAAAAGCCCAGGGCCAGATGGTTTCAGTGCAGAATTCTACAAGATTTTCAAAGAAAAACTAATACCAGTACTCCTCAAATTGTTCCACACAATAGAAACAGAAGGAACATTGCCAAACATTTTTATGAGGCTACAATTACCCTCATACCCAAACCACACAAAGACAATACTAAGAAAGAGAATTACAGACCAATCTCACTCATGAACACTGATGCAAAAATACTCAATAAAATACTGGCAAACCAAATCTAAGAATACATTAGAAATATCATCCACCATGATTAAGTCAGCTTCATCCCAGAGATGCGGGGATGGTTCAACATATGAAAATCTGTCATTGTAATCCACCATATAAACAATCTGGGGAAAAAAAAAAACCATGATCATCTCATTAGATGCTGAAAAAATCTTCGACAAAATACAATATCCTTCATGATAAAAGTCTTGGAGAAATCAAGGATACAAGGAACATGCCTAAACATAATAAAGGCAATATACAGCAAGCCAACAGCCAACATCAAACTAAATGGAGAGAAACTCAAAGCAATTCCACTGAAATCAGGAACACGACAAGGTTTTCCACTCTCTCCATATCTATTAAATATAGTACTTAAGGTCCTGGCTAGAGCAATAAGACAACAAAAGGAGATCAAGGGGATACAAATGGGAAAAGAAAAAAAATCAAACTCTCACTATTTGCTGATGATATGATAGTTTACATAAGCGACCCCAAAAATTCTACCAAGGAACTTCTACAACTTATAAACATCTTCAGTAATGTAGCAGAATACAAGAGTAACTCAAAAAAATCAGTAGCCCTCCTTTACACAGATGATAAATGGACTGAGAAAGAAATCAGAAACATCACCCTTCACAATATCCATGAATAACATAAAATATCTTGAAGTAACTATAACCAAACAAGTGGAAGACCTGTATGACAAGAACTTTAAAGAGACACCAGAAAATGGAAAGATCTCCCATGCTCTTGGGTAGGTAGAATTAGCATAGTAAAAATGGCAATCTCACCAAAAGCAATCTACAGATTCAATGCAATGCCCATCAAAATTCCTGAAAAATTCTTCACAGACCTTGAAAGAACAATAATCAACTTCATATGAAAAAGCAAAAAACCCAGGATAGCCAAAACAATACTGTACAATAAAGGAACTTCTGGAAGCATCACATTCCTGAACTTCAAACTCTACTACAGAGCTACAGTACTGAAACAGCCTGGAATTCACATAAAAACAGACAAGAGGACCAATGGAACCAAATCGAAGACTCAGATATCAATCAACACCCCTACGAACACCTGATGTTTGAAAAAGCAAAAAATATAAAATGGAAACAAGAAACCATATTCAACAAATGGTGCTGGCATAACTGGATATCAACATGTAGGAGAATGAAAATAGACCCATATCTATCACTGTGCACAAAACTCAAGTTCAAAAGGATCAAAGATCTCAACAAAAAACCAACCACACTGAACCTCATAGAAGAGAAAGTGGAAAGTACACTTGAATGCATGGGCACAGGAGACTACTTACTAAATATAAGTTATATGATATATATATATATTACTTATATATATAATAAAATATAAAATAACATAAATAAATAGCACAGACACTGAGAGAAACAATCAATAAATGGGACCTCCTGAAACTGAGAAGCTTCTGTAAAGCAAAGGACATGGTCAACAAGACAAAATGGCAGTCTACAGAATAGGAAAATATCTTCACCAGCCCCACATCAGGCAAGAGGGCTAATTTCCAAAATATACAAAGAACTCAAGAAATTGGACATCAAAAGAACAAATAATCCGATAAAAAAAAATGGAGTACAGACCTAAACAGAGAACTCTCAACAGAGGGATCTAAAATGGCTGAAAGACACTTAAGGAAATGTTCAACATTTTTAGTCATCAGAGAAATGCAAAATAAAACAACTCTGAGATTTTATCTTATACCTGTGAGAATGGCCAAGATTAAAAACACTGATGACAACTTATGCTGAAGAGGATGTGGGGTAAAGGGAACACTTCTGCATTGGTGGTGGGAATGTAAGCTGGTATAGCCACTTGGATTTCAGTATGGCAATTTCTCAGAAAATTAGAAAATAACCTACCTCAAGACCCAGCTGGGAGGCTGGAGAGATGGCTTAGAGATTAAGGGCACTGGCTGCTCTTCCAGAGGTCCTGAGTTCAATTCCCAGCAACCACACGATGGCTCACAACCATCTATGAGATCTGGTGCCCTCTTCTGGCGGGCAGGCATATATGCAGACATTGTATACATAATAAATTAATTAATTAATTAAAAAAAATCTAGCTGTACCACTTTTGGATATATACCCAAAGAATGCTCAATTGTACCACAAGTTTATGTTCTCATCTATGTTCATAGCAGCATTGTTTGTCATAGCTATAACCTGGAAATAACCTAAATGCCCCTTGACTGAAGAATGGATAAGGAAAATGTGGTACATTTACACAATGGAATACTACACAGAAGAAAAAAATATTGATGCCTTAAAAATTGTGGGCAAATGGGTGAATCTAGAAACATCATATTGAGTGAGGTAACTCAGACCCAGAAAGACAAATATCATATGTACATACTCACTCATAAGTGGCTTTTAGTCATAAAGCAAAGAAAACCAGCCTATAATTCACAATTTCAGAGAACCTAGACAACAAAAGAACCCTAAGAGAAACATACATAGATCTAATGTACATGGGAAGTGGAAAAAGACAAGGTCTCCTGAGTAAACTGGGAGCATGGGGATCATGGAAGAGGGTCGAAGTAGAGGGGAGAAGGGAGGGGGTGGAGAAAAAATATATATCAATAAAAAAAATTAAAAAAAGAAAGAAAAGAAAAGAAAGCTGTTTCTTGTTGCTTGGAGCCTCCCCTAGCCTCAGTGAAAGGATGTGTGAACTTGGGGCTGTCACTCACCCTTTCTGGGCATCAGTGAGAATGTCAATCCCTTCTCCTGGAAGTTCCCAGCAGGGAGGTGTGACAGGTCTGTAGTCTGTATAGACCTGAAACAGAGCTCTGAGTTTAAACCCAGCCCTCCTACCCAAGGCCATGCTTGTCCCAAGATCTGGGTGACAGGAAGGCCCTTCTTCCCACGGTGCATTTCTGGAAGCGGCTTCACAGTGCTCCTGTTGAAACAGGATTTTTGAGGAGCCCATCCCTTCCTTCTGTGAAACCTGTTGTCTTCCTTTTTTGACCCTGCAGGCCTCTCCCCAGAGGGGCTGAACGCGAGTCTCTGACCTTCCTTGTTTGTTCTTAATCTTTAGCTCTTTTCTGAAAGGCTTGAGATGCTCACAACAAATCACATGGAAACGGAAGACCCTCGACATTTGTGATTCTGTGTTTGGTAAGTCTCTAACAACTCTGAAGATCATTGACATAAAACAACTAAACCAAATTGAAATTCCCTGAAATGTGAGCCATTGGGGACAGTCCAGTCTACCTGCTAGGCTCACTCTGCACATGGTTCCTATCCTCCCTCTCCCCGAGGCCAGTGGCACCCTGTAGGGCAAAGCCAGTAATACCTGGTCCTTGCCTGTGCTCACAAAGCCCAGGCAAGTGTGTGTCGCTGGCAAAGGGGCTTGAGTGCACTGGCAGGGGCTGATGGATTTCAGATCGGGCATAGACAGTTGATCGATTAGCTGATGGATTTCAGATCGGGCATAGACATTTGATTGATTTCAGTGGATTCATTTTCTCACCTCTCTCCTAAGGAGGTGATAGACACATCTTCCAAATAAAAGCCTTTCAAAGGACCAATACCCACAGGTTCTCCTCTTGGCTGAGGGGCCCCCAATGCCCCGTGTCTTCATTTTAAGCTTACTTTTAAGGAAGTCAGTCAGTCTGTTACTGCTGTGTGGATGCTCGGAGAGGATCCAACATCCCTGGGGCAGAGACAAGGAGTTCTTTCTATCCCTACAAGTCACACAATGGCTTTGTGTTCCAGATGAGGTCCCCCAAGCCAAGAATCCACCACCTCCGTAGTAAGCAGTCACATTTGACATGATCCCATCCCTCAAAGGCAAGCTTGAGGGATGCCCCAGGAAAGGGTAGCTGGGAACTTGCATTCCTTGAAGTGTCTGGTGGGAACTTGCCGAGGTGCTCAGCAACCATGAAGAGAATGCAGGGGCCATGCCTAGACTGGCCTGGAGAGAACACTGCTTGCCATGGGCAACCAGGACTGCTAAGCTGCTCTGCTCCAGCTGTCACCCCCTCAGAGAGCTCCAGCCCAGCTCTCTGGATGCAGTCTCTGATCTTTGACCTCTGACCTGACAGCCAAGACCAATATGGTAGCTAAACTTCCTGAGATCCCACCAATGTGGTGTTCTTTCATTTCCAACAGAGTGCCCTCTTCCATTTGCAAATGAGGGAGAGGACTGAGGATCAAGAAAAGTGAGAGACCTCAGGGCTGTTCTCTGACCTCTGACCTCTGTCCCTCCCTGAATCAGAGTCAGAGGTGCTTAGGGGACCCTGAATTAGCCTGTACAAATGTGTTGAAGAGGTTGCTTCTAAACACAGTGGGCTTCTGGAACAATCCAAAGCTCCCGATAGCTACTGTAAATTAGAGAAGGACACTCTTCCTTCCAGACACTTGACTGTCGCTTGCTGGCAAACTGCCCGCATACACACCTAGGGAGCAGTTAGGTCCATGTCACCATTTGCACTTGGGCAGTGTGTGATCTGCTCACCAAACATGGTCGTGCTATGCCGCACAGGCTGCTCGCTAGCTGAGTGGGCTTGGGCAAGTCAGCCGGCTCTCTGAGGCAGCTCCGCTAGAATGGAGACAACATTCTTTCCCTTTCACATCTGCCTCCTGCCCACGTGACTCCCACCTCCTACCCCAGATCCCATTACAAGACTTGGACCAGAAACCAGGAAAGACATGGTACTCAAGTTCAAGGAGAAGAGCTCTTCCTGCCGAGAGATGATGAAAATGGAAATCCCCTAGTGACTTCCAGCTTTCCCTTGACCCTGATTAGAAAGACGTCAATTCTAGCTTAAAGGACAAGGGAACCAGTGAGCTCGTCCTAACTCTCCATCAGTTCCTGCCTGCTCTCTCATGGAGAGAGAAGGGGATAAGAAAGAACGGGGGAAACTATGGAGGTTTTCTACACGGGTAGACCTCTACCTGGTAGGTCTCCTTCATATAAGATGTTAAAACACCATAGAGGCAGAGTCAAAAATGAAAAGCCTTTATTAATTCAAGCTCCTTTTGAAAAGTCAAAGTAGAAGCTGGAGAGATGGCTCAAGAGTACTTGCTATTCTTGTGGAGAACACATGGTGGCTTACAGAGGTCTGTGGCTCCAGACTCCCTGACTCCCGGCACCCGACTCCCTCCCTCTTCCAGTCTGTGAGCACTGAGCCCATGTCCCGCGCAGACATGCATTCAGGCCAAACACCCATAAGCCTAAAATTAAAAACAACCATTTAGGGACTGGGAAGATGACTCAGCAGTCAAGAGCACTTGTTGCTCTTCCAGAGGACCTAGGTTGGATTCCCAGTGTCCACATGGCAGCTCACAACTGTCTGTAACTCCAGCTCCAGGTGATCCAATGCCCTTTTCTGGCTTCCTCAAGCACTGCGTGGACATGGTACAAAAACACACATGCGGGAAAACACCCATACACATAAAAATAATAATAAAAGAAAGCAAATTTTTAGAAATGAAAGAAACATCAAAATAGATCTTTCCAGGAAGCAGCTCTGGGCTACACCCCATCACAATAAGTGATCTGATGAGATGAAGACGCTCAGTCCCAGCCAGAGCGAGAGCACCACACCAAGGTCTTGACGAAGCTCCACTCCCGACAGACACTAAACCTCAAGCTGCTGCCAGGAAGGCTAGCGCTGGGCGCCGTGGCACCTGCCAGTAATCTGAGCACTTGGGAAGTAGTGGCGGGTGGATCTCTGTGAGTCCGAGGCTAACCTGTCTAGGACAGTCAGCGCTACAGAGAAAGACCCTGTCTCAAAAAAAAAAAAAACAAAAAAAAAAAACCAACAACAACAACAAAAAAAACAGATATAAACAAACAAACAAAGGAGGAGGCTGGTATGCGGGGACAAGGTAAGAAAGGCAAGGTTGGCAGGGGGTCTCCAGGTTCACGTGGCAGCGTTGAGTGTGGGTGCCACGTCTGTTCAGAGACAGAGGGATGCTGAAGGCTTTGACTCTGGCACCTTTAGAAACCCTCAGCAAACTTGCATATACCGACATCGTTCACTACTCGTGAAGACGCCGCAGTCACATAGCACCCTGTAGAGCCCGTGGGTTTGCCGCACGGCAGGTGCGGTGCTTCCAGAGACTGCCACAGCTCCGCTGTGGAGAAAGAAGGGACCATTCCTGTGTGTCCCCTGGGCACCGAGAATCCAGAGCAAAGCCATTCCGCCCTAGTGATTGATCACAAAATGAGTGACACGTGACACAGGTTGACAGGCTTCTTTGTGTTAATTTCTTTCCCAAATAAATATGTGTAGAGTACTTTAAGTTCTTGGAACGACCTTCTCGTGATGAGCTAAATGTAAAATAGTGAATAAAGTCTTTATTAGAAAAATCAAAACCATTGCTTTTATAATGAACTTTGAGAAGCTTGTGTGCGACTAACATTCCTTCAGTAGAGGGGAAATAGAAGCTAGCTATCTGCTCTACCTTTTGACATTTTAACAGTGTTAGGAAGTCTTGACACCCAGGAAATGAACACCTCTAGAGCTCTTGCTGGGATGATGGTGGCGCCCCTTAGTGGCCAAACAGGGAAATGACTGTCTCATTCCCTTGGATCTCAACCTGGGATTCTGGGGGCAGAGGGAGCCTGAATCAAAGTTGGAGCCTGAATCAAAGTTCGATCTTTCTGTAGCCTTTGCATGACTTAGTGCCCAGTTCCAGCTTTCATGTCTGATTGAATATAGTTGATTCTGGGGCTGCTCACATAGCTCTCACGTTCTCAGGAGAGGCGGGGTCTGGCTGAGGACTCAAGACATGCCTATTGTCTTCAGTATTACGTTTTCTCTACAGAAATGGGGTAAGTCAGCATGCTGGAGAGCAGAGACATAGCAAGAGGAACTGTGCAAAGATGGAAACTGAGCTGACTTCCTAGTCTCTGTTCTTGTAAAGAGATCATCCTAGGAGTCTCTGGGTGCAAATTACTGATGGAAAACGGATCTAAAATGGTCACAGAGAGGCCCTTGGGCATCAAAGGACATGAATACCAGAAAGCTTACTATATATATATATTCTCTGTCCCCAGCTCACCAGTTTCCATCCCGGGTGCCAATTTTAAGAACATTTTCAGAGCTGGAGAGAAAGTTAAGAGCACTGCTGTTATTGAAGACCACAGTGTGGTTCCTGGCACCTCCAGCTCCAACTGCAGGGGATCCAGCATCGTCCTTTGGCCTCCACAGGCACCACACACCTATACACACACACATGCACACGTACAATGCACACACATGCACACACACGTGCACATGCACACAAGCACACACACATGCACACACGTGCACACGCACACATGCACACACACATGCACACGCACACATGCACACAAGCACACACATGCACACAAATACATAAATCTTTATAAAGCGGATTTTTAAGGCTCTCAGTGTCTTAATCTCCCTTCAGATGTATGTCTATAGAAAGATGTCTCAAATGTCTTGGCCAGATAACAGCTATTTACTGACCACCTGCCTACTGTGTATGCCACTGCTCAATGTCGACACTGCCTGTCTTGTCCCTGCAGTGACCACTCCACACCTGTACTTTCTACTCCATGGCATTTTCCAGGCCTTCGCAGCCTCCCTTACCTACATGGCTTACCCCACTTCTAGCCTACACAGCCTGTCTTGTGCCCACCTCATGGTAGCACGATCCTGTTGAACATGATACTGTCTCTCTAAGGCCTTTTATGTCTCCTAGAGTGGCTGCATTAATTTCATGAATCATGATTTCTCAGGTCAAACTTGGCAGGTGGGTAAAAGAGGAAAATGAGGTGGCATGTTTATTCATTGTGAATACTATAAACAATGACTTCCAGCCCCAGGCTCACTGAAGATCTGCTAGTGAATTCAACCTCAGTTATATACCGCATGTCAAGAGTTGGCTGGATCCTGAACTTGAACATACCAAAATGAGATATATCAACAACACAGAATCAGCAGGGGTTCAGATTGTGCCTCAGGAGGGGATGGAAATGAGTACAGAACCTGGGAGCCTAGCTAGAACACACACACACACACACCACATCACAGAGGTAGATGGTGTGAGGATCCCTTCCAGTTGGTCTTTTGGGAAGTAGATGCTGCGAGAGTTTGGGAAGTGAGTTGGGGTGGAGGAGTCAGTAGAGGAAGAAAGAGAAGCAGACTGTAGTCCTATCAAAGCCTTGGGCAAACCAGTGTGGGTGCTGGAGAGCAGTGCATGCTGGGAGTTTTCTAGTCAGCCCGGAACCGACTGTGTACCTCCCTGTTTCTGTGTGGAGCTGAAGATCGGGAAGCGTCTGCGATACGCTCCTCTCAGTCAGATAGGTCCCTCTTGAAGGAGACAGCAGTGTGGCTGCCTCAGACAGAGGCTTCTAGAGCACAAAAGTGTCTAAATCAAGACTTGAAAAGCAAATTCAAGGAGGCAGGAAGGCAGCGCATTGATTGCCTCTCTTGTTGCAACAACACCCAGCAAAGCACCATAAGGAAGGAAGGGTCTTTGGAGCTTGTGGATCGAGGGTAGAGTCCACCATAGCAGAGAAGTCACAGTGACAGAGCACTAGGTGTCTGGTCACATTGTATCTGCAGTCAAGAGACAGGGAGATGAACTCTGCTTCCATTTCATTTAGTCCAGGACCCAGATGACAGAATGATGACATCCAGATTCATGTAAAACCATCCTCACGGACACAAAGGGTTGGATCCGTGGTGATTCTAAATACAGCCAAAATGACAAAATCAACCATCACAGTTCCACTGTCACCACCTAGGCCGTCACATCCCGTACTGGCCTTTAAGGTCTCACTTTCATCTCGTAGTGCAAATGCATTCAGTCAATCTCCATAGTCCTTCACAGACCCAACACTCTTTAAATGTCTGATTTGAGCCCAAGTAAAAAAAGCAAGTCACCTAGTTTCTTTATTCAATGGCACAGAACAAACATCCCCACCCCAAAGTGGGGATGGGAGGATAGTAGGCAAAGGCTGGAGTAAAGCAAGACCAAAATCCAGCCGGGTGGGCAGACACTAAATGTCACAGCCCCATGTCTGGTATCTGGACCTCATGATGGAAGCATCCTACTCTGATGGGCATAGGTGGTCTTGGCTTTCAGTTCTGCCTGCAGCACATGAACTCTCTCTTAGGCTGGCTCCACATCTTGACTGTGGTGTTCCTCAGATGTCCCACAGTCCTGACACTGATGGCATCCTGGGACTTCCACGGCCGAGCTCCATGCGATGGCCTCTCCTGGCTTCCTCACAGGGAGTCCCAACCTGCCACACACTGCCTAGCTCCAGCAGCTTTCTGGGGCTTTAGTGCATGTCTCCATGACCCCTTCACTCTTTCATACTTCATGCCCAGACACCAGGGCAATGTGGACGGTACTGGTAAGTCGAACTGCCAAATCTCCTTTTTATTCCGTCAGAAGGGGAGAGTGTCACCCACACTCAGAGTCTTTCCTTCTCAATCAAATATCTCTGGAAACTTCAGACACACTCTACAGGTAGGTTTCCATGGTGACAGTGAAGACCATCACAGGTGTATAATGGGAAGCAGTGGGTGTGGAAGCTTGGCGGACGCAGGGTGTGGGGGTGGGGCCTGAAAAAGGCTGAGCTAGAATAAACAATAAGGCAAAGGTGCAGAGATGGGAGTGGAAAGGCACAGGGCAGAGCCTTGCAGGGTCATGGGCCTCGAAAAAGAGTTTGCATTTGATCATCTTGGTCTGAAGATGCATTTAGGGATGTTTGGGACATCATTTGTGGCCTCTGTGTGAAGGGTAGGTTGGGAGGTGAGGACAGTGTGTATCTGAGTGCTGGAAGCGGATAGCCCTATTAGCAGATTGTAGGTTCAAAGAATGTCCTGAGGAAAGGAAGCTTCCCAAGAATGTCTGCCTCCTCACGGGTGAAGAGTAGACAGTCCGGGATTCCTGTTAGACATGAAGTAGAGGTAGCAGAGCCCTGCACCTCAGCAAGGCACAATGTCAGCTTTTATTCCCTTGGGAGAAATAGAAACCCATCACCACGAAGAGTTCCTGGAAAGTTCCTCCTCCATTTTTCTTTCTCCTATTATTTTGAAGCAAGGCCCAGATGCCACATCATTTTATACCCCTATTTCAACACATATCCTTTAAAACTGAGAATATACTTTTAAAAGTATAGCCACGGTGCCTTGAAGAGATGGAAGAGTGGGGGTGGTAGAGGAGGGTTTGTCAGATCTGGGACCAGTGACAAAGAATCGCAAAATGGGAGAAGCAGCTGCAGGATGGGAGAAGCAGCTGCAGGATGGGAGAAACCTCTACTTCAGGATGGGAGAAGCCGCTGCTGCAGGATTGGAGAAGCAGCAGGATGGGAGAAGTGGTTGCAGCAGGATGGAAGAAGCAGCTGTTGCAGGATGGGAGAAGCAGTTGCTGCAGGATGGGAGAAGCAGCTGCAAAATGGGAGAAGCAGCTGTTGCAGGATGGGAGAAGAAGCTGTTGCAGGATGGGAGAAGCAGCAGGATGGGAGAAGAGGCTGCTGCAGGATGGGAGAAGCAGCAGGATGGGAGAAGCTGCTGCAGGATGGGAGAAGCAGCTGTTGCAGGATGGGAGAAGTGGCTTTGAGACTTGATCTCCTCAAACCATGAGGCAAAGTAAGCCCTTCTTCCCTTAAGTGGCTTCGTCAGGGATTTTTGTCACAGCTGCATGTATAGCAATTAGTGATTAGTACACCATGTAAACAGCCCATACAAGCTGCATGTGGCCCACACCAGTGTATACACATTGCAGTATTTGAAGGCTGTCGTATGGTGGAGCCTGTCTACCCATTCCAGGTCACTTCAGAGAGAAATCTGGAGGCCCAGCCCAGAACAGAAAAACTCATCTGGCTGCACCCTAAAGAGCGTCTTTCTGTAGAACATTCCATGCAGAAGAGAGAGGGCCTTCTGTCTGGAATGGTATGTTCAGGTTACTCTGGGGGCTTCCTGCTCGAGATGTCTGGGTGGTCACCTCTAACTCTCCACATCTGAAGTCCTGTGGGGGTTTAAGTAAGAATGGCCCCCATAGACTCATGTTTTTGAACACTTAGTCACCAGGAAGGGATTAGAAGGACTAGGAGGTGTGGCCTTGTTGGAGGTAATATATCACACCAGGCCCAGTCTCTCTCTCTGTCTCTCTCTCTGTCTCTCTCTGTCTCTGTCTCTCTCTCTGTCCCTCTCTCTGTCTCTTTCTCTGTCTCTCTCTCTGTCTTTCTGTCTCTGTCTCTCTCTCTCTCTCTCTCTCTCTCTCTCTGTCTCTCTCTCTCTCTCTCTCTCTCTCCTGCCTGTGGATATAGCTTTCAGCTACTTCTCTAGCACCCTGTTCTGTTTGCCTTCATGTTGACATGACTCCCCCCATGATGGTCATGGACTAATGCTCTAAAACTATAATCAAGCATCAAGCCCCTAATTAAATGATTTCCTTTATAAAAGTTCCCTTGGACATGGTGCCTTTTTACAGCAATAGAATAACACTTAAACAAGTCCTATTCCTGGGAAAGTAAGCCAAAGCCTGATCCAATTATGGCTGTGACCTTGGCCTCATTTTCTTTACGTCGTTCTCATCATTGGCTCTTCCTTACCCAGAGCCCCACATCTTGCACAGAAACACAGAACACTGGGGATTTATAGCCAATTAGGAATGCAGTGAAATAAAGGCAATAAACGTGAACAAGCTGCCTCCAGTTCAAAGTTCTCCCACACTTTCATTCACTTACCCCTCACTGCAAACCCAGGATAGCGGACTGAGCAGAAACCTCTATTCCTGCTCTACAGAGAAGGGGGTTCCAAGAGAGCCAGAGCCTGTCAGCAACACTCAGATTTTAGAAGGACAAGCTTGCAGCTCTTTACTTTCTACAGGGAGGTCAGGAGTGGAACCAGGAGAGGTGGTGTATGCCCATGATCACAGCATATAGAGACGTCCCTATGTCTAACAGCTCCAGCCCTTAGAACAGACAGGACACAGGCTGGCACACAATGATCTCCTTTCTCTGGGCAAATGGGGAAGGAGTCTGCAGATGTCTCCCAGTGAATGAATGAGATTTTAGTCCCATATCTTTGTGCTGTGGGTGTCAGAGCCTACAACACAGAGGGGAGAAGAGAAGGAAAGAAGTTAGGCTCTCTCTTCTGTGACCCTTCTCAGGGGAACATTCTAGGATCCCTCCCATCCACACAGAGTTTAAGGCACAGTGACAGCCCAGGGGGGCTTGTCATGGGGCAGTGAGATGAATCTAAGATCTAGGGAGGAAAGGCCTAAGCTTGTTTTCAATTGAGTCACTTCCAGTGAAGCGGTCTTCTAAGCACACTTTTTCATTGATAAGTTGAGATGATGACTTCTGTCCCATCTGCTTTTGGGGACCCTTTTTGACCTATCAGACTGAAGATGCCTCCTGAACTCTGTGTTGGATTGGAACATGCTGCTGCTGATGGTGGTGGTGCTGCTGCTGATAGTGGTGATGATAATGATGGCGATGGTTTTGATGGTGTTGATGATGGTGATGGTGATGATGATGGTGCTGAGTATGGTGATGATGATGCTGTTGAGGATGGTGATGATGCTGTTGAGGATGGTGGTTGAGGATGGTGATGATACTGTTGAGGATGGTGATGACGGTAATGATGATGGTGATGATGGTAATGATATGGTGATGATGATGCTGTTGAGGATGGTGATGATGATGGTGCTGTGTATGGTGATGATGATGGTGATGATGATGGTGATGATCGTGATGATGATGGTGCTGAGTATGGTGATGATGATACTGTTGAGGATGGTGATGATGGTAATGATGATGGTGATGATGGTAATGATATGGTGATGATGATGGTGGTCATGATAGTGATGATGGTGGTGGGGGGGGTCATGATGGTGATGATGATAGTGTTGAGGATGGTGATAATGGTGATGATGATGGTGATGAAGTCATCATGGGACTTGATATGTTCGTTTTTTTTTTTAAAATCTATTTAGGCACCGGAGCTTTGCATGTGTTATTTCTTTGAATCTATTCAAAGTAAGTACTGTTAGACACCTCTCCCTTATCAGTCTGAGATAACTAACCATGGCCATCATTAAGGGGTTAGTAGGTAGCATAGCCAAAACAGAGTTTTGTTGTTGCTGCTAGTATATTTAATGTTTTTCATTTTATTGAAAATAATATTTTCTCACATAATATATCCTAATTAGTTTCCCTTCTCTCTACTCCTCCAATTCTTCCCCACCTCCCCTACCATTCTGGATCCACTCCCTTTTTGTCTCTCATTAGAAAAGAACAGTAATAAAAGACAATAATAAAATATAACAAAGTAAATGATAAATGAAACTATCATATCAGAGTGAGGTAGAACAAACAAGGAAAAGAGCCCAAGGAAAGGCACAAGAATCAGAGACCCACTCATTCACAGTCAGGAATCCCATAAAAATCCTAAGTTGGAAGCCATAGTATATGCACAGAGAACCTGGTGCAGACCAGTGCAGGCCCTGGGTATATTTCCTCAGTTTTTATGAATTAATATGAAATTTGATCATGTTGATTTGGAGGGCCTTGTTTTCTTGGTGTTCTCTATCCCCTCCGGCTTGTACATTGTTTCCACCTCTTCTTTCTTGTGGTTCCTTGAGCCCTGAGCAGAGGGATTTGATGGAGATATTCCATTTATGACTGAGTGTTCCAAGGTCTTTCATTCTCTGCATATTGTACAGCTGTATTTGTTCCGATCTGCTGTAGGAGGAAGCCTCTCTGATGATGGCTGAGCAGGGCACTGATCTATGGGCATAGCACAGTATGATTAGATCTTACCAGTTTTTTGTTTTGTTTTAGATAATTAGTATCTGGTTTTACCCTGTTATGGAATTCAAGACCAGGAAAAAAACCACAGGTGCAATACGGATTACAAGCAGCCAAATTTACTAATTCTGCTAGCAGGACAGCCACCTCTAAGCCAGAAGAGAAATGTGCTGAGCAGAAGCAGATAGGGGAAGGTTTTTAAAGGCCAACACCATAATTACTCCACATCTTTGGAACTTACAGTTATATAAGAAATGGCCCCATTCCTCCAGTTACATGAGAAACAGCCCTTCCTTCTGCCCACAGCAATAAGCGTGTTCAAAGGAGCCAGAGCAATCAGCTAATCATTTCACAAGAGTTACACAGTTTAGGGGACGAGGCAAGGGGCCAGAGCTTTTCAGAATTCAGGTCAGAGGCCATGGCTACTAAAGTGTGTGCTTGGTACAAATGGAATTTCCTTAGCCATCATAACCCGAGGTCCCTGGGCTATTTAGTCTCTGGTTCTTGTAACATGAGGGCTGGCTTGTTGGGGTTTCTGTCCTGCCCAGTTCCCGCAGCCATTAAGCCACAAAGAAATCACACAGAGAGTCTGCATTACTTATAAATTGATTGGCCCCTTAGCTCAGGCTTTGTATTAGCTCTCATAACTTATGTTAACCCATTATTCTTATCTGTGTTAGCCACATGGCTCAGTACCTTTCTCAACAGGGAAGATCACATCTTGCTTCTTTGGTGGTCTGGGATGGACTGTGGAGGAGCTTCCTGCTTCCCAGAATACTCCTGTTCTCATCGCCCAGCCTCTACTTCCTGTCTGGTTGACCCACTATACTTCCTGTCTGACCAATCAGCTTTTATTTAAAACATGATTGACAGAATACAGACAATTCTCCCATACCAGGTTCTTGGCTACCCAAGCAGTGTCTGGTATGGGTTCCCTCTTGTGGAGTGGGCCTTAAGTCAAATCAGACATTGGTTGGTTACCCACACAAGCTTTGTGCCACCATTGCTCTGGTACACCTCACAGGCAGGACACCATTATAGATCAAAGGGTTAATGTAAGACTTGATATCTATATTTCTCTTTTGGTAGCATGCAGAGTATCTTCCTGTACCAAAGATAATAGCACATAGGGGTGATGGCTCTGTGTAGGCACTGGCTTAACTTCTCCATGTTCAATGGGTTGTGTAGGTGTCGTCTTCAGCAATGGGGACTTGCTGTCAGTTTGTGGAGAGCAACCTGTTGTCTTGGCAACAGTCTAGGTTGTTTGGAGATTCCCAGTGGAAACCCCTTTCCCAACAACTCAATGAGTTGTAACTTAATTCCAAGTACTGGAAGTTTCATTTGATTATAAGTTATGACCAGATGGGGCTCTGTCTCCCCTATTATTTGGTAATTGCATTTAGATCACTTTCATGTATGTATACATTTTAGGAGGCTTCTACTGTATTCCATTCTACCCCCAATTATCCCATAATTTTAGCTGTCTCTCTCCATATTCCCTCACATAATTCCCTCCCCCTCTCCATCCCCACTTGATCCTCCAATTCTAGCCCCCTATCCATTCAAAACTATCTATTCTAGCTCTCTTTCCCTCAAGATCTATCTGTATCCTCTAAGCCCTTATTCTATACATATCTTCTGTGGGTCTACAGATTATACTTAGTTGTCATTGACTTCACAGTCAATATTCATATATAAGTGAGTACATATCATATTTGTCTTTCTGGGTCTGGAATACCTTACTCAGGATGATTTTTTCCCCTAGTTCTATCCACTTACCTGCAATTTTCATGATGCCATTTTTTAATGGCTGAGTAATACTCCACTGTGTAAATGTACCACATTTTTAAATCCATTCTTCTAAGGAGAGACATCTAGATTGTTTCAAATTTCTGGCTATTATGAATAGAACATCAGTGAACATGGTTGAGCACATGTCCTTGTGATAGGACAGAGAATCCTTTGGGTATATGCCCAAGAGTGGTATAGCTGTGTCTTGAGGGAGATTGATTCCCTTCTTCCTGAGAAATTGCCATACTATATCCATTGTGGCTGTACAAGTTTGCACTCCCACCAGCATTGGAGGAGTGCTCCCCTTACTCCACATCCTCACCAGCATGAGCTGTCACTTGTTTTATTGCTCTTAGCCATTCTGACAGGTGTAAGATGAAATCTCCAAGTAGTTTTGATTTGCATTTCTGTGATGGCTAAAAATGTTGAACATTTCTTTGTTTCTCAGCCATTTGGATTTCCTCTAGGAGAATTCTCTGTGTATATATGTACCCCCATTTTTGAAAAATTGGATTATTTGTTTTATTGTTATCTAACTTTTTGAGTTCTTTATGTATTTTGGATATTAACCCTCTATCAGATGTGGAGTTGGTAAAAAGCATTTCCCATTCTGTAGACTGCTTCTTTGTCCCAATGATGGTAGACTTTGTCACGTAGAAGCTTTTCGGTTTCTTGAGGTCCCATTTATTAATTGTTGATCTTAGTGCCTGTTATAATCATGTTCTGTTCAGAAAGTCTTTTTCTTTTTTTTTCTTTTTTTTTTTTTTTTTTTTTTTTTTTCGAGACAGGGTTTCTCTGTGGTTTTGGAGCCTGTCCTGGAACTAGCTCTTGTAGACCAGGCTGGTCTCGAACTCACAGAGATCCGCCTGCCTCTGCCTCCCGAGTGCTGGGATTAAAGGCGTGCGCCACCAACGCCCGGCCAGAAAGTCTTTTTCTATGTCAACGAGTTCACAACTATTCTCCACTTTGTCTTCTATGAGGTTCAGTGTATCTGCTTTTATGTTGAGGTCTTTGATCACTTTGGAGTTGATCTTTATACAGAATGATAAATGTGGATCTGTTTGGATTCTTCTACATGCAGCTACTCAGTTTTTCCAGCACCATTTGTTGAAGATGTGTTCAGGCAGTGAGATGTCTCTGTCAATTATAGAGTTTTGGAAGTTGCTTACAATGTAACTGTTTACATGTTTACTTAGGTAATATTTATCCTTTGGGAGTCTTTGATGGAGTTGAAGAATAGATAGCTATTATTATAGTTTTCCTTTGTTATGATAAAAGATAAAAGATGCTTTGTTATAGGTGTGATTTTACTATGTTAAAGCCTTCCTTTTTGTTTAAACAGAAAAGGAAAAATGGTGTGGGACGTTCTTCTGTCTATGTGTTGCTTTTATTGGTTAATGAGTAAAGAAACTATCTTGGCCTGTTGGCAGAACTTAGGTAGGCAGGAAAACTGGACTGAATGCTGGGAGAAGGAAGGTGGAGAGAGAGATGCCATGGATCCATGGCTGGAGATAGATGTGCTGAACTTTGCTGTGCCACAACCTTGTGGTGATATACAGATTAATGGAGATAGGTTAAATTAAGATGTTAGAGTTAGCAAATAAGAAGCTAGAGCCAATGGGCCAAGCAGTGATTTAATTAATACAGTTTCTGTGTGATTATTTCAGGTCTAAGCTGGGAACCAACAAGCTGCCATGGTCACTCATATTTAGCTCATAACGATCCTTTACGGCAAGTTGTTAATGTCGATATTCCAATACCAGACCAGGAAGGCTGGCTGTTGGGTTTCTACTTTTCTTAGTTACTGGCTGTCAGCCAGAGCGGGGGCTTCCTAGGCCTGGGCTTCTGCTAGCCAGGGTAATGTTTTGGGAAATAAGAGCTCTCCAAGAGGGAAAAATCATGTCTGGTGAGTGCTCCTGCAGCCAGTGAGAAGTCTGCTGTTCAGCCTACTTACAAATTCACAACCTACTCGCCACAGTGGCACGGCTCTCTGTAGAAGACCAACATGAAGCACAATTCATTTTGCCCAGCAACAGCAGTGTCTAAGGCTTCAGATTACTATACCAGTTCCCAAGCCCTGATTCCCAGAGTCTCTCTTAACGAGCCATGAGCCAAGAGATCTCAGCAGCAGAAACCCTACTATAACAGGCACTGAACGTCCTTGCCCTTAGCTCCTGGGGAAGACGCCAGCCCTATCTTTGAGGCCCTTCACTATGTACTAATCTTCAAAAGGGTAGTCTAGAACACAAGGAAAAGTTGGCGTTACCTCCCAACATGTAACATGTGTGTGTCCACAACCACCACATGGGCTTGCTGTTATAACAAGTTGTATTTCAAAATGTTGAAACTGAAACCCAGGGCAAACTTGCTTAAGCTCCCACCTTGAAAAGCCAGGAGTCTTACCTTGTTTAAGGACTTAAGGAAAGAATCAATTCCCTCTTCATATGGAGGGTAGGGGTTTTTAAATAAAATGTCATAGTGGTTGTGATCCACCTGAGTCTATTAAAGGACAAGTAGATGATTGACAGCATTGGAGTTTGGGATTGGATGGGGTGGTGACTTAGGGTCACTATTTCTGTGACAAAATGACTTGAGCAAAGCCACCTGGGGAGGAAAGGGTTTTGGGCTTATGCTTCCACATCACAGTTCATCATTAGAGGAAGTCAGGACAGGACTCAAACAGGGCAGACTGGGGGCAGCAGTTCATTCACTAAGTGCTCTCAGTTGTGATTCTCAGGCACTGATGCCGCTGTGCCTGGTTATTGCTTCCCCCATGTCCTTGAGAGCCACTTACCTCCCTTCTGTGTTTACAGCCATTTCCTCCCTCTCTCAGGCCCACTAACCTGTGCGACTTGAAGATGGGATCTCTTGACTGTGCCAGACAGGTGTGGGAGACTTGGGATCAGCCGCAGACTTCTCCTGATTCCTAGGAGAATCACCAGGTGAAAGCTATGGGTTGGAGTCCTTATATTCCATCATTTCTATGATGGGGAACAGGTAAGTTAAAGATGTCTGGTGAGTCAATCAATTGCCCAGTACTATAGTCTGCAGGAAACAGGACAGTTAATGCCAGCTCTGATAACGCAGGTCTGTAATCCTATGTGAGAGGATGAGGCAAGAACCAGAGTCAAGTTCAAGACCAGCCTGGGCTACACAGTCCACAAAAGGAGGAGGACATTCTAGGCAAGGATGGAAACATGGATGTGACCTGGTCTTTGTCCTCTTTTCCAGTGTCTTCTCATACCTCCTCCCCACGGCTCTGGCAGTTCAGGCTTCCTGGCTCCAGTCCTCCTTCACAAACCGGCAGAACTTCATATTTCTGCTCTTCCTGCTGGGGCCCCCCTTCCTGGAGTTTCTCAGGGCTGGATTCTTATCACTCAGCTCCCTTCATATGTAGTACCTCATGCTGTATGTCTCCTAGGACAAAGAACACCAGGATATCTGGTGAAGCATTATACTGAGAATATCTGTCTTTCGGGATGATAATAATTTTTGATTTGTAGTGCAAATGACCTCCAGATTGTGGTTGGCCCCAACTCATCCAGGAAAGACTAGAGTGGAAACAGATTACTAGGCAAGGAAGACTGCTATCTTTCTGTCTATTGTTAATCTGTGACATCATTCTTTTCTTGTTCGGTCTCAGTCTTGAACTGAAGCCTACAGCATCCGCATTTCTGGCCCTCCAGCCTTTGGGGCAGACTGAAACCGTCAGCAAGCACTCACGGGTCTCCAGCAGGGCAAACAGCTATCATGCTCTTCTCAGACTCTGTAGTTCCACAAGCCAGCCCAGTAAATGAATCCAGTGGATGTATGTATTGGTCCTGCCTCTCTGGAGAATCTAAGCTGCTAACATCCCTGCTGGGAACACTACTCACCACACCCCTTTCTTCTTCGTCGTTGTCATGGTAATTGCTGTGCATCTGCTTTGTTGGCTCATTCATCATCTCTGACCTCTGTCAAAGCCAAAAGCCAAAGGAGTAACAGTGCCTGCTTCATTCAGGTTAAAGGGGAAAAGGCACAGCCCTGAGGACCACATCACCTCAGGAAGTGATGTGGATTTGTTTGTACGTAGAAGAGTCAGTGGGTAATAGGTGAGAAGTTCCTCCTCCTCCTCTTCCTCCTCCTCCTCTTCCTCCTCCTCCTCTTCCTCCTCCTCCTCTTCCTCCTCCTCCTCTTCCTCCTCCTCCTCTTCCTCCTCCTCCTTTTTTTTTTTTTTTTTTTTTTTGAGACATGGTTTCTCTCTACAGCTCTAGCTGTCCTAGAACTCACTCTGTAGAACAGGCTGGTCTCAGAGAACTGCCTGCCCCTGCCTTCCGAGTGCTAGGATTAAAGGCGCCGCCACCACCACCCTTCTTGGACTTGCTTTTTCAATTGGGGCACATCTCAGCCAGTGGGCTAAATGGGGAGTGTTCAGCTCCGTGTCTAATTGGCTTGAGGAAGACAAACATACAGTTTAAGTAAATTATTCATTAGCAAAATCAACAGACCAAACAACAAATCCAGAGCGTGGGGGCAGTCTTTACCGACCTCTCAAGATGCTGTGCCTTGCAGAGTCTCTCTGGGATCCTGAACAATTGGACAGCGAGCCAACAGCGATCTCAGCTAACAGCTCTTTGTGCTTGGTCAGATACACATTGAAAAAGAGAGGTTTATCGACTCTGGGTTCTATGTTCTGACGACCTTCTACAGTATCAGCCTGAACTGAAGGGTATCTGGGGTGACCCTGATCTTAAACAGCAAATGTGCACATGGGACGTTTGTCCAGTGTGTCGCCTACTGCATTCTTAGAGAAGAGTTGTGATGACACTAAAACCATTACCAGCAGGGGTTAGCTGCCTGGTGCTGAGGGGACGCGAGGTGTATAGGGCTGTGTTTAGTTTCTTAGGGGTGGTGAAAGCCCTGCTGGGCTCCTGTGGTGGAACACAGTGTTCTATCAGAGCACCATCATATTCCGAGTCTCTCAGATGGACGGACATGCAAGGCCTCTTGGGAGAAATCGGAGTATGGTTTGCTGGCCTCACACAGGACCCTGTTTTGTAGTCAGGACCACTATATCACAGATACAGACCCTTCTCAAGAGGCACCCGCCCAATTCTGAGCCCGTGTCCTCGTTTCTACATCACAGATATGGACCCTTCTCAAGAGGCACCCGCCCAAATCTGAGCCTTTCTCCTCGTTTCTGGCAGAGAAACAGAGCATCCCATTTGGGCTCTTGTGAACGGCATATAATATAAAATATACCAAGCCCTCAGTCCTAGACCTCATAGCGCATTATCGCAGCAAATCAGAACTCCCTCATCTCCCCAACCACACACGCTCCCTCCTCAACCTTCTTCCTCAACAAATCCAAGTACTCTATTGCAGGGACGCTGTTACCCCCGTGGGAGGAAGTGGGGCACCAAGGAAGTTCAGGGACGGGAAACTTTCCCTGGACCTTGGAGGAGACACTGATGATGGCGGGGGAGGGTTGGGGCTGATTCTCTGACGCCAGTGCCCTCCCCAGGTAGCTGCAGCTTCTTCTCCCGGCCTATTTCTGGGAACTGTGCTTCTAAATATCACTCTTTGCTTTCAGAGCTTCTGAATTAAAGCCATCTAAGCCACAGGGAATGAAGGGCACAGCTGGCTCCTTCTCTAACATTTACCTCCAAACTCTCAAAAGCAAAGAAACCTGGCTTTCCTCCGAGGCTGCCCCTATCAAGAACACGCCTGGGGGCCGGTGTCTCTAGGTGATGCTTTCAAGCCGCTGCACTGGGCCAGCCTCCTTTGATCCTCTTCAGACTCCACAGAACAGCCAGGACACCCTGCAGCTACAAAGGCAGAGGCCACAGCCCTGGTGTCTTGTGGAGACAGAGTCGGTGTGGAAATGGGGTCATTTCCAGGCTCATTCTTCCACAGAGGACTGTGGCCCTGGCTCCACACACTTGAGGGCTGTCATCTTCTGGAGAGCTGCTAGGCCATAGGAACCTAGACTCGGGCGAGTACAGGGGATTCTGGTCTGACCCTGACCCTGACCTAGGACTTGAACTTCCATTTATAAAATGGGATTTTCCCCGTGTTGGCCTCTTCAAGTGAGTTCTCACACAAGGCACAGCAGCAAAGTCAAGGTCAGGATGCCTGGGCTGCTGCTACTGCCCCTCTGAGGTGTGGCACGGCTCAGCCCGCTAATGGGAGAACTGAACTTAGGAAGGCATTCTGCTATAGTAGCTGGCATGCAGTAGGTCCCTAAGAAGTGGCAATGACTTTATTTGCATTGTGCGTAGGAGCTTGTTGTGGGGACCAATGGGAGAGCCTGGGTAGCAGCAAGCACAGCCCAGTAGGGCTCTCACAGTCTGAGAGAGTACGCCTACTTTGAAGCTCACGTGACTGTTATGAATGCTTTTAAGTCAGCCTGGGTTGGTGGAAACCATGGGCTCATGTCTCCATGTTTTTTCCAGTTCGAGGGTTAACTCATGATCCATTGGTGAACGGGGGGGGGGGGGGCTGGAAAAGCCTCCGAAATATAAACCCATAACCTCTCAAATAAGCAGCTTTAATGCCTTGGGACTCTGGGTTTAAAGAAGGCTCTAGATGTCTCAGGAGCTCACTAGCGTGTGCCCCAGTTAGCAGGAACTGTGGAGAGTTGTTGCCGCTTGCCCCTCTTCTCAGCCAGGCTGAGGGACTCTGCAAAAGCTGCTCAAGTGTGATTGGACAGTGACAACAGACCTGCTCTCTGCCAGTGACGATCCTAGCACTTTAAAATGTGCACTATTGTATGCGTGTGATGGAGGATGTATGCCATGGTGCAGATGCAGAGGTCAAAGGGCAACTCTGTGGAAGGGGTTCCCTTTCTATCTTTAGACAGGTTCTGGAAATTGAATTTGGCACCAGACTTGCTCAGCAAGTGCCTTTATCAAATGAGCCATCTTGCTGGCATGGAAGAGCCTCTCTTAAAAATAAATGAACAAATAAACACATAAATTAAAAGTAAGAGTACACTCTTCATCCTTTGGGCCCTACTTTAAGCTAAGTTCTAACAACACATCAGGGGAAACAGTTTCTCTGGCCTTAAAACCCTCCTAGTTTCGTGTGATAGGACATAAGCCTAACATGCACTAGCAGTGGGAAGAAAGGGGTTACTCAGGTCTGGAGAGTGTGTAAGTGAAGTGTGAGTGACCGTGAGCCAGGAGAAAATGAAGGCTAAGGTTTTACCCAGTATGCGCGAGGCTCTAGGTCAATCCTCAGACCTCAAAATAAAAGTAATAAAAGTGAAAAAAAAATATATACAAACTGGGAGGAGTGGAGGGAGGGGAACTGGTTGGAATGTAATGTTTGAGAGAAAAATAAATGAATAAATAAATAATAAGCTAGCTAATAAACTTTGGAGGGCATTAGGAAAAAAATCCAGAATATACAGAACTCAGTGGCTAAGAGCATTTGAGATTCTTTCAGGCCCCCCAGGTTTAATTGCCAGCATCTCTATGGAGGAGCCCAACCAGCGATTTCTAACTCTAGCTCCAGGGTACTGGCGCCCTCTTCTGGCAGATATACATGCAGGGAAAGCACCCAGACACAAAATAAATAAAATACAGAACATACAAGGGGCAAGCAGAGCTGAGAGCACCATAGAGGAAATTGAATCGTACAAGTAAAATGAGAAGATAGAACATATAAATGAAGGAGAAAAGAAACCAAATAAAACAGTGGTCAAGAGGGGGCTACAGACTGGATTTGGGCATCGATTTCACGGAAGGGCAGCCTCACTGTGGCCCGGGACACCCAGCTCTTGGGGTTGTGGACCCAGAGAGATGTACCCCTCCTGACCTCTGTCCTGAAGTTCCCTGGGGTACTGCTTTGTGGGCTCACTTCATCCCAAGACAGCCACAAGAACTGGGCATGTCTGAGACCCGGAAATTCCCCAGGGATTGATTTCCCCCCTTCTTTATGGAAACCATTTCTCTTGCTTCTGTTTGACACAATTTCCACTATCTCAGGCCTCAGTCAGGAAAGGGGACACCTCCAAGACAGGACAGCAAGAAATTCCTTCCCTGTCCCTCAGGTCTGGGTCACCATCTGCTCCCTTAACCCCATGGTCTTGACTCTCTGGAGAAGCTCAGGCAGGGTCAGGGGACCATGGAGACAGAGGGAAATCTGGGTATCTGCCGTGGGCCTGTTGACTTAGTCAGGAGCCCCTAGGGCCTGCTATCAGGTCATTCTGCCTGAACCCAGCATCTCATGGAGGAGCTTTCCCTGGACTTAGTCCTCTGTGGTAACTGTCACCTGAATAGCGACACAGGGTCACACCTTACAGGCATCTGCTAATGCTCGGTAGGATTAGTGTGGACTTCTCAAGGGACAGTTGCAACCAGACTTTCAATCACTTATTTTTTTCCCAGCCAGAGCCAGTTCCCATCTATCTCTCCTCTCCTCTGTCTTTCCCCTGCCCTCTACCTCACATCCACTCTCTCCCTTCGCTTGAGAAAGTGCAGGCCTCCCGTGTATATCAATCCATCACGGTACATGAAGCTGCAGCAAGGCTAGGCTCCTCCTCTCTTGTTAAGCATTTTTGAGCATCTATGCATGAATATCTCAGAGTTCATATCTAGACAAGGAAAATCCATGAGTAATTTAATGTAGAACAAAAGTGGAAGGAACCAAATATCTGCGGCCTAGTTCCCTAACAAGGGAGTGAACTTTGTTCACAGGCTTCTGAAAATGGCTATCAACATGGAAGACGCTCAGGTCACTGGAAGGAAGGCCAGGAACTCATGATAGTCTGACTTCAAGGTACAGGTATGCTCTCCCCGAGTCCCAGGCTCTGGGAGTCTTCTCAGTGCCCTTTTCCAGAGAGCGTGTGGTATCAGTAAGCCCGCCTGTCCACAGGGCACAAGTGACTGGAGTAGTGCCTCTGTGTGCTGAGGGACGGGGCATGGAGAAGCCACCATGCAGCGAAGGAGTATGAACTCTGCACATGGGGCATGTGGGTCCCTCCAAAGGCTAACGCAGCAGAGAGACAATCTGAGAGAGGCAAGAGGGAAATCTGGGCCAGGACAACCTAGTTAGCTGGTACTGGTTCAAAGTACAATTTTGGAAAAAAGTTTCCTGCTAACAGTTGCATCAGTTCCATGTGCACAATGTTTAAGACATCACTACATCGAAACTGTTTTGCAAAGTACAAGTGGCCTCTATCGTGAGATGGGTTCTATAGCTTAAGGGCCTAGAATCAAGTGTGGTCACCAGACTAAAACAACATCCACTCCCAATCTTCTGGATGGACAATAGGTATATATATCCCTTCTGTCTAATAGGCAAGCCTAATGATTAACATTCCCCATTTCCCTATATGTGACACAAAGACCTCACACCCTCTGCAGGGAGGGACCTGTGGATCAGCATTTGATGTCTATTTTGACCCAGACTAGCCTGTGATCATCTATCTGCTCTGATATCAAGATCAAACACACAGGATTTTACTATATTAACTTACCTGAAATGCCGAACAGGTGTTTCTTTCTCTTTTGAAGGGTTGGAAGAGCGTACTAGAGGAACAGGACAGACGCCCACACCATCTTACAAAAGACACACACACACACACATATACTGTTACAGTGTATGTTGTATGTTGTGTGGTAACCAGTGACAGTCTACATCTGAGGTCTCCAGTTTGCAGCAGAAACACACTCATATTTGCATATTTATGGTCCATTTGAAAATTGGTAGGGAAGGGCCAGGGAAATGGTTCAGGGGCTAAAAGTTCTGTGTGTGCCCGGCAGTCTGAGCTTGAATCCGAGTCACATGAAAAATTGAATGCAGTGGTATTGCTCTATAATCCCTTCACAGATGGGAGGCAGGGGTGGGGTGGGGAGTGGGGTCCTGGAAGCTTAGAAGACAGCTAGCCTGGAATATGCCACATAGCAGCAAGAAAGACTCTACCTCAAGGCAGGTGAGGGCCAACACCCAAATGCATGCTCATGTTCTCATAAGCAAAGCACGCGCGCGCACACACACAGGTTTAAAAACTTAGGTAAAATCCTTATTATTGCTTCCTGTTAGATATTTCTCTGGACACATCCTTATAAACTTATAGATAGTCTCACTATGTAGTCCCAACTGACTTGGGACTCAATATACAGACCAGACTGGCCTAGAACTCAGAGATACCACCTGCCTTTGGAATTAAGGACATACTGCACTATCACAAATTTGTTCTAATGGGAAATTTAAAATAATTTGATATTTTTTGGGGGGATGTTTTGAGACAGGGTTTCTCTATGTAATAGCCCTGGCTATCGTGGAACTCACTTTATAGTCCAGGCTGTCCTCAAACTCACAAAGATCCACCTGCCTCTGCCTCCCAACTGCTGGGATAAAAGGTGTGCACCACCATGCCTGGCTTCAATACTTTTTTTTTTTAAGTTATTTATTATGTATACAATATTCTGTCTGTCTGTATGCCTGCAGGCCAGAAGAGGGTGCCAGATCTCATTACAGATGGCTGTGAGCCACCATGTTGTTGCTCTTAACCCCTGAGCCATCTCTCCAGCCCCCAGCTTCAATGCTTTCTAAAGGTGTGAAATCTACTAGAATTGTGATTTCTCTTGGCTGTGGAACTAACTTTAAAGTATTGAGTCCTCCCACTTAGAAGGTCTTTTTAGTGCGCCATGGCAGTGTTAGTTTTCTCCGGAGTTCCAGCACGTTTTTGTTAAAGTTATGCCTATGTGGCTTACGTTTTCTATAGCTAATGAGTGGGATTATTTTCATCCATCTTCCACTGGTGGTCATTCACTGAGAGCTTAGCCAGGCGACATGAAACGGCCTGGATGGGACCTGGGTGTCTACAGGGCCTGTGGCAGTCACTGTTACTGGCATCTTTCCTTTTCCCTTCTCAGAAGTCATGATTTAAGGAGAGACTCGGCCCCCAGTGCCTATTTAACAACCTTTGGGAAGAGATTTCCAAGCTGTGAGTGCTGACACAGAGCCTTCCTCCACCTGCCCCAGGCTATGACACTCACACTCAGTGTGCTCTGAGCCACTGCTTCTGGTTAGCTAACCACCTCTATCACCTCCCTCCTCTGTGAGAAGGGAAGGCATCTGATCATAGGATGAGGGAGAGGAAGCCTGGCAGATACCCTTCTTCCCCTTACAGTGCTCTGAGACCCAGGCCAGGAGAGAACAGTGCATTCTGCAAAATGAGATGAGAAATTCCTAAAAGAGCTTGCATGAAAACAGTTCCGGAGCTAAGAACAGGGCTAGGAAGACAACCACAGCCTTCCTACCAATAGGGAAAAGGAGCCGGCAAAGGATGCTGCTGCGGGATAAAAACCTAGTTCCGTTCCCAGCTTTATTCTCAATTCAGGCAACATACAACTGTGTCAACTCTACACTGGATGAATTTGCATCTTTTTCTGTATGTGCCTGTGTGTACGGTATGCAGCCAGAAGAGGGTATGAGATCCTGAGATTGTTGTTACAGGTATTGAATGCCCTCTGCAAGGGCAACAAACCCTATTAACTAATGAGTGAAATTATCAATAAATTAACTCAAACCCCCAAATTAATGTTTTTTTTTTTTTTTAAATAAAATGACTAAATGACAAGAGAAAAAATGAGACATGCCAACTGTTTCTGAAGAGTCTGAGCTGCGCCTGGTGGCTGACACTGTAAACCCCAGTACTTGAGAGCTGAGAACAGGAATGCAGTTTTGAAGTGAACCTACACAGCAAAATAACATTAAAAAAAAAAGTTTCCATTGTTAAAGACTCAATTTGTGGTCCCCAATTTTCTATCAAAGTGGCATATTTAAAGCTATATTTCAAATAACGCCTTTTACCCCATTATTTCTCCCTCTGGCTTCACACAGAAATACGTTCCATAGCAATAAGCCATTCAAAGAGTCGCTCTGTACTGATGTGAAACTGTTCATCTCAGTGACAAGCACCAAAGGACATACATGAATACACGCACTGCCTGGGACTGCACATCAGTTTGCCGGACTGACATGGCAGGCGTGTCTGACCACACAGGGTGACTAATGGTGACATGTTCTCTGAAGTGGAGCCCCCCCACCCCCCTCCACATTTACAAACCACAGTGCTGTCGTCTACCAACAGACCTCAAATCAATGTGAGATAAAGGGAAATTTTAATGCAATACAAACAACATACAAAGGTACCGTTCATTCTGAAAACAAATTATGCAACTTTTTATAAGCTGCACAAATTATAGCATAAAGTTGGGGACAATGGTTTACTTAGGTTAAAAATATTTATTCCAAGCAGATTCCCTACTTCCCATATCAGAAAGAAGATGACACCGGAAACCTTTAAGAGACTGGACACTGGTTAGAGCCATTCCTAAATCCGTTATCAGATAAAGTACACAACTAGGGGAAAGAAATTGAGAAAGTTAAAACTGGAAAGAACAAAACCCCAAAAGTCAAACTGATCCTTAACATTTCAGACTTTAATTAAGCACATAAAACTGTACTACTTAATATATTTCTCCATGAACTTCTTGTGAAACTCAGATCGCAGTGTGTCGTTTACAAATCTTTTGTCTTTCTTCTGATCATCTATTCCTTTTGCACAGTTCTTAAAAACGACGTCATCGTCCCACCTAAAGGGGAGAAAAGAAAATAAATCCCTTACAACTGCATCAGGAGACAAGAAAAGCACGGAGGCTGGAAAGCTGGATCAGCACAGACACTCTAACAAGCTGCCACCGACAGCAAACGAACAAGCGTGCCTGTGGGGGGAGGGCACCCATACTCAGAGCACACACCACTCCTCTGGTGGAAGCAGACACACATACTGTGCTCAGGGAAAGGTGTGGTATTTTTCAGGTCTAAAAGCAAGAGGCAGGACCACAGTCCTCACCCAGACATCACTAGACAGTAAGTGATCTGTTTACTGGTGCTTTGTATGGTTTTGTATATACTTTTAATCAACTATATCCATCATGCTGATCATACATCATAATGCAACAAAAGCGGGAATGACAAGAATATAACAATAATATTCACAGTCTGGCCCAAGTCTCTAATAATAATGAAGAAATATCTGCTGAAATGCTCAGAGTAGAACGTGGTTGGATTTCAGAAAGCAGTAAACACACCGACCATGGTTGGTGTTATGGGAGTAGAGTGCATAACTACAGAGCAGCACTTCCCATAAAAACCCTAAGCCCTTCCACATGACAAAGACACACACAAATACGCAGAAGACACAGCCTAAATAATGTGCTTGTGTGCAATGCTGCATGTTCACCAGGAGAAACTACCTGCACAAGGAAAACGCGTACAGACTATGTGCACTAATGCACATGAGAAGCTGAGCAGCTTGGTGTAACTGGGATGTTTGCTCCTGCATCCACAAAGGGAAGAATAAGCCAGATTGCTTCATATTCAATATACAATTGATAGTGTTTTTCCTCTTAACTCATTCCCGAAAAGTTTTGGCCCCCGTGTTGCTAAGAAACAGTGCACGGTCCCCTTGCACTCACAGCAGTATTCAGTATCCCTAGACCAACACTCGTCGATCCCACAGCACTAATGTCAGTATCCTGGCTGTACTCCTCTCTGGCTAAGCTTAGCCTAGGATTTAAATTCAAATACTATTATTAAGGATTTACTATGAACTTCTACTGTGCACCACTCCAGGTACCAAAACAATTCTCACTTCCTTCTGCCCACGCTGACAACTTCCAGATGCATTACTACCAACCTGAGCCAACTGTAGAAACACACAGGATAGATGGATTTAGAGAAGTACAGACCACGCCAGATCTACGATGCCCGAAACAAGTTTCCTTTCTCATGCATGGCATAAGCAACACTCATCATCATTCCTGTCTTGCAACTGCAGGCCAAATGCTTGAAGTCTGGTCTCTGATAAACTGCTAGCTGCCAGCAAACCTGCCCTTGACTGTACTGTTGTCTTCAAGAATCTGTTAAATTTTTAGCTTTATGTCACCGCACTTTCACTGTGATCAAGTAAAGAAGCCAACGAGTTTAGAAAAAGGCAGTTATCACTATGACTTTAAAAGAACCACGGTGCTGGGATGAGAAGTGAGCTCGGAAGATGGAGCTCTGTGCATGAACAGAAGGAACACTGTGACAGCAGCAGGGGAGGGAGAAGGAAGGAAAGGCAACAGGACTCCGCATCCCCACTCAGAGAACATATCCTCCCCCCACACCATAGCTCCTGCAAGTGCTCACTCTACTTCCCTATGCACCCTCATCTATATTACATCATACACCCTTCAGCTCTCTAGTGCCCTCCTGCACACAGTACAGAGGGCATTCACGAGCCTGCCTCTAAGCTTGGCCTTGGCCAGCACTGGACCTGCCTCATCTCTCACCATCACTGTGCCTACAGCACTGGACCTGCCTCATCTCTCACCATCACTGTGCCTACAGCACTGGACCTGCCTCATCCCTCCCCATCACTGTGCCTACAGTGCACAACTAACTTGACTTCCACCCAGTACAAGTTCCTGCAGGACAAGTCCCAATAATCTGGAGCATCGAGTCTAAACTTTCAGTTTCACTGTTTGGTGACCTCTTACAGGGAATAGGAGTTCAGAAAGCCTATGTCTTTCCACTTATGATCCGGATGTATACCTGTGAAGATTCACAATTGCATGATCTGGATATATCTTACAATATCAACCAACAATATGGCCGTGACAAGCCCCCTGAATCTTAGAATTGTACTGGGAGGGGTGGTCTTGAGGACCCTTCCACTCCATCTCACATACAGGCTTTATAGCTAAGGTCAAAGCAAAGACTTATTATGTATGCATTAAAAAAATGCCACCCTGTCCCCTTTCCTTCTTCCATTAGTCTAAAATCTGACTGAGGTTAGAAATAGGAAGTGGGGGTTTAGAAGCCTTATATAACACATATAACACAAATCATGGACCATACATGTAGCTCAACTCATTATCCCCCCCACCCCCATCCCCCATGGTTTTTTTTAAGACGGAGTTTGTGCAGCCCTGGATGTTCCGGAACTCACTCTGTAGACCAAGCTAGCTAGCCTCAAACTCACAGAAAGCCGCCTCCCTCTGCCTCCCGCTTGGATTAAACGCATGCGCCCCAACCACCTGGCTAACCCACTACTTTTAGTACCTTCTTTTAACCTTGAAGTTGGCCTGAGGCTGGGATGGGCCAGTGAGATTAAGGAGAGGGTTTCCACTCAGAATATTTTCCATGCGAATTCTCTCTTCTTCTGCTTTTTGTTCTTGTTCCTGCCAATGATGAAGGAAGACACAATTACTAACTCCAGGCCAGCTGTCTTAGGTTAGTTCACAGATGAACATCTGTCAGACCGTACAGGGAGAGAAGATAGTTTTCTTTCTCCTTCCTTCCTGTCTCTTTTTGGAGACAGGTTATCCATCCTGTAGCCCAAGCTGACATGGAACTTGCTAGGTAGCAGAGGACGACCTTGACCTTGTGATCCACCTCAGGACAGGTGTGCACACCCATGCCCAGCTTCTTGGTGTTAGGGATGGGACCCAGGGCTTGGTACATGGTAGGAAAGTACTTTACCAACTGACTCCCTCCTCTTTGATTCTTGATAAACACCAGAAAAATCTTATTTATAAAAAGCAAATACTACACAATTTTTATTATAAATATCTCAATCTTGCCAACAGTCATTAGTCTCTCTAAATTGAGAAGCTGAGATGCAGATGTAAATGTTTTATTTAGTTACATTCAGATTAAGTTTAAGAGAATATTAATTTCATCTCTAGAACTGATTATTGAGGAGTAATTCCTAAGACAAGACAAAGTATCATGCAAAACATAACATGTACATCTATTAGTTTACATAAAACACCTTTTATTCTTATGCTTTACTGTTAGTGATCTATTATACCTTTATATATTTTGTTACAACTATTTTTTTAGAAAGCATTTTCATATTTATTTAACGTGCATGCATGTATATGGGCACCATAATGCAATGGCGGTCAGGAGAAAACTTGCAGGAATCTGTTTTCTCAGCACGTGGGTTCCTGCTGAGCCATCTCACCCACGCTCCATTTTGTTTTAAAGACACAAGCTTTCATTACTTGCTGAGTTTGGTCTTCAACTTGTGATTTTCCTGCCTTAGCCACTTAAGTGTTGGGACTACAGGTATGAGCCACCATATCGAGATTATTTTCTCACTTTTATTTTAGCATTAATTTCTTCAGATTCGGATCACCCTATTTTAAGAAACAGAAATGCAAAATTTCTAAAATTCTTACCTGTAACTTTCGTCGCTATCTGTTAAGATAACTTAAACTACTCTGCTGTGCTTTGGGGACAGAAACAGACGACCTAACAGGTAAGAAGGAGACGCTCTCCAAGTCACTCTAGTGAACCTAGTGCTCCCACAGCTTCCTGGTACTCCACTTTAATATGCAAATGTGAACGACAGGTTTCACTTGTACCAGGAAAGTAACTGGCAGGTGAGAGAATGTCACTTGTGGGGAAAATCTTTTAGGTCACTGCAGAAACCTTAAAGTCAAGATTTATTACAATTAAGACCAGAAAGCTTTCTAAACACCACATGCTTATTGGAGTGGGGAGGGAACCACTGAGATGACTCAGCAGTGAAGGTGCTTGTCACAAGCCTGGCAACCTGAGCTCAACCCTCAGTTCCCCATCAGGGAAGGAGAAACCTGACGCTTGAAAGTTACCCTCAAATCTAGCAAAATAAATCACAGATAAAAACAGATGTTTTCTAAAGATGTCACAAAACCAGGAGTAAGCATATAATGTACACAAACTTACAGTTAACACAGAGCACTGGGAACAAAAGGCAATCCCTTCCCTACTTTGTGGCTTAATGGTCAGACAGCCTGTGCATCAAATCCACACTCCCTCCCCTGGGCTTGAGGTTAGATTTTTGGGAACATGGGCACCTTACTTATAGGCATTGTGACCACGTCTGGCTGTGATCGCAGTAGAGCCGCTGTGGCACAGCCGGGTGACCAGCCACACGAGGATGCTAACATTACCATTCCTAACAGCAGCAACATTAGTCATGAAGTAACAATGAAATAATGTAATGGTTGGGGTCATGTACTACATGAGGAACTGTAGTAAATGGTGGCAGCATTAGGAAGGTTGGGAACAAGTGCTTTAGACAATCTTACATCTAATTAGAAGACTAAAGCGCCCTTGTTTGTTAAAAGTTGAACATTACTCATTTGTAAACTATCTGAAAGGAGCTGTCAACATAATTAGGGGACCTAGAATATCATTTTAAAAAGACAGATCCATAGGTGTTACAATATTTAGACACGCTGCTCTCTAATAAACGACAGCAGCAGAGTTAAAGGTTCTGGTTTAGGACATGGGCGGAGAAACTGAGTGTCAAGCACTACCTTCCTGGCCTGCTCCTCAGCTCTCTCCTTCTTGATTTTCTCCAGCTCCGCCAGAAGAGCCGCAGTGTCGTCGTCGTCACTCTCCTCTTCAAAATCCTCATCGTCCTCCTGTGACAAAGCAAGGCCCGGGACACATCATTCTCCTTCTCACAGAAAGTGGACGCACCGAAATATCATAGTAAAACCAGCAACCAATAAAACAGAAATAAAACCTGACAAAAAAATTATAAATACTAACTAAAATGGCAACCTTTGATAAAATACCTTTCATATTTAGATGGTCAAAAAGAATTTTTTGAGGGGTGGTGTCAAGACAGGGTTTCTTTGTGTGACAGCTGTCTTGGAACTTGCTTTGTAGACCAGACTGACCTTAAACTCATAGAGATCTGCATGCCTCTGCCTCCTGAGTGCTAGGATTAAAGGTGTGTGCCGCCACCACCACCAGGCAAAAAAGGATTTTCATATGGAAACATTCCAAAACAAGTAATGCTTCAGAATGAAACACAGTACAGTGTACAGTGTCTCACCTTAAAAGAGTTCACGTAGCACAAAATGACTAAGCCAGCATAAGGGTGCTCAAATTCCAAAAGAAAATATTTTGAATGAATAGCATAATTTCACTTAATGTAAGGCTTCTTATTTATCAGAATAACTCATAAATTATAATAATATGATGATTGCTGACATACGTATGCAATTATATACTTAAGAAAGGTCACTCACATTATGTTCAGTTACATAGAAAATGGCCAAGTGAAGTGGGGAGTTAGGTGTAGTAGACAACATTTGTAAACCCAGCACTTAGGAGGTTGAAGCATGAGACTGGAAGGCTGTCATTACCAGGCCAGCCTGAGCTACATTTAACATAAAAAGGCTGCAGGGTCCCACTGAATGTTCACGGTCCCTGTTCACTAAGAGGCCCACGGGCATTATGTGTCTGAAAAGAACATCATATCGACTGGGTAGAAAGGTCAAAGGTGCTGCTCCTAGGGCACTCAGTCTCTGAGAGTCCTGTGCGTTACAGCAAGGCAGCTTAACCTTCACCACAACTCAATTCAGTCCCAGGTGGGCACACCCTCTCTCACAGACTGCTTTCATGCAACCCCTCCAAACTAGACCTGTAGTAAAAGTCTTTGACACAGAATACTTTGGACAATTACTAAGTTTAAAGTCGAGGTCAACAATATATGTCCGTAACATTAGGTAAAAACAAACATAGATCACTTCACAATGTCAAAATATTAAAAAAATTTTCAAGAACTAGGACCAGCGGCAGTGGTCCATTTCCAGCACTTAGTAGGCAAAAACAAACAAACAAACAAACAAAAACACAAAAACCAAACCAAACCAAACAGAACCCCAAAGCACCACCACATACATCCGTGAGAGGGTCATCGGCATCAAGGTTGGCAGCGGGGATCTGGTCTAAGCGGGGCTTCTTGGACACGGAAGAGGAAGTTGTATGCTCTGAAGAAAACAAACATTTAGTTAATGAAACTAGTACTGTATTTTTTTTAATTTATTTATTTATTAAAGATTTCTGTCTCTTCCCTGCCACCACCTCCCATCCCTCCCTCCCCCAATCAAGTCCCCCTCCCTCGTCAGTCCAAAGAGCAATCAGGGTTTTCTGCCCTGTGGGAAGTCTAAGGACCACCCACCTCCATCCAGGTCTAGTAAGGTGAGCATCCAAACTGCCTGTATTTTAAAACAAAAAGGATGCATACAAAGCACAGTGATAGCAGGGAATCGCCCAGTGACTGGCAAATAAGCCTTGGATAAATATTTGCTGGTAAACATTAAATGAATTAGTGAGTTATGAGGATCATGGCATCTCAGGAAATTTAGCCAATGTTCACATACCCCAGAAACACAAGAAGGGTAACTGACGCTGCTCTCATTACTCTCCAATTACATGGGGTAGCAAATAAAACAGGACAGCTCTAACAGAAGGCCTGGGTTCCAGCTGCTAGAAAGTCCAAGCCAAAGTCTAATGACAGGAACTGAGACGACAGCTTTTACACACCCCCAGGTCACCATTTCTTCTAGTACCAAGCATGAGAAGATGCGACTAGAATGAACCTCATTATCATTGCTAATCATTTTTTTCCTGGTTTTTCGAGACAGGGTTTCTCTGTAGCTTTGGAGCCTGTCCCGGAACTAGCTCTGTAGACCAGGCTGGCCTCGAACTCAAGAGATCTGCCTGCCTCTGCCTCCCTAGTGCTGGGATTAAAGGCGTGCGCCACCACTGCCTGGCTCTCATCTCTAATCATGTATCAAAGAGGTACAGTGTACAAAACTGTTATTTCCAATTACTAAGATACAACAAACCATTTCCACCTCACAATTTTGAAAACAACACTTGTGACAGGGTAGGTACCTCGGGTCGGACGGTCCCTATTTTTTTCCCTTGCAGCAGCTCTCTCTCTCTCCTCCAATTCTCTCCTAAAGTCACGGTTGCGAACCTCTTCAGGAGCATCTTGTGTAGTTTGTCTTAAGTGGAAAGAGAACTGGGTTAAAAATGTTATTCTCACTTGTCAAGGAAAAGAACCTATATGGCCACAGCAATTTAAGACAACTCAGAATGCAACTGTGTCTCAAGCACAAAATGGAAGAGGACTAGATAATATTTTAATCTGAAGGTTACTTGGAGACACTTGTGATGTTGTCAGTACCAACAAAAGAACAAACTGAAGCACACATTTCCTGACAATATGGCTGGAGACTACTTGAAATGTAAACCCTTGATCAGCTCAAGAGCTGTCACAGAACACGCCCATATTCAGTACAGCCCAGTCTTCTGAGGGGCTCGTCATGAATGATCGCTTCATCTGCTAACACTTGAAAACTACACTGCATAATTTTACTGCAAACTCCTTTGAATTCCATTTCTCTAAAGATAGGTAATTTAAATCCAATAATCTAGACGTAATCATAAGTCATTCCGTGAACAAGACAAATGGCAGTCTTATTACCTGTATTTTATCTTTGTATGGGAGGGAAGGTCTCTGCTTGAATATTGCTTTGAGAGCTGGCTCAAATCCCCTTCTCCTTTTCCTCTTCCACCTCTGGCAGGTTCAAAAGTCGGTCTGGCTGCTGTTGTCATCTTTTATTCTCTGACAAAAGAGAGTTTATGTTATATTCTGTAGAACTCTCATCTTAGAGATCATTCATAAATTACTATCCTTGAGAAAATTCTCAAAACTCTCCCCAAAATTGCTTAAGCAGTTTGCTTCAACACAAATCTCTACAAATGCAGAATTAGGAGAGGTCTAACTAGTCACGTCCTGCCAGGCAGCTGTTATTCAGTATAAACAACTCATGTGAGATTGTTGTATCTGTTCTAGCTGGGTAGCCTTGGGCAAGGCTCCTACCTTGTTTCTGTCATCGCAGGAATGCTGACATTTCTATATATCATTATGAGAATTCTGACACACGGCAGAACTTGTACAATAGTGTCACATGGCTTTTAAAATAAACGACTTAAAAATTCCTGCTTTCCTGCTAGCACTAGGTTCTTGAGGTTCTGTAGTTGTTTTGAGATGGGATCTCACTATGTAGCTCTGGCTGACCTGGAAATAACTATGTACATCAGGCTGCCCGAGAACCCTCCAGAGATCTACCCAACTCTGCCTTCGGAGTGCTGGAATTAAAGGTGTGTACCACCATGCCTAGCCAAGATTTGCATTGTGAGAAGCCCCACAAAATAGCAAATAGACCAAAAGAAAGACAATCCAAAACAAAACACCATAATTCCTTTAAAGTCACTGATAAACTTGAGTGTCTTAGAGTTTGTTTAAAACTCAATGACATTTACATAGGTAACACTACCCAACAATGTTGCTGATCCAATTTTCTTCTACAACAGTAAGGCATTTGGTACGATGGTAAACTTAAGCAATGCTCAGAAAAATCGGAACTGCACCCCGAGAAACACCAAGAACCCATCCTGAACTGGGTGTGATGGGTACTCCTGTGATCCCAGGAGCTTAGGAGGCGAGAACAGGAGAATCAGGAGTTCGAAGTTAGTCTGGGCTACATGAGACTGCGTCGCTGCAGCAGCAAGAGAACCCTGTGGCACTTTCAGTTTTGAGCTGTAAACTAAGAATTCCAGCCTAATCTCGGGGCTACTGGGTCTCCGTGAGCTAAGGCAGCACGCTCAGACAGCCCCGTCCCGCCCTCCGGCCGGCGACCGCTCCGGGCTCGGCCGCGGCTCCCGCCCGCCACCCAGGCACCGCGGGCGGCACCGCGGCCGTCGTCACGGCGATCCCGGCTTGCCAGCGCCGTCCGCACAAGGACCACAGACCTCCCTGCCCCAGCGGCTTACCTTGGCGGGGACCGACGGAGCACCCTCCGATGTTCACCCACGAACCATTGCAACTCCAGGCTCCCAGAAACCTCCGCGCCGGAGACGCCAGCCCAAGACCGGAAGCAGAATGCGAGGCTTCCGGCTCTACGACTGGGGCGCAGTAAGACCCGGAAGCAAAATCTTCGCGCCTCCAACGGCTGCGTCGGAAGCTCTCACTCCACACCCGGAAGCAAATGTCGAGTGTTTTTAACCGTTTATCAAAGGCTGAGGCCCCGACCAATCTGCGGAGACCCGGGAGGAGGTTTGTGTGACGTCGTTGAGGGGCGGAGCCAAGGCGGCTCAGGGGGCGGGCGTTTGAAAGCTGCGCTTCGGAGCCGAACGTAGAAGTCCTGTTGTGTCTTTGAGAGCCAATTACTTAATCTCTCGCGCGTCTTTTTCTTCCCCGACCCCCTCCCAGACTCCTTCGCCGCGGTGCTGCGTGGACGGAAGGCGCCGGGGATCGGTCCCGAGGAGAGCGCGCCAGCTGGCCCAACGGCTCCTGCCTCAGTAGACCCCGCAGCCTAGGGACTAGAGTTGTCACTTAAGTGGACATGAAGAAGGCGCAAATAAGTACGGGGGCAGCCACGAGCTTTCCAAAGGTACCTCCCTGCGAAACCATTAGCCTTGGAGGCAGGCTTACAGTCGCACTGCTTGTTAAGATAAAGATGATGGATAGATAGATAGATAGATAGATAGAGAGAGAGAGAGAGAGAGAGAGAGAGAGAGATGCATTAATTGGTGTACTGTAATGGGACATGCCATGAGCGTTGATGACAGTGAGCATTTAGAGAACAGTGGAACAGTGGGCCTAACATCCAGGAGGAGCGTGGGATGGAATTAAGATGGCTTCCCAGCGTTGTGTTGGTGTCCCATCATTGAGATCTTGGGAGACGGTAGATGCTCAATAAATAAATTCGGATTCAGTTCTCCAGTTTGTCCCAAGTAGAAGGCTCTCCCAAAACTGGACATTTCGGTGCCCTCCAATCTTTCCTTTGGAACTTTTAAATAAAGAAATAGAATTGGACAAGACAGGCTCCCCCCTCCCCTGTGAAGCAGACGGTGAAAGGCTTCTTTTTTCTTAGAGAAGTTATATACATACCTCCCTCAGCCTCACACAGCCTAAGGACACTGCATCATATTAGTGGCTCAAACTTGAAGTCCAGCATCCACTTCTTTGACTCTTTACATCCTGCCCACTTGTCATTCTTATCCAGTAGTGTGAAAATTATCCTGACGTTCATTTCCCTGTAGCCACACTCATTCAGGCCACTGTCATTTTCCTCTTGGATTGTAATTACCTCCAAGTGAACTTCCCTGTGGTTTTGCACAGAACGATCGTGTTTTGGGCACTTAGGATAAAACAGCCACTTGTCTTTTTTGATGCTGAGGCTGCTTTGAGCAGGTCTATTTCCTGCCTACCTTCCTGGCTTCAGACAGTCATGGGTACACCACGCTCTAGATACACTCAACTGGACATTTCTGTTTCTCAGAGCAAGGCAGGGTCCCAGTGTTTATTTTGAGTTTTGAGGTAAGGTCTTGCTATGTAGGCCAGGCTGACTTTGAACCTAAGTTTTATGTGTTCTGCACTGACTGTCCTCCTGCCTCAGCCTCCTGAGTTCAGGTCTGCATTTTTGTATTTGTTAAAATCTTGCACTGTGTTCTTCACCTCTGCCCCATGACAGCTGTAATGCCATTTTTCCAGGTCTTAGCTGACTGCTGCTTTCTCAGTGGGGTTTCCCTTGGCATGCATACTGTGCCCCCACTTCTCCCATGCATAAATTTATAGCACCCAGTTCTGTACTTCCGCAATACTGAACACCAGCAGGTTTCCTGTTTGTTTCATTACCTATACACCTTCATCTTTTTGGTCTGAGCCACAATACTGAGACCAACTATGCGACTCTTCTGGCTTCAACTCTAGTTCTGCCCACCCTAGCTGTGTACAGTTGGGCAAATTATTTTCCCTTTCATGCCCTCCATCCCTTGTCCAAAAGTAGGGGTCATTCTTTTTCTTGCTATGGTGATTACATAACTGTACAGTGCTTAGAACTATCTCAGCAAGCAGGCTGGCCAAATCAGTATTGTCTGTTACTAATATTGTCTAATAGTATTAGAATCTAAATTTCAGAAAAGCAGGAACCCTGCTTATTCACTGGTGTACTCAGCATATAGAACATGCGTGGTACATAATAGGTGCTGAGTGAGTACTGGCTGAATGAATGGATGGCATGCATGTTATAAATTAGAGGAATGAAATGTTAATGACAAGATGGTGACAGTTTTTATATTCCAGCTGCCTTTATCAACCTCTCAATAAGTCTATTTAAATTTTGATATTTTAATTAAACATTTGATGATTCCATTATAGTTTAGCACAAGAAAAATTAGTTCACAAAATTAAGAGCATTTAAGCTGGGCGGTGGTGGCGCACGCCTTTAATCCCAGCACTCGGGAGGCAGAGGCAGGCGGATCTCTGTGAGTTCGAGACCAGCCTGGTCTACAGAGCTAGTGCCAGGACAGGCTCCAAAACCACTGAGAAACCCTGTCTCGAAAAACCAAAAAAAACAAAAAAAAAAACAAAAAAAAATTAAGAGCATTTGATTTAAATAGTCTGGAAGTATTAGTAAGAAAGGTAAAACCAAAAAAATATTAACTTATAGGTCCTGATACTATGAAAATGATAGCATAAAGCTTTTAAATTCAAGAGTGAAAGCACTTATGAAAAAGAAATGAAGTTGGAAAGATGTCTGCATGAGCCAGGGTTCTCCAGAGGACAGCGCTAAAGAGTGAACATAGATGAAAAGGGAGTTTGCTAGATTGACTTAGTGATGCAGTATAGGTATCCACACTGAGTTACAGTCCACAAGGCTACATGCAGTCTCAAACAGTCCCACTCTGGTTCTGAATGCCTGAAGCATTCCTTGAGAGCCACTGGTCTTCAGTCAGTCCACATTGGAAGACTGAAGAAGCTGGATTCTGATGTCACAAGCAATGGTAGCAACAGGGGAGCTTAACTGGATAACAGCCTAGAACAGGGAGATAACTGGATACCATGATGGAAGACAAGCAGGCAAAACCTAAGACTTTTCCTTCGGGCCTTCTTTTGTCTGACTGCCACCTGAAGGTTCCATCCTACTTCAAATAATATGATCAAGAAAGTCCCTTAGAGGTGGCCCTGCCAGCTTATCTCACATTTATCATAAACTTACTAAGCTCTTTCTGTCTGCTCTAGTTCACAGTGTAGCCCACATTAGCTTAGTAACCTCACGGCAGCTCTCCGCCTCAGCCTCCTCTGTGCTTTTCTTTCAAATTGATTACCACAGAAAAGTAATCCATCCCCCCCCCCCCCCCATTCTGCCTACAATCATCTTATCCCCTGCTTGCTCACTTTGTTCCTTGGCAATATTTTTCACATTCCCTTCTCCGTCTACATCCTCTTTAGAGTAGAAGATCCCACGAGTGCGCAGTTCATGTGTGTGTGTCTGAAGGTAGGAGGTTCATGTCGGTGTCTTCCTCTATTGCACTTCACCTTTGCTTTGGAAATAGCCTCTCACTAACCTCATGCTGTTGGATTGGTTAGATTGACTAGCCAGAAGCCCTGGAGATCCTCCTGTCTTTGCCTTTCCATCCCTGGGCTGACAGGTGTTTTCTGCCACACCTAGCTTTTGTTGGGAATCAAAACTCAGGTCCTCATACTTGTACAACAAGCACTTTACCAACAGAACCATCTTCCATGTCCTCTAACAGAAGATCTTTGAATTTGGAAAGATAGGCCTCTCTCTAGAAAGATTACTTGCTTGACTTATCTAACAGGTTACTTTCTCATGTGTCACTAGAGATGAGGTGATCCTCTCTAGTTCCTGGAACTCAGTCCTGTTCCCAAACCTTAGAGACACATGTCCCATCCCATGTCTTATAGATCACACCAGGTTTATATGCACCTTCATTTTTAATAGAGCAAGGGTAGTGCTTTAGTGTGCTAATATGTTCTATGCAATACTTGTGATTGCAAAATTAACTTTTCATGGAGGAGACTATATATGAATTCCAGCTTCAAAGGTTACAGAAAACAGTCTCCAAAGGGATAAAAGAAACCTCAGAAGGACATTTCAGAGTGTATAGTACCTGCTGTTTAGGAGCACAGTTTGATGAAGGCAGAACATTACATGGCTTTAGAATAAACAATTCAAAAATCACTTTGATCTTAAATTTAAGCTGGGTATGGTGACCCATACCTGTGATCCCAGTGATCTGAGACTGAGTCAAGAACCCTGTCTAAACATATTTTTGTCAAGAGCTAGGTCTGGATAACACATGTGTTTTAATTTCAGCACCTTGGAAGCAGAGGCTGAAGGATCTTGGAATTTGAGGTCAGTCTGGTCTACATAGTTAGTTCCAGGAGAGACAGGACTACATAAGTAAGTTATTAGGAGATGTGAATGAAGTCAGTAACTGAATGTCAGATTAGAAAGTAAGTTTTGTAAAGTCTTTAACATATACTTAGCTCCACTATGACTGATACACATAATGTAAAAAAGAAATACAAACAACTGAATAAAAACTGCAGAAGAGATTTCAGTCACTATAGAAAGTAAAGCTGGAGAGGTAGGTGGTTCTGGGGTTAAGAGCAGTTACTACTCTTGTAGAGTACCCAAGTCCAGTTCCCAGCATCAGTGTCTGGCAGGGCACTCCAGCTCCAGGGCTTTCATCACCTTTTTCTGGCTTCAGTGGGCACACACACACACACACACACACACACACACACACACACACACACGCGCGCGCGCGCATACTCACACATAGATGTACAAAATTAAAAACATAATAAGATCTTTTTAAAAAGAAACACAAAATACTTTTCAATGATAACATTACAATATTGTGTTCTCAGCAATTTATTAAAAAAATATTTGAATGAGTTTGAGAAGAAAAAGGACACACAGACAGTAGAGGGACATTGGCTTCCCAATACCCTCCCTGGAGAAGCCAAAATATTCCTACAGTGGGCTCCAAAGTTTCTTGCTTATGCCTTTCCGGCTTGCATACCTTCTTGCTTAGTCACAGTTACTTCTGCTATAGGGCCTTTTCTTAGTGTCCGTGAAGTCAAGTGAGACCAGCCAGCTATGACATCCCAGTTAAGATGGCAGCTGTTCTTTTTTTCATCTAATGTCCTGCACTCTTGTCTCCCATAGTCTGCTCTTCTTTTCTTTTTACAGGGCATGTGTGTGGTTTTGTGTTGTTAAAATCACTGCTGCTCCATCTCCATGCAGAACATGTAGAATGTAAGTTCCATGAGGTCATGCTTAGTGGTCTAGACCAGCCATTTAAAACAAGGACTAATACTATCGTTTGCCCAGTGAGACTTTTCCAAATGAAGGGAGTGAACAGATGAATGAATAAAGCTTATCAGGAAGAAATCCTGTCTGGTGTAAAAGTTGTTTGTTTCATATGTGTCTGTCTTTTTGTGGCATATGTGACATGAATAATTGGACAGTCTGCTAGTGCACTAATCCCTAGAAAAAGGCCACTTCTCATCTGTTACCCAAGTCTTGATTTCAGGACTTACACGACCCAGAGAAAACAATTCCTTTCAGGAGATAGTCTCTTAATGTAAACTCATGTGATGGTCAGTCTCCTCTATATATACCATCAAAATTCTAGTTAGCCCCCCCAATCCAGTTATAATTGTTATCAAATGCCTCTTCATTTCGACTAATTGAATCATTCCCCTACATCTAATAAACCCATCATCTATGAACCTGATAGCTCAAAAAAGGTGAAATTTTTTTGTAAGAAAGAAAATTCATGCATGTGACCACCTCCTTATATGTAAGCCAAGGATTAGGGTTTAGGTCTCCGTGTTTGTTCAACAAGTAATCTTACCGAATCAGCTCTCCAGCCTCCAAATATATTTACTAAATGCCCATGAATGAATTTCTAAGTGAAATTCAATCTTGTCAGCTTTGAACTTATGTAGATTTAGATGTTTATATAAACAAATCTTTTCTTTTGTGTTTTTCTTTTGCCCTTCCACTTATTGTATGTGGTATGTAGTTGTGTGGAATTTGACTGTAAAAATGTACTCTATAAATCTAACAGTTATGTTTCTGTTACAGTGATCTTTACAAATAAAAGTACTACAGCTATTGTTGCAAGTGTGCAGAGGAGTAGACATGTGCATTTCCTATGAACCACATCCGCAGGGGGAGAGCTCTCCTTGTGGAATCTCATCATGCCTGATACTGTACAGCATCTCAGTTTCATCAAACCTGGCAGTGCGGTAGTGACCTGTCATTGACATCTTAACCGTGTTTCCTTGATGCTAATTCATGTTTATTATCTACTTTGACTTCTTTGTGAGGGATTCTTCTATTGAATTGTCTTTTCCTTACAGATTTCTGAGTTCTTAACATTTAAGGTAGTAACTGCTGCTTCTTAAACTGTACATATAACTTCAGACATCTCATTTGGAAATATTTGATACTGACTTTTATAGATGGAAATCTTCCATTTGGGGGAGTTCAATCAATCTTTTTTTTTTTTTTGGTAAGTGCATGCTATATTTTAGTGGCGAATGATTTTTCTTTGAAATCATATTGATACTCTTTGTGGGTATCTTCTAAAGGCTTCATAGATCTTTCTTAGACAGCCAAGCATTCATTTTGTCTGTAATGTAATAGTGGTATCTTGACATCTAGTTGAACAATTCTTGTTACCTCTTCCTCTCTTCCAAGATCTCTTTGCCCTTTGTATATTCAGGGGCCAAATGTCAAGTTCTATACACTTGAGGTTTTAACTGGAATAACATTGTATTTGCAAATTTAAAAAGTGGTGTTTATAATGAGTCAGTCTTTAGATTTAGGCAGGAAGTATATCTTCTCATTTCTTTAGATCATCTTTGTTTTCTAAAGCATGTCAGTATACTGCTTTTCTGTGTATATTCATATTACTGCTTCAGAAATCTCACAAGCTCTTGCTGGCTTTAGGTGTCATTAATATCTAATGTTATTGTCAATGATATCATTCTTAAATTTGGATCATTTGTAACTGGTATATGTAAATATAGTTGATTTTTGCATATATCTATTTGAAATTTAGAGAACTTGCCAAATTCTTCTATTAATTCAAGTGGTTTACTCTGAATATTTTTACACACATGCCATCTGTCAATATGATAATGTGTTTCTTCTTTTTCAGTCTCTTTCCATTCTGCCTTCTCTTTTCCCTTGCTTTGTATTGGTTAGAACTTCCAGGACAATGTTGAATAAAGATTCTGATCACAGGTGTCCCTGTTTTTATCTTGATCTGCAAGATAAGACTTTTACTACTTTTATGTACAATTTTGCTGAAGGTTTGTAATGATATATTTTATGGGATTTTCTTACTATTTGAGATTGCTGAAAAATAATACATTAAAAATGTCTTATATATTACACCTGATTTTTTTATTATGACATTTTATTATGACATTTTCATATGTGTATATAATGTATTTTCATCATATTCATATCTCTTTCCCTCCTACTGATCCCACTTCCTCTTCCCAACTAATCCCTTTTCTACTTTTACATCTACTTATTTGTTTATTTTTGTGATCCAGTAAGTTTCCTTAGGGTTGCTTACAGGAGCATGGGCATCTTTCTGGTGGCTGTTCTTCCTCACCCTGGAAGTCATTAATTACCACAGATCTGCAGAAAAGGGTGGGGTCCTGTTAGTCCTTCCTTCTTCTCTGGCAGGATGTTGACAAACCCAGTCTTGTGTAGGTCAAGCACAGGCAACCAGAGCTTTTGAGTTCAAGAGTGCAAAGGCCATGTTTATGCCTGAAGATTATTCTCCAACACTGCCCCTTTCTTAGGCATTTCTGTTCTCCCTGCCACTTCCACCGTGTTCTCTGAACCTTAAGGGGGTAATAGAGGTATCCCATTTAGGGCTGAGTGTTGAACAGACATTTATTCTCAGCACTTTGACTAGTCACGAGTCTCTGCAGTTACCGTTGGATGCTTCAGACAGAAGCTCCTCTGGTGAAAGCCTGACAGCGACACTATAAATGTAAACACCATGTTTAGAATGATGAGTTTTACTAAATACTTCTGAGTTTGAGATTTCTTTTTAATATGTTACTATGTGTTCAACAGATTTATTTTAAGTTTTACCTAATCATTTATTTATGGACTAAGCCATCTGGACCACAGTGCACATAGTCTTAGGGTCAGCGAGTTCATACTTTATTTAGGATTTTTGTGTCAGTGTCCAAAAGGAATATTAACTGTTTTCCTTTCTCCTAATGTCCTCAGGATTTGTATCATAATACAAATTAGGAAGCATACTTTCTGTTCTCTGGAAAAATTTGCCCAAGATTGGAATTGCATTTTTTAAATGGTTGGTAAAATTCCCCAGTAGAGCTATCTTGAGTTTGGAAGTTTCTTTCTAAGAGTTTGGCTGATACTTCAATTTCTTTGATGGTTATGAATATAGTTAATTTTCTCTCTTCTTGTGTCTGTTAATATTTTTCTAGCAATCTATCACCTTAATTTGAAAAATGTATTAGTGTAAAATTGTCCATACTCTTGTTTTGTTTTGTTTCCTCTTTGTTTTACTTTCACGTCTCTTACAGCGCTGACCTCCATCTTACTAGAGCTAGTGATCTGTCTTTATTTTTCTTCTTCATCATTCTCACTGGAGATTTTTTTCAAGTATATTAAAATTCTCAAAAGCTTGTGTTTCTCTGTACTCTGTTATTTATTGGTTTTGTATTTCATCAATTTTTAGTATTATTTTTAGTTCTTTTAAATTTTTTTTTGAAAATTTATTTCCAGATAGTTGCCTATATAGTTCGTATAATTTTCTAGCCTCCTGCCTTAACTATTTAAGATTTTCAAATGTTCTTGAATATTACTTGTTAGCATACCACAGATTTGAAAGGTGGTATTTTTATTCTCATTTATGTAAAATGGATTTCCTCATTTAACTTTTTAGTTCATTCTTTGTAAGGGTTAATTTAAAAATATTTTCAATTTTATGAATTTGGGAATTTCTAGTATTTTTGTTATTAACATCTGACACTTCATTATTTTGTACTTATAGAACATATCCTGAATATTTTTAATTTTTGCCACTTGTAAAAACTTGCAGCCATACTCTATTGTCATTTTTTTAAAGTATTTTTAGTACTTGAAAAATGTATTTTGCAGTTTGGGAAAATACAGTTCTGTGTTTCTGTTGCTTTTTAGCTTGATATATCAGTAAGATTCTGGCTTATACTGTCATCTCTGGGTCCCTTTATATTTAAAAGGGTATTAGATTAGGTGATAAATTATGGGCTACAGTAGTATTAAAGTCTAAAGCAACTCTTACTACAATCTGCAATGAGTAGAATTTTTAATAAGTCAGGAAACACTTAACATTTTACTAAAGGATGTGTCTAGTTGTCAAGAATTTGGTTTGTGTCAAGTTCCAAGCAAAGGAGAATAATAACTATGAGCAATAAAAATACAGTAATATATATGAAATATTCTAGACTCAGTGAACAATCAAAACAGAACTAATAAAAATATTTAAGAAGGAAAGTAAAATCAAGAAATAATGAGAAAAGGTTCTATTACACACCACACACACACACACACACACACACACACACACACACCAAATCCCAAGGCATCATAGAATGTAAGGAAACAGATACATTATCTTCATGCTTAAAATATGATTGCTGTATGTCAAGATTGTGTAATAGGCAAGAATGCTCAGTTAAAGAACATGAAGTCTGGCTGCAGTTTGTTTGATTATTTTGGTGTAATCCTAGTTCACATGAATAGGAATTTACTCTGAAAAGAATGCTCAAGTGTAACTATGAATGGAGTCAAATTCTACAAAGGGGATGAGTATGGAAGGTGAGATAGTTGCATGCCAACTATCAGTGTCGAGTGGTATAGAAGTTAAAACAGGGTAGTCACATAGTTATGTACAAATAAAGGAGTGGGTGGAAAATTTATAAATGGTACCTATAAAAACAAAGCAAAAGAAAATATTACAACCAAAAATGTAGATTTGTTCTCCCTAAACACAGTGTTTTACTGTGCATGGGGGAAGGAGAAAGGAAAAGAAAGTGCCAGCACAAAAATGGACATGTAGACCAGTGGATCCAGGAAAAATGGACATGTAGACCAGTGGATCCAGGAAAGAAACAACAAAAACCTTTGACATAAATCCATACTGCTAAGCCCCCTGATTTTTTGACTAAAGTGCTGAATTAGTCATTGGAGAAAAGACAGTATCTTCAGCAAAGTGTTGGGAAAACTGGTTTCCACATGCAGAAGAGTGAAATAAACCCTTCTCTCTCATCATCCATAGAAATCAGCTCTAAGAGGATTTCAGTGCATAGTGTAAGACCCCAGACTCTAAGAAGACTAGAGGTAATGAGTTTCTGAATCGGAAACAGTAGCTCAAGAAATAGAGGCAATTAGCAGCAAATGGGACTTGAGAAACTGAATGGGTTCTCTACAGCAAAATTAGTGAACAGCATACAGAATGGGAGCAAATTTTTGCCAGAGCACACAACAGAAGTACTTGGTCATCTGGGAAATGCAAATTAAAACCACTCAGATTCCATCTGACCCCTGTCACGCTAGCTATCAAGAAAATGACAGATGCTGGCGAGCATTTGGAGAAAGGGGCCTCATTCACCATCGATGGGAGGACAAACTGATACAGTTACTATGGAAATCAGCATGATCTTCCCCTCAGAAACATAAAAATAGAGCTTCCACATGACAGCTAGTCCATCTCTAGACACCAAAAAGACGGAATATCCTACTAAAAAGATAATTGCTCATCTTGTTCATGGCTGCTACAAAAAGGAATTGCTAGGAAAACAAATCAGTCTACATGTTCATCAATAGATAAAATAAGAATAAGAATGTGGGACATATGCACAATGGAATTTCAACCATAAAGAAAAATGGAGTTAAGTAATCAGCAGGAAAATAGTTAGAACTGAAAAATAATAAGTGAAATGTCCCGGGTTCAGAAAGGCAAACACTATATGTCCTCAGGTTTTTTATTTCTGTATATCTACATAGGAGCCGAAGAACAGAGACATCAGAAAACTAGAAAGAAGCCCATGAGAGAAGCAACAATTTCTTACAGCGGAGAAGTGCTCTTTAATGAAATCTCAGTCATTTATGCTATATTTAAAACCTCAAAGTTACAATTAATTGTATTAGCATCTGACCATGTAGAGAGAATTTCAGATTCTGGATTGTCTTCTATTGGCTATTGCTGTCCAAATTTACTTCCAGCTGTATTTTCTCTTCTGATTGTCATCGGGAAAAATAAATAAATAAAAAGGTACATTTGTGGTCTCAAGAAGACAGACCTCTTAAACAAGACATAAAAGGGAGTAAGTAATAATGGAAAAAAAATTTAATTGCATTTATTTTTTTTTCAAAATATGTGTGGCTTATAATTTAAATGGAGTTTGTGGCTTAGAAGTAAGGTGTTTGCTACTGGACAACCGACTTAAAAAATCTGTCATAATTCACAGAAATGAAACTTGGGAAATAGTAGTAATTCAACAATAATAAGGTGAATCAATCAAATTGTCAATCCAAGAAGCTGCCTAGCAAGTGCACTTGGAACAAAGGAGAAAGCAAAATGACCTGTCCTGTTGGTGTGTTTTTAGGATGACCACCAATAGACAACACTGACACAGGTGTGCAGAGATGTAGTGGAACACAGGTCCCAAAAAGCCCTTACAATCAGACTGCCAACAAAACTGTCAGGACAATTCAAGGAGAAAAACCAATAATCTTAAAAAAAAAATGGTGTCAGAACAACTGGATATCCAAGTACAAAAGAATGAATTTGGATTCCTACACAAAAATCAATTTCAATTGAGACCATAGACTTTAAAAGATCAACCAAAACAACAAAACCTTAGTAGATAGTACAGCAGATGCTTCATAACCGCATACTGGGCAGTAATGAGTGCCTCAGACACAGCACCAATGGCAGGCCACAATGCAGAACATTGGTAGATTGGACTTGATTAAATTGTCAGATTGTGCTGGTCATTGTAGCACATTCCTGTATTCCCAGCAGCTGGCAGACTGAGCCACATTGCCATGCCCTGTCTCAAAACACCAACCCAAATGAAAATATCCAAACGTGTGCACTTCAAAAAACATCTTACAATAAAGAAGACCGCTTTCAATTCAGGAATAAAATAAAGCAAAAGGTTTGAACAGATATTTCTCCAAAAGTATGCAGAATGGTCAGGAAGCTTTTGATAAGATCCTCAGTAGGCACTATTGAGTGACTGTTAAAACAGTTTTAACAGTGAATGTTAAAACCAGGATGATCACTCCTGGAATTTCTCTGAAAGAGAAGACAGTAACTCTTGGAGAGGCTGTCTGCATAATTGACACCCTCATAATTAGTGGAAGAAAAAATACCGTTTCTGGAAAACAGTGTAGCAACTTTTCAAAATGTTAAATAGAGCTGTTGATTGGTCCAACAATTTTAGGTGTCAGGACAGAACTGTCCAAGAATGTTCACAACAGCATTGTTAATAGCCTCAGAGTGAGAACAACCCAGATTTATGTCAACCGTGAATGGATAACTATCTGTGCACTGCAAAATATTATTTGGTGATAAAAAAAGAAGCAAAATATTGGTATGTAATGCAACACAAATTCAAGAATTTGCTGTGTAGAAGAAGCCAGGCACAAAAGACCACATATTCTAGATTTTGCTTACATTAAGTATCAGGAGTAGGCAAATTGAGAAGAGTTGCTTTGTTGTGGGTGGGAATAGGCAGTGACTGAAGATGGAAACACATACTTTTTGGGTGATAGACATGTCTTACAATTAATTTACAGGGGTTATTGTACAGCACTACATGTAAAAACATGTCAGCTGCCCAGCATTGAAGTGTATGTCTAAATGTGTAAATTCTGTCTCAATATAAAAAAATGCCTGAAGCAAATGCGAAAGGTGAAGTTATCAATTCTTACAAGCTGGATTGTAGGATTTGTAATAGATTATCTGATTTCTATTTGTTTGTTTCAGAGAAGGCTCCACAGTGTAGCCCTGCCTGTCCTGAAGCTCACCACTTAGCCTGAGTTACCCTCAATATCATGGTCCTCTTGCCTCTTTTGGAATGTTGAGATTATAACCTCAACTACTACACGTGTGTGTGTGTGTGTGTGTGTGTGTGTGTGTGTGTGTGTGTGTGTGTATATCTCCATTAAAAAAAATCCGTGCATGATGGTGCATGCCTCTAAACCCAGCACTCAGGAGGCAGAGCCAGGTGGATCTCTGGGTTTGAAGCCAGCCTTGTGTACAGAGAAAATTCCAGGACAGCCAGGGCTACACAGAGAAATCCTGTCTCCAAAACAAAACAAGACAAACAAAAAGCCCCTCAGACACCACAAACTCCTGTGCTCCAGTTATGTGTAGTTGGGCATGATGGCACATGCTTTTATTCCCAACACTTGGGAGGCAGAAGCAGGTGGATCTTTGAGTTTGAGACCAACCTCATCTACAGAGCAAGTTCCAGGACATCCAGAGAAACCCTGTCTTCAAAGAAAACAAAAACTCCAAACAAAAAACTTTTGGATCGCACAAATTCCTGGCCCCAGTTACTACTTTAAGAATGTTTAGCTAGGCATGATGGTACACCTTTAATCCCAGTACTTGGGAGGCAGAGGTGTGTGGATCTCTGAGTTCTAGGTCAGCCAGGGCTATGTAAACAGACCCTGCTCTGTCTCAAAAAAAGTATAAATTTCAAGTCTTTTCATTAGACTCACCTTTAGATATCTCCAGTGTTCCCGTCTCTAAAGGAAATGACTAGGTTTTACTAGAGCACTCATAGCAAATACAGCAGTTACTTAGTTGGTGCCTGCTTCTTAAACTTGATACAGGGAAACCAGAGAAAAAATGCAGTGCAGAGAGCAAATGAAACCCAAAAGCAAACCAATCCTTTCAAAGAGAAGAGAAAGCCTGCAGCAATTATCTACAGTGAGCATTCACGAACTGGAAAATGATAGGAGATTGGCTAATGACAAAAGAACAAGATGTTGAAAAGAGACAGGTAATAAAATTAGGGGCTCAGTCATGAGGTGTGGGGTCCAAATGATGGCTTAGGTGAAGATGGAAAGGAGAAACTGAGTGGGAGAGAGCACATGAAAGAAATGACAAGGCTTTTGTTTCACAGCAAAGCAGAACATAATAATTACATGATTTGTGTAAGGCATGCCTAGAGCAATGACTGCTCAGACTCATCATGCACATCTTAACGAAACTGCAGAAAATGACCAGAGGAACATTCTAAAAGTGAGCACAGGATTGGAACAGAATTTATAAAAGGATTACCGGTTGGTTTTGTATTTTGAGAAGTCAATAAAATGCCTTCAGAATTCTGAAAGGAGAGCAAGAGCATAGAGCAAAGATATTTTTACATATCCAAACTCTAGCAAACAGGAGTGTTATTTATAGCCGCCCAATAACTTTAAAGTTCTTGTTTAATAGTTAAGAAACTTTTGACATGATCCCTGCCTTACTAGAGCTGAGTCCGGAATTCCATACACAGCATCTGTTGCCACAAAGATGGTAGACATTGACTTAGCAAGACTTTCTAGATGCATGTTGCCACATATCTTTGTGATAGATGGGGTAAGTTTTCAGAGGCAATGACGACATGAATTCTAGTGGAAAATGACTTTTGCTCAGCATCTTTGGTGCCTTTGGTAAGAGAAGAATTTATGAATACCCAGTACAGATTGTTGGGTATTCTTCCCGGATGCAGGTTTCAAACCCCTTCTGGAGATGCTTCATCTCTAATGTGTCTCTCAGGACGTGACTCCGTGGATGACCCCTGCTGAAGCAAGTGTGCACATAAGGAAGGAGCCTGAGGGATCTGTCATAGTGGAGTGGTAATCCCTGGATGCAGAGGATGGAAGTGTCAGCTTCAAGCAAACATGGGCCTCCAGGAAGAGAAAAATTTGCTTCAGTAACCAGTTTTCTTTGTGCATTTTGTTTTAAATTTCTAGAAATGAATCAGAATGAGTGTGTATAAAACAAAGAAAGGAGAAAATATTAAATTTTTATAAACAAGCAGTAGTGACGTCATTGTTCAATGCACAAATCAGCTGTGGCTAATTTTATGTGCTGAAGATTCAGTACTTTAACTCGAAAATTTGATAGAGCTAAGAGGGGGAAGGAATAATCTATGTGAGTTGGGAAGATACATCACAAAGTAGATCTTAAAGCTTTTATAGTATGTGTTCATGATAACTAAAATTGAAAAGTTGAAAAACACAAGAAAAGCAGAAGAAATAGCTAAACTACACAAGAAATTGGCTTCTGGGAACAGGAATGAAGGAGAGGATATGTATGGATGAGGGTTATCTCAGTTGGAGGCTGTAAAATTCACTGTAGTTTAAGGTAAAGGGAGATTTGTTGTATAAGATTCGCAGACTCATTCGGGGAGTGTATCTAAAATTTATAATTCAAAGTAATTTCTTCATTGAGTGGTGTATCTTTGTAAGGAGGGATCTTTGTAGTTGGTACAACTGTTAGCACCTCAGTTCGCATGCCCCAGAAAGTAACTAAGATGAAGTTAGTAATACCATGCCCAGCTTATCATAGGTTACACTGAAGTCATAATGTGACGCTTAACTGCTGAATTTAAAGGCCAGTTCCTTGTCTTCAGGATTTATGTCACGATATAACCTCTACTGATTCTTCCTGCTATGTATATGTCTTTATACCCATACTTCCTGTACACTCTTGACTTGAATGGCAACAGAGAAAAGTGGCGTTCAGGGGCAAGCATACGGGAAGAGCCAGCCACCTTTCCCCTTTCCCCTTTCCCTTTCCTGGCAACTTATGAGGGATGGATCACCAAGGTTTATGGACGGAGACAGGCCCTGTGCCTTCAACAAAGAAACACATCTCTAGAATTGATGTATTCCTTGCCTTCTGTGACCACTGGAGGTGAACGCTGCTTGCCAAGCAGACTGCCTTCTGGGAGCTCCCATTTCAGTGCTTAGTAGGCCCCTGCTAAATAGTAACCATGGGTTATGGAGGACAGAACTTCACCCAGACCTTGGACTAGTAGAGAAATATTTCATGCAGCAAAGTCTTAGTTTGGCTTGGAATGCAGGACTTGAGACTTTGGGGAAGGGAGAAAGAAGTGAAATGAGAGAGAAGGAGACCATGGAGTCAGGGATGATGGCCAAGAGTATTTGACATGAACCAGTGACTCAGACAGAGACACATACATCAGTGCATCTGGGTTGGGGAGCCATGAAGACAGGAATTTAAGTGCCATCATTTTTTTTTTTAATTTTACCAAACCACCTCAAAGTGACAATAACAGGATTTGTATTTTGACAAACTTACAAAGGAACTAAAACATAAAACAGATAAGATAGTCGATAGTGACAACATATGGACATTTGAAATGAGATGGAGAAATACATGCTGATTTGTAAAATCCTACGGAAGAGTCCTCACCTCAGTTATCAGGAGAGTCAAGCAACACAGCTCTCTCTACAGGACCTGAGGGCATTACTATTCCATTGTATAAGGCACCTCTAGAAATGAGACTTTTTCTCTGAGATCTAGGACATTGTCAGTCAGAGCAGAAGGCTACAGCTTATGTTCTACGCAGGAGAAAAGCTAGTTTCTGAACTGGAGTATGCAAAGTTAGGGGAATTTCTACAAGTCAGATAATGGAAGATGCTAGACCTGTTGCCTCCAGGAGAGAAGTTGGGAGACCCTTCATTGCTGAATATGGCCAGCCTAGAGGAAACAAGCAGGGAAGAACTATTGGGAATGAGCCCACGTGCCCCCAAGTTTCCAGGCAGCTTTCCTGCTCTGGAACTAACCAAGGACTGCAAGGTGTTTGAGGACGACTTTTTTTTTTTTTCCATAATACTTTTTTTAAAAAAGAAATCTTATTTTACACACCAATCCCAGTCCCCTCTCCCTCCAGTCCTCCTGCTTCACCCACATTCTCCCCACCCCACCCCCATCCACTCCTCAGAGAGAATGAGGCCTCCCACGGGGAGTCAACAAAGTCTGTCACATCACTTGAGGCAGGACCAAGGCCCTCCTCCCTATATCTAGACTGAGCAAGGTAGCCTTCCATAGGAAATAGACACCAAAGAGCCAGATCATGCACAAGGGATAAATATTGGTTCCATTGCTAGTGGCCCAACAAACTACCCATACCACATAACTGCCACCCACATTCAGAGGGGTCAGCTGTTTCTATGGGTATCCCCATCATGGTTTTGGCCCCTTTGCTCATATCGCTCCTCCCTCTGTAACTGGAATTTGGCCAGTGCTTAGCTATGAATCTCTCCGTCTGCTTCCATCTGCATCTGCTTGTTGAATGTTCTGTGATGATAAGGTAGTCATCAATCTGATTGCAGGGGAAGGGCAGTTAAGGTGCCTTCTCCACTATTGCTTAGATTCTCAGCTGGGTCGTCCTTGTGGTTTCCTGGAAGTTTTCCTAGTGCCTGGTTTCTCGCTAACCCCACCATGGTTCTCTTTCAAGGTATTGCTTCCTTTGCTCTCCCTCTCTGTCCTTTTCCCAACTTGACTCCCCACCTTCTACCCCCTCTCTCTTCTCCATACTGTCAATTTACTAAGGAGATCTTATTTACTTTTCCTTGCAGCGGGGAAGCCATGTAATCTCCCTTAGGGTTCTTTTTGTTACCTAACTTCTCTGGGGTTGTTAACTATAGGCTGGTTATTATTTGTTTTATGTCTAATATCCACTTATGAGTGAGTACATACCATGTTTTTCATTCTGTGTCTGGGTTACCTCACTCAGGATGCTTTTTTCTAGTTCCACCCATTTGCCTGCAAGTTTCAAGATGTCATTGTTTTTTTTTTTTAATTGCTGAGTAGTACTCCATTGTACCAATGTACCACATTTTCTTTATCCATTCTTTGGATGAGGGGCATCTAGGTTGTTTCTAGGTTCCAGCTATTATGAATAATGCTGCTATGAACATAGTTGAGCAAATGTCTTTGTGGTATGGATCTGCATCCTTTGTGTGAATGCTTAAGAGTGGTATTGCTGGGTCTTGAGGTAGATTGACTCCCAGTTTTTTGAGAAACTGCCATACTGATTTCCAAAGTGGCTGTAAAAGTTTGCCCTCCCACCAGCAGTGGAGGAGTGTTCCCCTTACTCTGCATCCTCTCCAGCGTAAGCTATCATTAGTGTTTTTGATCTTAGCCATTCTGACTGGTGTAAGAGGGTATCTCAAAGTCATTTTGACTTGCATTTCCCTGATGGCTAAGGATGTTGAGCAGTTTTTTAAGTGCCTTTCGGCCATTAGAGATTCCTCTGTTGAGAATTCTCTTTTTAGAACTGTACCCCATTTTAAAAATTGGATTATTTTGCTATCTGAATATCTGGTTTCTTGAGTTCTTTGTATATTTTGGAGATCAGCCTTGAGGACGATTTAAATATGCATGTAAGAAACCAAAACCAAGATACAAGCACCCTCTTCAAAGAGACTGTATCAAGGAGCAAAACTCTAAAAACCATTGATATTTTAGTGTTTTTAAGAGATAAACGTGTCTGCAAAGCAAGATCAATATGAAAAGGGGAATCCACAGAAGCAATTAAAACCAAGACGACAGGAATGACCTATTGCAAATCAAAAGTTCAACAAAAGAAAACTATAAGAAGATAAGAAAAAAATCTCAGAAGATGCAGTATAGCAATTAAAGAAAACTAGAAAACTGGGAGAAATAAAAAGACATCCCAGGGCTCAGCCCACAGGCACTCCTGCGTCAGTTAGCAGATGATGCCCAGAGGAGGAAAGCAGGCCAAGTCATCAGAGAAGAAACTCGAAAACTTCATTAAGATAACCTGGGTTGTCAGGCTAGTCAAGTTTAAGGACATTGGGAGAGAATCTCCTCTGGGGCAAAGGGAAGAGCCAGACTAAATGAAACCACTACAACAGCACAGATAACTCATCCATAAAGAACACGGAGTCAGCTATACCAGGACCCACAAAACAGTCTTAAAGATTAAGCCCCAGGATAGAATTAGTATCACATAAAAAGAAAAAAATTAAGGCAATGCTTCCATGTGTTTACATGGGGCAGTATATACAATATAAAATATTATACACTCATTATTTTAACTTCATTGGAATTAAAGAAATAAATATGCCAAATAGGCAGAACTGTTAATACATCTAACAACAGCTGTAAAGTGAGCATGTTTAAGTTATATGTAAAATGTTCATATAAATAGGTCTGCTAGCACCACTGTTAGCAAAAAATGGACAAAAGAATGAGGTAATAAGATGAGATCCAAAGGTCAACATTAGTGAAAAGTTTTTATCTCCAGGGTGACCCAAGAAACATAAATTATAACTTGTTACATTTCACCAAGTAGTGAAAGACTTAAAAAATAAATTTGCAAAAAAAAAATTTGCAACATTGGGGAATGATCATTTCTTACAGAAAAGCTTTGGCACTATGTGCTACTAAAAATCTTAAAAATAATGCTACAAGGATGTCATTTCATCGACAAATATGTGCTCTGAGGAACTTCAATATTTTACTGGATGTGCTGTTTCAGGTACTTGGAACTGAGGTTAATATTTGTATGTGATTGGTAATAATTGTGGATTGTGAATAAATAACTGTCCAGTGAGAGAAGAGATGAGTCATTCATTTCTACAGAACGTTTTCAGCTGTGGAATAAGTAAAGGGTCAAGAAAGGTGATGCTGTCTAAAGAAACAGTGGCTAATATCTGAGGCATAGTGCCAGCAATCCAGTAATCCCATTTAAAGCAATAGATGTGGGACAAGTAAAGAACATGAAAGACAAAGGTTTTCCTCCTACAATCTGTGCTATGACTGTAGCAGAACAGGTTATCAATACTTCATTTTCTATCTTCTCTCCTTTAAAACACCCACCCACCCACCCCCACACACCACAATATAGGCACCATTGTTTTTTACTTAAGTTTATTCAGTGTGGAGGGTTCCAGGGAAGATTGCCATAGTGTGCATGTGTGGCAACTAGGGGACAACTTTGGGCTCTCCCCTTCACCAGGTGGGTCCTGGAGATGAAGCACAAGTCTGTGCAACAGGTGCCTTGCCCTCTGAGCAATCTGGTTGACTGAAGGCATTGTTTTAAAAAAATGTGGAGCAATGACTTTTTAATTTCCAGAAATCCTAAAGTTAAGATGTCAATTATGTTTTTAACACGGATGAGATCAAATACTTTCCTTCAGGTGTCAGAACCATCCAGTCTCTTTGGTGAAGACTGTAACCATGACTGCATGGACCAGATCGTCTGCTGTGACAGGTGTTCTCTACTGGTCCTGTGGGCTCTACTTCAGAGAAGCCAGAGGCCAGGTTCACTGTAAAGGGGACCATTTTAGATTTGGTACTGAAGGATTGCTGTAACTATCATTGGCAGATTCTAGGCAATTCTTTTGTGAGCATAGACTAAACTTGCAAAAGCAGATTATTGCCTTGGGATATACAGAATTTTAAGATTATATACAGGGACACATTGCCTTACTCTTTCTAGAACCCTTATAAATGTAGTTTAGAAAACTCTACAAGCCTAGCTTAAAGCATATTCAATTCAAAATTCAGTTAGATATTGGTACTCGTGTTACTACCAAGCATTTTTATTATATCTTAGAGAAAAGATCCTCAGTGTGGTATTTAAGTCTCCTTTCAAATTACCTCACCTTTTCAGACCATGTTTTCAGACTAATGAAATATTTGTCTATAAACTTAAAACTGATTGTGTGTATATATATATGTATATTTATATATATCAAAGTAATTTATAAAATCTTTGAATTGTGTGTGTGTGTGCATGCATGTATGTCTGTTGAATGCCTGGGTGTGACACATGTGAATGCACACATATGAGTGTGCACTTGTTCTTATGTGCCTATGTGGAAGGTCAGAAATTCATCTCAGGTGTCTCTCCATCTTGTTTGTTGAGAGAGAGTCTCTCACTGACCCAGAGTTGGTTGTTTAGATTAGACTAGCCCTCCCACCACCTGCGTGTCTCTGCCCCTCCTCAGCTCTAGGGTTGTAGACAAAGCACCATGTCTGACTTGTGCATGGGTACAGAGGATCAAGACTCTGTTTACACAGCAAGGACTTTACCCATGGATCAATCTCTAGTCACATAGATGACTTTTAAGATGAAAACTTTGGAGTAAGATGGGAGATTGTCACATGATGCATGCATGGAGTATGGGTAGTAGGTGGGAGATTGTCACATGATGCATGCATGGAGTATGGGTAGTAGGTGGGAGATAGTCACATGATGCATGCGTGGAGTATGGGTAGTAGGTGGGAGATTGTCACATGATGCATGCGTGGAGTATGGGTAGTAGGTGGGAGATTGTCACATGATGCATGCATGGAGTATGGGTAGTAGTTAACCATCAAGGCTGGTTGAACTGACTTGGGGAGTGCTGTCAGCAGGAAAGCAAAGTAGGAGGCATCCCGAGCTTCCTTGTGGGGAAGGTAAGAGCACAGAAAGACTTCCTGAGGGTGAAGCTGTTCTTGGTCTCACAGTAGACTCTGTTGATGCCTTTGACATCTGGAAAATGAGGTGAAATAGTCAGTGGTGACAGCACAGCCGTGTTACCTTTGGTGTAAATGAAGACGTCCGCCAGAATGAGTCTCAGGGGAAGTGACTCACCTGTCCTGTACAGTTGACTCTCAGGGCCTCAGTGGAAGGAGGAGAAGCAAGGTGAGAGTGTGACTAGTAAGGGGCCTGTGGCAATGAGTTACACAAAAGGGACAGACAGACCAGCGCCAACCAATGCCAACAGCACGGCAGGAAGAAAGTTGAGAAGAATGAGAGTTGAGCTTTGAGAAAAGATTGCCCTTTTGTGATGGGTGGTGGTTGAGTGTGTGTGTGGAGAGGGGTCAGAGGAGAGAAAGAAAATCCGAGGAGCAAAAGGAAATCCAGAGAAGAGGGATAGTGCCCGGGAGGTCAAAGACTAGGAGAAAAGAGAGGTAATCCACAAAACGCCCACATGAATAAGGTGTAGCTCCTAGAGCGCCATCTGGTGGGGGAGGCCAAACTCTTGAATGCAAACTTTGAAGTTTTGACACATTGTAATATGGAGAAAGGTAAAAGGGAAATGACATTACCCATGAAAGAGGCTGATGACTTAATAAAGAAAATGACTTAATAAAGAAAATGGTGATAGTGTTTGCTTAACTGAATGAAGTCCTGAGATGAACGGGAGTTACTGAGGTAAGGAGTTGAGGTGCAGAGACCAGCTCAGGAAAGGAGTAGCCACTTCTGGGAGGATAGCAGGAGAGACAGGCTGCAACCAAGAGGAAGGAGCAGGATGCTGTGGGCCAAGGGGCCTCGTTTAATTCTATCTCTAATAAAAGTGTTCCAAGGGCCTACAATAAATTCCTAAGATCCGCGGGAAGTATCATGACTCACAGTGACGCTCCTAGTATACTGGGTGGAAGGCAACAGGATGGGAAGGAACTTGAAACTGAGGACACGAGCTAATGGGTTTCTTAGCATCTCCACATCACAGTCTTCAGAAAGCGGGAATGCTGGCAGGGCCAGCTCCACGGAGCAGCTATGAGCTGGAAAGATATGAAACTTTTACAACAGCGGTCACAGCCGATTTAGGTCAAGGTGATAATTCCTAAAGAGAGCTGCAGGAGAGGAGAAGAGTATTCCGTTGAGAAAGAAGGAAGATGGGGTTAGGAAGGGGTAGAAGAGAAGAGTGAAGAAGGGTTTGGGGGTGAGAGTGGGAGAGGAAAGAAACAGTAACAATGCAAAGTAAAAACTAGGGGAGACCTCAAGACAGATAGAAAACAATGTGGTTAGTTTAGAAACCATTTTCAGGACCTCATGCTCTGCACCTCTCCTTTCCCAGGACTGTGGCAGAAATGCTTGACCTGATGGGGAATAGCCCGAGAATGAGATAGCGTCTCCTTCTCCTGGACTGCCTCCGTGTCCTCACTTTCTTCTTATATAGAAGAGATGAAGTGATCTATCATGTGCTTCGACTTCCATCTGGACACCAACACTCTCTGACCCTCTCTCTGCTATACAACCACGGAGAAACTCTGGCCTGACTGAGCTACACCACTTGCTTTTCTCAGACATTTGGACAGCTCTTACTCATAGCTCTGCGTCCTGCATTGGTCTGTGGAAAACCAGGTGTACAAAACATCTTCGTGACCATCAAATCAAACAATGTTAGTTAAGGAAACTCATAACCCGTATTTACTTTTTTTCTTTTCTTTTCCTTTTTCCTTTCTTTTCTTTCTTTTTTTCAAGGCAGGGTTTCTCTGTAGCTTTGGAGCCTGTCCTGGGACTAGTTCTTGTAGACCAAGCTGGTTTTGAACTCACAGATCTCCACCTGCCTCTGCTTCCTGAGTGCTGGGATTAAAGACATGCACCACCACTGTCCAGCTTACCCTTTTCTTAACAAGCTTCTCAAATTCTAATTCCCTAGATTTTCATTTTAATTGTTTGATTCATTTTAATCACTCTTTTCCTTCTAATCCAATTATCCCCGTTTCCTTGGCTTTAGTGTTTATTTCCTGAACCATTTTAGTGAGTGGAGAGACATTTGTAAGATCTCCAAGCTGGGGGGCTGGAAAGATGGCTCAGCGGTTAAGAGCATTGCCTACTCTTCCAAAGGTCCTGAGTTCAATTCCCGGCAACCACATGGTGGCTCACAACCATTTGTAATGAGGTCTAGTGCCCTCTTCTGGCCTGCATATATGCAGACAGAATATTGTATACATAATAAGTAAATAAATAAATATATTAAAAAAAAAAGATCTCCAAGCTGGAGAACTAGTCACAGTGAGCTAGCTATTCTGGTAGGCGGTAGGCAGCATGTGGGGTCAGAGCAGATTGGCAACTGCAGATCCCACCTTAGGCTCTCACCCACAGCCATCTCTATTTCTCACTCTGTGGACTCTGCACACTGACTCTGAACATAAATTTCTTTGTTTCATCCCAATCTTACATAGATGGATCATGCAATAGGCATCCTTTTCGATTAGAAAATCCTGAAATCAGCTTTAGAACAATGGTTCCATATAAAGCACTCATCTTCCTGCTTGGTGACTTCTGTTGTACAGACTTCTAACAGGGTCCTCTCCACTGTCAGTGGGAGTTTGCTGTTTGCAGAGCGTGCTCATCAGAAACAGTATTACCAGACTCACTGTCTAGGCATGAGCATTTTCTGCAACTGTATGATTGGATCATACATAGCACACGCTCATGTTCAGTTCTAGAAACACTGTCACAGAGATGTCTAGACTGACTGCATCACTTTCCCTGGGCGGGGATGAGAATCGCCCACAATCTGCTTCCCAGCCACACCTTCATCAGCACTGTACTGGCAGAGTGCAAAGGGCCAGCTTCTGAATGGCTGGGAAATTGAGTGCTTCCTTTCAGTTTCCCGGGGCCTTTACTAAACATCTCAAACTTTATTCTTGCAGAGTTTGTTTTACTCACTTCCCCGAGGACAACATTCTGCTGCACCAGCAATCCCGTGGACAACAAGAGGAACACGACAGAGGTTGCAAACCCTCAGAGGCTGGAGTGAGCTGACGCCCACCTGGAGCGCTGTCGCTTAGTGTGTCAGCACGCCTAAGGCAGGCTGCTCCTGGCACAGTCTCAGAAGCCAACTGGAGTTTTGCTGCAGCACACCCACAGTAATTCATTGTTTAAAAGAATCTTGCCCCCTCAATCCTGTGTGTATATTAGAGTTTGGTGTTCAAATTGAAGCTATGAAGTCTAAGTCCAGCTGTGCTCAGAATCCGAGCTGCAGCATAATGATATTTCGTCCCAGCGAAGAAGAGTTTAATGATTTTGACAAATACATCGCTTACATGGAGTCCAAAGGGGCACACCGAGCTGGACTGGCCAAAGTCATTCCGCCCAAAGAATGGAGAGCCCGGCAGTCCTATGAGGACGTCAATGACATGGTAATAGGCACTCCCCTGCAGCAAGTGGTGTCTGGCCACGCAGGTGTGTTCACTCAATATCACAAGAAGAGGAAATCCATGACAGTGGGGCAGTACCGTGACCTGGCCAACAGCAAAAAATACCGGACCCCGCCACATGTGAATTTTGAAGATCTGGAGAGAAAATACTGGAAGAATCGCCTCTACAAGTCACCAATTTACGGTGCAGATGTCAGCGGCTCCCTGTTTGATGGGAAAACTCAAAACTGGAACGTGGGACACCTGGGAACAATTCAGGACCTGTTAGAACAAGAATGCGGCATTGTGATTGAGGGTGTCAACACGCCCTACCTGTACTTTGGCATGTGGAAGACCACCTTCGCGTGGCATACGGAGGACATGGACCTGTACAGCATCAATTACCTACACTTTGGGCAGCCCAAGACGTGGTACGCGGTGCCCCCCGAGCATGGCCGGCGCCTGGAGCACCTGGCCAGACAGCTGTTCCCGGGCAGCTCCCAGGGCTGCCAGGCCTTCATGAGGCACAAGGTGGCACTCATCTCCCCCACTGTGCTCAAGGAGAATGGCATCCCCTTTGGACGCATGACGCAGGAGGCTGGGGAATTCATGGTCACCTTTCCCTATGGCTATCACGCTGGCTTCAATCACGGCTTCAACTGCGCAGAGGCCATCAATTTCGCCACTCCGAGGTGGATCGACTATGGGAAGGTGGCGAGTCAGTGCAGCTGTGGGGAGGCCAGGGTGAGCTTCTCCATGGATGTCTTTGTGCGGATCCTGCAACCTGAGCGGTATGAGCTGTGGAAACGTGGCCAAGATCAGGCAGTTGTGGACCATACAGAGACTGGCTCTGCCAGTCAGGAGCTCACCACCAGGCGGGTGACCAAAGCACCAAGAAAACCTCAGGGACAGAGGCACCTCCAGCTTCACCAGGTCTCACACTCTCTTCTGCCTACAGCCACTGGCAGTAAGATTGCTTGCAGCTACAGGCAACTGTCAGATGCCGCAGTTGGTGAGGTCCAGAAGCCTGATCGAGCCCCTGTCCCACCACCTACCCTGGGTCCATCTTCTTCTTGTCACTACAAGTCAACTGGAAGACGTGGTCTTGGTCGACGCCATTGTGAACTAGGAGTGCAGGAGTCCACCAATGAGGCTCCAGTCAAGAGGCGCCAGCCAGCAGGCAGAGCAGACACAGAGCTTCTGACACAGTCTAAGAACTGAGTTTTGATAGCCTGACCTGTACCTGTGAGGTCAGCCACACTGCATCCTGTGACAGCTTCTGAAGGTGCATTGATCTCTGACCCCTAAACGGATGTCCTGCCTTACAGCTTACTGCCCCGCACTCAGGAAGCTGTCTAAGACCACCGCCTCAGAGTTCTGATAGACTTGGTAGGACAGTGGCCACGCTGGAGAGAGCTGCTTGTGCACCTTCCTCTTTCCAGAACGTGGCAAGCCTCTGGATACTGGTAACTCCCCGGCTTCCAGTGAGGTTTCATTGGCCAGTCACTTCCTGTTTCTGAGAGCTAAGTGCAGCTCAGGCTGCTCAACACTGACCTCCCGTCCTCTGGGCCAAGTGTAGAGGAAGCTGAAAATTCAAGTTTCTCTCCCTCTCTTCCATTTCTTGAAAATGTCATTTTACCACTAGATTAGTAGTCTCTCTCTCTCTCTCTCTCTCTCTCTCTCTCTCTCTCTCTCTCTCTCTCTCTCTCCCGCACACACACGCGCACACACACACACACCCGCCATTTGAGAGTCACAAATGACTTCTCAAAGTTGGTATATAAAGAATGTATCTTACCCAGTGTTCACAAATAAAGGCAAAGCATCCAAATTGTTGAAATTAGACTTGATTTTTAACATTGTAGTTTCAGGCAGTGGGATCTTTGGGACGAGGACACGTTCTCTGTTTCCAGAGAGCCATAATCATGTCTAGTCTGGAAGAATGAGTCATTCTGCAGCTCACATGTTCTGTGTGTTTCTCACATAGCACACTTCCCATTTGCACCCAAGCCTATCCACATATTCATGTGCTCATGTGTTCAGTGTGTGTTATGTGTCTGGGCGTGTGTGAGCCCAGGTGAAAGTATGGATGTCAGAAGATAGTTGTTGGTGTTGGTTCTCCCCATGTCGCACGTGGGTCTTAGGGATTCCACTCAGTTGAAAAAATCTTGGTGGCAAGCATCCTTGCCCACTTAACCATCTATCTCATTGGTCCAGTGCCATCTCATTTCGTTGTGAGGCAAATTCACGTGGATGTCATGAGACACCACCCTGTGCTCTGTTCTTTCTCCTAGGCCTGAGCACAAATGAGCTTCGCTCTATTCCCAGAAGAACAATCTCCAAACCAGTGTTTCTCAACTTCGGGGGTCAGATGACCCTTTCAGAGGGGTCACATATCAGATATTTGCAATCTGAATCATAACAGTAGCATTCTTTACAGTTATGAAGTAGCAAAGAAAATGGTTTTATGACTTCCACAACCTGGGGAAGTGTACTAAAGGGTCATGGCATGAGGAAGGTTGAAACTACTGGTCAAGGTCCATGTTGGGCTCTAGCCCTCGCTGGTTCTGCAGATAGAAAACTGTCCTTCTCTACAGTTGGGCCTCAGAAGGCTCCCGGTGCTATGCAGCCTTCCAGGGTGATGTGGTCCAGGTTTGTCCTCATTCACATGTCTGATATGAACATCTGTGGAAGTCAACAAGATAGACCAGCAGGTAAGAGCAGCTGCTTACAAGTCTGAAGAACTATCAGTCCTCAGAAACACTGGTGGAGGGAGAAGTGACTTCCCAAACTGGGACCCATGGAAAACACACAACTACACATGCCCCCATATCTACATACACAGACACACCGACACACCTACACATAGACACACACAGAGACACACCTACACACACAGACACACCTACACATACAGACACACCTATGCACATACCTACACACACAGACACACTTACACATACACACAGACACACCTACACATACAGACACACACAGACACACACACAGAGACGCATACACACAGACACCCCCCAAATACACACATACACACACCTACACACACAGACACATACACACACCTACACACACACCTACACAGACAATACATACACACCTGTACTCACAGACACACCTACACATACACCTACACACAGACACACCTACACACATAGACACACACAACTACACACACAGAGACACATACACACAACATACATACACAGACATACCTACACACAGACAGACACACACATACACAAAAGACCAATGCAACAAAAATCACTGGATCCAGATTTCATTTATTTCTTTGTGTACTTATTTGAGTGTTGTTTAGTGTGATTTTGCTTAGATTTACATATACTAGAAGAAAACATTTCAGAACATATAAATATACCTTACGATTATCATATATTTATTTTTAACTGTGTATATGATGAGGGTATATGCCTGTGAGTAATGCCCCAGAAGATGGAGCTACAGTCTCTTGTGATTTTTTTATGTTCACTTATTTCTAAAGACAGGGTTTCTCTGTGTAAGTTCTTAGACTGTCCTAAAACTCCCTCTGTAGACCAGGCTTCATGCTGGCCTTGAAACCTGAGACCTGTGCAACACCACACCTAACAGTGTGTGTGTGGGTTTATATGCGTGTGTTCATTGTGGAACTTCTATCATGGGTGCTGGGATTGTGGGATTCCAGGTTGTATTCTCTGAAGGATGAGTTAGTAAGCAGCCAGACAACAGGGAAGACTCCTGCAGGTAGGCCTCTCCACCTCCATTGCCTCCCACCGGACTCTGTAACCCACAAGACCCACTCGGCCACCCAAATCCACCAAACCCGTCATCCTCCCATTCTTGGCCAACCTTTCCTGCAATGTAACAGCCCCTAGAGGCACAGCACCTATGCCAGTTGGAAGAACAGCAGCTCCTAAAGGCACAAGTACCATCTAAACCAGTTGGAAGAACAGTTCTACTCTGCTGCCCACTCCCACCTACCCCATCCTCCTCCCTGTGAGCAGCCTTCTCCAGCAGCATCTGAAGACGCTATCAGCATAAGCACAACCCACACCATTCAGATGAGCAGGCACAAGGAAAACCTATACCAGTCGGAAGAACAGACTCCACAGACAAAGGTAAAGCCCATACCATCCAGAAGAACTGGATGATACAGTGGATCACCACACTTGACCAAAGAACCATCCGATCACCAGAACCCTTGACCACTCAGGTCAAAAGACAGTATAGGAAACAATAAAGGAACCAAGACCGATCCAGTGAAGACATCACAAGAATCAACACTTGTACCTATAATTATCCCAAATTCAGAAGGGTAAATGACAGAGTAAGAATATATTCAACAACATAAAGAACAATATGGCACCACCAGAACCTAGTGGTTCTACAGCAGCAAGACCAGACAGCTCAACACAGATGACACAGAAAAAAAAAAACCTTAAAAATAGCTTTATGAAGATGTTAGAGGCCCTTAAAGAGAAAGTGAAAAGTTTCTTAAAGAAATTGAGAAAAAGACAAATCCAACTGGGAAGAAATCAAAACATCCCTTAAAGAAATCCAAGGACAAACAAGTGAAGGAAACAGTTCAAGACTTGAAAACTGAAATAGAGGCAATGAAAAAAAAACACGAGGGAATTCTGGAAGTGGGCACTGGGTAAATGAACAGGAACTACAGATGCAAGCATAAACAACAGAATACAAGAGATAAATGAGAAAACCTCTGTAGGGTAAAAGAGTCGGCCAAAGAAAAACACACTGACTCTGAAACCAGAGCCAAAATCCACACTTTTACTCTAGAACCAGAGTCAGTGGAAGAAATATGCCACAGCCCTGAAAAATAGAGAAAAAAAACCCAAATAAAAGGGACTAGTGGAAGAAACGCAGTTTGGCCCCGAAAACCAGAGGCAAATCTGCTCCTGACCAACTGAGACAGAAAACCAACCAATCCCTGAGCAGGCACTCCAACCAGTCCCTGAGCAGGAAACTAATCAATCTCTGAGCACTCTGACCCTGAACCAAGAGCCAGTAAAAGAAACCCTGGATCTGAGACCTGAGCCAGGGAAAGAAACTGAAATCCCTGAACACAGAACCAAGAGAAACACCCTGCCTCTGAAACCAGAATCAAAGAAACACACCTTGGCCCCAGAACCAGAACCAGTGAAAGAAATACATTTAAGCCCCCCCCAAAAAAAACCCCAAAACTAAAAAGGGCAAGTGAAAGAAACACAGTTTAGCCCTGCAACCAGAATCCACACTACTCCTGACAAACTAAACTAAGCAGTCCCTGAGCAGGAAAACTAGCCAATCTCTGAGCAGAATTTTTTTTCCCTGGAGAAACTCTGCCCCTAAGAAACCCCACAGAATCCCCTCTGCCTGTTCAGTGTGTGACGGTCCTTTCCCACCCTGGCAGAGGCAGCCATTCTCCTGCATTCCTTCCCAAATAAATCTCTTTCTCAAAAGAGTCTTGGGTGAAACTCTTTGTTTGCCAGAGCAGAACAGAAGGACCTTGATAGGATGTTCCCTTATGGGAGCAGAGCAGAGCTCAGTTGTAACTGCTCTCTCTGGGAGAGGGGCAGGATTGCTATATTCTGTGTTTAGACCCTCTCCCACTGCACCCCAGCTTCGGGTATCACCTGAGTTCCTGACAAGTCCTGAAACCTTTTCCTCCAGCCTCCAGAGCTATCTGATTGCAGCTCTACCCCATTGTGACTCTAGGTGTAGCCTGGCTTCCCCAAAAGTCAGGATATCTTTATGTCCAGAACTGAGCTGTCCTATTGAGGCAGCTCTACCCTCCAGAGATGTCCTATAGTGGCTCTACCCTCCAGAGATGATCTATAGTGGCTCTACCCTCCAGAGCTTTCCCATAGTGGCTCTACCCTACTGAGATGACCTATAGTTGCTCTACTCTCCAGAGATGACCTACAATGGCTCTATCCTACAGAGCTATCCTAGTGTGGCTCTAGGTATAGCCTGTCTTCCTGAGAAGTCAGGACCCTTTTGCAGCCTCCAGAGTCACAATACTAACAATCTCAGGTGTTGAAGATACGATAGAGGAAATAGATTCTTCAGTCAAAGAAAACATTAAATTCTACAAAATTTAAGACAAAACAATCAGGAAATCTGGGACACCATGAAAAGACCAAACATAAGAATAATAGGGATAGAAAAGAAGAATTTCAGCTCAAAAGCACAGAAAAGTTATTCAAAAAATCATAGAAGAAAATATTCCCAGCCAGAAGTAGGGCATGCCTATGAAGGCACAAGAAATTTACAGAATACCAAGTACACTGGACCAAAAACAAAATCTCCCTGCCACATAATAATAAAAAAAACTGTACATACAGAATAAACAATATTAAGAGCTGCAAAGAAAAAAGACCAAGTAACATGTAAAGGTAGACCTATTAGAATTATACCTGACTTTTCAATGGAGTCTCTGAAAGACAGAAGATACAGGAAAGATGATTTGCAGACACTAAGAGACCACAGATGCCACCCCAGATGATTATACCCAGCAAAACTTACAATCACCATAGATGATGAAACAAGATATTCCATGACAAAACGAGATTTAAACAATACTTATCCACAAATCCAGCCTTACAGAAAGTACTAGAAGAAAAAGTCCAACCCAAGGAAGTGAGCTGCACCCACAAAAATACAGGCAATACTTAAATGTCATACCTACAAATTCCAAAGAAGGGAAACACACACTACCACCACCACCAACCCCCCCCACCCCAAAATTACTGGAATTAACAATCGTTGGTCATTAATATCTCTTAATATTAGTGGACTCAAGTTGCCTATAAAAAGGTACAATCTAACAGAATGGATACAAAAACATCCTTCTGCTGCATACAAGAAACACACCCCAACTTCAAAATCAGACATTACCTCAGAGTAAAGGATTGGGAAAAAAATTTCCAATCAAATGGATCTAAGAGGCAAGCTCAAGTAGCTGTCCTAATATCTAACAAAATAGACTTCAAACTGAAATAAATCAAAAGAAATGGAGGACATTTTGTATTTATCAAAAAAAATTTCATCAAGATGAAGACTGAATTCTAAAGATTTATACCTCATATATAAAGACATCCACATGTGTAAAAGAAACATTACTGAAGCTTAAATTACACATCAAAACCCACACACTAATAGTAGGAGACGTCATCACCCCACTCATGCCAATGGACAGGTCTGTCAGACAGAGATTAATAGATGAGGGCCAAACAGATGTCATGACTCAAATAAACTTAACAGACATCTGGTGTGAGACAGTTCTATATTCTGTCAATTATATTTTACATAAATGCTGATTAGCCTGTAGCCAGACAGGAATTAGAGGTGGGGCAATGAGAACAGGAGTATTCTGGGAAGAAGGAAGCTCTTTCACAGTCGTGCTCAGACAATGGAAGAAGCAAGATGTGACCTACCCCTCTGAAAAAGGTACCGAGCCATGTGGCTAACATATACTAGAATAATGGGCTGGTATATGTTATAAGAGCTAATACATAGCCTAAGTTAATGGGCCAATCAGTTTATAATCTTATGGAGACCTCTGTGATTTTCTTTGGGACTTGCTGGCAGTGGGAACTAGGCAGGACAGAAACCCCAACAAAACAGGCCCTCATGTTACAGACATATACAGAAATTCCACCCAAACATAAAAGAATATACCTTATTCTCAGTACCACATGGAACCTTCTCTAAAACTGACCACATAATCTTTCACAAAGCAAATCTCAACATATACAAGAAATTTAGAATAACCTCCTGTATCTCGTTGGATCACTCTGGCTTAAAGTTAGAGCACAAAACCAACACAAATGACAGAAAGCCTACAAACTCATAGAAACTAAACAATACTCAGCTGAATCACAACTGGGTCAAGGAAGAAATAAAGAGAAAAATTAAATGCTTTCTAGAATTCAATGAAATTCATACCCAAATTTATGAGACACTATGAAAGCAGTGCTAAGAGGAAGGTTCATAGTACTAAGTGCCTACATAAAGAATTTGGAGAAATCTCACAAAACACTCAACAACATACCTGAAATCTCTAAAACAAAAAGAAGCAAGATCACTCAGGAGGAGGATGTGGCAGGAAATAATCAAACTCCCAGCTGAAATCAATAAAATAGAAACAAAGAGACTACAAGTAACTAAAGAAACAAAGAGTTGGTTCTTTGGGAAAATCAACAAGATAGATAAACCCTTATCCAAACTAACCAAAAGCCAGAGAGAGAGAACATCCAAATTAACAAAATCAGAAATGGAAAGGGGAACATAACAACAGACACTGAGAAAACCAGAGAATCATTAGGTCATACTACAAAAACCTGTACTCCACAAAATTGGAAAATTTAAAAGAAATGGACAATTTTCTGGATAGGTACCATATACTAAAATAAAATCAAGACCGGATAAACAATTTAAATAAACCTATAAACACTAATGAAATACAGTAAGTCATTAAAAGTCTCCCAACTAAAATGTCCAGGACAAGATGGTTTGAATTTGAAAGAACAGATAATACCAATACTCCTCAATTTTTTCCACATGATAGAAACAGAAGGAACAGTGCCAAACTCATTTTATGAAGCTACAGTTACCCTAATACCAAAACCACACAAAGATACAACAAAGGGAATTATGTACCAATCTTCCTCATGGACATTGATGCAATAATACTCAATAAAATACTGTCAAAATGATTCCAAAAGCACTAAAAAATCCACTGTGGTCAGATATGCTTCATCCCAGAAATGCAGGATTGATTCAACACATGAAATTCTGTTAATTTAATCCACCATATAATAAAACATAAAGAAAAAACATCACGTAATCATCTCATTAGATGCTAGAAAAGCCTTTGACAAAATCCAATGCCCATTCATAATAAAAGTCTTGGGAGGTCAGGGATATAAGAAATATACTTAAACATAATAAAAGCAGTATACAGCAAGGTGCAAGCCAATATCAAATTAAATGGAAAGAAACTCAAAGTGATTCCACTAAAATCAGGAACAAGGCAAGGGTGTCTACTTGTTATTCCTCAGAAGGCCCCTGAGCATAGCTCACCTGGGGAATTACATTTCCCAGGAGCCCCTAGCGTTCCACGCAAAGGCTGTGCAGGCGCAGAATGTGGCGTCTGACGCACGTGCGTGGGGGATCCTTTAAAAGGCTGGAAAGCCGTCTGTCACCCCCCACCCCCACCCCCGCACGCTGCAATAAAGCTCGAGCTCCACGTGGGTTTTGTTGCGTCCTCCTTTCGTGAACAAAAAGAGCAAGCAGAAGAAGCAGACAGAACAGAAGAACACTACTCTCATCATGTCAATTCAATATAGTACTAGAAGTTCCAGCTCGAGAAATAAAACAAGAAAAAGAGAACAAGGCAATACAGATTGGAAAGAAAAAATCAACTTTCGCTATTGGCAGATGTTATGACAGTATTTCTAAGTGACCTTATGTATACAAAAATTCTATCAGGGAACTCCTACAGCTGATAAAATCCTTTAATAATGTGATTGGATACAAGATTAACTAAAGAAAATCAGTAACCCTTCTATAAAAAATGACAAACAGGCTGAGAAAGAAATAAGAGAAACAACATCCTTCACAATAGCCACACACTTTAGACCAAGAGCTAGCGAGCCTGCATGGGACCAACCTAGAATTTGTGCATGTGGGTGACAGTTGTGTAGCTTGGTTTCTTTGTACAGCCCCTAAGAGGTGGGCCAGGACTTATCCCTGGTGCATGAGCTGGCTTTTGGAACCATTCCCTATGATGGGATGCCATGCTCAGCCGTGATGCAGGGGAGTGGATCTTGGTCCTGCCTCAACTTCATATGTCATGCAACAGGGGGCTTTACCTTTTTTTAAATGGAGATGGAAGAGGAGTGAATGGGGGTCAGACAGATAGGAGGTGGTAGGGGAGAGGAGAGCAGGAAGGGGAAACTGTGCTTGGTAGGTAAAATAAATTTAAAAACTTAATTTAAAAAGTGAGTCAGCAACCACTACAAAAGGTTTAGTTAGTAAATGTTCTTAAATATTGGGCAGCTATCCAGCCCCAAACTTCAAGTTTCAAAACATGCTCCAATATTTCAGTTCATTGCTTTATATACATGTATTAAGGCAAAAGTTGATTAAAGAACTGTCATTAAAAATTATCCCTGAGCTACAGCTGGCTCAACAAATAAAAAGTTCAGATGGGCAGTGATGTTCAGGGTCTGTGAGGTAGGCCAGAATTGAGGATAGCCCTGGGAGTAATTCCCTCAGGGAATGTGGCACAGTCTCAAGGAAGTCCTGGTGACTGACTCAAGGTCCCGCTGGAAAATGGAAATGAATCCAGCATAGACCTCAAAATCTCAGTGGTCCAAATCACTACAGCATGAATAATAAAAACCCAGAGAGGGAAATTGAAAACTCGATAAGAAACCAACCAAACCACTAGAGAAGCCTTACATCTACCAGGGCTGCGTGACTGACAACTAAACAGACTAAAACTCTCTCTCCTCCCATTTTACATTTCCTTTAGTGCAGGGATTAAATGTTTATGTCTCATTAGTGCTGGGATTAAAGGTTTATGTCTCATTAGTGCTGGGATTAAAGGTTTATGTCTCATTAGTGCTGGGATTAAAGGTTTATGTCTCATTAGTGCTGGGATTAAAGGTGTGAGGCACCACCGCCTGGATTTGTTTCTGCATAGTCCTTGTGGAGCTCAGGACTCAAAGAGCTCTACCTGTCTCTGTCTCCCAAATCCAGAGATTAAAGGTGTGTGCCATCAAGGCCTAACCTCTAGTGGTTTAGCTTTGGCCTTCTGATCTTTAAGCAAGCTTTGTTCATTAAAACATAAAGATATCACTACATTTTCCCTTTTTTGTCTAAAATAAAAAAGAAGGCTATAACTAATATATGAAAAACTATGTACAGTAAGTGCAGTAACTATTTACAATATATACAGGCAATGAGTATATCAACAATGTCTAGCCCATTTGCATTTAACAAATTCAAAGAAATTACTCCATATCTAGACTATCTTGGTGGTTGTAGTTCTTGTAGTTAATTTACTTTCTATCATAACTCTCTTTCTGCATCTGTTAAATAAGGGAAACTATAAATATCAACTCCAGTGTTTAACTCCCTCAGAGAACCAAAAAGGAAGTAACATTAAGCAGAAAGTGCAAGCGACTTCCATAAAATGTGAGGAATGACAGAAACAGCTGGCTGGCTGGACAGTCACCCAAAGTTCCTCTGCAACATTGGGGCGTCTCCATCTTCAGTCTACAGGTCTAACATATCCAATAGACCTTTCTGTGAAGCAGGACATTCTGAAGCACTGTCCCTCTTTGTCTTGGAAGTGTTTGGCAGTCACTTTCTTTGTGTCCTGTTTGTTCAATTAGGACAGCATACTATCACCAGCCAAGACAAGGACGTTTTCTTGTGCAGTGGCTTGCTTTTGCTACAAACAAACAAACAAAAAATGAAAAAAAAAACAACTCTATGTTGTGTTTCTTTGAAACCCATTATCTTCTTGAATAGACTGGTACTGCCAGGAGTAGGCATGTCTTATTTTGAAAAAATAGAAGGACCTAGGGCATTAAAACATCTTAAATGCCATATTCTGTAGATCTCTGAAATGTTTGAAGATGACATGGCGATCTAAAATGTATCTTTTTTTAACCTTGAAAACACACCTAATGTGACTACAAGTTCGATTATACTAGGTTATTGAATATTAACCTGTATTTCCTCATTATTCTAAAAGTTGGTAATAATAATATTCAAGGACTAAAAATTTGCATTACACTATTAAATGAGTTATAGAGGTATAATACCTTGAACGAGAGTTTTAATAGGTGTATTAGTATGTCTTAAAAATTAATCTCAATATATAAAATTTGTAAATAATATTACAAAAATCCAATCCAATGTCCAACATTTAAAACTAGTAGGTGCTTTTTAGAAGTAGATTCAATAATCTACCTTTTCATATATTCATATCTATATTATCATATCTATATTATCCCCTTTTTCTTTTCACAGTGCTGAATACTGAACAAACATCTGGAAACACTTATCCTGCATATAGATATCCTGAATGGTATATTTGTCCGGGTGGGGGGAGGGGGGGGCCTGAAGTATTTTATTGTGCTGCTTGGGGATGTGAAACCAGCGCCAGTGTCTCCTGGTTGGGGGTTAGCAAAAAGGACTTAGTCCCTTTCACCCTTACCATACCTGGAGAATGTGAAATCACCTTGACTGAGGAGGGAAAAAGAGCTAACTAGTTAACAGGACTAATCTCCAAAATATGTAAAGAACTCAAGATTACACATTAAAATTCAAAAAAAAAAACAATTAAAAAATGGGGTACAAAGCCGGGCGGTGGTGGCACACACCTTTAATCCCAGCACTCGGGAGGCAGAGGCAGGCGAATCTCTGTGAGTTCGAGACCAGCCTGGTCTACAGAGTTAGTTCCAGGAGAGGCTCCAAAGCCACAGGGAAACCCTGTCTCGAAAAACCAAAAAAAAAAAAAATGGGGTACAGAATTAATAGAGTAGTCTCAACAGAAAAATCACAAATGGCCAAAAAATACTTAAGGAAATATTCAACATCATTAGCCATCAGGAAAATGAAAATTAAAACAACTCTGAGATACCATCTTACACCAGTCAGAATGGCTAAGATCAAAATCAATAATGATAGCTTATTCTGGAGAGGATGTGGAATAAGGGAAACATTCATGCATTGCTGGTGGGAATGAACCAATTCTGAACAACCACTGGAAATTGGTATGGTAGTTTCTCAGAAAATTGGGAATCAACCTACCTCAGGATACAGCATTACTACAGTTGGGCATATACCTAAGAAATGCTCAATCATACTACAAAAGCATTTGTTCAACTATGTTTATAGCAGCATTATTTGTAATAGCCAGAACATGGAAACAGATTAAATGCCCCTCAACCAAAGAATGGATAAAGAAAATGTGGCACATTTACACTCAGCAGTAAAAAACAAGGACAACTTGAATTTTGCATACAAATGGATGGAATTAGAAAACATCATGGAGTGAGATAATTCAGACCCAAAAAGATGAAAATGTATGTACTCATTCATAAGTGGATACTAAATATAAACAAAGGAAATTGAGCATATAGTTCACGATCCTAGAGAAGCTAAGTAATGAGCTGAACCCAAAGAAAGACATATATAGATCCACCTGGAAATTGGAAACAAACAAGATTGCCTGAGAAAATTGGGAGCATGGTCGTGGGGGTAGAAGGGAGGGAAGAAGGAGAAGAGGAGGGGAGAAGAAGACTGTTGAGGAGAACTTGAGGGAATGGGACAGTCAAGATGGAGGAAGGACAGAGATGAGAGCAAAGAAAGAGATATCTTTATTGAGGGAGTCATTATAAGATTAGCAGAAACCTGGCTCTAGAGAAATTCCCAGGAATCCACAAGGATTATCCCCAACTAAGACCTTAAGCAATAGAGGAGAGGGGACCTTATTTTGACTTGCCCTGTAGTCAGGCTGATGAATATCTTAAATATCACCAGAGAACCTTCATCCAGCAACTGATGGAAACAGAGGCAGAGACCCACATTGGAGCATTAGGCTGAGCTCCCAAAGTCCAGTTGAAGAGTGGGAGGAATGAGAATATGAGCAAAAGGTCAAGACCATGATGGTTTAACCCACTGAAACAGTCCACATGAGCTAAAGTGAGCTCATCAACACGAGCTGGACTAGAAAGGAACAAGCATAGGACCAAACTAGTCCCTCTGAATGTGTTTGACAGTTGCATGACTGGGGCAGATTGTGAGTTCACTGTCAGTGGCACCAGGATTTATTCCTACTGCATGTACTGACTTTTTGGGAACCTATTCTCTTTGGATGGATACCTTGTTCAACCTAGATATAGTAGGGAGGGTCTAGGACCTTCCACAAAGCAATGTGCCTTACCCTCTCTGATGATTGGATGGGGGTAGACTGGGAGGGAATCTGGAGAGGACAGAAAGAGGGGAGCGAGAGGGAACTTGGATTGGTATTTTCCTTAACACTCTAATAAATAAAAATAAATAAGAAAAAATAAAAATTCTTCCTTTCTTAAAAAGAAGAAAAAAATATCATTATAAGTGAAAGTGGAAGCTGTTAACAAACCAATACCTCTGGGGAGGTGTCCTTAACCCATATGAAAAAGAGGTCAACATGACAGTAAGTCTTGCTTGTGGGTCACAGACTAACATGAAGAAGTACACATCCTGTGACATCCAGTGGGTCGGGAAGGCTGCATCAGTGTCAGCAGGGAGGTCAGTTGTCACAGTGGGAGGAATTATCAGTTCTTTTGAGATCATAGCCTTCCTGTATGGAGCCCAAGTTGTCTCCAAGCTCAGGAGAGGTGCGGCTGCCTGGTGTTCCGTGTGCTGTTGGGATAGAGTGAACAGATGGTGGCACAGGTCCCACTCCCTGGTCTGGGAAGCTAAAATCTTCCCTTTCCTTCCTGCATAGAGATTGTTTTGGGGCCACTATCAAGCTTCTGGCCATGGAAAATGACCTATTACCTCATCTTTACAACTATACACCCAGTTTCTTGCTTCTGGCACTCTAGAGAGCCCTTTTGATGGTTGACTTCTCTTTTCCACTTTGACAGAGTTTCCCAGTCAGGTATTCCAAGCTGGGCTCAAATTTGTTACATGAGCCATGGTGCAACCTCGAACTCCGGCTTCTACCTCATCAGAGTCTGAATGGCAGAAAAGGAACCACACCCAGTTTATGTCGTTCTAGGGTTCAAACCCAAGCTCTGTACAACCGATGGGCATCCTCAAACCACGCTGCAGTTTATTTCACCTCAGCATTTGCAAACATCTTCTTTTCCCTGTGATACCAATCCATCCCTCTCCCTATGCAAAGCTGCACATCTTTATATTCAGTTCAACAGGACACTCTTCTTTTCTCTGTGTTTTCCCTTTACCTCATACTATTTTACACTCTCTGCTAATTTTGCGATGTTGGGATTTATTCAAACCATTTCCAATATTCTGCCTCCTGCAGTCTTGTGTTTGATTGTTTCCAAACAAAGTGCTTACACTGTTGGGTTTTAGTTGTTGTGGGGTAGCCACCAGGAAAGACCACAGGGACATGGGAGTAAGGCAATAAAAAGTTTTCATTGGCCGCTTGGCTACTACATTGAGTGTTCAGAATCCCAGGAAAGCCACGAGCCTTTTCTGAGGGTGAGGTTTCAAGCACAAAAAGCATGTTCTGAGTTGACATACTTCAGTTAACAAGATCTTTTAGCCAAGTACAACTAGAGAATTCAAAAAGCAAGATTAGTTAGTTTATTTAGAGCCCGTCTAGAACTTATGGACTGTGAGAACTTAGGTCTTTGTTTTTATTTCGGTAGGTGGTAATGTCTACTCGCTGGGTTTACAGCCTGACTGGTGCTTCCATCCTTGAGTCAGCTGTGCTAAGATCTGGAAGTTGTTTTATTCTCCACTGCACTTAGTGAATCAAGAAGATGAAGTATGAGGATCACTGTGTCTTGAAGAGCTGCAGTTGGCCCTAAGCCACACTAACTGTCCTAAAATCATGCACAATTTGCCATATGGATTAGGATGAGCTCCCCAACGTTAATCCAATCAAGTGAGAATTAGTGGCTCAGTCGGCACCAATAGCAGAGCAGTCAAGGGACCAAGAGAACAGAGACTGCTATCAGTCACCAGATTTATGTCTTTGTTTTGTTTTCTTTTTGAGTTTTTTATTCAGCCATGGCAAGGTGTTTTCTCATTATTCATGCTAAATTAGCACAGACACCACAGGTGTCTCCCAAAGAGGCCCATAGACCCTTTTCTCATGAGCAGTAGGTCTAATTACTCTCCATTCTGCAGAACCAGTTCAGCAAGGGAATCTACTGCTGTTTTAATTCAGAACCAGAGACTTCTAATACCTCTCAAGCCTGATCAACCTGTCTACTGAGTTTGGAAGGCATCAGAAGAGGCACGCTGAGTCAAACCTTGTACCTGCCCACCAAGTGGTCTTATAGGTCTGGGAATATCGCTATTGTCCAGATGCGTTAATGTGCCATGAAGAATTACAGATTACCTGCTAATCAGGGAAGTGCCTCAATTAAAGGCATTGGCTATTAGACAAGTTTCAGCCCCTCGAAGCTCTCTAACATTAACTTGGATTGTCCCCAGTCAGTAGAAGGATTCTCAATCAATGGGGTGACCGTCTGGTCAGTTCTCATCCCTATGGAATATGGGAGCCTGTGAGTCTCAGCATGTCCAGCCATCCTGGCCAGTGGTTTCTTGAGAGCGTGAGATGCTTCAGAATTTGCTGAAATGCTACTGTATCTTCAGAAATGTTTCTGCTTAAAGCCTAAGAAGATATCGAATATTTGATTCATTTATTCAATGAGTCACTCCAAAGGGAATACTGAAATTAAATTAAGCTAAACAACTTTGGCTTGGAAGGTCAATGTCAGAATTTAAAGCCAAATCAAAACATTGGTCAAAAGAAGCAGACATTGGATCCCTACATGGGTAAAGCACACCTTAGAATAATGGGATCTGAGCTGGGCGTGGTATCTGGTGCTTTAATCCCAGCATTCCAGAGGAGAGGCTGGTGGAGCTCTCTGAGCTCTAGGCCAAATGACTTTTTTCCTGTTATTTCTTACTCAAGCCTTTAATCCCAGCATTTAGGAGGCAGAGGTGAGCAGATCTATGGGACCAAAGCCAGCCTTGTCTATAGGGTGAGGTCCAGGACAGCCATAGTTACAGATAGTTACATAGTTATGTAGGCTAAGATTATTGAACAATGGACTAAAACTAGAGATAGGGAAATATCCCAACATTTAATTATTGGAGAAGAAGACTAAGCTACTACAGAAAGGCAAGCTCAATATTGTGCTCAATACTGATCCTCTGACCCTTAAAATTTTTGTATTTCAATTTTAATGAAAGTTTGATAACTTTCTATGCATACAAAAGGACATTTTTTCCTGATTTTTAGAGACAAGGTTTAAGTTACAATGGCTGTCCCAGAACTCACCCTGCAGGCCAGACTGGCCTTGATCTCAGAGATCTGCTCACTTCCACCTCCCAAATCCTGGGATTAAAGGCTAGAGCCACAACCACCTGGCAAAAAGACATTTTAATTATTTGTTTTGTGGTGGTTTCAGGTTAGCGACTTATCATTGTTTGGTTAGTCACTCTTTGGGGCATTGCTCAGTTTCTTGTCTGGATCCAGTTCTGGGGTTGCAGTTTAACCACAAAACAAAGCATTGTCCTTCAAGACCACAGACCTGTGTGCTTCTCTCTGTGTCTCACTCTGGCGAAGCTCTGGCATGTGTTTTTACTTAGCTTTGAGAAATTTAAACTATTCTTAGTGATTCTGAGAAGAGTTGCTATTAGCACATTGCACTTATTGGTTTCTGTCTTTAGCACATTCTAGTTTGCCATGTCTCACATTGGCATGCTCTACATTCAAAAGGCATTGGGCGGGGCTAAATGAGGGGTGTGGCCAGCCATAGGCGGGACCCTTAGTGGGTGGGCAAGCACTGAGTACCTCCCATCTTCCTAGTTATAAAAGAAAAGAGCTCAGGCGCCAACTTCAAAGCCAGTGGAGTCTCACAGGACGAAGTCACAATCTGGTCAGCTGTCTTCAAACAAGCCTCCATTCGGTGCCGCGGGGTAAGTCATCTGTCTCTGTTCAACAAGTTTCGGGTGTTCGTTCTTCTGTGAAAAGGACCAGTACCAAAGGGTCATATGGTAGCGTGTCAGCTTTATCTGTGATTCCTTGGTGTCCCCTCCTCATGTCGATGGCATTTAGGTCTCATTATTGTGGGGCAACATTAATCTGGGCTGTCCCAAGTCACAATGAGTTTTGTCAGTTAAGGGGTTGACTTGACAGCCCAGTTAGGTTTTTTTGGGGGGTCGGGGGATTTCGAGACAGGGTTTCTCTGTAGCTTTGGTGCCAGTCCCGGAACTTAAACTTTTAGACCAGGCTGGCCTCGAACTCCCAGAGATCCACCTGGCTGCGCCTCCCAAATGCTGGGATTGAAGGCGTGTGCCAACAAAGCCCGGCTCCTGGTTAGTCCTTATCCCACATATAATGCCAACCAAACGAAGGGGACGGGTCTAAGCTTAACTAGCCATCCTGGCTCACTTCTCTCTGGGATTGTTAAAGGCCACAATCTGTCTAATGAAATTTTCAGATTTTTAATTTTTCAACTTCATGGCCATTGGGATTACATTTTCCTATTGCATATCTTTTGGGGAGAAGGCCAATATGTTTCCTTGGGGGGGGGTGGTGGTGTTACAGTCCTCCAAAGTGTTAGGCAGTGATTGGTCAGAGGGAACCCTGGGGTCTGGAACATCTCAAGCTACACATCCCAGGATCTTTTTGACTACCACATTCTTCCCTACTCTAAAGGACTCTGAGACCTCTGGTGCCTCGAGGTCTGGTCTCTGAGGATCTTTCTGAGGCCTCCAGAAATATTTGGAAGTAACCAGCTGAGAAGACTGCTGGGACATTGGTTTATGGGAAACGAAGAAAGTCTATTAGACTGCCAGTGGCTACACTGGTGCCCGGGATCCAAATGTAGATAGGTGCGAGCCTTTCTTAGGGTGACCTTGGAAAGACGAAAACCATGTTCTGGGTTGACATACCACAGTTAGGAAGAACAGTTAGCCAGAAGTAGAACTCCAGAACTTAAAAAAAATAAATGCAAGGTTAGTACATTCAAATACGTTCCCAAAATGATGGCCATTGTTGTGGTTTGGGTAGGTGGTGCTGTGGGTGCTGAATTCTCACAGTCTGAGTGGTACTTCCATCATGGAGTCAATCATGCTAAGGTCTGAGGCCTGTGTCCTGCTCATCTTTTCAGAGAAGTCAGGTTTCCTCTCTGCTCACCACTAGTGAGGTTAGGATTTTCTGTACTGACGGTTGATTTGAAATCTTAGGTTGTCATTTGCATTGTTTTTCTTAGATTTTTTTAATTCATAAAGTTCCTTGAGTCAATGAGTAAACAACCTATTACCCATGTACTCAGGATGACTTTGAGTTCAGTTTGGGTCTAAGAACAACCTCGAACTCCAGAGTTTCTTGTCTCCACCTGGCAAGAGCCAGGGTTAAGGTGAATGTCACCATGGCAGCTTACTGTAAAACCTGGTTTTCCCACCTGAGTTCAAATAATGAATAGTCTTTTGATTTGAACTTGAATTGTCTTTAGCTCAGTATTTTTTCTTTATTTTTTTATTTTATTGAGCTCTACATTTTTCTCTGTTCTTCTCCCTTCCTCTCCCCTCCTCTTCAAGCCTCTCCCAAGGTCCCCATGCTCCCAATTTACTTAGGACATTTTGTCTTTTTCTACTACCCATGTAGATTAGATACATTTATTTCTCTTTTAGGGTCCTCATTGTTGTCTAGGTTCTCTGGGACTGTAATTTTTTTGGCTGGGTTTCTTTACTTTATGTTTAAAAACCACTTATGAATGAGTACATGTGATAATAGTCTTCTAGGTCTGGGTTAACGCACTCAAAATGATGTTTCTAGCTCCATCCATTTGTCTGCAAATTTCAAGATGTCATTATCTTTTTTTCTATTCTGTGGTAGTCCATAGTGTAAATGAATCACATTTTCCTTATCCAGTTATGCCAGCACTATTTGTTAAATATGCTTTCTTTTTTCCATTTGATATTATTTTTACCAAAGGACAGATGTGAGAGTGGAGAAAACGCTCAAGGAAGACAGGGAGACAAGAGAAGACAGACAGACAGACAGACAGACAGACAGACAGACAGATCCTTCCAGAAAAGCCCAAGATCTTGGCTAGAGTAGCCATGTCTTCTGAGCACCGAGGCCCCCAGAGCACAGGCAGCACCATCATGACCTTCTGCCCAACCATGGGCGAATTTTCAGATTTCTGCAAGTATATAGCCTACATGGAATCCCAGGGGGCACACCGAGCTGGACTGGCCAAGGTCATCCCACCCAAGGAGTGGAGAGCCCGGCAGTCCTATGAGGACATCAGTGACATGGTAATAGGCACTCCCCTGCAGCAAGTGGTGTCTGGCCAGGCAGGTGTGTTCACTCAATTCCATAAGAAGAGGAAAGCCATGACAGTCGGGCAGTACCGTGACCTGGCCAACAGCAAAAAATACCGGACCCCACCACATGTGAATTTTGAAGATCTGGAGAGAAAATACTGGAAGAATCGGTACTTTGGGGCTCCAATTTACGGTGCAGATGTCAGCGGCTCCCTGTTTGACGAGAACACTCAACATTGGAACGTGGGACACCTGGGAAGCCTTTTGGACCTCTTGAAGCAGGAATGCGGCATTGTGATTGAGGGCGTCAACACGCCCTACCTGTACTTTGGCATGTGGAAGACCACCTTTGCGTGGCATACGGAGGACATGGACCTGTACAGCATCAATTACCTACACTTTGGGCAGCCCAAGACGTGGTACGCGGTGCCCCCCGAGCATGGCCGGCGCCTGGAGCACCTGGCCAGACAGCTGTTCCCGGGCAGCTCCCAGGGCTGCCAGGCCTTCATGAGGCACAAGGTGGCACTCATCTCCCCCACTGTGCTCAAGGAGAATGGCATCCCGTTTGCACGCATGACGCAGGAGGCTGGGGAATTCATGGTCACCTTTCCCTATGGCTATCACGCTGGCTTCAATCACGGCTTCAACTGTGCAGAGGCCATCAATTTCGCCACTCCAAGGTGGATCGACTATGGGAAGGTGGCGACTCAGTGCAGCTGTGGAGAGGCCAGGGTGAGCTTCCCAATGGATATCTTTGCGTGCACCTTGCCTGAGATCTCTGAGCTGATGAGAGTTGAGCATCAGGAAACTTGGGCTCCCTGGAGGTCACCTCACGTGCCGGGCCGGAAATGATCCTTGGTACCTACACACAGCTTCAGGGGACATCTACTTTGATCTGTAGGCATTCCCATCTGGGACCACTCAAGAGGCTGGTAGGCAGAGCCCACAACAGCTGTCCTTACACTAAGGTGCACTCTATACCCATGCCATTCAGCGCCTCAAATCCATTGTGACAGTGAGAAGATGGGCGGAGCAAGCTACTGCGGCCTCTGTGATCCCTGTGGATGCTGCTGATGAGAAAGCCGTGGACCATTCCCAATATTCAGAGGCCTGTGGGATCTTGGCTAGGAGCCCCAAATGTCCTGGCCACTCACGAAGATGGATTTGAAATAGGCAGCCACAGGTTCACAGGTCTCCTGAGGCCACCAGCAGAAATTTTTAGTTATTTGACAATTGAGCCTTCATGTGACCATTGATTTGAACCTCTTACACTTTGGATTCCACAGGAAGAGAAAGCAGTTTTCAGGGGCACCCAACATGGTTCCGAACATGTGTGCCTGTGTCTGTGATGGGCTCATATGACACTATCTTCAGAGCACCGTGGTCATATCTGCATCAGAACACCTGGAAGTACCTGCAAGTGACCCCCAGATGAGCGCACTGACGGTTGACTACATTCTGCCCTAAAAGCAGGGCGGGTTGGAGGAGAGACAGATGGAGGCTGCTCCCTCCTGTATTTTTCAGGCATTTACTTGTAATTCTGCTCTTCTGGGCTAATTGTCTCATGGTCTCAGGGGCTGCTAGAGAGACTGCAGTGTGGGAGGTTAGCACAAGGGGTGGAGCTCTATCCCCGGGGGTTTTAAGTGATGTGTGGTCCAGACCATGTTGACATGGTTCCTTCATGTTTGTCACTCCCTACCTGTGCTCTGTAAGCAGGCCCAATAAAGATGTTTGTTGTCCCGACTGAAGTGTGCTGGATCCTTTTGTTTGTGTTTGGGATGCGATAATGGAGGGTGGAAGTTATGTCTTCCCAGGGCAGGATTTCTTCTTCCCTGCCCCCTCCAGCTCCAGGGTGCTGTGAACCAAATCTGCCTTCACTTGGACCTGCACTGGGTGGAGCTGAGACTCTGAGACTCATTCCCAGTACCACCTGTGTGGGGGTTTTGTTCCTTCTCCCTGTTGGCTCAGTTGGAGCGGGGTGAGGGAGACAGAGTCAGATGAGTTTTCCCGTGAACAGAGTCCAGAGGCTAGTTTACGGGTGCAGACTTGATGTATTGTGCATCTTCACTAGTTTACATGCATGTGTTACCCAATTAGCAAAGGTCTTAGCAGGTTGTGGTCCCATCAGCCTGAATGACACACAGTCCGTCTATGTGTACAGAAGACAGTATTCCAGGCAGTGTGCCTGTAACAGAGGGCAGGGCGCAGGCAACACCCTAGGCTTTGGCACCAAATTAGAAGGCCTCCACTTAGCTATGACTCCATTATGAGTTCAGGATCAGAGTCACATCAAGATCAGTGTGTGATTTGGTGTATCCTGGACAATGCTTTGTTTTTGGTTACACTATTGCCCCCCTCCCCCCTTAACTGGATACAGAAAAGAAACTGAGCAAATGCCCCCAAAGAGTGTATAACCATAAAATGATAATTCTTTAAACTGAAACCATCACAAAACTATTAATTAAAATGACTTTTTTGTCAGGTGGTGTGGCTCATGCCTTTAATCCCAGCACTTGGGAGGCAGAAATGGACCAATCTCTGAAATCTAGGCCAGCCTGGTCTACAGAGTGTGTTCTAGGACAGGCATAGTTACACGTATAAACCTTCTCTCAAAGTCATCAGGAAAAAACTCTTTTCATATGCGTAAAATATTCTCAAATTTATATGATACTGAAGCACAAAAATTTTATATGTCAGAGGATTAGTATTTAGAACATTTGGGCTACTAGTTTTGGACACAATGAATTAAACATAAAGGTAACATTAAGAATGGTAAAGCAATCAGGGCTTGGTCTCACACACCTTTAATCTCAACACTTGGAAGGCAGACATTGAGTCAGGAGGAACTCTGTGAGTTTGAGGCCACCCAGGGCTATTACACAGAAATTCCCTGTCTCAAAAAAAAAAAAAAAAAAAAACAGTCAACCAAACAAACAGAAAAGGGAAAGTAATCTTATATGGTTTGTCACTTGGTTTCTCTGCCTGGTCAATTTTGGAAAATCCCTTCTGGAAAATGACTGGTGGTTTCTAAGATTCATTGCTGGCCTGAAACTATAGAGATGTTTATACATTGTAGCTGTCTGGACATTCATCTAATACATGTTCTTGCCCTAACTATGACTTGTTTCCATCATCCTGGTAAGGAAGGGTTTCCTCTCTGTGCTTGTCCCTACTGGTGTTAGGCTTCTGGTGAGATTGTTTCATTTTACTCCTCTGTGTTTTGTTTCTCTAATTTTATATTGGTATTAATTCACCAGGTTCCTCAAATTAAATGACTAACCATTTCTTGTGTTTCAGAGGGGACTTAAACACATTCAGAGGATAGATGGACCTTGAGTTCCTGATGCTCCAGCCTCCTCCTCCCAAGTCATTAAGTTTCACGAGAATTCAATCTTCTTCTTTGTTTTTTCTTTCCCTCCAGAACTGAGATGTTCTAAGAATGATGGGGATAGAAAAGAAGAATTTCAGATCAAAGGCACAGAAAAGATATTAAAAAAAATCATAGAAGAAAATATTTCAAACTAAAAGTAGGACATGCCTATGAAGATGCAAGAAATGTACAGAATACCAAGTACAGTGGAGAAAAAAATGCTGAAAGACACTGTCTTGTGATAATTAAAATCCTTATGCTTTTACATCAACTGTGGTGTTAGAGTGTTCTCTTGGGGTGACTCTTCCTCAGTGATTGAACTTCAGGGTGCATCAGAACCTATTCCCTACGATGGGATGCCATGCTCAGCCGTGATGAAGGGGAGAGAACCTTGGTCCTGCCTCAACTTCATATGCCATGCCACTGGAGGCTTTACCGTTTTTTAAATGGAGATGGAAGAGGAGTGAATGGGGGTCATACAGAAAGGAGGTGGTCGGAGGAGAGGAGAGCAGGAAGGGGAAACTGTGCTTGGTAGGTAAAATAAATTTTAAAACTTAATCTAAAAAATGAGCCAGCAACAACTACAAAAGGTTTAGTTAGTAAATGTTCTTAAATATTGGGCAGGGGCTGGAGAGATGCCTTAGTGTTTAAGAGCACTGCCTGCTCTTCCAAAGGTCCTGAGTTCAATTCCCAACAACCATCTGAAATGAGGTCTGGTGGACACACACAGACAGAATATTGTATACATAATAAATAAATATAAAAAAAATATTGGACAGATATCCAGCCCCAAACTTCAAATTTCAAAACAGGCTCCAATCTTTCAGTCCATGGCTTTACATACATACATTAAGGCGTAGTTGATTAAAGAACAGCCATTAAAAATTCTCCCTGAGTCACAACTGTCTCAACAAATGGAACGTTCAGAAGGGCAGTGATGTTCAGGGTCTGTGAGGTGGACCAGGGATGAGGAGAGCCCTGGGAGTAATTCCTGGGCTCACTCAGGGAATGTGGCACAGTCTCAAGACATAGTGACTGAATCAAGGCCCTCTGGAAATTGGGAGTGAAACCAGCACAGACCTCAACATAAACCAACAGTTGTTCTAATCACTGCAGTATGAATAATAAAAACCCAGAGAGGGAAATTGAAAACCCAATAAGAAACCAACCAAACCACTAGAAGCATTACATATACAGAGGCTGTGTTACTGAATACTAAACAGATTAAGACATTCTCCCCTCCCATTTTACATTTCCTCCAGTGCAGGGATTAAAGGTTTATGTCTCATTAGTGCTGGTATTGAAGGTTTATGTCTCATTAGTGCTGGTATTAAAGGTTTATGTCTCATTAGTGCTGGGATTAAAGGTTTATGTCCCATTAGTGCTGGGATTTAAGGTTTATGTCCCATTAGTGCTGGGATTAAAGGTGTGAGGCACCACCGCCTGGGTTTGTTTCTAAATAAACTTTGTGGAGCCCAGAATGGTCTTGAACTCACAGAGCTCCACCTGTCTCTGTCTCCCAAATCCAGAGATTAAAGGTGTGTGCCACCAAGGCCTAACCTCTAAATAAATAAAATATCACTACATTTCCCCTTTTTATTGTCTAAAATAAAAAAGAAGGCTATAACTAATATATGAAAAACTATGTACGGTAAGTGCAATAACTATTTAAAATATATACAGGCAATGTGTATGTCGACAATGTCTAGCCCATTTGCATTTAACAAATTCAGAGAAATTACTCCATATGTAGACTCTCTAGGTGGTAGTAGTCTTGTAGTTAATTTATTTGCTATCATAACTCTCTCTTTATATCTGGTAAACAAGAGAACCTATAAATTCCTAGTCTTCAACTCCCTCAGAGGACCAACAAGGAAGCAACATTAAGCAGGAAGTGCCAGCAAGTGACTTCTATAAGATGTGAGTAATGACAGAAACAGCTAGCTGGCTAGAAGTTACCCAAAGTTCCTCTGCAACATTGGGGCAAGTCCATCTTCATTGGACAGGCCTAACATATCCATAGACCTTTCTGTGAAGCAGGACATTCTGAAGCACTGACCCTCTTTTTCTTGGGAATGATTGGCAGTCACTTTCTTTTGTGTCCTGTTTGTTCAGTTAGGACAACATACTATCACCAGCCAAGACAAGGACGTTTTCTTGTTCAGTGGCTTACTTTTGCTACACAGAAAAAGTCCATGTTGAATTTCTTTGATTCCCATGCCTTCTCTGAATCAATTGTTGATGCCAGGAATAGGCATGTCACATTTTCAAAAAATAGAGGAACCTAGGTTATTAAAACATCTTAAATGCCATATTCTGTAGATCTCTGAAATGTTTAAAGATGACATGTCTATCAATGTATCTTTGTTTGACCTTGAAAACATACCTAATGTGACTAAAAGTTCAATTATACTAGGTTATTGAATATTAATCTGTATTTCCTTGTTATTCTAAAATGAAGGAAATAATACTTTTTAAGTACTGTAAGTTTGCATTACATTGTTAACTGAATCATATACATATAATACTGTGAACACGAGTAGAAATGTATGTTCAGCATGTTTTTAAAGATTAATTTCAATAATACAAAATTTGTATATAATAATACAAAAATCCAATCCAATGAGAAACATTAAAACTAGTAGTTGCTTTTTTAAAGTAGACTCAATAATCTACCATTTCATATTATCATGTCTATATCCTCTCTTTTTTCTTCTCAGAGTGGATTCAAGAATCTACCCTTTTATCCTATCATATCTATATCCTCTTATTTCTTTTCAAAACAATAACCTTGAATATATTCTCCTTTGTTTAGCTTTTTCCTGACCATTATAAATAACAACTTGCAACCAACACCCTAAACAATTACACACATGCATAATTCATTTAACAAACAAAAAATCACCCATCTCATACTTGAGAATGTGGGTGTTGTAATCTTAAATTTACTTCCTGCTCTCTGTGGGTGACTGCATCTTTAGGGGATCTTTAAAAATATTTTGAGTTAATTGTCAAGTCCTGGGAGAGGTAGCTGTTTCATTTTTTTTCTAGTGTCTGTGTAATGGGAATGTGCAGGGTTTTCTCAAATCCTGTCTAGAGCAGGTGAGGCTGGATCATGTCAGCTAGTCACCTCAAAATTTACCTGTGCAGTTTGTAGTCCAAAGCTACATTAGGTGATCATTAGGTGGAGTTTTCAGATTAGTTGTCTTATCATTACCCTGGAGGAGTTATTGTTGTGAGCCCCATCCTCCTTATGGAGACTTCAAAGATTGCTGTTATTGGTGTTCACTGTGGAGAACTCAAAGAGATTCAAATCTGAAATGATGTACAAAAAGGTAGATGAAACCTTTTTCGAGAATTAGTTAGTACTCTCTATGGCCATTAATATCGTAATAAATAGTTTAATATATGCATATTATATATACAGATTATCCCTCTGCATTAAAATTCCTGCAGGGGCATGTAAGATGAAGACAGGGGCAGCAGTGGTGGACGGGAAGCAAAGCAGGCGGTCAGAACCCTAAAAAAGAGACCCTGACAAAATTGGCCCTAGAGATTGACAGGAATGACTGGACAGCCTTCCCTCCCTGTTGCAGGAGGTCTTTCCACCCCTCCAACCAATAGCTGCTGAGATACCAGCCCATTGGGGCGTGGTTTCTCTCCATTCATAAAGCCTCTATTTCCTTCCGCTTGCTCTTGGCTTCCTGCTGCTCTGGCGACTAGAATCTTTTTTTCTAGTTGTGTAGAGAGCTGTTGTCTGGGATTGATCGTGATCTGTAAGTTTTTCCTTTTTAAATAAATACTACCCTAGTAATAGTAATTCCAAACTGGTGTGGCATTGTTCGTGGTTTACGCCTTTACCTGGCGCCCGACGAACGTTTGGCTTTTAGGACCCCCCCCCCTCAGCTGCAGGCCGCAAGTTCGGCTTGGCGGAACGAGCCCTCGCTTCCTCTGCCTGGGCTTGCGCCTTTTGGCCGATCTCTGAGGCCGGACAGGTGGTGGTGGCATACACTCGGGAGGCAGAGAAAGGCGGATCTCTGTGAGTTCGACTGGACAGGTGGTGGTGCACGCCTTTAATCCCAGCACTCGGGAAGCAGAGACAGGCGGATTTCGGATTTCGGTGAGTTCGAGGACAGCTGGATAATAGGTAATAGGGCAGTTTTTGTTTCCAACATGACTTTCACTGTTTGGGCTACCAATACAATGGGTCTAATCATGCAAAATTTATATGACTATGAGGATAACTTAATTTACTGGTTACTAGGTTTTAGTATTCTTTTGAATATTCTATCATTTAGAAAGATTATGGTACTCTCAAGAACTCATGCAGGTCAGGAGATTCAGGAGATTCAGGAGATTCAGGATTCAAAAGAGGCAATAATAAACAAAATAATAAAAAGACTTGAAATGCTTGAAAAAATGATTGGAACTGGTGAACAGAATAATAAGGCACAAGGACAGGATACAAAGCCAACACCAGCTATTAGAACTGGCTTACCCAGGGTTTTAGCGGCATACCCTATACTTAATTCTGACAAAGCGTCAACTTCTAAAGGCTCAAAGGGAGTCAGAGAAGCTAGATGGATGCCAATAGCAATGAAAGATCTGAAAGAAATTAAACAGGCTATTGTTACTTTTGGCTTGCAAAATGCATATGTACAGGAAATGATAAGGACTTGGGCTTCTAATGCTAGAGCTACCCCCTATGATTTCCATCAGTTAGTGTCTGCAGTTTTAGATAAGGGACCTTCCTTGATGTTTGGAATTTATTTCAGAGAAGAATCCAAACATATGGAACAGCAAGGAAGAGCAAAAGGTGTCGAGGTTTCCCAAGATCAAATTCTTGGTGCAGGAGAATATGCTGATCCACAGGTCCAAGCTCTTTATGGCGATGAAGTACTGCATCTATGTCACCAAGCAGCTTTAAATGCTTGGAATAGGATACAAGATCCAGCAAAAAGGGTTGAATCATATACCAGAATTAGGCAGGGACAGAGAGAACCCTTTATTGACTTTTTGCAAAGATTAATTAAGGCTCTGGACGTAGGGGTAACAGACCCGGATTCTAGACGAATACTTCTTGAATCTCTAGCGTTTGAGAATGCAAACATAGAATGCAAAAAGATAATTGGGCCTTTAAAGTCTAGATCAGCACCTATGGATGAATGGATTCAGCATACGATGAATGTTGAGACATTTAGCTATAATGATGAATCTTGGGTAGGAGAAGCGATTTCCACAGCAATGAGGAGACATCAAACTGCCAGGTGTTTTAATTGTGGAAAATTAGGACATCTGAAAAGGGATTGCAGGCACAGAATTTCTAGAAATAATATCTCCTCTGGGAATGACAAAAATAGGGGACCTAGGCCTTCAGGTATATGTAGGAGATGCGGTAAAGGCCGTCATTGGTCCAACGAATGCAGATCAACAACAGACAAACAAGGCAACCCGATACTGTCGGGAAACTCCTTGAGGGGCCTCTCGCAGGCCCCCAATCCAAAAGTGGCCCAGTCATTCTCAGTCACAGTGGAGAACGTGCCTCACCAAGAAATCTAAACGCTCCAATTTCTGCTGTAAAAAGTAATACTATTCTAAATGGTGAATTACGTGTGGAGGATGAGTCAAAAAACCCAGTAGGACAGAGTAAACGTATATTTTGGCAGACTTCTATTAACGACCAAAGACCAAAGCTAAAAGTCTGTATAAATGGCACTTTTATTGAAGGCTTATTAGACACAGGTGCGGATGTAAGTATTATTACCCCAGAATCTTGGCATCCAAATTGGCCTCTTCAAGAGGTAGATGTTCAGTTTCTGGGAATTGGAACCCTATCTCGTGTAAAACAAAGCACAAGATGGGTGGAATGCATAGGGCCTGAAGGGCAAATAGGAAGACTAAGGCCATATATAGCCAATATTGCAATAAATTTATGGGGCCGTGACCTGTTACAGCAATGGAATACCCAGATTAACATTCCTGCAGTTCCAGGAATTCATAATTCTGGGAAAGATATGATGAGGTATTATGGGAAAAGGTCACCAGCCATTCAGGCTGTACAAGAACATATAGCAAATACCAAACCTTTAGAGGTACCAACAGCCCTACCTTTAAAATGGCTAACTGAGAAGCCAATATGGATCAAACAGTGGCCTCTAGCTGAAGATAAATTACAGGCATTGGAACAGCTGGTGCAAGAGCAATTAGATGCTCACCATATTGAAGAATCAACCAGCCCTTGGAATTCTCCTGTGTTTGTTGTAAAAAAGAAATCTGGTAAATGGAGAATGGTGACAGATCTAAGAGCTGTCAACAAAGTAATTCAACCTATGGGCCCATTACAATCTGGAATTCCTTTGCCTTCTCTATTACCAAAAGGATGGCCTCTTATAGTTATTGATTTGAAAGATTGTTTTTCACTATACCGTTACAAAAAAAGGATAGAGAAAAATTTGCCTTCACGGTGCCTACTTATAATAATTCTCAGCCTAATAGGAGATATCAATGGACTGTCCTCCCACAGGGTATGCTCAATAGTCCCACATTGTGCCAATATTTTGTAAGTAAGCCATTGGAAATAATTCGTAAACAATTTCCCAAGTCCATAATTTATCATTACATAGATGACATCTTATTATCAGATTCAAATAAAGATACTTTAGAAAGGATGTTTGAAGAAGTAAAGAAAGTCTTGCCTAGGTGGGGATTACAAATTGCCCCTGAAAAGATTCAAAGAGGAAATTCTATTAATTACCTAGGTTACAGAATAGGGTTAGAGAAAATTAAAACACAAAAGGCACAAATTAGGAGAGACCGGTTAAAGACTCTTAATGACTTCCAAAGATTGTTGGGAGACATTTCCAGTCTACAACCTGCTGTTGGGATAACACCTGATCTAATAGTTCATTTAAACAAAACCTTAGATGGTGATAAAGATTTGAATAGTCCAAGAAAACTGACAGCTGAAGCAGAAAAGGAACTGACAATGATTGAGGAAAAATTACAGGAAGCACATGTGGATAGGGTGAACCCAAATCTTAGCTGCATCCTAGTCATATTGCCTTCCAGAATCTCTCCTACAGGGATTCTAATGCAGAGGGAAGATATTATTTTAGAATGGATATTTATACCCAATGAACCAAGTAAAAAATTAAAAACTTATGTGGAAAAAGTCTCTGAACTGATTATAAAAGGTAAGCTGAGACTTCGTCAACTAGCAGGTATAGACCCAGCAGAAATTATAGTGCCTTTTACTACTGAAGAAATAAAAAAAGTTATGGGAAGACAATGAACCGTGGCAAAGAGCTTGTGCTAATTTTTTGGGAGAAATTAATAGCAACTATCCCAAAAGTGGTAGACTTAACCTTATAAAGAGAACTTCTTGGATTCTTCCTAAAATTGTACGTGATGCTCCAATAACTGGAGCCCGTACGTTCTATACTGATGCAAATAAATCAGGGAAAGCAGGTTACAAGTCAGATGAATTGAGTAAGGTGGAACAAAGCCCTTATAATTCTGTCCAGAAGGCAGAATTATATGCCATTCTTATGGTGCTAAGGGATTTTAAAGAACCTCTTAATATAGTTACAGATTCACAATATGCAGAAAGAGTTATCTTGCATATTGAAACCGCTGAATTTATACCAGATGACACAGAGTTGACTTCATTGTTTATCCAGGTACAGGACATAATCAGGAACAGGCTTTGTCCGATGTACATAACACACATCCGGTCCCATACAGGTCTGCCTGGTCCTCTAGCACAAGGCAACGCTGAGATTGATCAATTATTGATTGGAAGCGTGTTGCAGGCCTCGGAATTTCATAAAAAGCATCATGTCAATAGTAAAGGCCTAAAGAAAGAATTTTCCATTACTTGGCAACAAGCTAAGGACATCATAAAGAGATGTCCTACTTGTTCTTTCTATAATCAAACACCGTTGCCTGCAGGGAGTAACCCAAAGGGTACTAAGAGAAATGAAATCTGGCAGATGGATGTGTTCCACTTTATGGAATTTGGTAAATTAAAATATGTACACCACACCATAGACACGTATTCAGGTTTTCAATGGGCTACTGCCCTTAGCTCAGAAAAGGCAGATTCAGTAATCACACATTTATTGGAAGTTATGGCCATCATGGGTATACCTGCACAAATAAAGACAGATAATGGTCCAGCATATGTATCTAAGAAAATGAAACGCTTTTTTGATTATTATAATATAAAACACATTACAGGTATACCAAATAATCCTACAGGTCAGGCAGTTATAGAAAGATCAAATCGTACTATAAAGGATATGCTGAACAAACAGAAAGGGACCGAAAATACCCCCAGAAATAGATTACATAATGCTTTATTAACCTTGAATTTTCTTAACGCTAATGAGAAAGGAACGACAGCAGCAGAAAGACATTGGATAATGGAAAAGTCTGCTGAACTAAATCAACCGATTTATTTCAAAGATGTGCTGACCTCTCAATGGAAGCCAGGAGATGTGCTACGTTGGGGAAGGGGTTTTGCTCTTGTTTCCACAGGAGAAGAAAAATTGTGGATACCATCAAAATTAATAAAGTTTCGATTTGAAGAGGAGAAACCTCTTGGAAAGGAGAAATGACAACTCATCCACAACGATATTCATACAGGTGGTAAGAAAAACATATAGAATGGGGGCAGGTTTCTGTTCTTATCTCCACAGGAAAACACTCACCTTTGAAAAATTCAAGGGACCCTGGATATTTGGATACTGACAGATGGAAAAATACCTGCCCAATAGGAAATATCAAGAAAACTGAATGGGTAAGTAACACATACTAAACCATATTTCTAAATTTATAAAGCTGGTTTTGAAGTTGGACTCTGGCTCAGTCCCGCTCCAATTCCAAGCCTGTTAGTAAGAGAAAAACCCAGAGTTTCTGGAGGTTCTGTCTCATGTCAAGAGCCATGATATGGGACAGAAAGAAATATGAGTTTAGAAAACATCTTTGCTTTTCTTCATATCTATCATACCTTTCATTGAATATATCTATCATGCCTTTCATTGAATATATGTATATATATATGCCTATATATGTCTATATGATTAATGTTTAAGTTTTTTACAATAATCAATGAGTCTTTTCTGAAGTGACATTTGAAGTTTCCAGGAAGAAGATGGGGCCCCACAACAACAACTCTACCTGGTTGATATGACGTCATGATACTGATAGCGCTACTACAAGACCTGTTTTGGGTACCAGCTGCACAAGAAGATCCCAACTTGGTTAGCTGAAATGGTGCACATCTTGTACAACATTCTGGCCAGACCTCCACAAAATACTCAGAGACTATTTGCAATTTTAAAAGACATTGATCTTGAAATTTAACCATCATTTTGCTTTCACAGGATCCCCCAGAAAGAACGTCGCCCACATGACAGCTGGAAGTAATTCTAGAGGACGACGTCCCCTCTCCCAGTAAAGTTTGCCCCTGGGATTAGGGACATCATTTAGGGGTTGGGAAGTTGGGGGAGGAATTTTATAAGCTCAGGGATCATTTTGGAAAAAAAAAGGAAAAAAAAAAGAGGGTGATGGGATAATAGATTTGTAATTGTGAGTTACAATTTTTAGACAAACATATTGGTATTGATACTTGTATATTGATACAAAGTTAAATTATATTGACTATTGTATGCATGCATGTTTCTACCTCTGTTTAAAATATTTTTTATGTATTGACATATATTGTATCGATATTTCCCATATTGCAATGTATATTTGTACATTGTTTATATTTGGAGGTCATTATCCTCATTTGTTACACAGATGTTTATTGTCTTAGTCTTTAAGTTAGATAGATATTGAGAATTATATAGATTAATAGTCATCTAAGTTTGCCATTTATAATTAGACTAATTAGGTTATTTAGATATATAGAGATTATACTCAGTATAGATAGATGATCTTCAACCTCTGCAAAGAGCTGTAGAAAATGGCCTTTAATCTAACTCAGAGTTTTGTGGTAGTGAGACACAATTGCTCCTGGCAACACCGCTCTATTCCCGAGAGAATGTTGAGCACCAAAGACACTCCACCTGGAGCCTTTCTTTTTGACAGAACTGGCCTTGGGGCAAAGAAATGCCCATAACTCAACCACTGACAGAGATACAGAGTGTGCATCAATGGATAAAACAGGACTGTCATATCCTGCCAAGACAGGGTAAGATAGTTTTGAAAAGTTGCTTGCCTTTGAAAATGGTATGTCAGTTATGTTAGGCCTTAGTCAAAGTTGGTTGCTTCAACGCTGCAAATGTGACTTTGGGTGATTGCCCAGGTAGCTAGTTGTCCCTGTGATTTGTTGCAGGTTTTGGAAGTTGTTTTACTGAACTTCCTAATTACCCAGGTAACATTATTTTCCTTCTCAGATCTTTGATGGGGTTGAAGACTATATAACTATAGTTACTTTTCTCTCATGACTTGGCCAAGTTATTTATTATACAAGTCCTAAGCTAGTTAGAATAGGATATTTGTACTTATTGTATATAATTTCATAGTAGGTTTAGAACTCTCTTACTTAAAAAAAAGGGGGAGGTGTTGCAGGAGGTCTTTCCACCCCTCCAACCAATAGCTGCTGAGATACCAGCCCATTGGGGCGTGGTTTCTCTCCATTCATAAAGCCTCTATTTCCTTCCGCTTGCTCTTGGCTTCCTGCTGCTCTGGCGACTAGAATCTTTTTTTCTAGTTGTGTAGAGAGCTGTTGTCTGGGATTGATCGTGATCTGTAAGTTTTTCCTTTTTAAATAAATACTACCCTAGTAATAGTAATTCCAAACTGGTGTGGCATTGTTCGTGGTTTACGCCTTTACCTCCCTTTGCTCTGTTCCAGGTTTGAAACACCAGGTTTGAAAGGGTGATTTAAACTCACTCCTTATGAGATCCTGTGTAAGGCAGATGAGATTCCTAATCCTGATGCTGTTCTTCCCAGACGGTTATCTGTCGATCTAAAGGCCCTCCAGATCTCCAAAAGCCAGGGGTCAAAGCCCCTGGCCGCGGCCTACTGTCCCAAACACTCAACAGTCTTGCACCCATTCCAGGTTGGCAATTCGGCGTATGTCAGGACACATCAGTCCCAGAACCTTAAACCTCGCTGGAAGGGACCTTACACCGTGCTCCTTACAATACCCACCGCCCTCAAAGTGGACGGCATTGTGTCCTGATTACACATGTCTCCCATTAAGCTGGCACCTCTGCAGGACAACCCAGACCCCTCCCAATGGAAGCTTCAGCACATCCAAAATCCTCTAAAGCTAAGACTGGTCAAATCAGCCTAATTCTGTCAGGACTGCCAGCATTCGCCCTGATGCCCCTGACTGTCCATGGTAACCCCCAAGCGCCCCAATGACTCACATGGCAGGTCCTGACAAGGGGAAAAGCAATTATTTTTTTGTAAAAACAAGGTATGTGAAACCACAGGGGATGCCTATTGAAAACTCTCCTCATCCAGGGACTACATCTTTGTTAGGGCCCAACCAAGTCCATTTCCTAGCTCCTGCCCTAAGAACCTCTCTGCTTCGTTTACTTCTGTGCCAGCAGCTCCTAAAACAGTACTGACCCAATCTTGCTGGCCATGCCTGCCAACAGGACTCCAACATTGTGATAAAATAGCCTCATCTGGCCACTTCAATAACATCACCTCTCATTCGTCCTGTAGTTGGGAGCTAAACTAGGCCCACGTCTATGGGCTGGAGCATAGCAATTGCGACCGCTGCCCCTGACCAGGCAGGAAAGATCAGGTCTGCGTGGCAGCTATAGAGGCTCCTGCTCCCTGGCTATAGAGTTCCTGCATGCCCTGGCCCTGGTGTCTCCCCAGTGCACGGTGGAAAAAGCTGGCTGAGGCCTTGCAGACTGGCCGCCTGTGCATTCCCCACTGCTGCCCCTCCTCCTCATGCCTTCCCTGTGCCTGGCTGCCACCACCCTGCGTGGGTCTCTGGCTGAAAGCACGCATTTGGGACACGCTGTGCTAATGGCCACACTCAGAACGCCCAAGGCTGTCCGTCACTGGGTGCCGGGCATGTGGCTGCTCTGGCAAGCCAGGCAACAGAAAAAGTTAACCTTAACAAAAGTACCAGAAAAAGGCCTATGTTTAGGGACTCCACCCTCTCACTATCAACACCTGTATAACCTAACTCTCCCTAGTCCCAGGATGACAGGAAATTGGTAACTGGTACCCTGTATCAACCTAAAAGAGATCGCTAAGAATCAGAATTGGGATTCGGCCAAATAAGAAAAGGGGATGTAAAACACTACAATAACTCTGGGGCCTCTCTGCCTTAGAGCTTTTCCCCTCCCCTGTGAACCAGAAATCTAACAATTACCCACACCAATAATGAAATGTTGGAAACTTTCCATCTCCCTGAGTCTTTGTGAATGTTCTCCAGATAGAACTCAGTTATTGAAACTGGGGCAGGATAACCATTAAGATGTTGACTCAGTTCCTGATGTTTTACTCTGTCCCTGGGAAGGGATCAAAGTAACCCTCAAATGTTTCCTCTTACCTCACCTGATTTGGCAACTGCCCTTCAGCCCTGGCTAAGACAAATTATTGTTAATAGCCCTTTGAATAAGCCAATCTTCATAGTTGGAAAACAACCCACGAGTTCCCCCCTTGATTCTATGGATTTTGCTTTAAAATTAGCCTGTACCAGCTATGCAGGGTCCTTGGCTTGAATGCTGAGTGACCTGTCATGACAGAATTAAAATCCTCACGCTTTTACATCAACTGTGGTATGAGGGTGGTCTCTTGGGGCTACTCTCCTTGGTGATTGGACTTAGGGTCCACCACAAAGCTGCTCATCTGTGTATTCATTTCAACAGGACACTCTTCTTCTCTGTCTTTTCCATTTACCTCATACTATTTTATACTCTCTGCTAATTTCACGACATTTGGATTTATTAAAACATTTTCAATATTCTGCCTCCTGCAGTCTTGTGTTTGATTGTTTCCAAACAAAATGCTTACATCGTTGGGTTTTAGTTGTTGTGAGGTAGGTACCCACCAGGAAAGACCACAGGGACATGGGGACAAGGCCATAAAAAGTTTTCATTGGCAGCTAGGCTACTACATTGAGTATTCAGAATCCAAGGAGAGCCATGAACCTTTTCTTAGGGTGAGGTTCCAAGCACAAAAAGCATGTTTTGAGTTGACATACTTCAGTTAACAAGATCTTTTAGTCAAGCACAACTACAGAATTCATAAAGCAATATTAGTTCATTTAGAGCCCATCTAGAACTTATGGACCGTGAGGACTTAGGTCTTTGTTTTCATTTCAATAGGTGGTAATGTCTACTCGCTGGGTTTACAGCCTGACTGGTACTTCCATTCTTGAGTGAGCTGTGCTAAGATCTGGAAGTTGTTTTATTCTCCACTGCAGTTAATGAATCAAGAAGATGAAGTCTGAGAACTGTGACTAGAAGAGCTGTAGTTGGCCCTAAGCCCCATTAACTGTGCTAAACTGCTGCATAATTTGCCATATGGATTAGGATGTGGGCCCAAATACTAATCCAATCAAGTGAGAATTAGTGGCTCAGTCGGCACCAAGAGCAGAGCAGTCAAGGGACCAAGAGAACAGAGACTGCTATCAGTCACCTGATTTATGTCTTTGTTTTGTTTTCTTTTTGAGTTTTTTATTCAGCCATGACAAGGTGTTTTCTCATTATTCATGATAAATTAGCATAGAAACCACAGGTGTCTCCCAAAGAGGCCCATAGACCCTTTTCTCAGAACACTAGGTCTAATTACTCTCCAATTCTGCAGGACCAGTTCAGCAAGGGAATCTACTGCTATTTTAATTCAGAACCAGAGACTTCTAATGCCTCTCAAGCTTGATCAACTTGTCTACTGAGTTTGGAAGGCATCAGAATAGGCACGATGAGTCAAACCTTGTACCTGCCCACCAAGTGGTCTTATAGGTCTGGGAATATCGCTATTGTCCAGATGCGTTAATGTGCCATGAAGAATTACAGATTACCTGCTAATCTGGGAAGTGCCTAAATTAAAGGCACTGGCTATTAGACAAGTTTCAGCCCCTCGAAGTTCTCTAACATTAACATGGATTGTTCCCAGTCATTAGAAGGATTCTCAATCAATGGGGTGACCGTCTGGTCAGTTCTCATCCCTATGGACTATGGGAGCCTGTGAGTCTCAGCATGACATGACATGGCCATCCTGGCCAGTGGTTTCTTGAGAGCATGAGATGCTTCAGAATTTGCTGAAATGCTACTGTATCTTCAGAAATGTTTCTGCTTAAAGCCTAAGAAGATATCGAATATTTGATTCATTTATTCAATGAGTCACTCCAAAGGGAATACTGAAATAAAATTAAGCTAAACAACTTTGGCTTGGAAGGTCAATGTCAGAATTTAAAGCCAAATCAAAACATTGGTCAAAAGAAGCAGACATTGGATCCCTACATGGGTAAAGCACACCTTAGAATAATGGAATCTGTGCTGGGCGTGGTATCCGGTGCCTTTAATCCCAGCACTCCAGTGGAGAGGTGGGCAGAGCTCTGTGAGCTCTAGGCCAAATGACTTTTTCCCTGTTGGTTGTTTCTCAAGCCTTTAATCCCAGCATTTAGGAGGCAGAAGTGAGCAGATTCTGGGATCAAAGCCTTGTCTATAGGGTGAGATCCAGGACAGCCATAGTTACACACAGTTACATAATTATGTAGGCTAAGATTATTGAACAATGGACTAAAGCTAGAGATAGGGAAATATCCCAACATTGAATTATTGGAGAAGAAGACTAAGCTACTACAGAAAGGCAAGCTCAATAATGATCCTCTGACCTTTAATATTTTTGTACTTCAATTTTAATAAAAGTTTAATAACTTTTTATGAATACAAAAGGACATTTTTTCCTGATTTTTAGAGACAAGGTTTATGGGTGTAACTATGGCTGTCCCAGAACTTACCCTGCAGACCAGACTGGTCTTGATCTCAGAGATCTGCTCACTTCCACCTCTTAAATCCTGGCATTAAAGGCTTGAGCCACAACCAACTGGCAAAAAGACATTTTAATTATTTGTTTTGTGGTGGTTTCAGGTTAGCGACTTATCATTGTCTGGTTAGTCACTCTTTGGGGGCGTTGCTCAGTTTCTTGTCTGGATCCAGTTCTGGGGTTGCAGTTTAACCACAAAACAAAGCATTGTCCAGCAAGACCACAGACCTGTGTGCTTCTCTCTGTGTCTCACTCTGGCGAAGCTCTGTCATGTGTTTTTACTTAGCTTTGAGAAATTTAAACTATTCTTAGTGATTCTGAGAAGAGTTGCTATTAGCACATTGCACTTATTGGTTTCTGTCTTTAACACATTCTAGTTTGACATGTCTCACATTGGCATGCTCTACATTCAAAAGGCATTGGGCAGGGCTAAATGAGGGGTGTGGCCAGCCATAGGTGGGACCCTTAGTGGGTGGGCAAGCACTGAGTACCTCCCATCTTCCTAGTTATAAAAGAAAAGAGCTCAGGCGCCAACTTCAAAGCCTGTAGAGTTTCACAGGAGAAAGCTTCTATCTGGTCTGCTCTGTCTTCAGCCAAGCCTCCATTCGGTGTCGCGGGGTAAGTCATCTGTCTCTGTTCAACAAGTTTCGGGTGTTCGTTCTTCTGTGAAAAGGATGAGTACCAAAGGGTCATATGGTAGCGTGTCAGCTTTATCTTTGATTCATTGGTTTCCCCTCCTCATGTCGATGGCATTTAGGTCTCATTATTGTGGGGCAACATTAATCTGGGCTGTCCCAAGTCACAATGAGTTTTGTCAGTCAAGGGGTTGACTTGACAGCCCAGTTAGTTTTTTTTATTTTGGATGGATTTTTCGAGACGGGGTTTCTCTGTAGCTTTGGTGCGGTTCCCGGAACTAGCTCTTGTAGACGAGGCTGGCCTCGAACTCCCAGAGATCCGCCTGCCTCTGCCTCCGGAATGCTGGGATTAAAGGCGTGTGCCACCACTGCCCGGCTCCAGGTTAGTTCTTATCCCACATATAATGCCAACCGAAGGAAGGGGGTGGTCTAAGCTTAACTAGCCATCCTGGCTCACTTCTCTCTGGGATTGTTAAAGGCCACAATCTGTCTAATGAAATTTTCAGATTTTTAATTTTTAAACTTTATGGCCATTGGGATTACATTTTCCTATTGTGTATCTTTTGGGGAGGAGCCAATATGTTTCCTTTGGGGGTGGCGGTGTCACAGTCCTCCAAAGTGTTAGGCAGTGATTGGTCAGAGGGAACCCTGGGGTTTGGAACATCTCAAGCTACACCTCCCTGGATCTCTTTGACCACCACATTCTTCCCTACTCTAAAGGGCTCTGAGACCTCTGGTGCCTCGAAGTCTGGTCTCTGAGGATCTTTCTGAGGCCTCCAGAAATATTTGGAAGTAGCCAGCTGAGAAGACTGCTGGGACATGGGTTTAAGCGAACCGAAGAAAGTCTATTAGACTGCGAGTGGCTACACTGGTGCCGGGGATCCGAAAGCAGATAGGTGCGAGCCTTTCTTAGGGTGACCTTGCAAAGACGAAAACCATGTTCTGGGTTGACATACCACAGTTAGGAAGAACAGTTAGCCAGAAGTAGAACTCCAGAACTTAAAAAAAAAAAAAGAAAAGAAAAAATGCAAGGTTAGTACAATCAAAGACGTTCCCAAAATGATGGCCATTGTTGTGTTTTGGGTAGATGGTGCTGTGTGAGTGCTGAATTCTCACAGTCTGAGTGGTACTTTCAGCATGGAGTCAGTCATGCTAAGGTCTGAGGCCTGTGTCCTGCTCATCTTTTCAGAGAAGTCAGGTTTCCTCTCTGCTCACCACTAGTGAGGTTAGGATTTTCTGTTCTGATGGTTGATTTGAAATCTTAGGTTGTGTCATTTGCATTGTTTTTCTTAGATTTTTAATTCATAAAGTTCCTTGAGTCAGATACGTGTATTGGCTTACTCCTTTCTGCCTATTGACGCGGCCGAGGAAGCATTGTTGAGGGCTCCCATTTCCCTGACGTCATGTCTAAGTCAGAGTCTCCCAAGAAGCCGGAACAGCTGCGGAAGCTCTTTATTGGAGGGCTGAGCTTCGAAACAACCAGCGAGAGTCTGAGGAGCCATTTTGAGCAATGGGGAACACTCACAGACTGCGTGGTCATGAGAGATCCAAACACCAAGCGACCCAGGGGCTTTGGGTTTGTTACTTACGCCACTGTGGAGGAAGTGGATGCCGCTATGAATGCAAGGCCCCATAAGGTGGATGGAAGAGTTGTGGAACCTAAGAGAGCTGTGTCAAGAGAGGATTCTCAGAGACCAGGTGCCCACTTAACCGTGAAAAAGATCTTTGTTGGTGGAATTAAAGAAGACACGGAAGAGCATCACCTGAGAGATTATTTCAAGCAGTATGGGAAAATTGAAGTGATTGAAATCATGACTGACAGAGGCAGTGGAAAAAAGAGAGGTTTTGCTTTTGTCACCTTTGATGACCATGACTCTGTGGACAAGATTGTTATTCAGAAATACCATACTGTGAACGGGCACAACTGTGAAGTAAGAAAAGCCCTATCCAAGCAGGAGATGGCTAGTGCTTCGTCCAGTCAAAGAGGTCGAAGTGGTTCTGGAAACTTTGATGGTGGTCATGGAGGCGGTTTTGGCGGCAATGACAATTTTGGTCGAGGGGGAAACTTCAGTGGTCGTGGTGGCTTCGGTGGCAGCCGTGGTGGTTGTGGATATGGTGGCAGTGCGGATGGCTATAATGGATTTGGTAATGATGGAAGCAATTTCGGAGGTGGTGGAAGCTACAATGATATTGGCAATTGCAACAATCAGTCTTCAAATTTTGGACCAATGAAAGGAGGAAACTTTGGAGGCAGAAGCTGTGGCCCTTGTGGTGGTGGAGGCCAGTACTTCGCTAAACCACGAAATCAAGGTGGCTATGGTGGTTCCAGCAGCAGCAACAGCAGCTATGGCAGTGGCAGGAGGTTCTAATTACAGCCAGGAAACCAAGCTTAGCAGGAGAGGAGAGCCAGAGAAGTGACAGGGAAGCTACAGGTTACAACAGATTTGTGATGGGCGGAGCAAGCTACTGAGGCCTCTGTGATCCCTGTGGATGTTGCTGATGCGAAAGCCGTGGACCATTCCCAATATTCAGAGGCCTGTGGATCTTGGCTCGGAGCCCCAAATGTCCCTGCCACTCACGAAGATGGATTTGAAATAAGCAGCCACAGGTTCACAGGTCTCCTGAGGCCACCAGCAGAAATTTTTAGTTATTTGACAATTGAGCCTTCATGTGACCATTGATTTGAACCTCCCAAAAGTTGGATTCCACAGGAAGAGAAAGCAGTTTTCAGGGGCACCCAACATGGTTCTGAACATGTGTGCCTGTGCCTGTGATGGGCTCATATGACACTATCTTCAGAGCACCGTGGTCATATCTGCATCAGAACATCTGTAAGGACCTGCAAGTGACCCCCAGATGAGCGCACTGACGGTTGACTACATTCTGCCCTAAAAGCAGGGCGGGCGGGAGGAGAGACAGATGGAGGCTGCTCCCTCCTGTATTTTCCAGGCATTTACTTGTAATTCTGCTCTTCTGGGCTAATTGTCTCATGGTCTCAGGGGCTGCTAGAGAGACTGCAGTGTGGGAGGTTAGCACAAGGGGTGGTGCTCTATCCCCGGGGGTTTTAAGTGATGTGTGGTCCAGACCATGTTGACATGGCTCCTTCTTGTTTGTCACTCCCTACCTGTGCTCTGTAATCAGGCCCAATAAAGATGCTATTTGTCCCGACTGAAGTGTGCTGGATCCTTTGGTTTGTGTTTGGGATGCTATAATGGAGGGTGGAGGTTATGTCTCCCCAGGGCAGGATTTCTTCTTCCCTGCCCCCTCCAGCTCCAGGGTGCTGTGAACCAGATCTGCCTTCACTTGGACCTGCACTGGGTGGAGCTGAGACTCTGAGGCTCATTCCCAGTACCACCTGTGTGGGGGTTTTGTTCCTTCTCCCTGTTGGCTCAGTTGGAGAGGGGTGAGGGAGACAGAGTCAGATGAGTTTCCCCATGAACAGAGTCCAGAAACTAGTTTAGGGGTGCAGAGTTGATGTATTGTGCATCTTCACTAGTTTACATGCATGTGTTACCCAATTAGCAAAGGTCTTAGCAGGTTGTGGTCCCATCAGCCTGAATGACACATAGTCTGTCTATGTGTACAGAAGACAGTATTCCAGGCAGTGTGCCTGTAACAGAGGGCAGGGCACAGGCAACACCCTAGTCTTTGGCACCAAATTAGAAGGCCTCCAGTTAGCTATGACTCCATTATGAGTTCAGGATCAGAGTCACACCAAGATCAGTGGTCTTACTGGACAATGCTTTGTTTTTGGTTACACTATTGCCCCCCTCCTCCCTTAACTGGATACTGAAAAGAAACTGAGCAAATGCCCCCAAAGAGTGTATAACCATAAAATGATAATTCTTTAAACTGAAACCATCACAAAACTATTAATTAAAATGACTTTTTTGTCAGGTGGTGTGGCTCATGCCTTTAATCCCAGCACTTGGGAGGCAGAAATGGACCAATCTCTGAAATCTAGGCCAGCCTGGTCTACAGAGTGTGTTCTAGGACAGGCATAGTTACATGTATAAACCTTGTCTCAAAGTCATCAGGAAAAAACTCTTTTCATATGCGTAAAATATTCTCAAATTTATATGATACTGAGGCACAAAAATTTTATATGTCAGAGGATTAGTATTTAGCACATTTGGGCCACTAGTTTTAGACACAATGAATTAAACATAAAGGTAACATTAAGAATGGTAAAGCAATCATGGCTTGGTCTCACACACCTTTAATCCCAACACTTGGAAGGCAGACATTGTGTCAGGAGGAACTCTGTGAGTTTGAGGCCACCCAGGGCTGTTACACAGAAATTCCCCGTCTCAAAAAAAACAAAAAAACAGTCAACCAAACAAACAGAAAAGGGATAGTAATCTTATATGGTTTGTCACTTGGTTTCTCTGCCTGTTCAATTTTGGAAAATCCCTTCTGGAAAATGACTGGTGGTTTCTAAGATTCATTGCTGGCCTGAAACTATAGAGATGTTTATACATTGTAGCTGTCTGGACATTCATCTAATACATATTCTTGCCCTAACTATGACTTGTTTCCATCATCCTGGTAAGGAAGTGTGTTGAAATTGGGGGGCCAGGGTTACGTTCCCAACACCCCGGCCTGCCTGGCTAGCTTATGCCCGAAATAACAACACACAAATTGTATTCATTTAAACACTGCTTGGCCCACTAGTTCTAGCCTCTTACGGGCTATCCCTCGCACCTGGTCTAACCCATTTCTAATATTCTGTGTTAGCACCCCAAGGTGCGCTTACTGGGGAGATTCTAGCCTACGTCCATCTTGGGTCGTTCGGAGCTTCATCGCGAGCATGCCTCAGAGAGCCGAGCGATCCCCTCCGGCCCGCGAAAGAGGAGGCTGACTTCTCTGAGCGGAGCTGTATGAATTCACTGACCTCACTTCCTCTTCCGCCCAGTTCTGTTTACTCCACCCACCTATGATCTAACCTATAGGACCAGCCAAGCAGTTTCTTTATTTTAACCAATGAAATCAACAGATTGATATATGACACTCCCACATCAGAAGGGTTTCTTCTCTGTGCTTGTCCCTCCCTACTGGTGTTAGGCTTCTGGTGAGATTGTTTCATTTTACTCCTCTGTGTTTTGTTTCTCTAATTTTATATTGGTATTAATTCACCAGGTTCCTCAAATTAAATGACTAACCATTTCTTGTGTTTCAGAGGGGACTTGAACACATTCAGAGGATAGATGGACCTTGAGTTCCTGATGCTCCAGCCTCCTCCTCCCAAGTCATTAAGTTTCACGAGAATTCAATCTTCTTCTTTGTTTTTTCTTTCCCTCCAGAACTGAGATGTTCTAAGAATGATGGGGATAGAAAAGAAGAATTTCAGATCAAAGGCACAGAAAAGATATTCAAAGAAATCATAGAAGAAAATATTCCCAACTAAAAGTAGGGCATGCCTATGAATATGCAAGAAATTTACGGATACCAAGTACACTGAAGCAAAAAAAAATGCTGAAAGACACTGTCTTGTGATAATTAAAATCCTTATGCTTTTATATTAACTGTGGTGTTAGAGTGGTCTCTTAGGGTGACTCTTCCTCAGTATTGAACTTCAGGGTGCATCAGAACCTATTCCATATGATGGGATGCCATGCTCAGCTGTGATGAAGGGGAGAGAACCTTGGTCCTGCCTCAACTTCATATGCCATGCCACTGGAGGCTTTACCTTTTTTTAAATGGAGATGGAAGAGGAGTGAATGAGGGTCAGACAGAAAGGAGGTGGTCGGAGGAGAGGAGAGCAGGAAGGGGAAACTGTGCTTGGTAGGTAAAATAAATTTTAAAACTTAATCTAAAAAATGAGCAAGCAACAACTAGAAAAGTTTTAGTTAGTAAATATTCTTAAATATTTGGAAGATATCCAGCTCCAAACTTCAAATTTCAAAACATGCTCCAATCTTTCAGTCCATGGCTTTACATACATACATTAAGGCGTTGTTGATTAAAGAACAGCCATTAAAAATTCTCCCTGAGTCACAACTGTCTCAACTTATGGAACTTTCAGAAGGGCAGTGATGTTCAGGGTCTGTGAGGTGGGCCAGGGATGAGGAGAACCCTGGGAGTAATTCCTGGGCTCACTCAGGGAATGTGGCACAGTCTCAAGACATAGTGACTGAATCAAGGCCCTCTGGAAATTGGGAGTGAAACAAACACGGACCTCAACATCAACCAACAGTTGTTCTAATCACTGCAGCATGAATAATAAAAACCCAGAGACGGAAATTGAAAACCCAATAAGAAACCAACCAAACCACTAGAAAAGCCTTACATATACAGAGGCTGTGTTACTGAAAACTAAACAGATTAAAACTCTCTCTCCTCCCATTTTACATTTCCTCCAGTGCAGGGATTAAAGGTTTATGTCTCATTAGTGCTGGAATTAAAGGTGTGAGGCACCACCACCTGGATTTGTTTCTGCACAGACTTTGTGGAGCCCAGGACGGGCTTGAACTCAAAGAGTTCCACCTGTCTCTGTCTCTCAAATCTAGAGATCAAAGGTTCGTGCCACCAAGGCATAACCTCTAAATTAATAAAATATCACTACATTCCCCCTTTTTTGTCTAAAATAAAAAAGAAGGCTATAACTAATATATGAAAAACTATGTACGGTAAGTGCAATAACTATTTACAATATATACAGGAAATGTGTATGTCAACAATGTCTAGCCCATTTGCATTTAACAAATTCAGAGACATTACTCCATATGTAGACTCTCTTGGTGGTAGTAGTCTTGTAGTTAATTTATTTACTATCATAACTCTCTTTTTATATCTGGTAAACAAGAGAACCTATAAATTCCTAGTCTTAAACTCCCTCAGAAAACTAAAAAGAAAGCAACATTAAGCAGGAAGTGCCAGCAAGTGACTTCTATAAGATGTGAGTAATGACAGAAACAGCTGGCTGGCCAGATGTTACCCAAAGTTCCTCTGCAACATTGGGGCAACTCCATCTTCATCCTACAGGCCTAACATATCCATAGACCTTTCTGTGAAGCAGAACATTCTGAAGCAGTGTCCCTCTTTTTCTTGGGAATAATTGGCAGTCACTTTCTTTTGTGTCCTGTTTGTTCAATTAGGACAGCATACTATCACCAGCCAAGACAAGGACATTTTCTTGTGCAGTGGCTTACTTTTGCTACAAAGAAAAAGTCCATGTTGAATTTCTTTGATTCCTGTGCCTTCTCTGAATAAATTGTTGCTGCCAGGAATAGGCATGTCACATTTTCAAAAAATAGAGGAACCTAGGTTATTAAAACATCTTAAATGCCATATTCTGTAGATCTCTGAAATGTTTAAAGATGACCTGTCTATCTACAATGTATCTTTGTTTGACCTTGAAAAAATACCTAATGTGACTAAAAGTTCAATTATACTAGGTTATTGAATATTAATCTGTATTTCCTTGTTATTCTAAAATGAAGGAAATAATAATTTTTAAGTACTGTAAGTTTGCATTACATTGTTAACTGAATCATATACATATAATACTGTGAACACGAGTAGAAATGTATGTTCAGCATGTTTTTAAAGATTAATTTCAATAATACAAAATTTGTATATAATAATACAAAAATCCAATCCAGTGAGAAACATTAAAACTAGTAGTTGCTTTTTTAAAGTAGATTCAATAATCTACCATTTCATATTATCATGTCTATATCCTCTCTTTTTTCTTCTCAGAGTGGATTCAAGAATCTACCCTTTTACCCTATCATATCTATATCCTCTTATTTCTTTTCAAAATAATAACCTTGAATATATTCTCCTTTGTTTAGCTTTTTCCTGACCATTATCCATAACAACTTGCAACCAACACCCTAAACAATTACACACATGCATAATTCATTTAACAAACAAAAAATCACCCATCTCATACTTGAGAATGTGGGCATTGTAATCTTAAATTTACTTCCTGCTCTCTGTGGGTGACTGCATCTTTAGGGGATCTTTAAAAATATTTTGAGTTAATTGTCAAGTCCTGGGAGAGGTAGCAGTTCCATTTTTTTTCTAGTGTCTGTGTAATGGGAATGTGCAGGGTTTTCTCAAATCCTGTCTAGAGCAGGTGAGGCTGGACGATGTCAGCTAGTCACCACAAAATTTACCTGTGCAGTTTGTAGTCCAAAGCTGATCATTAGGTGGTGTTTTCTGATAAGTTGTCTTATCATTACCCTGGAGGAGTTATTGTTGTGAGCCCCATCCTCCTTATGGAGACTTCAAAGATTGCTGTTATGGGTGCTCATGGTTCACTGTGGAGAACTCAAAGAGATTCAAATCTGAAATGATGTACAAAAAGGTAGATGAAACCATTTTCGAGAATTAGTTAGTACTCTCTATGGCCATTAATATCGTGATAAATAGTTTAATATATGCATATTATATATACAGATTATCCCTCTGCATTAAAATTCCTGCAAGGGCATGTAAGATGAAGACAGGGGCAGCAGTGGTGGATGGGAAGTGAGCAGGCGGTCAGAACCCTAAAAACGAGACCCTGACAAAATTGGCCCTAGAGATTGACAGGAATGACTGGACATTCCCTCCCTTTGCTCTGTTCCAGGTTTGAAACACCAGGTTTGAAAGGGTGATTTAAACTCACTCCTTATGAGATCCTGTGTAAGGCAGATGAGATTCCTAATCCTGATGCTGTTCTTCCCAGACGGTTATCTGTCGATCTAAAGGCCCTCCAGATCTCCAAGCCCAGGGGTGGAAGCCCCTGGCCGCGGCCTACTGTCCCAAACACTCAACAGTCTTGCACCATTCCAGGTTGGCAATTCGGTGTATGTCAGGACACATCAGTCCCAGAACCTTAAACCTCGCTGTAAGGGACCTTACACCGTGCTCCTTACAACACCCACCGCCCTCAAAGAGAACGGCATTGTGTCCTGATTCCACATGTCTCCCATTAAGCCGGCAACTCTGCAGCACAACCCAGACCCCTCCCAATGGAAGCTTCAGCACACCCAAAATCCTCTAAAGCTAAGACTGGTCAAATCAGCCTAATTCTGTCAGGACTGCCAGCATTCACCCTGATGCCCCTGACTGTCCATGGTAACCCCCATGCGCCCCAATGACTCACATGGCAGGTCCTGACAAGGGGGAAAAGCAATTATTTTTATTGTAAAAACTGGGTATGCAAAACCACAGGGGACACCTATTGAAAACTCTCCTCATCCTGGGACTACATCTTTCTTAGGGCCCAACCAAGTCCATTTCCTAGCTCCCACCCTAAGAACCTCTCTGCTTCCTTTGCTTCTCTGCCAGCAGCTCCTAAAACAGTACTGACCCAATCGTGCTGGCCATGCCTGCCAACAGGACTCCCCCATTGTGATGAAATAGCCTCATCTGGCCGCTTCAATAACATCACCTCTCATTCGTCCTGTAGTTGGGAGCTAAACGAGGCCCATGTCTATGGGCGGGAGCATAGCAACTGTGCCCGCTGCCCCTCCCAGGCAGGAAAGATCAGGTCTGTGTGGCAGCTATAGAGGCTCCTGCACCCTGGCTACAGAGTTCCTGCATGCCCTGGCCCTGGCGTCTCCCCAGTGCCCGGTGGAAAAAGCTGGCTGAGGCCTTGCAGACTGGCCGCCTGCGCATTCCCCACAGCTGCCCCTCCTCCTCATACCCTCCCTGTGCCTGGCTGCCACCACCGTGCGTGGATCGCTGGCTGAATGCACTTGTCTCCGCACGCTTTCCCCGTGGCCGCACTCAGAACGCTTAGGGCCGTCTGTCACTGGGTGCCAAGCATGAGGCTGCTCTGGCAAGCCAGGCAACAGAAAAAGTTAACCTTAACAAAAGTACCAGAAAAAGGCCTATGTTTAGGGACTCCACCCTCTCAATATCAACAGCTGTGTAACCTAACTGTCCCTAGTCCCAGGATGACAGGAAACTGGTACCTGGTAACCTGTATCAACCTAAAAGAGATCTCTAAGAATCTCAGAATTGGGATTCGGCCAAATAAGAAAAGGGGATGTAGAACACTACAATAACTCTGAGGCCTCTCAGCCTTAGAGCTTTCCCCCCTCCCCTGGGAACCAGAAATCTAACAATTACCCACACCAATACTGAAATGTTGGGAACATTCCATCTCTCTGAGTCTTTGTGAATGTTCTCCAGGTAGAACTCAGTTATTGAAATTGGGGCGTGATAACTCTTAAGATGTTGACTCAGTTCCTGATGTTTTGACTCTGTCCTTAGGAAGGGGTCAAAGTAACCCTCAAATGTTTCCTCTTACCTCACCTGATCTGGCAACTGCCCTCCAGACTTGGCTCAGACCAATTATTGTTAACAGCCTTTTGAATAAGCCAATCTTCACAGTTGGAAAACAACCCCCGAGTTCTCCCCTTGACTCTATGGCTTTTGCTTTAAAATTAGTCTGTACCAGCTATGCAGGGTCCTTGGCTTGAATGCTGAGTGACCCTGTCATGACAGAATTAAAATCCTCATGCTTTTACATCAACTGTGGTATGAGGGTCGTCTCTTGGAGTACTCCTCCTTGGTGATTGGCCTTCAGGATCCAACACAAAGCTGCTCATCTGTGTATTCATTTCAACAGGACACTCTTCTTCTCTGTCTTTTCCATTTACCTCATATTATTTTACACTCTCTGCTAATTTCATGACATTGGGATTTATTAAAACCTTTTCCAATATTCTGCCTCCTGCAGTCTTGTGTTTGATTGTTTCCAAACAAAGTGCTTACACTGTTGGGTTTTAGTTGTTGTGGGGTAGCCACCAGGAAAGACCACAGGGACATGGGGTTAAGTCCATAAAAGGTTTTCATTGGCTGCTTGGCTACTACATTGAGTGTTCAGAATCCCAGGACAGCCACGAGACTTTTCTGAGGGTGAGGTTTCAAGCACAAAAAGCATGTTCTGAGTTGACATAGTTGAGTTAACAAGGTCTTTTAGCCAAGCACAACTACAGAATTCAAAAAGCTAGATTAGTTGGTTTATTTAGAGCCCGTCTAGAACTTATGGACCGTGAGGACTTAGGTCTTTGTTTTCATTTCAATAGGTGGTAATGTCTACTCGCTGGGTTTACAGTCTGACTGGTGCTTCCATCCTTGAGTCAGCTGTGCTAAGATCTGGAAGTTGTTTTATTCTCCACTGCACTTAGTGAATCAAGGGGCTCAAGTCTGAGGATCACTGTGACTTAAAGAGCTGCAGTTGGCCCTAAGCCACACTAACTGTGCTAAACTGTGGCATAATTTGCCATATGGATTAGGATGCGGGCCCCAATATTAATCCAATCAAGTGAGATTAGAGGCCCAGTGGGCCCCAATATCAGAGCAGTCAAGAGACCAAGAGAATAGATACCGCTATCAATCATCTGATTATTGTCTTTTTCTTGTTTTCTTTCTGAATATTTTTTTTCAGCCATTGCAAGTTGTTTTCTCATTATTCATGATGGATTAGCATAGAAACCACAGGTGTCTCCCAAAGAGGCTCATAGACCCTCATCTTATGGGCAATAAGTCTAATTTCTCCAATTTCTGCAGGACCAGTTCAGCAAGGGAATCTACTGCTGTTTTAATTCAGAACCAGAGACTTCTAATACCTCTCAATCCTGATCAACCTGTCTACTGAGTTTGGAAAGCATCAGAATAGGCACGCTGAGTCAAACCTTGTACCTGTCCACCAATTGGTCTTAGAGGCCTGGGAATATCGCTATTGTTCAGATGAGTTAATGCACCAAGCAGATTCACAGATTACCTGCTAATCAGGAAAGTGCCTAGATTAAAGTTGTTGGACATTAGACAATTTTCAGCCCTTGAAGCTCTCTAATATTAGCTTGGACTTTCCCCAGTGACCACGAGGTTTGTCAACTGATGAAGTGACAATCTGGTCAGTTCTCATCCCTATGAAGTATGGGAGCCTGTGAGTCTCAGCATTACCTGCCATCCCGGCCAGTGGTTTATTGAGAGTGTGAGATGCTTCAGAATTTACTGAAATTCTACTGTATCTTCAGAAATCTTTCTTCTTAAAGTCTACTAAGATATAGAATAGTTGAGTCATTTTTTCAATGAGTCACTCTGTTGGACCCTAGAGTCCAGTTATTGAGGAGGTGTTGCCCCAAAATACCATCTCTCACACCAGGGTTTTTCAGCATTAGAGACCAGAAAGATGCCCCAAATATCTGGTACAGGCTACTTTGAAAGGAAAAAATCCACAGAAGAAAGGGTGTCTGGGGGTAGTTCTTTGATTATTATGATTGGCTTATTCAAAAGGACTGCTACCAATAATTGGCTGGAGAGCAGTTGCCAGATCAGATGAGGTAAGGGGGAAACATCTGAGGGTCACTTTGCCCCTTTCCCAGGGCCTGAGTCAAAACAGCAGTAACTGAGTCAACACCTAAGGGTTATCTTGCCCTATTCAGGGATAGAAAGTTCCCAATATCTCAGTACATGCATGTGTAGCTGTTAGATCCTTGGTTGTCAAGCGGGAGGGGTGCACTACTGCTGAGACTGAGAGGGCTCAGAATTGTCCTCAGCATTGTCTTAAAGTTTACAACTCCAAAGGGAATACTGAAATAAAATTAAGCTAAACAAGTTTGGGCTGGCAATATCAATGTCAGAATTCAAAGCCAAATCAAAACATAGGTCAAAAGAAATAGACGTTTGAACCTTAGTGCAAAGCACACTTTAGAATAATGGAATCTTGGGCAGTGGAGGTGCACGCCTTTAATCCCAACACTTGAGAGGCAGAGGCAGGCAGATCTCTGTGAGTTCAAAGCAAGCCTGGTCTACAAGAGCTAGTTGTTCCAAGACAGGGTCCAAAGCCACAGAGAAACCCGTCTTGAAAAACCAAAAAAAAAAAAAGAATAATGTAATCTTAGCTGAGCATGGTAGCAAGCACCTTTAATCTTTAATTCAAGCACTCCAGAGGCAGAGGCTCTGTGAGTTCTAGGCCAACCTGCTTTACAAGAGAATTCCAGCACAAAGAAACCCTGTTTGAATAATTCAAAAAAGAAAAAAAAAACAAAGAAAAATTTGAATTTTGGTGAAACTTAATGACTTGGGAGGAGGAGGCTGGAGCATGAGGAGTTCAAGGTCTGTCTATCCTCTGAATGTGTTCCAGGTCCCCTCTGACACACAAGAAATGGTTAGTCATTTACCTTGAGGAACCTGGTGAATTAATACCAAAGTAAAATTAGGGAAACAAAGCACAAAAGATTAAAATGAAACAATCCAAGCAGAAGCCTAGTAGGGCCCCGCATAGAAGGAGAACCCTTTGTTAGGAAGATGATAGGAACAAGTCAGAGTTAGGGCAAGACGGCCTTAAATCAACGTCCAGAAAGTTACAATGGATAAAGATCTCTCTAGTTTCAGGCCGGCAATATATCTTATGAACTACCAAACATTTTCGAGAAGTAATTTTCCAAAACTGACCAGGCAGAGAAACCAAGTGACCTACCATATAGGATTCCTTTCCCTTTTTTGTTTCATTGGGTCTTCTTTGGTTTTTTGAGATGGGATTTCTGTGTAACAGCCCCGGGTGGCCTTGAATTCACACAGCTCCTCCTGACTTAATCTCTGCTTCCAAGTGTTGGGATTAAAGGTGTGTGAGACCAAGCCCTGATTGCTTCACCATTCTTAATGTTACCTTTCACCTTTTTTCATTGTGGTCAAAACTGTGCTAAATATTGATCTTCTGACATTTAAAATTTTTGTGCCTCGGTATTGATCAAAATTTGGGAATTTTTTTACAAATGAAAATATTTTTTCTGATTTTTTTTTTTTTGAGACAAGGTTTATCCTTGTAAATAAGAATGTCCCGGCACACATCCTGTAACCAGGCTGGGCTTGGTGTCAGAGCTCTACCAACTTTTGCCTCCCAAGTGCTGGGATTAAAGGCACGAGCGACACTACCTGAAAAAAAAAAGTGATTTTAATTATTCGTTTTGTGATGGTTTCAGTTTAAAGAATTATCATTGTATGATTATTCACTCTTTGGGGGCATTGCTCAGTTTCTTGTCTGTATGCGGTTCTGGGGTGATAGTGTAACCAAAAACAAAGCATTGTCCAGGAAGACCACTGATCTTGGTGTGACTCTGATCCTGAACTAATAATGGAGTCATAGCTAACTGAAGGCCTTCTAATTTGGTGCCAAAGCCTAGGGTGTTGCCTGCACCCCGCCCTCTGTTACAGGCACACTGCCTGAAATACTGTCTTCTGTACACATAGACGGACTCTGTATCATTCAGGCTGATGGGACCATAACCTGCTAAGACCTTTGCTGATTGGGTAACACATGCATGTAAACTAGTGATATACACAATACATCAACTCTGCACCCGTAAACTAGTCTCTGGACTCTGTTCACGGGGAAACTCATCTGACTCTGTCTCCCTCACACCTCTCCAACTGAGCCAACAGGGAGAAGGAACAAAACCCCCACACGGGTGGTACTGGGAATGAGTCTCAGAGTCTCAGCTCCACCCAGTGCAGGTCCAAGTGAAGGCAGATTTAGTTCACAGCACCCTGGAGCTGGAGGGGGCAGGGAAGAAGAAATCCTGCCCTGGGAAGACATAACTTCCACCCTCCATTATCGCATCCCAAACACAAACAAAAGGATCCAGCACACTTCAGTCGGGACAACAAACATCTTTATTGGGCCTGCTTACAGAGCACAGGTAGGGAGTGACAAACATGAAGGAACCATGTCAACATGGTCTGGACCACACATCACTTAAAACCCCCGGGGATAGAGCTCCACCCCTTGTGCTAACCTCCCACACTGCAGTCTCTCTAGCAGCCCCTGAGACCATGAGACAATTAGCCCAGAAGAGCAGAATTACAAGTAAATGCCTGGAAAATACAGGAGGGAGCAGCCTCCATCTGTCTCTCCTCCCACCCGCCCTGCTTCTAGGTCAGACTCTAGTCAATAGTCAGCGCACTCATCTGGGGGTCACTGCAGGTCCTTACAGATGTTCTGATGCAGATATGACCACAGTGCTCTGAAGATAGTGTCATATGAGCCCATCAAAGGCACAGGCACACATGTTCAGAACCATGTTGGGTGCCCCTGAAAACTGCTTTCTCTTCCTGTGGAATCCAAATTGTAAGAGGATCAAATCAATGGTCAATGAAGGCTCAATTGTCAAATAACTAAAAATTTCTGCTGGTGGCCTCAGGAGACTGTGAACCTGTGGCTGCTTATTTCAAATCCATCGTCGTGAGTGGCAGGGACATTTGGGGCTCCGAGCCAAGATCCACAGGCCTGTGAATGTTGGGAGTGGTCCATCAGCAGCATCCATAGGGATCACAGAGGCCGCAGTAGCTTGCTCGGCCCATCTTCTCACCGTCACAATGGATTTGAGGCGCTGAATGGCATGGGTATAGAGTGCACCTTAGTGTAAGGACAGCTGTTGTGGGCTCTGCCTACCAGCCTCTTGAGTGGTCCCAGATGGGAATGCCTACAGATCATAGGAGATGTCCCCTGAAGCTGTGTGTAGGTCCCAAGGGTCAGTTCCTGCCCAGGGCGTAGGGTGACCTCCAGGGAGCCCACAGTTTCCTGAAGCTCAGATCTCATCAGCTCAGAGATCTCAGGAAGGTGCACACAAAGATATCCATTGGGAAGCTCACCCTGGCCTCCCTACAGCTGCACTGACTCGCCACCTTCCCATAGTCGATCCACCTTGGAGTGGCGAAATTGATGGCCTCTGCGCAGTTGAAGCCGTGATTGAAGCCAGCGTGATAGCCATAGGGAAAGGTGACCATGAATTCCCCAGCCTCCTGCGTCATGCTTGCAAACGGGATGCCATTCTCCTTGAGCACAGTGGGGGAGATGAGTGCCACCTTGTGCCTCATGAAGGCCTGGCAGCCCTGGGAGCTGCCCGGGAACAGCTGTCTGGCCAGGTGCTCCAGGCGCCGGCCATGCTCGGGGGGGCACCGCGTACCACGTCTTGGGCTGCCCAAAGTGTAGGTAATTGATGCTGTACAGGTCCATGTCCTCCGTATGCCATGCGAAGGTTGTCTTCCACATGCCAAAGTAGAGGTAGGGCGTGTTGACACCCTCAATCACAATGCCGCATTCTTGTTCTAACAGGTCCTGAATTGTTCCCAGGTATCCCACGTTCCAGTTTTGAGTTTTCCCATCAAACAGGGAACTGCTGACATCTGCACCGTAAATTGGTGACTTGTAGAGGCGATTCTTCCAGTATTTTCTCTCCAGATCTTCAAAATTCACATGTGGCGGGGTCCGGTATTTTTTGCTGTTGGCCAGGTCACGGTATTGCCCAACTGTCATGGCTTTCCTCTTCTTATGGAATTGAGTGAACACACCTGCCTGGCCAGACACCACTTGCTGCAGGGGAGTGCCTATTACCATGTCACTGACGTCCTCATAGGACTGCCGGGCTCTCCACTCCTTGGGTGGGATGACCTTGGCCAGTCCAGCTCGGTGTGCCCCCTGGGATTCCATGTAGGCTATATACTTGCAGAAATCTGAAAATTCGCCCATGGTTGGGCAGAAGGTCATGATGGTGCTGCCTGTGCTCTGGGGGCCTCGGTGCTCAGAAGACATGGCTACTCTAGCCAAGATCTTGGGCTTTTCTGGAAGGATCTGTCTGTCTGTCTGTCTGTCTTCTCTTGTCTCCCTGTCTTCCTTGAGCGTTTTCTCCACTCTCACGTCTGTCCTTTGGTTAAAAAAAAAAATATCAAATAGACAAAAGAAAGCATATTTAACAAATAGTGCTGGCATAACTGAATAAGGAAAATGTAAATGATTCATTTACACTATGGACTACCACAGAGTAGAAAAAAAAATAATGACATCTTGAAATTTGCAGACAAATGGATGGAGCCAGAAACATCATTTGATTGAGGCAACCCAGACCCAGAAGACAATTATCACATGTACTCATTCATAAGTGGTTTTTAAACATAAAGCAAAGAAAACCAGCCAAAAAATTTCAGTCCCAGAGAACCTAGACAACAATGAGGACCCTAAAAGAGAAATAAATGAATCTAATCTACATGGGTTGGGAGAGGCTTGAAGGGGAGGGGAAAGGAAGGGAGAAGAACAGAGAAAAATGTAGAGATCAATAAAATAAAAAAAATTAAAAAAAATACTGAGCTAAAGACAATTCAAGTTCAAATCAAAAGACTGCTAAAGAGACACATTATTTGAACTCAGGTGGGAAAACCAGATTTTACAGTAAGCTGCCATGGTGACATTCACCTTAACCCTGGCACTTGCGGGATAGCGACAAGACACTCTAGAGTTCAAGGTTGTTCTTAGACCCAAACTGAACTCAAAGTCACCCTGAGTACATGGGAAATAGGTTGTTTACTCACTGACTCAAGGAATTTTTTTTTCAAGAGAATTAAATTCGTTTATTGATTACATGTGATAACGATGACATACAAGCTTCATTTCCATTGGTTATTTTATCTGATACCATTATTCAATTTTGATATTGCATAGGGTGTGCCAACAACCATTTTATAACCAAACTGTAACGTTGCTTGGATGATGATCCTTTTAATGGTGAGACTCAAATCACAATAACTGGCAGTTTAACCACACCAAGGTTTTTGAAGACAATGGCTTCCACACCCAAGCAATCATAAAGAAATTCCAAATGGAACCTGGAACCACCCTGAAAGGAATTCTAACTTCACACTGTTGGGGAAGTTTACCAAGATGGCTTCCGAGTAGACTAACTTTACACAGCACATTTCAAAAAAAAAAAGAAAAAAAAGACATTTATTCACTGTCATGATCAGACTATTACATTTAGCAAACAACAGCATGGGTGAGAAGATGTCTACAGTAAAAACGCTTTGTTGGAATGCTTTACACTTTCCACAGAACAGAAACTAAAATAACCTGTTATAAAACTAGTCACAAATAATGTCCTCAAGGTTTTTGCCCATACACATGAGTTGTCTAAAACATGCTTTCTTTGTAGCAGCTAGGCCCAGCCACCAATGTGCTTGGCTGAGTTCACAAATCTGTTGTAACCTGTAGCTTCCCTGTCACTTCTCTGGCTCTCCTCTCCTGCTAAGCTTGGTTTCCTGGCTGTAATTAGAACCTCCTGCCACTGCCATAGCTGCTGTTGCTGCTGCTGGAACCACCATAGCCAGCCACCTTGATTTCGTGGTTTAGCGAAGTACTGGCCTCCACCACCACAAGGGCCACAGCTTCTGCCTCCAAAGCTTCCTCCTTTCATTTGTCCAAAATTTGAAGACTGATTGTTGCAATTGCCAATATCATTGTAGCTTCCACCACCTCCGAAATTGCTTCCATCATTACCAAATCCATTATAGCCATCCCCACTGCCACCATATCCACAACCACCACGGCTGCCACCGAAGCCACCACGACCACTGAAGTTTCCCCCTCGACCAAAATTGTCATTGCCGCCAAAACCGCCTCCATGACCACCATCAAAGTTTCCAGAACCACTTCGACCTCTTTGACTGGACGAAGCACTAGCCATCTCCTGCTTGGATAGGGCTTTTCTTACTTCACAGTTGTGCCCGTTCACAGTATGGTATTTCTGAATAACAATCTTGTCCACAGAGTCATGGTCATCAAAGGTGACAAAAGCAAAACCTCTCTTTTTTCCACTGCCTCTGTCAGTCATGATTTCAATCACTTCAATTTTCCCATACTGCTTGAAATAATCTCTCAGGTGATGCTCTTCCGTGTCTTCTTTAATTCCACCAACAAAGATCTTTTTCACGGTTAAGTGGGCACCTGGTCTCTGAGAATCCTCTCTTGACACAGCTCTCTTAGGGTCCACAACTCTTCCATCCACTTTATGGGGCCTTGCATTCATAGCGGCATCCACTTCCTCCACAGAGGCATAAGTAACAAACCCAAAGCCCCTGGGTCGCTTGGTGTTTGGATCTCTCATGACCACGCAGTCTGTGAGTGTTCCCCATTGCTCAAAATGGCTCCTCAGACTCTCGCTGGTTGTTTCGAAGCTCAGCCCTCCAATAAAGAGCTTCCGCAGCTGTTCCGGCTTCTTGGGAGACTCTGACTTAGACATGACGTCAGGGAAATGGGAGCCCTCAGCAATGCTTCCTCGGCCGCGTCAATAGGCAGAAAGGAGTAAGCCAATGCACGTATCTGACTCAAGGAACTTTATGAATTAAAAATCTAAGAAAAACAATGCAAATGACACAATCTAAGATTTCAAATCAACCGTCAGAACAGAAAATCCTAACCTCACTAGTGGTGAGCAGAGAGGAAACCTGACTTCTCTGAAAAGATGAGCAGGACACAGGCCTCAGACCTTAGCATGACTGACTCCATGCTGGAAGTACCACTCAGGCTGTGAGAATTCAGCACCCACACAGCACCACCTACCCAAACCACAACAATGGCCATCATTTTGGGAACGTCTTTGATTGTACTAACCTTGCATTTTTTCTTTTCTTTTTCTTTTTTTTTTTTTAAGTTCTGGAGTTCTACTTATGGCTAACTGTTCTTCCTAACTGAGGTGTGTCAACCCAGAACATGGTTTTCGTCTTTCCAAGGTCACCCTAAGAAAGGCTCGCACCTATCTACATTTGGATCCCCGGCACCAGTGTAGCCACTGGCAGTCTAATAGACTTTCTTCGGTTCCCATAAATCAATGCCCCAGCAGTCTTCTCAGCTGGCTACTTCCAAATATTTCTGGAGGCCTTAGAAAGATCCTCAGAGACCAGACCTCGAGGCACCAGAGGTCTCAGATTCCTTTAGAGTAGGGAAGAATGTGGTGGTCAAAGAGATCCAGGGATGTGTAGCTTGAGATGTTCCAGACCCCAGGGTTCCCTCTGACCAATCACTGACTAACACTTTGGAGGACTGTGACACCGCCACCCCCCCAAAGGAAACATATTGGCTCCTCCCCAAAAGATATGCAATAGGAAAATGTAATCCCAATGGCCATAAAGTTTAAAAATTAAAAATCTGAAAATTTCATTAGACAGATTGTGGCCTTTAACAATCCCAGAGAGAAGTGAGCCAGGATGGTTAGTTAAGCTTAGACCCGTCCCCTTCCTTCGGTTGGCATTATATGTGGGATAAGAACTAACATGGAGCCGGGCAATGGTGGCACACGCCTTTAATCCCAACATTCCGGAGGCAGAGGCAGGCGGATCTCTGGGAGTTCGAGGCCAGCCTCATCTACAAGAGCTTGTTCCGGGACCGGCACCAAAGCTACAGAGAAACCCTGTCTCGAAATCCCCCCACCCCCCCAAAAAAACTAACTGGGCTGTCAAGTCAACCCCTTGACTGACAAAACTCATTGTGACTTGGGACAGCCCAGATTAATGTTGCCCCACAATAATGAGACCTAAATGCCACCGACATGAGGAGGGGAAACCAATGAATCAAAGATAAAGCTGACACGCTACCATATGACCCTTTGGTACTCATCCTTTTCACAGAAGGACGAACACCCGAAACTTGTTGAACAGAGACAGATGACTTACCCCGCGACACCGAATGGAGGCTTGGCTGAAGACAGAGCAGACCAGATAGCGGCTTTGCCTGTGAAACTCTACAGGCTTTGAAGTTGGCGCCTGAGCTCTTTTCTTTTATAACTAGAAAGATGGGAGGTACTCAGTGCTTGTCCACCCACTAAGGGTCCCGCCTATGGCTGGCCACACCCCTCATTTAGCCCCGCCCAATGCCTTTTGAATGTAGAGCATGCCAATGTGAGACATGGCAAACTAGAATGTGCTAAAGACAGAAACCAATAAGTGCAATGTGCTAATAGCAACTCTTGTCAGAATCACTAAGAATATTTTAAATTTCTCAAAGCTAAGTAAAATCACATGACAGAGGTTTGCCAGAGTGAGACACAGAGAGAAGCACACAGGTCTGTGGTCTTGAAGGACAACGCTTTGTTTTGTGGTTAAACTGCAACCCCAGAACTGGATCCAGACAAGAAACTGAGCAACGCCCCCAAAGAGTGACTAACCAGACAATGATAAGTCGCTAACCTGAAACCACCACAAAACAAATAATTAAAATGTCTTTTTGCCAGTTGGTTTTGGCTCAAGCCTTTAATCCCAGGATTTAAGAGGTGAAAGTGAGCAGATCTCTGAGATCAAGGCCAGCCTGGTCTGCAGGGTGAGTTCTGGGACAGCCGTAGTTACACCAATAAACCTTGTCTCTAAAAATCAGGAAAAAATGTCCTTTTGTATGCATAAAAAGTTATTAAACTTTTATTAAAATTGAAATACAAAAATATTAAAGGTCAGAGGATCAGTATTGAGCTTGCCTTTCTGTAGTAGCTTAGTCTTCTTCTCCAATAATTAAATGTTGGGATATTTCCATATCTCTAGCTTTAGTCCATTGTTCAATAATCTTAGCCTACATAATTATGTAACTATGTGTAACTATGGCTGTCCTGGATCTCACCCTATAGACAAGGCTTTGATCCCAAAATCTGCTCACTTCTGCCTCCTAAATGCTGGGATTAAAGGCTTGAGTAACAACCAACAGGGAAAAAGTCATTTGGCCTAGAGCTCAGAGAGCTCCACCAGCCTCTCCTCTGGAATGCTGGGATTAAAGGCGCTGGATACCACGCCCAGCACAGATTCCATTATTCTAAGGTGTGCTTTACCCATGTAGGGATCCAATGTCTGCTTCTTTTGGCCAATGTTTTGATTTGGCTTTAAATTCTGACATTGACCTTCCCAGCCAAAGTTCTTTAGCTTAATTTTATTTCAGTATTCCCTTTGGAGTGACTCATTGAATAAATGAATCAAATATTCTATATCTTCTTAGGCTTTAAGCAGAAACATTTCTGAAGATACAGTAGCATTTCAGCAAATTCTGAAGCATCTCATGCTCTCAAGAAACCACTGGCCAGGATGGCTGGACATGCTGAGACTCACAGGCTCCCATACTCCATAGGGATGAGAACTGACCAGACGGTCACCCCATTGATTTAGAATCCTTCTACTGACTGGGGACAATCCAAATTAATGTTAGAGAGCTTCGATGGGCTGAAACTTGTCTAATAGCCAATACCTTTAATTTAGGCACTTCCAGATTAGCAGGTAATCAGTAATTCTTCATGGCACATTAATGCATCTGGACAATAGTGATATTCCCAGACCTATAAGACCACTTGGTGGGCAGTACAAGGTTTGACTCAGCGTGCCTCTTCTGATGCCTTCCAAATTCAGTAGACAAATTGATCAGGCTTGAGAGGCATTAGAAGTCTCTGGTTCTGAATTAAAACAGCAGTAGATTCCCTTGCTGAACTGGTCCTGCAGAATTGGAGAGTAATTAGACCTAGTGTTCTGAGAAAAGGGTCTATGGGCCTCTTTGGGAGACACCTGTGGTTTCTATGCTAATTTATCATGAATAATGAGAAAACACCTTGCCATGGCTGAATAAAAAACTCAAAAAGAAAACAAAACAAAGACATAAATCAGGTGACTGATAGCAGTCTCTGTTCTCTTGGTCCCTTGACTGCTCTGCTATTGGCGCCAACTGAGCCACTAATTCTCACTTGATTGGATTAGTATGTGGGCCCACATCCTAATCCATATGGCAAATTATGCCACAGTTTAGCACAGTTAGTGGGGCTTAGGGGCAACTACAGCTCTTCTAGTCACAGTTCTCCGACTTCATCTTCTTGATTCACTAAGTGCAGTGGAGAATAAAACAACTTCCAGATCTTAGCACAGCTGACTCAAGAATGGAAGCACCAGTCAGGCTGTAAACCCAGCGAGTAGACATTACCACCTATCGAAATGAAAACAAAGACCTAAGTCCTCACGGTCCATAAGTTCTAGACGGGCTCTAAATAAACTAATCTTGCTTTATGAATTCTGTAGTTGTGCTTGACTAAAAGATCTTGTTAACTGAAGTATGTCAACTCAAAACATGCTTTTTGTGCTTGGAACCTCACCCTAAGAAAAGGTTCATGGCTCTCCTTGGATTCTGAATACTCAATGTAGTAGCCAAGCTGCCAATGAAAACTTTTTATGGCCTTATCCCCATGTCCCTGTGGTCTTTCCTGGTGGGTACCTACCTCACAACAACTAAAACCCAACAATGTAAGCATTTTGTTTGGAAACAATCAAACACAAGACTGCAGGAGGCAGAATATTGAAAATGTTTTAATAAATCCAAATGTCGTGAAATTAGCAGAGAGTATAAAATAGTATGAGGTAAATGGAAAAGACAGAGAAGAAGAGTGTCCTGTTGAAATGAATACACAGATGAGCAGCTTTGTGTTGGACCCTAAGTCCAATCACCAAGGACAGTAGCCCCAAGAGACCACCCTCATACCACAGTTGATGTAAAAGCGTGAGGATTTTAATTCTGTCATGATAGGTCACTCAGCATTCAAGCCAAGGACCCTGCATAGCTGGTACAGGCTAATTTTAAAGCAAAATCCATAGAATCAAGGGGGGAACTCGTGGGTTGTTTTCCAACTATGAAGATTGGCTTATTCAAAGGGCTATTAACAATAATTGGTCCGAGCCAGGGCTGGAGGGCAGTTGCCAAATCAGGTGAGGTAAGAGGAAACATTTGAGGGTTACTTTGATCCCTTCCCAGGGACAGAGTAAAACATCAGGAACTGAGTCAACATCTTAATGGTTATCCTGCCCCAGTTTCAATAACTGAGTTCTATCTGGAGAACATTCACAAAGACTCAGGAAGATGGAAAGTTTCCAACATTTCATTATTGGTGTGGGTAATTGTTAGATTTCTGGTTCACAGGGGAGGGGGAAAGCTCTAAGGCAGAGAGGCCTCAGAGTTATTGTAGTGTTTTACATCCCCTTTTCTTATTTGGCCGAATCCCAATTCTGATTCTTAGCGATCTCTTTTAGGTTGATTCAGCGTACAAGGTACCAGTTTCCTGTCATTCTGGGACTAGGGAGAGTTAGGTTATACAGGTGTTGATAGTGAGAGGGTGGAGTCCCTAAACATAGGCCTTTTTCTGGTACTTTTGTTAAGGTTAACATTTTCTTTTTTTTTTCTTTTTTTTTTATTGGAAAAAAAAAGAAATTTCAGCCTCCTCCCCGCCTCCCATTTCCCTCCCACTCCTCCCTCTCCTCCTCCCCTCCCCCACTCCTCCCCCTCCCTCTCCAGCCTGAAGAGCAGTCAGGGTTCCCTGCCCTGTGGAAAGTCCAAAGTCCTCCCCCCTCATCCTGGTCTAGGAAGGTGAACATCCAAACTGGGTAGGCTCCCACAAAGCCAGAACATGAAGCAGGATCAAAACCCGGTGCCATGGTCCTTGGCTTCTCAGCAGCCCTTTTTGTCCGCCAGATTTAGAGAGTCTGGTTTTATCCCATGCTTTTTCAGTCACAGTCCAGCTGGCCTTGGTGAGCTCCCAAAGAATCAGCCCCACTGTCTCCACGGGTGGGCACACCCCTTGTGGTCCTGACTTCTTTGCTCATATTCTCTCTCCTTCTGCTCCTCATTGGGACATTGGGAGCTCAGTCCAGTGTTCCAGTGTGGGTCTCTGTCTCTATCTCCATCCATCGCCAGATGAAATTTCTATGGTGATATGCAAGATATTCATCAGTATGGCTATAGGATAGGGTCATTTCAGGTTCCCTATCCTCAGCTGCCCCAGGAATTAGCTGGGGACATTGCCCTGGGCACCTGGGAGCCCCTCTAGATCCAAGTCTCTTGCCAACCCTAAGATGGCGCCCTTAATTAAGATGTGTGCTTCTCTGCTCCCCTAACCAACCTTCCTTTATCCCAATCATCCCGTTTCCCCAAGTTCCCCCCCACCCTCCCCTTCTCACATTTCTCTCCCCTTCTCCCCTTCCCCCCCTCCCACCACACCCCCAAGATCCCCGTTTTTTGCTCGGCAATCTAGTCTACTTCCCATAACCAGGAGGATAGCTATATGTTTTTCTTTGGGTTCACCTTCCTATTTAGATTCTTTAGGATATCAAATTATAGACTCACTGACCTTCATTTATTTCTAGAAACCAAATATGAGTGAGTACATCCCATGTTCATCCTTTTGGGTCTGGGTTACCTCACTCAGGATAGTGTTTTCTATTTCCATCCATTTGCATGCAAATTTCGCAAAGTCATTGTTTTTTACCGCTGAATAGTATTCTAATGTGTATATATTCCACACTTTCTTCATCCATTCTTCCATTGAAGGGCATCTAGGTTGTTTCCAGGTTCTGGCTATTACACATAATGCTGCTATGAACATAGTTGAACAAATGTCCTTGTCATATGATCGGGCACCTCGTGGGTATATTCCCAAGAGTGGCATTGCTGGGTCCATGGGTAGGTTGATCCCAATTTTCCTGAGAAACCGCCACACTGCTTTCCAAAGTGGTTGCACAAGTTTGCATTCCCACCAGCAATGGATGAGGGTACCCCTTTCTCCACAGCCTCTCCAGCAAAGGCTATCATTGGTGTTATTGATTTTAGCCATTCTGACAGGTGTAAGATGATATCTCAATGTTGTTTTGATTTGCATTTCCCTGATCGCTAAGGAGGCTGAGCATGACCTTAAGTGCCTTTTGGCCATTTGAACTTCTTCTGTTGAGAATTCTCTCTTCATTTCAGTGCCCCATTTTTTAATTGGGTTAATTAGCATTTTAAAATCTAGTTTCTTGAGTTCTTTATATATTTTGGAGATCAGACCTTTGTCTGTTGCGGGGTTGGTGAAGATCTTCTCCCAGTCAGTGGGTTGCCTTTTTGTCTTAGTGACAGTGTCTTTTGCTTTACAGAAGCTTCTCAGTTTCAGTAGGTCCCATTTATTCAATGTTGCCCTTACTGACTGTGCTGCTGGGGTTATACCTAGGAAGCGATCGCCTGTGCCCATCTGTTGTAGTGTACTTCCCACTTTCTCTTCTATCAGGTTCAGTGTGTTCAGATTGATATTGAGGTCTTTGATCCATTTGGACTTGAGTTTTGTGCATGGTGATAGGTATGGGTCTATTTTCATTCTTCTACAGGTTGACATCCAGTTGTGCCAGCACCATTTGTTGAAGATGCTTTCTTTCTTCCATTGTATATTTTTAGCACCTTTATCGAAAATGAGGTGTTCATAGGGTTGTGGGTTAAGATCCGGGTCTTCTACACGATTCCATTGGTCAACTTCTCTATTTTTATGCCAATACCACACTGTTTTCATTACTGTAGCTCTGTAATAGAGTTTAAAGTCAGGGATGGTAATGCCTCCAGAAGTACCTTTATTGTATAAGATTGTTTTGGCTATCCGGGGTTTTTTGTTATTCCATATAAAGTTGATTATTGTCCTTTCAAGATCAGTGAAGAATTTTAATGGGATCTTGATGGGGATTGCATTGAATCTATAAATTGCCTTTGGTAGGATTGCCATTTTTACTATGTTGATCCTACCAATCCACGAGCAAGGGAGATCCTTCCATTTTCTGGTATCCTCTTCAATTTCTTTCTTCAATGCTTTAAAGTTCTTGTCAAATAGATCCTTCACTTCTTTGGTTAGAGTTACCCCGAGATATTTTATGCTGTTTGTGGCTATCGTGAAAGGTGATGCTTCTCTGATTTCCCTCTCTGCTTCCATATCCTTTGTGTATAGGAGGGCGACTGATTTTTTGGAGTTGATCTTGTATCCGGCCACATTACTAAAGGCGTTTATCAGCTGTAGGAGTTCTTTGGTGGAGTTTTTGGGGTCGCTTATGTACACTATCATATCATCTGCAAATAACGAAAGTTTAACTTCTTCCTTTCCAATTCGAATCCCCTTGATCCCCTTATGTTGTCTTATTGCTATTGCTAAAACTTCAAGCACTTTATTGAAGAGGTATGGAGAGAGTGGACAGCCTTGTCGTGTTCCTGATTTAAGTGGGATGGCTTTGAGTTTCTCTCCGTTTAGTTTGATGATAGCTGTCGGTTTGCTGTAAATAGCTTTTATTATATTTAGGTATGACCCTTGTATCCCTAATCTCTCCAAGACTTTTATCATAAAGGGATGTTGAATTTTGTCAAAGGCTTTTTCAGCATCTAATGAAATGATCATATGGTTTTTTTCTTTCAGATTATTTATATGATGGATTACATTGATAGATTTTCGAATGTTGAACCAGCCTTGCATCTCTGGGATGAAGCCTACTTGATCATAATGGATAATTTTTCTAATGTGTTCTTGGATACGGTTTGCCAGTATTTTGTTGAGGATTTTTGCGTCAATGTTCATGAGTGAGATTGGCCTGTAATTCTCTTTCTTGGTTGAGTCTTTGTGTGGTTTTGGTATCAGAGTGACGGTAGCTTCATAAAAGGAATTTGGCAATGACTCTTCTGTTTCTATATTGTGAAATACCTTAAGGAGTATAGGTATTAGGTCTTCTTGAAAATTCTGGTAGAATTCCGCATTGAAACCGTCTGGTCCTGGGCTTTTTTTGGTGGGGAGGTTTTTGATAACAGCTTCTAATTCTTCGCGACTGACAGGTCTATTTAGATTGTTCACCTGGTCGTGATTTAACTTTGGTATATGGTATTTATCTAAAAACGTGTCCATTTCTTTTACATTATCCAGTTTTGTGGCATACAGGCTTTTGTAGTAAGATCTAATCATTCTCTGAATTTCCTCTATGTCTGTGGTTATGTCCCCCTTTTCATTTCTGATCTTATTAATTTGCAAATTCTCTCTCTGCCGTTTGATTAGTTTGGATAGGGGTTTATCAATTTTGTTGATTTTTTTCCAGGAACCAGCTTTTTGTTTCATTGATTCTTTGGATTGTTTTCTGTGTTTCTATTTTGTTGATTTCAGCCCTCAGTTTGACTATTTCCAGTCTTCTACTCCTCCTAGGTGAGTCTGCTTCTTTTTTTTCTAGAGCTTTCAGATGGGCTGTTAAGTCTCCAATGTATGCTTTCTCTGTTTTCTTTAAGTGGGCACTAAGGGCTATGAACTTTCCCCTTAGGACTGCTTTCAAAGTGTCCCATAAGTTTGAGTATGTTGATTCTTTATTTTCATTGAATTCAAGGAAGACTTTAATTTCTTTCTTTATTTCTTCCTTGATCCAGGTGTGGGTCAATAGTTGACTATTCAGTTTCCATGAGTTTGTAGGCTTTCTGGGGGTAGCATTGTTGTTGAATTCTAACTTTAGTCCATGGTGATCTGATAAGACACATGTGGTTATGGATATTTTTTTTGTAACTGTGGAAGTTTGCTTTGTTACCGAGGATGTGGTCAATTTTTGAAAAGGTTCCATGAGCTGCAGAGAAGAAGGTATATTCTTTCCTATTTGGGTGGAATGTTCTATAGATGTCTGTTAAGTCCATTTGATTCAATACCTCCATTAATTCTCTTATTTCTCTGTTAGGTTTCTGTCTGATTGACCTGTCCATTGGTGAAAGAGGAGTGTTGAGATCTCCTACTATTAGTGTGTGCGGTTTGATGGCAGCCTTGAGTTTTAGTAGTGTTTCTTTTACATATGTGGGTGCTTTTATATTAGGGGCATAGATATTCAGGATTGAGACCTCATCCTGATCAATTGTTCCTGTTATGAGTATAAAATATCCCTCTCCATCTCTTCTGATTGATTTAAGTTTGAAGTCAACTTTGTTAGAAATTAGTATGGCCACACCTGCTTGTTTCTTAGGCCCATTTGCCTGATAAACCTTTTCCCATCCCTTTACTCTAAGTAGGTGCCTGTCTTTGTGGTTGAGGTGTGTTTCTTGTAAACAGCAGAATGTTGGATCCTGTTTGCGTATCCAATCTCTTAGCCTGTGCCTTTTTATAGGTGAGTTGAGTCCATTGACATTAAGGAATATTAATGACCAGTGGTTGCTAACTCCGGTCACTTTTTTAGTCATAGAGTTTGTGTGTTTGCCTTCTTTTAGTTGTGCTGGTGAAGGGTGTCTAGCTGTTTGAGTTGTTGTGGTCATTGTTGGTCTCCTTGGTTTGTGATTTTCCTTCTATTACTTTCTGTAAGGCTGGATTTGTGGCTACAAATTGTTTAAATTTGTTTTTATCCTGGAAAATTTTGTTTTCTCCATTTATAGTGAATGAAAGCTTGGCTGGGTATAGTAGTCTGGGCTTGCATCCATGTTCTCTTAGCTTCTGCAGTACATCCAGGACCTTCTGGCTTTCATGGTTTCCATAGAGTAGTCAGGTGTAAGTCTGATAGGTTTACCTTTATAAGTAACTTGACCTTTTTCCTTTGCAGCTCTTAATATTCTTTCTTTATTCTGTATGTTTTGTGTTCTGATTATTATATGGCGAGGAGATGTTTTTTTTTGGTCCAGTCTATTCAGTGTTCTGTATACTTCTTGAACCTTCAAAGGAATATCTTTCTTTAGGTTGGGAAAGTTTTCTTCTATAATTTTATTAAATATATTTTCTGAACCATTGAGCTGTACTTCCTCTCCTTCTTCTATACCAATTATTCTTAGGTTTGGTCTTTTTATTGTGTCCCATATTTCCTGAATGTTTTGTGATGAGAATTTGTTAGTTTTGCTGTTTTCTTTGATCAGTGTGTTAATTTTCTCTATGGTATCTTCAGTGTCTGACATTCTTTCTTCTAACTCTTGTAATCTGTTGGTAGTACTTGTCTCTGTAGTTCCTGTTCGTTTACCCAGATTTTCAATCTCCAACCTTCCCTCGGTTTGAGTTTTCTTCATTACTTCCATTTCATTCTTCAGGTCTTGAACCATTTCCCTTACCTGTTTGATTGCATTTTCTTGTTTCTCTTGGTTTTCTTGGGTATCTTTGAGCGATTTATTCATTTCCTCTACCTTTTTGTTTGTAATCTCTAATTGTTTATGGCAGTTTTTCACCTCCTGTTTAAGGTCTTCTATTATTTTCAAATAATTCACTTTTGAGTCGATTTCTTCTACTTCTTCTGGAGTAGGGTGTACAATTCTTCTTATTTCGGGATCTCTGGGTTCTAGTGATGTCATGTTGCCTTTCAGGTTGTTGGAGGAATTCTTGCATTGGCGCCTTCCCATCGACTCTTTCAAATGAAGCCAAGAGAGGCCTGGTGTCTTGGTCCTGTCTTTGCTGTGCCTGAGTCTCTGGGTGTATCTCTTCAGTGTAGAAGCAGGGACCGTCCCCAGCGATGGCCCTCCTGGCACCCGGATCCGATCTCCCCGCTGCCTGGGCGTCCCACGAACAAAGGGCCGGCCCCGCTTGGTGCAGGCCGGCCACCTAGACAAAGGAGCCACCACCTTCCCGAATGCCCTCCCAATTCAGACCCTGTCCCAGCGCCCAAACAGGCTGAGCTGGGAGCTGTTGTGTGGTTCAAAGAGGGGAGGGGGGGTCAGAGGTAGTGGGGGAGGGCCTTGGGTGCAAGGTGGGTGGGACAGGAATGGAGAAGAGGTATCAAGGAGTACAGCCCCTGCAGACTGACCAGGAAGTGCAGGAGGGGTGGGGGGAACGTCTGAGCTCCCTGTCCCCGGGCTGCCGCCTCGGCCAGAAACTCACTCACCCCAGCGATGGCCCTCCTGGCACCCGGATCCGATCTCCCCGCTGCCTGGGCGTCCCGCGAACAAAGGGCCGGCCCCGCTTGGTGCAGGCCCGCCACCTAGACAAAGGAGCCACCACCCTCCCGAATGTCCTCCCAATTCGGACCCTGTCCCAGCGCCCAAACAGGCTGAGCTGGGAGCTGTTGTGTGGTTCAAAGAGGGGGAGGGGGGTCAGAGGTAGTGGGGGAGGGCCTTGGGTGCAAGGTGGGTGGGACAGGAATGGAGAAGAGGTATCAAGGAGTACAGCCCCCGCAGACTGACCAGGAAGTGCAGGAGGGGTGGGGGAACGTCTGAGCTCCCTGTCCCGGGCTGCCGCCTCGGCCAGAAACTCACTCACCCCAGCGATGGCCCTCCTGGCACCCGGATCCGATCTCCCCGCTGCCTGGGCGTCCCGCGAACAAAGGGCCGACCCCGCTTGGTGCAGGCCCGCCACCTAGACAAAGGAGCCACCACCCTCCCGAATGTCCTCCCAATTCGGACCCTGTCCCAGCGCCCAAACAGGCTGAGCTGGGAGCTGTTGTGTGGTTCAAAGAGGGGAGGGGGGTCAGAGGTAGTGGGGGAGGGCCTTGGGTGCAAGGTGGGTGGGACAGGAATGGAGAAGAGGTATCAAGGAGTACAGCCCCCGCAGACTGACCAGGAAGTGCAGGAGGGGTGGGGGAACGTCTGAGTTCCCTGTCCCGGGCTGCCGCCGCGGCCAGAAACTCACTCACCCCAGCGATGGCCCTCCTGGCACCCGGATCCGATCTCCCCGCTGCCTGGGCGTCCCACGAACAAAGGGCCGGCCCCGCTTGGTGCAGGCCGGCCACCTAGACAAAGGAGCCACCACCTTCCCGAATGCCCTCCCAATTCAGACCCTGTCCCAGCGCCCAAACAGGCTGAGCTGGGAGCTGTTGTGTGGTTCAAAGAGGGGAGGGGGGGTCAGAGGTAGTGGGGGGAGGGCCTTGGGTGCAAGGTGGGTGGGACAGGAATGGAGAAGAGGTATCAAGGAGTACAGCCCCCGCAGACTGACCAGGAAGTGCAGGAGGGGTGGGGGAACGTCTGAGCTCCCTGTCCCCGGGCTGCCGCCTCGGCCAGAAACTCACTCACCCCAGCGATGGCCCTCCTGGCACCCGGATCCGATCTCCCCGCTGCCTGGGCGTCCCGCGAACAAAGGGCCGGCCCCGCTTGGTGCAGGCCCGCCACCTAGACAAAGGAGCCACCACCCTCCCGAATGTCCTCCCAATTCGGACCCTGTCCCAGCGCCCAAACAGGCTGAGCTGGGAGCTGTTGTGTGGTTCAAAGAGGGGAGGGGGGGTCAGAGGTAGTGGGGGAGGGCCTTGGGTGCAAGGTGGGTGGGACAGGAATGGAGAAGAGGTATCAAGGAGTACAGCCCCCGCAGACTGACCAGGAAGTGCAGGAGGGGTGGGGGAACGTCTGAGCTCCCTGTCCCGGGCTGCCGCCTCGGCCAGAAACTCACTCACCCCAGCGATGGCCCTCCTGGCACCCGGATCCGATCTCCCCGCTGCCTGGGCGTCCCGCGAACAAAGGGCCGGCCCCGCTTGGTGCAGGCCCGCCACCTAGACAAAGGAGCCACCACCCTCCCGAATGTCCTCCCAATTCGGACCCTGTCCCAGCGCCCAAACAGGCTGAGCTGGGAGCTGTTGTGTGGTTCAAAGAGGGGAGGGGGGGTCAGAGGTAGTGGGGGGAGGGCCTTGGGTGCAAGGTGGGTGGGACAGGAATGGAGAAGAGGTATCAAGGAGTACAGCCCCCGCAGACTGACCAGGAAGTGCAGGAGGGGTGGGGGAACGTCTGAGCTCCCTGTCCCGGGCTGCCGCCTCGGCCAGAAACTCACTCACCCCAGCGATGGCCCTCCTGGCACCCGGATCCGATCTCCCCGCTGCCTGGGCGTCCCCCGAACAAAGGGCCGGCCCCGCTTGGTGCAGGCCGGCCACCTAGACAAAGGAGCCACCACCCTCCCGAATGTCCTCCCAATTCGGACCCTGTCCCAGCGCCCAAACAGGCTGAGCTGGGAGCTGTTGTGTGGTTCAAAGAGGGGAGGGGGGTCAGAGGTAGTGGGGGAGGGCCTTGGGTGCAAGGTGGGTGGGACAGGAATGAAGAAGAGGTATCAAGGAGTACAGCCCCCGCAGACTGACCAGGAAGTCAAGGTTAACATTTTCTGTTGCCTGGCTTGCCAGAGCAGCCACATGCCCGGCACCCAGTGACGGACAGCCCTGGGCGTTCTGAGTGTGGCCATTAGCACAGCGTGTCCCAATTGCGTGCTTTCAGCCAGAGACCCATGCAGGGTGGTGGCAGCCAGGCACAGGGAGGGCATGAGGAGGAGTGGCAGCAGTGGGGAATACACAGGCGGCCAGTCTGCAAGGCCTCAGCCAGCTTTTTCCACCGGGCACTGGGGAGACACCAAGGCCAGGGCATGCAGGAACTCTATAGCCAGGGAGCAGGAGCCTCTATAGCTGCCACACAGACCTGATCATTCCTGCCTGGTCAGGGGCAGCGGGCACAGTTGCTATGCTCCAGCCCATAGACGTGGGCCTCATTTAGCTCCCAACTACAGGACGAATGAGAGGTGATGTTATTGAAGCTGCCAGATGAGGCTATTTCATCACAATGGGGGAGTCCTGTTGGCAGGCATGGCCAGCAAGATTGGCTTAGTACTGTTTTAGGAGGTGCTGGCACAGAAGTAAACGAAACAGAGAGGTTGTTAGGGCAGGAGCTAGGAAATGGACTTGGTTGGGCCCTAAGAAAGATGTAGTTCCAGGATGAGGAGAGTTTTCAATAGGCATCCCCTGTGGTTTCACATACCTTTTTTTTACAAAAAAATAATTGCTTTCCCCCTTGTCAGGACCTGCCATGTGAATCATTGGGTCACATGGTTGTTACCATGGACAGTCAGGGGCATCAGGGCGAATGCTGGCAGTCCTGACAGAATTAGGCTGATTTGACCAGTCTTAGCTTTAGAGGATTTTGGATGTGCTAAAGCTTCCATTGGGAGGGGTCTGGGTTGTCCTGCAGAGTTGCCAGCTTAATGGGAGACATGTGGAATCAGGACACAATGCCGCCCACTTTGAGGGCGGTGGGTATTGTAAGGAGCACGGTGTAAGGTCCCTTCCAGCGAGGTTTAAGGTTCTGGGACTGATGCCGAATTGCCAACCTGGAATGGTGCAAGACTGTTGAGTGTTTGGGACGGTAGGCCGTGCCAGGGGCTTCCACCCCTGGGCTTGGAGATCTGGAGGGCCTTTAGATCGACAGATAACCGTCTGGGAAGAACAGCATCAGGATTAGGAATCTCATCTGCCTTACACAGGATCTCATAAGGAGTGAGTTTAAATCACCCTTTCAAACCTGGTGTTTCAAACCTGGAACAGAACAAAGGGAGGGAGGGCTGTCCAGTCATTCCTGTCAATCTCTAGGGCCAATTTTGTCAGGGTCTCGTTTTTAGGGTTCTGACCGCCTGCTTTGCTTCCCTTCCACCACTGCTGCCCCTGTCTTCATCTTACATGCCCCTGCAGGAATTTTAATGCAGAGGGATAATCTGTATATATAATATGCATATATTAAACTATTTATCACAATATTAATAGCCATAGAGAGTACTAACTAATTCTCGAAAATGGTTTCATCTACCTTTTTGTACATCATTTCAGATTTGAATCTCTTTGAGTTCTCCACAGTGAACCATGAGCACCCATAACAGCAATCTTTGAAGTCTCCATAAGGAGGATGGGGCTCACAACAATAACTCCTCCAGGGTAATGATAAGACAACTTATCAGAAAACACCACCTAATGATCAGCTTTGGACTACAAACTGCACAGGTAAATTTTGTGGTGACTAGCTGACATCATCCAGCCTCACCTGCTCTAGACAGGATTTGAGAAAACCCTGCACATTCCCATTACACAGACACTAGAAAAAAAAAATGGAACTGCTACCTCTCCCAGGACTTGACAATTAACTCAAAATATTTTTAAAGATCCCCTAAAGATGCAGTCACCCACAGAGAGCAGGAAGTAAATTTAAGATTACAACACCCACATTCTCAAGTATGAGATGGGTGATTTTTTGTTTGTTAAATGAATTATGCATGTGTGTAATTGTTTAGGGTGTTGGTTGCAAGTTGTTATGGATAATGGTCAGGAAAAAGCTAAACAAAGGAGAATATATTCAAGGTTATTGTTTTGAAAAGAAATAAGAGGATATAGATATGATAGGGTAAAAGGGTAGATTCTTGAATCCACTCTGAGAAGAAAAAAGAGAGGATATAGACATGATAATATGAAATGGTAGATTATTGAATCTACTTTAAAAAAGCAACTACTAGTTTTAATGTTTCTCACTGGATTGGATTTTTGTATTATTATATACAAATTTTGTTTTATTGAAATTAATCTTTAAAAACATGCTGAACATACATTTCTACTCATGTTCACAGTATTATATGTATATGATTCAGTTAACAATGTAATGCAAACTTACAGTACTTAAAAATTATTATTTCCTTCTTTTTAGAATAACAAGGAAATACAGATTAATATTCAATAACCTAGTATAATTGAACTTTTAGTCACATTAGGTATTTTTTCAAGGTCAAACAAAGATACATTGTAGATAGACAGGCCATCTTTAAACATTTCAGAGATCTACAGAATATGGCATTTAAGGTGTTTTAATAACCTAGGTTCCTCTATTTTTTGAAAATGTGACATGCCTATTCCTGGCATCAACAATTGATTCAGAGAAGGCATGGGAATCAAAGAAATTCAACATGGACTTTTTCTGTGTAGCAAAAGTAAGCCACTGAACAAGAAAACGTCCTTGTCTTGGCTGGTGATAGTATGTTGTCCTAACTGAACAAACATGACACAAAAGAAAGTCACTGCCAATCATTCCCAAGAAAAAGAGGGTCAGTGCTTCAGAATGTCCTGCTTCACAGAAAGGTCTATGGATATGTGAGTCCTGTCCAATGAAGATGAAGTTGCCCCAATGTTGCAGAGGAACTTTGGGTAACTTCTAGCCAGCCAGCTGTTTCTGTCATTACTCACATCTTATAGAAGTCACTTGCTGGCACTTCCTGCTTAATGTTGCTTCCTTGTTGGTCCTCTGAGGGAGTTGAAGACTAGGAATTTATAGGTTCTCTTGTTTACCAGATACAAAAAGAGAGTTATGATAGCAAATAAATTAGCTACAAGACTACTACCACCTAGAGAGTCTACATATGGAGTAATTTCTCTGAATTTGTTAAATGCAATTGGGCTAGACATTGTGGACATACACATTGCCTGTATATATTGTAAATAGTTATTGCACTTACCGTACATAGTTTTTCATATATTAGTTATAGCCTTCTTTGTTATTTTAGACAATAAAAAGGGGAAATGTAGTGATATTTTATTTATTTAGAGGTTAGGCCTTGGTGGCAAGCCCCTTTGATCTCTGGATTTGGGAGACAGAGACAGGTGGAGCTCTTTGAGTTCAAGCCCATTCTGGGCTCCACAAAGTCTATTTAGAAACAAACCCAGGCCGTGGTGCCTCACCCCTTTAATCCCAGCACTAATGGGACATAAACCTTTAATCCCAGCACTAATGAGACATAAACCTTTAATCCCAGCACTAATGAGACATAAACCTTTAATCCCTGCACTGGAGGAAATGTAAAATGGGAGGGGAAAGTGTTTTAATCTGTTTAGTTTTCAGTAACACAGCCTCTGTATATGTAAGGCTTTTCTAGTGGTTTGGTTGGTTTCTTATTGGGTTTTCAATTTCCCTCTCTGGGTTTTTATTATTCATACTGCAGTGATTAGAACAACTGTTGGTTTATGTTGAGGTCTGTGCTGGTTTCACTCCCAATTTCCAGAGGGCCTTGATTCAGTCACTATGTCTTGAGACTGTGCCATATTCCCTGAGTGAGCCCAGGAATTACTCCCAGGGCTCTCCTCATCCCTGGCCCACCTCACAGACCCTGAACATCACTGCCCTTCTGAACGTTCCATTTGTTGAGACAGTTGTGACTCAGGGAGAATTTTTAATGGCTGTTCTTTAATCAACTACGCCTTAATGTATGTATGTAAAGCCATGGACAGAAAGATTGGAGCCTGTTTTGAAATTTGAAGTTTGGGGCTGGATATCTGCCCAATATTTTTTTTATATTTCTTTATCATGTATACAATATTCTTTCTGTGTGTATGTCCACCAGACCTCATTACAGATGGTTGTGAGCCACCATGTGGTTCCTGGGAATTGAACTCAGGACCTTTGGAAGAGCAGGCAGTGCTCTTAAACACTAAGGCATCTCTCCAGCCCCTGCCCAATATTTAAGAACATTTACTAACTAAACCTTTTGTAGTTGTTGTTGGCTCATTTTTTAGATTAAGTTTTAAAATTTATTTTACCTACCAAGCACAGTTTCCCCTTCCTGCTCTCCTCTCCTCCGACCACCTCCTTTCTGTCTGACCCCCATTCACTCCTCTTCCATCTCCATTTAAAAAAAAATAAAGCCTCCAGTGGCGTGGAATATGAAGTTGAGGCAGGACCAAGGTTCTCTCCCCTTCATCACGGCTGAGCATGGCATCCCATCGTAGGGAATAGGTTCTGATGCACCCTGAAGTTCAATACTGTGGAAGAGTCACCCTAAGAGACCACTCTAACACCACAGTTGATGTAAAAGCGTAAGGATTTTAATTATCACAAGACAGTGTCTTTCAACATTTTTTTTCTCCACTGTACTTGGTATTCTGTACATTTCTTGCTTCTTCATAGGCATGTCCTACTTTTGGTTTGAAATATTTTCTTCTATGATTTTTTTTAATATCTTTTCTGTACCTTTGATCTGAAATTCTTCTTTTCTATCCCCATCATTCTTAGAACATCTCAGTTCTGGAGGGAAAGAAAAAACAAAGAAGAAGATTGAATTCTCGTGAAACTTAATGACTTGGGAGGAGGAGGCTGGAGCATCAGGAACTCAAGGTCCATCTATCCTCTAAATGTGTTCAAGTCCCCTCTGAAACACAAGAAATAGTTAGTCATTTAATTTGAGGAACCTGGTGAATTAATACCAATATAAAATTAGAGAAACAAAACACAGAGTAGTAAAATGAAACAATCTCACCAGAAGCCTAACACCAGTAGGGACAAGCACAGAGAGGAAACCCTTCCTTACCAGGATGATGGAAACAAGTCATAGTTAGGGCAAGAACATGTATTAGATGAATGTCCAGAAAGCTACAATGTATAAACATCTCTATAGTTTCAGGCCAGCAATGAATCTTAGAAACCACCAGTCATTTTCCAGAAGGGATTTTCCAAAATTGACCAGGCAGAGAAACCAAGTGACAAACCATATAAGATTACTTTCCCTTTTCTGTTTGTTTGGTTGACTGTTTTTTTTTTTTTTTGAGACAGGGAATTTCTGTGTAATAGCCCTGGGTGGCCTCAAACTCACAGAGTTCCTCCTGACTCAATGTCTGCCTTCCAAGTGTTGGGATTAAAGGTGTGTGAGACCAAGCCCTGATTGCTTTACCATTCTTAATGTTACCTTTATGTTTAATTCATTGTGTCCAAAACTAGTAGCCCAAATGTTCTAAATACTAATCCTCTGACATATAAAATTTTTGTGCTTCAGTATCATATAAATTTGAGAATATTTTACGCATATGAAAAGAGTTTTTTCCTGATGACTTTGAGAGAAGGTTTATACGTGTAACTATGCCTGTCCTAGAACACACTCTGTAGACCAGGCTGGCCTAGATTTCAGAGATTGGTCCATTTCTGCCTCCCAAGTGCTGGGATTAAAGGCATGAGCCACACCACCTGACAAAAAAGTCATTTTAATTAATAGTTTTGTGATGGTTTCAGTTTAAAGAATTATCATTTTATGGTTATACACTCTTTGGGGGCATTTGCTCAGTTTCTTTTCTGTATCCAGTTAAGGGGGGAGGGGGGCAATAGTGTAACCAAAAACAAAGCATTGTCCAGGAAGACCACTGATCTTGGTGTGACTCTGATCCTGACTTAATAATGGAGTCATAGCTAACTGGAGGCCTTCTAATTTGGTGCCAAAGCCTAGGGTGTTGCCTGCGCCCTGCCCTCTGTTACAGGCACACTGCCTGAAATACTGTCTTCTGTACACATAGACAGACTATGTGTCATTCAGGCTGATGGGACCACAACCTGCTAAGACCTTTGCTGATTGGGTAACACATGCATGTAAACTAGTGAAGATGCACAATACATCAACTCTGCACCCGTAAACTAGTCTCTGGACTCTGTTCACGGGGAAACTCATCTGACTCTGTCTCCCTCACCCCTCTCCAACTGAGCCAACAGGGAGAAGGAACAAAACCCCCACACAGGTGGTACTGGGAATGAGTCTCAGAGTCTCAGCTCCACCCAGTGCAGGTCCAAGTGAAGGCAGATTTAGTTCACAGCACCCTGGAGCTGGAGAGGGAAGGGAAGAAGAAATCCTGCCCTGGGGAGACAAAACCTCCACCCTCCATTATCGCATCCCAAACACAAACAAAAAGATCCAGCACACTTCAGTCGGGACAACAAACATCTTTATTGAGCCTGCTTACAGAGCACAGGTAGGGAGTGACAAACAAGAAGGAGCCATGTCAACATGGTCTGGACCACATATCACTTAAAACCCCCGGGGATAGAGCTCCACCCCTTGTGCTAACCTCCCACACTGCAGTCTCTCTAGCAGCCCCTGTGACCATGAGACAATTAGCCCAGAAGAGCAGAATTACAAGTAAATGCATGGAAAATACAGGAGGGAGCAGCCTCCATCTGTCTCTCCTCCCACCCGCCCTGCTTTTAGGCCAGAATGTAGTCAACCGTCAGCCCGCTCATCTGGGGGTCACTTGCAGGTCCTTCCAGGTGTTCTGATGCAGATATGACCACAGTGCTCTGAAGATAGTGTCATATGAGCCCATCACAGGCACATGCACACATGTTCGGAACCATGTTGGGTGCCCCTGAAAACTGCTTTCTCTTCCTGTGGAATCCAAATTGTAAGAGGTTCAAATCAATGGTCCCATGAAGGCTCAATTGTCAAACAACGAAAAATTTCTGCTGGTGGCCTCAGGAGACCTGTGAACCTGTGGCTGCCTATTTCAAATCCATCTTCGTGAGTGGCAGGGACATTTGGGGCTCCGAGCCAAGATCCACAGGCCTCTGAATATTGGGAATGGTCCACGGCTTTCTCATCAGCAGCATCCACAGGGATCACAGAGGCCGCAGGAGCTTGCTCCGCCCATCTTCTTACCATCACAATGGATTTGAGACGCTGAATGGCATGGGTATAGAGTGCACCTTAGTGTAAGGACAGCTGTTGCGGGCTCTGCCTACCAGCCTCTTGAGTGGTCCCAGATGGGAACGCCTACAGATCAAAGTAGTCCCCTGAACCTGTGTGTAGGTACCAAGGGTCATTTCCGGCCCGGGGCGTGAGGTGACCTCCAGGGAGCCCACAGTTTCCTGATGCTCAACTCTCATCAGCTCAGAGATCTCAGGCAAGGTGCACGCAAAGATATCCATTGGGAAGCTCACCCTGGCCTCCCCACAGCTGCACTGACTCGCCACCTTCCCATAGTCGATCCACCTCGGGGTGGCGAAATTGATGGCCTCTGCGCAGTTGAAGCCGTGATTGAAGCCAGCGTGATAGCCATAGGGAAAGGTGACCATGAATTCCCCAGCCTCCTGGGTCATGCGTGCAAACGGGATGCCATTCTCCTTGAGCACAGTGGGGGAGATGAGTGCCACCTTGTGCCTCATGAAGGCCTGGCAGCCCTGGGAGCTGCCTGGGAACAGCTGTCTGGCCAGGTGCTCCAGGCGCCGGCCATGCTCGGGGGGCACCGCGTACCACGTCTTGGGCTGCCCAAAGTGCAGGTAGTTGATGCTGTACAGGTCCATGTCCTCCGTATGCCAGGCGAAGGTGGTCTTCCACATGCCAAAGTACAGGTAGGGCGTGTTGACGCCCTCAATCACAATGCCGCATTCCTTCTTCAAGAGGTCCAAAAGGCTTCCCAGGTTTCCCACATTCCAATGTTGAGTGTTCTCGTCAAACAGGGAGCCGCTGACATCTGCACCGTAAATTGGAGCCCCAAAGTACCGATTCTTCCAGTATTTTCTCTCCAGATCTTCAAAATTCACATGTGGTGGGGTCCGGTATTTTTTGCTGTTGGCCAGGTCACGGTACTGCCCGACTGTCATGGCTTTCCTCTTCTTATGGAATTGAGTGAACACACCTGCGTGGCCAGACACCACTTGCTGCAGGGGAGTACCTATTACCATGTCACTGACGTCCTCATAGGACTGCCGGGCTCTCCACTCCTTGGGTGGGATGACCTTGGCCAGTCCAGCTCGGTGTGCCCCCTGGGATTCCATGTAGGCTATATACTTGCAGAAATCTGAAAATTCGCCCATGGTTGGGCAGAAGGTCATGATGGTGCTGCCTGTGCTCTTGGGGCCTCGGTGCTCAGAAGACATGGCTACTCTAGCCAAGATCTTGGGCTTTTCTGGAAGGATCTGTATGTCTGTCTGTCTGTCTGTCTGTCTTCTCTTGTCTCCCTGTCTTTCTTGAGCGTTTTCTCCACTCTCACAAATGTCCTTTGGTAAAAATAATATCAAATGGAAAAAAGAAAGCATATTTAACAAATAGTGCTGGTATAACTGGATAAGGAAAATGTGATTCATTTACACTATGGACTACCACAGAATAGAAAAAAAGATAATGACATCTTGAAATTTGCAGACAAATGGATGGAGCTAAAAACATCATTTTGAGTGAGTTAACCCAGACCCAGAAGACAATTATCACATGTACTCATTCATAAGTGGTTTTTAAACATAAAGTAAAGAAACCCAGCCAAAGAATTACAGTCCCAGAGAACCTAGACAACAATGAGGACCCTAAAAGAGAAATAAATGTATCTAATCTACATGGGTAGTAGAAAAAGACAAAATGTCCTAAGTAAATTGGGAGCATGGGGACCTTGGGAGAGGCTTGAAGGGGAGGGGAGAGGAAGGGAGAAGAACAGAGAAAAATGTAGAGCTCAATAAAATAAAAAAATAAAGAAAAAATACTGAGCTAAAGACAACTCAAGTTCAAATCAAAAGACTGTTCATTATTTGAACTCAGGTGGGAAAACCAGGTTTTACAGTAAACATGCCATGGTGACATTCACCTTAACCCTGGCTCTTGCCCAATAGCGACAAGAAACTCTGGAGTTCGAGGTTGTTCTTAGACCCAAACTGAACTCAAAGTCATCCTGAGTACATGGGTAATAGGTTGTTTACTCATTGACTCAAGGAACTTTATGAATTAAAAAATCTAAGAAAAACAATGCAAATGACAACCTAAGATTTCAAATCAACCGTTAGAACAGAAAATCCTAACCTCACTAGTGGTGAGCAGAGAGGAAACCTGACTTCTCTGAAAAGATGAGCAGGACACAGGCCTCAGACCTTAGCATGATGGACTCCATGATGGAAGTACCACTCAGACTTTGAGAATTCAGCACCCACACAGCACCACCTACCCAAACCACAACAATGGCCATCATTTTGGGAACGTATTTGAATGTACTAACCTTGCATTTATTTTTTTTAAGTTCTGGAGTTCTACTTCTGGCTAACTGTTCTTCCTAACTGTGGTATGTCAACCCAGAACATGGTTTTCGTCTTTCCAAGGTCACCCTAAGAAAGGCTCGCACCTGTCTACATTTGGATCCCCAGCACCATTGTAGCCACTGGCAGTCTAATAAGGACTTTCTCCGTTTCCCATAAACCAATGTCCCAGCAGTCTTCTCAGCTGGTTACTTCCAAATATTTCTGGAGGCCTCAGAAAGATCCTCAGAGACCAGACCTCGAGGCACCAGAGGTCTCAGAGCCCTTTAGAGTAGGGAAGAATGTGGTGGTCAAAGAGATCCAGGGATGTGTAGCTTGAGATGTTCCAGACCCCAGGGTTCCCTCTGACCAATCACTGCCTAACACTTTGGAGGACTGTGACACCGCCACCCCCAAAGGAAACATATTGGCTCCTCCCCAAAAGATACGCAATAGGAAAATGTAATCCCAATGGCCATAAAGTTTAAAAATTAAAAATCTGAAAATTTCATTAGACAGATTGTGGCCTTTAACAATCTCAGAGAGAAGTGAGCCAGGATGGCTAGTTAAGCTTAGACCCGTCCCCTTTGTTCGGTTGGCATTATATATGGGATAAGGACTAACCAGGAGCCGGGCAGTGGTGGCACACGCCTTTAATCCCAGCATTCGGGAGGCACAGCCAGGTGGATCTCTAGGAGTTCGAGGCCAGCCTGGTCTAAAAGATTAAGTTCCGGGACTGGCACCAAAGCTACAGAGAAACTCTGTCTCGAAATCCCCACACCCCCCATAGAAAAACCTAACTGGGCTGTCAAGTCAACCCCTTGACTGACAAAACTCATTGTGACTTGGGACAGCCCAGATTAATGTTGCCCCACAATAATGAGACCTAAATGCCATCGACATGAGGAGGGGAAACCAATGAATCAAAGATAAAGCTGACACGCTACCATATGACCCTTTGGTACTCATCCTTTTCCCAGAAGAACGAACACCTGAAACTTGTTGAACAGAGACAGATGACTTACCCCGCAGCACCGAATGGAGGCTTGGCTGAAGACAGAGCAGACCAGATAGAAGCTTCCTCCTGTGAAACTCTACAGGCTTTGAAGTTGGCGCCTGAGCTCTTTTCTTTTATAACTAGGAAGATGGGAGGTACTCAGTGCTTGCCCACCCACTAAGGGTCCCGCCTATGGCTGGCCACACCCCTCATTTAGCCCCGCCCAATGCCTTTTGAATGTAGAGCATGCCAATGTGAGACATGGCAAACTAGAATGTGCTAAAGACAGAAACCAATAAGTGCAATGTGCTAATAGCAACTCTTCTCAGAATCACTAAGAATATTTTAAATTTCTCAAAGCTAAGTAAAAACACATGACAGAGCTTCGCCAGAGTGAGACACAGAGAGAAGCACACAGGTCTGTGGTCTTGAAGGACAATGCTTTGTTTTGTGGTTAAACTGCAACCCCAGAACTGGATCCAGACAAGAAACTGAGCAATGCCCCCAAAGAGTGACTAACCAGACAATGATAAGTCGCTAACCTGAAACCACCACAAAACAAATAATTAAAATGTCTTTTTGCCAGTTGGCTGTGGCTCAAGACCTTTAATCCCAGGATTTAAGAGGTGAAAGTGAGCAGATCTCTGAGATCAAGACCAGCCTGGTCTGCAGGGTGAGTTCTGGGACAGCCGTAGTTACACAGATAAACCTTGTCTCTAAAAATCAGGGGAAAATGTTCTTTTGTATGCATAAAAAGTTATCAAACGTTTATTAAAATTGAAGTACAAATATTTTAAAGGTCAGAGGATCAGTATTGAGCACAGTATTGAGCTTGCCTTTCTAGGTAGCTTAGTCTTCTTCTCCAAAAATTAAATGTTGGGATATTTCCCTATCTCTAGCTTTAGTCCATTGTTCAATAATTTTAGCCTGTGTCACTATGTGTAACTATGGCTGCCCTGGACCTCACCCTATAGACAAGGCTGGCTTTGATTCCAGAGATCTGCTCACTTCTGCCTCCCAAATGCTGGGATTAAAGGCGTGAGTAACAACCAACAGGGAAAAAATCATTTGGCCTAGAGCTCACAGAGCTGTGCCCCGCTCTAGTCTAGAGAGCTGGGATTAAAGGCGCTGGATACCTCGCCCAGCTCAGATTCCATTATTCTAAGGTGTGCTTTTCTTATGTAGGAATCTAATGTCTGCTTCATTTGACCAATGTTTTGATTTGGCTTTAAATTCTGACATTGACCTTCCAAGCCAAAGTTGTTTAGCTTAATTTTATTTCAGTATTCCCTTTAGACTGACTCATTGAATAAATGAATCAAATATTCTATATCTTCTTAGGCTTTAAGTAGAAACACTGCTGAAGATACAGTAGCATTTCAGCAAATTCTGAAGCATCTCATGCTCTCAAGAAACCACTGGCCAGGATGGCTGAATATGCTGAGACTCACAGGCTCCCATATTCCATAGGGATGAGAACTGACCAGACGGTCACCCCATTGATTGAGAATCCTTCTAATGACTGGGGACAATCCAAATTAATGTTAGAGAGCTTTGAGGGGCTGAAACTTGTCTAATAGCCAATGCCTTTAATTTAGGCACTTCCCTGATTAGCAGGTAATCTGTAATTCTTCATGGCACATTAATGTATCTGGACAATAGCGATATTCCCAGACCTATAAGACCACTTGGTGGGCAGGTACAAGGTTTGACTCAGCGTGCCTCTTCTGATGCCTTCCAAACTCAGTAGACAAGTTGATCAGGCTTGAGAGGTACTAGAAGTCTCTGGTTCTGAATTAAAACAGCAGTAGATTCCCTTGCTTAACTGGTCCTGCAGAATGGAGAGTAATTAGACCTACTGCTCATGAGAAAAGGGTCTATGGGCCTCTTTGGGAGACACCTGTGGTTTCTATGCTAATTTATCATGAATAATGAGAAAATACCTCGCCATGGCTGAATAAAAAACTCAAAAAGAAAACAAAACAAAGACATAAATCAGGTGACTGATAGCAGTCTCTGTTCTCTTGGTCCCTTGAATGCTCTGCTCTTGGCGCCGACTGAGCCACTAATTCTCACTTGATTGGATTAATATTGGCGCCCACATCCTAATCCATATGGCAAATCTTCTTGATTCACTAAGTGCAGTGGAGAATAAAACAACTTCCTGATCTTAGCACAGCTGACTCAAGAATGGAAGCACCAGTCAGGCTGTAAACCCAGCGAGTAGACATTACCACCTATTGAAATGAAAACAAAGACCTAAGTCCTCACGGTCCATAAGTTCTAGACGGGCTCTAAATAAACTAATCTTGCTTTTTGAATTCTGTAGTTGTGCTTGACTAAAAGATCTTGTTAACTGAAGTATGTCAACTCAAAACATGCTTTTTGTGCTTGGAACCTCACCCTAAGAAAAGGCTCGTGGCTCTCCTGGGATTCTGAATACTCAATGTAGTAACCAAGCTGCCAATGAAAACTTTTAATGGCCTTATCCCCATGTCCCTGTGGTCTTCCTGATGGCTACCCCACAACAATTAAAACCCAACAGTGTAAGCACTTTGTTTGGAAACAATCAAACTCAAGACTGCAGGAGGCAGAACATTTTTAATAAATCCCTATATCGTGAAATTATTAGAGAGTATAAAATAGTATGAGGTAAAGGGATAAGACAGAGAAAAGAAGAGTGTCCTGTTGAACTGAATATAAAGATGTGCAGCTTTGCATAGGGAGAGGGATGGATTGGTATCACAGGGAAAAGAAGATGTTTGCAAATGCTGAGGTGAAATAAACTGCAGCGTGGTTTGAGGATGCCCATCGACTGAACCCTAAAACGACATAAACCGGGTGTGGTGTTTTTCTGACATTCAAACTCTGATGAGGTAGAAGCAGGAGTTCAAGGTTGTGCCCTAGCTCATGTAACAAATTTGAGCCCAGCTTGGGATTCCTGACTGGGAAACTCTGTCAGAGTGGAAAAGAGAAGTCAACCATCAAAAGGGCTCTCTAGAGTTCCAGAAGCAAGAAACTGGGTGTATAGTTGTAATTAGGAGTTAGCAGGACATTTTCCATGACCAGAAGCTTGATAGTGGCCCCAAAACAATCTCCATGCACGAGGAAAAGGGAAGATTTTAGCTTCCCAGGCCACGGAGTGGGACCTGTGCCCCCATCTGTTCACACTGCTCCAACAGCATGAGGAACACCAGGCAGCCGCACCTCTCCTGAGCTTGGAGACAACTTAAGCTCCATACAGGAAGGCTATCTCAAAATACCTGATAATCTCTCCCACTGTGACAACTGACCTCTCTGCTGACACTGGTGCAGCCCTCCATACCCACTGGATGTCACAAGAGGTGTACTTCATCTTTTTCGTCTGTGACCAACAAACAAGACTTGCTGTCATGTTGACCTCTTTTTCATATGGGTTCTGGACACCTCCCCAGAGGTACTGGTTGGTTAACAGCTTCTACTTTCACTTATAATGATATATATTTTTCTTTTTTTTTAAAGAAAGGAAGAATTTTTATTTTTATTATTTATTTTTATTTATTTGATTGTAAAAGAAAATACCAATCCAAGTTCCCTCTCATTCCCCTCCGTCTGTTCTCTCCAGATTCCCTCCCAGTCTACCCCCATCCAATCATCAGAGAAGGTAAGGCACATTGCTTTGTGGAAGGCCCAAGGCCCTCCCTACTATATCTAAGTTGAACAAGATATCCATCCAAAGAGAACAGGATCCCCAGAAAAGCCAGTAAAAGCAATAGGGATAAATCCTGGTGCCACTGCCAGTGGCCTCTCAATCTGCCCCCGCCATGCAACTGTCAAACACATTCAGAAGTTCTAGTTTGGTCCTATTATTGTTCTTTTCTAGTCCTGCTGGAGTTGGTGAGCTCACCTTAGCTCATGTGGACTGTTTCAGTAGGTTAAACCATCATGGTCTTGACCTCTTTGCTCATATTCTCATTCCTCCCACTCTTCAACTGGACTTTGGGAGCTCAGCCCAGTGCTCCGATGTGGGTCTCTGTCTCTGTTTCCATCAGTTGCTGGATGAAGGTTCTCTGGTGATATTTAAGATATTCATCCGAAGCCGGGCGGTGGTGGCGCACGCCTTTAATCCCAGCACTCGGGAGGCAGAGGCAGGCGGATCTCTGTGAGTTCGAGACCAGCCTGGTCTACAAGAGCTAGTTCCAGGACAGGCTCCAAAGCCACAGAGAAACCCTGTCTCGAAAAACCCAAAAAAAAAAAAAAATATTCATCTGACTGACTACAGGGCAAGTCAAGGTCAGGCCCCTCTATTGCTTAAGGTCTTAGTTGGGGATCATCCTTGTGGATTCCTGGGAATTTCTCTAGGGCCAGGTTTCTACTAATCTTATAATGACTCCCTCAATAAAGATATCTCTTTCCTTGCTCTCACCTCTGTCCTTCCTCCATCTTGACTGTCCCATTCCCTCAAGTTCTCCTCAACAGTCTTCTTCTCCCCTCCTCTTCTCCTTCTTCCCTCCCTTCTCCCCCCACCACCGTGCTCCCAATTTTCTCAGGCAATCTTGTTTGTTTCCAATTTCCAGGTGGATCTATATATGTTTTTCTTTGGGTTCACCTTATTACTTAGCTTCTCTAGGATCATATACTATAGTCTCAATGTGCTTTGTTTGTATTAGTATCCACTTATGAATGAGTACATACATTTTCATCTTTTTGGGTCTGGATTACCTCACTGAGGATAATGTTTTCTGTTTCCATCCATTTGCATGCAAAATCCAAGATGTCAATTTTTTTTACAGCTGAGTGGTACTCTAATGTGTAAATGTGCCACATTTTCTTTATCCATTCTTTCTTTGAAGGGCATTTAAGCTGTTTCCAGATTCTGGCTATTACAAATAATGCTGCTATGAATATAGTTGAACAAATTCTTTTGTAGTATGATTGAGCATCTTTTAGGTATATGCCCAACAGTGGTAATGCTGTATCCTGAGGTAGGTTGATTCCCAATTTTCTGAGAAATCACCATACTGATTTATAAAGTCGTTGTTCAAATTTCATTCATACCAGCAATGCATGAATGTTTCCCTTGCTCCACATTCTCTCCAGCATAAGCTATGATTATTGTTTTTGATCTTAGCCATTTTGACTGGTGTAAGATGGTATCTCAGAGTTGTTTTGATTTGCATTTCCATGATGGCTAAGGATGTACATTTCCTTAAGTATCTTCTGGCCATTTGTGATTTTTCTATTGAGACTACTTTGTTTAGTTATGTACCCCATTTTTTAATTGGTTTATTTTGAATTTTAATGTGTAATTTCTTGAGTTCTTTATATGTTTTGGAGATTAATCCTTTGTCTGATGTGGGGTTGGTGAAGATCTTTTTCCATTCAGTAGGCTACCTTTTTGTCTTATTGACTGTGTCCCTTGCTTTACAGAAGCATATCAGTTTCAAGAGTTCCCACTTATTTATTTTTGCTCTCACAAAAATGAATAGTAGTGTCTGTGCTACTGGTGTTATAATGACAAAGTGGTCTCCTGTGCTCATGCACTGAAGATTACTTTCTACTTTCTCTTCTATCAGGTTCAGTGTGGTTGGATTTATATTGAGGTCTTTAATCCATTCGGACTTCAGTTTTGTGCATGGGGATAGATATGTATCTATTTTCAATCTTCGATATGTTGACATCCAGTTATGCCAGCACCATTTGTTGAAGATACTTTCTTTTTTTTCATTGTATGATTTTTCTTCTTTGTCAAAAAGCAGGTGTCCATAGGTATGTGGATTAATATCCAGGTCTTTGATTCGATTTCCTTGGTCAACCTCTCAGATTTTATGCCAATACCATGCTGTTTTCTTTACTGTAGCTCTGTAATGGTGCTTGATGTCAGGGATGGTGATATCTCCATAAGTTCATTTATTGTACAGGACTGTTTTGGCAAGCCTGAGGTTTTGTTTTTCCATATGAAGTTGATTATTGTTTTTTCAAGGTCTGTGAAGAATTGTGCTGGGATTTTGATGGGATTGCGTTGATTGCTTTTGATAGGATTGCCATTTTTACAATGCTGATTCTACCTATCCAATAGCATGGGAGATCTTTCTATCTTCTGGTATCTTCTTCAATTTCTCTCTTCAAAGACTTAAAGTTCTTGTCAAATAAATCTTTCACTTCCTTGGTTAGTGTTATCCCAAGATATTTTATGTTATTTGTGGCTATTGTGAAATATGATGTTTCTCTGATTTCTTTCTCAGCTTCTTTATCATTTGTGTATAGGAGGGCTACTTTTTTTTAGTTGCTCTTGTTTTCTGTCACATAACTGAAGGTATTTATCAATTGAAGGAGTTCTCTGGTAGAGTTTTGGGGGATACTTATATATACTAGCATATCATCTGCAAATAATGGAAGTTTGACTTTTCCTTTCCAATTAGAATCCAATTAGAATCCCCTTGTTGTCTTATTGCTATTGCCAAAACTCCAAGACCTATGTGAAAGACAAATAGTAAGAGTGGACAGCCTTGTCTTCTTCTTGATTTTAGTGGAATCGCTTTGAGTTCTCTCCATTTAAATTGATGTTGGTATCAGTTTGCTGTATATTGCTTTTGTTATATTTAGATATGTTCCTTATATCCCTGATCTCTCTAAGACCTTTTTCATGAATGAGTGTTGGATTTTTCAAATGCTTTTTCGGCATCTAATGAAATGATCATATTTTTACTTTCGGTTTATTTAGATAATGGATTACATTGAAGATTTTGAATGATGAACCAGACCTGCATCTCCAGGATTTAGCTAACCAGATCATGTTGGATGATTGTTTCCATGTGTTTTTGGATTCGGTTTGCTAGTATTTTACTGAGTATTTATGTATCCTTTTTCATGAGTGAGACTGGTCTGTAATTCCCTTTCTTGGTTGAGACTTCGTGTGATTTTGGTATCAGGGTAACTGTAGCCTCATGCACAGAGTTTGGTAATGTTCCTACTGTTTCTATTCTGTGGAACACTTTTAGGAGTATGGGTATTAGCTCTTCTTGCTAGTTCTGGTAGAATTCTGGTAAAACCATCCGGTCCTTGGCTATATTTGGTTGGGAGGTTTTTGATGATAACATCTACTTCCATGCAGTTTTAGGTCTATTTAAATTGCTCACCTGTTCACAATTTAATTTTGGTATGTGATAGCTGTCTTAAAAATTGTCCATTTCTTTTACATTTTCCAATTTTGAGGAGTACAGGTTTATGTAGTATGACCTATTGATTCTCTGAATTTCCTCAGTATCTGTTGTTATGTTCCCTTTTTCATTCCTGATTTCATTAATTTGGATGCTCTCTCTCTGACTTTTGATTAGTTTGGATAAGGGTTTGTCTATCTTGTTGATTGTCTCAAAGAACCAGCTCTTTGTTTCATGATCTTTGGATTCTTTTCTGCATTTTTATTTTGTTGATTTCAACCCTCAATATGGTTATTTCCTGTCTTCTACTCCTCTTGGGTGAATCTGCTTCTTTTTGTTCCAGAGCTTTCAGATGTGCTGTTAAGTCACTAATGTGAGCTTTCTCCATATTCTTTATGTGGACACTTAGTAATATAAACTTTCCTCTTAGCACTGCTTTCATAGTGTCCCACAGATTTGGATATATTGTGCCTTCATTTTCATTGAATTCAAGGAAGTGTGTAATTTCTTTCTTTCTTTCTTCCTTGACCCAGTGGTGTTTCAGTAGTTCATTGTTAAATTTCCATGAGCTTGTAGGTTTTCTGAGAGTACTATTGTTGTTAAATTCTAACTTTAATCTATGGTGATCTGATAAGACACAGGAGGATACTCCAAATTTTTTTATATCTCTGGAGGCTTACTTTATTACCGGGTATGTGATCAACTTTAGAGAAGGTTCCATGAGGTGTTGAAAAGAAGATATATTCTTTTGTGCTTGTGTGGAATGTTCTATAAATGTCTGTTACATCCATATGATTCATGACATCTGTTAGTTTTCATATTTCTCTGTCAAGTTTCTGTCTAGTTGACCTGTCCATTGGTGGGAGAGCAGTGTTAAAGTCTCCTACTATGAGTGTGTGGGGTTTGATGTATGATTCAAGTTTTAATAATGTTTCTTTTACATATAGGTAGCTGCTCTTGTAATAGTGGCATAGATGTTCAAGATTGAGGCTACATATTGATGGATTATTCCTGTTATGAATATAAAGTGTCTTCCTTCTCTTCTAATTGATTTTAATTTGAAATAAATTCTGTTAGATATTAGAATAGCTACACCCACTTGTTTCTGGGGTCCATTTGATTGGAAAGCCTTTTTCCAAACCTTTACTCTAAGGTATTGTCTGTCTTTGAGGTTGGAGTGTGTTTTGTGTGTACAGCTGAAGGCTGGATCCTGCTTTCATATCCATTCTCTTAGTCTGTGTCTTTTTATAGGTAACTTGAGTCCATTGATATTAAGTGATATTAGTGACCAGTGGTTGTTAATTTCTGTTATATTTTGGTGGTAGTGGTTCATGCTTCCCTTCATTTGGTTTTCCTGGTGGAAGGTTATCTGTTGCATGTGTTTTTGTGGGTGCAGTTAGCTTCCTTGGGTTGGGATTTTCTTTCTAGTACTTTCTGTATGCCTGGGTTTGTGGGTACATATTGTTTAAATCTGTTTTTTTTTTCATGAAATATCTTGTTTGCTCCATTGATGGTTATTGAAAGCTTTTCTGGGTATAGTAGTATGGGCTTGCATCCATGGTCTCTTAGTGTCTGCAGCACATCTATCCAGAACCTCTGGCTTTCATGATTTCCATTGAGAAGTCAGGTGTCATTTGACAGATTTCTTCTGCTGCTCTTAATATGCTTTCTTTATTCTGTATGTTTTGTGTTTTGATTATTATATGATGAGGGGATTGTTTTTTGATTTTGTGAGACAGGGTTTCTCTGTAGCTTTTGGTTCCTGTCCTGGAACTAGCTCTTGTAGACCAGGTTGGCCTAGAAATCACAGAGATCCGCCTGCCTCTACCTCCCGAGTGCTGGGATTAAAGGTGTGCCCCACAACCGCCCGGCCCGAGGGGATTTTTTTTTTTTTGATTCAGTCTATTTGGTGTTCTGTAAGCTTCTTGTACCTTCATAGGGTTATCCTTCTTTAGGTTGAGGAAGTTTTTTCTACTATGATTTTTGTTAAATATATATTCTTTGCCTTTGAGCTGGAGTTCTTCTACTTCTTCTACCCCTATTATTCTTAGGTTTGGTCTTTTCACAATGTTGCAGATTTCCTGGTTGTTTTGTGTTAAGAATGTTTTGAATTTAATGTTTTCTTTGACCAATGAGTCTATTCCTCTACAGTATCTTCAGCACCTGAGTTTCTTTCTTCTATCTCTTGTATTCTGTTTTACTTGTTTCTGTAGTTCCTGCTCATTACCCAAATTTTCCATATCCATAATTCCCTCAGTTTGTGTTTTCTTTTACCTCTATTTCAGTCTTCAAGTCTTGAACTGTTTGCTTCACCTGTTTAATTGTTTTTTTTTCTTGGTTTTCTTGGGTTTCTTTTAGGGATTTATTAATTTCTTCCAATTTTTTTGTTTGTCTTTTCATCTGTCTCTTTAAAGGAGTTTTTCATTTCCTCTTTAAGGGAGTTTTTCCTCTTTAAAGGTCTCCACCATTTTCATAAAGTTATGTTCAAAGCTGTTTTCTTCTACTTCTTCTGGGTTAGGGTGATCAAGTCTTCCTTGTGTGACTACTGGGTTCTGGTGTTACCATGTTGCTTTTCAAGTTTTTGGAAAAATTCTTGCATTGCTGGCTACCCTTCCTTCTTTTTAAATGAGGCCAGCAATGTCGTTGCAACTTGATCCAATCCTCACAGTGGCTGTCTGAGTGTTTGGGAGTTTTTCTTGGTTTGCTCTGTACTGTCTCAGAAAACCTCTGAGGTCTCTATAAGCCTGCTCTCTTGGTCTTCTCTCTTGGTTTGCTCTCTGGGTACTCTCTCTTGGTCCCCTCGGTGTTGAGCAAGCTGTTTGTCCCCTCAGTATTATTCCAAGCTCTCAGCTGTTAGGTGAGGTGTGGCTAGTAGTGGATGGGGTTGGATTTCGGGGGAGCCTACCTGCAGTAAACTCTCTGTTGGCTGGCTAGAAAAGCCAAGGCAGTTGTAAGAGGGGCCTGGGCTTTTGTCCCACTGTGGATATCCTAAAGAGTGTGTTGTCTTACCTAGTGGCTATTCATTTACCTTTTAAGTCCCCTCAGAATTGGAGCAAGCTGTGTTTCAGAGTTCCACTGAGATTGCAGGAGGATAGGCAGGTTTGGGGGCAGGGTATGGCTGGTAGATTAAAGGGGCCACGGATGGAGTTGAATTTGGGGGGAGCCTAACATCTGGAAACTCCTTGCTGGCTGGCTAGAAAAGCCAAGGGATTTGGAGGAGGGGTCCTGGGTTTTGTCCCACCGTGGAGGTCCTAGAGAGTGGGGTGTCCCACCGCACGGTTGTTCACTTATCTCTTATTATCAGTATTATCAATATTATCAGTATTGGAGCAAGCTGTGTTTTAGAGTCCCACCAAGGTTGCGGGAGGATATGTTATTTTTGTTTATGTTTTAATAAATAAAGCTTGCCTAAAGATCAGAAGGGCAAAGCTAAGCCACTAGCAGTCAGACAGTTGTGGTGAACTCCTTTAATTTGGGATTGGAAGACAGACGCAAATCAACCTCTTTGAGTTTAAGGCCACCCTGGGCTACACATGATCAATGCAGAAACAAATCCAGGTAGTGGTGCCTCACACCTTCAATCCCAGTACTAGGAAGTCACAAACCTTTAATCCCAGCATTAAGGGAATATGAAATGTGAGGGGAGAGAGGATTATTATGCATAGTCTACTTAGCCATCTCAGTGGGCTTAGCCTGCTTAGTTTACAGTCGCCCAGCCTTGGTAGAGAGGTAAGATGACTGTAGTGGCTTGGCTGCTTTGGTTTCCAGGTTTTCAGATTGAGCCCAAAGTTTTTCTAGAGATTTTTTTTTTTAACTAATGATGCATTTGGTGCCTATGTATTGTTGAAAAATCGTGAAAAAGCCGTTTCCCTTACGCTTTTCAGCCACCAACACAGGTCAGGGCTTCATGTAGGGTTCCAGCTCCAGCTCCAGCCCAAGAGTCAGGTCTTTCTTTCTTTCTTTCTTTCTTTCTTTCTTTCTTTCTTTCTTTCTTTCTTTCTTTCTTCCTTCCTTCCTTCCTTCCTTCCTTCCTTCCTTCCTTCCTTCCTTCCTTCCTTCTTTCTTCATCTCTTCTTATTTTATCTCTCCTCTCTCTCTCTCTTTCTCTCTCTCTCTCTCTCTCTCTCTCTCTCTCTCTCTCTCTCTCTCTCTCTCTCTTCCTGCCTCTATCTCTCTCCACCATTGGTTGCGGGCACTCTGTGAATCCCTTTCTCAGGCTGCTCCCCAACTAGGTAGCTTCCCTGAAATCCAGCCACGATTTTATTGTTTACACAGCAGCAATCAGTCTCACTTCATCACCAATAGTCAGTGGGTTTGATAAAACAACTGGGAATTCTTAAAAAGATGAATTAGCTAAAAGAAAGTGTTTTCCCACATTAAAAAAAAATGGGAAAAGCCATTATAATGGAGGTATTTGGATCTCTGTATGATAATATGTTAGATTGTTTAAAAATGGAATGATTAAATGAGAGGATATCTAATTTACATGGGATTCATGTAAGGTTGATTGCTAGCATTATCAGCTTTATGATTTTTCTCTTATCATTAAAAATGTTGATTAATCTGAGTGCTAAAATACAGGCCTTAGAAAAATCTGAAAAAAACAGGTCCTGGAGGGTTTGGACCTAGACAGAAGAATTTAATTGAGTGCCAGTTTCTCCTTGCATTATAAGAATAGAGAGGACCAGTCTAAGGCTTTCAGACCGCCCATGTTAATTTATCCAGTAATGTTACAGGAATTGACAAATGGCAGATGCTTTGTTACAGAGAAGTGGACCCCTGTGCCATTGCTGGATGTAAAGAGATTCAAGGAAGCAATAGTCTCACACGACATTCATTCACTTTTTTATGAACCAAATGTTAAACTGGTGGTCATTTTCTATTAGAGTTATCCCTGATTCCTGGAAAGATCTGGTTAGTGGATTTTTAGAGACTGGTACGCAAAAAAATGGAGTGCCTGGTTCAAAGATCATGCTAAGATTATTGAACAATGGACTAAAGCTAAAGGTAGGGAAATCTCCCAACATCTCATCCTTGGAGAAGGAAAGAACGTACTATAGAAAGGTAGGCTGCGTATGATCATCACACAATGGATTTGTGCTGTACAGTTGTTTGTATTCTTGTGACAGAATTGGAGAAATAAGAAAGAAAACTGAGTTATTTACTAAAGTGATGAAGGGGCTAAAGGAAGCCTTTATGGATTTCTTACGAAGACAGACTTCAGCAGTAAATAGATGATACCAAATTCAGAAGTTAGACAATGGAATCTCTCACTTTTGTGAATGCCAATTCTCTGGACAAAAGCAAAATTAGGCCATTAAATGTAAGGTCAGCACCTTTGGGAAAACGAATCTGAGATACACTTACTATATAATCTCATGAACATGATGATCCATGGATAGGAGGGGTGATTTCAGAGGTTTGAGGAAAAATCAAAATGTCAAATGTTATATTTGTTGTAAACAAGGTCACTCTAAAAGGGATTATAGGCAGGGTGTTCCTAGAAAGAATGCTTTTTTCTAAGACGAATCCCCTCACTTCTAGATTATATGGAAGGTGTGGCAAAGGCAGGCATTAATGAATGTAGGTCAAGGGTGAATATTCATGGTAATGATTTGCCATTGGGAAACTTTCTGAGGGGCTACTTTCAAGCCCTTATGCCAAATACAGTTCAGTAATTTCCTGCCATTGTAGAGGTAACTCCTTCCCAGAGCAATGAAAGGAACTAATGCCTATGGTAAGTAACCATACTGTTGTGAGTAATAGAGCAGCTATAGAAGAGAGAATAAAAAAATTCAAAGGAAACCATAATGTGAGTATTTTGGCAAACATCTAGAAATTAACAAAGACCAAAATTAAAAATATGAATAAATGACTTTTTCATTGAAGGAGTGGTAGACACAGGTGCGGATGTAACACTAATTTCATCAGAAGCTTGGCATCCAAACTGGCCAATCTAGGATGTGAGTGTTCAGTTATTAAGGATTGCAACTTTTTCTTGGGTAAAGCAGAGTGTGAGATGGGTCAAATGTATAGGGCTAGTAGGACAGAGAGGTATTAAAACAATATGTTGTTAACATAGCAATGAGTTTGTGGGTACATTTGTTACAGCAATGGAATGCACAGATTAACATTCCCCCAATCTTAGAAATAAAACATAGATTAACATATGCTACTGAGAAAATGGTAGAAGGTTTTATAGAAAAGAGTCACGAACCATTCAGGTTGTACAATAACAGGGCACATCAGCTGCTGATATTTCAAAGGCACCAATATCCCTACCTTTGAAATGGTTGACAGACAAACCTGGATGAGTTAATCAATGGCCTCTAGCAATAAAGAAACTGCAGGCTTTGGAACAGCTGGCACAGGAGCAAATAGTCGTTCAATGTATTGAAGAATCAACCAACCCCAGGAATGCTCTTGTATTTGTTGTTTAAAATGGAAAATAACAACAGATTTAAGTGCTGTTAATATGGGGATTCAATCACTGGGCTCCCTACAGTCTGGCATTCCTTTGTCTTTTCTATTGTTGAAAGGATGGCCTCTTACAGTTACCAATTTAAATGATTGTTTCTTCACTATACCTTTACAAGAAAAAGACAGAAAAATTTGACTTCAAAGTGCCTACAAATAGTACTCAGCAAGCTAAATGATATTAATTGGATGATTATTCCATGGGGAATGCTAAATATCCTCACCCTGTGCCAATATTTTTGTAAGTCAGGCATTGGAAATGATACATAAGCAATTCCCTGAATCTATAGTTTACCATTACGTGGTTGACATTTTGCTATCTGAATCAAATGTTGACACTTTAGAAAGACTGTTTGAAGAAGTAAAGAAAAATTTTCCTTCCTGGTGATTACAAATTGCTCCTGAAAAAATATACAAAGAAGAGATTTTATTAATTATGTAGGTTATAAAATGGGTTACAGAAAATTAGATCCCCAAATTAGGAGAGATTGATTACAGACTTTTAATGACTATCAACGATTGCTAGGAGACCTTTCCCAGCTATGTCCCATTGTTGCCATAAAGCCTGATTAACTGATTAATTAAAACAAAACCTTAGGTGGTGACAAGGATTTAAATAGACCCAGGGAATGACCAGCTGAAGCTCAGAGAGAATTTTACCTTTATGGAAGAGAAATTACAGAAGAAACATGTAGATTGTATAGATATGAATCTTAACTGCATTCTGGTCATATAACCCTCCAACATACCCCTACAGGAATTTTAATGCAGAGGGATAATCTGTATATGTAATATGCATACTTTAAACTATCATGATATTAATGATCATGTAGAGTAGTAACTAATTCTAGAAAAATGATTCATCTACCTTTTTGTACATCATTTCAGATTTGAATCTCTTTGAGTTCTCCACAGTGAACCATGAGCATCCATAACAACATTCATTGATGTCTCCATAAGGAGGATGGGGCCCACAACAATGACTCCTCCAGGGTTATGATAAGACAACTAATCTGAAAACACCACCTAATGATCAGCTTTGGACTACAAACTGCACAGATTAATTTTGAGGTAACTAGCTGAGATGATCCAGCCTAACTTGCTCTAGCCAGGACTTGAGAAAACCCTGCACATTCCCATTACACAGAGACTAGAAAAAAATGGAACAGCTACCTCTCCCAGGACTTGATAATTAACTCAAAGTTTTCTTTTAAGGATCACCTAAAGATACAGTCACGCACAGAGAGCAGGAAGTAAATTTGAGATTACAACACCCATATTCTCAAGTGTGGGATGGGTGATTTGTTAAATGGATTATGGATGTGTGTCATTGTTTAGAGTGTTGGTTGCAAGTTGTTATGGGTAATGGTCAGGAAAAAGCTAAACAAAGAGAATATATTTAAGGTTCTTATTTTGAAAAGAAATGAGGATATAGATATGATAAGATAAAAGGGTAGATTTTTTAATCCACTCTGAAAAGAAAAAAGGGAGGATATAGATATGATAATATGAAATGGTAGATTATTGAATCTATTTATAAAAAGCAACTACAAGTTTTAATGTTTCACATTGAATTGGACTTTTGTATTATTATATACAAATTTTGTATATTGAAATTAATTGTTAACATGGCATCCCAACATAGGAATAAGTTCCAAAAGCCATCTCATGCACCAGGGACAAGTCCTGGTCCACCTCCTAGTGCTGTAGAGAGAAATCAAGCTACACAACTGTCACCCACATGCACAGTGATGGAGTTGGGTCTTGTATCTTATCTGTTGCTTTCATTGGTTAACTAATAAAGAAAACTGCTTGGCCTTTGATAGGACAGAAAATTAGGTAGGTGGAGAAAACAGAACAGAATCCTGGGAAAAAGAAGCCAAGTCAGGCAGTCGCCATGATTCTCCCACTCCAGACAGACGCAGGTTAAGATCTTCCCTCGTAAGCCAGCTCATGGTGCTACACAGAATATTAGAAATGGGTTAGATCAATATGTAAGAGCTAGCCAGTAAGAGGCTAAAACTAATGGGCCAAGCAGTGTTTCAAAGAATACAGTTTCCGTGTAATTATTTCAGGGCATAAGCTAGCCATGCGGATGGCAGGGTGCTGAGAATGCAGCCCGCCACTCATATTACAACAGCACAGGGTCTTGGTTGGTTCCATGCAGGCTCCCTTGCTGTTGGTCTAGAGCTTGTGAGCTCCCAGAAGCTTGGGTCATCAGTGTCTGTGGGTTTCCCCACCATTATCTTGATCCCTTTTGTTCATATAACCTGTCCTCCCTGTCTTCAACTGGACTCCTGGAGGATCCCCAGTGCTTAGCTGTGGATCTCTGCATCTGCTTTCATCAGATACTGGATGAAGATTTTATGATGATAATTAGCATAGTCACCAATCTGATTCCAAGGGTAGGCCAGTTCATATTATTTATGGCTATTGTAAAGGATGTTGTTTCTCTGGTTTCTTTCTCAGCCTGTTTATCATTTCTATATGGGAGGGTTACTGATTTTCTTTAGTTAATCTTGCATCCAACCACATTATTGAAAGATTTTATCAGCTGTAGGAGTTCCCTTGTAGAAAAATTTGTATACATAAGGCCACTTACATATACTGTCATTACATCTGCCAATAGTGAAAGTTAACTTTTCCCCCCAATTTGTATTGCCTTAATCTGTTTTTCTTGTCTTATTGCTCTAGCTGGAACTTTGAATGTTATGTTGAATTAATATGATGAGAGTAGACAGCCTTGTCTTGTTCCTGATTTTAGTGGAATCGCTTTGAGTTTCTCTCTTTTTAATTTGATGTTGGCTGTCATCTTGCTGTAAACTGCTTTTATTATAATTAAGCATGTCTTATATCACTGAACATTCAAGACTTTTATTATGAATGGGCATTGGATTTTGTTAAAGCTTTTCCAGTAATTATGAGATGATCATGTGGTGTTTTTTCTTTCAGTTTGATTATATGATAGATTAAATTGACAGATTTTCCTATGTTGAATCATTACTGCATCTCTGGGATGAAGCCTATCTGACCACAGTGGGTTTTTGTAATGTGCTTTTGGATTAATTTTGACAGTACTTCATTGAGTATTTTTACATCAATGTCCATGAGGAAGATTGGTCCATATTCTTTTTCTTTGTTGTATCTATGTGTGGTTTGGGTATCAGGGTACTTGTAGCTTCATAAAAATGAGTTTGGCACTTTTCCTTCTATTTCTATCATGTGGTAAAACTTGAGGAGTATTGGTATTATCTCTTCTTTCAATTTGAAACCACCTGGTCTTGAACATTTTTAGTTGGGAGACTTTCAATGACTTCTTATATTTCATTAGTGGTTATAGGTTTATTTAAATTGTTTATCTGGTCTTAATTTAATTTTGGTATGTGGTACCTATCCAGAAAATTGTCCATTTCTTTTAAATTTTCCGATTTTGTGGAGTACAGGTTTTTGTAGTATGACCTAATGATTCTCTGGTTTTCTCGGTGTTTGTTGTTATGTTCCCCTTTCCATTTCTGATTTTGTTAATTTGGATGTTCTCTCTCTCTGGCTTTTGGTTAGTTTGGATAAGGGTTTATCTATCTTGTTGATTTTCCCAAAGAACCAACTCTTTGTTACTTAAATTCCTTGTATTCTCTTTGTTTCTATGTTATTGATTTCAGCTGGGATTTTGATTATTTCCTGCCACATTCTCCTCCTGAGTGATCTTGCTTCTTTTTGTTTTAGAGATTTCAGGTGTGATGTTGAGTCGTTTTGTGAGAATTCTCCAATCCTTTAGGCAGGCATTTAGTCTATAAATTTTCCTCTTAGCACTGCTTTCATAGTGTCTCATAAATTTGGGTATGTTGTTTATTCATTTTCATTGAATTCTAGAAAACATTTAATTTCTCTCTATTTCTTCCTTGACCCAGTTGTGATTCAGCTGAGTATTGTTTAGTTTCTATGAGTTTGTAGGCTTTCTGTCATTTGTGTTGGTTTTGTGCTCTAACTTTAGGCCGTAGTAATCCAATGAGATACAGGAGGTTATTCCAATTTTCTTGTATATGTTGAGATTTGCTTTGTGACTCAGTATGTGGTCAATTTTAGAGAAAGTTCCATTGCTGAGAAGAAGGTATATCCTTTTGTGTTTGGGTGGAATGTTCTGTAGGTATCTGTTAAGTCTATTTGAGTCATGACATCTGTTAGTTTGCTTATCTGTTAATCTCTGTCTGACAGACTTGTCCATTGGCTAGAGTGGGTGATGAAGTCTCCTACTATTAGTGTGTTGGTTTTGATGTGTAATTTAAGCTTTAGTAATGTTTCTTTTACACATGTGGATGCCCTTGTATTTGGGGTATAAATGTTTAGAATTCATTCTTCATCTTGATAGATTTTTCTTGTGATGAATATAAAAATCCTTCTTCATTTCTTTTAATTAATTTTAGTTTGAAGTCTATTTTGTTAGATATTAGGATAGCTACACCAACTTGCTTCTTAGATCCATTTGATTAGAAAATATATTCACAACCCTTTACTCGGAGGTAATATCTGCTTTTGAAGTTGAGGTGTGTTTCTTGTATGCAGCAGAAGGATGTTTTTGTATCTATTCTATTAGAATGTGTCATTTTATAGGCAGTTTGAGTCCATTGATATTAAGAGATATTAATAACAAATGATTGTTAATTCCTGTGATTTTTTTGGTTTTGGTGGTAGTGGTAGTGTGTGTGTTTCCCTTCTTTGGGATTTTTAAGTATGACATTATGTATTGCCTGTATTTTTGTGGGTGCAGTTTTTTGGCTTGGAGTTTTCATTCTAGTAAGGCCAGATTTGTGGATAAGTACTGTTTAATTCTCATTTTCTCATGGAATACCTTGTTTCATCATCTATGGTGATTATAAGTTTTGCTGTGTATAGTCGTCTGGGCTGGCATTTGTGGTCTCTTAGTGTCTGCAAAACATCTGTCCTGGGGGTTGGAGAGATGGCTCAGAGGTTAAGAGCATTGCCTGCTCTTCCAAAGGTCCTGAGTTCAATTCCCAGCAACCACATGGTGGCTCGCAGCCATCTATAATGGGGTTTGGTACCCTCTTCTGGCCTGCAGGCATACTCACAGACAGAATATTGTATACATAATAAATAAATTAAAAAATATCTGTCCTGCATCTTCTGTCTTTCAGAGTCTCCATTGAGAAGTGATGTATAATTCTAATAGGTCTGCCTTTATATGTTACTTGGCCTTTTTTTTTTTTTGCCACTCTTAATTTTTTTTTTTTTTAAATGTGTGAATAGTGTCAGGAGCCATTTCAGGCTTCTCCTTTCTCACATCTCACAGGGTCTTGAAGTAAAAATCTTGAGACATAAAACTTAAAGTTAGCCAAAACATTATATGCTGACGGTGGAGACTCAAGCTCTGGAAAGCACCACAGAGTTTCTTCAAGGCTTGCTGCTTATCATTAACAGCAGGTGTTCTAGCCGCTGACCTTGCAACTGCCCTGCTTAGCTGCCACACTGCCCCACTTAATTGCCTAGCTACCAAGCCCCTCCTTCCCTTCCCCCTTCCCCCTATACTTTCCTCAGTTCCCCCTGCCCGAGCTCCTTACTGAGGAGTATTTAAGACATGAAACTTGCTTCAATAAACGGATGCCTTGACAAAAGAATACTGCTTGTCGTCCCTTTCTCTTTCCTCCCATGTCTTTCAGATAGTGCCTCTTCAAGACCCTGGAGTAACTTAGGACCTGCTGGGCAGGTCAGAATAGTTTTTTTGATTATTATGGGGCGAGAGGATTTTTTTTTGGTCCAGTATACTTGGTATTCTGTAAATTTCTTGTATCTTCATAGGCAAGTCCTACTTTAAGCTGGGAATATTTCTTTTATAATTTTTGAATATATTTTCTGTGCCTTTGAACTGAAATTCTTTTCTATGCCAGTTATTCTTATGTTCAGTCCTTTCATAGTGTCCCCAATTTCCTGGATGTTTTCTGTTAATGTTTTGTGGAATTTAATGTTTTCTTTGACAGAGCAATCTATTACCTCTATCGTATCTTCAACACCTGAGATTGTTTGTGTCACGGCTCTAGAGTTACAAAGGTGTCCTGACTTCTCAGTAAGACACCCTGTACCTAGAGCTGCAATAGGACAGCTCTGGAGGGTAGAGCAACTATAGGTCATCTCTGGAGTGTAGAGCCACTGTAGGTCATCTCTGTAGGATAGAGCCACACTGTAGGTCATCTCTGGAGGGTAGAGCCACTGTAGGTCATCTCTGTAGGATAGAGCCACTGTAGGTCATCTCTGTAGGATAGAGCCACACTGTAGGTCATCTCTGGAGTGTAGAGCCACTGTAGGTCATCTCTGTAGGACAGAGCCACACTGTAGGTCATCTCTGTAGGATAGAGCCACACTGTAGGTCATCTCTGGAGGGTAGAGCCACACTGTAGGTCATCTCTGGAGGGTAGAGCCACACTGTAGGTCATCTCTGTAGGATAGAGCCACACTGTAGGTCATCTCTGGAGGGTAGAGCCACACTGTAGGTCATCTCTGGAGGGTAGAGCCACACTGTAGGTCATCTCTGTAGGATAGAGCCACACTGTAGGTCATCTCTGGAGGGTAGAGCCACACTGTAGGTCATCTCAGGAGGGTAGAGCCACTGTAGGTCATCTCTGGAGGGTAGAGCAACAATGGGTCATTTCTGGAGGGTAAAGCCACTGTAGGTCATCTCTGGAGTGTAGAGCTGTAACAGGACAGTTGTGGAAGCTGGAGCCTCAATAGGACAGCTCAGTTCTGGAGGGAATGATATCCTGACTTTTGGGGAAGCCACGTTTCACCTAGAGTCACAATGGGACAGCTATGGAAGGGTAGAGCTGCAATTGGATAGCTCTGGAGGCTGGAGGAAAAGGTTTCCTGACTTCTCAGGAACTCAGGTGATACCTGAAGCTGGGGTGCAGTGAGAGGGTCTCCCCGCAGAATATAGCAATCCTGCTCCTCTCCTAGTTAGAGCACTCAAGCTGAGGTCTGCTCTCTTCCCGTAAGGGAACGTCCTAGCAGAGCTAGCCCCTTCTTCTCATGTGGCCCAAGATGTTGCTTCTCCCTATACAGTCTGGTAAAGCAGAAGCAGTGGCAGAAATGTAGCATCTCCTCTGGCTCTAGTGAGTAGTTACTTTTCTCTATTCCACCTTGCTCAGTCTCCCTAACGGAAGGTCTCAGCAGACTTTCTGCTCAGTCTACTGAGGCATGTCTCAGCTAGGTCCTCTGTTCTGCTCTGGCAAATTAAGAACTTCACCCAAGACTCTTTTGAGAAAGAGATTTATTTGGGAATGAATGCAGGATAATGGCTGCCTCTGCCGGTTGAAAAAGGACCGTCACATACTGAACAGGCAGAGGGGATTCTATGGGATTTCTTAGGGGCAGAGTTTCTCCAGGGAAAAAATTTTCTGCTCAGAGATTAGCTAGTTTTCTGCTTATGGATAGGTTAGTTTAGTTTGTTAGGGGTAGAGTTGGTTTCAGGCCAAATTGTGTGTCTTTCACTTGCACTTTTTAGTTTTTGCTTTATTTTCAGGGCTAATACGTATTTCTTTCACTGGTTCTGGTTCTAGGGCCAAGGTGTGTTTTTTTGACTCTGGCTTCAGAGTCAGGGTGTGTCTCTTTGGTTCTGTGTTCAGGGATTTCAGGGATACAGTGTTTCTTTCCCTGGCTCAGGTCTCAGATCCATGATGTATTTCTCTTACTCTGGGTTCAGGTTCAAGATGCTCAGAGATTGATTGTTTTCCAGATCAGGGATTAGTTGGTTTTGTATTTCAGTTGGTCAGGGTAGAGTTGGCTCTGGTTTTCAGGGCCAAACTGTGTTTCTTTCACTGGGTCCTTCTATTCTTGTTTTTTGCTCTATTTTTCAGGCTAAAGCATATTTTGTTCACTGACTCTTGTTTTAGGGTCAAAGTGTGAATTATGGCTCTGGTTTCAGAGTCAACGATCAGCGTTTTTTTTTTGTTGTTGTTTTGTTTTGTTTTGTTTTTGGTTGGCACTTCTACCCTGCAATGGGTCTCTCTTCCATCTTCTGTATTCTGTTGTTTATTCTTACATCTGTAGTTCCTGTTTATTTACCCAGATTTTTCATTTCCAGAATTCTCTCATTTGTGTTTTCTTCATTGCCTCTATTTCAGTTTTCTAGTCTTGAACTGTTTCCTTTGCTTGGCTGTCTTTCCTTGGCTTTCTTTAAGGGATGTTTTGATTTCTTCCGAGTTTTGTTTGTCTTTTTCTTTCTTTAAGGGAACATTTCACTTCCTCTAACATCTTCATAAAGCTATTTTTAAGGTTGTTTTTTTCTGTGTCATCTGTGTTGAGCTGTCTGGTCTTGCTGCTGTAGAACCACTAGGTTCTGGTGGTGCCATATTGTTCTTTATGTTGTTGAATATATTCTTACACTGTCATTTACCCATCTGATTTTGGGATAATTATAGGTACAAGTGTTGATTCTTGTGATGTCTTCACTAGATTGGTCTTGGTTCCTTTATTGTTTCCTATACTGTCTTTTGACCTGAATGGTCAAGGGTTCTGGTGATCAGATGGTTCTTTGGTCAAGTGTGGTGATCCCCTGTATCATCCAGTTCTTCTGGATGGTATGGGCTTTACCTTTGTCTGTGGAGTCTGTTCTTCCAACTGGTATAGGTTTTGCCTGTGCCTGCTCATCTGACTGGTGTGGGTTGTGCTTATGCTGATAGCGTCTTCAGATGCTGCTGGAGAAGGCTGCTCACAGGGAGGAGGATGGGGTAGGTGGGAGTGGGCAGCAGAGTGGAACTGTTCTTCCAACTGGTTTAGATGGTACTTTGTTGAAATTGGGGTGCCGGGGTTGCGTCCCCAACACCCCGGTTCGCCTGGCTAGCTTATGCCCGAAATAACAACACACAAACTGTATTCATTTAAACACTGCTTGGCCCATTATTTCTTTTTTTTTTTTTTTTTTTTTTTTGTTTTGTTTTTCGAGACAGGGTTTCTCTGTGGCTTTTGGAGCCTGTCCTGGAACTACCTCTTGTAGACCAGGCTGGTCTCGAACTCACAGAGATCCGCCTGCCTCTGCCTCCCAAGTGCTGGGATTAAAGGCGTGCGCCACCACCGCCCGGCTTTGGCCCATTATTTCTAGTCTCTTCTTGGCTAACTCTCGCACCTGGACTAGCCCATTTCAAATCAGGTTGTAAGCACCCCAAGGTGCGCTTACCGGGAAGATTCTAGCCTACGTCCATCCCGAGTAGGAGCTTCATCGCGCGTGTGCCTCAGAGCGCCAAGCTATCCTGCCCGCCCGCGAGAGAGGAGCCTGGCTTCTCTGAGCAGAGCTGCATGATTTCTGAGCTCACTTCCTCTTCCGCCCAGTTCTGTTTACTCCACCCACCTATGTTCTAACCTATAGGACCAGCCAAGCAGCTTTTTAATTTTAACCAATGAAATCAACAGATTGATATGACACTCCCACATCAGTACTTGTGCCTATAGGAGCTGCTGTTCTTCCAACTGGCATAGGTGCTGTGCCTCTAGGGGCTGTTACATTGCAGGAAAGGTTGGCCAAGAATGGGAGGATGATGGGTTTGGTGGATTTGGGTGGCCGAGTGGGTCTAGTGAGTTACAGAGTCCAGTGGGAGGCAATGGAGGTGGAGAGGCCTACCTGCAGGAGTCTTCCCTGTTGTCTGGCTGCTTACTAACTCATCCTTCAGAGAATACAACCTGGAATCCCGCAATCCCAGCACCCATGATAGAAGTTCCACAATGAACACACGCACATAAATCACACACACACTGTTAAATGTGGTGTTGCACAGGTCTCAGGTTTCAAGGCCAGCATGAAGCTACTGAGGTAGTTTCAGGACAGTCTAAGCACTTACACAGAGAAACCCTGTCTTTAGAAATATACAAACATATAAAATCACAAGAGACTGTAGCTCCATCTTCTGGGGCATACTCACAGGCATATACCCACATCATATACACAGTTAAAAATAAATATATGTTAGCTGTAAGGTATATTTATATGTTCTTCTGAAATGTTTTCTTATGGTATATGTAAATCTAAGCAAAATCATACCAAACAGCACTCAAATAAGTAAACAGAGAAATAAACAAAACCTGGATCCTGTGATTTTTGTTGCATTCGTTACTTGTGTGTGTTTCTGTGTGTGTGTGTGTGTGTGTGTGTGTGTAGGTGTGTGTGTGTGTATAGGTGTGTGTTTGTTTTCTGTGTGTCATAACTGGGGAGTTGTTTCTGAGGACTGATAGTTCTTCAGACTTGTGAGCAGCTGCTCTTACCTGCTGGTCTATCTTGTTGACTTCCACAGATGTTCATATCAGACATGTGAATGAGGACAAACCTGGACCACATCACCCTGGAAGGCTGCACAGCACCGGGAGCCTTCTGAGGCCCAACTGTAGAGAAGGACAGTTTTCTATCTGCAGAACCAGCGAGGGCTAGAGCCCGACATGGACCTTGGACCAGTAGTTTCAACCTTCCTCATGCCATGACCCTTTAGTACACTTCCCCAGGTTGTGGAAGTCATAAAACCATTTTCTTTGCTACTTCATAACTGTAAAGAATGCTACTGTTATGATTCAGATTGCAAATATCTGATATGTGACCCCTCTGAAAGGGTCATCTGACCCCCGAAGTTGAGAAACACTGGTTTGGAGATTGTTCTTCTGGGAATAGAGCAAAGCTCATTTGTGCTCAGGCCTAGGAGAAAGAAGCAGAGCACATGGTGGTGTCTCATGACATCCACGTGAATTTGCCTCACAATGAAATGAGATGGCACTGGACCAATGAGATAGATGGTTAAGTGGCCAAGGATGCTTGCCACCAAGATTTTTTCAACTGAGTGGAATCCCTAAGACCCACGTGCGACATGGGGAGAACCAACACCAACAACTATCTTCTGACATCCACACTTTCACCCTGGCTCACACACGCCCAGACACATAACACACACTGAACACACGAGCATATGAAAATGTGTTTAAAAATTAGATATGTGTGCAATAGTGGTTGTCATTGTAGCCCAGGCATGTTTCCAGCACTTGAGCGTTGGAGGGAGGAGGGCTGGGAGTTCAAGGGGCCAGCCTGAGGTACGGAAGACCCATTTCACACAATAAACACATATTTGTATGAAAGAGTTGCAGTAGACCGGTTGTGTTAGCACACACCTTTAAATTCCAGAAAGCAGGAGGCAAAGACGTGAGTTTGAGGCTAGCTTGGGAAACTCTACATAGGGAGTTTCAGATCAGCTGAGACTTACAAGTGAAATTCTTTCTTTTAAAAAAAAGTAAGAGAGAAAGAAAGAAAGAAAGAAAGAAAGAAGAAAGAAAGAAAAAAATACTAAAAGAAAGTAATACCTATACCTCCAAATTGTAAATCTACATTTTTTCAGTTACCGTCAACAATATTGTTGTCAGTGATAGAGGGAAAAGAAAGCAATCAGCACATCTTTTTATTTATTTATTTATTTTTTTTTGAGACATGGTTTCTCTGTGTAACAGTCCTGTTGTTCTGGAACTTACTTGTACACCACGTGGCCTTTGAACTCACTGAGATCTGCCTGCCTCTGCCTCCCAAGTGCAGGGAATAAAAGTGAGCACCAGCACCACCTGGCTAATATTTTTTTTTAACTATATCTTTCTTCCTACATTTGTTTTTATTGTTTTTTTTTTCCAAGACAGGGAGGGTTTCTCTGTAGCTTTGCAGCCAGTCCTGGAACTAGCTCTTGTAGACCAGGCTGGCCTTGAACTCACAGAGAACTGCCTGCCTCTGCCTCCCAAGTGCTGGGATTAAAGGTGTGCGCCACCACTGCGTGGCGAATAAATTCTTTTTTACTAAGTCTTTCTTCCTACATTTGTTTTCATTGTATGTGAGTGTGGGCATGGACATGCACCTACACTTGTGTGGGATCAGAGGGGAACTTCCAGGAGTCAGCTTTCTCCAACCACCTCATGGGTCCCAGAGATCAAAGTCAGTTCCTCAGGCTGCAAGAATCTCCACCCTCTGATCCCTGTCCCTGCCCCTAAATCAAACAGAAGACAAACAAACAATACAGCAACAAAACTTTAAACATTTCGTACAAGTAAAGGAGAAATTTCAAAAGCCTGAAATGGGCTGTGTGTGTTAGTCCTGGGCAGCCGAGTGTTTTCCATTCAAGGATTTTTAGAAGGAAACAGAAGTGCCAGCCACAGAAGCCCTCTTCTCCCAGCTTGCCTTTCGGTCATGGTGTTTCATTGTAGCAAGAGAAACCCTCATGAAGACACTCTGGGTCCAGGAAGCTGCAGTTTTAATCCTGATATCACCTTTATCTGCTGTCTTCCTTTACTTCAATACAGCTTACCCCCAATTTAGGGTGTGGCAGCAGGTCCCTTAGCAGGTTGGTAGGACAATCTAAGGCTCAGTGCTAAGCGTTAAGCGTTTAGCATTTAGAGGTGGTACTGGCTAAGTTAGATTTCTGAGAGATAACCACGCTGCCTCTTTTTGAGGTTGATTCCAAGGTACAAAATGTGTTTCTGGCTTTGGGGATCTGTCTCCATGAATAGGATTGCACATTAATGGGAAATGATCTGTTTATCCCCTCATATCCCCTCAATCTTTTTTTTTTTTTTTTTTTTTTTTTGATTTTCAAGAGAGGGTTTCTCTGTAGTTTCTGGTGCCTGTCCTGGAACTAGCTCTTGTAGACTAGGCTGGCCTTGATCCGCCTGCCTCTGCCTCCTGAGTGCTGGGATTAAAGGTGTGTGCCACCACTGCCCGGCTATCCCCTTAATCTTGTGTCTTGAGTTGGGTTTTGCTTTTGTTAGTTCTAGACTACATCATCCTAGATGGACCAGGCTGCCCCTGCTTCTGTCTCCAGGCTGGATGCTGGGCTTTCAAGCATCTATTTACCATGCCTTATCTTTATTCCTTTCTTCTTTCTTTCTTTGTTTTTTTCCTTCCTTCCTTCCTTCCTTCCTTCTTTCCTTCCTTCCTTCCTTCCTTCCTTCCTTCTTTTCTGTTTACAGAGATGGCACAGGAAAGACTGTTTTACAAACATTATTAGCAAGGAAGAAAGAACGATTTAGGGTCAATAACTGACTTTGTGATACTGGTTTATATTGGAGAATACTGAAAAAAAAATCTTTTCTTTGTTGGATTTCGTGTTGTCCATACTAGCCTCAAACTCATTATGTAACAGAGGTAACCTGGAATTCCATCTCCTTCTGCTGCCTTCACCGTCCAGGTACTGGGTTACAGGTGGATGTAATCGTTCAGGGCTAAAGTTACCCTTTTAATCGCATCTCCCTTTTAAATATGTTGTGTGTAATACAAATATCTAAATGTGCTGTCTTATCAATAAAGAAATATTCTATCTCCTTTGTTTAGAAACTGCTGTGCCAGGTGGGCGGTGGTGGCACACATCTTTAATCCCAGGACTCAAATGGATCTCTGAATTTGAGGCCAGCCTGGTCTATAGAGACAGTTCCAGGACAGCCAGGCGCTGTGGGAGCTCCTTCCACTCCTTCAGCCAACAGCCTTTAAGATACCAGCCCACTGGGCGTGGTCTCTTATACTGCAAAGGCAACTGTAAAGCTTGTGCCTTCTTGTTTCTGGCTCTCACTTCCACCTGCTACACTCTGTTCCTGTTGCCTGTTGTGCAGAGGATCGTGATCTAGGAAAGTGATCTGTAAGTCTCCCCTAAACAAATAACCCTTTATTATATGTAATTCTGAACTAGTGTGGGATTATTTTGTATCTTATGCCATCAGTCAGGGCTGTGCAGAGATACCCTGTCTCAAAAAACAAAACCAAAGACAAAAAAAAAAAAAAATCAAAACTAAAAACAAAAAAGAAAGAAAAAAAAGGGAAAAGGAAAGTGCTTAGTCTAGGATTATGTTCTTAAATGAACTGGCAAACTTGAGGATGTTTAAAAATCTCACTTGATTAAGTAATTCAAGTTAGAAATTTGAGGTTCCAATATTTCCCAGTACCTTTTGTATGATAGTGTTTTTACACAAATTCTCAAGAAATTCCAGATAAATTCCAGAAAAGATCTCAGGACATAGAGTTTGGTGCTAAGTAATTCAAAATAGTGTATTGTCTTGTCATGAAAAAATGTAAATGCAGTTTCACAAATATGAATGCCCGTGGAATCCAAAGGCCCACAAGCCTGTGTGGGAAATGGAAAATCAGGATGTCCATGATGTAATGTCCTCTGCTGTCCAGTAGGTGGCGATGGGCGGTAAATCAAATTACTAAATGCCTGGAGAGGGTGCCCAAAGGTGAGGGAGCCCCAAAAGTGCGGCTCGTTCTTAAGAGATGAAGTCTTAAGGCAAAGGATTCCTTCAAATGTGGAAATCTGTCGATCTAGGGGGAGGGGATAAATAACCACCAGACATGCATAACTAGAGTCTGAAGCGAGCAGTGAAATCTACCTTGTAGTGGCATTTATTTCATTTGTATTTTAATAAATAAAGCCTGCCTGAAGATCAGAGAGTAAAACACCCCCACTGGTCTGCTTTACAGACCAGGCAGTGGTAACACACCCCTTAAATCCCAGTAGCCACACTAGTTGCCATAGAAACTGGATGATAGTGGTGCACTTGCTTAATCCCAGCCCTGGAGAAGAATATAAAACAGGAGGAGACAGCTCTCATGGTCTCATTCTGAGGATTGCTGGAGGCAAGATAGTCATTTCAGACTGAGGTCGAGCCAAGAGCCAGGGGTTGGTGTTTTGCTTTTTGGTTGAACCCAAATATCAGTCTCTGAGCTTTTATTAATCATGCTTTGTTTTTAACTCATATAATAAAATGTTTGAAACCTGAAAACCACTGTCACCTAGTGAGTCAACACGCCCTCCCCATTCTTCAGCTTGTGGAAGACCACCTACGCTTGACATGCAGGAAACATGGACGGTACAGCATTGACTTTCGCAGACGGATGTAAAAGAGAGTCATCAACTACTTTGCATTTTATGGTTTTTGCTTGTTTTTATTTGTTTATCCAATTTTTAAAGATTAGACAGAGCTTCACTCATTCCCAGCTGGCCTCAAATCCTCAGTATAGCAAAGCTGCCAATCTCCCTGTCTCTGCCTCCCAAGTTCTGGGAGGGTCAGTTTGTCTCACATGTTATAATAATCGCTATGGTGGCTAAATGAATTGCAGATGGTGGAGAATTGAAGCTGTAACAGTCTTGGTGTAATCTGGAAAAAAAGACAATTTCTCAGACATAGCTGGTGGAACTAAAGACTGTAATAAATAGAAATATTCAGGAAATGTGGGTGGTGGTAGGTGTCAAAAGACAGGAGAGTGGAGTACAGTGAATAAAAGAATAAAACTAATGACTTGAGCTGGGCCTGAAGCTTAGGCAGTAGAGTGCTGGCCCAGATTGTCCAAAGCCCTGGGTTTGAACCCTAGTACTGCAGAAAATGAAGGTTATGGCTCACACCCAGGACTCGGGGTTGGGGTGGGGGCAGCCGTCTTCCTTCTGCCACATGGTAAGAGACCCCATGCAATAGAACAAAACATAAAGCCTCAGCATTTGCTCCAGGGATGGCAGTGTTTACTAAGAGAGGGAAGAAGGACAAATTATGGGGAGGGCAGGAAAGCTTTTGCAACTTATTAACAGCCTCCCCAGGTTGATAGTCCCCCAGGAGAGGGACTGCTTCCCTTCCCTCAGCAGCTATCACCTGCCAGTAGCTACTTCCATAGGGCGTGGGGAGGGATCTCAGGGGCCCCTCCCAGATCCATGCTGGAGTTTTTTGTTTGGTTGGTTGGGTTTTGGTTCTTTGAAGACAGGTTTTCTCTGTGCAGCCCTGACTGTCCTGGAACTTGCTCTGTAGACCAGGCTGGCCTCAGACTCATAGAGATCCGCCTGCCTCTGCCTCCTGAATGCTGAGATTAAAAGTGTGTGCCACCACCGCCCGGCTCTTGCTGGAATTTTGCTTGACTTGATTTTGGGCAGGTCTTGTGTAGAAACCAGGCTACTGTGAGTTGAAATCTCCTTCAAAGTCTAGATTTTATATTTTTTTGTTTGTTTTTACCCAAATCAAGAATGCCTGTTTAGGAGCTAGAGAGATGGCTGTTCCTGCTAAGGACCTGAGCTGGTCCATAGCATCCACATCAGGCTACTAACAACTACCTTTAACTCCAGGAGATCCAGCATCTTCTTCTGGCCTTCATGGGTCGCCCACACACATATGTGTACATGAAGACACATATAAACTTTTTTTTTTTGAGACAGGGTTTCTCTGTGTAACAGCTTTGACTGTCCTGGAACTAGCTCTTGTAGACCAGACTGGCCTTGAACTCACTCTGCCTGCCTCTGCTTCCCAAGTGCTGAGATTAAAGGCATGTGCCACCACTGCCCGGCTCATACAAACTTTTTTTTTTATTTTCTAGACAGGTTTCTCCGTATCTTTTGGTTCCTGTTCTGGAACTAGCTCTTCTAGACCAGGCTGGCCTCGAACTCACAGAGATCCGCCTGCCTCTGCCTCCCAAGTGCTGGGATTAAAGGCATGCGCCACCACAGCCCGGCTCATACAAATTTTTGAAAAGAATGTCTCCTTAATTTCTCTGCAACTGCTTTAATATAATCTCATGAATTTGTGTTTTCCTGATAATATAATTACTTTATTCATTAATTTTAAATTTTTATGCCCATACGATTGTGTGTGTGTGTACACGTACACAGAAAAGTATGCGTAGTTATTAATAAAATACCTTGTAACCACTGCCATGATCAAGAAAAGAAATGCTTAGGGTTACCAGATATTGTGGCACATGGCTGTAATCCCAGAACGTGGGAGGCAGAGAAGAGGAGCACAAGAACAGCCTTGGCTGTATAGCAATTTCCAGGCCAGGCTAGATAGTGAGACCCTGTCTCCCTGAAGGACTGTGAGAGGATTGCTGAGGTGTCCATCTCAGACAACTGAGCGGGTGAGGACCACTCCATCCAAGGTCATCACACTAGACTGCTGGTACTTAGCCCAGTGGCCTTCTCCAGCGGGAGCTCAGCATTTGCCTCTCCTGGTTGCTGGGTGGCACCACAGCAAGCACAGGCCTCTCCTTCCGCTTTCTCCCGTCACCTGGAACCCATGGCCGTCAGTCTCCACTGCTCTTCTTCCTCTTTGCATTGAGACCCAAGCCTCAACCATCGCCATTTATGCTTCTTGGCCCACTCAGCCCTGAGTGCAGAGCAGCTGTTGATGAGGTGACGTTTATTCAAAACTTGATTTCCGGTGGAAACATGTATGACCATGAGCTGGGACAGTTGAGTAGCCGAGATGGAGAGAACGGCACCAGGTTCTCTTCTGGGGCTCAATGGGGTCAGCATCAGTGACTCTGGGGGTGTGGCTTCCTCCCCACTGGAATCAGTATCATCAGAGGGTTGGCTCAAAGAGCTACTCATGAAAATTCTCACATCACAGGCATATTGAATTAAAATCTCTAGAGTAGGCCTTGGAAGCTTTCCTTCATTTTATTTATTACTATTACTGTGTGTATGTGTGTGTGTGTGCATGTGTGTGCCACAGCATGGGAATGGAGGTCAGAGGTCGGCTTTGTGAAGTTTCTTCTTTTCTATCACCTTTAAGAGGGATCCAAGAGGGTTGCAATGTAATGATGTGGTGAGCAGGCCTGCTTTTCGTCCCGCCCGTCTCCTGCACAGTTAGCTTTACACCCGAAATAGCAACACACAAATTGTATTCTTTTAAACACTGCCTGGCCCATTAGCTCTAGCCTCTTACTGGCTAACTCTCACATCTTGACTAACCCATTTCTAATAATCTGTGTAGCACCAGGAGGTGGTGGCTTACCGGTGATGTGGGAGTGTCATATATCAATCTGTTGATTTCATTGGTTAAAATAAAGAAACTGCTTGGCTGGTTCTGATAGGTTAAAACATAGGTGGGAGGAGTAAACAGAATAGTATACTGACAGGAAGAGGAAGTGAGGTCAGAAATCATGCAGCTCCGCTCAGAGATACCAGGCTCCTCTCTCGCGGGTGGATGGGATAGCTCAGCGCTCTGAGGCACACTCGCGATGAAGCTTCAACCCAAGATGGACATAGGCTAGAATCTCCCCGGTAAGCGCACCTTGGGGTGCTAACAGAATATTAGAAATGGGTTAGACCAGGTGCGAGAGTTAGCCCGTAAGAGGCTAGAGCTAGTGGGCCAAGCAGTGTTAAATGAATACAGTTTGTGTGTTGTTATTTTGGGCATAAGCTAGCCAGGCGGCCTGGGGTGTTGGGGACGCAACCCCGGTGCCCCAATTTCAACATACCGGGAAATATTCAGCATGTCTGACCTGGCAGCTGGCCCCATGGCATCTGACCCAGAGAGGAGAGGCATGGTGATTGCCTGACTTCCCTCTTCCTCCCAGCATTCTGTTCTGTCTACTCCACCCACTTAAGGGCTGGCCTATCAAATGACCAAGGCAGTTTCTTTATTAACCAATGAAATCAACACAAAACAGAAGACCCTCCCACATCATTGCAAGGCCTTTACTGACTGAGCCATATTACTGGTCCCAGAAATCTAGTTTAACAAATCCTTCAGGTGAGGTTAGTGGACACTGAACTTGGGCAATGGCTGGTCTCTAGAGGTTAATGGCTCTCAGCCAGTGAAAGCAGAGCCTAGGCACCAGCATTGCACTCACTGTGAAGGACCCAGATGTGATGGCCTTAGATGCTTCCAGTGTGCCAGCCTGGTTGCGAGTCCTTGCTGCAGGGCGCTTAACCTATCACATAGACTTTGACACAATCAGATCACCTGGTTTTGAAGGAACATGGCCAAACTTTTTTTTACTACACCGTTGACCTGGAAAGCCTTTTGTAACTGGAGGTTTCTCTCCCACCTGCCAGTTCCCGAATAAACACTCTGAAGCTTAATATTACTTACAAACTGTTTGGCCTATTAGTTCAGACTTATTACCTAGCTCTTACAACTTAAATTAGCCCATTTCTATTATTTTATATTTTACCGCGAGGCTCGTGGCTCATTACCTCACATTTTATTTCTCCTGCGGCTGCAGGTGCCTCCCAGACTCCCTTCCTTTCCCCTTTCCCTTTGTTTGGATTTCCAGCCTGGCTCTATTCTGCCAGGCTGTTGGCCAAATTAGCTTCTTTATTAACTAATGGCAGTAAAACATATTCATAGGCCGGGCAGTGGTGGCGCACACGTTTTACACCACCACTTGGGAGGCAGAGGCAGTCAGATCTCCGTGAGTTTGAGACCAACCTGGTCTACAGAGTGAGTACCAGGAAAAGCTCCAAAGCTACAGAGAAACCCTGTCTCCAGAAAAACAAAACAGACAAACAACCCCCGCCCCCAAAAAAAACATGTTCACAGCATACAGAAGGGCAACCCACATCAGCTTTTCTTGCTCATTGATTCACATGGTAAATGTTCCCCATTATCTGAAATTCTAAAGAGGCCCATGAAGCTGTGTACCTCTTTCCTAGTATTTAAAGCCCCAGAATTCATCGATTTATCCTTGACTATGGAGTCCCCACTTTAAATATCTACCACTGGAGGCCAGACCGTTGCACTGAAAGAGCTTTATGGAGTTGGGGAGAGCCTGTCTTCAGTCTTCTTTTTCGTCTTCTGCTACACACGTGTGCTATCAAGTTCCTAAGAAAGTTTCTACTTTCTATTCTTCCAGTCGTATCAGACATTATCCACAAGACAAACCAGTGTCCTGTGTGGTGGGAAGTCTGTTAAAAACCCGGCTCAGACCCATGAAGAGTGACCCACAATGAATGACGTGCTTGTCATCTAGTGAGGCTGCTGTAGGTGTGAGAGACACCAGCACTGGGTGTATCCATAGATCTATTCCGATGGTCACTATCAGGGGCCCTGAAGCAGCCGGTTGTTTGTGCTGAGCTTTGCTCTTCCCTCTGCCTCCCACGACTAAACAGAGGTGGTGACTACAGTGAGCTCTTGGCAGGTCGTGGAGTGTCTGCTACACCCTCCATTGTTGCCAGCTGTGAGGCGGACTTCCCTGGCAAGGCTTCAGAGCTACAGGGCTTTCCGCCTCATCATCAAAGAGAGGGTGGCTCCCAGGCAAGTGTGTCTCTGCTTCTGCATGGCAAAGGGCCTAAAACCCTGGGATGGGAAATCTGGGAAAGGCACTCTGCAGCAGTAATGGTCCCTGCCCTCCACAGCCCACTGCTCTCTTGTAATAGTGAAGAAGGCAAATGCCCATGTGGCTTATACAGTCTAAACTTTCTCTCTGCCCACTGAAGCCGTTCCCCTGCCTGCTGGGGACCCCATGCCACACTCTCCAGCAGTTAGAAAGGACACCTGGGAAGAGGCACACAAAGGCACTCATCCTGGACTTTGTCACCTTCCAGAGTCTTTGTGTAAAGAAAAACCCGCTCATTTTCCCTGAACCAAAATCAACACAAGATTTTTGTGGGAAGGGCTGGAGAGATGACTCAGTGGTCAAGGGCACGCCTTGCTCTTGCAGAGAACTTGGGTTTGGCTCCCATGGTGCCCCACAACCATCTATAACTCTAGTTCCAAATGATCTGATACTTGAAAAATATTTTACTGGCTTATTTTTTGTTTTTATTTCATGGGCATTGGTGTTTTCCTTACTGTCATGTCTACATGACGGTGCCATATTGCCTAGAGTTACAGAACCACTGAGTACTGGGAATTAAACCCAGGTCCTCTGAAAGTGCTCACAACTACTGAGCCATCTGTCTCTACAACCCTTTTCTGGTATTTTTATATGACTTTCAAGGGCACCAGGCATAGACATGATGCATGAACACATATGGGGGAAAATGCTCATACTCAAAAAATAGATTCTGTGTGGTGTGAATGGGACAGGCACAGGGAGAAAGTCAGTAGATGGATAGGGATGGCTTCTGGGCATCTGTAAACTCCATGTCAAGCTCAAGACCAGGGACACACTGCTCTGGCTTTTCTAGGGCTACCATTCCTCCTCACCAACCCACGTGATTACCTGGTTCTTTCTTTCAGTTTTTTTTAAACGAATAAACTTTATTTTTCGAGGAGCTCATAATAGTTCAGCAGAAAGTAAAGTTAAGATATCAAATTCCACTCTTTACAGATGCCCCATTGCAGTCTCCCCTGCCAGGCTGGTGCTTTGTTAAACTACACCGACACTCCCTCCGCTATTGCCCAAGGGTGTAGCTCATCTTAGGGTCCGCTCTAGGTGCTGCATAGTTTATGGGTTTAGACACTTCGTCATGAACAACAGTTTTACTGCCTGCAACTCCTCTGCACTCCACCCACCCACCCCTTCCATAGTCATAGACTTTGATCCTTTTACTTCTTCTAGAATAGGAAAATAGCTGGAGCCATACAGTAGCCAGATTTTCTAGGCTGGCTTCTCTCACGTGGCAGTGCCGAACTGAGTTTACTCCATGCCTTGTGGTTTAGTAGTTCATTGCTTTTTATTACGGAATTCTATTTCATTCTATGGATGTACCATTGCTTGTCTGTTTGCATTACTGAAGGATATCCTGGTTGCTTCCATAAGTTTGGGAAATTATGAATATAAATGCTACAAACATCCATAAGTAGCACTTTGTGTAGAAGAAAGCCTACAGCTTATCTGTCTAAGTATCAAGGAATTAAGTTACTGGTGTATATGGCAAAGGTATACTTAGCTTTGTTAAAACAGAAAGAAAACTAAAAGCCGTTCAACACTTTCACCTCCATTACTTGCATTTTTTTTCTCAACTGATCTGACCACATATTTATTTATACAAAGGGTCATACGAGCTTATTTGCAAATTCCATTCTCTGTCATACTTGACCTGGTTGTGACGTTGCCAGAGCAAGGTCAGGATTGCATAAGCATGCAGGAGCCAAAAGACTTAACCTTTCTTCAGAGCACATTACATGGATTTATTGAGCAATCTTTCAGTGAACCGCCTCTGTCCTCTGGCTCTCTGCTTCCTTCTTTGGGCACAGTGAGATGTTGGTCATAGTGCACCTGAGCTGGAACTGGCCTGCAACTTTAGGACAGAGCACACGATTTCATCTAATAAATGTTGTCTGCTGTTAGTATTACTCGTAAGCAAACTTGTAACATTAAAAACTGGTGGGATGTGTGCCTGGAGAGGTTGGAGTTCATGTATTGAGACTTCTCTAAGATTTATTAAATATTTTTCAGCTCTGATTTTGGTCTACCCAGTACACTGAATTATTTATCATTATCAACCATGATGCTAGCTAAAATTTTTGTATATTTAAGCAGTTGTTTCCAGATATTTTGAGATAATTGTACTACAATATTTATTTTATTGGAATGCAGCCATATATGGAATCAAAAGTTTTTCCTCCCAATGTTTTCATTACCTATCTCTGCTTTAAATAGAAACCCACAAACAGTTGCCAGGAACCTGCTCCAGTGGTAGGTGGTAAAGAACAGGAGTGGCACCTATGGTTTGGAGGAATGGTGCCTGCTGTAGTGGTCTTGGGTCTCTCACTCTGCTTACCAGCGTCAAACTGCTGCACCTGACGCTCTCACTGTTCATTGCTGTAGAGACTCTAGGGTGAGTCCCTGGAGCAGCCCTCACTAACCTCAGCAGCGGGTTTCTGCTATGGCGAGAAGAGACTGCGCGGCTGGGTTTCTGCATTTTAAAAGTCTTTCTTCGAGTATCTTAGCAACCAGGATCTATGCAAACTGTTGACACACTGCTCCATGGCATGACTAAGGGGATGTTTTTTTTACTATAGATGAGAGAGAGAGAGAGAGAGAGAGAGAGAGAGAGAGAGAGAGAGAGAGAGAGAGAGAGCAGTCAGAGGCATCTGGTAGAGTCCAGAGCAGAGAAAGAGGTAGACAGAACATGGCCAGGCTATCTGTGAAAGAGGAGGGCAGCAGGGTATCTGGACTAGAGAACACATCGAGGAGCAGGAGCGGGAAGAGCGCACAGTTGAACAGTAGGTTATAAGGGGAAGGAGCAGACA